>CM062289.1:398882900-400274065 GCA_031216915.1 Pictodentalium vernedei
CGGACAATCAGATAGTGTGTCATGTAAAATACATACAAATGTTACAGACAGTCATATAGTGTGGCATGTAAAATACATACAAATGTTACAGGCAGTCAGATAGTGTGTCATGTAAAATACATACAAATGTTACAGACAGTCAGATAGTGTGTCATGTAAAAAACATACAAATGTTTTGGACAGTCAGATAGTGTGTCATGTGAAATACATACAAATGTTACGGACAGTCAGATAGTGTGTCATGTAAAATATATACAACTGTTATGGACAGTCAGATAGTGTGTCATGTAAAATACATACAAATGTTACGGACAGTCAGATAGTGTGTAAAATACATACAACTGTTACAGACAGTCAGATAGTGTGTCATGTAAAATACATACAACTGTTACAGACAGTCAGATAGTGTGTCATGTAAAATACATACAAATGTTATGGACAGTCGGATAGTGTGTCATGTAAAATACATACAAATGTTACGGACAGTCAGATAGTGTGTAAAATACATACAAGTGTTATGGACAGTCAGACAGTGTGTCATGTAAAATACATACAAATGTTACGGACAGTCAGATAGTGTGTCATGTAAAATACATACAAATGTTATGGACTGTCAGATAGTGTGTAAAATACATACAACTGTTACAGACAGTCAGATAGTGTGTCATGTAAAATACATACAAATGTTACAGACAGTCAGACAGTGAGTCATGTAAAAAACATACAACTGTTACAGACAGTCAGATAGTGTGTCATGTAAAATACATACAACTGTTACAGACAGTCAGATAGTGTGTAAAATACATACAACTGTTACAGACAGTCAGATAGTGTGTCATGTAAAATACATACAAATGTTACGGACAGTCAGATAGTGTGTAAAATACATACAAGTGTTATGGACAGTCAGATATTGTGTCATGTAAAATACATACAAATGTTACGGACAGTCAGATAGTGTGTAAAATACATACAACTGTTACAGACAGTCAGATAGTGTGTCATGTAAAATACATACAAATGTTACGGACAGTCAGATAGTGTGTAAAATACATACAACTGTTACAGACAGTCAGATAGTGTGTAAAATACATACAAATGTTACGGACAGTCAGATAGTGTGTAAAATACATACAACTGTTACAGACAGTCAGATAGTGTGTCATGTAAAATACATACAACTGTTACAGACAGTCAGATAGTGTGTAAAATACATACAAATGTTACGGACAGTCAGATAGTGTGTAAAATACATACAACTGTTACAGACAGTCAGATAGTGTGTCATGTAAAATACATACAACTGTTACAGACAGTCAGATAGTGAGTCATGTAAAATACATACAAATGTTACGGACAGTCAGATAGTGAGTCATGTAAAAAACATACAACTGTTACAGACAGTCAGATAGTGTGTCATGTAAAATACATACAACTGTTACAGACAGTCAGATAGTGTGTCATGTAAAAAACATACAAATACTACGGACAATCAGATAGTGTGTCATGTAAAATACATACAACTGTTACAGACAGTCAGATAGTGAGTCATGTAAAATACATACAAATGTTACGGACAGTCAGATAGTGTGTCATGTAAAATACATACAAATGTTACGGACAGTCAGATAGTGTGTAAAATACATACAAGTGTTATGGACAGTCAGATATTGTGTCATGTAAATACATTCAAATGTTACAGACAGTCAGATAGTGTGTCATGTAAAAAACATACAAATACTACGGACAATCAGATAGTGTGTTATGTAAAATACATACAAATGTTATGGACAGTCAGATAGTGTGTCATGTAAAATACATACAAATGTTACAGACAGTCAGAAAGTGTGTCATGTAAAATACATACAAATGTTATGGACAGTCAGATAGTGTGTCATGTAAAATACATACAAATGTTATGGACAGTCAGATAGTGTGTCATGTAAAATGCATACAAATGTTATGGACAGTCAGATAGTGTGTCATGTAAAATGCATACAAATGTTATGGACAGTCAGATAGTGTGTCATGTCAAATACATACAAATGTTATGGACAGTCAGATAGTGTGTCATGTAAAATACATACAAATGTTACGTACAGTCAGATAGTGTGTCATGTAAAATACATACAACTGTTACAGACAGTCAGATAGTGTGTCATGTAAAATACATACAAATGTTACAGACAGTCAGATAGTGTGTCATGTAAAATACATACAAATGTTACAGACAGTCAGATAGTGTGTCATGTAAAAAACATACAAATACTACGGACAATCAGATAGTGTGTCATGTAAAATACATACAAATGTTACAGACAGTCATATAGTGTGGCATGTAAAATACATACAAATGTTACAGGCAGTCAGATAGTGTGTCATGTAAAATACATACAAATGTTACAGACAGTCAGATAGTGTGTCATGTAAAAAACATACAAATGTTTTGGACAGTCAGATAGTATGTCATGTGAAATACATACAAATGTTACGGACAGTCAGATAGTGTGTCATGTAAAATATATACAACTGTTATGGACAGTCAGATAGTGTGTCATGTAAAATACATACAAATGTTACGGACAGTCAGATAGTGTGTAAAATACATACAACTGTTACAGACAGTCAGATAGTGTGTCATGTAAAATACATACAACTGTTACAGACAGTCAGATAGTGAGTCATGTAAAATACATACATATGTTACGGACAGTCAGATAGTGTGTCATGTAAAATACATACAAATGTTACGGACAGTCAGATAGTGTGTCATGTAAAATACATACAAATGTTACGGACAGTCAGATAGTGTGTAAAATACATACAAATGTTATGGACAGTCAGATAGTGTGTCATGTAAAATACATACAAATGTTACGGACAGTCAGATAGTGTGTAAAATACATACAAGTGTTATGGACAGTCAGATAGTGTGTCATGTAAAATACATACAACTGTTACAGACAGTCAGATAGTGAGTCATGTAAAATACATACTTATGTTACGGACAGTCAGATAGTGTGTCATGTAAAATACATACAAATGTTACGGACAGTCAGATAGTGTGTAAAATACATACAAGTGTTATGGACAGTCAGATAGTGTGTCATGTAAAATACATACAAATGTTACGGACAGTCAGATAGTGTGTCATGTAAAATACATACAAATGTTACGGACAGTCCGATAGTGTGTAAAATACATACAACTGTTACAGACAGTCAGATAGTGTGTCATGTAAAATACATGCAAATGTTACAGACAGTCAGATAGTGAGTCATGTAAAAAACATACACATACTACGGACAATCAGGTAGTGTATCATGTAAAATACATACGGATGTAATGGACAGTCAGATAGTGTGTCATGTAAAATGCATGCAAATGTTATGGACAAGTCAGATAGTGTGTCATGTGAAATACATACACATGTTACAAACAGTCAGATAGTGTGTCATGTAAAATACATACAAATGTTACAAACAGTCAGATAGTGTGTCATGTAAAATACATACAAATGTTACAGACAGTCAGATAGTGTGTCATGTAAAATACATACAAATGTTACGGACAGTCAGATAGTGTGTCATGTAAAAAACATACAAATACTACGGACAATCAGATAGTGTGTCATGTAAAATACATACAAATGTTACAGACAGTGTGTCATGTAAAATAGATACAACTGTTACAGACAGTCAGATAGTGTGTCATGTAAATACATACAAATGTTACAGACAGTCAGATAGTGTGTCATGTAAAAAACATACAAATACTATGGACAATCAGATAGTGTGCCATGTAAAATACATACAAATGTTACGGACAGTCAGATAGTGTGTTATGTAAAATACATACAAATGTTACAGACAGTCAGATAGTATGTCATGTAAAATACATACAAATGTTACAAACAGTCAGATAGTGTGTCACGTAAAATACATACAAATGTTACAGACAGTCAGATAGTGTGTCATGTAAAAAATACAAATACTACGGACAATCGGATAGTGTGTCTTGTAAAATACATACAAATGTTACGGACAGTCAGATAGTGTGTCATGTAAAATACATACAACTGTTACAGACTGTCAGATAGCGTGTCATGTAAAATACATACAAATGTTACAGTCAGTCAGATAGTGTGTCATGTAAAAAACATACATATACTACGGACAATCAGATAGTGTGTCATGTAAAATACATACAAATGTTATGGACAGTCAGATAGTGTGTCATGTAAAATACATACAAATGTTACAGACAATCAGATAGTGTGTCATGTAAAATACATACAACTGTTACAGACAGTCAGATAGTGAGTCATGTAAAATACATACAAATGTTATGGACAGTCAGATAGTGTGTCATGTAAAATACATACAAATGTTACGGACAGTCAGATAGTGTGAAAAATACATACAAGTGTTGCGGACAGTCAGATAGTGTGTCATGTAAAATACATACAAATGTTACGGACAGTCGGATATTGTGTCATGTAAAATACATAGAAATGTTACGGACAGTCAGATAGTGTGTAAAATACATACAAATGTTACAGACAGTCAGATAGTGTGTCATGTAAAATACATACAAATGTGACAGATAGTCAGATAGTGTGTCATGTAAAATGCATACAAATGTTACAGACAGTCAGATAGTGTGTCATGTAAAATATATACAACTGTTATGGACAGTCAGATAGTGTGTCATGTAAAATACATACAAATGTTACGGACAGTCAGATAGTGTGTAAAATACATACAACTGTTACAGACAGTCAGATAGTGTGTCATGTAAAATACATACAACTGTTACAGACAGTCAGATAGTGTGTCATGTAAAATACATACAAATGTTACGGACAGTCAGATAGTGTGTCATGTAAAATACATACAAATGTTACGGACAGTCAGATAGTGTGTAAAATACATACAAGTGTTATGGACAGTCAGACAGTGTGTCATGTAAAATACATACAAATGTTACGGACAGTCAGATAGTGTGTCATGTAAAATACATACAAATGTTACGGACAGTCAGATAGTGTGTAAAATACATACAACTGTTACAGACAGTCAGATAGTGTGTCATGTAAAATACATACAAATGTTACAGACAATCAGATAGTGAGTCATGTAAAAAACATACAACTGTTACAGACAGTCAGATAGTGCGTCATGTAAAATACATACAACTGTTACAGACAGTCAGATAGTGTGTCATGTAAAATACATACAAATGTTACGGACAGTCAGATAGTGTGTAAAATACATACAACTGTTACAGACAGTCAGATAGTGTGTCATGTAAAATACATGCAAATGTTACAGACAGTCAGATAGTGAGTCATGTAAAAAACATACACATACTACGGACAATCAGATAGTGTATCATGTAAAATACATACGGATGTAATGGACAGTCAGATAGTGTGTCATGTAAAATGCATACAAATGTTATGGACAAGTCAGATAGTGTGTCATGTGAAATACATACAAATGTTACAAACAGTCAGATAGTGTGTCATGTAAAATACATACAAATGTTACAGACAGTCAGATAATGTGTCATGTAAAATACATACAAATGTTACAAACAGTCAGATAGTGTGTCATGTAAAATACATACAAATGTTACAGACAGTCAGATAGTGTGTCATGTAAAAAACATACAAATACTGCGGACAATCAGATAGTGTGTCATGTAAAATACATACAAATGTTACAGACAGTCAGACAGTGTGTCATGTAAAATAGATACAACTGTTACAGACAGTCAGATAGTGTGTCATGTAAATACATACAAATGTTACAGACAGTCAGATAGTGTGTCATGTAAAAAACATACAAATACTATGGACAATCAGATAGTGTGCCATGTAAAATACATACAAATGTTACGGACAGTCAGATAGTGTGTTATGTAAAATACATACAAATGTTACAGACAGTCAGATAGTGTGTCATGTAAAATACATACAAATGTTACAAACAGTCAGATAGTGTGTCATGTAAAATGCATACAAATGTTATGGACAGTCAGATAGTGTGTCATGTAAAAAACATACAAATGTTTTGGACAGTCAGATAGTGTGTCATGTGAAATACATACAAATGTTACGGACAGTCAGATAGTGTGTCATGTAAAATATATACAACTGTTATGGACAGTCAGATAGTGTGTCATGTAAAAAATACAAATACTACGGACAATCGGATAGTGTGTCTTGTAAAATACATACAAATGTTACGGACAGTCAGATAGTGTGTCATGTAAAATACATACAACTGTTACAGACTGTCAGATAGCATGTCATGTAAAATACATACAAATGTTACAGACAGTCAGATAGTGTGTCATGTAAAAAACATACAAATACTACGGACAATCAGATAGCGTGTCATGTAAAATACATACAAATGTTATGGACAGTCAGATAGTGTGTCGTGTAAAATACATACAAATGTTACAGACAGTCAGATAGTGTGTCTTGTAAAATACATACAAATGTTACGGACAGTCAGATAGTGTGTCATGTAAAATACATACAACTGTTACAGACTGTCAGATAGCATGTCATGTAAAATACATACAAATGTTACAGACAGTCAGATAGTGTGTCATGTAAAAAACATACAAATACTACGGACAATCAGATAGTGTGTCATTTAAAATACATACAAATGTTATGGACAGTCAGATAGTGTGTCATGTAAAATACATACAAATGTTATGGACAGTCAGATTATGTGTCATGTAAAATACATACAAATGTTACGGACAGTCAGATAGTGTGTCCTGTAAAATACATACAAATGTTACGGACAGTCAGATAGTGTGTCATGTAAAATGCATACAAATGTTACGTACAGTCAGATAGTGTGTCATGTAAAATACATATAAATGTTACGGACAGTCAGATAGTGTGTCATGTAAAATACATACAAATGTTATGGACAGTCAGATAGTGTGTCATGTAAAATACATACAAATGTTACGTACAGTCAGATAGTGTGTCATGTAAAATACATACAAATGTTATGGTCAGTCAGATAGTGTGTCATGTAAAATACATACAAATGTTATGGACAGTCAGATAGTGTGTCATGTAAAATACATACAAATGTTACGGCCAGTCAGATAGTGTGTCATGAAAAAAACATACACATACTGCGGACAATCAGATAGTGTGTCATGTAAAATACATATGGATGTAATGGACAGTCAGATAATGTGTCATGTAAAATGCATACAAATGTTATGGACAAGTCAGATAGTGTGTCATGTAAAATACATACAAATGTTACAAACAGTCAGATAGTGTGTCATGTAAAATACATACAAATGTTACAGACAGTCAGATAGTGTGTCATGTAAAAAACATACAAATACTACGGACAATCAGATAGTGTGTCATGTAAAATACATATAAATGTTACAGACAGTCAGACAGTGTGCCATGTAAAATACATAAAACTGTTACAGACAATCAGATAGTGTGTCATGTAAATACATTCAAATGTTACAGACAGTCAGATAGTGTGTCATGTAAAAAACATACAAATACTACGGACAATCAGATAGTGTGTCATGTAAAATACATACAAATGTTATGGACAGCCAGATAGTGTGTCATGTAAAATACATACAAATGTTACAGACAGTCAGATAGTGTGTCATGTAAAATACATACAAATGTTACAGACAGTCAGATAGTGTGTCATGTAAAAAACATACAAATACTACGGACAATCAGATAGTGTGTCGTGTAAAATACATACAAATGTTACAGACAGTCAGATAGTGTGGCATGTAAAATACATACAAATGTTACAGGCAGTCAGATAGTATGTCATGTAAAATACATACAAATGTTACAGACAGTCAGATAGTGTGTCACGTAAAATACATACAAATGTTTTGGACAGTCAGATAGTGTGTCATGTGAAATACATACAAATGTTACGGACAGTCAGATAGTGTGTCATGTAAAATACATACAAATGTTCCAGGCAGTCAAATAGTGTGTCATGTAAAATACATACAAATGTTATGGACAGTCAGATAGTGTGTCATGTAAAATACATACAAATGCTACGGACAGTCAGATAGTGTGTCATGTAAAATACATACAACTGTTACAGACAGTCAGATAGTGTGTAAAATACATACAACTGTTACAGACAGTCAGATAGTGTGTCATGTAAAATACATACAAATGTTACGGACAGTCAGATAGTGTGTAAAATACATACAAGTGTTATGGACAGTCAGATATTGTGTCATGTAAAATACATACAAATGTTACGGACAGTCAGATAGTGTGTAAAATACATACAACTGTTACAGACAGTCAGATAGTGTGTCATGTAAAATACATACAAATGTTACGGACAGTCAGATAGTGTGTAAAATACATACAACTGTTACAGACAGTCAGATAGTGTGTAAAATACATACAAATGTTACGGACAGTCAGATAGTGTGTAAAATACATACAACTGTTACAGACAGTCAGATAGTGTGTCATGTAAAATACATACAACTGTTACAGACAGTCAGATAGTGTGTAAAATACATACAAATGTTACGGACAGTCAGATAGTGTGTAAAATACATACAACTGTTACAGACAGTCAGATAGTGTGTCATGTAAAATACATACAACTGTTACAGACAGTCAGATAGTGAGTCATGTAAAATACATACAAATGTTACGGACAGTCAGATAGTGAGTCATGTAAAAAACATACAACTGTTACAGACAGTCAGATAGTGTGTCATGTAAAATACATACAACTGTTACAGACAGTCAGATAGTGTGTCATGTAAAAACCATACAAATACTACGGACAATCAGATAGTGTGTCATGTAAAATACATACAACTGTTACAGACAGTCAGATAGTGAGTCATGTAAAATACATACAAATGTTACGGACAGTCAGATAGTGTGTCATGTAAAATACATACAAATGTTACGGACAGTCAGATAGTGTGTAAAATACATACAAGTGTTATGGACAGTCAGATATTGTGTCATGTAAATACATTCAAATGTTACAGACAGTCAGATAGTGTGTCATGTAAAAAACATACAAATACTACGGACAATCAGATAGTGTGTTATGTAAAATACATACAAATGTTATGGACAGTCAGATAGTGTGTCATGTAAAATACATACAAATGTTACAGACAGTCAGAAAGTGTGTCATGTAAAATACATACAAATGTTATGGACAGTCAGATAGTGTGTCATGTAAAATACATACAAATGTTATGGACAGTCAGATAGTGTGTCATGTAAAATGCATACAAATGTTATGGACAGTCAGATAGTGTGTCATGTAAAATGCATACAAATGTTATGGACAGTCAGATAGTGTGTCATGTCAAATACATACAAATGTTATGGACAGTCAGATAGTGTGTCATGTAAAATACATACAAATGTTACGTACAGTCAGATAGTGTGTCATGTAAAATACATACAACTGTTACAGACAGTCAGATAGTGTGTCATGTAAAATACATACAAATGTTACAGACAGTCAGATAGTGTGTCATGTAAAATACATACAAATGTTACAGACAGTCAGATAGTGTGTCATGTAAAAAACATACAAATACTACGGACAATCAGATAGTGTGTCATGTAAAATACATACAAATGTTACAGACAGTCATATAGTGTGGCATGTAAAATACATACAAATGTTACAGGCAGTCAGATAGTGTGTCATGTAAAATACAAACAAATGTTACAGACAGTCAGATAGTGTGTCATGTAAAAAACATACAAATGTTTTGGACAGTCAGATAGTGTGTCATGTGAAATACATACAAATGTTACGGACAGTCAGATAGTGTGTCATGTAAAATATATACAACTGTTATGGACAGTCAGATAGTGTGTCATGTAAAATACATACAAATGTTACGGACAGTCAGATAGTGTGTAAAATACATACAACTGTTACAGACAGTCAGATAGTGTGTCATGTAAAATACATACAACTGTTACAGACAGTCAGATAGTGAGTCATGTAAAATACATACATATGTTACGGACAGTCAGATAGTGTGTCATGTAAAATACATACAAATGTTACGGACAGTCAGATAGTGTGTCATGTAAAATACATACAAATGTTACGGACAGTCAGATAGTGTGTAAAATACATACAAATGTTATGGACAGTCAGATAGTGTGTCATGTAAAATACATACAAATGTTACGGACAGTCAGATAGTGTGTAAAATACATACAAGTGTTATGGACAGTCAGATAGTGTGTCATGTAAAATACATACAACTGTTACAGACAGTCAGATAGTGAGTCATGTAAAATACATACATATGTTACGGACAGTCAGATAGTGTGTCATGTAAAATACATACAAATGTTACGGACAGTCAGATAGTGTGTAAAATACATACAAGTGTTATGGACAGTCAGATAGTGTGTCATGTAAAATACATACAAATGTTACGGACAGTCAGATAGTGTGTCATGTAAAATACATACAAATGTTACGGACAGTCCGATAGTGTGTAAAATACATACAACTGTTACAGACAGTCAGATAGTGTGTCATGTAAAATACATGCAAATGTTACAGACAGTCAGATAGTGAGTCATGTAAAAAACATACACATACTACGGACAATCAGGTAGTGTATCATGTAAAATACATACGGATGTAATGGACAGTCAGATAGTGTGTCATGTAAAATGCATGCAAATGTTATGGACAAGTCAGATAGTGTGTCATGTGAAATACATACAAATGTTACAAACAGTCAGATAGTGTGTCATGTAAAATACATACAAATGTTACAAACAGTCAGATAGTGTGTCATGTAAAATACATACAAATGTTACAGACAGTCAGATAGTGTGTCATGTAAAATACATACAAATGTTACGGACAGTCAGATAGTGTGTCATGTAAAAAACATACAAATACTACGGACAATCAGATAGTGTGTCATGTAAAATACATACAAATGTTACAGACAGTGTGTCATGTAAAATAGATACAACTGTTACAGACAGTCAGATAGTGTGTCATGTAAATACATACAAATGTTACAGACAGTCAGATAGTGTGTCATGTAAAAAACATACAAATACTATGGACAATCAGATAGTGTGCCATGTAAAATACATACAAATGTTACGGACAGTCAGATAGTGTGTTATGTAAAATACATACAAATGTTACAGACAGTCAGATAGTATGTCATGTAAAATACATACAAATGTTACAAACAGTCAGATAGTGTGTCACGTAAAATACATACAAATGTTACAGACAGTCAGATAGTGTGTCATGTAAAAAATACAAATACTACGGACAATCGGATAGTGTGTCTTGTAAAATACATACAAATGTTACGGACAGTCAGATAGTGTGTCATGTAAAATACATACAACTGTTACAGACTGTCAGATAGCGTGTCATGTAAAATACATACAAATGTTACAGACAGTCAGATAGTGTGTCATGTAAAAAACATACAAATACTACGGACAATCAGATAGTGTGTCATGTAAAATACATACAAATGTTATGGACAGTCAGATAGTGTGTCATGTAAAATACATACAAATGTTACAGACAATCAGATAGTGTGTCATGTAAAATACATACAACTGTTACAGACAGTCAGATAGTGAGTCATGTAAAATACATACAAATGTTATGGACAGTCAGATAGTGTGTCATGTAAAATACATACAAATGTTACGGACAGTCAGATAGTGTGAAAAATACATACAAGTGTTGCGGACAGTCAGATAGTGTGTCATGTAAAATACATACAAATGTTACGGACAGTCGGATATTGTGTCATGTAAAATACATAGAAATGTTACGGACAGTCAGATAGTGTGTAAAATACATACAAATGTTACAGACAGTCAGATAGTGTGTCATGTAAAATACATACAAATGTGACAGATAGTCAGATAGTGTGTCATGTAAAATGCATACAAATGTTACAGACAGTCAGATAGTGTGTCATGTAAAATATATACAACTGTTATGGACAGTCAGATAGTGTGTCATGTAAAATACATACAAATGTTACAGACAGTCAGATAGTGTGTAAAATACATACAACTGTTACAGACAGTCAGATAGTGTGTCATGTAAAATACATACAACTGTTACAGACAGTCAGATAGTGTGTCATGTAAAATACATACAAATGTTACGGACAGTCAGATAGTGTGTCATGTAAAATACATACAAATGTTACGGACAGTCAGATAGTGTGTAAAATACATACAAGTGTTATGGACAGTCAGACAGTGTGTCATGTAAAATACATACAAATGTTACGGACAGTCAGATAGTGTGTCATGTAAAATACATACAAATGTTACGGACAGTCAGATAGTGTGTAAAATACATACAACTGTTACAGACAGTCAGATAGTGTGTCATGTAAAATACATACAAATGTTACAGACAATCAGATAGTGAGTCATGTAAAAAACATACAACTGTTACAGACAGTCAGATAGTGCGTCATGTAAAATACATACAACTGTTACAGACAGTCAGATAGTGTGTCATGTAAAATACATACAAATGTTACGGACAGTCAGATAGTGTGTAAAATACATACAACTGTTACAGACAGTCAGATAGTGTGTCATGTAAAATACATGCAAATGTTACAGACAGTCAGATAGTGAGTCATGTAAAAAACATACACATACTACGGACAATCAGATAGTGTATCATGTAAAATACATACGGATGTAATGGACAGTCAGATAGTGTGTCATGTAAAATGCATACAAATGTTATGGACAAGTCAGATAGTGTGTCATGTGAAATACATACAAATGTTACAAACAGTCAGATAGTGTGTCATGTAAAATACATACAAATGTTACAGACAGTCAGATAATGTGTCATGTAAAATACATACAAATGTTACAAACAGTCAGATAGTGTGTCATGGAAAATACATACAAATGTTACAGACAGTCAGATAGTGTGTCATGTAAAAAACATACAAATACTGCGGACAATCAGATAGTGTGTCATGTAAAATACATACAAATGTTACAGACAGTCAGACAGTGTGTCATGTAAAATAGATACAACTGTTACAGACAGTCAGATAGTGTGTCATGTAAATACATACAAATGTTACAGACAGTCAGATAGTGTGTCATGTAAAAAACATACAAATACTATGGACAATCAGATAGTGTGCCATGTAAAATACATACAAATGTTACGGACAGTCAGATAGTGTGTTATGTAAAATACATACAAATGTTACAGACAGTCAGATAGTGTGTCATGTAAAATACATACAAATGTTACAAACAGTCAGATAGTGTGTCATGTAAAATGCATACAAATGTTATGGACAGTCAGATAGTGTGTCATGTAAAAAACATACAAATGTTTTGGACAGTCAGATAGTGTGTCATGTGAAATACATACAAATGTTACGGACAGTCAGATAGTGTGTCATGTAAAATATATACAACTGTTATGGACAGTCAGATAGTGTGTCATGTAAAAAATACAAATACTACGGACAATCGGATAGTGTGTCTTGTAAAATACATACAAATGTTACGGACAGTCAGATAGTGTGTCATGTAAAATACATACAACTGTTACAGACTGTCAGATAGCATGTCATGTAAAATACATACAAATGTTACAGACAGTCAGATAGTGTGTCATGTAAAAAACATACAAATACTACGGACAATCAGATAGTGTGTCATGTAAAATACATACAAATGTTATGGACAGTCAGATAGTGTGTCGTGTAAAATAC
The DNA here is from genome assembly GCA_031216915.1 of Pictodentalium vernedei. Lineage (NCBI taxonomy): Eukaryota > Metazoa > Mollusca > Scaphopoda > Dentaliida > Dentaliidae > Pictodentalium > Pictodentalium vernedei. Next base: position 398,896,728 of record CM062289.1, read on the forward strand.
ATACAAATGTTACAGACAGTCAGATAGTGTGTCTTGTAAAATACATACAAATGTTACGGACAGTCAGATAGTGTGTCATGTAAAATACATACAACTGTTACAGACTGTCAGATAGCATGTCATGTAAAATACATACAAATGTTACAGACAGTCAGATAGTGTGTCATGTAAAAAACATACAAATACTACGGACAATCAGATAGTGTGTCATTTAAAATACATACAAATGTTATGGACAGTCAGATAGTGTGTCATGTAAAATACATACAAATGTTATGGACAGTCAGATTATGTGTCATGTAAAATACATACAAATGTTACGGACAGTCAGATAGTGTGTCCTGTAAAATACATACAAATGTTACGGACAGTCAGATAGTGTGTCATGTAAAATGCATACAAATGTTACGTACAGTCAGATAGTGTGTCATGTAAAATACATATAAATGTTACGGACAGTCAGATAGTGTGTCATGTAAAATACATACAAATGTTATGGACAGTCAGATAGTGTGTCATGTAAAATACATACAAATGTTACGTACAGTCAGATAGTGTGTCATGTAAAATACATACAAATGTTATGGTCAGTCAGATAGTGTGTCATGTAAAATACATACAAATGTTATGGACAGTCAGATAGTGTGTCATGTAAAATACATACAAATGTTACGGCCAGTCAGATAGTGTGTCATGTAAAAAACATACACATACTGCGGACAATCAGATAGTGTGTCATGTAAAATACATATGGATGTAATGGACAGTCAGATAATGTGTCATGTAAAATGCATACAAATGTTATGGACAAGTCAGATAGTGTGTCATGTAAAATACATACAAATGTTACAAACAGTCAGATAGTGTGTCATGTAAAATACATACAAATGTTACAGACAGTCAGATAGTGTGTCATGTAAAAAACATACAAATACTACGGACAATCAGATAGTGTGTCATGTAAAATACATATAAATGTTACAGACAGTCAGACAGTGTGCCATGTAAAATACATAAAACTGTTACAGACAATCAGATAGTGTGTCATGTAAATACATTCAAATGTTACAGACAGTCAGATAGTGTGTCATGTAAAAAACATACAAATACTACGGACAATCAGATAGTGTGTCATGTAAAATACATACAAATGTTATGGACAGCCAGATAGTGTGTCATGTAAAATACATACAAATGTTACAGACAGTCAGATAGTGTGTCATGTAAAATACATACAAATGTTACAGACAGTCAGATAGTGTGTCATGTAAAAAACATACAAATACTACGGACAATCAGATAGTGTGTCGTGTAAAATACATACAAATGTTACAGACAGTCAGATAGTGTGGCATGTAAAATACATACAAATGTTACAGGCAGTCAGATAGTGTGTCATGTAAAATACATACAAATGTTACAGACAGTCAGATAGTGTGTCACGTAAAATACATACAAATGTTTTGGACAGTCAGATAGTGTGTCATGTGAAATACATACAAATGTTACGGACAGTCAGATAGTGTGTCATGTAAAATACATACAAATGTTCCAGGCAGTCAAATAGTGTGTCATGTAAAATACATACAAATGTTATGGACAGTCAGATAGTGTGTCATGTAAAATACATACAAATGCTACGGACAGTCAGATAGTGTGTCATGTAAAATACATACAAATGTTCCAGGCAGTCAAATAGTGTGTCATGTAAAATACATACAAATGTTATGGACAGTCAGATAGTGTGTCATGTAAAATACATACAAATGCTACGGACAGTCAGATAGTGTGTCATGTAAAATACATACAAATGTTACGGACAGTCAGATAATGTGTCATGTAAAATAAATGCAAATGTTATGGACAGTCAGATAGTGTGTCATGTAAAATACATACAAATGTTACAGACGGTCAGATAGTGTGTCATGTAAAATACATACAAATGTTATGGACAGTCAGATAGTGTGTCATATAAAAAACATACAAATACTACGGACAATCAGATAGTGTGTCATGTAAAATACATACAAATGTTACAGACAGTCAGACAGTGTGTCATGTAAAATAGATGCAACTGTTACAGACAGTCAGATAGTGTGTCATGTAAATACATACAAATGTTACAGACAGTCAGATAGTGTGTCATGCAAAAAACATACAAATACTATGGACAATCAGATAGTGTGCTGTGTAAAATACATACAAATGTTACGGACAGTCAGATAGTGTGTTATGTAAAATACATACAAATGTTACAGACAGTCAGATAGTGTGTCATGTAAAATACATACAAATGTTACAAACAGTCAGATAGTGTGTCACGTAAAATACATACAAATGTTACAGACAGTCAGATAGTGTGTCATGTAAAAAATGCAAATACTACGGACAATCGGATAGTGTGTCTTGTAAAATACATACAAATGTTACGGACAGTCAGATAGTGTGTCATGTAAAATACATACAACTGTTACAGACTGTCAGATAGTGTGTCATGTAAAAAACATACAAATACTACGGACAATCAGATAGTGTGTCATTTAAATTACATACTAATGTTATGGACAGTCAGATAGTGTGTCATGTAAAATACATACAAATGTTATGGACAGTCAGATTATGTGTCATGTAAAATACATACAAATGTTACAGACAGTCAGATAGTTTGTCATGTAAAAAACATACAAATACTACGGACAATCAGATAGTGTGTCATTTAAAATACATACAAATGTTATGGACAGTCAGATAGTGTGTCATGTAAAATACATACAAATGTTATGGACAGTCAGATTATGTGTCATGTAAAATACATACAAATGTTACGGACAGTCAGATAGTGTGTCCTGTAAAATACATACAAATGTTAAGGATAGTCAGATAGTGTGTCATGTAAAATGCATACAAATGTTATGGACAGTCAGATAGTGTGTCATGTAAAATACATACAAATGTTATGGACAGTCAGATAGTGTGTCGTGTAAAATACATACAAATGTTACGTACAGTCAGATAGTGTGTCATGTAAAATACATACAAATGTTATGGACAGTCAGATAGTGTGTCATGTAAAATACATACAAATGTTATGGACAGTCAGATAGTGTGTCATGTAAAATACATACAAATGTTACGGACAGTCAGATAGTGTGTCATGTAAAAAACATACACATACTACGGACAATCAGATAGTGTGTCATGTAAAATACATATGGATGTAATGGACAGTCAGATAATGTGTCATGTAAAATGCATACAAATGTTATGGACAAGTCAGATAGTGTGTCATGTAAAATACATACAAATGTTACAAACAGTCAGATAGTGTGTCATGTAAAATACATACAAATGTTACAGACAGTCAGATAGTGTGTCATGTAAAAAACATACAAATACTACGGACAATCAGATAGTGTGTCATGTAAAATACATATAAATGTTACAGACAGTCAGACAGTGTGCCATGTAAAATACATAAAACTGTTACAGACAATCAGATAGTGTGTCATGTAAATACATTCAAATGTTACAGACAGTCAGATAGTGTGTCATGTAAAAAACATACAAATACTACGGACAATCAGATAGTGTGTCATGTAAAATACATACAAATGTTATGGACAGCCAGATAGTGTGTCATGTAAAATACATACAAATGTTACAGACAGTCAGATAGTGTGTCATGTAAAATACATACAAATGTTACAGACAGTCAGATAGTGTGTCATGTAAAAAACATACAAATACTACGGACAATCAGATAGTGTGTCATGTAAAATACATACAAATGTTACAGACAGTCAGATAGTGTGGCATGTAAAATACATACAAATGTTACAGGCAGTCAGATAGTGTGTCATGTAAAATACTTACAAATGTTACAGACAGTCAGATAGTGTGTCATGTAAAATACATACAAATGTTTTGGACAGTCAGATAGTGTGTCATGTGAAATACATACAAATGTTACGGACAGTCAGATAGTGTGTCATGTAAAATACATACAAATGTTCCAGGCAGTCAAATAGTGTGTCATGTAAAATACATACAAATGTTATGGACAGTCAGATAGTGTGTCATGTAAAATACATACAAATGTTACGGACAGTCAGATAGTGTGTCATGTAAAATACATACAAATGTTACAGACGGTCAGATAGTGTGTCATGTAAAATACATACAAATGTTATGGACAGTCAGATAGTGTGTCATGTAAAAAACATACAAATACTACGGACAATCAGATAGTGTGTCATGTAAAATACATACAAATGTTACAGACAGTCAGATAGTGTGGCATGTAAAATACATACAAATGTTACAGGCAGTCATATAGTGTGTCATGTAAAATACATACAAATGTTACAGACAGTCAGATAGTGTGTCATGTAAAATACATACAAATGTTTTGGACAGTCAGATAGTGTGTCATGTGAAATACATACAAATGTTACGGACAGTCAGATAGTGTGTCATGTAAAATACATACAAATGTTCCAGACAGTCAGATAGTGTGTCATGTAAAATACATACAAATGTTTTGGACAGTCAGATAGTGTGTCATGTGAAATACATACAAATGTTACGGACAGTCAGATAATGTGTCATGTAAAATAAATGCAAATGTTATGGACAGTCAGATAGTGTGTCATGTAAAATACATACAAATGTTACAGACGGTCAGATAGTGTGTCATGTAAAATGCATACAAATGTTATGGACAGTCAGATAGTGTGTCATGTAAAATACATACAAATGTTATGGACAGTCAGATAGTGTGTCGTGTAAAATACATACAAATGTTATGTACAGTCAGATAGTGTGTCATGTAAAATACATACAAATGTTATGGACAGTCAGATAGTGTGTCATGTAAAATACATACAAATGTTACGGACAGTCAGATAGTGTGTCATGTAAAAAACATACACATACTACGGACAATCAGATAGTGTGTCATGTAAAATACATATGGATGTAATGGACAGTCAGATAATGTGTCATGTAAAATGCATACAAATGTTATGGACAAGTCAGATAGTGTGTCATGTAAAATACATACAAATGTTACAAACAGTCAGATAGTGTGTCATGTAAAATACACACAAATGTTACAGACAGTCAGATAGTGTGTCATGTAAAAAACATACAAATACTACGGACAATCAGATAGTGTGTCATGTAAAATACATATAAATGTTACAGATAGTCAGACAGTGTGCCATGTAAAATACATAAAACTGTTACAGACAATCAGATAGTGTGTCATGTAAATACATTCAAATGTTACAGACAGTCAGATAGTGTGTCATGTAAAAAACATACAAATACTACGGACAATCAGATAGTGTGTCATGTAAAATACATACAAATGTTATGGACAGCCAGATAGTGTGTCATGTAAAATACATACAAATGTTACAGACAGTCAGATAGTGTGTCATGTAAAATACATACAAATGTTACAGACAGTCAGATAGTGTGTCATGTAAAAAACATACAAATACTACGGACAATCAGATAGTGTGTCATGTAAAATACATACAAATGTTACAGACAGTCAGATAGTGTGGCATGTAAAATACATACAAATGTTACAGGCAGTCAGATAGTGTGTCATGTAAAATACTTACAAATGTTACAGACAGTCAGATAGTGTGTCATGTAAAATACATACAAATGTTTTGGACAGTCAGATAGTGTGTCATGTGAAATACATACAAATGTTACGGACAGTCAGATAGTGTGTCATGTAAAATACATACAAATGTTCCAGGCAGTCAAATAGTGTGTCATGTAAAATACATACAAATGTTATGGACAGTCAGATAGTGTGTCATGTAAAATACATACAAATGTTACGGACAGTCAGATAGTGTGTCATGTAAAATACATACAAATGTTACAGACGGTCAGATAGTGTGTCATGTAAAATACATACAAATGTTATGGACAGTCAGATAGTGTGTCATGTAAAAAACATACAAATACTACGGACAATCAGATAGTGTGTCATGTAAAATACATACAAATGTTACAGACAGTCAGATAGTGTGGCATGTAAAATACATACAAATGTTACAGGCAGTCATATAGTGTGTCATGTAAAATACATACAAATGTTACAGACAGTCAGATAGTGTGTCATGTAAAATACATACAAATGTTTTGGACAGTCAGATAGTGTGTCATGTGAAATACATACAAATGTTACGGACAGTCAGATAGTGTGTCATGTAAAATACATACAAATGTTCCAGACAGTCAGATAGTGTGTCATGTAAAATACATACAAATGTTTTGGACAGTCAGATAGTGTGTCATGTGAAATACATACAAATGTTACGGACAGTCAGATAATGTGTCATGTAAAATAAATGCAAATGTTATGGACAGTCAGATAGTGTGTCATGTAAAATACATACAAATGTTACAGACGGTCAGATAGTGTGTCATGTAAAATGCATACAAATGTTATGGACAGTCAGATAGTGTGTCATGTAAAATACATACAAATGTTATGGACAGTCAGATAGTGTGTCGTGTAAAATACATACAAATGTTACGTACAGTCAGATAGTGTGTCATGTAAAATACATACAAATGTTATGGACAGTCAGATAGTGTGTCATGTAAAATACATACAAATGTTATGGACAGTCAGATAGTGTGTCATGTAAAATACATACAAATGTTACGGACAGTCAGATAGTGTGTCATGTAAAAAACATACACATACTACGGACAATCAGATAGTGTGTCATGTAAAATACATATGGATGTAATGGACAGTCAGATAATGTGTCATGTAAAATGCATACAAATGTTATGGACAAGTCAGATAGTGTGTCATGTAAAATACATACAAATGTTACAAACAGTCAGATAGTGTGTCATGTAAAATACATACAAATGTTACAGACAGTCAGATAGTGTGTCATGTAAAAAACATACAAATACTACGGACAATCAGATAGTGTGTCATGTAAAATACATATAAATGTTACAGACAGTCAGACAGTGTGCCATGTAAAATACATAAAACTGTTACAGACAATCAGATAGTGTGTCATGTAAATACATTCAAATGTTACAGACAGTCAGATAGTGTGTCATGTAAAAAACATACAAATACTACGGACAATCAGATAGTGTGTCATGTAAAATACATACAAATGTTATGGACAGCCAGATAGTGTGTCATGTAAAATACATACAAATGTTACAGACAGTCAGATAGTGTGTCATGTAAAATACATACAAATGTTACAGACAGTCAGATAGTGTGTCATGTAAAAAACATACAAATACTACGGACAATCAGATAGTGTGTCATGTAAAATACATACAAATGTTACAGACAGTCAGATAGTGTGGCATGTAAAATACATACAAATGTTACAGGCAGTCAGATAGTGTGTCATGTAAAATACTTACAAATGTTACAGACAGTCAGATAGTGTGTCATGTAAAATACATACAAATGTTTTGGACAGTCAGATAGTGTGTCATGTGAAATACATACAAATGTTACGGACAGTCAGATAGTGTGTCATGTAAAATACATACAAATGTTCCAGGCAGTCAAATAGTGTGTCATGTAAAATACATACAAATGTTATGGACAGTCAGATAGTGTGTCATGTAAAATACATACAAATGTTACGGACAGTCAGATAGTGTGTCATGTAAAATACATACAAATGTTACAGACGGTCAGATAGTGTGTCATGTAAAATACATACAAATGTTATGGACAGTCAGATAGTGTGTCATGTAAAAAACATACAAATACTACGGACAATCAGATAGTGTGTCATGTAAAATACATACAAATGTTACAGACAGTCAGATAGTGTGGCATGTAAAATACATACAAATGTTACAGGCAGTCATATAGTGTGTCATGTAAAATACATACAAATGTTACAGACAGTCAGATAGTGTGTCATGTAAAATACATACAAATGTTTTGGACCGTCAGATAGTGTGTCATGTGAAATACATACAAATGTTACGGACAGTCAGATAGTGTGTCATGTAAAATACATACAAATGTTCCAGACAGTCAGATAGTGTGTCATGTAAAATACATACAAATGTTTTGGACAGTCAGATAGTGTGTCATGTGAAATACATACAAATGTTACGGACAGTCAGATAATGTGTCATGTAAAATAAATGCAAATGTTATGGACAGTCAGATAGTGTGTCATGTAAAATACATACAAATGTTACAGACGGTCAGATAGTGTGTCATGTAAAATACATACAAATGTTATGGACAGTCAGATAGTGTGTCATGTAAAAAACATACAAATACTACGGACAATCAGATAGTGTGTCATGTAAAATACATACAAATGTTACAGACAGTCAGATAGTGTGGCATGTAAAATACATACAAATGTTACAGGCAGTCATATAGTGTGTCATGTAAAATACATACAAATGTTTTGGACAGTCAGATAGTGTGTCATGTGAAATACATACAAATGTTACGGACAGTCAGATAGTGTGTCATGTAAAATACATACAAATGTTCCAGACAGTCAGATAGTGTGTCATGTAAAATACATACAAATGTTTTGGACAGTCAGATAGTGTGTCATGTAAAATACATACAAATGTTACGGACAGTCAGATAATGTGTCATGTAAAATAAATGCAAATGTTATGGACAGTCAGATAGTGTGTCATGTAAAATACATACAAATGTTACAGACGGTCAGATAGTGTGTCAAGTAAAATACATACAAATGTTATGGACAGTCAGATAGTGTGTCATGTAAAAAACATACAAATACTACGGACAATCAGATAGTGTGTCATGTAAAATACATACAAATGTTACAGACAGTCAGATAGTGTGTCATGTAAAATACATACAAATGTTACAGACAGTCAGATAGTGTGTCATGTAAAATACATACAAATGTTACAGACAGTCAGATAGTGTGGCATGTAAAATACATACAAATGTTACAGGCAGTCATATAGTGTGTCATGTAAAATACATACAAATGTTACAGACAGTCAGATAGTGTGTCATGTAAAATACATACAAATGTTTTGGACAGTCAGATAGTGTGTCATGTGAAATACATACAAATGTTACGGACAATCAGATAGTGTGTCATGTAAAATACATACAAATGTTCCAGACAGTCAGATAGTGTGTCATGTAAAATACATACAAATGTTTTGGACAGTCAGATAGTGTGTCATGTGAAATACATACAAATGTTACGGACAGTCAGATAGTGTGTCATGTAAAATACATACAAATGTTCCAGGCAGTCAAATAGTGTGTCATGTAAAATACATACAAATGTTATGGACAGTCAGATAGTGTGTCATGTAAAATACATACAAATGCTACGGACAGTCAGATAGTGTGTCATGTAAAATACATACAAATGTTACGGACAGTCAGATAATGTGTCATGTAAAATACATGCAAATGTTATGGACAGTCAGATAGTGTGTCATGTAAAATGCATACAAATGTTATGGACAGTCAGATAGTGTGTCATGTAAAATACATACAAATGTTATGGACAGACAGATAGTGTGTCAAGTAAAATACATACAAATGTTACGGACAGTCAGGTAGTGTGTCATGTAAAATGCATGCAAATGTTATGGACAGTCAGATAGTGTGTCATGTAAAATACATACAAGTGTTATGGACAGTCAGATAGTGTGTCATGTAAAATACATACACGTGTTATGGACAGTCAGATAGTGTGTCATGTAAAATACATACAAGTGTTATGGACAGTCAGATAGTGTGTCATGTAAAATATATACAAATGTTACGGACAGTCAGATAGTGTGTCATGTAAAATACATACAGATGTTATGGACAGTCAGATAGTATGTCATGTAAAATATATACAAATGTTACGGACAGTCAGATAGTGTGTCATGTGAAATAGCTCCTTGTGCAACTTCAATGTCAGTGTCCTTCTTGAGTGCCATATGTTGAAGGACACTAATTATTCTTAGCTGCAATTCGGAAATTACTGTGGCTACAATTATCAAACTTTCACACAAGTGTACAGGGAACAATAGGAAGATGGGTCAAGTACATTATGTGGGCAGGTAACTTCAAGCTGGGTCAGTAACTTTAAAATGAAGGTCAAATTTCGAGTTCACACATAAAATCCGTCGATATTTTTGTCTCAGCAATAACTCAGAATTAGGTCGACCTAGAATAATCAAATTTCACACAAATGTTATGGACATTCAGAAGATGTGTCGACTATAATAGTTTCTTGTTCATCGTCAAGGTCAAGGTCATACTGGAGTATTATATGTTGAATGTCACAACTGATGTTTCAACTGTAACTCAGAAACTATTGGGGCCACAGTCATCAAACTTGTGTTGATATAACACCGAAACTATAGGGGCTTCTAGCTTCCAACTTCACACAATCATAAAGTCAACTCTATTTAGCGTTTTTTTCTGGGGACGATTGGCATGTGTTACTCCAGTGACATCTGTTGTTCCAAATGGCCGCAGGCGGTAACCGCTTTTATTTATTTATTTATTTATTTATTTATTTATTTATTTATTTATTTATTTATTTATTTATATATTTATTTATTTATTTATTTATTTATTTATTTATTTATTTATTTACTTATTTATTTATTTATTGGAGGTTAACAATACTTTCCACAGGGTCACCTCGTGCATGTCAGTTGTACGGGTGGAGGAAGCCGGAGTACCCGGAGAGAACCACCGCGCAACGGCGAGCAACTGTCAGACTCCCCAACTTACTAACTTCATACAAGTAGGATTAGCTTTGGTTGAAGACAGGTGCGGCATCGACATGAAGTACGCCTTGGGACACAGCGCCAACGTGCCTCCACGTGGGTAATCGGTATTAAGTACCTTGCCCGATACCACAACGCAGTTACCCCTGGCGGGAATCGAACCGTGGACATCTCGGTTTGAAGGTCAATGCCATAACCGCTGAGCCACCCGGCTTCCCGCCTTATGTTAAACAGGTAAGAATTCTATCATTTATCGATCATTGCAATAGCTAATTCAGTACTGATAAAAATATTCGGTAAGATATATTCGTTATTAACTTATTCTTGTATAATGTGGAAGCTATGGTCCAATATGGAATTTAAAGTCTCTGTGTAAATCACTGACATCAGACATATATCATATTAGGTCTCTAACAAACCAGGCAGCCAATAATATTACTACTGGAGGTGTGCCTGTCAGCAGGGGCACCGGAAGTACTTCACGGCAGGGTGTCAGACCCCGGGAAAAGTGCATTTACTAGCACTAGCAGCCCCGCCAAGACATGCCGATGCATGTCTCCAGAACCGAAGGCCCGAGATGAGGGAGTTTGAGAGAATGTGCCCCTCTGATCGGGAGGGGAACACCTCCTCCTTAACTCGCCCATTTCTTTTTGAAAGCTTCCAGAACGAAATTGAAGTGCATTTTAGCTTTCAATCAAGAATTAATTAATGAAAAAAATCGATTGACGAACATGTGATGGGCATTGCCCTCTCGTCCCATGGTTCGAAGGCAGTGAGGGCAGCTGCTCCCTCTGCCCCCGTGCTTCTGGTGCCCCATATTTCTGGCCCATACGAGAGAAAACAGACCAAATTAAATAGAGAGTAATCGCTTGACTGGACTGGTTACGTGAAATAATTCATGAGAGGTGAGGGACATTGTACAAACACGAGTGCGCGAATGGGCATGAGTGTTTTACAATATAGTCCCTCGCCTCGGATGAATTATTTCACGCGATTACTCTGTTTATTACTTTTCATTATTAACAATATTTTTATTATTTAACCATCTACCTAACGTAACGGCAAAAATAGGCCAGCGGTATTCTCAAAAATCGCCAATTAATTTTCATTATTTTTTCTTTTTTATCTCTAAAACATAGGTTATGACCCCTCATTGGAACGAGCTCATCGAGCTCGTTCCAATGAGGGGTCATAACCTATGTTTTTGAGACAAAAAATGAAAATAATAGTTATTCAAGAATTAGTTTTGCAAGTGTCGTCTGCTTTTCATGTTAGGTGAAGGATTAAAAAAAACAATGAATTCACCATTACACCCACGGCAAAGCGTCTTCGCTTGCGCGCACGGATACATGACCAAATTGTTGATTGCATAATTCACTTGTGAAGTTATCGTTCATAATCAAACCCGGAAATCCCAGTAAATCACACTTTGGAAAACAATAATAATATTTACTTGGTAGTATATTTACATTAATAATAACTGAAAAAAAGTATCAGCTGAGATCGTAAAAAGATTGTGGAAGATAAAAAGCATGACGTAGTTTGTCATTATTTTCCCAATTTGCAACTAACACACATGTTTAAAAAGTGCGTTCGTGTGTAACACACAGATTCACAAAATCACACAATAATACGGATTTTATTCAGTTAGACTCAACGAGAAATGTGTCGACAATAACAAAAAGAGAAAATAATGGCACGCAACTAAGGATAGAATCGGTAATAAATTTCATCGAAAGGTTTGAGAGTTTTTGATCAGAAGAACTGATCTGTTTCTCGGCGTTCATTGAACCCATTGACTGACTGACTAAATGTTAACGCCCAAACCAACACCCACCCACCCCCCGAAAACCAATTGAATGGAACACCATAACGACATCGGTTTCGGTAATTTTAGGAGGGGGTATACCTCGGTATTCGGTTTCTGACTTGACTGAGATTTGCTGATAGTACCAAAGGGGAATTTGCATCAGGAAAAACAGAATAAGTTGTTGTAGTATCATTCTATCATAACTCTATAAATAACATAAACAGAATAAGTTGTTGTAGTATCATTCTATCATAACTCTATAAATGGCATAAGCAGAATAAGTTGTTATATTATATCTCACGTGACTTCCTTGCATTCTGATTGGCTGAAAGATGATACCCTATTTCGTGTAGTGTGCATCCACAGAACTGACCAGGCACTACACCCAGGCACTACACGTTTTCTATTTTTAGCACACTACTATATCAGTTTTCTTTTCATACTGGGCGATTAAAACTGATCAGGCTAAATTTAAAAATCGATTCACAGAGGCACAACATCCACAAAACGACCCGGAAAGAAATCTTTGTGGACAAATGTATCGCTTTTCCATTGCTGAAGTCACATTTTTCGAGGCGTTTATTTTATTCCTTGAGAAGATGATCCTTATCTCGTTTCGAAGAGAATGATTCATACCTGGGTCCAACTTTCATGAGAACCCGTCCGGATATGAAAAATCGTTTGTTTGGCTGCTCATATTATTTCGCTATTTAATTGTATGTTTTGGGCAGTAAACGAATAAATAATGGAATTCAGTTGAATCTTCGAAGTTTGTATCCCGTGCTGACCCATTCAGTAATGTACATGTGTGACAAATGTGTGGAAATTATCAAACTGCGTTGTAAAATTTCGAAAATTTTAATTTTCATTCGCGAGTTGCGCGATTCTAGAATACACAGTTCCGTTTGGGGGAAATGTTTTGTTAACCCTTGCCGACCGATTCAAAATCTGTCTTCTGCTCATATCAGCAATCCACGTTAGCCGAGTTTTGGAAGAAGAAAATGTTTTTTAAAAACTACATGGTATTTTTTTCTAAATAACGCTGGTTGGTAGGGCTGCCACCTTGGTAATAGATTAACAAATCGGACAGATGTTTTTCCTGATGGGTGTTCGATATAATATAAGAATTAGTGCATGTCTTGCCGTTGACTACGTCCATGTAGTGCCCAGTGAGGTGGTGCAGTTCCCTCCGCTTCGCGGCGGGAACTACACCACCTCACTGGGCACTATATAGTCAACTCCAAGCCATGCACTATTCCTTAAGTAGTATCATTTTATCATAACTCTATAAATAGCATAACCAGAATAAGTTGTTGTAGTATCATTTTATCATATCTCTATAAATAACATAAACAGAATAAGTTGTAGTATCATTCTATTATAACTCTATAAATAACATAAACAGAATAAGTTGTTGTAGTATCATTCTATCATAACTCTATAAATAACATAAACAGAATAAGTTGTTCTAGTATCATTCTATCATAACTCTATAAATAACATAAACAGAATAAGTTGTTGTAGTATCATTCTATCATAACTCTATAAATAACATAAACAGAATAAGTTGTTGTAGTATCATTCTATCATAACTCTATAAATAACATAAATAGAATAAGTTGTTGTAGTATCATTTTATCATATCTCTATAAATAACATAAACAGAATAAGTTGTAGTATCATTCTATTATAACTCTATAAATAACATAAACAGAATAAGTTGTTGTAGTATCATTCTATCATAACTCTATAAAAAACATAAACAGAATAAGTTGTTGTAGTATCATTCTATCATAACTCTATAAATAACAAAAACAGAATAAGTTGTTGTAGTATCATTCTATCATAACTCTATAAATAACATAAACAGAATAAGTTGTTGTAGTATCATTCTATCATAACTCTATAAATAACATAAACAGAATAAGTTGTTGTAGTATCATTCTATCATAACTCTATAAATAACATAAATAGAATAAGTTGTTGTAGTATCATTCTATCATAACTCTATAAATAACATAAACAGAATAAGTTGTTCATTCTATCATAACTCTATAAATAACATAAACAGAAACAGAATAAGTTGTTGTAGTATCATTCTATCATAACTCTATAAATAACATAAACAGAATAAGTTGTTCATTCTATCATAACTCTATAAATAACATAAACAGAATAAGTTGTTGTAGTATCATTCTATTATAACTCTATAAATAACATAAACAGAATAAGTTGTAGTATCATTCTATCATAACTCTATAAATAACATAAACAGAATAAGTTGTTGTAGTATCATTCTATCATAACTCTATAAATAACAAAAACAGAATAAGTTGTTGTAGTATCATTCTATCATAACTCTATAAATAACATAAACAGAATAAGTTGTTGTAGTATAATTCTATCATAACTCTATAAATAACATAAACAGAATAAGTTGTTGTAGTATCATTCTATCATAACTCTATAAATAACATAAACAGAATAAGTTGTTGTAGTATCATTCTATCATAACTCTATAAATAACATAAACAGAATAAGTTGTTCATTCTATCATAACTCTACAAATAACATAAACAGAATAAGTTGTTGTAGTATCATTCTATCATAACTCTATAAATAACATAAACAGAATAAGTTGTTCATTCTATCATAACTCTATAAATAACATAAACAGAATAAGTTGTTGTAGTATCATTCTATCATAACTCTATAAATAACATAAACAGAATAAGTTGTTGTAGTATCATTCTATCATAACTCTATAAATAACATAAACAGAATAAGTTGTTGTAGTATCATTCTATCATAACTCTATAAATAACATAAACAGAATAAGTTGTTCATTCTATCATAACTCTATAAATAACATAAACAGAATAAGTTGTTGTAGTATCATTCTATTATAACTCTATAAATAACATAAACAGAATAAGTTGTAGTATCATTCTATCATAACTCTATAAATAACATAAACAGAATAAGTTGTTGTAGTATCATTCTATCATAACTCTATAAATAACATAAACAGAATAAGTTGTTGTAGTATCATTCTATCATAACTCTATAAATAACATAAACACAATAAGTTGTTGTAGTATCATTCTATCACAACTCTATAAATAACATAAACAGAATAAGTTGTAGTATCATTCTATCATAACTCTATAAATAACATGAACAGAATATGTTGTTGTAGTATCATTCTATCATAACTCTATAAATAACATAAACAGAATAAGTTGTTGTAGTATCATTCTATCATAACTCTATAAATGGCATAAACAGAATAAGTTGTAGTATCATTCTATGATAACTCTATAAATAACATAAACATAATAAGTTGTAGTATCATTCTATCATAACTCTATAAATAACATAAACAGAATAAGTTGTTGTAGTATCATTCTATCATAACTCTATAAATGGCATAAACAGAATAAGTTGTAGTATCATTCTATGATAACTCTATAAATAACATAAACATAATAAGTTGTAGTATCATTCTATCATAACTCTATAAAAAACATAAACAGAATAAGTTGTTGTTGTAGTATCATTCTATCATAACTCTATAAATAACATAAACAGAATAAGTTGTAGTATCATTCTATCATAACTCTATAAATAACATGAACAGAATATGTTGTTGTAGTATTATTCTATCATAACTCTATAAATAACATAAACAGAATAAGTTGTTGTAGTATCATTCTATCATAACTCTATAAATAACATAAACAGAATAAGTTGTTGTAGTATCATTCTATCATAACTCTATAAATAACATAAACAGAATAAGTTGTAGTATCATTCTATCATAACTCTATAAATAACATAAACAGAATAAGTTGTTGTAGTATCATTCTATCACAACTCTATAAATAACATAAACAGAATAAGTTGTAGTATCATTCTATCATAACTCTATAAATAACATGAACAGAATATGTTGTTGTAGTATCATTCTATCATAACTCTACAAATAACATAAACAGAATAAGTTGTTGTAGTATCATTCTATCATAACTCTATAAATGGCATAAACAGAATAAGTTGTAGTATCATTCTATGATAACTCTATAAATAACATAAACATAATAAGTTGTAGTATCATTCTATCATAACTCTATAAATAACATAAACAGAATAAGTTTTTGTAGTATCATTCTATCATAACTCTATAAATGGCATAAACAGAATAAGTTGTAGTATCATTCTATGATAACTCTATAAATAACATAAACATAATAAGTTGTAGTATCATTCTATCATAACTCTATATATAACATAAACAGAATAAGTTGTTGTTGTAGTATCATTCTATCATAACTCTATAAATAACATAAACAGAATAAGTTGTAGTATCATTCTATCATAACTCTATAAATAACATAAACAGAATAAGTTGTTGTTGTAGTATCATTCTATCATAACTCTATAAATAACATAAACAGAATAAGTTGTTGTAGTATCATTCTATCATAACTCTATAAATAACATAAACAGAATAAGTTGTTGTAGTATCATTCTATCATAACTCTATAAATAACATAAACAGAATAAGTTGTTGTTGTAGTATCATTCTATCATAACTCTATAAATAACTTAAACAGAATAAGTTGTAGTATCATTCTATCACAACTCTATAAATAACATAAACAGAATATGTTGTTGTAGTATCATTCTATCATAACTCTATAAATAACATAAACAGAATAAGTTGTAGTATCATTCTATCACAACTCTATAAATAACATAAACAGAATAAGTTGTAGTGTCATTCTATCATAACTCTATAAAAAACATAAACAGAATAAGTTGTTGTAGTATCATTCTATCATAACTCTATAAATAACATAAACAGAATAAGTTGTTGTAGTATCATTCTATCATAACTCTATAAATAACATAAACAGAATAAGTTGTTCATTCTATCATAACTCTATAAATAACATAAACAGAATAAGTTGTTCATTCTATCATAACTCTATAAATAACATAAACAGAATAAGTTGCTGTAGTATCATTCTATCATAACTCTATAAATAACGTAAACAGAATAAGTTGTTCATTCTATCACAACTCTATAAATAACATAAACAGAATAAGTTGCTGTAGTGTCATTCTATCATAACTCTATAAATAACGTAAACAGAATAAGTTGTTGTAGTATCATTCTATCATAACTCTATAAATAACATAAACAGAATAAGTTGTTGTAGTATCATTCTATCATAACTCTATATATAACGTAAACAGAATAAGTTGTTGTAGTATCATTCTATCATAACTCTATAAATAACATAAACAGAATAAGTTGTTGTAGTATCATTCTATCATAACTCTATAAATGGCATAAACAGAATAAGTTGTTCATTCTATCATAACTCTATAAATAACATAAACAGAATAAGTTGCTGTAGTGTCATTCTATCATAACTCTATAAATAACGTAAACAGAATAAGTTGTTGTAGTATCATTCTATCATAACTCTATAAATAACATAAACAGAATAAGTTGTTCATTCTATCATAACTCTATAAATAACATAAACAGAATAAGTTGTTGTAGTATCATTGTATCATAACTCTATAAATAACATAAACAGAATAAGTTGTTGTAGTATCATTCTATCACAACTCTATAAATAACATAAACAGAATAAGTTGTTGTAGTATCATTCTATCATAACTCTATAAATAACATAAACAGAATAAGTTGTTGTAGTATCATTCTATCATAACTCTATAAATAACAAAAACAGAATAAGTTGTTGTAGTATCATTCTATCATAACTCTATAAATAACAAAAACAGAATAAGTTGTTGTAGTATCATTCTATCATAACTCTATAAATAACATAAACAGAATAAGTTGTTGTAGTATCATTCTATCATAACTCTATAAATAACATAAACAGAATAAGTTGTTGTAGTATCATTCTATCATAACTCTATAAATAACATAAACAGAATAAGTTGTTGTAGTATCATTCTATCATAACTCTATAAATAACAAAAACAGAATAAGTTGTTGTAGTATCATTCTATCATAACTCTATAAATAACAAAAACAGAATAAGTTGTTGTAGTGTCATTCTATCATAACTCTATAAATAACATAAACAGAATAAGTTGTTCATTCTATCATAACTCTATAAATAACATAAACAGAATACGTTGTTGTAGTATCATTCTATCATAACTCTATAAATAACATAAACAGAATAAGTTGTTGTAGTATCATTCTACCACAACTCTATAAATAACATAAACAGAATAAGTTGTTGTAGTATCATTCTATCATAACTCTATAAATAACATAAACAGAATAAGTTGTTGTAGTATCATTCTATCATAACTCTATAAATAACATAAACAGAATAAGTTGTTGTAGTATCATTCTATCATAACTCTATAAATAACAAAAACAGAATAAGTTGTTGTAGTATCATTCTATCATAACTCTATAAATAACAAAAACAGAATAAGTTGTTGTAGTATCATTCTTTCATAACTCTATAAATAACATAAACAGAATAAGTTGTTCATTCTATCATAACTCTATAAATAACATAAACAGAATAAGTTGTTGTAGTATCATTCTATTATAACTCT
This sequence comes from Pictodentalium vernedei, assembly GCA_031216915.1. NCBI lineage: Eukaryota > Metazoa > Mollusca > Scaphopoda > Dentaliida > Dentaliidae > Pictodentalium > Pictodentalium vernedei. Next base: position 398,915,944 of record CM062289.1, read on the forward strand.
ATAAATAACATAAACAGAATAAGTTGTTGTAGTATCATTCTATCATAACTCTATAAATAACATAAACAGAATAAGTTGTTCATTCTATCATAACTCTATAAATAACATAAACAGAATAAGTTGTTGTCGTATCATTCTATCATAACTCTATAAATAACATAAACAGAATAAGTTGTTCATTCTATCATAACTCTATAAATAACATAAACAGAATAAGTTGTTGTAGTATCATTCTATCATAACTCTATAAATAACATAAACAGAATAAGTTGTTGTAGTATCATTCTATCATAACTCTATAAATAACATAAACAGAATAAGTTGTTCATTCTATCATAACTCTATAAATAACATAAACAGAATAAGTTGTTGTAGTATCATTCTATTATAACTCTATAAATAACATAAACAGAATAAGTTGTAGTATCATTCTATCATAACTCTATAAATAACATAAACAGAATAAGTTGTTGTAGTATCATTCTATCATAACTCTATAAATAACATAAACAGAATAAGTTGTTGTAGTATCATTCTATCATAACTCTATAAATAACATAAACAGAATAAGTTGTTGTAGTATCATTCTATCACAACTCTATAAATAACATAAACAGAATAAGTTGTAGTATCATTCTATCATAACTCTATAAATAACATGAACAGAATATGTTGTTGTAGTATCATTCTATCATAACTCTATAAATAACATAAACAGAATAAGTTGTTGTAGTATCATTCTATCATAACTCTATAAATGGCATAAACAGAAAAAGTTGTAGTATCATTCTATGATAACTCTATAAATAACATAAACATAATAAGTTGTAGTATCATTCTATCATAACTCTATAAATAACATAAACAGAATAAGTTGTTGTAGTATCATTCTATCATAACTCTATAAATGGCATAAACAGAATAAGTTGTAGTATCATTCTATGATAACTCTATAAATAACATAAACATAATAAGTTGTGGTATCATTCTATCATAACTCTATAAATAACATAAACAGAATAAGTTGTTGTTGTAGTATCATTCTATCATAACTCTATAAATAACATAAACAGAATAAGTTGTAGTATCATTCTATCATAACTCTATAAATAACATGAACAGAATATGTTGTTGTAGTATTATTCTATCATAACTCTATAAATAACATAAACAGAATAAGTTGTTGTAGTATCATTCTATCATAACTCTATAAATAACATAAACAGAATAAGTTGTTGTAGTATCATTCTATCATAACTCTATAAATAACATAAACAGAATAAGTTGTAGTATCATTCTATCATAACTCTATAAATAACATAAACAGAATAAGTTGTTGTAGTATCATTCTATCACAACTCTATAAATAACATAAACAGAATAAGTTGTAGTATCATTCTATCATAACTCTATAAATAACATGAACAGAATATGTTGTTGTAGTATCATTCTATCATAACTCTATAAATAACATAAACAGAATAAGTTGTTGTAGTATCATTCTATCATAACTCTATAAATGGCATAAACAGAATAAGTTGTAGTATCATTCTATGATAACTCTATAAATAACATAAACATAATAAGTTGTAGTATCATTCTATCATAACTCTATAAATAACATAAACAGAATAAGTTGTTGTAGTATCATTCTATCATAACTCTATAAATGGCATAAACAGAATAAGTTGTAGTATCATTCTATGATAACTCTATAAATAACATAAACATAATAAGTTGTAGTATCATTCTATCATAACTCTATAAATAACATAAACAGAATAAGTTGTTGTTGTAGTATCATTCTATCATAACTCTATAAATAACATAAACAAAATAAGTTGTAGTATCATTCTATCATAACTCTATAAATAACATAAACAGAATAAGTTGTTGTTGTAGTATCATTCTATCATAACTCTATAAATAACATAAACAGAATAAGTTGTTGTAGTATCATTCTATCATAACTCTATAAATAACATAAACAGAATAAGTTGTTGTAGTATCATTCTATCATAACTCTATAAATAACATAAACAGAATAAGTTGTTGTTGTAGTATCATTCTATCATAACTCTATAAATAACTTAAACAGAATAAGTTGTAGTATCATTCTATCACAACTCTATAAATAACATAAACAGAATATGTTGTTGTAGTATCATTCTATCATAACTCTATAAATAACATAAACAGAATAAGTTGTAGTATCATTCTATCACAACTCTATAAATAACATAAACAGAATAAGTTGTAGTGTCATTCTATCATAACTCTATATATAACATAAACAGAATAAGTTGTTGTAGTATCATTCTATCATAACTCTATAAATAACATAAACAGAATAAGTTGTTGTAGTATCATTCTATCATAACTCTATAAATAACATAAACAGAATAAATTGTTCATTCTATCATAACTCTATAAATAACATAAACAGAATAAGTTGTTCATTCTATCATAACTCTATAAATAACATAAACAGAATAAGTTGCTGTAGTATCATTCTATCATAACTCTATAAATAACGTAAACAGAATAAGTTGTTCATTCTATCACAACTCTATAAATAACATAAACAGAATAAGTTGCTGTAGTGTCATTCTATCATAACTCTATAAATAACGTAAACAGAATAAGTTGTTGTAGTATCATTCTATCATAATTCTATAAATAACATAAACAGAATAAGTTGTTGTAGTATCATTCTATCATAACTCTATAAATAACGTAAACAGAATAAGTTGTTGTAGTATCATTCTATCATAACTCTATAAATAACATAAACAGAATAAGTTGTTGTAGTATCATTCTATCATAACTCTATAAATGGCATAAACAGAATAAGTTGTTCATTCTATCATAACTCTATAAATAACATAAACAGAATAAGTTGCTGTAGTGTCATTCTATCATAACTCTATAAATAACGTAAACAGAATAAGTTGTTGTAGTATCATTCTATCATAACTCTATAAATAACATAAACAGAATAAGTTGTTCATTCTATCATAACTCTATAAATAACATAAACAGAATAAGTTGTTGTAGTATCATTCTATCATAACTCTATAAATAACATAAACAGAATAAGTTGTTGTAGTATCATTCTATCACAACTCTATAAATAACATAAACAGAATAAGTTGTTGTAGTATCATTCTATCATAACTCTATAAATAACATAAACAGAATAAGTTGTTGTAGTATCATTCTATCATAACTCTATAAATAACATAAACAGAATAAGTTGTAGTATCATTCTATCATAACTCTATAAATAACATAAACAGAATAAGTTGTTGTAGTATCATTCTATCATAACTCTATAAATAACAAAAACAGAATAAGTTGTTGTAGTATCATTCTATCATAACTCTATAAATAACATAAACAGAATAAGTTGTTGTAGTATAATTCTATCATAACTCTATAAATAACATAAACAGAATAAGTTGTTGTAGTATCATTCTATCATAACTCTATAAATAACATAAACAGAATAAGTTGTTGTAGTATCATTCTATCATAACTCTATAAATAACATAAACAGAATAAGTTGTTCATTCTATCATAACTCTATAAATAACATAAACAGAATAAGTTGTTGTAGTATCATTCTATCATAACTCTATAAATAACATAAACAGAATAAGTTGTTCATTCTATCATAACTCTATAAATAACATAAACAGAATAAGTTGTTGTAGTATCATTCTATCATAACTCTATAAATAACATAAACAGAATAAGTTGTTGTAGTATCATTCTATCATAACTCTATAAATAACATAAACAGAATAAGTTGTTCATTCTATCATAACTCTATAAATAACATAAACAGAATAAGTTGTTGTAGTATCATTCTATTATAACTCTATAAATAACATAAACAGAATAAGTTGTAGTATCATTCTATCATAACTCTATAAATAACATAAACAGAATAAGTTGTTGTAGTATCATTCTATCATAACTCTATAAATAACATAAACAGAATAAGTTGTTGTAGTATCATTCTATCATAACTCTATAAATAACATAAACAGAATAAGTTGTTGTAGTATCATTCTATCACAACTCTATAAATAACATAAACAGAATAAGTTGTAGTATCATTCTATCATAACTCTATAAATAACATGAACAGAATATGTTGTTGTAGTATCATTCTATCATAACTCTATAAATAACATAAACAGAATAAGTTGTTGTAGTATCATTCTATCATAACTCTATAAATGGCATAAACAGAAAAAGTTGTAGTATCATTCTATGATAACTCTATAAATAACATAAACATAATAAGTTGTAGTATCATTCTATCATAACTCTATAAATAACATAAACAGAATAAGTTGTTGTAGTATCATTCTATCATAACTCTATAAATGGCATAAACAGAATAAGTTGTAGTATCATTCTATGATAACTCTATAAATAACATAAACATAATAAGTTGTAGTATCATTCTATCATAACTCTATAAATAACATAAACAGAATAAGTTGTTGTTGTAGTATCATTCTATCATAACTCTATAAATAACATAAACAGAATAAGTTGTAGTATCATTCTATCATAACTCTATAAATAACATGAACAGAATATGTTGTTGTAGTATTATTCTATCATAACTCTATAAATAACATAAACAGAATAAGTTGTTGTAGTATCATTCTATCATAACTCTATAAATAACATAAACAGAATAAGTTGTTGTAGTATCATTCTATCATAACTCTATAAATAACATAAACAGAATAAGTTGTAGTATCATTCTATCATAACTCTATAAATAACATAAACAGAATAAGTTGTTGTAGTATCATTCTATCACAACTCTATAAATAACATAAACAGAATAAGTTGTAGTATCATTCTATCATAACTCTATAAATAACATGAACAGAATATGTTGTTGTAGTATCATTCTATCATAACTCTATAAATAACATAAACAGAATAAGTTGTTGTAGTATCATTCTATCATAACTCTATAAATGGCATAAACAGAATAAGTTGTAGTATCATTCTATGATAACTCTATAAATAACATAAACATAATAAGTTGTAGTATCATTCTATCATAACTCTATAAATAACATAAACAGAATAAGTTGTTGTAGTATCATTCTATCATAACTCTATAAATGGCATAAACAGAATAAGTTGTAGTATCATTCTATGATAACTCTATAAATAACATAAACATAATAAGTTGTAGTATCATTCTATCATAACTCTATAAATAACATAAACAGAATAAGTTGTTGTTGTAGTATCATTCTATCATAACTCTATAAATAACATAAACAAAATAAGTTGTAGTATCATTCTATCATAACTCTATAAATAACATAAACAGAATAAGTTGTTGTTGTAGTATCATTCTATCATAACTCTATAAATAACATAAACAGAATAAGTTGTTGTAGTATCATTCTATCATAACTCTATAAATAACATAAACAGAATAAGTTGTTGTAGTATCATTCTATCATAACTCTATAAATAACATAAACAGAATAAGTTGTTGTTGTAGTATCATTCTATCATAACTCTATAAATAACTTAAACAGAATAAGTTGTAGTATCATTCTATCACAACTCTATAAATAACATAAACAGAATATGTTGTTGTAGTATCATTCTATCATAACTCTATAAATAACATAAACAGAATAAGTTGTAGTATCATTCTATCACAACTCTATAAATAACATAAACAGAATAAGTTGTAGTGTCATTCTATCATAACTCTATATATAACATAAACAGAATAAGTTGTTGTAGTATCATTCTATCATAACTCTATAAATAACATAAACAGAATAAGTTGTTGTAGTATCATTCTATCATAACTCTATAAATAACATAAACAGAATAAATTGTTCATTCTATCATAACTCTATAAATAACATAAACAGAATAAGTTGTTCATTCTATCATAACTCTATAAATAACATAAACAGAATAAGTTGCTGTAGTATCATTCTATCATAACTCTATAAATAACGTAAACAGAATAAGTTGTTCATTCTATCACAACTCTATAAATAACATAAACAGAATAAGTTGCTGTAGTGTCATTCTATCATAACTCTATAAATAACGTAAACAGAATAAGTTGTTGTAGTATCATTCTATCATAACTCTATAAATAACATAAACAGAATAAGTTGTTGTAGTATCATTCGATCATAACTCTATAAATAACGTAAACAGAATAAGTTGTTGTAGTATCATTCTATCATAACTCTATAAATAACATAAACAGAATAAGTTGTTGTAGTATCATTCTATCATAACTCTATAAATGGCATAAACAGAATAAGTTGTTCATTCTATCATAACTCTATAAATAACATAAACAGAATAAGTTGCTGTAGTGTCATTCTATCATAACTCTATAAATAACGTAAACAGAATAAGTTGTTGTAGTATCATTCTATCATAACTCTATAAATAACATAAACAGAATAAGTTGTTCATTCTATCATAACTCTATAAATAACATAAACAGAATAAGTTGTTGTAGTATCATTCTATCATAACTCTATAAATAACATAAACAGAATAAGTTGTTGTAGTATCATTCTATCACAACTCTATAAATAACATAAACAGAATAAGTTGTTGTAGTATCATTCTATCATAACTCTATAAATAACATAAACAGAATAAGTTGTTGTAGTATCATTCTATCATAACTCTATAAATAACATAAACAGAATAAGTTGTAGTATCATTCTATCATAACTCTATAAATAACATAAACAGAATAAGTTGTTGTAGTATCATTCTATCATAACTCTATAAATAACAAAAACAGAATAAGTTGTTGTAGTATCATTCTATCATAACTCTATAAATAACATAAACAGAATAAGTTGTTGTAGTATAATTCTATCATAACTCTATAAATAACATAAACAGAATAAGTTGTTGTAGTATCATTCTATCATAACTCTATAAATAACATAAACAGAATAAGTTGTTGTAGTATCATTCTATCATAACTCTATAAATAACATAAACAGAATAAGTTGTTCATTCTATCATAACTCTATAAATAACATAAACAGAATAAGTTGTAGTATCATTCTATCATAACTCTATAAATAACATAAACAGAATAAGTTGTTGTAGTATCATTCTATCACAACTCTATAAATAACATAAACAGAATAAGTTGTAGTATCATTCTATCATAACTCTATAAATAACATGAACAGAATATGTTGTTGTAGTATCATTCTATCATAACTCTATAAATAACATAAACAGAATAAGTTGTTGTAGTATCATTCTATCATAACTCTATAAATGGCATAAACAGAATAAGTTGTAGTATCATTCTATGATAACTCTATAAATAACATAAACATAATAAGTTGTAGTATCATTCTATCATAACTCTATAAATAACATAAACAGAATAAGTTGTTGTAGTATCATTCTATCATAACTCTATAAATGGCATAAACAGAATAAGTTGTAGTATCATTCTATGATAACTCTATAAATAACATAAACATAATAAGTTGTAGTATCATTCTATCATAACTCTATAAATAACATAAACAGAATAAGTTGTTGTTGTAGTATCATTCTATCATAACTCTATAAATAACATAAACAAAATAAGTTGTAGTATCATTCTATCATAACTCTATAAATAACATAAACAGAATAAGTTGTTGTTGTAGTATCATTCTATCATAACTCTATAAATAACATAAACAGAATAAGTTGTTGTAGTATCATTCTATCATAACTCTATAAATAACATAAACAGAATAAGTTGTTGTAGTATCATTCTATCATAACTCTATAAATAACATAAACAGAATAAGTTGTTGTTGTAGTATCATTCTATCATAACTCTATAAATAACTTAAACAGAATAAGTTGTAGTATCATTCTATCACAACTCTATAAATAACATAAACAGAATATGTTGTTGTAGTATCATTCTATCATAACTCTATAAATAACATAAACAGAATAAGTTGTAGTATCATTCTATCACAACTCTATAAATAACATAAACAGAATAAGTTGTAGTGTCATTCTATCATAACTCTATATATAACATAAACAGAATAAGTTGTTGTAGTATCATTCTATCATAACTCTATAAATAACATAAACAGAATAAGTTGTTGTAGTATCATTCTATCATAACTCTATAAATAACATAAACAGAATAAATTGTTCATTCTATCATAACTCTATAAATAACATAAACAGAATAAGTTGTTCATTCTATCATAACTCTATAAATAACATAAACAGAATAAGTTGCTGTAGTATCATTCTATCATAACTCTATAAATAACGTAAACAGAATAAGTTGTTCATTCTATCACAACTCTATAAATAACATAAACAGAATAAGTTGCTGTAGTGTCATTCTATCATAACTCTATAAATAACGTAAACAGAATAAGTTGTTGTAGTATCATTCTATCATAACTCTATAAATAACATAAACAGAATAAGTTGTTGTAGTATCATTCTATCATAACTCTATAAATAACGTAAACAGAATAAGTTGTTGTAGTATCATTCTATCATAACTCTATAAATAACATAAACAGAATAAGTTGTTGTAGTATCATTCTATCATAACTCTATAAATGGCATAAACAGAATAAGTTGTTCATTCTATCATAACTCTATAAATAACATAAACAGAATAAGTTGCTGTAGTGTCATTCTATCATAACTCTATAAATAACGTAAACAGAATAAGTTGTTGTAGTATCATTCTATCATAACTCTATAAATAACATAAACAGAATAAGTTGTTCATTCTATCATAACTCTATAAATAACATAAACAGAATAAGTTGTTGTAGTATCATTCTATCATAACTCTATAAATAACATAAACAGAATAAGTTGTTGTAGTATCATTCTATCACAACTCTATAAATAACATAAACAGAATAAGTTGTTGTAGTATCATTCTATCATAACTCTATAAATAACATAAACAGAATAAGTTGTTGTAGTATCATTCTATCATAACTCTATAAATAACATAAACAGAATAAGTTGTAGTATCATTCTATCATAACTCTATAAATAACATAAACAGAATAAGTTGTTGTAGTATCATTCTATCATAACTCTATAAATAACAAAAACAGAATAAGTTGTTGTAGTATCATTCTATCATAACTCTATAAATAACATAAACAGAATAAGTTGTTGTAGTATAATTCTATCATAACTCTATAAATAACATAAACAGAATAAGTTGTTGTAGTATCATTCTATCATAACTCTATAAATAACATAAACAGAATAAGTTGTTGTAGTATCATTCTATCATAACTCTATAAATAACATAAACAGAATAAGTTGTTCATTCTATCATAACTCTATAAATAACATAAACAGAATAAGTTGTTGTAGTATCATTCTATCATAACTCTATAAATAACATAAACAGAATAAGTTGTTCATTCTATCATAACTCTATAAATAACATAAACAGAATAAGTTGTTGTAGTATCATTCTATCATAACTCTATAAATAACATAAACAGAATAAGTTGTTGTAGTATCATTCTATCATAACTCTATAAATAACATAAACAGAATAAGTTGTTCATTCTATCATAACTCTATAAATAACATAAACAGAATAAGTTGTTGTAGTATCATTCTATTATAACTCTATAAATAACATAAACAGAATAAGTTGTAGTATCATTCTATCATAACTCTATAAATAACATAAACAGAATAAGTTGTTGTAGTATCATTCTATCATAACTCTATAAATAACATAAACAGAATAAGTTGTTGTAGTATCATTCTATCATAACTCTATAAATAACATAAACAGAATAAGTTGTTGTAGTATCATTCTATCACAACTCTATAAATAACATAAACAGAATAAGTTGTAGTATCATTCTATCATAACTCTATAAATAACATGAACAGAATATGTTGTTGTAGTATCATTCTATCATAACTCTATAAATAACATAAACAGAATAAGTTGTTGTAGTATCATTCTATCATAACTCTATAAATGGCATAAACAGAAAAAGTTGTAGTATCATTCTATGATAACTCTATAAATAACATAAACATAATAAGTTGTAGTATCATTCTATCATAACTCTATAAATAACATAAACAGAATAAGTTGTTGTAGTATCATTGTATCATAACTCTATAAATGGCATAAACAGAATAAGTTGTAGTATCATTCTATGATAACTCTATAAATAACATAAACATAATAAGTTGTAGTATCATTCTATCATAACTCTATAAATAACATAAACAGAATAAGTTGTTGTTGTAGTATCATTCTATCATAACTCTATAAATAACATAAACAGAATAAGTTGTAGTATCATTCTATCATAACTCTATAAATAACATGAACAGAATATGTTGTTGTAGTATTATTCTATCATAACTCTATAAATAACATAAACAGAATAAGTTGTTGTAGTATCATTCTATCATAACTCTATAAATAACATAAACAGAATAAGTTGTTGTAGTATCATTCTATCATAACTCTATAAATAACATAAACAGAATAAGTTGTAGTATCATTCTATCATAACTCTATAAATAACATAAACAGAATAAGTTGTTGTAGTATCATTCTATCACAACTCTATAAATAACATAAACAGAATAAGTTGTAGTATCATTCTATCATAACTCTATAAATAACATGAAAAGAATATGTTGTTGTAGTATCATTCTATCATAACTCTATAAATAACATAAACAGAATAAGTTGTTGTAGTATCATTCTATCATAACTCTATAAATGGCATAAACAGAATAAGTTGTAGTATCATTCTATGATAACTCTATAAATAACATAAACATAATAAGTTGTAGTATCATTCTATCATAACTCTATAAATAACATAAACAGAATAAGTTGTTGTAGTATCATTCTATCATAACTCTATAAATGGCATAAACAGAATAAGTTGTAGTATCATTCTATGATAACTCTATAAATAACATAAACATAATAAGTTGTAGTATCATTCTATCATAACTCTATAAATAACATAAACAGAATAAGTTGTTGTTGTAGTATCATTCTATCATAACTCTATAAATAACATAAACAAAATAAGTTGTAGTATCATTCTATCATAACTCTATAAATAACATAAACAGAATAAGTTGTTGTTGTAGTATCATTCTATCATAACTCTATAAATAACATAAACAGAATAAGTTGTTGTAGTATCATTCTATCATAACTCTATAAATAACATAAACAGAATAAGTTGTTGTAGTATCATTCTATCATAACTCTATAAATAACATAAACAGAATAAGTTGTTGTTGTAGTATCATTCTATCATAACTCTATAAATAACTTAAACAGAATAAGTTGTAGTATCATTCTATCACAACTCTATAAATAACATAAACAGAATATGTTGTTGCAGTATCATTCTATCATAACTCTATAAATAACATAAACAGAATAAGTTGTAGTATCATTCTATCACAACTCTATAAATAACATAAACAGAATAAGTTGTAGTGTCATTCTATCATAACTCTATATATAACATAAACAGAATAAGTTGTTGTAGTATCATTCTATCATAACTCTATAAATAACATAAACAGAATAAGTTGTTGTAGTATCATTCTATCATAACTCTATAAATAACATAAACAGAATAAATTGTTCATTCTATCATAACTCTATAAATAACATAAACAGAATAAGTTGTTCATTCTATCATAACTCTATAAATAACATAAACAGAATAAGTTGCTGTAGTATCATTCTATCATAACTCTATAAATAACGTAAACAGAATAAGTTGTTCATTCTATCACAACTCTATAAATAACATAAACAGAATAAGTTGCTGTAGTGTCATTCTATCATAACTCTATAAATAACGTAAACAGAATAAGTTGTTGTAGTATCATTCTATCATAACTCTATAAATAACATAAACAGAATAAGTTGTTGTAGTATCATTCTATCATAACTCTATAAATAACGTAAACAGAATAAGTTGTTGTAGTATCATTCTATCATAACTCTATAAATAACATAAACAGAATAAGTTGTTGTAGTATCATTCTATCATAACTCTATAAATGGCATAAACAGAATAAGTTGTTCATTCTATCATAACTCTATAAATAACATAAACAGAATAAGTTGCTGTAGTGTCATTCTATCATAACTCTATAAATAACGTAAACAGAATAAGTTGTTGTAGTATCATTCTATCATAACTCTATAAATAACATAAACAGAATAAGTTGTTCATTCTATCATAACTCTATAAATAACATAAACAGAATAAGTTGTTGTAGTATCATTCTATCATAACTCTATAAATAACATAAACAGAATAAGTTGTTGTAGTATCATTCTATCACAACTCTATAAATAACATAAACAGAATAAGTTGTTGTAGTATCATTCTATCATAACTCTATAAATAACATAAACAGAATAAGTTGTTGTAGTATCATTCTATCATAACTCTATAAATAACATAAACAGAATAAGTTGTAGTATCATTCTATCATAACTCTATAAATAACATAAACAGAATAAGTTGTTGTAGTATCATTCTATCATAACTCTATAAATAACAAAAACAGAATAAGTTGTTGTAGTATCATTCTATCATAACTCTATAAATAACATAAACAGAATAAGTTGTTGTAGTATAATTCTATCATAACTCTATAAATAACATAAACAGAATAAGTTGTTGTAGTATCATTCTATCATAACTCTATAAATAACATAAACAGAATAAGTTGTTGTAGTATCATTCTATCATAACTCTATAAATAACATAAACAGAATAAGTTGTTCATTCTATCATAACTCTATAAATAACATAAACAGAATAAGTTGTTGTAGTATCATTCTATCATAACTCTATAAATAACATAAACAGAATAAGTTGTTCATTCTATCATAACTCTATAAATAACATAAACAGAATAAGTTGTTGTAGTATCATTCTATCATAACTCTATAAATAACATAAACAGAATAAGTTGTTGTAGTATCATTCTATCATAACTCTATAAATAACATAAACAGAATAAGTTGTTCATTCTATCATAACTCTATAAATAACATAAACAGAATAAGTTGTTGTAGTATCATTCTATTATAACTCTATAAATAACATAAACAGAATAAGTTGTAGTATCATTCTATCATAACTCTATAAATAACATAAACAGAATAAGTTGTTGTAGTATCATTCTATCATAACTCTATAAATAACATAAACAGAATAAGTTGTTGTAGTATCATTCTATCATAACTCTATAAATAACATAAACAGAATAAGTTGTTGTAGTATCATTCTATCACAACTCTATAAATAACATAAACAGAATAAGTTGTAGTATCATTCTATCATAACTCTATAAATAACATGAACAGAATATGTTGTTGTAGTATCATTCTATCATAACTCTATAAATAACATAAACAGAATAAGTTGTTGTAGTATCATTCTATCATAACTCTATAAATGGCATAAACAGAAAAAGTTGTAGTATCATTCTATGATAACTCTATAAATAACATAAACATAATAAGTTGTAGTATCATTCTATCATAACTCTATAAATAACATAAACAGAATAAGTTGTTGTAGTATCATTCTATCATAACTCTATAAATGGCATAAACAGAATAAGTTGTAGTATCATTCTATGATAACTCTATAAATAACATAAACATAATAAGTTGTAGTATCATTCTATCATAACTCTATAAATAACATAAACAGAATAAGTTGTTGTTGTAGTATCATTCTATCATAACTCTATAAATAACATAAACAGAATAAGTTGTAGTATCATTCTATCATAACTCTATAAATAACATGAACAGAATATGTTGTTGTAGTATTATTCTATCATAACTCTATAAATAACATAAACAGAATAAGTTGTTGTAGTATCATTCTATCATAACTCTATAAATAACATAAACAGAATAAGTTGTTGTAGTATCATTCTATCATAACTCTATAAATAACATAAACAGAATAAGTTGTAGTATCATTCTATCATAACTCTATAAATAACATAAACAGAATAAGTTGTTGTAGTATCATTCTATCACAACTCTATAAATAACATAAACAGAATAAGTTGTAGTATCATTCTATCATAACTCTATAAATAACATGAACAGAATATGTTGTTGTAGTATCATTCTATCATAACTCTATAAATAACATAAACAGAATAAGTTGTTGTAGTATCATTCTATCATAATTCTATAAATGGCATAAACAGAATAAGTTGTAGTATCATTCTATGATAACTCTATAAATAACATAAACATAATAAGTTGTAGTATCATTCTATCATAACTCTATAAATAACATAAACAGAATAAGTTGTTGTAGTATCATTCTATCATAACTCTATAAATGGCATAAACAGAATAAGTTGTAGTATCATTCTATGATAACTCTATAAATAACATAAACATAATAAGTTGTAGTATCATTCTATCATAACTCTATAAATAACATAAACAGAATAAGTTGTTGTTGTAGTATCATTCTATCATAACTCTATAAATAACATAAACAAAATAAGTTGTAGTATCATTCTATCATAACTCTATAAATAACATAAACAGAATAAGTTGTTGTTGTAGTATCATTCTATCATAACTCTATAAATAACATAAACAGAATAAGTTGTTGTAGTATCATTCTATCATAACTCTATAAATAACATAAACAGAATAAGTTGTTGTAGTATCATTCTATCATAACTCTATAAATAACATAAACAGAATAAGTTGTTGTTGTAGTATCATTCTATCATAACTCTATAAATAACTTAAACAGAATAAGTTGTAGTATCATTCTATCACAACTCTATAAATAACATAAACAGAATATGTTGTTGTAGTATCATTCTATCATAACTCTATAAATAACATAAACAGAATAAGTTGTAGTATCATTCTATCACAACTCTATAAATAACATAAACAGAATAAGTTGTAGTGTCATTCTATCATAACTCTATATATAACATAAACAGAATAAGTTGTTGTAGTATCATTCTATCATAACTCTATAAATAACATAAACAGAATAAGTTGTTGTAGTATCATTCTATCATAACTCTATAAATAACATAAACAGAATAAATTGTTCATTCTGTCATAACTCTATAAATAACATAAACAGAATAAGTTGTTCATTCTATCATAACTCTATAAATAACATAAACAGAATAAGTTGCTGTAGTATCATTCTATCATAACTCTATAAATAACGTAAACAGAATAAGTTGTTCATTCTATCACAACTCTATAAATAACATAAACAGAATAAGTTGCTGTAGTGTCATTCTATTATAACTCTATAAATAACGTAAACAGAATAAGTTGTTGTAGTATCATTCTATCATAACTCTATAAATAACATAAACAGAATAAGTTGTTGTAGTATCATTCTATCATAACTCTATAAATAACGTAAACAGAATAAGTTGTTGTAGTATCATTCTATCATAACTCTATAAATAACATAAACAGAATAAGTTGTTGTAGTATCATTCTATCATAACTCTATAAATGGCATAAACAGAATAAGTTGTTCATTCTATCATAACTCTATAAATAACATAAACAGAATAAGTTGCTGTAGTGTCATTCTATCATAACTCTATAAATAACGTAAACAGAATAAGTTGTTGTAGTATCATTCTATCATAACTCTATAAATAACATAAACAGAATAAGTTGTTCATTCTATCATAACTCTATAAATAACATAAACAGAATAAGTTGTTGTAGTATCATTCTATCATAACTCTATAAATAACATAAACAGAATAAGTTGTTGTAGTATCATTCTATCACAACTCTATAAATAACATAAACAGAATAAGTTGTTGTAGTATCATTCTATCATAACTCTATAAATAACATAAACAGAATAAGTTGTTGTAGTATCATTCTATCATAACTCTATAAATAACAAAAACAGAATAAGTTGTTGTAGTATCATTCTATCATAACTCTATAAATAACAAAAACAGAATAAGTTGTTGTAGTATCATTCTATCATAACTCTATAAATAACATAAACAGAATAAGTTGTTGTAGTATCATTCTATCATAACTCTATAAATAACAAAAACAGAATAAGTTGTTGTAGTATCATTCTATCATAACTCTATAAATAACAAAAACAGAATAAGTTGTTGTAGTATCATTCTATCATAACTCTATAAATAACATAAACAGAATAAGTTGTAGTATCATTCTATCATAACTCTATAAATAACATAAACAGAATATGTTGTTGTATCATTCTATCACAACTCTATAAATAACATAAACAGAATAAGTTGCTGTAGTGTCTTTCTATCATAACTCTATAAATAACGTAAACAGAATAAGTTGTTGTAGTATCATTCTATCATAACTCTATAAATAACATAAACAGAATAAGCTGCTGTAGTATAATTCTATCATAACTCTATAAATAACATAAACAGAATAAGTTGTTGTAGTATCATTCTATCATAACTCTATAAATAACATAAACAGAATAAGCTGCTGTAGTATAATTCTATCATAACTCTATAAATAACATAAACAGAATAAGTTGTTGTAGTATCATTCTATCACAACTCTATAAATAACATAAACAGAATAAGTTGTTGTAGTATCATTCTATTATAACTCTATAAATAACATAAACAGAATAAGTTGTAGTATCATTCTATCACAACACTATAAATGGCATAAACAGAATAAGCTGCTGTAGTATAATTCTATCATAACTCTATAAATAACATAAACAGAATAAGTTGTTGTAGTATTATTCTATCATAACTCTATAAATAACATAAACAGAATAAGTTGTTCATTCTATCATAACTCTATAAATAACATAAACAGAATAAGTTGTTGTAGTATCATTCTATCAGAACTCTATAAATGGCATAAACAGAATAAGTTGTTGTAGTATCATTCTATCATAACTCTATAAATAACATAAACAGAATAAGTTGTTGCAGAATTATTGTATCGTAACTCTATAAATAACATAAACAGAATAAGTTGTTGTAGTATCATTCTATCATAACTCTATAAATAACATAAACAGAATAGGTTGTTGTAGTATCATTCTATCATAACTCTATAAATGGCATAAACAGAATAAGTTGTTGTAGTATCATTCTATCATAACTCTATAAATAACATAAACAGAATAAGTTGTTGTAGAATTATTGTATCGTAACTCTATAAATAACGTAAACAGAATAAGTTGTTCATTCTATCATAACTCTATAAATAACATAAACAGAATAAGTTGTTCATTCTATCATAACTCTATAAATAACATAAACAGAATAAGTTGTTGTAGTATCATTCTATTATAACTCTATAAATAACATAAACAGAATAAGTTGTTGTAGTATCATTCTATCATAACTCTATAAATGACACTACCAAGAGCTCAACAGTTGCATTCTTTTGCGACCACAAATCATATATAATTAAAAAAGTAGGGAATATCCAAACAGATATTGACATTTTCTGAAAATCGTATTGGATACGCGTGATTTGACACATCAATATGTTACCAAGTTTAGTGTGGATCATGAATGTCAAAAACCCACGAAAGCTTCGTGCAGGTTTTTCGCACAAGTGTCGCGTTAATGTCTGTGGGGTACGTTTTTCAATTTTCATTTGTACTTGATGGGCTTTTTCGGAGGTCTCATCGTTCTTTTCTTGGCACAAGACCGTTCATCAATAGTTTCTGGTCGAAACGTAACTTTTGAGGTATACGAAGACTGACACGTGCCGAACGTTTACGTGCCGTTGGCATGTTGGAAGCTGGCAAACGACAGAATGCGGTTGATCAAATTCTCAACGTTACTCAATCGATGATCCGCAGGTTGTGCTCACGCTATAATCAGACAGGCAATGTTGATGACAGACGTCGGTCAGGTCGCTCAGCGGCTGCTAACCAGGATCGTTTCATACGAGCAATAGCATTACGTAACCGCCATCAAATTGCCTCAGAAATTGGACAGCAGCTGCACCGAACAACAGATGTGCGAGTCAGTGGCCAGACTATCCGAAAGTGCCTAAACAGCTGGAAATTGTATGCTCTACGACCTCGAATAATTCGACGTTCGACTGTACGTCACATCGCAGTAGGGCGTAATTGGCAGTGCTGGGACAATCGTCTGTGGAGCAACGTCATGTTTCCGATGAATCGAGGATCACTCTCGACTTCCAAGACAGGCGGAAAAGAATGTGGCGGCGGCGGCTGAAGAAACGATGCCATGACGTAACCTTTAGGCAACACAATCGTTTTGGTGGTGGATCGGTTAAGGTGTGGGGAGGCATAACCATGACAAGCAGAACAGCACTACATGTCATCCAAGGGCGTGTCACAGGGCAGTACAACCGTGACAACATGTTAGCAGCTCATGTGGTGCCATTTGCTCGCCGTCACGGCGTCGATTCATTTTCCAAGATGACAATGCAAGAGCACATGTCGCTACAGAGTTCCTCCAGGAGCAGAACATCACTACACTGCCTTGGCCAGCACTAAGTCCAGACCTTTCACTAATCGAGCACGTCTGGGATATGTTTGGCAGGCGCCTAGGATAACGCCAACAGCCCCCTCCAATGGCCAGCAACTCGCCGCTGCACTACAGGAAGAATGAAATAACATCAGTCACGCTGATATTGGACGTTTGGTGAGGAGTATGCCACGTCGGATCCGCTTTTGCCTCTCGAACCGAGGAGGATTTACAAGGTATTGAGGTCTTGGCCTGAATGTGGTAAATTTTCTGACTGACCGTCCATGTCTTCTACAGCTCAGTGCGTTGAATGTGTGCTTGTCGGACACCCAACTACCGCTCAAATCATTCACAAGATGTCACAGTGCAATGCCTCAACTGTCTTTTTGATGAAAATATAAATATATTTCTTCATATATCTCAGTTTTATCAAATATCCCTTATTTGTTTTAACAGTTTTTCTACAGTAATTTTGTGACTTGTTCTAAACATTCCTTAACGTTTAGAGACCTAGTATTTCAGGTTTTTGTGATCTCCGAGCATGTGCCCTGACCAAGCCATCATTGGGAGGTCCTGCAGACAATAGACAAAACACCTGGGTAGTGATTTCTAGTCAGGTCTTGGCTGCCTATCTAGAAATCACTGCTAAGCAATTGGGCACGTACAGGGTGCAGTCCAGTGGGAATTCTGAACAGCTGTCCTGTCTATTGAGTGTTAACCCTCTACCCAACGCAGACGATATCAAAATTTATTATTTTAAATATCATTTTTTTAAATTTTTCAAAAAAATTTCAACAAAACCATATCATGTGACCCCTCGTTGGAACGAGCTCGACGAGCTCGTTCGAACGAGGGGTCACTTGATATGGTTTTGTTGAAATTCTTTTGAAAAATAATATTTTTTCAACTGCTGAATTTGCATATTACGCGGGAGGATACGGCCGATTCGTTGGGTAAAGGGTTAACAAAACTGAAATCAGTCACGTCTTTCATGAAAATGGACCTTTCAAGCCTCATCAGGGATTGATTGATTGACTGATTTTATTCAGTAGTGTAACATGTATACAATCGAAACCAAAAATATACATAGAGGTAACATTATTCACAACTACATGATTGCACAACAGGGAGATGGCGTAGCCATTAGTGACTGTCTTCCCGCCATTCCCGTTTAAAAAACATTGAACAAGAAAAAAGTGAAAAAAAACAGAGAAAAGAAAAGAAAAAAGAATGAAAGAATAGAAATTAAAATGAGAAGCAGACATGAGAATCAAGGGATTCCGGACAACAGCGCGTTCTCCAATCAGAGAGCATTTTATAGCCTTACTGCAAATGATGTCAGGCTGGTTCTTTCTGTCATGTGAAAAATCTATTCTATGTTTTTTGACATGTGATGAAGATCGAGTTCCATAGAAAGGTAGCGATGAGTCGGGGCATACTGGATTGTTACAGTTCACATGTAGTGAGTATGAGCTTAGACATTGTTCAGTTAACTTATAAATAGCGAATGTAGGAAAATTTGAATTTGAAAATTCAGACGGTTTCGTTATTCATCGATTGGTTCGGTTCGGTTTTTCGGTATCTCCATGATATCGGCATTGGTTCGGTTTTCGGTATATTTTCAGAATCATTCACGGATTGTTTCATCTTGAAATTGAACGCATTTAAATTAAAATTAAAAACTGTCTTTGTTCGACAACACCGCTAAAATCACATACATCACTCACGCGTTTTTTATCAGGACACTTTATCCCATTTGCTCGTGCCGAAGCAGAGTCTTCCGATGTCCTGAACCAGATGCACACATCTTGAACAAATTCAACAATCCCCTCTCGTTTGAATTAGAAGGTTCAAGATTCTGGCAGTAACCTGCTGCTGCCTGGTATTCTTCCCGGCCACTCCAGCTTCAACTATCTGTAAAAATCTTCTTCTTCTTCTCCTGTCTTCTCATCACTTTTTTGTTCGCAAGATAACTCGAAAACGAATTGCCCTATCTCGTTGATTTTTGGCATGCTGATAGACAGCCACAAGTTCTCGGCCACCTATGTTTATCAGATTCCTGGGGCATCAGGGGTGTCTGTAGGGGTGTTTTGAAAGGGGGTCACGCCCATATCTCAGGCGTGGTATGACCTACAGACCTGGGACCAACACCAAATGAGTCGACACTCGATGGAGATTCAAAATATGGGTCAAAGTCACGGAGGTCATCTAGGAGTCATTGAGTGCATTTTTCAGAATTGCTGGAAATCACATTTTTTGACCCAATAAAGTATTCCTGACGTACACACATGCACTTTGACGTAAAAAAGTGGGCGTGGCCAAAATTTTTGAAAGTCGGTCACGCCCATATCTCAGGCGTGGTATGACGTATGGACCTGGGACCAACACGAAATGAGTCGACACTCGATGGAGATTCAAAATATGGGTCAAGGTCAGGGAGGTCACCTAGGGGTCATTGAGTGCATTTTTCAGAATTGCTGGAAATCACATTTTTTTTACCCCCTAAAGTATTCCTGACGTACACACATGCATTTTGACGTAAAAAAGTGGGCGTGGTCAAAATTTTTGAAAGTGGGTCACGGCCATATCTCCGGCGTTGTATGACATATGGACCTGGGACCAACACCAAATGAGTCGACACTTGATGGAGATTCAAAATATGGGTCAAGGTCAGGGAGGTCACCTAGGGGTCATTAAGTGCATTTTTCATAATTGCTAGAAATCATATTTTTTGACCCCCTAAAGCATTCCTGATATACACACATGCATTTTGACGTAAAAAGAAGTGGGCGTGGCCAAAATTTTTGAAAGTGGGTCACGCCCATATCTCAAGCGTGGTATGACCTACGGACCTGGGACCAACACCACATGAGTCGACACTCAATGGAGGTTCAAAATATGGGTCAAGGTCACGGAGGTCACCTAGGGGTCATTGAGTGCATTTTTCATAATTGCTGGAAATCACATTTTTTGACATTCCCAAAGCATTCCTGACAAAAACACATGCATTTTCACGTTAAAAGTGGGAGGGAGTGGCCAAAATTTTTGAAAGTGGGTCACGCCTATATCTAAGGCGTGGTGTGATGAATGGACCTGGGACCAGCACCAAATGAGTCGACACTGCAACACTTTTGACACCCCCAAAGCATTCCTGACAAAAACACATGCATTTTTACATTAAAAAAGTGGGGGTGGCCAAAATTTTTGAAAGTAGGTCACGCCCATATCTCATGCATGGTATGACGTATGGATCTGGGACCAACCCCAAATGAGTCGACACTCGATGGAGATTCAAAATATGGGTCAAGGTCATGGATGTCACCTAGGGGTCATTGGGTACATTTTTCATAATTGCTGGAAATTACATTTATTGAGCCCCCCCCCCCCCCAAAAGCATTCCTGGGGTCCATACATGCATTTTTAGGTTAAGAAAGTGGGAGTGTCCAAACATTTTGAAAGCGGGTCACGCTCATATCTCAATCGTGGTATGGTGAATGGACCTGGGACTAACGCCAAATGAGTCGACACTTGATGGAGATTCAAAATATGGGTCAAGGTCACGGAGGTCACCTAGGGTCCGCCTGAAAGAGGTCACCAAAGTCATCAAGTGCATATTATTCAGAAAGACTGGGAAATGCATTTTATTACACCTTAATGCATTTCTAAAGTTTATGAACGTATTTTATCACTCAAATTAGTGCGCAGAGCCAAAAATGTCCATTTCTGATTCGTGTATCAAACCCTTTGAATGCTGGTCACATATATGCCTTTTCTGGTTTCTTATAAAAAACTTGTTCTGATTCCAGTATGGATATATGTAAATACTATTAACTAAAATCCATTTCTGATTTGTTTACAAATATTTAACTCCTGAAAATAAGCCTCCATAAATTCTCTTTCTCTATAGTTCATTCCTGATACTTTGAGCTTTTTCACACAGACTTGTATTTACTGGGTGCAGTAAATTATGTTTCTCTAGTTTTTCTACGTCTTTTTACAACATCTGTATAAAACCTAAAAAGAACATTGGTGTTACATCCAAACTTGTTTATAAGTCCACGCTGTTTATTGATGTGTTAAATTTACCAGATCGTTTTAACTGGTAGAATGCTAAGTTATTTTTGGTTGTTAGAATTTGTTTGCTTGTCATTGCCTTGTTACAATTCATGGGAGAGTGCCCACAGGCCCACAGGCACTCTCCCATGAATTGTAACAAGGCAAGTTCATGGTGATTAAATTATATAACTTCGAAGATAAAATGAAGCAAATCCACAGAATATGAAGCCTTTAAGATGCGGTACCTGCACTTCAGAATAAAGCCCAAATATGGGCTTCCAGCACTATACCAGTTAATCGCGTATAGCGCTACGGTGGGATTATTTTTTTATAATATTTAGTGAAAGCTCAATGAATTCTAAAAGTGGACAAACTGATATTATATCTACAGTCACGAGGTTACAAGCTCAAATCATATACTGTATTATGACAAATATGAAAGTTAATAACTGTGGGTTCTCCTTCACTGTCGGTCAGTCGGGTAGGGCGTGTTTCACACCCTCAAGCTACGTTATCTTCTTTAACCCTTTACCTAACGAATCGCCCGCATCCGCCCGCGTAATATGCAAATTGAGCAGTTAAAAAAATTAAATTTTTCAAAATATTTCAACAAAACCATATCATGTGACCCCTCGTTGGAACGAGCTCATTGAGCTCGTTCCAATGAGAGGTCACATGATATGGTTTTCTTGAAATTTTTTGAAAAATTTAATACAATTATATTTAAAATAATAAATTTTGATATCGTCTGCGTTGGGTAACAATGTTCCAATGAGGGGTCATAACTAATGTTTTGGAGGCAAAAAATGAATATGTTTAGTTATTCAAGAAAGTTTTGTGCAAATGTTGGACAGAACAGTCGCCGTGGTCTGGTCGTAATCCACGCGTGTGGCAATGATGTCCACGCATGCGTTTACCAGGTAATAAAGATCATCATGAACACAATTTTAATTAATGAAGCTTCATTAATAAAAATTTTGAGGAGTATTCCTACAATTAGTGTTTTAAATCTGGTATTGTTGCGTCCGTAGAAATATTGGCCACCCGTGGAAAGTGACCAGTCCATCGTGGCCATACTGTACTTTATAGTCGTGTTCTTTTGACTGAAGTCTGAGTTACTTTCTTTGACAGCCCATACTCGTGACTGTTGAGTGAATTCTGGATTACTATTTTGACAGCCCATACTCGTGACTGTTCAGTGAAGTCTGGGTTACTTTCTTTGAGAGCCCGTACTCGTGACTGTTAAGTGAAGTCTGGGTTACTTTCTTTGACAGCCCATTCTCGTGACTGTTGAGTGAAGTTTGGGTATCTTTCTTTGACAGCCCATACTCGTGACTGTTGAGTGAAGTCTGGGTTACTTTATTTGACAGCCCATACTCGTGACTGTTGAGTGAAGTCTGGGTTACTTTCTTTGACAGCCCATACTCGTGACTGTTGAGTGACGTCTGGGTTACTTTCTTTGACAGCCCATACTCGTGACTGTTGAGTGAAGTCTGGATTTGTTTATTTGACAGCCAGTACTCGTGACTGTTGAGTGAAGTCTGGGTTACTTTCTTTGACAGCCCATACTCGTGACTGTTGAGTGAAGTCTGGGTTACTTTATTTGACAGCCCATACTCGTGACTGTTGAGTGAAGTCTGGGTTTCTTTCTTTAAAAACCCATACTCGTGACTGTTGAGTGAAGTCTGAGCTACTTTATTTGACAGCTCACACTCGTTACTGTTGGGTGAAGTCTGGGTTGCTTTATTTGACAGCCCATACTAGTGACTGTTGAGTGAAGTCTGGATTGCTTTCTTTGACAGCCCATACTCGTGACTGTTGAGTGAAGTCTGGATTTGTTTATTTGACAGCCAGTACTCGTGACTGTTGAGTGAAGTCTGGGTTACTTTCTTTGACAGCCCATACTCGTGACTGTTGAGTGAAGTCTGGATTGCTTTATTTAACAGCCAGTACTCGTGACTGTTGAGTGAAGTCTGGGTTACTTTCTTTGACAGCCCATACTTGTGACTGTTGAGTGAAGTCTGAGTTACTTTCTTTTATAGCCCATACTCGTGACTGTTGAGTGAAGTCTGGGTTACTTTCTTTGACAGCCCATACTCGTGTCTGTTGAGTGACGTCTGGTTTGCTTTCTTGGACAGCCCACAAGTGACTAAGTGAAGTTTGGGTTGCTTTCTTTGACAGCCCATATTTTATTTGTAACTGTTGAGTGAAGTTTGGGTTGTTTTTTTTGACAGCCCATATTTGTAACTGTTCAGTGAAGTTTGGGTTGCTTTCTTTGACAGCCCGCACATATGACTGAGTGAAGTCTGTGTTGTTTTCTTTTGACAGTCCATACATGTGACTGTTGAGTGAAGTCTGGATTGCTTTCTTTGACAGTCCATACTTTTGACTGTTGAGGAAGTACTTTGACTTATAACAAAAAATTACTAAATCTTAATTGTGATGCAAAGTCACAAGCGTAAAAAACGAGTCTCTGAGAGCTTCACACTTTAATTTTTTGTTTAGAAAGTTTCTCCAGTTACGTCCCTCCCCACCTCTGCCCTCTTCTTCCAGCACTGAGATTTTTGCGATTCGTTATAATGGGTATACCCTGTTACTGTCTTCCATTGTTTTCCAGCCACCTTAAGTAACCAGGGCCTCTGATAGCACTCAAAACTAACTTCCTCACTTCGTGGTCCGATAAAAAGAAAAGAAACTTCGAGTAGTCTTCTAGGTCGGGGCTACTCGAAGGTGACTACCCAACACACCACACACACAGAAACACTCACACCTACCCCCTCCACCACCCCCTCTCCACCCCCTCCCCATCCCCACACTCACACACATATAGACGCAGGTATTATTAACAGTACATGAGAATTTACTAATCACATCGTTCTAGTCATGTAGTGTTCTTGTACACAAATGACTCAAGGCACCCAATTTCTTGCAACAGTGCAGACTCTTTCAGAGAAATACTGACCATTTGCCTCTGAAGATTTTAATGACGATGCTGAAGTAGATGAAAATTACCATCCATTAGAGATATGAAGGAGGTATCTATTTTAAGCAAGAACGCAGGTCTGCACTCACTTCAAAAACGTGTCAATCGGATGTTGTTGTTTTCTACTTCAAGAAAGGCAACTATTGCGTTTTGAAAATTTGACAGTGTTGTTAGAGTGCAAAAAGCTAGGATTGTTTTGTAAGTATAATTGTAAACAGCGAGGGGCATATTTGCGTAGGTTCTGCATGCAGCTTTGGCGGACACTCGAGTATAATAATACATACACATGTGTTGTACCGAGGTCAGCGCAAAATAATAGCATCCTTTGTCAGAGTAAGGATATTAAATTTTTATAAATGATAACACTTCTCTATACAAAAAATGAGATGGTTTAATATAGGAGATTGAATAGGCACAAGTCATTGTCTGAGAGGCAGGTGTAGGTGGGTGGTGTCAGGGAGTACATCCCTGTACCGTTTCAATGGGCAGCCCTGTCATTGTGGCACAAAGCCTCAATTATAACACCTCACCGCTCAAGTATTCTTTGCTATTGTCAATAAAACCTGTTACAGAAGTCCGAACAAATATATAATTTATTCCCTTGGAACAGCATAATTTGACAACGAAAACTATAATCATATCTATTTTATACAAGCTGAACATTTGTTGATAAATTATTCATTATCATTTTCTTTGGCCTATTGCTCGGCAACAAAGAGCATTTTATTTAAAGGAAATAGCAATGTTGTTTTTGTATCCAGCAACATTCCATGAATGTACAGCTTAAATATAGCATGCATCCGTCCTATATAATAAGTATATTCACTTTCAGTTACTGAGTAAATTGGTTTTATCTTTGTACTTGCACTGTCGAAGATGTTTTCCCGATGACTTGGCTTCACGCTGCATGTCGTGATTAATAATATCAGATCATTCTCTTCTAGAAACAATGATTCAAACAGGGGTGGACCCAGAACACGCCCCCGCTAAAAATCCCATTTTTTCAAGTAGCAAAGGCGTAATCAAGTGTTCTGCTTGTTTTTTAATGGGGTAGGGGCGTGTTGTTGTTCTGGGGTTTTTTTTTGGTTTTGGTTTTGTGGCGACGGGGGGTGGGGGTGGGGGTGGGGGGTGGGAGGGCTTTTTAATTTGTTTAACCCTTTACCTAAGGAATCGCCCGCATCCGCCCGCGTAATATGCAAATTGAGCAGTTGAAAAAATATTATATTTCAAAAAATTTAAACAAAACCAGATCATGTGACCCCTCGTTGGAAAGAGCTCGTTCCAACGAGGGGTCATATGATATGGTTTTGTTGATTTTTTGGAAAAATTTTAAAAAATGGTATTTAAAATAATAAATTTTGATATCATCTGCGTTGGGTAAAGGGTTAACTTTGTTTTAGCTTTGAAAATATTGGGGGGAGATTTAAGGTTTTGGGGCTATTTTCTTATCAAAATTTATATTCACACAATAACCTTGGAATTTATTTCCACAAACAAATGTTTGGCCCAGTGGCAGTAGAACTACAAAGAAAGGAGTGGGGGTGGGGCATTAGTCTGTTTTGTTATTTTAATTTTTGTCTCAAAAACATTGCTTATGACTTCTCCCCCTTTCACTGAGCTCGTTCCATTGAGGTGACATAAGCTATATTGCTTAGGCAAAAAATGAAAATCTTTAGTTATTCCAGAATGTTTTGGCAAGTAGTGGTTTCTATTCGTGTTAGACAAAAGCTTGAATAATAATAATAATAAATAAATAATTGTTGAATAAAAAATACTTACGGGTAATTTTTCATTCAACAAAAGTGTGCAGGTGGTTAAAATATATGATGTGAAAAATGGAGGGGCCTGACGTACCCCATCCCGTCACCACACTCCTGTTTCCGCCGGTTGGAACCAATACCCCCAAAGCCCGTTAACCTTATACGCAAGAAAAGAGCAATGGATGCACCATACAGCCCCGGTAGGGTTCTCGTTGAAATACAGCCCCAGCAGGGTTCTTGCTGAATTGAAAAACTCTTGAATTTTGGCCCCGTCCTTTAAAAGTACTTGAAATGGTTCTATCCTTGAAAAGTACTTGATTTTTATCACCCCCCGAAAAGTACTGAAATTCAGTATATCTTTAATCTCTCAGTTTCCTGATAACCCATCTCATATACATGCGACGCCAGTATTATGTTACTGTATCCTACATGTCCCATGTCCACATGGAGTCATCAACCCCGGACATTGATTACCGGAATAACAAAAGCTGTTTTTCGCTTTACAAACGTCTCTTCATCATTTGTTAATACTGTTGTAATTATACCCTGTGCTTGATATAAAACTGTGTGTTCCTATCGGGTTGTTTTTGAAGTCTTAACTATAAAGAACCAAGTCGATTGTTACTGGCACGATGTCACAAAATGTAGTCAGGAACCACATCTCTGTGCTCTCTATATTGTCCCTTCAGTTCTACAAGATGCCGTCTGCAAAACTTTAGAATTGTAGATGGTACCTTGTTGCACTCAAAGTGCGATATATATAGGGCCCTGCGAAGTTTCGAGATTCGATTTGCTTTCGAATCTTAAGTTGATATTCGGTTCGAATCGAAATCGGCTGTCTAATTTGTTTTCCTTCGAATCTTTTCATTGGAATTTCGCCTGGTATCAGTCATCTTAGTCGCCTCACAAAACGTACAGCTGAGATAAAAATTGTACATAAATAATGTTGAAAAAAAGACTGAGTGTTATTTCCACTATATTAACACTTCACCCAACGCAGACGATATCAAAATTTATTATTTTAAATATCATGTTTTTTTAATTTTTCAAAAAATTTCAACAAAACCATATCATGTGACCCCTCGTTGGAACGAGCTCGTTCCAACGAGGGGCCACATGATATGGTTTTGTTGAAAATTTTTGAAATATAATATTTTTTCAACTGCTGAATTTGCATATTACGCGGGCGGATGCGGGCGATTCGTTAGGTAAAGGGTTAACATAAAAAAGCATCTGTACCCATGTCACCATCCATGCTAATACCAGTTTTACTAGTCACTACCACTGCTGAAAGCAAATTTAAAGTTGCCAAGTAATATCGACGATGAGCTCACGGCTGCTAGTGGCTAGCCCCGTGCAGTATCCAGTACAGAATTCTCGTACACGTTTCTGTTTTTGAACAAAAATCCTTACTGGATAATATTCCAACTACATCATCAAGGCATGCCATCAACACAGTGGCAGGGTAAGAAATTCGTCACATGGTATTTCAGCGGGCTGTAAGCGACTGTACTACGGTGCTGAGATTTGTATTTCCTTCGGCTTTCATCCTCAGAAAATATGGATCTCAGAAAAAGTAGTACTGTCCTGTACACCATGCTGAAACACCGTGTAACTAACAATGCTACTCGGAAAGTGTTTTCTAACTACCAATGCGAGAAACTGGTATTACCAGTGAAAGAAGAATTAGAGTACTCCTCTTTAGTTTAGGATCTTGCTTTCAATTTTAAATCCGCCCTCGAAATAAAAGAATGACTAAGATGGATTATGATTTATGGAAGTAGGGATGGACTGACAGAACGACAAATCAAGCTGGGGGTGGATGGGTGGGTCGTAAAACGAATGGATCAAACGTTTGGTGGGTGCATTGCACCGAAAAGACACTTGCTCTTTGAATCACCGAATCAATCAGAACTGACTGTTTCTCAGTTTTATTGTAGAATGCTACCTCCAAAGACGAAAATCAGCATTATTGCTGGATTAATCCTTTTCCTGACATGAAAAGCAGACGACACTTGCAAACAAAATTCTTGAATAACTATTTTTTTAATCTTTTGCCCCAAAAACATAGGTTTTGACCCCTCATTGGAACGAGCTCCACAAGCTCGTTCCAACGAGGGGTCATAACCTATGTTTTTGAGACAAAAATGAAAAAATTAATTGACAACTTTTGAGAACAGCGCTGGTCGGTTTTGGCCGTTACGTTGGGTAAAGGGTTAAAAATCTGAGACGTGAGTTTTAGAGTCAGGCGAGAGGACACTACCGAGAGAGATGTTTTCGTTTCAACTGTCTGAATTCGTTCCACACCAAAGATTCATTCGAGAGACAATAGGAATATTGTTTTAATAATAAACAATAATTAATATTAAAGTATCATAATAGACGGCTGAGAATGCCTTTCGTCACGTTCGCGGATTTCGAATCGGTCACAGATAAAAAGAGTTCATGTCCACCGAACCCCAGCGACAGTTACACAGAGAAATGTTAAAACACGTGCCTTCGGGATATTGTTTTTACAAAAAGTGTTGTCTCGATGATTGTCACTCAGTGGATTATATCATGTACATCAAACGATCGGAAGAGGAAGATGTGACTCGGATGTTCACGGACGATTGGAATTTCAATTCGAAAAGTTGTATGAGCGATTAAAAAACAAGGAGATGAAGCCGTTAACGAGCGAATAGAATAAAGACTGTATAAATACGATGGAATGTCAAATGTGTTCAAGGATTGTTTAACCAGACGTTGTGTCCAGGTACAAACATGTCGGCGGGGATCACAATCATTACACCATTCTCTAAACATACAAACAGGTCGGGGATCACAATCATTACACCATTCTCTATAGATACAAACATGTCGGGGATCACAATCATTACACCATTCTCTATAGGTACAAACATGTCGGGGATCACAATCATTACACCACTCTCTATAGGTACAAACATGTCGGGGATCACAATCATTACACCATTCTCTATAGGTACAAACATGTCGGGGATCACAATCATTACACCATCCTCTATAGGTACAAACATGTCGGGATCACAAGTATTACACGATTTTCTACAGGTACAAACATGTCGGGGATCACAATCATTACACCATTTTCTATAGGTATAAACATGTCGGGGATCACAATCATTACACCATTCTCTATAGGTACAAACATGCCGGGGATCACTAGTATTATACCATTCTCTATAGGTACAAACATGTCAGGGATCACAATCATTACACCATTCTCTATAGGTACAAACATGTCGGGGATCACTAGTATTACACCATTCTCAATAGGTACAAACATGTCAGGGATCACAATCATTACACCATTCTCTATAGGTACAAACATGTCGGGGATCACAATCATTACACCATCCTCTATAGGTACAAACATGTCGGGGATCACAAGTATTACACCATTTTCTACAGGTACAAACATGTCAGGGATCACAATCATTACACCATTCTCTATAGGTACAAACATGTCGTGGATCACAAGTATTACACAATTCTCTAAACTTACAAAAATGTCGGGGATCACAATCATTACACCATCCTCTATAGGTACAAACATGTCGGGGATCACAAGTATTACACCATTTTCTACAGGTACAAACATGTCAGGGATCACAATCATTACACCATTCTCTATAGGTACAAATATGTCGGGGATCACAAGTATTACACCATTCTCTAAAGGTACAAACATGTCGGGGATCACAATCATTACACCTTTCTTTAAAGGTACAAACATGTCGGGGATCACAAGCATTACACCATTTTCTATAGGTTTTCCATTAACAGTAAATGTAATTTAAGGTTTCGAGACGAAATATTTACTCCATACTTTTTCAAAACTTGTCGGGATACGATTCTTATCTGTTCATCAAAAATCTCGGGTTGGTGAAGGTAAAATTTCACGCATTGCTAGCAACGAAGAGAAATTCATTTCTGTAAACAAATAAGACGTTGGTGGATGGAAAATGTGGAAGGACCCAAAGCGTAGCTCGCTTGAGACATACGTTTCGTTGGCAGTTATAAGTCCCTGTTTTCCAGGTTGGAGGTTCTGGTTGCTCATTTGGGAAACGACAAATTTCGCATCATAGCTCGAAACTTTCGATGATTAAACAGTCTGTAGCAAAAAGGCGTCTATCTGTATGATTACATGGATGGTTTAGACATAGACAGATTTGATGAGTCGTCGCTACCTCCCAAATAGACAGTCATATTCGAAACTCTACGATGTGCACATTTCAGATTCAGATTATGAGCACGCAAGAATAGTGTGGAGACTATCCGACATAAATTCTATGAGAGATTACCACGATTGGTATTTTGAAGCAGACATCCTTCTCTGGGAAGACGTGTTCGAAACTTTGAGAGACGTGTGTCCTACGCGTTACAATCTAGATCCCGCGTGATACTCCACGACTTCCGGCAGCTTGGGACGCTCCGTTAAAACTGACCGAAGTGAGATTGGAATTGTTGTCAGATATCAACATACTTCTCAGGTTCAAAAAGGGTGCCAGTGTGGCATATCCATCGTGTCTCACAGATATATGAAAGCGAACAATTATCGAGGAGAAACCGAGCAAATACATCACATATTTAGACATAAACAATTTGTAGGTGGTGATCTAGAGGGATTGACTCTGAAGGTTTACGCGACACTTTTAAATCGTGATGAAAAATGCATACCATTACCAGCAAGCTCAAAAACCTTAAAAATTTCTGGATCGCCATGTTCATTGGTCCAGAACGTCTATATTATTTTTTTTAATGTCCATTTTTGGATTATATCGGAATATAAGTCATCAAATCTGTTCCTATATTTTCCATGGTATTTACAACCTGTCAGATCGATGACCACGAAATGATAAGATCCTCGATCCCACATCGTCTTACAAGGTTTCGTGAATTCTTCTTTGCTCGTGTCGTTGGAAACGTGATCGTCGTAGGTATGATTCAAAGTCTAGAGATCTTGACGAAACAGGCACAAAAATGCGTTTTCTTGTCTAGGTATTCTGAAATAATTTTGAGACAGATAGAAACAATCCACATTACTGTGAGGTCCTCGAACGTAGGACGATTCACATCGATTTTGTTTCTCCAACAAGGCATCCTTGATGAGCATCAGATTTATATTCTTCAATGACAGCTCTTGGGATCGGGCATGTCCGTGTGTTGGGATCGGGCATGTCCGTGTGTTGGGATCGGGCATGTCCATGTGTTTGTAAAAATGATATTGTGCATCCGATTGTTTCCTCAGCTCTCTGGACATCTCTTTCAAGAACATCATAGATGAACTTCACATATTTTAATCTCGTTCTGGTGATCGAAAACTCTCACTATCATGTCCTTCTGTGTTTTTTCGTTCAGCGTTCCTCGCAATAATTTGTGTTCGGGTTGAAAGAGGCTCTTGCCAATACGAATAATCTATTGTAATCCAACCACTCGGGCACAATTCAATTTTTCCACGATTAAGCCCCTTATGCTTGTCAAAAACAATAAATGGTTCCATCTCTTAGCCTTTGATTTTCATTTCTTGGCCTTTGATTTCCATCTCTTGGCCTTTGATTTCCATCTCTTTGCCTTTGATTTCCATCTCTTGGCCTTTGATTTCCATCCCTTGGCCTTTGATTACCATTTCTTGGCCTTTGATTTCCATCTCTTGGCCTTTGATTTCCATCTCTTGGCCTTTGATTTCCATCTCTTGGCCTTTGATTTTCATCTCTTGGCCTTTGATTTCCATCTCTTGCCTTTGATTTCCATCTCTTTTTTATTGTTTTCTTTTTAATTTCTTTCAACACAGTTTTTATATGTTTTTTATTAAGATTGTTTATTTTTTTCGCGGGGTTTTTTTTGTTTTGGATTTGTTTTTACTTTTTGGCAAGTTTTTGTATTTTCATGACAGCACCAGAATCCTTCACGGATATCTTCGATAAAATCTCTTCTGATCTGGGCCAATACTATGAAATTTTTACAATTGTATTTCTTGAATTATATTTTTTAGTTAAGACTTTAAATGGATTGAAATGAACCATTAGCATTTTCAAAGTTAGTTTTATTCGTTTAGACAGTATTATCAACAGTTCTCTTGTCGGCTTTCAGTCGTACTCTACACTGCAAAAAATATAGGTTCTCTCTTGAACCAAAACTGGTTCTAATCTTGTCCCTGAGATGGAACGATTTCTGTTTGAACAGTATTTATTTCAAATCAAATAAATTTACCAAGATTAGCATTCAATTTTAACAGAATATTACATGAACTGAAGTAGATTCAGCAGTAAACTTGAAGCTTATTCAACGCAGTCGCCAAACAATTTGAAACAAAGGAGATATGAACAGTTGGCATATAGAACCAGTTTTGGCTCTGTATAGAGCCAAAACTGGTTCGATATGCCAACTGTTCATATCTCCTTTGCTTAATAATGATTTGAGACAACCTCGTATAAGCTCTAAACTTACGACTGAAACCCCCTCAATTTATGTTTAATTCTGTTAATATTTAATGTTAATTTTTATAAATTCATTTGATTTGAAATAAATACTGTTCAAACAGAAATGGTTCCATCTCAGGGACAAGATTAGAACCAGTTTTGGTTCTAAATAGAACCTATATTTTTTGCAGTGTAGTTACTGGCTTCAGTCGCAGCTTTCTTACCGACGCCCATCACGTTTTTTCGGACCTTCACCATCGTCAAAGTGATCTGTTTGCGGCATTAAAGCTAAGCGAAGAAGCACGTTAAAGATTGCACCATAGTATCCATCATACCAGATCCACCGTAGACGTAATATTTATAAAATCATATATTCTTTATCATAAACATTCTTTAGTTAAGTATTATTTTTTATAACGCACTCACAACAGATTTATACCAGTTTTTATTCATAACCTTTTGCCTTAACAATTCATTGCATGTACTCACTATCTCATTTCTCACTCCCGTATTACTGTCTTCTCTACTAGCCATCAGGAGTTCCAATCTCTTTATCAGCACATTAGGGTCACAAGGAATCATCGTGGTATTATTACTACAGGCAATCATTCCCTTTCTGAGGATCAGTTTGACGATTATTTATTTTCTCTGTCACATATATTTCTCACAACATCTTTCCATTGGTAACCTTTGATCGCTTTTGGTCTCTTCTTGTTAGGGTCGTTATTCCTTCAGGCTATGGGCATTCGTATGAATCAAGATATTGAAGTACGTATCCTCTGGACTGTAAGTTTGAGAATCCGATCCAGCCAACACATGCAGATTCCGATATCCCTTAGTGTCTTTGAACACGCGATCTCCATCCATCAACTTATCGCCTCGTATTACAGATTCTTCACAAAAATTGCAAGTCGAGTCGGCCTCTGAGGGATCAGTGCTAAAAAAAATCCATGTCAAATTTACTCAAATATTAAAAATCTGCCGTACCTATGATCGGCACACTGGTGACGGTACTGACGGCCGTTTTACTCTCTTCGTCGGTCTCTGTTCCATCTGTCTCGGAAGGCTTTGGTGGAGAGTAATGATACTGAGGACTTGGCGGAGAATCATGATGATGATACCGAGGCTGGGGATAAGAGCTTGAGATCGAAGAGTAAGGCCGATGAGGAGGAAGTGTGAAAGAAATCTCACCACGAGAATAAGTCTGGCGTGTGAAGGATTTCTCTTAAGGATTTTAATCTTCCTTCATCTGTTCTAGAGTTTCTTCTATGATGGGTTTGAATAACGTGTATAACTTGGTTGTTTCGCGTTCCCAGTCGGTTCCCGTCATCGGTCTCACCACATTGCTCTCTTGCTCTCTTGAATATTTCTCTTCAATTCGAGAAATTAATCAATCGTCTCCTCTCTCTTCTTATGATCTTTGATTTTTATAAATGATAATTTTTTTCGTTTTCATTTAAAATTTGTATCTTTAATTAATTTAACGTTTTTTTCAACTAATTTTTTTTTTATTTCTTTCATTTTTTTATCTGGACAAAATGATTTTTTTCAAAGTGGTAGGATCTCGTCATAAGAGAGATTTCTAAAAACTTATGTCTGTTATATTCATGTTGAGAGCGGCCTTGCTTTCGGTCCAGTGTAACCTGTCCACGATTATCACCAACAATGTAATGTCTGTCAGTTCAGTCAAGTCGTCTTCGCCCCACTTCTGCAGTAGTTTTTCGTCGACGTGGAAATATAGAATATACCCATAGAAGCTTGGTTTACCAAATGTTCACCGCGAGTGGTGAAGTGGTGTTAACCGCGAGCCTTCGGCGCGCGGTTAACACCAATTCACTCAGTGGTGAACATTTGGTACACCAAGCTACTTTGGGTATATTTTATTTATACCATGGTCGTCAGATTATTAAGAGTCGCTATTAATTTTTCTCGATTTTACTGAGCACCAGACGTCCATACGAGCGAATCTGCTTTTCTTTACACGAGCATCGGTGGGCGGTACTTTCCTTGTCAATTTTATCGCCGAAACGAAATAAAAAAAAAGAAACTGAGCCTTTTTCGTTTTAATAACATAATAACATACTATTTCGAGTTATGCATGCTTTATTAACATGAGACAATACATGTTTGTTAATTTTTGGAATCTTATGAGGAGTAATAAATAACTGCCACTTCCATTTCACTCTTCGCGAGGCGACATGCGATAAATTTAGACAAGTTTGCATTCAGGTCGACGTCACCAAAGGTCAACGGGGATGTAGTTCTACTGTGGGTGTAAATTTTTACTATTGAAATCCCATTGCTGGTGTGTTCATCGCGGTTGGTGTATAAAGCTAAAATTTATGTCATAGGCTTTTCATATATAGTAGAATAGGTAATCATGGCATAATTACATGCAACAACACAGTAGACTAATGTCAGATTACCTTTGTTGAATCTTTTAATTTCGTTTTTCGCCGCAATGTTTCCCACCCCATCCATTAGATCAAGAAAACGTTTTTGTTGAAAGTCAGTTTCCTTTTAGTTTTCGTCGTCATCGTTTGGACTCATACCCGAAATGTCTTTGGCAAATCCGAAAGTAACGGCGTATTCGCGACCCCCATATCCATAACACTGAAAATCCCATTCACTGACGTTTTTTTCGCGATCGAAACATGTTGGAAATTAATTTTGGGGTTCTCCAGAGGATAACGAACACGTGTGCTGAATATCCCGTTTCCGTATATATGTTTCTTCAGGGAAATCGCGCGGGAGCACGCAGTTCGGATGAGAGTTGAAAAATGTTTATGGAATTTCGCGCGTTGTATTTTCCAATCACCACAAAAGAAATTATTTAGGGGATGCGTTGGCATTTTCCTACACAACATTACTACCAATGACTCAAATGCAATGGCCCGAAAATTTTATTTCTCCTTCGGGTTCCCGTCATTGTAATCTTATTAGGAATCAGCAGGAAGTCGGGGAGGGCGGGGCTAGTCTCTTTAACATACGACTGAGGATTCCCTCGTGTAAGTTTGCTAAATATAGGACCAAAAAATTGTAATTTTATCTACTTCAGATGTCTGTTAGCCATTTTGTGAATTATATTTCTACCCTCCCACAAAATGGCCTCCACCAAGGTGTAAGGAGCATCACTGATATATATTAATGTGCGCGCATCCCCTGTGTGACCGTACTTCCCCTTCAAGTTCGAAATAATTCCTACACCCCTGTTGCATTTTAAATTGAACCAAGATTTATATAGTGAACTATAACGGGATATTGAGAGAAGAATTTTATTTTTTCATTTTGAAAAAGTAGGCAGTGTGATGAGTCAAGTGTCTATATTTGATATGTTAGCATTTACGAGGACAATGTTACTGGAAAATGTCCGGTGGGCTTATTCGCCATTGGTAGTTATGCTCGTAAAACAGCCAATCAATTTTATTTCATACACATGTTACCTGTTCAAGAAAAAAATTAATTTGCTTGATTCCCATTACAAGACTTCTTGCACGCGTGAAACTTGGTACATTGCAGTTTTAAAAGGGGAGGAATTAACCAATTTGAAAAGGAAAAACCAGCATTTTTTCATAAAATGTCTTCTTTACATTATTTGGATTATACGGCAAGGCATTGTACGGAAACGCATTAGTTCGACATGCAGTTTAGTTCGTAATCGGTAATTACGAATTAGTAATCCGAAATTACATAATTACGAAATAGCTATTTCGCATTAATGTATGGTCAACTTTTCTCGTCATTCACATCGACTTACGAAAAGGTTATCTCCCCTGATTGCTAAGAATTGGTTATCTCCCCTGATTGCTAAGAATTGACTGGCAAAAATTAACACTTTTTGAATGGGGAATTTTTATATTTCTCAACATAATATAAAACCTATGAAAGTTATATTCGCTGTGCGCATCAATCCTTTAAGAACAATATATATGCTCTCAGTTGGTGATATTATCGACCGATTTCATTCGACCATTTTTTCCCACTTTCCCACGTTGATTTAAAATGCTAGTGTTATTTTAATTCCATGTAAAATGATAGAAAATTGCATTTTCGTCAACTTTTAGCGGTTAATATTTTTGGGGGCTTCATATTAGCAATGCTGTAAGCATACCGGCATATAATATAGATATTGTCCTATCTAACCATATAAAAATATACAAGCTGACATTTGCCCATTTTTATCCCTTTGATGTTAAAACCAAGAAAAATTTTATTGTAGTTAAAACCGCAGTCCACAATATCAGATAGGTTTCCGCGTGAGTACAAATGAAAAGGTGCGATAATCCCTAAGCGTCATAATTAATTTCTGGTCAACCAGTAAAAAAACAAAATCCTCGTATAACTAAAAATTCATTTTTTTTTGGGGGGGGGGGGGGCTTTCAAAACATAGGTTATGACCCCTCACTGGAACGAGCGCGACGCGCTCGTTCCAATGAGGGGTCATAACCTATGTTTTGGAAGCAAAAAATGAAAATATAAAAAAAATGAATGCCGATTTTCGTGTATAGCACTGGCCGGTTCATTCTCAGCTGATTTCTCCGCTTCCGACAACTATTCCCTGGCGATCAAGATTTCATTCACAACTTTCAGAAGTTCAATGTTAATTGGATAACATCTAGACTTCAGTATATACAAGGGAAGATAACTTTCACAAGAGTCAATATCTATGACGATAAAAGTTGAGGATGAATACTAATCTGTAATTACGAATTAGCTAATCCGTAATTATGAATTAGCTAAAACATAATTACGGAATACTAATCCGTAAGTGCGAATTACTAATCAAGAATTACAAAATAGCTACTCCCCATTTACGAATTATTAATACGTAACTAAAAAATAGATAATTTATTACCACATCAGTAGTATATTATGTTAAGATAAGCCCCAATAAGAAGGGGGCTAAGGAATGAGACAGTAGTTTTTTCATGTTGGAGGTGGCGCTAATACGTTTCCGTAGGATTATCTTCATAATTATTTTAAAAGGTAAATTTTCATTTACATGAAGTATTCTCGTTACGATTTATTGGAGAGTATCCTTGTACGTTTTAACCCTTTACCCAGCGCAGACGATATCAAAATCTATTATTTTAAATATTATTTTTTTCAAACAATTACAACAAAACCATGTCATGTGACTCCCCATTGGCACGAGCTCAACGAGCTCGTTCTAATGAGGGGTCATATGATATGGTTTTGTTGAAATTTAAAAAAAAATTCTCAACTGCTAAATTTGTATATTACGCGGGCGGATGCGGCCGATTCGTTAGGTAAAGGGTTAAAAAATAATAACAAAACGGGTACTTACAAATGAATGCTGCGTATCAAATTGAAGTTAACACTCGGAGAGTAAGAATAAGTTTACTGTGATCTGACGTTCCAAAACCTTGTCCACTCCCTCACATATGATGTGTGACGCTTGGTTTCCGAACTTTTTCAAATATTTTCTAATTTTTTGGTCGATTTGTTTAGTAAATTGTCAATTTATAAACGAGGCTAAAGCATTTAGCATTTTTCACAATTTCGCACAGGCAGTGTGATGGCCTTAAAGGCATTTAATTTTTTCAATGCTTTCAACAGACTGACTGGAACTGAACGTTTTAGGAATTCCAGATTGATTTTAGTGCAATTACGGCTAAAACGAATTTTAGAATATGCTCTAAGGGAGGTTACTCTACTTTGAACATTGATTCCTAATTTTCTTTCCGAAGTTGAACGAAACTGGAAAAAGAAGGAGGCGTTTTTTTTATTTTGTTTTTTTTTTATAAAAGCCTGAAAGATATTTCTAATTTGTTTTGTAAGATAATTAGTTGTTTGTCGGCACATGTTTCTCCTTCGCTATAGCCAACCTATCACTAAACGCAAAAGAGGTTATCAATAAATCTGAAGTGTTTATCGGGAACAGTGTTCATGGAAGAATTTAACAGATAGGCAATTTCCCAAGGTTTCACTGGAAATTATAATGTGACACAGAACTAAATTCTGTACAAATATTAAATTCAGTCAAATGACCTTACATTTGTACACAAAGGTCTCCATTCAGAGTTTAACCCTTTGCCCAACGCAGACGATATCACAATTTATTATTTTAAATATAATTTTTTAAAATTTTTCAAAAAATTTCAACAAAATCATATCATGTGACCCATCGTTGGAACTAGCTCGACGAGCTCGTTCCAACTAGGGGTCACATGATATGGTTTTGTTGAATTTTTTTTAAAACTAATATTTTTTCAGCTGCTGAATTTATATATTACGCGGGCGGATGCGGGCGATTCGTTGGGTAAAGGGTTAAAGCATTTATTTAACACTTTACCCAACATAACGGTCGAAACCTGCCAGTGCTATTCACAAAATCACTATTCAATTTTCATTATCGTTTTCATTTTTGTCTCAAAACGTAGCTTATGACCCCTCACTGGAACGAGCCCGTTCCTATGAGGAGACATAAGCTAGGTTTTTGACGCAAAAAATTAGTTATTCAAGAATTTTATTTGCAAGTGTCGTCTGCCTTTCATGTTAGGTAAAGGGTTAAATCTTTATATTTATTTAATTTATCTAATTTCATTTTTTCAACATATTAAATAAACTCTTGCTGGAACGAGTACGTCGAGCTCAATATTATGGAAAGAATGGTACATTGGACATTGGCGAGAACTTTTGGAATGGAACGAACGTAGTGTCATAGAAAGCACTTCGAACTTGGTGAGGGTGGGGTGTTTATTGAAGGGGACCTACACACTGGTACATATGAGCAGTGGCCCACTTGCCTTAGTGCCAGGGTAGGAATACAATGCACAAAACTATGTTTGTTTTGCACAACTTACAACTCCCCCATCCCACCCCACCCCCCACACACATCTTATGTGTGGCTTTCCATTCAGAAAATATTTCAAAAACACTGATTCTTGCCTCATTGAAGCAGGGTTAAAAATAAGTACAACGAACATCGCATAAAAATCATGATATCCTGTCATTTGATATTAACGTATCTTGATCATGTCTTTTTGCCTGGAACTTGGAATCAATATTAAATATTAAATATCTTTCAACAATTTTGATTACTTCCGATTGTCAAGGTGATAGCCTGAATTTACGATTTTGTTGGTTCCGATTTTTTTTCGAACGATCTCTGCACAAAAGTCTTTATTAATCTGCGCAAAATAACATCAATGAGAATTTCAGTGCTTATAGATCGTCAAAATACCACGAACGAGAATTCCGGTGTTTATAGATCGTCAAAATACCATGAAGGAGAATTTCAGTGCTTATAAATCGTTAAAATACCATGAACGAGAATTCCGGTGCTTATAAATTGTTAAAATACCATGAACGATAATTCCAGTGCTTATAGATCGTCAAAATACCATGAACGAGAATTCCAGTGCTTATAAATCGTCAAAATACCATGAACGAGAATTCCGGTGCTTATAAATCGTTAAAATACAATGAACGAGAATTCCGGTGCTTATAGATCGTCAAAATACCATGAACGAGAATTCCAGTGCTTATAAATCTTTAAAATACCATGAACGAGAATTCCGGTGCTTATAAATCGTCAAAATACAATGAACGAGAATTCCAGTGCTTATAAATCGTTAAAATACAATGAACGAGAATTCCGGTGCTTATAGATCGTCGAAATACCATGATCGAGAATTCCAGTGCTTATAAATCGTTAAAATATCATGAACGAGAATTTCAGTGCTTATAGATCGTCAAAATACCATGAACGAGAATTCCGGTGCTTATAGCTCGTTAAAACACCATGACCTAGAATTCCGATGCTTATAGATTATTCAAAACACCATGAACTAGAATTCCGGTGCTTATAGATTTTCAAAACACCATGAACGAGAATTCCGGTGCTTATAGATCGTCAAAATACCATGAACGAGAATTCCGGTGCTTATAGATCGTCAAAATACAATGAACGATAATTCCAGTACTTATAAATCGTTAAAATACAATGAACGAGAATTCCGGTGCTTATAGATCGTCAAAATACCATGAACGAGAATTCCGGTGCTTATAGATCGTCAAAATACCATGAACGAGAATTCCGGTGCTTATAGCTCGTTAAAACACCATGAACTAGAATCCGGTGCTTATAGATTTTCAGAACACCATGAACGAGAATTCCGATGCTTATAGATTTTCAAAACACCATGATCTAGAATTCCGGTGCTTATAGATTTTCAAAATACCATGAACGAGAATTCCGGTGCTTATAGATTTTCAAAACACCATGAACGAGAATTCCGGGGCTTATAGATTTTCAAAATACCATGAACGAGAATTCCGGTGCTTGTAGATTTTCAAAACACCAATAACGAGAATTCCGGTGCTTATAGATTTTCAAAATACCATGAACTAGAATTCCGGTGCTTATAGATCGTTAAAACACCATGAACTATAATTCCGGTGTTTATAGATCGTTAAAATACCATGAACTAGAATTCCGGTGCTTGTAGATCGTTAAACAACCGATGAAGCCAGCAAACTCCTTCTTTTAATTATAGATTTTGAAACAAAATTTCACGGGAGAGATCCCCCTACTCCTCCTCGTGCTCTCCTCCTGGCGACGCGCTTGGTTCCTACAGTAGAAAGTACCCCCACCCCCAACATTATTTCTTTGTCTTTTGTGAATAAATACCTTACGCTAATATTCAATATGTTGAAATATTTACCATGAATAAAAGAGAATAATAAGGTATTT
Source organism: Pictodentalium vernedei (assembly GCA_031216915.1). Classification (NCBI taxonomy): domain Eukaryota; kingdom Metazoa; phylum Mollusca; class Scaphopoda; order Dentaliida; family Dentaliidae; genus Pictodentalium; species Pictodentalium vernedei. The sequence goes on from CM062289.1 coordinate 398,958,511, forward strand.
AATAACTAAAAAAAAGCGAGAAAAACTGTTTATAAGACAAGCGCCTGCGATTTCCTCAGTCGATTCGGGACTTTAAAATAATGAACATTTCACGACCGTGGAGATCTGGAAAGAGGTGTGTTGGTGGAGTTCTAAAGCTCTCATCCATACAATGATTAATTACACTAATTAAAAGCGAATCGTCTTCTAATTGAGAGGGACAGTTATTTTCTTTGAGGTAGACATACAGAATCATCAGTCGAAATTCAAATGTTCGGTGAATTATTTTTCGAACAAATTACCCAAACAACGCGTATAACAGAACGTCATTACGCTTTGGGACTTTAATTATCCTGACATTCACACGTCACTGGGAATTCAGTTTCTTCAACGTTTTTTTTTCAAAATGCGACGTCAAACGTCGGAAAGTACAAATAACAAAATATTTTTAACATTAGTGATTATCTGGTTGAGGGCTGGATCATTTTTGGTGGTCTGAATTAATTATTCAACACTTGTTTTATTACAAATTATTGGAGAGTGCCCATAGGCACTCTCCAATAATTTGTAATAAAACAAATTTGTATAAAGAAAATATGATTTGTGTTTGACTGAATATGAAATAAAAGCAAGGGAAGGGTTGGCATTTGCTCTGGTATCCTCATTTTTTGAAAGGCCCGATCGTGTCTTCTTGCACTCAACCAGTTAAGAAGTCTTGACAGCAGGCATATATTAATATTTTAAGCTGCGATAACATTTGGCTCAACGGTTGTCACTGAGCACTATTCGGGATAAAATAGGAATTAAGGTTAAAACTTTAAAAAATCAAAAAATAATAACAAAACAAATGACCACAAAGTATCAACGCGCTGTTTGATTTCGTACGCCACAAGACGTACAAAAGTATCAAAGGGTTAAAATGTCGAGATTTTGTCAAGTAAACTCGAATTTATTTATTTATTTATTTATTGGTGTTTAAGGTCACATACTTATGCACAATGGCTAATCGTGACCGTGACAGTTGTATGGGTGGATGAAGCCGGAGTACCCGGAGAGAACCACCGAGCAACGACGAGCAGCTGTCAGCTCTCCAACATCGTAACTCTGAACTCTGCGCCGCAGCACAGGCAGGTTTAGATTGATTGAAGACATGCGCACCATCGACGTGCAGTACGCCTCAGTAAACAGCGTCATCGTGCCCCCATGTAGGCAATCGGGGTGAAGTGTCTTGCCCAAGGACACAACGCGGTTGCCGCAAGTGGGATTCGAATCGAGGACCACTCGGCATGCAGCCTGCACCTTTACCAACTGAGCCACCGCGCCCCTAGTAAACTCGAATGAATGGAAAATTGTTTATAAAAATGTTTATATTGGATGAAGTGTTAAATTTTCAAGAGTGCACTTATTGCTAAAACTGATTGCTTACAAACTGTATATATGCTGGGCATTACTGGGGTAGACAGTCTACCATTCCTCAGGGAGCTTGGGAGGCCGCATGTGGCTCTACTCGGAGATCTTTGTTGGTCCACGACGTCGTGTCTGTGGACAGCCATGGACAACGGAGGGTTCATGGACGCTAGTTATAATTGTTTAGTAAACAAGTTACACCACGTCTCACCATGATGGTGTCGTTATGCGCGCTACCATGACACTCCCACCACATGACGTCACTTGGTCACGTGACTATGACGTCACATGAGATTCTGCATGAGATCTTGAGAATCGAGGAAGGTCGGATATATGACATACTACTTTTATGTAAATGCTCCATAAAAGAATTTTCGCATGGTCTCGCATTCAGAATTACTGATCTGATTTAGTTTTGGCCTTTTTTGTCTAATATTGCGGTCTCACTCGAAAAAAATGTTTTACTTCACTATCAGGGGGCTCGTTGACTGGTGTACTCGTCAGGACCGGAGCTAGGAGTGCCGCCCCCTATATATGGTCATGCTTTTCGGAATTGTTTGTTATCTGTCGGAAAAACTGCTGGACGCCCGCACTCCGATATTCTCTCGTAATTTAATCTGAAAAGCTTAAACATGAATACCCTTGTGTTTATCCATTGTATGAAAGCGCTGGTTCTTTAAACGAAATTAATTCTTTAAACTATTAATAATAAATGAACGCTTCGGACCTGTTTCGTTATTATTGTTTCGAAGCTGTATACTGAGGCAAGTTTAACCATCGAAACGAGAACACTGTCGGTAAATTTTAACTCGTGCCACCAAATCGGAAAAATTTTGAGATCCTAGGTTCGGACCTGATACTCGTGAAAGATTTCTGTAATATTAATTGTTTCGGGCGTAATATGTCATGGTTTATGATGGAACATTCCTTTTTACTGGCAAACAATACATTTAGACATATATATTGTGTCCACAAGGCAAATTGTCACTCACGCTGCATAAATGTCATTTTAAAGACGCCATCTGCCGCAATGGTGATGGTTAAGTCGTGTACAAAAGGCATATTTGCAATATTTGGAATGCACAGAAAGAACAAGTGTGCAATTTCGTCCCTTGAGTTCCGTCATGGGACGATTTGTTGATGAAAATTGATATCATTAAAAACAAAATGTTTACTGTATCATAATTCAGGAAGTACCTCAAAGTCACGTGTAGCATTTATGTGTTGTTGGAAAGTTAAACTGGTGTTCTCACGCATGCTTTTCTTTCCTTCGTGTTGTTAGGTCATTGATATTTAAGACCCTTCGCGGTGCATGTATATGTTGGCCCCTCTGTGGCAGGGAAAATAAGATTTGCGGGGGTACATTCAAGGTCTTTTTTTTTTGTTTCCCGAAACTCATTTTTTGTGTTCATATATTTCTTGCAGCGATGTAAAATTCACCATGGTATTTGATTGTACGGAGTTGGGGGAACTGTAACAAGCACTTATTTTCCAATCCTGATTTGTTCTTCAAATACAAAATGGTTAATTTAATCTAACTCCGTCTGTGTCATGTGATCTTGTGATTAAACTTAATGTTTCCGTCGTTATATGCGTGATTTACCGTATTATAAAAATCTTGAAGGTTTGATCTTGCATATTTGCATTAACCCTTTACCTAACGTAACGGTCAAAACCGGTCAGCGCTATTCTCAAAAATCGCCAATTAAGGGCTTATATAAGTAATGAAATTTTGTTTATTTTGAAAATTCTCACCTCTGATATTCCTTCAATTCAAATTAAATATACACAAAATGTACATCAAAATGAAGGCTGGGAGGTATAGAACACGAAACACGTGTGTAAGCAACTCATAGAGTCGACTGTAGACACCACTGGTTCCTGGAAGTCTGCTGCCGTATTCGCACCAGAACTGATAATTTAATAATATCTCAAGAAAACAACTTGTGGCCAAATGTGCTTTATATATCCAAGAACAAAGCTAGGGGATAAAACTTCTTCAAAACACGGCGACAGAGCTGCAGTGGGGAAAATTCCAAAGCCTTTGCTTTTGTTTACGTATGAGTATACTTTCGATTTCCGGCCGACGTCATCGGACAGAAAAAGCATGTAAAAACAACGCCGTCTAAAATCAAGTAATGAAAAAGATCGCCTTCATACAGTATATGTTATTAGATAGAGATTGCACAGTTGTCATATTCAATGCAAGGTATCATGATACCTGTTGAAATTTCTTAGAATTACGATTTTGTTTTTCGATGGAAATTCGTGGTAACGAATGATTTGCGCATGTCTGTCGTGCATGGAAACCATCTTCAATAAAAAATGTAGACAGTGTTGTCCTTTTCCAAAATGCAGTCCTATTGCTGTATTCGAAAGTGTTTTGAATGCCTAGCTTTGTTCTTGGATATATGAAGCACATTTGGCCACAAGTTGTTCTGATGAAATATTGTTATATTATCAGTTCTGGTGCGAATACGGTAGCAGACTTCCAGGAACCAATGGTGCCTACAGTCGACTCTACGAGTTTATTACATATGTGTTTCGTGTTCTATACATCCCAACCTTCATTTGATGTATACTTTGTGTATATTTAATCTGAATTTAAGGAATATGAGAGGTGAGAATTTCAAAATAAACAAAATTCCATTACTTATATAGGCCCTTAATTTTCATTATATTTTCATTTTTTGTCTCAAAAACATAGGTTATGACCCCTCGTTGGAACGAGCTCGTCGAGCTCGTTCCAACGAGGGGTCATAACCTATGTTTTTGAGACAAAAAATTAAAAAAATTAGTTATTCAAGAATTTTGTTTGTTAGTGTCGTCTGCTTTTCATGTTAGGTAAAGGGTTAATAATGTAGAGAAGCGGTATGTTCCCATTCTGTTATACGCCATTTGCAAGGGCACCCGGAAGCATCCGAGGGCGGGGGAAGGTGGGTGGGTGGGTAGGGGTATCAAAAGGGGCACTCGACTCTGGGTGTGAGTTAAGACCGAGAGTTAACAATGTATCATAAATTATAATGTGACTCTCAATAGTATTGACTTTATGCACATCGTCCGTTGAGAAGAATAAGGTGTCATCTGCAATGCGAAAACGTGGAACATTGTTCCGCTCAAGGGACGAAGTAAATCTGTAGAAATCAGCCTGCCGGTTGAAAAGCTTCTTTGATTGGTGATTATAGCCCAACTCCGTCATTATATCTGATACAGCCCCCTCCCCCATAGGCATTGACACATGTAAAATACGTTTGAAACGAATATTCGGAAGTTTCAGAGTTACATTTCCAGGAAAGTAAAGTCCTTTGCACTAGTACACTTGTGACGAAAAGGGCACGCGTTGCCCGCTTGCCTGCGGGTAGTTTCACCCCCACCCCCACCAGAACCCCCCCCCCCCCCCATCCACACCCTTTGTCATTTGTCTGTTCGATTTGAAATTCGCCAATGCTTTACATTAAAGTAAGGCAAACCATTATACTAACATCAAATCGCTGAACCCTTAATTTTTCATTCTGACCGAAATTCCTCATCAATTAGGTAACAAGACAGTTTCCCCATTATGTTTTTGTGCAAGAGAAAAATGAAAAAAATTCGAAGGCCGTTTTTGTGAATATCATATTGAACAAAGGGTGAATCTAGGAAATATTCCTCAAATTGGATCATTTCACATTTTTGTACTTATTGAATATAATTGTGAAAGCGAAATCACTAGCGGTTCATTCTGTTGTGAAGAACGGATATCACTTTTTACATCTCGGTATTTCCGTGCTGAAATCTCAAATCGGCATCGACCCTGCAAAAATACTATTCCGCGCAATATTCTGATAAATAAATCGTCAATTAATGGGTCAATGGTTAATTGACTTCATGTGTAATATTAAACGTCAAAGGTCTTTGACTTCAGTGCCCCCAACAGTGTTCACTATGTACTGGTTAGAAACCATCTGTCGATGTTCTGCTGGCCCATTCATATTTCTACAAAATGAACAAGGTGTATCTTGGCCATACGCGACACGTGTGCGTCGAGGCAGAGTATAGCACTAAGCTATGATTATCCTCTGACGAACAATGCTAGGCTGACTGAACGTCTTCAGTGTATATTCTCCGAGTGGTGACTATTTAATCGCTCAAACAGCAGTTATAACCAGCGGATGGATATAATTATAGCTGTTTTAAGAATTTCTGATAAATGGATTGTAGATTTTAACTGAGTTCACAAAGATGATAAAAAAAAGGAAAATTTAATCTATTGCCACGCAGTTTACTCATGGCTCGGTGACTCATAATTGACGGCACACTTACGAGTTTGTCAATACATAGAAAGTAAAAAACTAAGTCAATGTTTTTATGATCTTGTTTTATATTTTCCAGTTATATGTCAACTGGCCTAAATTTGTTCCCATCTCAAATAACCAACACCATGACGAGTTTTGGAACATAATTATAAGCTGTTAAATCGTGTTTGACAGAGTACGGAGATTTAACCATGAACCTAGAGTAACAGAAATAATTGGCAAGCGTTATTCACAAAAATTGTCATCTCAAATGTATTTTTCAATTTATGACACCAAAACCTAGCTTATGGCCCCTTATAGGAACGAGCTTCTGTACCTCATTCCGATGTGAGTTCATAATAAGCTATATTTTTAGACAAAAAATATATTTTTCAGTAATTCAAGACATTTGCTTACAAGTGGATTACAATATATGTATATAACTGATACTTCTCGGGTTAAATAGCTCTGCTTCTCGGTTGGGAAGGTTACTATCAGGGAGAGATTGTGATTATTTCACCATAGTTGATACGTCTACTAGAACTATCTGGCTCGTGTATTCTCTGTGCCAACACGAGTCAAAGCAACGGTAACGACTACAAGCATTATCTACCCCGTGTATTCTCTGTGCCAACTCAGGTCAAAGCAACATTAGTGTCCACAAGCATTATCTGTCCCATGCATTCTGTGCCAACCGGGGTCGAAGCAACTGTAATGTCTACAAACATTATCTGACCCGTGTATTCTCTGTGCCAACACGATCAAAGCAACAGTAACTTCTACAAGTATTATCTGCCCCGTGTATTCTCTGTACCAGCACGAGTCAGAGCAACAGTAACGTCTACAAGTAGTATCTGCCCCGGCATTTACGTCATAGCATCACTGATTTTCGGGCAATGTGAAAACAACTGGCAATGCTTAAAGAAAAACACATAAAACTCACATCACTCAACAATCATAAGACTGATGGTATCCTAGATGTCCTCCAATAGGTATCCTCCAATAGATACCCTCCAATAGATATCCTCCAATAGGTATCCTAGATATCACCCCCTAGGTATCCTCCAATAGATACCCTCCAATAGATATCCTCCAATAGGTATCCTAGATATCCTCCAATAAGTATCCTCCAATAGATATCCTCCAATAGATATCCTCCAATAGGTATCCTCCTATAGATATCCTCCAATAGATATCCTCCAATAAGTATCCTCCAATAGATATCATCCAATAGGTATCCTCCAATAGATATCCTCCAATAGGTATCCTCCTATAGATATCCCCAATAGATATCCTCCAATAGGTATCCTCCAATAGATACCCTCCAAAAGGTATCCTCCAATAGATATCCTATAATAGGTATCCTCCTATAGATATCCCCAATAGATATCCTCCAATAGATATCCCCAATAGATATCCTCCTATAGATATCCTCCAATAGATACCCTCCAAAAGGTATCCTCCAATAGATATCCTACAATAGGTATCCTCCAATAGATATCCTCCAATAGGTATCCTCCAATAGGGATCCTCCAATAGGTATCCTCCAATAGGTATCCTCCAATATGTATCCTCTAATAGGTATCCTCCAATAGGGATCCTCCAATAGGTATCCTCCAATAGGTATCCTCCAATAGATATCCTCCAATAGATATCCTCCAATAGGTATCCTCCAATAGGGATCCTCCAATAGATACCCTCCAAAAGGTATCCTCCAATAGATATCCTACAATAGGTATCCTCCTATAGATATCCCCCAATAGATATCCTCCAATAGGTATCCTCCAATAGATATCCTACAATAGGTATCCTCCAATAGATATCCTACAATAGGTATCCTCCAATAGGTATCCTCCAATAGATACCCTCCAAAAGGTATCCTCCAATAGATATCCTACAATAGGTATCCTCCAATAGGTATCCTCCAATAGATATCCTCCAATAGGTATCCTCCAATAGGGATCCTCCAATAGGTATCCTCCAATAGGTATCCTACAATAGATATCCTCCAATAGGTATCCTAGATATCCTCCAATAGATATCCTCCAATAGGTATCCTCCAATAGATATCCTACAATAGGTATCCTCCAATAGATATCCTCCAATAGGTATCCTCCAATAGGGATCCTCCAATAGGTATCCTCCAATAGGTATCCTCCAATAGATATCCTCCAATAGGTATCCTCCAGTAGGGATCCTCCAATAGGTATCCTCCAATAGGTATCCTCCAATAGGTATCCTCCAATATGTATCCTCCAATAGATATCCTCCAATAGATATCTTCCAATAGATATCTCCAATAGGGATCCTCCAATAGATATCCTCCAATAGATATCCCCAATAGATATCCTCCTATAGATATCCTCCAATAGATACCCTCCAAAAGGTATCCTCCAATAGATATCCTACAATAGGTATCCTCCAATAGATATCCTCCAATAGGTATCCTCCAATAGGGATCCTCCAATAGGTATCCTCCAATAGGTATCCTCCAATAGATATCCTCCAATAGGTATCCTCCAGTAGGGATCCTCCAATAGGTATCCTCCAATAGGTATCCTCCAATAGGTATCCTCCAATATGTATCCTCCAATAGATATCCTCCAATAGATATCTTCCAATAGATATCTCCAATAGGGATCCTCCAATAGATATCCTCCAATAGGTATCCTCCAATAGGTATCCTCCAATAGATATCCTCCAATAGGTATCCTCCAATAGGTATCCTCCAATAGGTATCCTCCAATAGATATCCTTCAATAGGTATCCTCCAATAGGGATCCTCCAATAGGTATCCTCCAATAGGTATCCTCCAATAGGTATCCTCCAATATGTATCCTCCAATAGATATCCTCCAATAGATATCTCCAATAGGGATCCTCCAATAGGTATCCTCCAATAGATATCCTCCAATAGGTATCCTCCAATAGGGATCCTCCAATAGGTATCCTCCAATAGGTATCCTCCAATAGATATCCTCCAATAGGTATCCTCCAATAGGTATCCTCCAATAGGTATCCTCCAATAGATATCCTCCAATAGGTATCCTCCAATAGGGATCCTCCAATAGGTATCCTCCAATAGGTATCCTCCAATAGATATCCTCCAATAGGTATCCTCCAATATGTATCCTCCAATAGGTATCCTCCAATAGGTATCCTCCAATAGATATCCTCCAATAGGTATCCTCCAATAAGTATCATCCAAAAGGTATCCTCCAATAGATATCCTACAATAGGTATCCTCCTATAGATATCCCCCAATAGATATCCTCCTATAGATATCCTCCAATAGATACCCTCCAAAAGGTATCCTCCAATAGATATCCTACAATAGGTATCCTCCAATAGATATCCTCCAATAGGTATCCTCCAATAGGGATCCTCCAATAGGTATCCTCCAATAGGTATCCTCCAATAGGTATCCTCCAATATGTATCCTCCAATAGGTATCCTCCAATAGATATCCCCCAATATGTATCCTCCAATAGGTATCCTCCAATAGGTATCCTCCAATATGTATCCTCCAATAGGTATCCTCCAATAGGTATCCTCCAATAGGTATCCTCCAATAGGTATCCTCCAATACGTATCCTCCAATAGGTATCCTCCAATATGTATCCTCCAATAGATATCCTCCAATAGATATCTTCCAATAGATATCTCCAATAGGTATCCTCCAAAAGGTATCCTCCCATAGGTATCCTCCATTGGTATTCTCCAATAGGTATCATTCAAAAGGTACCCTCCAATAGATGTCCTCCAATAGGTATCCCCCCAACAGATATCTCCAATCGGTATCTCCCTATAGGTATCCTCCAATAGATATCCTTCTTATGGAATCCCACTAGGAGAATCCTTTTTTCGTCTGTGGCTATGGACTCACTTTTTCCGAGATTCGAATCGTTCGAATAATCGGAGATAGTTAGCAAGCCTGTAGACTTTACAACACGTTCATGCCCAAGTGTCAGTCAAATTTGAACGTAATCAATGACGTGCTTATCTGAATAGTTTATGGCAGAAAAACGTTGTCTAGGAATGTATCACTCGGTTACGCTGCAGGGTAACAATTTTCGTATTATCCAACGTTAAGGATTGGAAGGAGTTACCGCGTTAATTGTCTTGACGTCATCCTGTGTGTGTTTGGGGTGGGGGTGGTTTGAGTGGCGACAATTTTCACTGAGCTTCCAGAAATCCAGTTGTATTGAGACCATTGCTTAGATAAACCAGTTGTATTGAGACCACTGGTTAGAATTTAAAAAAAACTGTTCACCAAGAGGCTGTGGGCGAAAGTTCTAGGTTATGGTGACCGTGAGATTGAAATTAACTAGAGGTATATTTGACAGATTTCACCCACACTTAATAATTATGCAGGCAAAGCCTGATCTGCCTACCATCTATCTGCTTGTCAATATGTCATGTTGTAATTGGTTTCCACTCCACAACTAAATAAATCATTGACAGAATCCATCAATACTTGATAATTCGGTAAAACATAGTAGACGTTAATTCTGTCTACGTGTCTATATGTCGGGACGCTCGTCCGTCATTCCGTTCGCTCGACTTACCGTCAGTCTCTGTTTGTTTGTATGTTTATTTATGTTATAAAATTAATTTCATCATATGTTACTTACGGAAAATAATTGTATAAAGTTTCAAAGAAGACGGGGAAACGTGTCCTCAATAAGGTGGGCTTCCCCCACCCGTAAAACTGCCCGACACGGGGTGACCCTGGCTGTCGAAAGTTTTGTTCAACTCCAATACATAAATACTGTACTGCCTTCTTCACATACTTTTTATTTTTTGTGTTAATTTGTTGTAATTCTCAAGTGTGTGTACTGTATCGGGCTGGGCATTATTTCGGAGAAATCATCCACCCTGGTGGGCACATCTAGTTTTCGCTCTGATCAAATGAAAAAAAAAATTCGGTTATTGAAAGAATACATGCTGTCTTTAAAATAAAATTCGGTTATTGAAAGAATACATGCTGTCTTTAAAATAAAATTCGGTTATTGAAAGAATACATGCTGTCTTTAAAATAAAATTCGGTTATTGAAAGAATACATGCTGTCTTTAAAATAAAGTTCGGTTATTGAAAGAATACATGCTGTCTTTAAAATAAAGTTCGGTCAATTCACAAGACTGACATTTTACTTGGTGAAAGGAACGTGCAACAACATATTACATGGAGGATGCGTCGTCTCTCAGGATTCGCTGGGTATTGTCTGCATTTTGATATGCCAGATCGTTCCCAACCTTTCTTCTTCTGAGTTGACGCGGTGCTTTATGTGACACGCCCTTCCCAACAATGTGCAACACAACAGCATATTATCAGCTTAAATAAAGGCACAAGACACTCCAGGAATGATCTGAGGTATACAGAATGCTCAGATTGTTACTGACATTTTTACAGTTTACATTTTGAATATACACGATTCATCACAGTGCTGTACAGTACATTTACCCAACGCAGACGATATCAAACTTTAATATTTTAAATATCATTTTTTTAAATTTTTCAAAAAATTTCAACAAAACCATATCATGTGACCCCTCGTTGGAACGAGCTCGTCGAGCTCGTTCCAACGAGGGGTCACATGATATGGTTTTGTTGAAATTTTTTGAAAAATAATATTTTTTCAAATGCTGAATTTGCATATTACACGGGCGGATGCGGGCGATTCGTTGGGTAAAGGGTTAATGGATACTATTCGCAAACTACCCATTTCATACGCAATCCACTAGTCATTGTGTTTGGTCGGTGGGTGCGGACGGGCGTAGGGACACTCGTTCCCTCGTCAAGGAGTTTGTCGGAAATAAATAGGTTTGTGTTTCTGTACTAACACGAAGATTGGCTGTTCACGTCAAAAATAATTCCCAGCGGTCAATTAAAAAGGGTATTACGACTTTGAGATTCCCATTTTTCTGAACTGCCGTGCAGGTTAACAGGTTGGTGGGAGTCAATGCTATACACGTATGCAGTTTTGAAGCTGATTTGTTAAGGAAGTAATGGTGGAATTGAACTTGAATAGAGTGATGGCTTCAAATCTCAACAAGGCGGGCACGATTAGTTGTTTTTGTGTTTCAGATGTCTATCAACAGTAACCTATAAAACGCAAACTCGACTTTTCTTCTTTCTTTCTTTTTAGAAAAAAAATTATTTTTTCTTTAATAATATTCGTCGAGATACGCATTCGTACTCTATCAAATCAGATTTTTTTTCTACTGCACTTGAAACAACAGGTTCTATTTCGAAGAGTCTGAGAGCAGCAACATTTATTGTTATTATTATTTATTGGGGTTTAAGGTCACATACTTATGCACAATGGCTAATCGTGACCGTGACAGTTTTACGGGTGGAGGAAGCCGGAGTACCCGGAGAGAACCACCGAGCAACGACGAGCAACTGTCAGCTCCTCAACATTCTAACTCTGTTCAAGCTCCGCTCAAGCAGGGTTAAAGCGGTTGAAGACATGTGCACCATCGACGTGCAGTACGCCTTAGTACATGGCGTCATCGTGCCCCTATGTAGGCAACGGGGATAAAGTGCCTTGCCCAAGGACACAACGCGGGTCGTCCCGGACGACCCGCGTTGTGTCCTTGGGCAACAGCAACATTTAAACTATTAACAATCTTTATCTCTGCTACCACTGGACTTGTTTCAGATCACACAATTTTTAACATTCTCTCTCTCTCTCTCTCTCTCTCTCTCTCTCTCTCTCTTCCTCTCTCTCTCTCTCCCCCTCTCTCTCTCTCTCTCTGGCCCCGTGTGTAAAAAATGGGCAAAGTTGCCACGCTTTAGAAACACCACGCCGATTTTTTTTTCTGCCACACGTCTCTCAACTGATTGAATATTAACGGATATCTGTACCTTCTACACATTGCACGCACACACATGCCTTGTCTTCGGTTTCATGGCCAATTTCTTGCTTGGTTGGCGATATTGTTGAGACACGCTTTTATATTTTCTTTTGTGATAAGCAATTTTATGAGTTCGACGGTACACATTAAAGATTTCGCAGCAGGCATTGAGTAGCGGCTCCTGTTCGAAGAGCAGGTGAAATCTGTTCACGGATTTTCACAAATTATAAACTAAAAAAAACAAGGTTTGAGGAGTAAGAATGTTGTATTTACGGTGTCCACATTTTCATTATCATTATAAAATACACAACAAATAGATTCATTTGATCACTTTTAGAACATTGAATTTTTTATTTTTATTTTTATTTGGGTTTAACGACACATTAACAGCCAGGGTAATATCATGTCGGTGACAGTTTTACGGGTGGAGGAAGCCGGAGTACCCGGAGAGAACCACCGAGCAACAAGAGCAGCTGTCAGCTCCCCAACATCGTAACTCTGAACTCTGCACCTCGGCAGAGGCAGGGTTAGATTGGTTGAAGACATGTGCACCATCGACGTGCAGTACGCCTTAGTACACAGCGTCATCGTGCCCCCAGAACATTGAAAAACATCACAGGAAAATTGGAATTGAAAAAAATAAAACTGGGAGATGATTATGCTTGTGTATGGACGTGAAGGAAAAAATGTGTGTGGTGGGTCTGTGTGTGTGTGGGTGTGATGGATGTGTGGGTGTGATGGGTGTGGTGGATGTGTGGGTGTGTGGGTGTGATGGATGTGTGGGTGTGTGGGTGTGCGTATATGCGTCTAATAGATAAGACTAAACGTTTCTAATTTACTGCCATTCCCGAAGTACAAATCACGCACACGCACACACATGGAAGCCCCCTACCCTCTCCCTCCCTTCCCCTCGCATGGGGAATTCAAATGGTAGGACGGTTTTTAATTTAGAATATGATCGTTTGTGGCGAAATTGTGACGCTTTAGATTGGGGGATTCTATGAGTGACCTTGTTAGCAATGGAATTCTGGTAGTCTACTGAATTGTATATAGGATCTCGAGGCCACTGATACATATTGGTAATAATGCCCTGGTGGAATGTCAATAAAAGTTGGGGAACACAACTGTCCAGGATGCTCTGGACCTCCCATTGTTCAGCCCAAAGGAAAAGAAAATGGATCAATAAGAATGCTATTTTCTTGATTCTCTTACAGCCTGGCTGTTTTGTCTCGAGTTTTTAACCAACTTGAAATACCCGATATTTCAAAACCTCTCTTCACTTCAAAACCTCTCGTGTACTGTTTTTAACCGAGTCCGTGTGTTTTATTGGTTTAACAACAGACAGGGTGTAAGTGAGTTATCAACCTTGGCTGTCGGTATTCATTAATTTAAACAACCTGCCAGCGTGCTTCAACACCTTGTCGCTCTTGATACACTATTTCGAAATGATACACTTGTATTTTTTGCGAGAAGAAAAATTTGGCAGTCCACAAGCAGACCACATAATGTACACAGCACGAGGTTCAGTAATAATTCAACCCTACCACCTTATAGACTTAAGTCTAACGGTATTAACCCTTTACCCAACGAATCGCCCGCATCCGCCCGCGTAATATGCAAATTCAGCATTTGAAAAAATATTATTTTTCAAGAAATTTCAACAAAACCATATCATGTGACCCCTCGTTGGAACGAGCTTGACGAGCTCGTTCCAACGAGGGGTCACATGATATGGTTTTGTTGAAATTTTTTGAAAAATTAAAAAAAAAATGATATTTAAAATAATAAATTTTGATATCGTCTGCGTTGGGTAAAGGGTTAAAGATGGATATTTCAGAACAGGAAATTAAAATAGTATATTTATTTGGCTAGAGAGGTCAAAAACCTTTGCACTGAGTCTTGTTGACAAAGAACCAACTGGATATGTTAGTCCAACAATTGTAGCAAACATTGCGAGAATTTATGTATAGAGCGCAAAGACAGATCAGAGGGGTCAAGGGAAGGTTGAACTCAATTTGAAAAAGAAATTTAGTTTTATTTATCTTAAATAAGATACCTTCCATATGTCTAGGTTCAATATCTCAGGACAAAAAGATGGACAGAGACGGTCATATTCACAACTTTTTATGTTGGAATTCTTTGTTTGAATGGGTGGTGACACGGAGAACGCGCGAGCCTTTATTATGAAGACACGATAAATAATAGATTTGTGGGTTACATAAGCCGAATGCTGGGATTTGTCCCAGTTGAAACATTATTTCAATAACACTGACCGTTTCTCTTTTTAAGAAAATTACACAATCAAAGGATGGATGGGTATACAATTTCAATTATTCTTTTACCATGATCTTAGCGGGAACACCACGGCGGTCTTGAACTGTTGAACCCTTTAAGCTGGGCATTCATGTAAGGGTTAGTAAACTTTTATACGAATTGCTAGTTTTCTGATTCCTTTCAATTTTTTAACATTTGAACACTGACAGATGTATATTGTTGATTGGATGCTGATCGTGATTGTAAAACTTCATTAAAGAAATCTAATATGGACTAGATGTTTGGGGGACAGTTAATCGGTAACCAAACAGCAAAATGTGATGCCAAGGTTGACATACGTCATCTTGGATAATATCGTCTTTAATATGGCATAATTCAAGACAAATCATACGAGAGAATCTTCGGTTAAATCTTAAAGGTCTCTGCGAAATCTCTCTCTCTCTCTCTCTCTCTCTCTCTCTCTCTCTCTCTCTCTCTCTCTCTCTCTCAACTCTTTTTACGGAAAACGTCGTAGGCTGTGGCCCCCTCCGAGTTCCTACGGTCAAGGTATTCTTCCACTCCCGTTCCAATGAAATTAACTTTGTGGACTGCCTTGAAGTTTGCCTAAGGTGTTGTGTGAACGTCACCAGTTTGCGGATGTCACCTTGCCCATCAACTCCCACTACATCGTGTGGCCGACGATACCATAATATTCCCTATTTCCGAAAATATTGAGAATTTGACTCTGCAACAATCTCGTAGTTTTGGAATAGTTCTCGCTGTACAGGGTACACAGGCGCACGTCCTCCATTATACCTCTTCTTTTTACGACCATTGCTATCTTTGCGCGTTTGAAACCTGTTTTATCAGGTCTTTGGCGCGTCTTGTAGCGTTAACACCTCATCTAAAACACCTAGAAGATGACAGTTACAAACACATTTTGATTAAATAAAAATTTCATTTTTGCCTCCAAAACATAGATTGTGAATCCTCCTTGAAATGCGCATGTCGATCGCGTGCCAGTGATGGGTCCGCCATCTTTCTCACAAATTGAAAATATAACGAACTTTGATGACCTTTGTGAAAGGCATTGGTCGGATAGGTTTGTTACGTTGTGTAGGGGTTTAAACGACCTCAGAATGGTACTGACGTCCAGTAATCAGCTCTTTGTATGGTAACCAAATCAACTCTTTCAATCTTGTACGCAAAATGTTTTTTTTACGTATGAAGTCGACGATTTAATGGGTAATTAATCAGTAAGTAAGATCCGTTATAATTTAATCCCCACAACCCTTTGGGCAGTTACTGCGAGTAGGATTAAATTATACGGGATCTCCCTTCAAATCCGAAGTCAAATTGGATTTGCCCTTTCGCTAGAGACAGTATTGTATACCTTGATTCCATTCAGAAATACACCATTGGAAGAGTTGATCACACTTAGTGTTGAGGAACAGCTTGTGTCGTAATTACAAAGACTGATCGCCTATCAAAATCATCACCGGTCGTCCAAAATAGCACTATCAGGGTTGGAGAAGAACTCCGTCACATTGTATGGTCTTCTCTCGAACCGGAACCAACAGGTAATGCCATAAACAATAATATGTTTTCCCGATACAGATTCAGCCTGTGATCCTTAATATGTTTATCGGACATATCGTGTAAATATCATTATGCAATTGACTGTTTTTTTTTGCTAACACAAACAAACATATTTTCTGCGTGTTTATTTAGAGTTAGGATTCATGGTCTATTTTTAGTTTTAAACCTTCCAAATCCTGGTGGTATCGTCCATGTCACTTCTATCTCAGCAATTGGAAGTGTCCATATTCATTATTTGGGAGGATATACCAATTAATATTTTCAACGTGCAGCCTTGGGGCTGCACGTTGAATATATTGATCGGTCTACCCCCCCCCCCCCCCTCCCCTCATACATTCACTTAGCAGTCATCTGACTTAATGAAATTATGACGTATCATGTTCCGGACCGGAAAAGCGGTCTCTCGGGTTCAAAAGGTTATGGAGGATAACAAGACTGTATTATACCCAAACTCAACATTATATGTTTCAACAAGCGAAGGGTTATAATAGATGGAATACTACGGCATCGTGATGTATTCTCAGTATTTGACGTATGATGGGAAACATGCACATAAATTTCATTGCAATATGTCAAATATTGAGAAGTTATTGCAACTTGGTGATTTCGGACGGACGCCCCTACGGATGAACCTCAGGTGGTTTTACTTTACTACTTAAGAACAAACGAATTATCACTCGTGTAACAATACCCACTACAGAGAAAAAGGCAACATTTTTTGTTAGGCTATACCTCCTACCCTAAAAGAAGTGAAATGTCAGCCCCGCCTGACAGACGACACATAGACGAACGCATTAATACAATATAGCTCTCAATGTTTTCGGGAGTGGGGTGCAATTAAGTATCACCTTTCAGTCTCTTCGAGGGTGGGGTATATTAAACTAGCGCCTTTCAATCTCTTCGAGCTTAGGGGCATAATTAACTGATATTGTGATACAAGAACACCGAAACAAATTATCCATACCTCCCACAATCCTCATTTCAATATTTTAGAAAGTTCAAGTGCCGTTGGGAATTCGCGGATTTGCAGTTAGGCTACAATATTTCACTCTTGCGGCCAACTTCGGTTCAAAGCACGAGGGCATTCAGGAAGAATCCACTAAAGCTTGTTAAAAATATGGCACCGGATTTATCTAAATCGAGCATTAGCTACAGTCGATGACGTAGCCATGCAGGCTACATGAAGTGAGGGTAGCAACAGTCGGTGACGTAGCCATGCAGGCTAAAGAAAGTGAGGGCAGCCACAGTCGGTGACGTAGGTATGCAGGCTAAATGAAGTGAGGGTAGCTATAGTCGGAGGAGTGGCCATGCAGGCTAAATGAAGTGAGGGCAGCTACAGTCGGTGACGTAGCCATGTAGGCTAAATGAACTGAGGGTACCTATAGTCGGTGACGTAGCCACGCAGGCTAAATGAAGTGAGGGTAGCTATAGTCGCTGACATAGCCATGCAGTCTAAAAGAAGTGAGGGTAGATACAGTCGGTGGCGTTGTCATGCAGGCTAAACGAAGTGAGGGTAGATACAGTCGGTGACGTAGCCATGCAGACTAAATGAAGTGAAGGTAGATACTGTCGGTGACGTAGCCATGTAGGCTAAATGAAGTGAGGTACCTATAGTCGGTGACGTAGCCATGCAGGCTAAATGAAGTGAGGGTACCTATAGTCGGTGACGTTGCCAGGCAGTCTAAATGAAGTGAGGGTACCTATAGTCGGTGACGTAGCCATGCAGGCTAAATGAAGTGAGGGTAGATAAGTCGGTGACGTAGCCACGCAGGCTAAATGAAGTGAGGGTAGCTATAGTCAGTGACATAGCCATGCAGTCTAAATGAAGTGAGGGTAGATACAGTCGGTGGCGTTGTCATGCAGGGTAAATGAAGTGAGGGTAGATACAGTCGGTGGCGTTGTCATGCAGGCTAAACGAAGTGAGGGTAGATACAGTCGGTGACGTAGCCATGCAGGCTAAATGAAGTGAGGTACCTATAGTCGGTGACGTAGCCATGTAGGCTAAATGAAGTGAGGTACCTATAGTCGGTGACGTAGCCATGCAGGCTAAATGAAGTGAGGGTACCTATAGTCGGTGACGTTGCCAGGCAGTCTAAATGAAGTGAGGCTACCTATAGTCGGCGACGTAGCCATGTAGGCTAAATGAAGTAAAGGTAGATAAGTCGGTGACGTAGCCATGCAGTCTAAATGAAGTGTGGGTAGCTACAGTCGGTGACGTAGTCATGCAGGCTAAATGAAGTGAAGGTAGATACAGTCGGCGACGCAACCATGCAGTCTAAATTAAGTGAGGGTAGATACAGTCGGTTGCGTAGCCATGCAGTCTAAATGGAGTGAGGGTAGCTACAGTCGGTGACGTAGTCATGCAGGCTACATGAAGTGAAGGTAGATACAGTCGGTGACGTAGCCATGCATACTACATGAAGTGAGAGTAGCTCAAGTCGGTGACGTAGTCATGAAGGCTAAATGAAGTGAGGGTAGCTACAGTCGATGACGTAGCCATGCAGACTACATGAAGTGAGGGTAACTACAGTCGGTGACGTAGCCATGCAGGCTACAGGAAGTGAGGGTAGATACAGTCGGTGACGTCGCCATGCAGGCTGAATGAAGTGAAGGTAGATACAGTCCATGACGTAGCCATGCTGGCTAAATGAAGTGAGGGCAAAATTCGTTTCTGCTGCTTAAGGCAACAGAAAAATATTTTGTCACCCACTTCGTTTTGCATGACTCAGAACTGGGAGGGTTCATCCCCCATAGGTTGTCTGTTCCTAAGAAATTTTAAAATGTTCCATGTCATTTGGATAATCGTGAGCAATATTCCAAGGCTTGAGTATACCCAGGCAATAGTGGCACACCTATAATAAACAGACTCAACATTAGGGCGAGGGAACATAAACCAAAACAAGTGGCAGACATACTGCACAGGGGTAGTGTATAAAGTTTACGGGCTCGAGGACCAATTATTGACAGACTGTATCTCTTTCGTCTGTAACCTATGTCGCAACGCATGAAATGCTCCCCGCAGTAGCGATTGACTGCTTCTTTATCAGTGCTTCGAGTCCTCAATCGGCCTGTTGCTGACTAAACGCCTTTCTTTATTCCACCTGTATCCTTTTTCGCCCCTGTCATGTACATATGCACAAAAATACAGTTTACAATTGTCGTTCTCTTTTGCTTCAACTTTGTAATATATGTTATTTGATCTGATGTACTCTTCAAATATGAAGGAAATAAAGAATCATCATCATCATCATCATCATCATCATCATCATCATCATCATCATCACCACGTTCTCTTAAAGGCGTAAGAACCCTTTTCCGGTTCTGGGAGTTAGATAACATGATCGCATGTCTGGGTTTTGAAAACACCACAAAGGAATGCAATTTGTGAACAGCTTACGGGGGAATGCAAGTGTGATGGGTCCATTGACTGAAACTTTACTGGGGCTTCCTCGTGCTTATTCACGGCATTTGATAGTTAAAACCCTTTACCCAACGTAACGGCCAGCGCTATTCTCAAAAATCGCCAATTAATTTTCATTATGTTTTTCATTTTTTGTCTCAAAAACATAGGTTATGACCCCTCATTGGAACGAGCTCATCGAGCTCGTTCCAATGAGGGGTCATAACCTATGTTTTTGAGACAAAAAAATGAAAAAATAAGTTATTCAAGAATTTTTTTTTCAAGTGTCGTCTGCTTATAAATACCGCGAGTACTCCATGTCTGGTAAATTACTCTGCCCGCACTGTATACAAAAAACCTGAAAAGGTAACTGGTAGCGAAGTAAATCAAGATGCTCTTTCATATGCTGTTTGGCAGGTCAGGTCATTTCGGCAGATGTTCAGGAAGCTGTTGCGTAAAGCTCTCCACGAAACGCCTCGAATCTGAAAGCCATAAAATAGATATTATAGAAAGGTCTGTCCGAATACTCAAGCTGAATTGTATACATCCATTGTGTTTGGGGGTCGATGTGATAAACTCGCGTTTAATTGGACGAAAATTAAATGTTATTATACAGAGATAATGTGGTCTTCTTTCACGGGTAGTACAAAACACTCAAAGGAGATTAATTTGCGTGAATAGTGATAAATTTGACTGTAATTTCTAAAGGAGTTTCGAAGCATTTTATTTATCACTAATTCAAATAAATCTAATTGTCACAATAATTATTTAACACCACAACAGTGAGAGGTATAAATCTGTTCCTTTTGTGTTTGCTCCTTGCCACGCTTCGGCTAATGAAATTGAATCAAGCCCTGCAGAAGAGGGGCGGACTGGACCAAGAAACGTTACCAGAAAATGCACCAAGGGGGCCCCGGATCCGGAGAAATGTTTGATTTTTCGAACTGAACGAACGCTGCTTCGGGTATCACAGAACTAAATATATTCCCATAGGCCACCATTATAACGTTTAGGCGAAAAAAATATGATCGCATAACTTTAATTTTGGCATTCAAATATCTTTGTCAAGTATAACCCTTCAGACAACTTTTTCTGACCCGAAAACAGGCGGTTATGCAACAAATAAAAGAGAGAAAAATACACGAACGGAAGTACCGGTCACGTGCACGTATTTTTCAGGGAATTCCCTCCAAAAACACACAAAATGTAAATTGTATTATTTAGGTCCAAAAGTCATCAAATCACCCTGTTTTTATCAGGAATGTTCAACAATAATTCAAGATGTCAACAGAATGTTTCAAATGTTTATTGAAACAATATATTTTCCCAAGGCTGTTTATTTTTAGAGATTGGACCATTTCCGAGTGCAACATTTCAAGGCGGGTAACTCTAATTCAAACATTTAGTTCAGCGATACCTTCATTGCATCTGAGCGATCAATCGTAGTCCATACAGAGGGCATTTCGTTGGAATTTCTGTATTATCTTCATCGCTCATTCGGCAAAAATGGTTGCACCGGCGGAGACCCATCGGGAAGGCCATAGTTTGGCCAAATGGGAGAAACTTTTGATTTCTCAGATCAAAAGATGGCTGTTTCCTTGCATCTGATCGATCAATTTCAGACTAGACTGCTGGTATATTGAAATGCCCTCTGTGTGGACTGCCAATGGCAGTCCACATAGAGGACATTTCGATACACCGAGAGTCTATTTCGCCTCTTGGTCATTTTCACGAAATTTCAAGCACCAACTGGAGTGGGGCTGCATTAATTTACGGACACTAGCGGGCACTCAATATGGGGGCCCACCTGGAATTTTCGGCTGGACCATACTGCCAGTCCGCCTCTGCTACAGGATGGGGTGGGGGGGGGGGGTGATGAGGATACAAATAATTCCCAGGCGTAGGTGGACTGGTGAAGAATAAAGGAGAGATAGATGATCCCTACATCGTCTCCACTGTACAGCGAAATTTTCAAAACGATTCAGTAAATTAGATAGAGATGTTTGTTTATTGAAGTTTTATGACACTTTAAACAACCAGTAGGGGGCGCGGTGGCTCAGTAGGTAGAGTTGCAGGCTGCAAGCCGAGAGGTCCTCGGTTCGAATCCCAACTGCGGCAACCGCGTTGTGTCCTTGGGCAAGACACTTCACCCCCATTGCCCATGTGGGGGCACGGCGACGTCGTGTACAAAGACGTACTGCACGTCGATGGTGCACCTGTCTTCAATCAATGCTAACCCTGCTTGTGTGGAGTTAGTATGTTGGGGAGCTGACAGTTGCTCGCCGTTGCTCGGTGGTTCTCTCCGGCTTCCTCCACCCGTGAAACTGTCATGGTCATGATTAGCCATTGTGCAAAAATATGTGACCTTAAACCCCAATAAATCATAATAATAATAACAACCAGTATCACATTGTGTCGGACAGTTCTACAGGTGGAGGAATCCGGAATACCCGAAAAGAACCACCGAGAGGCGAGCAACTGCCAGGCTGTCATACTACTAAATCTGCACAAGCCGAATTAACAGTGGATGAAGGCAAGTGCACCATCGAACACAGCGCCACTGTGCCCTCACGTGGGGAATCGGAATTAAGAGTCTTGCCCGAGGACTATTATAATCCCTGATGGGTACGGGTGTGGGATGGGAAAATCTCACCCGAGGGCAAGATATTTGGGCCAGACACTAGGCTTGCCGAGTGTCTGGATCAAATATCTTGTCCCTCGGGTGAGATTTTCCCATCCCACACCCGTACACATCAGGGATTATTTTTCTCCCCCACCATACAGCGGTTACGTTAGCCAGAGGTAATCGGCGGTCACGTGCTGATATAATCAACTCATTTGGTATTCGTTGTTTTGAAAAAGTAATGACACCATCGGAAAGGGCATGCAAAAGTTACGTATATACCAAAGGTATATACCACGAAATCAATTAGGAACGGTGGCATCTTGGGGTTTAAAGAGTTTTAGAGCATCAAACTTTGATCACACAGAATTCTGATGACGTCAATATGAATTAGTTGGTAGCAAGAAACTGATACGATATGCATAACGTCATAATAACGTTATAAATGTATAACGTCACGTGGGTGGGTGGGATACATCTGTCTCTCCCTGCTATCTCACCCTGGACAGACGTATGTTACACATGCAGTGGGGGGAGAAAACGCAGTTACCGCTGGTCAGGTCGAAGCGTCATCCTTTCTGTTTAGAGTCCAATAATCGATCCAAAACGGAATCAAAATGTCAAAATGGATCCAAAATGGATACAATGCCTCGAATTACTCTACTGAAAACAATGTGTTGCTTGTCAGAGTGTCCGCTCCAAGAGATAGACCCCGCTGACGATACATTTAAAGTGTCCGCCCCAAGAGATAGTCCTCGCTGACGCAGGCGTTTGAAGTGTCCACTCTAAGGGATAGTCCTCGCTGGTGTAGACGTCTGAAGTGTCCACTCCAAGAGATAGTTCACGCTGACGTAGACGTTTGAAGTATCCACTCCAAGAGATAGTCCACACTGACGAAGACGTTTGAAGTGTCCACTCCAAGAGATAGTCCTCGCTGGTTTAGACGTCTGACGTGTCCGCTCCAAGAGATAGTCCACGCTGACGTTTGAAGTATCCGCTCCAAGAGATAGTCCACGCTGACGAAGACGTTTGAAGTGTTCACTCCAAGAGATAGTCCTTGCTGGTGTAGACGTCTGAAGTGTCCGCTCCAAGAGATAGTCCACGCTAACGTAGACGTTTGAAGTGCCCACCCCAAGAGATAGTCTTCACCGGTGTAGACGTTTGTTGTGTCCGCTTCAAGAGATAGTCCCCGCTGACGTAGACGTTACTGAAAACAATGTGTTGCTTGTCAGAGTGTCCGCTCCAAGAGATAGACCCCGCTGACGATACATTTAAAGTGTCCGCCCCAAGAGATAGTCCTCGCTGACGCAGGCGTTTGAAGTGTCCACTCCAAGAGATAATTCTCGCTGGTGTAGACGTTTGAAGTATTCCTCCAAGAGATAGTCCTCGCTGGTGTAGACGTTTGAAGTGTCCACTCCATGAGATAGTCCTCGCTGGTGTAGACGTTTGAAGTGTCCACTCCAATAGATAGTTCTCGCTGGTGTAGACGTTTGAAGTATTCCTCCAAGAGATAGTCCTCGCTGGTGTAGACGTTTGAAGTGTCCACTCCATGAGATAGTCCTCGCTGGTGTAGACGTTTGAAGTGTCCACTCCATGAGATAGTCCTCGCTGGTGTAGACGTTTGAAGTGTCCACTCCAAGAGATAGTCCTCGCTGGTGTAGACGTTTCAAGTATCCACTCCAAGAGGTAGTCCTCGCAGATGTAGACGTTTGAAGTGTTCACTCCAAAAGAGAGTTCTCGCTGCTGTATAAGTTTGAAGTGTCCGCGACAAGAGATAGTCCTCGCTGAGGTAGTCGTTTGGAGTGTCCACTCCAAGAGATAGTCCTCGCTGACGTAGACGTTTGAAGTGTCCACACCGAGATAGTCCTAGCTGACATAGACGTTTGAAGTGTCCACTCCAAGAGAGAGCCCTCGCAGTTGTAGACTTTTGAAGTTTCCACTCCAAGAAATAGTCCTCGCTGACGTAGACGTTTGAGGTGTCCGAGCCAAGAGATAGTCCTCACTGGTGTAGACGTTTGAGGTGTCCACTCCAAGAGATAGTCCTCGCTGGTGTAGACGTTTGAAGTATCCACTCCAAGAGATAGTCCTAGCTGGTGTAGACGTTTGAGGTGTCCACTCCAAGAGATAGTCCTCGCTGGTGTAGACGTTTGAAGTATCCACTCCAAGAGATAGTCCTCGCTGAGGTAGTCGTTTGAAGTGTCCGCTCCAAGAGATAGTCCTTGGTGCCGTAGACGTCTGAAGTGTCCACTCCAAGAGATAGTCCTCACTGGTGTAGACGTTTGAAGTGTCCACTCCAAGAGATAGTCCTCGCTGCCGTAGACGTTTGAAGTGTCCACTCCAAGAGATAGTCCTAGCTGGTGTAGACGTTTGAAGTGTCTGCGCCAAGAGATAGTCCTCGCTGACGTAGACGTTTGAGGTGTCCACTCCAAGAGGTTGTCCTCGCTGGTGTAGACGTTTGAAGTGTCTACGCCAAGAGATAGTCCCCGCTTACTTAGACGTTTTGGAGCATTTGGTAATAGACTTTTACTGAAACAACGGCTCAAAGCCAATATTATTCGATACGCAGCGTACACAGATAAGGTATAAGGCCTAAAAAGTCAAGAATCTGTTGCATGCTCTCCTTTTATAACCAAACTTGAAAGAATAAAATTAAATGAATGGTTTATGTCTGATATTTTACCCAAGTTAATAAAAGTTATGAATTTCTCTCTTGAGTGCAACAAGGCTTTGCAATACTTTAGCAATGCAAAGTCTTCTCGCACTCAAGGGAATAAATCCCCCCCCCCCCCCCCCCCACGCGCCATGCTATTCTGTAGATTATGAGACCTAAAACTAACCAGGAACATGAACTTTTTATGGCAAAGAAATGATTTCAAAGATTAAAAAATGTGAAAAAACGGCCGCTCATATGCAGTTTTACAGAGAATGACCTGAGAAACAGAAGATCTTCTTTGTGGAGCCTAACGTACTAAATATTTCCCCATAGTTGACCTTTGCAACGTTCGTGTGAAAAAAATATGATAGCATCATTTAAATTGGGGAATTCAAATTTATTTGTCAAGTATAGCCCTTTAGACAGTCTTTTCTGTCCCCAAAACTGGTCATCATACAACAAATAAGTAAGAAAAATCGACAGAAAGGAAACTACCGGCCACTGGCACATTTTTTCGGGGAATTCCCAATAAAAACCAATAGTCAATTGTATTTTTTGGCCCTAAAATTCATACAACACCAATGTAAAATTTCAGTACAATGCTTCAAAGGTTTTTTAAATCAATATTTTTCTCAAGGCTGTTAAGTTTCGGAGAATGCATCATTTCCAGGGGCACATTCTCAAGGCGGATAACTCTAATTTAAATATTTGGTACTGTCATACCTATAGAACAGGGTTCAAGTATCATACACCTAAAGCTACTTCTGGAATGAATATAGAATGATCATGCTTCATTTTACTTTTACTGTAAGTTTAATGTCCGGAAGAAGTGTTACATCGAATATTTTCCGTTGGAACATAGTGTGTATCATTGACTAATTGTCGCCTGAGAGCTAGAATGTCCTATGTCCCCTATTGGGACTATACATTATCCTCTCTATTGGGACATAGGACATTCTAGAACTCAGGGGACGAAATTCATAGCATGCCCGTGGGTCATCAATACGAGTAACACTGAACAGTCGCGTAAGTTTTGTCTCAACTCGTTTAGACTATTGATGGCATGGGCAGGAAGACATTTGTGTGTGCGGGGAGGAGGCGGTCTAGAAAAACCGGGTTGATCTTTCCTCACCAAATTCGTTGAGCTCGTTCCAATGAGGGGTCATAACCTATGTTTTTGACACAAACAAACAAGAGGACCCACCGGGCCTGAAGCGCACACCTTCAACAGAACACTATAAACAGAGTCCAAGAATGAGTCTACATTGAGCAATCCATCTCCAAAGGATCCATTGTCAATCCTTGAGCTCCACAGCAGTGACAAAAATAGTCCGAGCATCATGCCTTTTCTTCACTTGATCATAATCTAAAATGTAGAGCTCCCCCATGAAGCCCCTTGATTAATCTTAGTTACACACCTCTAGAGGGTACTAAATACAAAATTGCTAGTTCTTCAGGTACATGGCCATAGGGAGCCCAAATATTAACCCATGCTCTTGATTTGAACAAAGTTAAATCTGACCTCACTAGAGATGTTGTATACTAAATATGAAAGCATTCTGACTGTTGGATCTGAAGAAGAAAAAATTTAAAGAAATTTCTTCATATTGCCCTAAGTTAAAATTCGGGCTACCGTAGGGAGCCCAAATATTAAACCAGGGAACAAATTTGAACAAACTTGATCTGACTCACCTGGAGATGTTGTAAACCAAATATGAAAGGATTCTGACAGGTGAAGATTTTTGAAGAAATTCCCTCATATTGTACTAAGTTATTTCAGGTCCCCATATGGAGCCCAAATATTAACCCAGGCACTCGAATTGAATTGAACAAGCTTCAATATGAACGCCCTAGAGATGTTGTATACCAAATACGAAAGCATTCCGACTGGTGGATCTGAAGAAGAAGATTTTTAAAGAAATTTCCTCATATTGCACTAAGTTACCATAGCGAGCCCAAATATATACCTAGGGACCCGATAGGAACAAACTTGAATCTGACCCCCAGAGATGTTGTATACCAAATATGAAATCATTCTGACTGGTGGATCTGAAGAAGACTTTAAAAAATTATCCCCCATATTGAACTAAGTTAAAATAGGAAGCCCAAATATTAATCTTGGGACTTGGTTTGAACATTCTTGAATCTGACCCTCATAACAATGACGTATACGAAACATTAAAAGATTCTGACTGACGGTTCTGATGAAGAGTTTTAAAGAATATTCCCCATATTGCCCTAAGTTAAAAATTCGGGGTCCTGTATTCAGCCCAAATATGAACCAATCGGCTTTATTTTAACAAACTTGTATCTGACCCCCCCCCCCCCCCCCCCCACCCTCCCCACACACACCCCCCTCTGTGAATGCTGAATGCCGAATATCAAAAGATTATGACCATTGGTTCTGGAGAAAAGTTTTTTTAAATTTATGCAAATATGCGGACTCCGCATTTTTTCGATGCCCTATACAGAACACCCTAACATAACCGATGGCAGTGTTTTACCATTCAATTCTACTGGTCTTAAGGATGCTTCATACCAAATAACAGCGCTCTGTTCCGTGCGGTTTGGGAAATATGGACGTTTGAAAAATATTTCTATTTTTAGCTCCCGGGGTTCCCATGTGAATGCGGGAGGTTTTTTTTGCACGAGTCAAGTACTTATGACCCAATAATACCACAAACCAAATTTGATTCATACCGGACCATCGGTTCAGAAAAATAGAAATTTTGGGCGGGCCAAAAACCTTACCCCTCCCAGTACAAAGCCAAATATTGCTTCACGAACTTCGTTTGAACAAACGTGATTCTACACTTCAAAAGGAAGCTCCATAACAAATATCAAGTCATTGTACCCACTGGTTCATGAGAAAATTTTAAAAATATTTTGGAGCATTTTCCCCACCTCCTCCCTACGGGGCCGGGCATGTTGAGTTGAACAAAAAAGCAATGCCCCTTCGGGACCATCACTCACACAAACTTTCACCTGAATTGGCCCAGTGGTTTTGGAGGAGAAGACCAAAACATGGTGTTGACGGACGACGGACGGAGAGCAATGAGATTAGCTCAGCTTGACTTTGTCAAGGTGAGCTAAAAAATTCGTTATTCAAGAATTTTGTTTGCAAGTGTCGTCTGCTTTTCGTGTTAGGTAAAGAGTTAAATATTCCAACAGAAGTGGATAAATGTCTACAATGAAAGTGTCAATGACACTGTAGATCAACTTGACAAACTTGAACTTCGTAAGTTATAAGTGAAATGGCAAAATTGAAGATCATTTGTACCAATGTTATTTGGTGAAATTTCATCATAACAGCATTGTGTGTGCACAACGCTAGAGTAATCCGTGCATTTTTAAATGTAAACTGTAAGGCTGGCTGAACGAAGAATGTTGATACACAAATGCAGTAAGTTCAGAGGTTATTGTAAACGGCAACATCTTTCACAGAAATGGATGCTAATCAATAGCTCTTATCTGGAGGTCTCGCCTAATGAGCACACCAAGTTCAAAAACAATCCTATAATAAATGTCAAAGAATAATGTTGATGCACAAATGCAATAAATTCAAAGATAGTTGCTAACAGCAACAGTTTTTGATGGAAATGAAAAGAAAATCGATAGCTCCTATCTTTTCCACCCTGCATAAGCATATAAAGCTTCAAAACAACCTGATAATGAATGTGCCCTCTGAGGCATGCCAAAGGAAGATGTTAATGCACAAACGCACTAAGTTTGAAGGTCATTGCTTGTGGCAATGTTTTTTTATGGAAATTCATAAATATACCCTGCAGAGAGTGCAAAAGGGATAAGTGGCTGCACAAATGCAGTAAGTTAAAAGGCTCGTAATAACGACAATAATTGTTTATGGAAATGAAAAAAAAAAAAATAGCTCAGATATAGAGATCACCCCGAACACACATACCAAGTTTCATAGTGATCCGATCATAAATGTGCCCTGAAGGGTGTGCCGAAGGGAAATATTGAGGTCTGCCTTAACGAAGTTCAAAGGTCGTTACCAGCGGCAACACTTTTCGACAGAAATGGAAGAAACTCAATAGCTCCCATATAGATGTCACCCCACACACGCATACCAAGTTTCCAGGCGGTCCAAACATAAATGTGCCCTGCAGGGTGTGTCAAAGGGAAATATTGATGCATAACTGCACGATGTTTTTACTAAGTTCATCAAAGGTCGTTGCCAACGGCAACTATGTTTGACGCAAATGAAAGAACATCCATAGCTCCCATTTAGAGGTCACCCCAAACAAGCACACCAAGTTTCCAAGCGATTCAATCATAAATGTGCCCTACAGGTGTATCAAAGGGAAATATTGATGTATAACTGCACTACGTTCATCAAAGGTCATTGCCAATGGCAACATATTTTGACGGACAAGGAAGAAAATAAATAGCTCCTATCTAGAGGTCGCCCCAAACAAGCATAGCAAGTTTCAAAGTGATCCGATCATAAATGTGGCCTGTGGGGTGTGCCAAAGAGAAATGTTGAGGAAAGACTAAACTAAGTTCAAAGGTCATTGCCAACGGTAACATTTTTTTGATGGAAAGCGAAGAAAATCGACAGCTCCAATCTAGAGGTAACCCCAAACAAGCATATCAGGTTTCAATGCAATCCAATCATAAATGTTCCCTGTAGGGTGTGCCAAAGGGAAATATTGAGGTCTGACTAAACTAAGTTCAAAGGTTGTTGCCAGCTGCAATATTTTTTGACGGGACAGAAAATCGATAGCTCCTGTCTGGAGGTCATCCCAAACAGGCACACCAAGTTTCAAAGCGATCCGGTCAAAAATGTGCACTGCAGGGTGCGCCAAAGGGAAATATTCATGCATCACTGCACTAAGTTCATCGAAAGTCGTTGCCAGCGGCAACATTTTTGGACAGAAATTGAAGAAAATCGACTGCTCCCATCTAGAAGCCACCCCAAACAAGCAAACCAAGTTTCAAACCGAATAAATTCCCTTCATAAATATGTCCAGTAGACTGTGCTAAAGGTTTTCGGGATGCCCTCCTGGTTGAATGATCGCAACCAAAGGGGACAATCTCATCTGGGCAACATCTGGAGTGATCCTACGAAGTTACAATGAAATCCCTTCATAAATATGACCTGTAGACTGTGCTTAAGATTTTCGGGCTTCGGGCACCTGTAGCCATCACAGATGACCAATCACGACCAAAAGGGGACGTCATCATCTAGGCATTATATGGAGTCAACCTAACAGTTACAATGAAATCCTTCCATAAATATGACCTTTTGCCTATGCTAAAGGTTTTTGGGCTCGGGCACCCATCAAGGCTGAATGATCGCGATCAAAATGGGACGTTCTCATCTAAACATTATTTGGAGTCTTCCTACCAAGTTACAATGAAATCCCTTCATAAATATAACCTGTAGACTGTGCTAAAGGTTTTCGGGCTTCAGGCCCCTGTAGCCGTCACAGTTGCCCAATCACGTCCAAAAGGGGGACCTTCTCATCCAGACAATATATGAAGTCAACCCACCAAGTTACACTGAAATTCCTCAATAAATATGACCTGTAGACTGTGTTAAGGTTTTCGGGTTTTGGGCTCGGGCAGTCGTCACGGTTGGCAGACCATGCCCAAATGGGGGAATTCTCATCTAGACATTATAAGGAGTCATCCTACCAAGATACAATGAAATCCCACCATATTAAACATGACCTACAGACTGTGCTAAAAGTTTTTGGGTTTCGGGCTTGGGCAGCCATCACGGTTGACGGATGATGCCCAAAAGGGGACGTGCTCATCTAGGCATTATACAGAGGCATCCTACCAAGTTACAATGAAATCCCTTCATAAATACGACCTGTAGACTGTGTTAATGGTTTTCGGGTTCGGGCAGCCATACCGGTTGCCCGATCGCGACCAAAAGGGGACGTTCTCATCTAAACATAACCCCAAACCTGCACATGAAATTTCGTGACGATCAGACAAGAACTGCAGGGTGTAGCCCGTGCTAAAGGAAAATGTGAACAGACTCACAGACTAACCGACTTCCGCACGCGTGATGGCAATAGCTTATATTGACTATGTCAAGTTAAGCTAAAAATCATCGACTGAAATTTTATTCTCTTTTAGCATGTGCGTCATGCATGCCAAATTACGTGCTAATATGTTCATGGGTTCCAATTCTGTAAAACATGGATGGGGCAAAAAATCCTACCCTTCCGTTATGACAAATATTGCCCCCACTCCCGCGAATAAACATGATTCTACACCTCAGTATGAAACCAATACCCAATATCAAGTCATGACATCGGTTGGTTAAATGGGATTCCCCCACCCCTTCCCCTTCTAATACATGAAACGTTCAGTGATGTCGAGTGAAAGGTTCGACTGATGGATATCTTTGTCTGCACTGTCCTATCTTAATTCGAATCAAAACTAAGTCGAATCGTAATTTAAGGCCACAGTCCTACTGCATTTCCATTTTTGAGTGATGGCACAAAAGCTGTGGAAATGCCACTTTCACACCTAGCACAGAGAGGTGGTGGTCAATAGTCGGGGAGCAAGAAATGTGTATATGGCACAATCCTATTGTTGATCCAGTTTCTGTTCAGGTTATTTATATATTGGTGTTTTCATATCACATATTTATGCACAATGGCTAATCGTGACCGTGACAGTTTTACGGGTGGAGGAAGCCGGAATACCCGGAGAGAACCACTGAGCATCGACGAGCAACTGTCAGCTCCTGAACATTCTAACTCTGTTCAAGCTCCGCTCAAGCAGGGTTACAGCGGTTGAAGATACGTGCGCCATCGACGTGCGGTACGTCTCAGTACACGGCGTCATCGTGCCCCCATTAGGCAACCGGGATAAAGTGCCTTGCCCAAGGACACAACAGATCCACAAATATAATTTATGTTGTTACATGTATTTATCGAAAGTTGGAAATAAATATTGTTTAAACTAAAACTAATTTTATCACGCGAATCTTACTTCTGAGCCTGCTAATTTACTGATAAGAGTGCTGAATTATTTTTGATCAATGAAAATTTTTTTCACGCGTCATTTCCTTGTTACAATTTATGGGAGAGTGCCCGTGGGCACTCGCCCATAAATTGTATCAAGGCAAATCCATACAGACTAAATAATTTCACTTTAATAATAATATGAAGCACATTCACGGAATTTGAAGTTTTAAGCT
This sequence comes from Pictodentalium vernedei, assembly GCA_031216915.1. Lineage (NCBI taxonomy): Eukaryota > Metazoa > Mollusca > Scaphopoda > Dentaliida > Dentaliidae > Pictodentalium > Pictodentalium vernedei. Next base: position 398,990,742 of record CM062289.1, read on the forward strand.
GCAGTGCCTTCCATTTCAGAATAAAGCCCAGATATGGGCTTCCAGCACTCTACCAGTAAATAGAAAAGGGCTCTGTTGATACCACTCTTACTACTTCTTTACAAACGGCAAAGTTTATCATTAAACTTTTTTCTTTATATCTTGCAGATTTACCTATTTCATATCATCACCGCGACCAATTTTGTTTTCCGTTGTTCTTTTTAATACTGCAATGGAAAAAAAGTTTATGTAGTTTGAAAAAATCGTACACTCTGATCCGTATGCATTATTTTATAGAGTAATAAGTTATATTTAAGTCAAGAATCATGTTCACCAACATACTCTTATCACCCAACAGGAAGTAATGTTCGCCAACATACTCTTTTCACTCAACAGGAAATAACGAGTTTCCACTGCACGTTGCAACAAGCCTGGAAATAAGCAGACGGTCATCTGCAGAATGGGGTCCGAAGAGAGGGTGAATTTGGTGACGCTAAACATTACTTAATTAACCCTCTGTGAACCTCAATTTGAATCAAGGTCTCGGGTCCAAACAGACAGAGGTTTCCCCGAGGATAAATTGATGGATTCTAGCCAACTGTATGGGTTTGGTATGCAACAATTCACTATCTGGGAACATCATACTATAAATAACACACTGCTTATTTCAAGGCTTGGTTTCTATAGAATTAAGTAACTCGAGGGCTTATTTATATCCTCTCTTCAACTGTTCTCTTGTCTTCCAGTCACGGTATATGCCCTTTATTCTCGTTGCCCCCTATCATTACTTCTGGCCATACTATGATGCAGTGTCCTTGCCTTGTTCTGGCTGCGCTCACTGGGAAAAATGAAAGTGTCAATGACACTGTGGCTCAACTTGACAAACTTGAACTTGGTAAGTTACAAATGAAATGGCAAAATTGAAGATCATTGGTACCAATGTTATTTGATGAAATTTCAACATAACAGCATTGTGTGTGCACAACGTCAGAGTAATCCATGCATTTTTAAATGTAAACTGTAAGACTGGCTAAAGGAAGAATGGTGATACACAAATGCAGTATGTTCAGGGGTTATTGTAAATGGCAACTGTTTTCACAGAAATGAATGCTTATCAATAGCTCTTATCTAAAGTTCTTGCCTACTGAGCACACCAAGTTCAAAAACAATCCTATGATAAATGTGGCCTGTAGGTCATGTCAAAGAATGTTGATGCACAAATGCAATAAATTCAAAGATTGTTGCTAACAGCAACAGTTTTTGATTGAAATGAAAAGAAAATCAATAGCTCCTATCTTTGTCACCCCGCATAAGCATACAAAGTTTCAAAACAACCTGATAATGAATGTGTCCTCTGAGGCATGCCAAAGGAAGATGTTAATGCACTAAGAAGGTCATTGCTTGTAGCAATGGGGTTTTTTATGGAAATTCATAAATATACCCTACAGAGAGTGCAAAAGGGATAAGTTGATGCACAGATGCAGTAAGTTCAAAGGCTGGTGATAACGACAATAAATTTTTATGGAAATGAAAAAGCAATAGCTCACATCTAGAGGTCACACGGAACACACATACCAAGTTTCAAAGTGATCTGATCATAAATGTGCCCTGAAGGCCGTGTTAAAGGGAAATATTGAGGTCTGACTAAACTAAGTTCAACATTTTTAGACAGAAATGGAAGAAAATCGACAGCTCCCATATAGATGTCACCCCACACAAGCTCACCAAGTTTGCAAGCGATCCAATCATAAATGTGCCCTGCAGGGTGTGTCAAAGGGAAATATTGATGCTTAACTGCACGAAGTTTTTACTAAGTTCATTGAAGGTCATTGCCAGTGGCAACATTTTTTGACGGAAACCGAAGAAATTCGATAGCTCCCATCTAGAGGTCTTCCCAAACAAGCAGGCCAGGTTTCAAAGCAATCCGATCATAAATGTGCCCTGTAGGGTGTGCCAAAGGGAAATATTGAGGTCTGACTAAACTAAGTTCTAAGAACGTTGGCAGTGGCAACATTTTTTGATGGAAATGGAAGAAAATCGATAGCTCCCATCTAGAGGCCATCCCAAACAAGCATGCCAGGTTTTAAAGCAATCCGATCATTAATGTGCCCTGTAGGGTGTGCCAAAGGAAAATATTGAGGTCTGACTAAACTAAGTTCTAAGAACGTTGGCCGCGGCAACATTTTTTTTGACAGAAATGGAAGAAAATCGATAGCTCCCAACTAGAGGTCACCCCAAACAAGCATACCAGGTTTCAAAGCAATCCAATCATAAATGTGCCCTGTAGGGTGTGCCAAAGAGAAATATTGAGGTCTGATTAAACTAAGTTCTAAGAACGTTGGCCGCGGCAACACTTTTTTAAGGAAATTGAAGAAAATCGATAGCTCCCATCTAGAGGTCACCCCAAACAAGCATGTCAGGTTTCAAAGCAATCCAATCATACGTGTGGCCTGTTGGGTGTGCCAAAGGGAAATATTGAGGTCTGACTAAACTAAGTTCTAAGAACGTTGGCCGTGGCAACATTTTTTGAGGGAAATTGAAGAAAATCGATAGCTCCCATCTAGAGGTCACCCCAAACAAGCATACCAGGTTTCAAAGCAATCCGCTCATAAATGTGCCCTGTAGGGTGTGCTAAAGGGAAATATTGAGGTCTGACTAAACTAAGTTCTATGAACGTTGGCCGTGGCAACATTTGTTGATGGAAATGGAAGAAAATCGATAGCTCCCATCTAGAGATCACCCCAAACAAGCATGGCAGATTTAAAAGCAATCCGATCATAATGTGCCCTGCAGAGTGTGCCAAAGAGAAATATTGAGGTTTTCTGACTAAACTAAGTTCTAAGAACGTTGGCCGTGGCAACATTTTTTGAGGGAAATTGAAGAAAATCGATAGCTCCCATCTAGAGGTCTCCCCAAACAAGCATACCATGTTTCAGAGCAATCCGATCATAAATATGCCCTGTAGGGTGAACCAAAGGGAAATATTGAGGTCTTCTGACTAAACTAAGTTCTAAGAACGTTGGCCGTGGCAACATTTTTTGACGGAAATTGAAAAAAAAATCGATAGCTCCCATCTGGAGGTCACCCCAAATAAGCATACCAGGTTTCAAAGCAATCCAATCATAAATGTGCCCTGTAGGGTATGCCAAGAGGAAATATTGTGGTCTGACTAAACTAATTCCCCAGAACGTTGGCCGTGACGACATTTTTTGATGGAAATTGAAGAAAATCGATAGCTCCCATCTAGAGGTCACCCCAAACAAGCATGTCAGGTTTCAAAGCAATCCAATCATACGTGTGGCCTGTTGGGTGTGCCAAAGGGAAATATTGAGGTCTGACTAAACTAAGTTCTAAGAACGTTGGCCGTGGCAACATTTTTTGAGGGAAATTGAAGAAAATCGATAGCTCCCATCTAGAGGTCACCCCAAACAAGCATACCAGGTTTCAAAGCAATCCGCTCATAAATGTGCCCTGTAGGGTGTGCTAAAGGGAAATATTGAGGTCTGACTAAACTAAGTTCTATGAACGTTGGCCGTGGCAACATTTGTTGATGGAAATGGAAGAAAATCGATAGCTCCCATCTAGAGATCACCCCAAACAAGCATGGCAGATTTAAAAGCAATCCGATCATAATGTGCCCTGCAGAGTGTGCCAAAGAGAAATATTGAGGTTTTCTGACTAAACTAAGTTCTAAGAACGTTGGCCGTGGCAACATTTTTTGAGGGAAATTGAAGAAAATCGATAGCTCCCATCTAGAGGTCTCCCCAAACAAGCATACCATGTTTCAGAGCAATCCGATCATAAATATGCCCTGTAGGGTGAACCAAAGGGAAATATTGAGGTCTTCTGACTAAACTAAGTTCTAAGAACGTTGGCCGTGGCAACATTTTTTGACGGAAATTGAAAAAAAAATCGATAGCTCCCATCTGGAGGTCACCCCAAATAAGCATACCAGGTTTCAAAGCAATCCAATCATAAATGTGCCCTGTAGGGTATGCCAAGAGGAAATATTGTGGTCTGACTAAACTAATTCCCCAGAACGTTGGCCGTGACGACATTTTTTGATGGAAATTGAAGAAAATCGATAGCGCCCATCTAGAAGTCACCCCAAACAAGCATGCCAGGTTTCAAAGCAATCCGATCATAAAATGTGCCCCGTAGGGTGTGCCAAAGGGAAATATTGAGGTCTTCTGACTAAACTAAGTTCTAAGAACGTTGGCCGTGACGACATTTTTTGAGGGAAATTGAAGAAAATCGATAGTGCCCATCTAGAAGTCACCCCAAACAAGCATACCGTGTTTCAGAGCAATCCGATCATAAATATGCCCTGTAGGGTGTGCTAAAGGGAAATATTGAGGTCTTCTGACTAAACTAAGTTCTAAGAACGTTGGCCGTGGCAACATTTTTTGACGGAAATTGAAAAAAAAAAATCGATAGCTCCCATCTGGAGGTCACCCCAAATAAGCATACCAGGTTTCAAAGCAATCCAATCATAAATGTGCCCTGTAGGGTATGCCAAGGGGAAATATTGTGGTCTGACTAAACTAATTCCCCAGAACGTTGGCCGTGACGACATTTTTTGATGGAAATTGAAGAAAATCGATAGCGCCCATCTAGAAGTCACCCCAAAGAAGCATGCCAGGTTTCAAAGCAATCCGATCATAAAATGTGCCCCGTAGGGTGTGCCAAAGGGAAATATTGAGGTCTTCTGACTAAACTAAGTTCTAAGAATCGTCGCTTTTTTATATACTTCAGTTTTACAGATGAGTGGATGAACCGTTCCCCAATCAAACCAATACTTGGTTTAATGCCCAGGAATATTGTAGCTGGACGGAAAGATCTTCAGCTTAGGAGGAAATCAGCTTTGGGGTTTCAATGTGAATGGTTTAAACCAATTTTGTATACTTACGCCTTAATTTTTCACCTTTCTTTGGTTGCTAACATGACATCCCGTTTTCAGATAACACAAGAACCAGTTAGCTAATTTTAGTAATGGATGCTGCGAACGATAAATGGTATAAGGCACATCCAGCACTACATCACAGCAGACTTCTCCATTTCATGTCGCCAGGAAGAATGGTACCTGCAAACCAGTGCCGTTGCCCTAGAGTTACTTAAAAGATATTTAACACAAAATATCATTGATAATTTTTATTTAAAACTACTTTTTGATTACTACATAATTTTGTTCGCACCATGAGACAAGAATTGTCATTAACAACAATTTATATAGTATTGGCAGTTACGTCACATTCACAATTACGTAAGCTTCTACAACAAATGTATAAAACTTCAATACTGACGAATTTGGGAGGGGAAACAAAAAACGACAGTTTCCTGGACGTATAACAAACAAATCAGCTCATTATATACAACAAAAATATACAAAATAGTAACAAAATCATAAAAAAGCATATCAAAAAATCAATGAGAAAATTGAGAAATCAAAGAGACTAAACGATGCTGAGGAGGCGAGAACAAAAGGCTGAGGTAGTGCGCTTTTAACAAAGTGAAAATATGGCAAATGGTTTCTGAAAAAAAGAAAATATATTTTCAACTATCATACAGAGGATTGCAAAGCACTCTCGTGGTAACTGAATGGTGCAAAAAAAAACAAAAAAAAAAACATACCATGCGTTGTGTACCCCGAATGTGATTGGCTGAAATGCACCCGGGCACAAATAGGTATGAAAAATGAAAACACGGAAGACGTCCATGCAAGGTTCCATTCTACAAACCACTAAGATCCTGCTCAATGAAATAACCATTTGCGAAGAATATACATGTTTTTTTCTCAAAAATAATTAACCTTTTAGCTGAGGGTAGACGCCCTCAAAGTACACTGCAAGATACATATTCAGGAGCAGGAGAAACATAACATTTAGAGAATACTGTGCTATATGTAAATGTTTCTAGCGAATAGATCATTAAACTGTGCAGTGAAAGACACAACTTGTTCCCATCTTGGGTGTAACACGGGATGAAATCATCCGACAGTTCTTTATTATCCTTAAAAAAACATGCAAAACTATCAACAATCTTTGAGCTCACAGTCCGTCTGGTGGACGCTACGGTCCATGACCTAAACTTTCCTTTTTACGTTGTTGTCTGAAATTGTAATTAACTGTCGGGGGGGGGATGATTAATCCGAGCCCAAACAGTGTTTTTGTAGTAATCAACTTTCGATACATTGTGTGCTGACTGAAGACTCATTACGTCAAAAGACGTGACGACCGTTACTTATTCCCAGTTCCTTATTCGACATTCGTCATCAACCGATTTATCGGTTGATGGCGAATGTCAAACAAGGAATTGGGAATAAGTAAAGACTGTCACGTCCCCATTACGTCCTCTGGTTGATTTATAATCAGTATCGTAATCTAATGTTATGGGACGTGTATATCCTTATATGTCTTGTAAGATAGAGGGACAGCTAAGGCAATATCGTGGCGAGGGCGTATATATATACTTATATTATTGATAAACTGACGTCTTGTAAGATAGAGGGACAGCTAACAACTATTTTTCGATATCTCTTGTCACGATACAAGTGAATATCTTTTCGAAAGAGATGCGCTTACGCATTAAGTTTAATCCAATATCACTACGCGTTTTCGGCGTTTCGGTGTCTTAACTGCAATTAAAACAAGCTTTGATGGCAATTAAACCATCACAACGCATATAATAAGAATATCTGCCGTTTTTATAAGAATATCTGCCGTTTTTAAGTTGGTACCAGCCCGTGAAAACGTGTATTTCCCTCCAATCAATCATCTAGTGAACGCTATATACTTTTTTGACTGTTGTTGTGCATGCGTTAAGTTCATTATATATTAAGCATTCTTTCTATATTTATTTCTTGGTGTTTAAGGTCACTTTCTGCATCTATGGCTATATCATGACCGCAACATAAGTAAGTAATTAAGTTTAGACAATCGTTTATACCTGCTTCCCGCTTTAGAGGAATTCCACCCCAGGCGTTGATTATAGGGGCTATTTCACCAACAAAGCAGAACTTCTATCCCACAGTTAACACATTCTGAAATCTGTTGAGTTAAAAATTAACCGAAATCAACTGGGTTGAGTGAAAATGAACCCAATTGGGTAACTCAAGACCAGGGGTTAGCGTTAATAAGCCATGCAGCCCATTTTAGAGAGGGTTTGCACCTCTCAAGCATCGGTGACTGGGTCCTATTTTACCAGTAAAACAGAGCCTGTTTACCGCAGTGAACAGGCACCGCTTCATTTCCCGGGGTTCCCACGGGGAAGGCCACTACATCAATTTATTAAATAATGACTAAAGGAAATTATAACATGTGTACGGTGTGTGATGTGATGTGCGGTGTGGTGTGGTGTGTGTGTGTGTGTGTGGGGGGGGGGGGGGGGGGGTCAGACTTGCACATTTAAAAATAACCGCAGTTCATTTCCAATGCAATGCGCTGCACATCCCGAAGCCAGTGACTTGAAAGAAACAAACATCAAGAGCAAACTCCTCTTGTTTCATGCACTAGACCGCAAGGTATTTGTTAAGATAACAGAGAGCATATTCTAAACTCAAACAAGCTGCGCGTAATTAGAAAAGCAGAAAAAAGCATGCAAAGCAGATGTGTTGAAATATGCACGTCCACGAAACTGTGAAAATATATCAAACACTGATTAAATAAAAAACAAAGTTTTTCTCTTTTTTAACAACCGGAGAATTTTTGTTCATTTCATAAATTGGAATGGTCTCAGTGTACAAAAATATCATTTACAAAAAATGTATGAAGAAAATACTGAAAGGCGAAAATTAATTACAAAATAATTCAATCAAATCATGTTTTGTTCACGTTTCATTTTATGAAATGTATTTCATATGATACCATAAAAGCAATACACTTCGCAGGAACATACTCTAACCTCCAATGCAATGTACAGTGAAATCATGGTACACGTACCGGTGTGACAGGAATGGAAGTCCGTAGGAAAATTAGTCCCTCTGGACTATTATTCCGCGGAATTATAGTCCTAGGTCTAACATTTCTAGAAATAGTAGTCCGCCGGACTACTATTCCTAGAAATGTTAGACCTAGGACAATAATTCCGCGGAATAATAGTCCAGAGGGACTAACGTTCCTACGGACTTCCATTCCTGTCACACCGGCAAAATTAATAAATCTTTCCCCGAGTTGCACAACGATATACAGAAGGTCTCGCAACACCAGTCTACGTGTGCGTGAAAAGGAAACGTAAGCAGGAAACGTGACAACCGTTACTTATTCCCAGTTCCTTATTCGACATTCGTTATCAACCGATAAAATCGGTTGATAACGAATGTCGAATAAGGAACTGGGAATACGTAAATCGGTTGAAAACGATTGTCGAACTGGGAATAAGTAACGCTTGTCAAGTCCATACGTAAGCAACCAAATTCAGCCATTTCATTTGATGTACAAACTATTCAGAAGTTAGGTGCCCTTTTTATTATAAGTTCTGGTTTATCGCATATTTCTCAAACGCGAACTTTGCCGCCCACATTTATTAAAGAAAGAATTTAAGAAGCCGTATTTGAAAGAGTGATGAATCAAAAATCTTTATTATAGGTAAATTTTGTCATTCTGGTCACTTCATCAAATGACGTCACATCCATGTTATTCGAGTGAAAGGATTTTTCGATGCTAGTCTCCGATTCAACAGTACCTAATTTACTTCCGAGGAAAGAAAGAGTCCCAACTCAAGATAGAAAACCAATCTGATGTTGGTCAATTGCTTTACTAAAAGTTCCGTGAAATTAAGGAACAACGCAGAGTGGGCATTGAATACTGTCAGAACATTTCATGGAAATCAAAAACATATTTTTTGGTGAGTTTTCATTTATCATTATTTCTTTAATAATATCATTCTGTCTCAGTTATAGATGCCATATGACGCAATACTTGAAAATAAAATATATTTATTCCCTTTGAAAGCGTCCATATATTTCTGAACACAAACAAAATTTCCAACCATATTAAGGTCATTACCATCACCCTAATTTTCTAAGGGTGTATTGCATGTTCACTTGAAGTAAGTTTTATCACAAGGATTTGTTTTGTTACAATATATTGGAGAGTACCTACAGACACTCTCCAACAAATGGTAACGATGCATTTATTGATGAAGAAATTCTGTCGACCAGAAGTAATCTGCCACCCTCTCCAGTGGATTGTATTGTATCGGCCAATTTGAGCGACAGGCCATTTTGCGGCAGATTCCTGTTGTTTCGTTCTGAACATAACTCACAGAATATACGGCTATATTGAAACCCACAATACAAACATTTTATCCTATCGTTAATAACAATGCTGTCTACTTTACAGAGCCTATAACCAAAGATTTCGTTTTCGAGTCACTTTGTACTGGTAAAAGAGAACCTAACTACAACTTTCAGCCATGGCCGTTAATGTGAAATTAAGAGCATCATAAAATCTGTCAACAAGTAAGTTTCAGTAGTCGCCTAAATCCCTTCTACTCCCTTGAAAACAATATATTCCTTGGGCAACTGTCCGTGTGTCCTATTTCACGAGTACTTTCATTGTTATATATATATATAAATATATATATATTCCGACCGTACATGCCAGCTCTCCAGAACATAGTTAAGTTAATCTGAACAACATGTATAACACATTTTACAAAAGCTCGAAAAAACCATAGTTGGACCTTTAAAGAAAAATGCTGCCAAGTGTAAGGTTACATCACTTCATTTGTTTACACATATCACAAATACACCGTGGTCCTCGGTAGGTGGGTTGGTGGAATGTTGAAATAAAAATAGCCCATCCACGCATTCACTAACGAGTGCCGAATGCCGATTGCCACAATCCGACACCTACCAATAAAACATGGTTTAAGTGTCTTTGTTCCATAGTGGAACAAAATTAGACATCACTGTTTCAGTTGTGAGCTCAATTCCCTGCAAGCTTCTGGTGCATATTACCGTCTGGGACAGGAAACATTTTGCCACTAAAATGAGTAAAATTTTGGGCACTTTTAACAAAATTTTTCTGTGTAAATTGAACAACTTTTTTAGCAGTTATCCCTTGAGCGAAATGTTCATATATTTTTCGTCAAATCAACTCATGTCTGATTTACAGCAATCATGAGTAGATGTGATAAAAGATAAATTTAATTATTCTTAGCAGGGTAAAAATCAAAACGTGAATTAAAAAACTGGATTCTACCTCTCTCGTATGGAATTTTCTACAAATCGTGCTTCGCAATTACAATGTGAATCGCTTGCGATAGCTAAAAATCGTCCCCTGAGTTCCAATGTGTTCCATGTGCCAGTAGGAACTCAGGAGACGAAATAGCAACGCAAATTTCGTTGTCGATAACATGTGTTTCTTTTTGTTGATAGATGTCTGATGAATTGCTGAGTGTCCTTCTAATAATAGTTTTTATAGACGGAAAGACGTGTAATAAACACAGAACGACACACGCGTGTGAATGAGTTTACCGATATGGCATTTGTGTCATCGCGGAAGGATAAAACTCGAGGCAAGCGGCCTCTCGTTTTATTCTTCCGTGCTGGCCCTCATGAAATATCGATTAACCCATTCACACGCGTGTGTCATTCTGTGTGTGTGTTCAACATTTACTGGCATGGTGGTCGTATTGATGACAATCAAGCTTGGCACTTGTAGTGAACTATAAGTTTGTGTTCAATTCCAGGTTTTATCAGTTCGTTCATTCTTAACCCTTTACCTAACGTAACGGCCAAAACCGGCCAGCGCTATTCTCAAAAATCGCCAATTAATTTTCATTATTTTTTTCATTTTTTTGTCTCCAAAACATAGGTTATGACCCCTCGTTGGAACGAGCTCGGTGAGCTCGTTCCAACGAGGGGTCATAACCTATGTTTTGGACACAAAAAAATGAAAAAAATTAGTTATTCAAGAATTATTTTTGCAACTGTCGTCTGCTTTTCATGTTAGGTAAAGGGTTAAAATTTGTAAAGATAATCAGAAGCTTATAGTAGGTTTGAATAAATTTTGATGATATGAAATTTACCGACATGTCTTGCATAATTCCAAAATACTAAAGAAACAAAGTTACCCTGGTGTTACTAGAAATTAATTTAATTCCACTGCACTGTACACTGGGATATATTCATATTCACTGTAGGGGTGGGTGGGTGGGTGTGGATGACTTCACAACTGTCTTAATATATCCTGGCAACTCTTGGATGATGCTGATAAACCCAAGGAATCCCAATTGATACATCTTTCACGTTCCACATTCTGATTCGATTATTCCCTTTTCAATGTACGATTAATTACTTATTGGTGTTTATCACGTTGACTATCTGTGGCTATATCATGACTGCAACACTGGTATGAAGTCAAGTTTAGCCAATTTTTTATGTCTATGCTGCCCACCACAGAGGACGGTCGGCCCAGACATTGGTTCTGGGTTCTATTTTACCAGTGAAGCAGAGCCTGTTTACCGTAGTGAACAGACACTGCTTCACTTCCCGGGGTTTCCGTGGGGATTGGTTCTGGGTTCTATTTTACCAGTAAAGCATACCTTGTGTACGATCAGTACACAATCACTGCTCAACTCATTGGGGTTTCAGGTTTGTGGGAACGTTATTTGGTAAATATCTATCTCGTTATGTTTGTGATTTTTCAACACCATTATGAGGCTTGTGCCAGCAGAAAAAAAGTGATTTCAGACTTTTTTACCACAATGCTTACATCAGGCAACATCACTAACTGGACCTATTTCAAGGTGATCAACACTTGCGTGAAATAATGGCCGCGCTTTTTCAACATGTTTGACAACCTAAAATGCTTACAAAGTTTACAGAAAGCACACTCCACTAGTCGGTAATATGGTATTCAAACTTCTACAGAATAGGTTATATTTCATAAAACCATTGCCATATCAGCATGGACATTTGAAGATAAGAATAGGTTATATTTCGTGAAATCATTGCCGTATCAGCATGGACATTTGAGGATAAGAATAGGTTATATTTCGTGAAATCATTGTCGTATCAGCATGGACATTTGAAGATAAGAATAGGTTATATTTTGTGAAATCAATGCCGTATCAGCATGGACATTTGAAGATAAGAATAGGTTATATTTCGTGAAATCATTGCCGTATCAGCATGGACATTTGAAGATAAGAATAGGTTATATTTCGTGAAATCATTGCCGTATCAACATGGACATTTAGAGATAGGGCAATGAAAACAATCTTTCCCATACCATCATGAACTAACTGAATTACAATGTTGTTATTGCCTTCTATAAGCTTCTGATTGTGCTCAATATATGCATCTCCTTTACTGCTATAATTTTGCATATTATAAGCTTTGTTTCTATTCAGTGATGCGGGAATATCACACCACATGAATTGGAATGTCAATACAAGATATCGCACAGAAAGATGTGGCTAGCAAAACCATTTGCAGCGAGTTTACTAACAAAATACCTTGACTTTAAGTTTTAAAGCAACATTATGTACATGCGCGAGAAATATTTTGGAGAAAATATGATGTATACACTGAGACTTCAATTAAAATCTCACATAATTTTGTAAACTTTGAAAAATCAAGAAACATTGATCACTTTTTAAAACAGCTGGTTTGCATGAATAACCCTTTACCCAACGTAACGGCCAAAACCGGCCAGCGCTATTCTCAAAAATCGTCAATTAATTTTGACTATTTTTTCATTTTTTGTCTCAAAAACATAGGTTATGACCCCTCGTTGGAACGAGCTCGTCGAGCTCGTTCCAACGAGGGGTCATAACCTATGTTTTTGAGACAAAAAATGAAAAAAATTACTTATTCAAGAATTTTTTTTGCAAGTGTCGTCTGCTTTTCATGTTAGGTAAAGGGTTAAATTGCTTGAGGTTTTGTAACCTTTTAAAATCAAAGATGGTGTGGAGGTCAAAGCGCATGAACAGAATACAATACAGTGGCAAAAAGCTAAGAAATGGCTTGGCTAACACTGTCTTTCCGTAACAATAAACAAACATGTACAACTCGACCAGAAAATGCTGCGTTAGCGCATATTCTAGAACAAAACAAGAAACAGCTAGTACTGGATACAATATTGTCAAACATTGGTGTCACTGACTGGCACGTGGTCTCTGGCAAAGTGTTAAATCATGTTTGGTTCGTTAATATGTTTCCACTTGTCTTTGCCTTGATACAGATTATGGCAGAGTGTCTAGCATTTTCCATAAATCGTAACAAGACATATCCATTACAGACTAAATAATTTCTTTCCTCATAGAATATTACACACATCCACAGAATATTAAGACTTTTAACCCTTTACCCAACATGAAAAGCAGACGACACTTGCAAAAAAAAAATCTTGAATAACTAATTTTTTTCATTTTTTGTCTCAAAAGCATAGGTTATGACCCCTCGTTGGAACGAGCTCGACGAGCTCGTTCCAACGAGGGGTCATAACCTATGTTTTTGAGACAAAAAATGAAAATATTTTGAAAATTAATTGGCGATTTTTGAGAATAGCGCTGGCCGGTTTTGGCCGTTACGTTGGGTAAAGGGTTAACTGCGGTACTCGCGTTTCAGTATTGAGCCTAAATATGTTCTCCAGCCCTCAGCCGGTTAACAAATAATATTTTTCATTGGCAGATATATTCATAATAAAGTCTTGAACATATTCTACGGGATCTGATGTTAACACAAATACATTTCCAGTACAAAATAGTCCGTAAGTTAATCCATCACTCTGGTCGTCACTGCGCCCAACACGCACTCGAGTCTACGGTGGGTAGCCCGCTACATAAAGAAACTACAGTAATCCAATTTACAAGAATAAAGAAAATTCGTCTTGAAATTAAAAAAAAATAAATTTCAAAATATTAAAGGCATTTATTTTTTTGTTTTTAATATCTAGGATGGAATTAGAATGGAATGAAACAAATACTTCACAATTTATTGCAAGAGTTTCTAGGTGCTGGAATTACTAAAACAAACACCTGGTCGAGCTTTCTCCCGAACCGGACAGTCAGGTCTCCGCACAAGTGTCACTGTCAAAATGTCATTGTTGTTCGATCTCAAGCAGGCAAGAACGACCCAGAATTCAACATATTGAAAATCAAACTGTCAATCTGGAGATGGGAAAAATCACATAACTTCCATTACAGTACAGCCACCGTGTTCTGATCGCTTTATACGGGTGGGCAAAATTTGCACGGACGCAATAATATTAGATTCCAATCACTAATTATAGGAATAATCATCAAAAAATTAATTAATGAAGCACCGGGTTAAACCCGGTGCTTCATTAATTAAAATTTTGCTGATGATATTTATTACCATGTAAACGCATGCGTGGACATCGCAGAGCATGCTTAAAAGAGTAGTATTGATTTAATTAGGTTAAGCCAGTCATTTATATTTGTTCTCGGTTGTTCTCGGTAAGTAGTCTCACCGTTTATATTTATGTGGGCAGCTGCCTATTTCAGAGAATTTACAATGAATTCATTGGTTGCCGAGATCGAGTTAACAACAAAGGTAATCGGCCTTGAGAATAAGAAATACTCTGCTTTCCGTTCGTACAAGAGGCTCGACATTAAAATATTTTCATATTACCACAGAGATATATTTTCCTTTTCATAATTATTTTGAAAATGGCTTGAAAGACAATCTTCATGTTGTTACTGAAAAAAACCCATCAAAGTCCACCAGAGAATCTGAAACATCAATCTTGATGAAGAAATTAAAAAATTTGGATGCTGCTTTAAACGTCTATTTCTTGTATAAAAGAAGATGTCAGTGGCCAGGTTTTTAGGTTGGTAAGGACAATTAATGTTTGGAGAATAATGGATTAAATAATGTTCAAAGATGGCAAAAACACATTAACAGAAATACTGATACAGAGCAAGGATGAGCTTTGCAATTTTTCCACTCAACAATGGAGAGCCTCAGCTTTCGAAAAAGAAACCAGAGAAGAACACTGTACTTCAGATGCTATTTTTGTTTCTTTTTCTCGATGCGGTCTGGATTTTGGGTTTTTTTTATTAATGAAATCTCGGCCTACTGCTGTATGTGTGGTGGGACCAGATCGCAACTATATTTTCAAGTTCAACATAACAACACCATTTACTAGGCATCTTAATGGTGAGATATGGTATGTTGGGAACATTTGAAAATGTAGTACGGTCTGTGATTAAAAATGAAAAATTCTGGATCGTTCACATCACCACAATACAAAGGGTATCGTGGCCGAAGTACGAATGCCTGATTTAGAAGCAACATAAATCGAAATGTCGGCAAAACTCAATGAAATAAAGATCTTGGGGCTGAAAAGAAAATACTTTGGAATAACAAATTTCGACAACATTCGACAAATGTAATAAAGAAACAATATTCAAACAATCAAAAATTTATAATATATACACAAGTCAACAGTTTGTAAAAATATTTTGAACCAGAAAATCTAGGCCATATTTGATGAAGCCCAAGTATCAAAACCATCTGGTGGATAAGTGGAAACTAAAACAGCAGAAAAGGTAGTAACTGTTTTCTTACCTAAATTGAATTTATAGGGAGAAAAAGTATAAGAAATAGATACATGTGCCAAAAAGGAAGAGGTCTTTTTATTCATTGGAACTTTATTTTCATTTAACCCTTTACCTAACATGAAAAGCAGACGACACTTGCAAACACATTCTTGAATAACAAATTGTTTTTCATTTTTTGTCTCAAAAACATAGGTTATCACCCCTCGTTGGAACGAGCTACACGAGCTCGTTCCAACGAGAGGTCATAACCTATGTTTTTGAGACAAAAAGTGAAAAAATAATTAAAATTAACTGGCGATTTTTTTTTATAATAGCGCTGGCCGGTTTTGGCCGTTACGTTGGGTAAAGGGTTAAAACTGGCATCTAGTAACTACAGACTCAGCTATGGAGCGATATCAACACTGAGTGATTCGTGAGCTTATTATTGGGGTACTGACTCATTCTTACTTTCTTGCAACTTTCAACAGCACTCAGAAAAGTCGATTACCAACACCTTGCTGTATTCTTCACATTTAGTGCTGAATTGCTGCCTCCTGAGTTCTGTTTTAATTATCAGTCGATTTCAAACAGCAATTTGTAAAATCGACGTTAAAAGCTCCATATAATCAAAACTCATATCCAGGAATGGCCAGATGATTCTCTCTTCAATGCAGCATAAGGAAAAAAAACATTCTTTCGTTTGTCCAGTCTTTTTTCCTTGAATGGCCGAGGTTTGCTGATGTAATTAACAATATAGGAACAGTTTACATTTTTTTAATTAGCACTTGTTCAGATATATATATCTATCAAAAGACAATTGTCAAAACTTATCTTATTCACATTATGATCCTAAACCTTCTGGTTAAAATAATACTATTTGTGAAGTATTAACTCAATTTAAAAGCAACTCTTTCATCTCCACCACCCTCATAAGAGACAAGCATAATTCTTAATAATTTGGATTTCAACACTAGACAAGCATTCATTGGTTGAAATGGGGTAATTTCTAGCATGTATTTTAACACATCATATTGTTAATTTAATTATAATTTATTGGTGTTTAAGGTAATCTTTTGCAATGTGTGTATCGTGATTGCCACAGTCAAGTCCAGCCAATCGTTTATACCTGTGTTGTCCACTTTTGAGGATTTCCACCCCAGATGTTTGTTCTGTATCCTATTTTACCAGTAAAGTAGTACTTCTATACCACCGTAAACGAGCATGACTCAACTTTCCAGAATTCTCATGGGGAATAACACCTCATAAATACACACAATAACACACTGTGTGAAAAGGTTAGCCACAAGCCTCGAGTTTTATCCTTTCGAGAAGGCACAAATGCCATATCGGTTAACCCATTCACATGCGTGTGTCGTTCTGTGTTTATTACATGCCTTCACGTCTATAAAAACAATTATTAGAAGGACACCCAGCAATTCATTTAACAACTAGCAACAAAAAGAACACATTTTTTGCGAGAGGAACCCGTGTTACTATTTCGTCCCCTTAGTCCCACTGTGTACTGTGCGCTTACTGGCACATAGAACACATTGGAACTCGGGGACGATTTTCAGCTGTCGCTATGGATTCAAGCTGTAACTGCATTGCACGATTTGTAGAAAATTCCAGTGAAATTTTGCTTCTATTTAAAAAAATAGTCCGTCAACAATTTCCGTTCCGAACATTTTCCGCATGGTTTAGTGTTGCTGTAGATGGGGATTACATGTGCATTGAACAGGCATGTAATAAAATGTGTGTACAGTACGTGGAGAGTGTATTATCACTAAATCACCCACAGAGTGGAGATTCCACCCAAGCAATAATTGCAAATTTGTTGCAAAGCATAACAAGCACAAGCAAAGTTTCAGCTAATGGACCTCCGGGTTAAACCGGGTTAAACCCGGAGGTCCATTAGCTGAAACATTGCTTGTGTTTTTAGTCAATATATACAAAATACGAAAGTTATAGTTTGGGTGATAACTCCACTCCACGGGTGATTTAGTTACAATCCACTCTCCACGTACTGTACATCTAAACTCCAATCTATGATATTGGTATCCACAAGATGTTAAATCCGGAATAATACATTATAAATCAAACTAGTTTTACCGAAATAAACATTTAGATTATCCAGAAACCCGTATTTATGCATACATCAGAAGAAGGAAAATGGTAAATAAATAATTCAGTATAGAGTACTTATGACTTGACTGACATCTTCCTTGCATCTAACATATACTGAATAACATTGAGTTTTTTGTCCATATAAGAATTTGTTGGTGTAATTCAATCTCTTAATAAAAACGGACATTGCTACGGACAGGGATAATACATCCAGAGCTCCTTATAATGTTTACCATATATGACAATAACATTTCGCAAGGTCTGGCGACACAACTCAAATTTATTTATTTATTTATTGATTTTTAAGGTCACATACTTATGCACAATGGCTAATCATGACCATGACAGTTTTACGGGTCGAGAAAGCCAGAGTACCCGGAGAGAACAAGCGAGCAGCTGCCAGATCCCCAACATCGTAACGCCACACTGCAGCAGACAGAGTTAGATTGGACATGTGCACCATCGACGTGCAGTATGCCTTAGTACACAGAGTCATCGTGCCCCCCCCCCCCCCCCCATGTGGACAATTGGGGTTAAGTGCCTTGCCCAAGGACACAATGCGGGAGACCGAAACGATCGCTCAGACGGACACCCATCCGAGAACTAACCAGGCTCGACGTTGCTTAACTTCGGTGATCTGACGAGAACCGGTTACCGCTACTCCACCACGCCCCAACACAGCTCAAAAGTTCATAAGTTGTTAGCACCCACCTTTATTTACAAACTTACGAAGCACATTTTGATAAAAGGACATTCAAAACCAGATTACATCAGTCTTGCAGTAGAGACTGAATAGGGTTTGTGTGGAAAATTACCCTGAAGCCAAAACAACCTATGCTGTTTGCTACATCTGAAGATCTTGATCATAACAAATGGATTGTATATTGGGGTGAGACCATATAATCAAGACAAGCAGAACACATCAACCACATCTACATTGAGGTCAAAGTCAGATTATCATATTTCAACCAACAAATGTTTACCACAATACATCTTGGAATTTAACCAATTCAATCTTATATGACAGAGCTCAATGAATGAGCTCTGTCAAACAAGACTGAACTGATTAAATTCTTAGTTGCATTATGGGAAAAATTATCTGCTTGAAATGTCTTCATTTTGACATCAGTGTGTAGATAGTTACCAGTATCCCAAAGTGCGTGCTGAATCCGAGTCCACGTGACAAGCAATGTGTCAGAATCTACATGCTTATAAGTTAAGTTATTCATTTGAACAGTTGAAATGCAATGCTTCAAAGGGGTGACAGCTGGTCAGAGAATTTGTCAGAAGAAAAGTTATGCCATGAAGTGCCAGAAAACTTAACTAAATGCCCTGAGTTGCAGTCACGTGAGAATTTAGGAGTGAAAGAGTTGGGTGTTAACCCTTTACCTAACACAATAATATACAATTATTGACTTTCCTTGAGCTTGATACAAGGAATTATCAACCCGAGAAAAGTAATATTCACCTAGGCCGTAAGCCGAGAAGAATATTACTTTTCAAGGGTTAATAATTCCTTGTATCAAACATTATCAGATTTTTTCTGTCATATAATAAATGAACTTTTTTCCAAATAATTCAAATATCTTAACTTTTCAAGCTAACTGATAGCTTATCAATCCACAATGGAATAAGACACATGAGCCTTTTCCATTGAGGGTAGATAAAGTACGTTTTGGAAGAATAAAAATAATCATATTTGAAGATGAGGGCTCTGACGATAATTGAGATCTGGTTAGTTTGTTAGGTAAAGGATTAATCTCATACATTTGCATATCAAATGAAAAGTACACGTGGATAATTCACTTCATTTTATAAACACAGATGAAAGAACAGAAGTCACATTAAGCAGGAAGACGTGTTCAAAAGTTTCTTTATAATGCATTAAACAAACAATGTCAGGCTTTGCAAAAGAACAAAACAAAACCACAAAAATTCTTTGGTTATTAAGATTTCAGCTCCAGAATGATAACTGCCACAACACTGCAAAGCTACATATAAGTAAGCAAAGTTCCATGTTTACTTTCAGTCAGGATTCTATAGAAATTATTGGTCCATTTTTGTCATCACAGCACTGTATTTCATCTGTGCAGGCAGCGTTTCAACTCATTGCCTTCCACAAATGCCAACAGTACAGTTGCTGTGGACAGGTTGTAATCCATGCATGCATTTACCCGGTAATAAAAAGTCATCAGCAAAATTTTAATTAATGAAGCACCGGGTTGTACCCGGTGCTTCATTAATTAAAATTTTTTATTCCTATAATTAGTGTTTGGAATCTAATATTATTTCGTCCGTGGAAATATTGCTCACCCGTGGAAAGTGAGCAGTCCATGGCGGCCGTACTGTACCTAGTTACAAGAAGATGGATGCTTGATGAAGAAGTTTCTCCGGGGAGTACGTACATTTCTAATACCAAAAAATCTGTTAACTGGTCGATTATTTTGGGGTTTTTTTTCTTGACAACATTTATTCACGTCTTTACCTTGTTACTCTTTATGGGAGAGTGCCACACTCTCCCACAAATGTCAGGAAGATAAATTCATACAGACAAAATAGTTTCACTTTAAAGGTAATTAAAAGTACACCAACAAAAGATGTAACCTTTCAAGTTGTAGTATCTGCACGTCGGAATCAAGCTCAAGCATTGGCTTCCAGCACTCTACCAGTTATTTTACGGACCAAATATTACTTATTCGTGTCTGAAGCCACATATTTCTGCATAATGGCTAAATGTGAAAGCAACATGGATATAAAGCCAAGTCCAGCCAACTGCTTATACCCATGTTGCCCATTTTAGAGAATCCTATTTTACCAGTAAAACAACACTTATTTACCACAGTTACTGTAAACAAGTATTGCTTCACTTCTCAGGGTTTCCCACTTGGAAGAACCAAATGTATGAACATTACATTTACATTGTAGCTTTGTAGGTGCTGGTAGTTTTGGCAATGTTTCTGACAAGTAGCTTTATTTACAACATGTATAGCACTGAACCTTTCTGTGTCAGATGGAGTTTCCACAGGTATTCTCCAGTTACTAAATGTTCCATCACGTTTCACTGTAAAGCTGTTGTGCACAGCATGGGTTGCAAATGATGAGATGAAGATATGATGGGAGTGTTTTTCTTTTGAAGCTGTTATTTGACACTGTGTAAGATAGATGTACATATATAATTTCAAAAGAATAAGGACATTAATGACTTTCCATTTATGCTTACTATATGTGAATAAGTTGTATATTAGGGGCATTGCAAAGATCTTCTTTACTTTCATGGGTCCAGAGCTGCAAAATTCAAGAAAGTTGCAAGGCAAAAAGAAGGGCGCTGCCCTCAAAGAAGTACACATGGTAGATGTAAACTGAGAAAGTTTGTTGTCCATATTACAACTATAGCTACAATCTAATACATGGTACATTCTATATGGTCGCGAAGAAATGCATGATACATTCTAGAAGAAATGCATGATACATTCTATATAGTAAGAGAAGAAATGCATGATACATTCATTCTATTGGCCAACAATTAGCTGGGAGGTGAGTGGAGTATTTCTCAATTTAATCTATAATCGGCCAACAATCAGCTGTGAGGTGAGCGGAATGTTTCTCAATTTAATCTCCTATCATCGGCCAACAATTAGCTGTGACGTGAGCAGAAAATTTCCTAATTTAATCTCCTCTCATCGGCCAACTTTTCATTCTTCAAAGGTTTCAAGGAAGGCACTCTCATGCAAAGACTCTCCAGGACTTTGAAATGAGAATTCTAAATTCAGAACCTCCTAGAAATTCAAGGAGCCAAAGGAACTCAGAAGTTTAATATCAAATGCCAGAAAGAAATTACTCAAAATAATTCTGGCATCATCATTTTGTTGTGTCAACGTTGTAATCAATGTTTTGAGTTTCAGCTTGTATTCAATATTTGTCTTTGTTTTACAGAAAGGCATACATGTTGATATGAAATCCAAATTGCAAGAGAAAAAGGAAACAAGTTTGTACTGGGTTCTTACAGTCAAGGACCAATAAAATTCCAGGAGTTTTCAAGGACATATCAGCATTTTCCAAGGATTTTTTTTTAAAATGTACATTTGGAATATAACCATTTTTACCTACTTTAACCCTTTACCTTACATGAAAAGCAGACGACACTTGCAAAAATATTCTTGAATAACTAATTTTTTGTCTCAAAAACATAGGTTATGACCCCTCATTGGAACGAGCTCAATGAGCTCGTTCCAATGAGAGGTCATAACCTATGTTTTTGAGACAAAAATGAAAAAAAATAATTGAAATTAATTGGCCATTTTTGAGAATAGCGGTGGCCGGTTTTGGCCGTTAAACTGGGCAAAGCCTAAAGGGTTAAAAATGTCTTCTACCTCATTCTTCTAAATTCCCGGAAAACGGTGCTTCTAAAATGCTCTGCAACAAAATTATGGTACTTACAGAATGACACCCAGTTAAATAATGCCTGAACTTTAATTCCTCATTTATCGATTATCCATTATTTATGTTCGTTTGTTTCGTTTTTCAACTAAAACAAGTCCAAAAGAGATGTTTCAATTGTCCACTATTACACAGGTAAAAATGATATAGGGCAAAATTCAAAGACTTTCAAGGAGTCTGATGGATTTTCAAGTACTTTTCAAGTACATTTTCTGAATTTTCAAAATTCAAGGAGTAAGATTGAAATTCAAGGACTTTTCAAGGATGTGCACACCCAGTTGTATCATCTAAACCGCATCATTTACATCATTTGTATCACATGCTGGTTCCAGCAACCTTCCCATGATGCTCTTTATTATAGCTGTATTGGTATAACAACAGTGTAGTAAGAAATATGAGACACATATCCTCAGAAAGTACTGGCAGTGCTTTCCAAAGCAGTGCAACATGTTCATATATCACAGTAAACACAATCGTGATCCATGGTGATTATCGTGGTGATCCATGGTGATCAATTTGACATAGAAAAGGTTCGATTGGGGAAGCACAGGTGATATAGAGCAGCAGTAGTGATAGTGCAAACAAGCATCTTTGATCTCAAAAGGACAATGTAGTTGTGTACAGTACGGCCATAAAAAGAGGACAAATCTCACAAATCCGAAACTAATGTTTCCTGTGCTATGATTTAGCAACAAATTCTTTGTGAAGATATATTTCTTGGTGTTTAACTGGTAGAGTGCTGGAAGCCCATATTTGGGCTTCAGTCTGTAGTGCATGTGCCATAACTTAAAGGCTTCATATTCTGTGGATGTGCATCATATTATTTTTGAAATGAAATTATTTAGTCTGTGAGTATTTGCCTTGTTACAATTTATGGGAGAGTGCCAGTAGGCACTCTCCCATAAATTGTAACAAGGCAAAGAGATGTGGAAAAATTTGGATGACCAAAAATAATTCAGCACTCTACCAGTTAAGGTGACATATTTCTGTACATTAGCTAACTGTGACGGCAACATGGTGATAAACTCAAGTTTCGTCAATCATTTATATCCATGTTGCCCATTTTAGCAGACTTCCACCCCAAGCACGGAGAACTGGGTCCTATTTGGACAAGCACTGCTTCATTTCCTGGGATTCCCACTGGGGAATTCTTTGAAGATTTGCAGTGCAGACTGATGTTTGCAACATCCACAATTAAATAATGGATGTTTTCTGATTATTTTCCCTTCACATCCAGTTGAGATCAAAGAATAAAAGTTGAGACAACACAAATGAATGGAAGCTTTAAGCCATTTATACAAGCAGTGTAAATCATGTTGGGGATATAACATTTGAAATACAATAATATCAAATTGACATGTAACTAATACATATAAATATTCTTTTTAGAATTGGAATGCTACATCTCTTAGGCAACATATGTATGAATTAGGCTTTTTAATGAAGTTAAATGTCAACTGAAATGAGACGTATACTGCAGTAATATAAAGTACTATAAAGACTGCATACAAATGCTAAGTTGGTAAAAAAAACCAAATGAACTATAAATGCAAAATAAGTGAAATATGGCTAGTGATGCTTCACCTGTTATGAGAACTGCATCAATTTGAGCACTGAAGATGCCGTCGTACAGTTGAACTGGTAGTGCGCTGGAAGCCCATATTTGGGCTTTATTCTGAAGTGCTGGTACTGCAATTTAAAGGCTTTATAATAATAACAGTTTACAAATTTCTAAAATAAAATTGTTCCAAGGTCAGCAGTGTATGTGACTTTTTATTGTAACACTTGAGCAATCACCTTTATGGACAACACACAAATATATTCCCAGTCATTTTTCATTTTTATTCAAGTAAAAATATAGCCTACTATCCCCACTATCAAAAATAATTTATTTATTTATTGGTGTTTAAGATCGCATATGTCTGTACAATGGCTAACTGTGGCCGTAATTTATTTATTGGTGTTTAAGATCGTATATGTCTGCACAATGGCTATTTATTTATTTATTTATTTATGTTTAAGGTCACATATTTATGCACAATGGGCAATCATGACCGTGACAGTTTTACGGATGGAGGAAGCTGGAATACCCGGAGAGAACCACCGAGCAACGACAAGCAGCTGCCAGCTCCCCAACATCGTAACTCCGCACTGCAGCACAGGCAGGGTTAGATTGGTTGAAGACATGCATACCATCGACGTGCAGTACGCCTTAGTACACAGCGTCATCAGGCCCCCATGCAGGCAATGGAGATGAAGTGTCTTGCCCAAGGACACAACGCGGTTGCCGCAGGTGGGTTTGGAACCGAGAACCTCTCAGCTTGCAGCCTGCACCTCTATCTACTGAGCCACTGCACAATGGCTAACTGTGACCCTAGCATGGATATAAAGACAAAATTAAGCCAATCATTGATACCCATGTTGCCCATTTTGGAAGACTTCCATCCCAGGTATTGGTTACTGGGTCCTATTTTACCAGAAAAAGAGAGCTTGTCTACCACAGTAAACAGGCACTGCTTCACTTCCCAGGGTTCCTGCACGGAATGGATGGAATTTATGACAAATGAAAACTGTGTTTCTTGCAAAGAAGAATTTGGAGAATTTGGCATTTTTCAAGTGAATAGTAAATACTTTATAAAAAAAAACAATTCAACAGAATTTTGTTCACAATCATCTAATTTTTTCCTCTTTAAACCTTAGCCTGGGAGAACTTAATGGAATGAGGTTGATTAACCCATTTCAATGAGAGGTTATAAGCTGTAATTGGAGACAAAAATGAAAAAAAAAAATTGAATGATAAGGCCTCACAAAGTAGATCTTCTGTTTCTCAGGCCATTTTTTGTAAAATTGCTGGCGGGCAGGCGTTTTTTTATTTTATTTTTTATTTTTGTAATTACTTCTTTACCATTAAAAAGTTCATGTTCTTGGTTTGTTTTATGTTTTAGGCCTCATAACCTACAGAATAGCATGGGTAGTGGTGTATTACATCCCTTGAGTGCAAGAAGGCTTTGCAATGCTAAAGCATTGCAAAGCCTTCTTGCTCTCAAGGGACAATTTTATTAACATGGGTAAAATATCAGACATAAACCATTTGTTTTTGATTTTTTTAAGTTTGGATTGGTTAGAAAAAGAGAGCATGCAGCAGCCAAAAGGACCATGCGGGAGGGACTGAGAAACAGATTTTTATTTTTTTTAGGCCTAATTGTTTGTATCAGTGAACAGGTTTGGCCAACTCCTTAAAATGGCAGAATGCTAAATTATATTTGGTCGGCAAACTTGTTTCAGAAGTCTTAACTTTATGGCAATTTATGGAAGAGTGCCTAATGGCCTAATGGTGCCTAATGGCACTCTCCCATAAATTGCAACAAGGCAAATCCTTAAAAGACAAAATACTTTCACATCAAAATAATATGAAGCACATCCACAGAGTAGGAGGCATATAATGTGTGGTACCCACACTTCTGAGTGAAGCCCAAATTTGGGCTTCCAGCAATCAACAAGTTAAGGGTCAATCCTTGATAAAAACCAATGAAGATTTTTAGTTGCACTGAACAATTCATGAAATTATCGACTAGAAATGTAGTCAATCAGATCCTGTATAAACAGTGAAACAAAACAGAACAAATAGCAAAAAAATATTACAACTCAATTGGCAGTGTTTTCTGAACAAACAAAACTTGCAATAGCACTTAAAACAGTGTTTACCAAATAACAAAATGTATATAAATGTAAACAGTTGGCAGTGAATAAAATGCTGATGAAATATACTGCAAAAAAATGTTAACAATGATAGCTTCTAGTTCAAAATATGTATAAAATAATAAAGAAGATGTCGCACTGAAAAATGGATTTTGTGGTGGAATGAAATTAGGGCTATCATGAATTTTGAATTCAGGAATCGATTAATCGTCTCAAATAATCGGTAATAATCGATTAATCGTACCTAGATGACCCCACCCTCTCCCTCTCTTTGAAGTCGTTAAAAATGAAGTTCAAGTCAGTTGACCTACCTTAAGTAAACAATGAAGACGATCCTCTTTTAAGTACATTAGGTAAGCACCCACAAAGGGTGACTTTCCTCCAAAGCAATATGGATTAAATTTTGTCTTGGAGCTTGAGCACAAGCAAAGTTTCCAATAATCTGAGATGAACTCAGAAGCACACTGGCTGAAACTTTTATTGTGTTTCTTATGCATTTATCAACAAACACAAGTTATTATCAGGGTGGAAATATCTCCACTGATGTTCTGGTTGCTATTTACCTGAATGTTTAAGTACATATTATACAGTGGAGCCCACTTAATTGGATATCTCTCAATTGTATATCCCTGTTAATTGAATATAATTTTCAAACACAAAACCATTTACCATACCTTCAATACAAATTTGATCTGTTAATTGCATATGAGTTGTAGAGTAAACTCCTGTTAATTGTATATAAATTTTTGTAATATGTCGAAAAAATTGCTGTGACACGCACCAAATTCCCCTTATTTATCAACCTTTTTGGCCTCATACATTCAATACAGACATTTATTCTATTATATCTTGTTTGACAGAGCTCTATGAGCTCTGTCAAACAAGATATAATAGAATAAATGCTCAGTTTACCTCCAGAACACAAGAAACCGACCAAATCCCTGTTAATTGTATACTCCTATTCATTGAATAATTTTCACTGGCAAAATGGATATTCAATTAAGAAGATTCTACTGTATAATTTTGAAGGGATGTGAAGTGCTTTGGTGTTTTCCAGCTGAGATGCGTCTGAAAGTAAAACATCTCCAGCAGGCATAGTTACAAATCCAAATTGATGAAAAAGTTTGGGAGATTTCTCAAACTCGCATCAATGGGAATTGATTTAGAAAACAGACACCCGGTGGTTCACATCGCTTCACACGTTAACTGTCAAGACTCATTAATGAGCATGAAATAATGATTTATTTTGCAGAACAAAACTCTATATTTTCATAGTCTTCCCATGCCTGCACCTTCAAAAAAAGAACATGCTGGCAAATTGTTTTCTACCTATAATGCTCGTAAGAAGCTGCAATGCAATACTGGGGTTAAAGTTAGTCACATGACCAGGTTGGTAAGCTAATCTTATACATATTTAGAACTACTGTTTTGAAGTGAACTACAGTGAAATGTAATGAAGCAAGTGAAAATAGGATGAGCCGCAGAAGTTAACAAAAAACACAACCAAATGAATCTGATATGATATACAATGTGACATGTCCTTGTACGCATGATGTCGTATTAAATTCAACCCAGTCATAGCATTTGTTGAAATGACAAAATTCATAAACAGAAAGCGCTTGTTTGACACTTTCTAACTGTAAAGTAGATAATTTGATTTCTGTCTGGTAAAGATATGCTTTTGTTTTCAAACAAAGCTTCATCAATAAAAGTTATCTCATGGTAACAAGAGAGACATGATGCAACTATAACCTCCCCCACCCCCCCCTCCAAAAAAAAAAAATAACCATTGTTCTCTCAATGGGTTTTTAATGGTTTAACCCTTTACCCAACGAATCGGCCACATCCGCCCGCGTAATATGCAAATTCAGCAGTTGAAAAAATATTATTTCAACAAAACCATATCATGTCACCCCTTGTTGGAACGAGCCCGACGAGCTCGTTCCAACGAGGGGTCACATGATATGGTTTTGTTGAAATTTATTGAAAAATTTTAAAAAATGATATTTAAAATAATAAATTTCGATATCGTCTGCGTTGGGTAAAGGGTTAACCCAAGACCCTGATGAACCCTACACATTGCACAGGTACCAGGATGTCTTTTATTATGTCAGTATTTCTTACCTACCAAGACTACCAAGACCAAAAAAAAGCACCAGTCGCATCACTGTCTTTATGTCATGGCACTGAAGCAACTGCCCAGATTTAAATGGGATTTAGAAAAAAAAAAACACCTGTTCAGTGAGGGGTATCAACCACAAGCTTTCTTACAAGGTTTCAACACAGTTCAAGAAACAACAACCATTTTGACACCAAACATATTACTTCCTTTCACAAATTCTAGGTTATCAATGAGATCTGTTGAAAGAAAAACTGATAAAGCTTTGATTTTTGGCACAATTCATGGCAATGTGATTTTAATTTAGCACCAATAGTATGAATCCAGAAAAACCAAAGAACATTAAACAATATTACATGTTTTCAACTCTCAACTCGCCACACAATGAGACTAATTTTGTCTTTCAACTAAACCATCATATTTAGAAAAAAACAACAACCCAAAACATCACTTTATTTTTAATACTACAAAGAAACATTAACAATTTTGTTTGGTTGAATGGTTGCGAACATAAGCATCGATGTTGCTTCCAATCTCAATGGCATAGCAGGCCATAAAATTTGAGAGGAATGATTTTATAGTTTCTCTGGTGGTTATTTAAATGAAAAAAACACACAAAGTAGATCTTCTGTTTCTCAGGCCATTATTAGTGAAATTGCATGCGTGCGAGCGTTTTTTTATTTTATTTTTTATTTCAGTAATTACTTCTTTGCCATCAAAAGTTTATGTTCTTGGTTCAAGTTTTAGGGCTCATAATCTACAGAATACCATGGGTGGTGGTGTATTTCATCCCTTGAGCGCAAGAAGGCTTTGCAATGCTAAAGCATTGCAAAGCCTTTTTGCACTCAAGGGACAAATTCATCAATTTTTTAACTTAGGTAAAATATCAGACATAAACCATTTAATTTTTATTTATTTTAAGTTTAAATTGGTTATAAAAAGAGAGCATACGACAGCCAAAAGGACCATGCTGGAGAGCCTGAGAAACAGGTTTTTCATTTTTTTAGGCCTAACCGAAAAGCTGTTCATCTGGACTACAAACAGTTCGTCAAAAAGTTGTGTCTTATCACCTTATATGATAGCACTGTTTTAAAATGTTTCTGTGGGAAAACCCCTGTCTTCAAAGCTCAAACTCCCTGCGACATCAGATGCCCCAATGCTTGCCGCAGATGCTTTCAAAAAAGTTTATATGGGTGTTTATAAGTCGTAGATAGGGAAGAGAAAAGGTTTCTAAGATAGA
Organism: Pictodentalium vernedei; assembly: GCA_031216915.1. NCBI lineage: Eukaryota > Metazoa > Mollusca > Scaphopoda > Dentaliida > Dentaliidae > Pictodentalium > Pictodentalium vernedei. The sequence goes on from CM062289.1 coordinate 399,019,853, forward strand.
ATTTTTCTGATCCATCCCCATAATTTTGCTCAACCCTTTACCTAATGTAATGGCCAAAACTGGATGCATTATTCTAAAAAATCACCAATTAATTTTCATTATTTTTTTCATTTTTTGTCTCAAAAACATAGGTTATGACCCTCATTGGAATGAGCTCACCTTTGTTTTGGAGACAAAAAATGAAAAAAATTAGTTATTCAAGGTTTTTTTGCAAGTATCTGCTTTTCATGTTAGATAAAGGGTTAAATAAAAAATGCTCAAGATGAATAATGGTTATCCAAAATAATTCCTAAAAACATAATATGCTAGTTTCGAAAGGAGAGAACAGGAAACAGATCTTGAGATAATAAAGCTCAAAGAACAAACAACCTATTTAATTATTTATTTATTTATTTTCCAGGCAATCGTTTATACCCATGTTGGCATTTTTATCCATTTAGAAGACTTCAACCCCATTCATTGGTTACTGGGTCCAATTTTACCAGTAAAAAACAACCTTGTTTACCCACAATAAATAATAACTGCTTCACTTTAAGGGTTTCCACAGGGAACAAAGAATCATTATATTCATCACTCACTCCCCTTACCAAACTACGATTCGCAACTGACATGAAGAAATATTACACTGCAAAGGTTAGGTGGAACAAATTTCATCATCATCCTTAAAACAACATGAGATAATTTTTTTAAAGAACTCAACATCCGAACCTGTAATTATGTCTTGGCTCTCACAGAAGGCTATCAAGGCTTGACTTGAAATCACTGGAAGACTTTTCTCAAATTTGCCTGTGGATGCATCTGTCTTGATGCCATAAAGTTTGTCCAAGAACAGATTGGGGTCCTCAAATGTGACAGATAGAATACTTGTGCAAACTCCACACTTCAATTTGCAACTCTTAATAGTCAATGCAAGTCTGGACTAAAACATCAGACAGAATAAATCAAATTATAAAATTTATATTTTGACCAAGATGGACGAAGTGTGATTCATTCTGGATCCTGTCACTATTATAGCTTGAGAGAAACAAAAAAGGGACTTGGTCAAATAATTTCCAAAACAAAAAGTGAAAGTGCCAGTTGTATATTTCGCACAAGGACATGACTGCACAATTAGCACTAAACAACAGAAGACGTAGACAAAAAACTATCTACTGAGTACCTGTCAAGACAAAAACTAAACAACAATAATAATAAGATATGTGTACTCAAAACATGGATGATCAACATGCACATAATGGAATTTAAAATTTGGAATTCAACAGTGGCAAAAAATGCCGCAAATATATTTGATGCAAATGATTAAATCTGTACAATATGACTAAAAACTATGGCCTCATCAATCAGCGGGGAACCGCCAAAAAAAAAAAAAAAAAAAAATGCACCAAGAATTTTCATCATCAGCAAATTAATTTTTCAATTATGTAAAAGGTGACTCCATCAAATATATATATAAGTATCCATATACATATATTTTGAACACTAAAATATACATATAATTATATAACTTTTGCAAAATTATCTTTCTAAATTATTACATAATATTTATATGATGATGATAGAATGAAATGAATGATTTGGAATTGAATTTTGATACACCTTTCCAACTGCTATGCGCTGTGTGTTGTCTGGTTTTACCTGTGAATAGAGGACTTCTTTTGGGTGTCAACAGGGGCCGAATTTCCAATGGTATTTTGGCATGATTTTTCCCCCGATTCAAACCCCAGATTTCCCAATCTCAGTCCTCATTGAAATAACAATTTAATCCTTCTTTAACTTTTGAAGGCCTAATTTTAACCTTCATCACTTTTTACTGCCACAAAACACGTACCTCAAAGACAGTTTTTATATACATTTGCAAGTTAGATCCCAAGAACCTTATCAGTTGTTTCTAGGCAAGTCTTGGCTGCCAATATAGGCAGCCAAGACTTGCCTCGACACAACTGCACTGCAAAGTCACAGAATGTCAACAGCTGAAGGGTGGCAAAATGCATAAATATCTTCCTCATTTAATGCCATAAGAACAATTTATTTAATAGAGATTACAGAGACTGATCATTATTTTATGCAACTGTTTGTTATGAAGCTTACAACATGCACTTTACATATAGTAGCTTCTGTGTTAACTGGAAAAGAGCTGGAAGCCCATATTTGGTCTTTATTCTAAGGTGAAGGTACTACAACTTGAAGGCTTCATACTCAGAGGATGTGCTCCGTATTATCTTTGAAGTGATATTATTTAGTCTGTAACGACTTGTCTTGTTCCAATTTATGGGAGAGTGCCTACAGGCACTCTCCCATAAATTGTAACAAGGCAAAGATATGTGAACAAATTTTGAAGGCCAAAAATAATTTAGCACTCTACCAGTTAATGTTCTCAGTTCAATGTAAAGGTAACATTTCTTATTCATCTCCCAAGTTAATTCCTAACTGGAGCCTTTATGATGTTGATTTTTGTAATTACCTGAGCCTGGATCCTTTCCCAAAGAGGACAGAAGAATCCTCGTTAATACAAGTCATAGCTTTTTCTTATATAGGTATCCCAGTGATCCCACTTGTCAGGGAATCCCAGTGATCCCACTTGTAAGGGAATCCAGTGATCCCACTTGTAAGGGAATCCCAGTGATCCCACTTATCGAATCCCAGCAATCCCACTTGTCAGGGAATCCCAGTGATCACACTTGTCAGGGAATCCCAGTGATCCCACTTGTCAGGAATCCCAGTGATCCCACTTGTCAGGGAATCCCAGTGATCCCACTTGTCAGGGAATCCCCCTGATCCCACTTGTCAGGGAATCCCAGTGATCCCACTTCTCAGGGAATCCCAGTGATCCCACTTCTCAGGGAATCCCAGTGATCCCACTTCTCAGGGAATCCCACTGACCCCACTTCTCAGGGAATCCCAGTGATCCCACTTCTCAGGGAACTGCATTCATTTAGACAATACTTCCAATGAGGGCTCAATGAAGAAAACTTAGAGAAGAGTTAGGTGGTTTTTAAATACAATACTGGGTGGTCAATTTGTATTATTTGCTAGTTAGTGGGTACATTCTATGTTTATGTATTCATTTACTGGTGTTTAAGGTCATATATTTCTGCATAATCCCTAATCATGACTGCAGCAAGGAGATGAAGTCAAGTTTAGCGGGAGGGTACATCTTAAATGTTCATTCAAAGTAACTGCTGGGAAAAATGTGCAACTACTAATAAAATATTGTTCAGCACAACCATGCTGCCACTAGAGTAACTGAGATTATGTGTTGTGCTTAAGGAAAACTTGCATATGATGAAGGTTTGGTCAGGATCAATTACTTTAACCAATAAGACCACATATCCATTGCTGGAACCAATAAGGTCACCATTATCCCAACTTGGATAGAATGACTGTAAGTTAAAGTTTGTTGTGGTATGTTGTTAACTGGTAGAGTGCTGGAAGCCAATATTTGGGCTTCATTCTGAAGTGCAGGTACAGCAACTTAAAGGCTTCAAATTCAGTGGCTGTTCTTCATATTATCTTTGAAGTGATATTATTTAGTCTGTTAGCATTTTCCTTGTTACAATTTATAGGAGAGTGCCCCCAGGCACTCTCCTATAAATTGTAACAAGGCAAAGGCATGTGAACAAATTTTGGTGCCCAAAAATGATTTGGCACTCTACCAGTTAACATATATTGTGCTGGAAGGCCATATTTGGACATTATTTTGAAGTGTAGGTGCTGCAACTTAAAGGCTTCATTTTTAGTACATCTGCTTCATTATAATCTTTGAAGCATTATTTAGTCTGTATGTCATTTTCCTGTTACAATTTATGCCTATAGGCACTCTCAAATAACAATGCAAAGACGCGTGTACAAATTTTGATGGCCAAAGATAATTTAGCACTCTACCAGTTATGGATGTGCCACACCAAAAATTAACTAACAGCCCTACCATCCAGGCTTACTGCCTTACTATCTAGGCTTACTGCCTTACCATCTAAGTTTACTGCCTTACCATCTAGGCTTACTGCCTTATCATCTAGGATTACCGCCTAACCATCCAAATTTGGACAAGTGCATCCGAACATATTCCCATTGTACCCTAGGTCATTTGAGGGAGAATGTGTAAAATGATATTGTCTCGAGTAAGAAACAGAGTAGAAATTTAAAGTTTCTTCACACTGGTGTTTTTTTAAGTTTTAACAAATACTTTTTTGGTCATGCATTTGTCAGCTGGAAGTGTGATATGAAAAGTTTTTACTGATCCCAAATGATACTTTTGCATCCCATTCTGAACCCAAACTAAACTGGTTTTAGTCGTCTTTCTTTGCAGCACCTTTGGCTGGTGTATGATCAGCAAAGTTTGAGTGAGCGACTGCAACATTGAATCTCTTGCCAGCTCTGAGCATTGGGAATATACACCAGAAGTATACAATCCTCATTGTACCTAGGTGTGAAATAGGGACCTATTGAGGTATTTGCCTTGCGTGCCAATCTCTGATGCACCGGCAGTATTTTGCGTAGAGTTGAGCTGAAAATGTCATGGAATTAACAAAGTGTGTGTACACCTATGATACTGGGTGATAATGTAAGTCAAAGAACACTGCGGTGGATTCTAGATATTAACCCTTAACCCAACGAATTGCCCACATCCACCCTTGTAATATGCAAATTCAGCAGTTGAAAAAAATATTATGTTTCAAAAAATTTCAACAAAACCATATCATGTGACCCCCTCATTGGAACGAGCTCATTGAGCTCGTTCCAACGAAGGGTCACATGATATGGTTTTGGTGAAATTTTGTAAAAAATTTAAAAAAATGATATTTAAAATAATAAATTTTGATATCATCTGCGTTTGGTAAAGGGTTAACATTGCATTATTATTATTAGGTCAATTCAGCATTCTTCCTAAATTCTTAAGAATTCTTGACACCCAAGTGTTTCAAGAAGATGTGAAACCTGGAGCCCATTGCACATTTGAAAATGAAGTCTACCTCCAAAAGGATGCTCAATCAATCCTTCACAGCTGTATAAAGCCAGTGGAACAGACAGCTCAGAACGAGGTGGAAAATAGTGAAATGAATGAATAAGTTCACAACCCTTATGTTCACAAATATCTAAAGAACACTCAAAAATTGTACAGGCAAATATGGTTTTAAGTTCACATCAAATAAAGAAAATAATCTTTCACTTTTGTGTGTATTTACTAACCTATGAAGAAAATTCATACCACAACACAAAATATATTCTTTGGTTAGTCTGCTGCTGCTGGGAGCAATCTGAGTATGAAATGAATTAATACCTCCTCCCAAACTATAAAAAACAAACGCAGTTCATATTTAATTATTGCAACATTTCCAAAAATGAAGGCAATTTATAATATATTACACTCGGTGTCATAGGTATAATTTATGTTTTGAATTAAACTGTTGAAAATCTTCTACTAAATTAATCCAACTTCTTCAAAAACATTAACTCGCATCTGAACAAAATGTGCAAACCTTCTGATAAAACCCAAATTATGGCAAGAAGGCAAAGAAATACACTTTTTCCTCGTCAAACCTTCCAGTGAAATATTGTTGATGAGAAAATTTAGTTGCGTGAAGGGAATTAATTCATGTTAAAAAATTTACAAAATCCTTTTGATAACTTTTGAAACGCTGAGTTTTTCTCTTCTTTAATCTGAGTTTCCTGTCATTTAATTTTTAGCACTGAACACATGTATGGCATTCATTAACAGTTTGCAATTTCAGCTATCAAGACATTCAAAGAATAATTTTTACCCTTAACCCCCCTGCACGCTGATGTCAAAATATCTAAATTTCAGGCAGAAAAAATTTCCCATAATGCAAATAGAAATTTAACCATTTCAATCTCATTTGACAGAGCTCATTGAGCTCTGTCAAACGAGATTGAATTGGTTAAATTTCTAGATGCATTATGGGAAAAATCAGCTTCTTGAAATTTTGGTATTTTGACATCAGAGTGAAGGAGGTTAAGAGCCTGGACAAGTGTTAAAATTCCCACCATTCTACAGTCTCTTTTCATCTAATGGCCTAGATGTGATTTCCAGCTGCCTGTTAAGGCAACCAAGACTTGACAAGAAACCACTGCTTAGGTAGTTTGCCCTTTGTCAGAAGGACCTCCTCAAGATGGCATGTTAAAGGGACCTGTTCTGAGGTTGTAAAAGTTGGAAATAGGCCTTTAGGGGTTAAGTGTGTACCAAATTACCAAACCCATACTTTTCTTTGCACAACCTATATGTCAGCATTTTAAAGCTTGCTCTGTGTACTGTCAGTATGGTCACAAAGAATTTGAGTTTCACATAGAAACAAATGTACTCCATAACTGTTACCACCTGCACACTAAGGTAAAAATGTCAAGCTCCAAATTTTTCCCATAAAGCAACTAGGAATATAACCAATTTAGTTTTGTGTGACAGAGCTAATTGATCTCTATTAAATAAGACTTAAGTGGTTAAATTCTCAGTTGCATTGTAGGAAAAATTTTCTCCTTGAAATTTTTGGAATTTTTACATCAATTTGCTAATAAGATTGAAGATCCTGTTATTTATTTATTGGTATTTAAGATCACATATTTCTTCACAATAGTTATTTGAGACCACAACATGTTCATAAAGTCAAGTTCGGCCAATCCTTTATAGCCATGTTGCTCATTTTAGAGGACTTCCAACCAACCCAGGCATTGGTGAATGGGTCTTATTTTACTAGTAAAACATTTGTTTACCACAGTGAACAAGCACTGCTACACTTCCAGGGTTCCCACAGGGAGATCTGTCACTTAAGAAATAATGTAGAATGTTTTAGAATAATCTTACTATATTCCTTATTCAATTCTTTATTTAACGGTATGTAAAATATAATAATAGATACATTTACAGAATAACATTGTGATACAAAAACATACCGTTGGGGGACAGCATAGCCAGATTGGCTGTCTTCCTGCTATCCTCCGAGATAAATAAAATAAATAGAGCAACATCATAGTAGTATACAGCCGGAAAGAGAGAAACACAGATCATTTTGAAGTAAATTTTGTATTGTTGCACTGTTGCGTTATTGCATGGGAAACAAGACACTTAGTATGACAATGATATTTTAGAGTTCATTGGAAATAATATTGAAAATAATTTGGGAATAAGATGAGTGACAAACGGACGAGCTAGCCGGTAAAGGCAGAACTGTACTACAGATTAGTATAGTAAACTATCTAGTACAGTCTGGGCAATACGGGTTGTTACATACAATTTGTGTTTGATAATTTGAGAGAAGTTTTTGCGTTAACATTTTGTTAAATGCAGTACGAGTAGTAGCATTTCTTATACTCGGTTCCAGGTCATCCTTATATACTTGTATTGCTCACAGCAGACTATGACAATTCCAGTTTGCACGTAGGCATGATGAATGATGAAATATTTCATATTTCGTGGGTGATTCATGGTGGGTAAACTATGAACTCAAAATGATGACCTTTTAGGCCTAATTATAAATGCATTTTGATGATGCCTCAGTGAGTTCAACCCCAGTCATGTCAAAGTCTTGAACAGAAAAAAAAAGAAAGAAAATAGAGCAAATGGTCAATCTACCCCTTTGTGACATACAGAATTCCTTGACACTTAGTGGCCAACATTGTTTAACCTTCTACCTAACGTAACGGCAAAAAACGGCCAGTGCTATTCTCAAAAATCGCCAATTAATTTTCATTATTTTTTTCATTTTTTGTCTCAAAAACATAGGTTATGACCCCTCATTGGAACGAGCTCGTTGAGCTCGTTCCAATGAGGGGTCAAAACCTATGTTTTTGAGACAAAAAATGAAAAAAAATGGTTTTTCAAGAATTTTATTTGCAAGTGTCGTCTGCTTTTCAGGTTAGGTAAAGGGTTAAAATATTTGAAATAGTAAACAAACGAGTTTTGACAATGCTCATTCTGTTATCCTGGCTAAATTGTTTATATACTTCATCGCTAGTTATTCAACTTGTCATCCTTGATACCAAAGAACTTACTTTTCAAACCGGTGATTATCAGTCACTGGTGGCTACGAGTAGCACCTTGTGACTATCCCAATAGAAGTGCTACAGTGATTATCAGTTGGTGTTGGCTCCGAGTAGTGCCTTGTGATTGCCCCAATAGTAGTGCTACAGCGATTATCAATTAGTGTTGGCTCCGAGTTGTGCTTTGTGACTACCCCAGTAGTAGTGCTACATGAAACAATGTAGGCCTGTTCGGCAATCTGGGTGTTTTTAAGTAATTAGTGGACGTGTGGCACCAGGTCAAGTGCTGATAGCCCACTAATGATCTAAAATCACCCAGGTCACCTGTTAGGTCATACAAATTTTCACATTATTTTCTGGAAGAGGGTACCAGAACCATTCTGAAATTTCATTCTCCCAATGCCCCAACATTCAAAGTCACTCCGCTGTCCATGTTAAGCTACAACAGCCGCTTCTTTTAGAGTGGTCCCTCGAAAAATCATATACCAACATTTTATGGGTGCAATTTACTCCCATCTCTGATTTCAAGGAAGCTTAAAACTGTACCTGTCAATTTTTTTCATTTCCAGCACTGCTGGAGTAGTTCGATTACTTTCTTGAAGACTTCTTTAGGACTGGATATCAGGGCACCAGTTCAAAGGCCTCCAAGTTTGTCAGTCAGAATTGTACCTTCAAGGCTAAATGGAAGAACACAATGGGTTGATTAGATCAAATGTTGCAGCTAATCGGTGGGAATTCAACAACCAATATTTTCCTTTACTCCATAAATTTATACACATAAACTGTGACATGAGTGGAATTAAACTCACAAGACGATGAATTCATAGGAAATTCTGTGGGTACAAACATCCTATTGGATCTATAGATCCGTAAGTCAAAAATACTATTAATACAAATGAGACAGGTTACTGCCAGGTGGGATAACAACGAGATCTGTTACAAAAAATGTCACAATAAATGAAATATAGATATATTTGTTTCATATATATATGATATGACCTTCAGCTGGTGACCCCTTTTGCAGACCAATTATTTTTCTCATTTTTTTCCGTCATATGTGTATCATATTTGTTTGGGGAAAAAAATTGAAGAAAAATTCATTTCCATCTCTCACTGACATATTTCATTCAAATAATTTTCCTTCAGATGTTTGGGAAAATATTGTATTTGAAATGTTCATGTCATCTCATTTCCCTCGGAGTAGGAATGTTAGTCGAAGATGGGGTTAAATGTACGAAATGTAAAAAAAAAATGATGTTGTGACTTTGCTCTTTCACACCTAGCAGCCCAAATTGTTATGAGTAAAGCCTCATTGGTGGATTTAATTAAACAAGTTGGATCTAAAGGTAATGATCCATCTTATAAATTTAAAATAGGCTATTCCATCTTCAGCATCTTCAGTTAGGGAAGATAAAGAGACAGGAAATTCTGGGGTGAAAGAGCCAATGAGAATTAACCCTTCATATGTAGTAGGCAAAGTGTGATAGTTGTTTGCTAATCTTGCTGATCTGTTTTCAAAGAAGCACATGCAAGATTTCTCAAAGCTGTATGGCAATGCCCTTTAGAAAACTGTCAAAAGGAAAAAGAACTTATCACTGTGTCACTTGAATTCTGACTAGAACCTCATATCTCATTGCTACCATTCCTTTTCAAGTAAAGACGGAAGAGCTAGGTTTGCAACACTGAGGGGATCTGAAGAAGGTTTTTAAATAAATTTCCTCATATAGCACCAAGTTAAGATTTGGGTTCCCATAGGGAGCCCAAATATGAGTTCTTGTTTCCAACAAATCTGAATTAACCCCCTCCCCCCGCCACCCCCTCAGGATGTTGTATATCAAGAATCAAAAGATTCTGGTTGGTAGTGCTCGAGAAGTAGATTTTTTTTTAAAATTTAGAAGAAATTATGTAGGTGTTAATAGAATTATTATGGCCCTTATGGTGCCCTCTGTGGGCAAGGCTACTTTATTTGAACAAACTTAAATTGAGATATGTTAAGGAAAATGCAGATTAAATTTTGTTCAATTTGCTCCAGGAGTTTATGAGAAGTTCACGCTGGATGGATAGACAATGAATGGACAGACAGTCAATGTAAAGTGATCACCAAAGTTCCCCTTAAGCTTCACTCTGGGGAGCTAAAAAATCAAGGTCATGAAAATGATTTTGCTGTGCCCTAGCTAACATATGAAGGGTTAATTGGAATGTCTTATTGGTATTCATGAAGTGATATGTTACTTTGACTATTGCACTTCTCAATGATAAACTATATATCTAGTGATTGGCATATATGCTGCATGGTCTAAAATCTCAGACACACATCAGCATGAAAACTGGCAAATCTTTTAATAACTTTGACATTACTAGATCTTTGGTTTTATAACTTATGATATGATATAAAAACATTATGCTTGTGATATTCTTTAAATGCAATCTATCATCTCACAGCAGATTTGAAAAGAATCGGACTTTTGTTCCATATTTTATTTTGTAATGACTGTGACTAGAAAACATTGTAAAATTTGGGATACTGTTTGCTGAATGTTACATATCACATGACTATATTCTGGAAAGACTAACAAGACCTTTCCAGCAAACTGCAGAAGATATGTTCATTGGAATGCTCTTTCATTTTCCAAGAACAGCATTAGACACCCATAATTTAATAAACTATGCAAGACGATGGCAAGATAAGAATGTGGCCGCGTAGTGCAAAACAGTGAAAGCCCTTTAATTGAATAGCCACTTTGCCGGTGAAAATTATTCAGTTAACAAGAGTATTCAATTAACAAGGACATGGACAACTCCCTGTATTATAGAGATAAAACAAACATTTATTCTATTATATATTGTTTGACAGAGCTCGTGGAGCTCTGTCAAACAAGATATAATAGATTAAATGTCTGTACTGAATGTACTGAGGCCAAATAGGTCATAAACGTGGAGAAATCAGTGATTGTGAGCATAATTTATTGACATATTACAATATTTATTTATTTATTTATTGGGATTTAACGACACTTTCGACAGCCAAGGTCACCTCATGTCAGACAGTTTTACAGTCGGAGTTCCCAGAGAGAACCACTGACCAATGGCAGACACATCACAACATTTTTCATTCAGTTAACAGGCGTTTACTCTACAACCTGTATGCAAATGTGTATTGGAAGTAAGGTAAATGGTTTTGTGTTTGATTAGGCCACACAAAGTAGATGTTCTGTTTCTCAGGCCAAGTTTTGTAAAATTGCATGCGGGCAGGCGGTTTTTTATTTTATTTTTGTAATTATTTCTTTGCCATCAGAAGTTCATATTTTTGGTTTATTTTATGTTTTAGGCCTCATAATCTACAGAATAGCAAGGGTGGTGGTGTATTTCGTCCCTTGGGTGCAACAAGGCTTTGCAATGCTAAAGCATTGCAAAGCCTTGTTGCACTCAAGGGACAAATTTATCAATTTTATTAACTTGTGTAAAATATCAGACATAAACCATTTAATTTTTATATTTTCAAGTTTGCATTGGTCATAAAAAGAGAGCATGCGGCAGCTAAAAGGACCATACGGGAGGGCCTGAGAAACAGATTTTTAACTTTATTGACTGGTAAAGTGCCGAGTTGTTTCTGACAACAAATCAAAGCTCATCATATACTGCTCTATTACATTTAATTGGATAGTGCCTTATAGGCACTACCCAATTAAATGTCAGAGAGCAAGGTATTGTATAAAAAATCGGATTCATATCAGGGACAATAAAGGCTTCCTCAGGCAGAATGTAGCCACAGACAGTTATTGCCTGTCACTTTTGGTAAAGCCCAAAATAGGGCTTCCAGCACTCTACCAGTTAAGCCTTAACAGGGTTATTTAATTAGAAGATATTCAATTAAGTGGGCTTCACTGCACCAGTTTTCCTTATGTGAGATCAATTACAAATGTTGAGGAACATAGAACATTTGTTAACATTATATCATCACATTTGTATATTATGATAAATAATAGGAGAGATTTAAATATCTTTCGGGAGAAAAAAATCCAGTTTTCTTTGGCATGAAGATCATAACTTTTTTTGGCAATACTAATTTATTCTGCCATATCTTCTTCTTGCATGTTACTCTCAATGACATCCTGCAGCAGATCGTCGACATTGTCACTATCAGCACTGATGCCCTTATCCTCGAAATTCAAGTTAGGAACTAGGATGCTTAGCATTCTAATCACATTGAGACGTAATAGCTTGAGTTTGAATGAAGCTTTGCAACTTCCGCAATTGTTAACAGGTTGTAATGGTGAAAGCTGATCATGAAAATCAGCTTTCTTTGGCAGTTCTCTTGACTTCTTGCTTAAATCAATGGCACCACAGGAATCATCAAGAGATTCTGATTTCGGCAACGAATCCTGTGACTTTGATAGGCCTGATGCTGATCCAGGAGAATTTGCATGACCAATGGAAGCATTCAGGAGATGTGGTGAGACGTGACCGTTCAGTGGAAATTGTGGACTAGATTGACTAGGTTGATAAGCAGGGGAACGCATCTGCTCTAATGGGGTCTTAAAAGACTCCATTGATGGAAGATTTGGCCTAAGGGGTGTGTCCAGAGCACTCTGAAGTTGTTGATGGTGCAACTGTTGCTGCTCGAGATGATGGTGTAGCTGTTGCTGTTGCTGTTGCTGCAAGTGTAAATTAAGAAGTGCTGCATGATGAGACATTCGTAATGGTGAATTCTCAGATGTAACATGTGTTGTAATGTAGCTCATTCCTCTTGGTGATCGGTTGCGTTTCTCTTTGATATAATAAGACATGATGCCATCATGTTTGTTGATAATATGACTCTTTAAACTATGACTCTGGCTATACTGTACACCACAAGCACCACAGATATATGGCCTCTCTCCTGCAAAGAGTTAAAAAAAAATACTTCATATATATGGCCTCTCTCCTGCAAAGAGTTAAAACAAGAGCTGGACTGTCGTCCGGTGCACACCCCCACGTGGTGTACCGCCTAGGGTGGGCATACCTATGACCAACAAATATTATAGAAAATTATAATTCACTTAAGTTATGAAAGTTATGAATATTCTCGGACGGACTCACACACGGACGGACTCACACACGGACGGATGCACAGACGGACGGACGCATGTAATCCAGTATACCCCCATTTTCTTTGAAAGTGGGGTTATAATTATCTAATAAAATAAAAAAATTATCTGACATCGAAATTCATTCTAGTCTTGGGCAATGTGACAATTTAATTGCATACTAAGTTTCATTTAATTCCATAATGATTTACTTAAGTTATGAATATTCTCGTACGAACAGATGGATGGATGCACAGATGCAATCCAGTATACCCCCCACCCCCTCCATTTTCTTTGAAAGTTTTCAACAATTTCCAATAATTTCTAGGTCAAAAGGTATGGTAAATTGTTTGGTGTTTGAAAGTTTTATGCAATGAGGCAGAAGCCTTTGTCATATGCATGCCATATTTCACTGAAATCCGATAACCCCAATCCAGTATAACCCCCCCCCACCCCCCATTTTCTTCGAAAGTTTTCAACAATTTTTAAGTCAAAAGGTATGGTAAATTGTTTGGTGTTTGGAAGTTTTATGCAATGAGGCAGAAGCCTTTGTCATAGGCAAACAGCATACCATATTTCACTGAAATCCGATAACCCATACCTGAGATACAGGCTGAACAGACAAATAATGTCTATTTCCTACAATTTCTAAGTCAAAAAAGGGAGATAACTCTAAAAAGGAGAATGTGAGAAATATCGCTTAATCCTTTTTTTAAAGCCTATACCATAAGCAGTATTCACGGCAAATTTCATTGCAATAGAACATTCGATACCCGAGATACAGGCTGAACAGACAAAATTTGGCCCGGACGGACACAATTTCTAAGTGAACAAGTAATAATAAAAAAGAATAACTAGTGTGGGCATACCTATGACCAACAAATATTATAGAAAATAATAATTTACTTAAGTTATGAATATTCTCGGACGGACTTACACATGGACGGACGCACGGTTAATTAAAGGTTTTCGGGTTTTGGGGTCGGGCAGTCACCAAATGGGGATGCTCTCATCTAGACATCATACGGAGTCATCCTACCAAGTTACAATGAAATCCCTCCATATTAAATATGACCTGTAGACTGTGCTAAAAGTTTTACGGTTTTGGGCTTGGGCAGCCATCACGGTTGACCGATCACAACCAAAAGGGGACGTTCTCATCTAGACATGACCTCAAACCCGTCTTCGAAATTTTGTGATGATCAGATAAGAACTACGGGGTGTAGCCTGTGCTAAAGGAAAATGTGAACAGACTCACAGACTAACAAACCTCCACACGCGTGATGGCAATAGCTTATCTTGACTTTTCAAGTTAAGCTAAAAAGACAACAATTGTGATAATTGAGAATATGTTAATTTCTGTTCCCTACATGCTATGTTTTCAATAAGAATAATTTGAAGTGCAGACTGTACTGAAGAATTGAGGACTGGGTTAATGTGGCCCTCAAAGTTAATGTCTGTCAGCCAAAGTTACCAAGTTACAGTAAAATTATTCCCCAAACCAGTCATCCTACCAAGATACAATGAAATCCCTTCATAAATACGTGGACTTTGCTAAAGGAATCTAGGTCATGTGATGGTCCGGCGGTCACAGATGACTAATTATGACCAAAATAGGACAGTCTCATCTAGATATACCAAATTATCCTACCAAGTTACAATGAAATCCCTTCATAAAAACAAGCTGGAGAAAGTGCTAAAGGAATCTAGGTCACATTATGTGGTGGCGGTAACAGCTGACCGATCAAGATCAAAATAGGAAGTCTCATCTACACATCATACCAAGTTATCCTACCAAGTTACAATGAAATCACTTCATAAATATGAACTGTAGACTGCTAAACAAATCTAGGTCACATGCCTGTGCGGCTGTCACCATTGACTGATCATGGCCAAAATACGACGTTCTCATCTAGAAATTATAACGAGTCATCCTACTAATTTACAATGAAATCCCTTCATAAATGCAAGCTGTAGACTTTGCTAAAGGAATCTAGGTAACATGCTCCTCATACCGTCACGGTTGACAAAACCCAACCAAAATAAGACGTAATCATCTAGACAATATACCGAGTCATCCTGAAGGTTTTCTAAAGGTTTTTGAGTTACGGGCTCCTGTACCATTATGGTTGACCGATCGCGACCAAAAGGGGACATTCTGATTTAGATATTTTTTGGAGTCATTCTACCAAGTTACAATGAATCCCTTCATAAATACGACCTGTAGACTTTGCTAAAGGTTTTTGGGTTTTGGGCTCGCATAGCCATCACAACTGACCGATCGCGACCAGAAGGGGATGTTCTCATCTAGACATAACCTCAAACCTGCATATAAAATTTTGTGTTGATTGGACAAGAACTACGGGGTGTAGCCTGTGCTAAAGAAAATTTGAACAAGACTCACAGACTTCGGAATGCATGATGGCAATAGCTTATCTTGACTTTGTCAAGTTAAGCTAAAAATGTCTTTAGTTGTCAATTTTGTTTATCCACTCTGTGCTAAGCCTTTCTATTTAGAAATGAACGGGAAATTAACAGTTCATAATTAATTATTCAAGGTGGCATGGACACCCCAGTTATCGGTTTTTATTAGTTTATTTATTTTTATTTTATTTTATTGGTGTTTAAGGTCACATACTTATGCACAATGGCTAATCGGGACCGTGACAGTTTTAGGGCGGAGGAAGCCGGAGTACCAGGAGACAACCACCGAGCAACGACGAGCAGCTGTCAGCTCCCCAACATTGTAACTCTGAACTCTGCACCGCAGCACAGGCAGCGTTAGATTGGTTGAAGACATACACACCATCGACGTGCAGTATGCCTCAGTACACAGCGTCATCGTGCCCCCATGAAGGCAATCGGGGTGAAGTGTCTTGCCCAAGGACACAACGCGGTTGCCGCAGGTGGGATTCGAACCGAGGACCTCTCGGCTTGCAGCATGCACCTCTACCAACTAAGCCACCGCGCCCCCGGTTTTTATTAGTTGAAAAATGAGTTGTTAGGATTTCAAAAGCAGTCATATTGAAAAAGGCACTTCAAAAAAGAAATATAACTTTGTATCTTCATTTTAACCCTTTACCCAACGTAACGGCCAAAACCAGCCAGTGCTATTCTAAAAAATCGCCAATTAATTTATTATTTTTTCATTTTTTGTCTCTAAAACATGGGTTATGGCCCCTCATTGGAACGAGCTCGAGCTCGTTCCAATGAGGGGTCATAACCTATGTTTTTGAGACAAACGAGAGGGGGTATCAGTACCCCGTGGCCCACCAACAGTTGGCCAATGTAAAGGGGTGGCTGCAGTAAAAAAAAAAAAAAGTCCAAAACCTGCACACAAAAGTCCAAAATTAAAGTAAATAAGCAGCTAAAGGGTCAAATAATATAATAATAGCCCCAAGAAGCATCCTAATATAAAATAGGAACCATGGCAATATGCTACAAGGTAAGTCTCCACTTTGAAGAAAAGAAAGACAAACCTCAAAACCTGCACATAAAAGTAAAAAAAAAAAGTAAAAAGTATATTTGTTTCACTGGGTTAAAATTGAGAAAACTACCCTGATAATGTCACAGTAACCACCATGGCAATATGCCAGGAAGGTGAAACTCTACCTGAAAAATATCCACTTGGAAGAAAAGAAAGAAAAACCTCAAAACCTGCACATAAAAGTCAAAAAAGTATCACATTTGTTTCAAAGGGTTGAAATTTAGAAAAATACCCTAAAAATGTTACAGTAACCACCATGGCAATATGCCAGTGAGGTAAAACTCTACTTAAAAAAAAAATATCAAAACCTGTTCACAAAAGTCCAAAACCTGCACACAAAAGTCCAAAATTAAAGTAAATAAGCAGCTAAAGGTTAAATGATATAATACTAGCCCCAAGAAGCATCCTAACATAAAATAGGAACCATGGCAATATGCTACAAGGTAAGTCACCACTTGGAAGAAAAGAAAGACAAACCTCAAAACCTGCACATAAAAGTAAAAAAAAAAGTATCACATTTGTTTCAAAGGGTTAAAATTGAGAAAAAAATACCCTGCAAATGTCACAGTAACCACAATGGCAATATGCCAGTAAGGTGAAACTCTACTTGAAAAATATCCACTTGGAAGAAAAGAAAGCCAAACCTCAAAACCTGCACATAAAAGTATCACATTTGTTGTTTCAAAGGGTTAAAATTGAGAAAAATACCCTGAAATGTTAAGGTAACCACCATGGCAATAAGCCAGTAAGGTAAAACTCCACTTGAAGACAAAATTTCAAAACCTATACACAAGTCAAAAACCTGCACAGAAAAGTCAAAAACCTGTACACAAAAGTCCAAAATTCAAGTAACTAAGCATGGAAAGGGTTGAACAAAATATTACTATCCCTGAAAAGCATGGTGACATAAAAAAAACATCCAAAAAAAAAAAATCAAAACCTGCACATAAAAGTTCAAAATGTATCAATCCGGATGCCGACAACACTGACATTAACTTGATGTTTGCTCAGCAGCAGATGAAAAAAAATTTATATAAAACTGTTTGGTTGACATTTATTGGAGAGTACCTATTGGCCCTATCCAATAAATTATAACAGAACAATTATTTGGGAACAAAATACTGTTAAACTGAGGCTACTCTTCCTGGTAACTTGGTGAGGCCTTCATATTCACCTAATTTGGGCACATCAGATTCATGTGAATATTGTGCCCAAAATATGAGAAACTATATTATTAGTCAATATACATACAGAAAGAATATAATACAGGGCTTTCCAAGACCTATTTTGCATCGTGCGAAAGTATTTCTTAACAAATATCTTTATTTTAGAATGTTACAACAAGCTGTTAGTACCCATCTCCTAATTTGGGCACAGCCTTTACTGCTTTAAATTTGGGGTATTATAAAGGCCTGACTTGGTATCTTTGAAAAAATAAATTCCCATGTTTCAAATCACGTTTGAAAAATAATTTAGCACTCAACTAGTTAATTTAGCTGGGGATGAGCCATTATATAATATATTGTTTCCAGTGCTCAAGAAACCCTTTTTAAACTTTGTAACATCACAGTGTTTCATTACCAAATTCTTTCATTAACCCTTTACACAATGCAGACAATATCAAAATTTGTTATTTTAAATATCATTTTTTCAAAATTTTCAAAAAATTTCAACAAAAATATATCATGTGAACCCATCCTTGGAACGAGCTCGACGAGCTCTTTCCAACGAGGGGTCAGATGATATGGTTTTGTTGAAATTTTTTGAAAAATAATATTTTTTCAACTGCTGAATTTGCATATTACGCGGGCGGATACGGCCAATTCGTTGGGTAAGGGGTTAAACTGGAGACATGCCATTAGGTAATGTACAGTTCAAAGGGATCTAAGAACCATTTCAAGTAGTTACAACCGCATTGCTTCACCAAGGTCAATCAATGCCAAATTTATCCTCATAGACTCTTTATTGGGGTTTAACGACACTTACGACAGCCAGGGTCACCTCGTGTCAGACAGTTTTCCAGGTGGAGGAAGCCAGAGTACCCAAAGAGAACCACAGTGCAACAGCGAGCAACTGTCAGGCTCCCCAACATACTAACTCCATACAAGCAGGGTTAGCATTAAGTGCACCACTGACGAGCAGTACACCTTAGTACACACAATGCCACCGTGACCCCACGTGGGCAATGGAGGGGTGAAGTGTCGTGCCCAAGCACACAACGCAGTTGCCGCAGGTGGGATTTAAACCGAGGAACTCTTGGCTTGCAGCCTGCACCTCCACCTTCTGAGCCACCGTGTCCTCACAGACTCTTTACAATACCCAAACAGCAGATGAAACTTACTAAATAATTCAGGAATTACTGAGATTTTCCTTTTTTGCCTCAAAATATAGTTCATGACCTTCATTGGAATGAGCACTACAAGCTTAAGTTATGTTTTTGAGGCAAAAAGACTAAAAAATATAAAAAATTGAATGGTAGATTTTTTTTTTAATAGCGCTGGCTGGTTTTTGCCATTATGTTAGGTAAAATGTTAAGAAGATTTTCGTTATGGAGAATGAATACCAAGGACAATTCTTGCGAACTTTTCTGCTTTTTCTCAATGGCCTAGGAGTTATGGTGGATGAAAAAATCACTCACCCTCTTCCTTCTGAGGTAAAACAATCAATCAATCATCCAATTTTTGCAGACCTATTGATCTGTCTTGAGTTATGTTTTTCTTTTTTTTGTCAGCACTGTCTCAATAAATATACAGGGCTAACCTGTTCTTATAGTGATATAAATTATGTAACTGTAACAAATCGGCTAATCACAGCAAAGAGACATAAAATCAAAACTGGAATACAATACGTGTCTGGAGTGGATTGCTACTAAAATATTTGTGAAATGGAGTTTTCACTTGGGACCTGCAAAGCTTCAAGATTCGATTCGATTCCAAATCTCAAATTATTTCGATTTGGCTCCATTTGAAATTGACTGTCCAATTCATTTCCTTTCAAATCTTTTCTCAGGAATACAGCTTGGTACCAGTCATCTGCATCACCTCATAAAGTATGCCAACTCCCATACTAATTTCAGTCTCACTTGTTACTACCACTGTTGAAAGAAAAATTCAGGTTTCCAAACAGTATCGGCTGCTAATGGCTAGAGCTGTTCAGTGTCTAGTGCCGGTCAAGCCAAAAAATAAGCAGACTGTCATCTGCAAAATGAGGTCCCCAGAGGGTGAATTTGGTGATGCTACCCTGCACAGCAGGGTAGCATCACTAAATTTACCCTCTGTGAACCTCAATCTGAATCAGGGTCTCAAATCTAAACAGAAAGAGGTACCCAGAGGATATGTTGGACCACTGTATCGGATAGCATCGGCACATTCACCATCTGGGAACCTCATTCTGCAAATGACAGATTGATTGTTTTCAAGTTTGGTGCAGGTGTTTCTCACTGTTCCTGTTTTTTGAAATATAATTGGTAATTGGGTAATATTTCAAGTACATCGTCAAGGCTTCAACGAAGACATGCCTTGATGTAGTTAGAATATTTTATCAGTCGGGACTTGCGCCATCACAGTCGTAACAAATATGGTTTACAGTCCCTCAACAGGGTTCCTGCACCAAACCTCTAAGCAAATTCCAGGAGTTTCAAGAAGGTTTTTAGTGCTTTTTCAAGGAATTTCAAGGAGAAAAACAGACAAAATTCAAGGATTTCCCAGGAAACATTTACCACTTGCATCCAAGAGACAGACAATATAACTCGCCCCTTTACCTAAGCTAACAGAAAAAAACGTCCAGCGCTTTCCATGAAAATCACTGTTCAATCTTTTTATATTTTCATTTTTTGCTTCTGAAACATAGGTTATGACTCTCATTGGAATGAGCGTATCACGCTCGTTCCAGTGAGAGGTCACAACCTCTGTTTTGGAAAAAATTAAAATGTTCAAATGCACAGTAATTTTTTCACAAGTATCGTCTGCTACAAGGTAAAAAGGTAAAAGAATGGACATCTGATGTATGGTATTTTGAAATAGCACACTGTCAATGCATAGCCAACTCAATTTCCAGGAGTTTCCAGGATGGCCTTCAAAATTCAAGGAGTTTCCAGGTTCTTTGGACGGTGTTTTGAGATTCAAGGACTTTCAAGGAATTCAAGGAGGTGCGGGAAGCCTGCTCAAACCCAATGAGTCATTTCCAAGATGATCCAGACTCGATTCAAGGTTCGAATCAATTTCAAATAATCAACCCGATTCAATTCGAGATTTGATTTGAATAAAGAATGTGTGATTCGCAGGGCCCTAGAATTCACCCATACAAAAACTGTCAACTCATGTGATAATGGACAACATGGGACAAGCCAAGTTTTAGCTGACTGAATTCTTCTTGTAGATCAAAGGTCAGAAGTTTTTCTTTGGGTGGAAACTCCCCTCAATGAGTGTTATAGTGGGAATCCACTCTCCACATATTGTAAGCTTACCTGTATGTATACGGAGATGAACATATAAGTTACTCTGGTGTTTGGTAGTGTATGGACAATGGGTACATTTAAAGTACATGTCCCCCGATCCTGGCTCAGGCTTCTTACGCACCATGCCTTTGCCTTGATGGGTGTTTTCTATGTGATTTTCCAAGTTCTTCTGGCGACGGAATGTTCTTTCACAAAACTGACATTTCAGATAGTCTTTTTCTACATCTGGAGGACTAGGAAATTTGTTTTCCACATTTGGAAACAGTTTAGCTGCAAGATTTTGTTCAATTGGATGTGGTGAGAATGGAAACATAGGCAAGCCATTGAAAGGGGTTGGAATCCACCCATTCATTTGTGGGTTCATATACCCGGGTTTCATAATCTGATCATGCAAAATACCATTGGAAGTAACAGGTGTCTTGGGTGAAAGACTGTCTTCACCCTTCAACTCTGAAGGCACTGGTTTGGCTTCAGGAGAATGGACGTCAATATTGTCACCATGATTGGTTTTATTAATTGTCTCTAAGTTATTATTTGGTGGTAATGGAATGTTAGCTGGAATGTGTTGTCCGTCTATCTCATCATGACTTCGCTCCATGTCGATAGTCAGGCCTCCATTTATTGGTTCCTCCTCACCCTCACTCTCACTGAATGACTGTTCAGTCTCTCTCATTCTTCGAACGATATCTTCAAGAGTAGGCTTTCTTTTTGATCGTCTATCCTCCCCATTGACAGCAGAACAAGGGCTGCTATTACCATCATGTTCTGCTAGCAGCCCTTTAGGACTAGGAGTAGAAGCACCAGAACTACTGTAATCTTCATTATCTTGAGTACTGTCTGCACTCTGTACATACCTTGGCGAAACCTGACTTTGACTGACTAGTTCATGTTGAGACTGCGACGGGAAGTTCATCGATGGGAAGGCCATCTGAATCCCACCAGGGCAATTATTGTTCATACGACTTGCTTGTGCAAATGCTTCAATCATCTGCTTCGCTTGAGCAAAACTATCACTCATCTGTGCTTCAGATGAAGTGTCCATCTCTGTCTGCCTGTAGAAATCATCAGCCTTTTGCGAAACTGTGTCGGGGGACACTGGCTGAACATCCGAAACTTGTGTGTCTACAACCATTTTGTTGATGTCAGAGCTTAGCTTGGAGTAATCCTTCTTGGAACTTGCAATAAGTGCGTAGTCCTCAGAAAAAATAGACTTTGATATGGAATGGAAATCTTTGGTAGAAACAGAATTAGAAAGTTTATATTCCGTAGATGTGACAGAGTCAGATCTCTGATACTCTGGACGATTCAGAGAGCTATTCAGTTGGTATTCTGATCTGTTAACTGTTGTGTCTGGATTTCTAATACAAGCTAAGCGTTCAATTTCCATCATTTTTTAGCACACTCAGTCTTCTCTTGTGTTCTGTTGTCATCTGTAAAGAAAGAAACATAATTTTTAATCCAAGCTGCTAAAATTAGATCTTTTGTAACCCTTTGTGACCCCTCGTTGGAACGAGCTCGACGAGCCCGTTCCAACAAGGGGTCACATATGGTTTTGTTGAAATTTTTTGAAAAATAATATTTTTTCAACTGCTGAATTTGCATATTATGCGAGCGGATGTGGGCGATTCGTTGGGTAAAGGGTTAATTACTATATGCAAGAACATCACAGTACAGCAGCCGTGGACTGGTCACTTTCCGACGGTCAGCAATATTTCCAGGGACGCAATAATGTTAGATTTCAAACACTAATTATAGGAATAAACATAAAAAATTTAATTAATGTACAACCCGGTGCTTCATTATTTAAAAGTTTGCTGATGATGACGATTATTACCTTGTAAACGCATGCGTGGACATCACTGCCCAAGCGTAGATTATGACTAGTCCATGGAGACTGTACTGTTTATCGGCGCGTAGGAAGCTTATAATATTTGGGTGGGGGGGGGGGGGGTGGGGGTATTATAAACGAGAGCTTGTAGGGGGCAGCACGGCCACCTTTGGCAGCCCGCTCTACATAGCCAAGCCCAGGGGAGAGTGTGGGAGGGGGACCACTCCCGGGAAAATTTGTGAAATATGAACTACTGAGAGCTCATTTTTCTCGCTTCTGAAGAGAAAAAAAAATCAAGGTATCGTTGCTGTTAATTTTTGGTGTTTATAGGAGGATGTATGTCAGAGAGGAAGATGTTAACCTGTTGAGCGTCAAATCAGTCAGTGACATCGGCTACAAACTTTTCTATGCACTGCAAATGGTGAAGATCATACATGTAAATTCTGTCTGACATTTAATTCTGCTTGGCAACATTTATTTGTGTCTGTATGATGTAGAATATGCAGATGTATGTGGTTATTTTCGTGTAGATACTGGATATGATTTACAAAGTTTTGGAATTTTTTTTTTTCGGGGGGGGGGGGGGGGGGGGGGGGGGGGGGGTAAATACCCCGCTCCCTCCCTGGTTCTTATGCCACTTCTGTATATTGATTTAAATATTATAATTATGGGTATATGTTTCACAAATCTTCCAGTTCTTGGTATGAGTTTGCTTTCCGGACCTTAACTGGTAGAGTGCTGGAAGCCCATATTTGGGCTTTACTCTGAGGTGAAGGTACTACAACTTGAAGGCTTCATACTCAGTGGATGTGCTTCATATTATCTTGGAAGTGATATTATTTAGTCTGAGGGACTTGTGTTACAATTTATGGGAGTGCCTTTATGGGCACTCTCCCATAAATTGTAACAAGGCAAAGACCTGTGAACAAATTTTGATGGCCAAAAATAATTCAGCACACTACCAGTTAATTATATACAGTCCATATAAATTCAAAAGTCAGTGGTTAATTTTTTATATGCACATATAACGCACCTTATTGAGGTACACTGACTTTTTGTCACCTTTATGAATCATCATCAGCGAGGTATATCTAATATCGCAACATCACAGAGACGAACCCAGCTAAGTCTGGAATGCAGTGTAGAATTCATTTATTAATTGGGGTTTAAGCCACATATTTCAATGGCTAATTGTTACTGCAATATGGAGATAAAGTCAAGTTTAGTCAATCGTTTATACCTTGTTGCCCCTTTTAGAGGACTTCCACTCCAAGCATTAGTGACTGGATCATATTTTACCAGTAAAACAGAGGTTGTTTATCACAGTGTATGGGTTAATAAAGGAACAAACTTGCTTCAAAACAGGCAAACATTGTCACACTAATTCACATCAATTATATGAGACAGAATAAAGTGGGCGTGGTACGTGCTGACATACTTGTTCACTTGCATGATCATTAAACTATATCAGTAGCTGGAAATGGTCATTTTTAACCCTTTTAAAAGAATGCAGGTAGCAGACAATACTTGCAAATTAAATCTTGAATAACAAAAAAAAATTCAATTTTTGTCTCAAAAACATAGCATATGACCCCTCAGAGCTCATTCCAAGCTATGTTTTTGAGACAAAAATTGAAAACATAAAATTTTAATGGAAATTTTTTGTATATAGCACTAGCTGGTTTTGACCGTTATGTTGGGTAAAGGGTTAATGCTGTAAATCATCAATGGTATGGCAATATTCAGATTCCTATTAGGGCAAGTGATTAATCAGTTAACCAAGGTTAATCCATGTGATTAATCGATCAAGAAAACCCTTTAACCAACGCAGACGATTTCAAAGTTTATTATTTTAAATATTATTTTTAAAATTGTTTCAAAACATTTCAACAAAACCATATCATGTGACCCCTCTTTGGAACGAGCTCGTTCCAAAGAGGGGTCACATGATATGGTTTTGTTGAAATTGTTCGAAAAATAATATTTTTTCAGCTGCTGAATTTGCATATTACGTGGGCGGATGCAGGCGATTCGTTGGGTAAAGGGTTAAACATTTCAACTCTACACTTGACTTGAAGTTTTTAGGTGTTAATCTGACTCTCAAAAGCTCTTCTCAGTCAAGGAAAGACCAGAGAAATTTTCTTGTACAGAACCCACATCTCATTTAGAATAAGTCAGTATGCTAATGTCATATACGGTACAGTTATCATGGACTGGTCGTACTCTACACATGGGCAGTGATGTTCACGCATGCATTTACTAGGTAATAAAAATCAAAATCAGGCAAATTTTAATTAATGAAGTAACCGGTTGTACCCGGTGCTTCATTAAATAAATTTTTTATGATTATTCCTATAATTAGTGTTTGAAATCTAATACAGTAGAATCCTCTTAATTGAATATCCATTTTGCCAGTAAAATTTGTTCAATTAACAGGAGTATACAATTAACAGGGATTTGGTCAGCTTCCAGAGTTCTGGGGGTAAACTGAGCATTTATTCTATTATATCTTGTTTGACAGAGCTCATAGAGCTCTGTCAAACAAGATATAATAGAATAAATGCCTGTACTGGATGTAGTGAGGCCAAAAAGGTTGATAAATAAGGAGAATTTGGTGCGTGTCACAGTAATTTTTTTGACATATTACAAAAATTTATATACAATTAACAAGAGTTTACTCTACAACCCATATGCAATTAACAGATCAAATTTGTACTGAAGGTATGGTAAATGGTTTTGTGTTTGAAAATTATATTCAATTAACCGGGATATACAATTAAGAGATATCCAATTAAGTGGGCTCCACTGTATTGTTGCGTCCGTGGAAATGCCTACCCATTCAAAATGACCAGTCCACGGCAGCCATACTGTAAACACATATACCTTAATGGAAAGAGCTCCATTCAATCCTCAGTCTGGACAATACTGACTGATCAACATCTTTATAAATGTGTGTATCCGTCAATGACTTAAGTAACAATCTCCAACCCATTCTATCTTTTACCGCAATTATCTTAAACAACTAGACGGATATTTCCTTTAATTGATCACAACTACAGTCTCGACATGTGTATAATGCATACTGCATGTGTGCGCTATCTATCTTAGGTATATAATAGTTCTATATAAGGAATACATTGATAAGTACATGTATGGATTTCCTGTACTCAACTTCCGTGATATTGATAAGTACTGCACAAACACTACTGATATCGAGTGCGAGAATCTTGTACCTATACATAGAGGAGTGTAAAAAAAAATAAACACAACAGGGTCAATGAATTTAAATCTTTATAGGCCGGATGCAGATAATGCAAAGAAAGCCTCTTGATAAATCATATTTATGTCAACTTATTCAATTGGATTTACCTTCAATGATCTATTGAGATACTCAATTGGAAAACAGTTTCTATCAAATTTCCTTGTTCAATTCATGAATATGATTGTGACAAGAAAATTTCCATCTTGAAGAAATGACTAAATATCATCCATTAAACACCTTCCTAATCCTCAACTCCCTATCCACTGATTTTTTTTTAACTGACCCATCACTCTTGTGAGAGGATTTCAGGGAAAATTAATTTCTATTTGTGTGTTTCTTCTATAGATGAAAAACAAAGAAGAAAAAAAAAAACATTGACACTTTCCACCCATTACCATGATTATTTCCCCCAAAGTTATTTATTTATTTATTGGTGTTTAAGGTCACATACTTATGCAGAATGGCTAATTATGACCGTTACAGTTTTACGGGTGGAGGAAGCCAGAGTACCCAGAGAGATCCACAAAGAAACGACGAGCAACTGGCAGCTCCCCAACATCGTAACTCCGCACTGCAGCACAAGCAGGGTTAGATTGGTTGAAGACATGCGCACCATCGACGTGCAGTACTCCTTAATACACGGCGTCATCGTGCCCCCATGTGGACAATCGGGGTTAAGTGCCTTGCCCAAGGACACAACGTGTGGGTCCGAATCGATCGCTCAGATGGTCACCCATTCGGGGATTAACTGGGCTTGACGTTGCTCAACTTCGGTGATCTGACGAGAACCGGTTACCACAACGACACCGTGCCCCTCCCCCAAAGTTAACGACATGTCAATGAAAAAAATGAATTCAGGTTTCGTTGGGTCCACTTGGAATGAAACCACATAATTAAACTTGGGGTTCCATAACTGAAATTCTCTGGTTCATCACCTCTAGATTGAGTGTTAGAAGCTGCTATCAGGGCTCTATTGAAAAGTGCTGAAAGCCACTATAGTGGCTTTACACTTCATATAGCTTCTCGTTTGCTCATCAGAAGGCAAAAATTTTCATAGCAAATTGTTTTGGTACTATTTATTGGAGAGTGCCCACAGGCACTCTCCAATAAATTGTAACAAATCAATTATTTATGAACAAAATCTTGCTAAACTGAGGCTTCCCTTGTTGGGAGCAAAAGAATCTTTGAAAAAAAAAACATGCTATAAAGCATCTTTGAAAAATTATTCAGCACTCTACCAGTTAAGCCCAGAACCAACTGACCATTTTTGTTCATTCATCCAAATGTGGACTTTAATCTGAAGTCCAGGTATCGCAATATGGATATAGCTTCATATGGATGTATGAGGGTATGCAATATCCATGTGCACAGACACCATACTAAACACCAACTGGTTAACAGGTGAAATACACAGCAGAAAATCATGTTCTTCTGGAATAACACAACAGATTTAGAATGGAATCAGTATGAAGATTTCATTTCAAGCAATACTCAACAAACAAAGGGCAATAACTCTCTTTTTGAGAAATCTATGTGCCTTTATTCATTTATTGGTATTTGCATGTCACCTACGGCTTCATTGGCTATATAAAGACGACAACATGGGTATGAAGTCAAGTTTAGCGTGTGCGGCCTTCAAACTTGTCTAAGACAATGTTAACATAAAACAGTCTTTCAAATTTTATTGAAATTTGAAATCTCACTGTTCAAGTTATTGCATAAACAATGAAATTTCAGTAAAAATTCAACAAATGACAATAACTTCATTAATTTTCACGGACTGATGGTGATTATCGTACCTGTCCAATTGTTAATATAAAGCAGCAGCCCAAAATTAAATAAGGCCCCGCAAAGAAAATCTTCTGTTTCTCAGGCCATTTTTTTGTAAAAATGCATGTGGGCGGGCATTTTTTTATTTTATTTTTTATCTTTATAATTATTTCTTGGCCATCAAAAGTTCATGTTCTTAGTTTGTTTTATGTTTTAGGCCTCATAATCTACAGAATCATGGGTGGTGGTGGTGTATTTCTGTCCTTGAGTGCAACAAGGATTTGCAATGCTAAAGCATTGCAAAGCCTTGCTGCACTCAAGGGACAAATTTATCAATTTTATTAATTTGGTTAAAATATCAGACATAAATCCCTTTAATTTTTTATTTTTTTTAAGTTTGCATTGCCTATAAAAGGAGAGCATGCAGCAGTCAAAAGGACCATTGGGGGAAGGGAGTGGGGGAGAGGGCTGAGAAATGGATTTTTAACTTTTATTAACCCTTTACCCAACGAAGACGATATCAAAATTTATTATTTTAAATATCATTTTTTGAAATTTTTCAAAAAATTTCAACAAAACATTATCATGTGACCCCTCGTTGGAACGTGCGCAACAAGCTCGTTCCAACGAGGGGTCACATGATATGGTTTTGTTGAAATTTTTTGAAAAATAATATTTTTTCAACTGCAGAATTTGCATATTACGTGGGCGGATGCGGGCAATTCCTTGGGTAAAGGGTTAACTAACTATTCATCAAGTTATCGCATAAATAAATTTCCAGATGGGTGGAAAGATGGATGCAGGGTGTTAAGACAGATGGACAGGAGAGGAGACAGACAGAGCTCTTTACTGTATTCCTTCCTATGAGGAGATAAAAAGGGTTGACAAAAAAAAGTTTGACTTTCAACGAGCTTGCGAAAGACTGCCATTATTGATTAATGCAGCAGAACCGAGTAACCATTTGAAAACTTATGATGGTAAAAATGATATTTTTTGTTCACAGCTGTTTGCACTGCAATTTCAGCATCTCACAGAGTGACATCCATTGAGTTGAGATATTTTTATGAAGCAAAAAAACAAATTATTTAATGAAAATTACTCTTCATATTGTTATGCTTGCCACAGATTGTTATCTGGATAAAAATCCATGTAAAGGGCAGGTTCAGCGTGTGACCATGAATCAGCAATGAATAACGGGGGTTGAAAACAACAATCGTACTTCATTTCTCCGTCATACATCTCAAGTGATCTCCACAAATTTATCTTTTATGTATAGGATAACAATGGAATCTATAATTTATTATAAAGTGTGTTTTTTACATCAGCATTCAAAATGAAAGTTTTGTCATAAAAGTACTTAACTTTTTCGGTTTTCATAATGCAAGCTTTTCATAACACTGAGTTCATCTAGGTATTTTTATGACTACATCATTTATTTTTCAAAGAATTAGTGATAAAATTAGGAAAAACACCCTAACAATTACAAAGACTCTCAGATAATTTGGTTAAAAAATGCATTGGGAAAAAACATGTGAGACTGAATGGAAAATGATTTGTTCTCTCTGTTGACCGGGTACATCTCAGTACATATGTGACATAGTACTGAAAATAAAATTGATGTTTTGTAAGGATTCATATTCTTACTGTAAAAATTAGGGCTGTCACGATTTTTTAATTTAGGAATCGATTAATCGTCGCAAATAATCGATTATAATTCATTAATCATACATAGATGACCCCGTCCCCACATTTCCCTCTCTTTAAGTTGTTAAAAATGAAGTTCAAGTCAGTTGACCTTCCTTAAGTAAAACAATGAAGACGATCCCTTTTTAGGTACATTCAAAGGTTTGATGTTCTGAACTTTTGAACCGTCAGTGTAATAATCAAGACGGGTCGTCAGTTGCGAACCTCGCAAGTTCGCAACTGCTGACCGGTCTTGATTATTACACCTACGGTTCAAAAGTTCAGAACATCAAAGCTTTGAATGTTCCTAAAAGGCAAATGCTTCTAACGGCTTCTTGAGATTTAAGGTTGACGTTCTTGACCCTTTACCTTAAGAAACAATAGTTTTTTAATTTTTTTTTTAATTATTAAACGTCTAAAATGGGGTAAAATTTACCGATTCTTCGACACAAAAAATACTAATTGATTTCGGCGTGATCGATCAGTAATCGATTAATCGAATAATCGTGACGGCCCTAGTAAAAAGAAGAGGAGAACCGTTACAGTGAATTTTACAAATATTTATTGGTGTTTGAGGTCACACATTTCTGCACAAAGTCACTGCAACATAGATATAAAGTCAAGCCCAGTCAATCGTTTATACAGTATGGGTGCAGTGGACTGGTCACTTTCCACGGATGGGCATTATTTCCATGGACGTAATAATATTTGATTCCAAACACAAATTATAGGAATAATCATCACAAATTTAATTAATGAAGCACCGGGTGCGACCCGGTGCTTCATTAATTAAAATTTTGCTGCTCCTGATTTCTATGACCTGGTAAATGCATGCGTGGACATCACTGTCCACGCGTGGAATACAACCAGTCTGTACAGTACTATGTTGCCAATTTTACAGGGCCCAGTAACACACACAAATTTTAGGGCGTTGTTAGATGTTGGTGCCCGACGTCTTGGTCATATCGTCCAACTATTTGGAACATACCTAAATTGCTTTTATCGGATTTATATGGTACCAATATACGACTAGCGGGGGCAACCAGGGGTGGCTAATCTTTCAGAAAAAAAACACCGGATACAGGAACCTTGCCAATATATAATGTTATGGAACAGAAAGAATTTCAAGTTAAGGTCACTGTGACCTTGACCTTTGGTATAAAGACCCCAAAATAAATAGGATTTTTCCTCTGCTCATCACACCCAACCTACATTTCAAGTTTGGTTTCAATTGGCAAAGTGGAATTATAATTAGAGAGTGAAAACCAATGCTCACACTTTCTGGAAATTTCAAGGTCAATGTGACCTTAACCTTTGACAGAATGACCCAAATATATATAGAGTTCTTCCTCTCATCATATCCTACTCATATATCAAGCTTGGTTACAATCAGCCATGCAGGATTTTAATTACAGAGCAGAAATCAACTTCTGAAAATTGTTTAGGTTCAAGGTCACTTTAATCTTGACCTCTGGCACAATGACCCCAAAATAAATTAAGGATCTTCCATGAATAATGATACACAACCCACATGTCACATTTGGGTTTGATTGGCAAGTGTAACTTTAATTGGACAGTGGAATGCAGGCCCCGAGATCAGCCCCGAGGAGCACTTGCTGGGGTTTTTTTTTCAAGCCCCGACATTTTCCACAAAAAGCACTAACAATAATGGACAAAATGGAAAATCAGCCCCGAAAAGGCCCCGACCTCAATATGTGGGGCACTTTTTTTAGGCCCCGACCATTTTACTCAAGGTGAGCCCTGGGAATGCAAGTCAGTCTTCACAAAGACAGATGGCAAGAGAAATGTATGGATGGAGAGAGGGCAGACAAAACCATGGCATTGGACATCTCCTCCTCACCCCCCCCCCCCACCCCCCACCCCCCCACCCCCCCCCCCCCACCCCCATTTTCAACACTGGCTCCCTGGGAGGTATCATTTCAATCAACACTGTCAACGTCGAAATGGGCGAGACCATCCTGGCTTGTTGGGAGGTTCAGTAATAATTTATCGAGCTGTTGGATTAAATTATTACCAAGCCTCGCTTCAGAGTTTTTGATCTTTATATCGTCTGCTCGTCCACTACCAATTTTTTCTTCATGCAAATATTCATAAACACCGTGCTGAAATGGTTATCTGTTAGAGAATAAGCATAAGGAAGAAGCGACAATAAGAGATAATTTGAAACTGTTGTTGATTTATTGATGTTTAAGGTCACATATTTATGCACAATGGCTAATCATGACCGTGGCAGTTTTACGGGTGGAGGAAGCCGGAGTACCCGGAGAGAACCTCCGAGCAACGGCGAGCAACTGTCAGCTCCCCAACATACCAACTCCACACTAGCAGGGTTAGCATTGGTTGAAGACATGCGTACCATCGACGTGCAGTACGCCATAGTACACTGCGTCATCGTGCCCCCTTGCGGGCAATGGAGATGAAGTGTCTTGCCCAAGGACACAACGCGGTTGCTGCAGGTGGGATTCGAAGCGAGGGCGGCTCGGCTTGCAGTCTGTACCTCTACCTACTGAGCCACCGTGCTCCCTTGAAACTTTTGTATATGTTGAGACTGGTAAGCACTTTAGTTTTGAAACCTTTGTTATTCACTGAGGCATCAAATCAATCTGCTGAAATGTACACAGACATAATTAAGAGAAAGAAATTGACAATCTTCATCAAAGTGACATTAATTTCCTGGGTGAGTAAAAATCACCAGACAAACATAAGTGAAATATGTATACAGATAAATTGATCGTGCAGTTTCACACATAACATTTTTTAATTCCATTTGTGGATGTGAATGTTATCATAAAACTGTTATTATTTGTTTTCAACAAGTGAAATGCAATATGATACTAATGATAGTGAAGGAAAAACTTCTAAAAATCAATAAGCTTTTTCTCAAATTGCAATTAAAATATGCTATTTCTTTCACAAGCACTACAAGTGTATCTACGGAAAATTGTGCCTATGACATACACAAATTAATAGAACGCCATGCTGTTTCCATCTTAACCCTTTACCCAACGTAACGGCCAAAACCGGCCAGCGCTATTCTCAAAAATCGCCAATTAATTTTCATTATTTTTTCATTTTTTGTCTCAAAAACATAGGTTATGACCCCTCACTGGAACGAGCTCGTTGAGCTCGTTCCAATGAGGGGTCATAACCTATGTTTTGGAGACAAAAAATGAAAAAAATAGTTATTCAAAATTTTTTTTTGCAAGTGTCGTCTGCTTTTCATGTTAGGTAAAGGGTTAAAAGAATTTCCACCAAAATAAATCGGTACAACTAATGTGAGATCTCGCTTCGGCGAGATCGTGCTTTAGTTGTTGATATTTATATAGGCGGAAATTCTGTTTATTTGTATTTTCAAGATATTTTTCATCAAATCTAGTCATGGCTGCTGAGGAGCAGCCATGACTGGAGTTCATGGAAAATAGGCCGATTAAATCGTCAGATGTGTACCCATACGCGCAACTAGTAGAAAGCTGTTATTATCTCGGGACCAATTTTTGGAGGAATTTTCAATTTGAAGGATAAAGGGTTAATATCTCAGGATGAAATTATCAGATTTACACCAAAAACTATACAGCTCGGCACATCAGGAACCTGAACACAAATATAAAGTAACATGACAATCCGAGCAATATTTTTCAAGTTATTGAATGCCAAAGAAATGGATACGGATGCCGGATGGACAGACACATGGATGGACAGACAAAGGATGAACAAACAACGGAGGGCCACCCCGGATGCCAACAATATGTGTACCATACATGGCATGGGTACACATAAAAAGTCATCTAAATTTAACTTCACCCTTTATCTAACCTGAAAAGCAGACGACACTTCCAAACAAAATTCTTGAATAACTAATTTTTTACATTTTTTGTCTCAAAAACGTAGGTTATGACCCCTCATTGGAACGAGCTTGTTCCAATGAGGGGTCATAACCCAAGTTTTTGAGACAAAAAATGAAAAAATAATGAAAATTAATTGATTTTTGTGAAAAGCACTGGCCTGTTTTGGCAAATACTTTGGGTAAAGGGTTAATCAATCATGGGTGAAAACATCTATTCGATTTCTCGGTAGACAATTGGACAAAATACATCCAAATTATAGTTATTTTAGTGGCAAGAGAAATCCTGTCGTGGGCAGAAAAATCTGCCAGAAGCATGCGAGGACTTAAATGATTCCTATTTATTATTCTCCCAACTTCCTAGAGAGCAGGGGCATACAGTGGAATATCTCTTAATTGAATATCCCCGTTTATTGCATATAATTTCCAAACACTAAACCATTTCCCATAGCCTCAGTACAAATTTCACCTATCTATTTAATATTTATTTATTGGTGTTTAAGGTCACATATTTCTGCACAATGGCTAACCAAGACCGTGACAGTTTTATGGATGGAGGAAGCCAGAGTACCCGGAGAGAACGACCGAGCAACGGCGAGCAACTGTCAGCTCCCCAACAAACCAACTCCACACAAGCAGGGTTAGCATTGGTTGAAGACATGTGCACCATCGACGTACAGTACTCCTTAGTACACAACGTCACTGTGCCCCCACGTGGGCAATGGGGTGAAGTGTCTTGCCCAAGGACACAACATGGGGGGCGGGGGGAGGGTGCTGTGTACTAAGGTATACTGCACGTCGATGGTGCACCCGTCTTCAACCATTCTAACCCTACTTGTGTGATGTTAATACATTGGCAAGTTGAACAGTTGCTTGCTGTGGTTCAGTGGTTCCCTGTGGGTACCCCGGCTTCCTCCACCCATAAAACTGTCTGACATGAAGTGACCCTGGCTGTCAAAAGTATCATTAATCTGCAATAAAAAAAATAAATGGATTTGGTACCAACAATATTTCTTCACTTTGAATTTTACTTTGAAATTGGATTTTGTTTCTTCTGTATTCAAATACCTATATTCCAAAGAATTTTTTAAACAGAGTTTGTAGTTTTATATCATACAAACTTTTTCTTCAATAAATGTAACTAAAAGAAATCTTTCCAATGTTATAATATGGCAAAATAAATCATTGATAATGATACCTTTAACTCTTAACCCGCTGAGTATTTTCAAGATATTTTTTCATCAAATCTAGTCATGGCTGCTGTAAAGCAGCCATGACTAGTGTTGATAAAAAATTAATCTAAATATAACAAGACATTATTGGTGAAAAAATCCATTCAATTTACAGGGGAAAATATGTTTAAATATGCCCAAATTATACTTATCTCAGTGACAAGAGAAACCATGTGCTGGGCAAGAATATCCGCCAACAGCATGCAGAGAGTTAAAGCAATTCCATGAAAATGAAGATTTTCTTTCCCTCTGGTATTGTCAGTCTATCCGTCAAAAAAACACCATACGTCCTGAGATTTACATAAAAAAGTCATTTTAGTAACAATCACAAGGAATTTACTATTTGGCATAAGTTGAATTTTACAAGTACTGTTATGTTGACAAATTTTTGTAAGTTTTTCTTCTTCATTTTTAATCACTCTAATGACCTGCACTATGAATGCTGTGTTGTTATAAACCTGACTACAGTAGTATTCAATTTAAAATAATTTGAACGAAAATGACTTCCGATTTAAGACATCGTAAAGATGAAATCACAGCAGTCACCAATGGCAAGCCCCAAGACTTTAATCAGATCATCTGAATAGAATTCCACGGTCATATTAGTAATGCATACTTATTTTTTCAATTTCTGCAATGTTCATGAAAAATTTAATTAAAAGCCCTTCGGCTGACAGTAAATTTGCTGGCCATGAAAATAATACAAACACAGAACTGTATTTTTCCCTTGACATATAAGATACACCATAATAAGACTAAAATATTTTATTGCATTTAGATTAAGTGTCAGCGGCAACTACTTCCAGCTTGTTTATGAAATATTACTGAAATTCAGACCATCAATCCTAATTTTTTCCTTTGTGAAAAATGACATAGGAGATTATTTTTTACAGTAGTTGATTACCACTACAATACTCAGAGAAAGGAATGGTTTAGCGTGCCGAAGGCGCGCAGGGACGGTATGGGGGACAAGCCCCTTTCGACCCTCGGTGACTGTAGATGATTGGTTTCATGTCTAGGCATGTCAAAGGAGGAGAAGGTTCAGGTACTCGGCAGGTGTCTCTGATGGTTTAGCGTCGTTTATGCCGTTGTCTCTTCTTTTTGGGTGGAGGTGGCTGGGAAGGAGAGACTGTGGTATTTGTTGGTGTAGTTGGGCTG
This sequence comes from Pictodentalium vernedei, assembly GCA_031216915.1. Lineage (NCBI taxonomy): Eukaryota > Metazoa > Mollusca > Scaphopoda > Dentaliida > Dentaliidae > Pictodentalium > Pictodentalium vernedei. The sequence continues at coordinate 399,055,646 of CM062289.1, forward strand.
TTGATAATGGAGGACTGACTAGGGTGGAATGGTCGAGTCCTTGCTGCTTCAGGAGTGTTGGTGCTGTGGCTGTTGCGCTGTTCTATGAGTGACGTCGTGGTCTTGGTGTAATCTCAGATAGAGGAGCATGTGGAGTCAATTTATGTGATAAAGCATGACAAATTTTAAACACAGTTTTAGCCAATGGACCTTCAGGTTCAACCCCCGAGGTCCATAGGCCAAAACTTTCCTTGTAAGTCTCATACATTCCATGTAGGTGATTATGCTGTTTTTAGTCACCCTACATTCACCAAACTCTTTTTGCAGAAACACTCTTGAATTTTAAACATTCCTCCTTTCTATTTATTTATTTATTGATGTTAAGGTCATATACTTATGCACAACGGCTAATCATGACCGTGGCAGTTTTACGGGTGGAGGAAGCCAGAGTACCTGGAGAGAACCACCGAGCAATGACAAGCAGCTGCCAGCTCCCTAACATCGTAACTCTGCACAGCAGCACAGGCAGTATTAGATTCCTCCTTTCTTTTGGTCCTGTAAACTATTCTCAAGGGTAGACAATAACACGGTCTCTGCAAGAATCACCCAACCAGATCTACCACAGTAAACAAGCACTGCTTCACTTCGTCGGGTTCCCACAGGGACTGTGATTTTATATTTCCAATTTTTCCATTTGATGATAGTACTGAGAATTACAGTACAAGTCAAAATAAGTTGTAGGATAACCACTATAAACTATGTATCTTTCTCTTCCAATACTGATAAAACAATAATCTGACATCATTTTCTGGAAAGCTCTCACTGAGAGCTTTCCAGAAAATGACGTCATATTCTGATCTTATGAGTGGAGGAGCAGCAGTATACTTAGTTTATTGCAGTTATGCTACAACTTATTTTGACTTGTACTGTAGATGTAGTCATAATTTGGTGAGAAGACAACTGAAGATATTCTATAAAGGTATAATTCTGTAATCCCTTTTGCTTTAATTTAACCCTTTACCCAATGCAGACGATATCAAAATTTATTATTTTAAATGTCAATTTTTCAAAACATTTCATCAAAACCATATCATGTGACCCCTCTTTGGAACGAGCTCGTTCCAATGAGGGGTCACATGATATGGTTTTGTTGAAATTGTTTGAAAAATAATATTTTTTCAACTGCTGAATTTGCATATTAAGCGGGTGGATGCGGGCGATTCGTTGGGTAAAGGGTTAACAAATAAAATGTTTAAACTAGAATTTCTATCATATCTGTGATTGCATTTGTTGTAAAAGATTTTTTTTCTGTACCGTTGTATATCACTGAGTCATAAAAGTGGGAGAAGGGGAGCATGTATACTCTCTGCTTCTTGGAAATAAGCAAACACATGACATCTGTCGGGGTTTTTCCTTTCTTGTTCTTATTAACAAAAGACAGGCAGCATTTAGTCCCATCTTATTATTGATTGGCCCCCCTGAGGCATTCAATGTTTTTATCTAAGCACTGTTATTTCAGTTGTATGAAAGCGAGTATTAGTAATAACTCTTAGCTCTACATTTAATTATAAATTAAAACGATTGTTCCATTTTCTTTTATGAAAGTGGATTCACATACAACCTCTTGTATGCCAGTCACTTTACAGATTTAATTTAATTCCTTTTTGCCCAGATGAAATGAAATGAGAAAGTGATTTCAAGTAAAAGGCAGGACGAAAATCAAACAAAAGAACGCAAAGCTCAAATTTCCCTCTCTTATATAATTTTGTTTGAAAGCCAATTCTCCTGCCATCAGTGTTTTAAAAATTAAATTGAGTAACCACTTTCTGAAACCACTTCATAACTTATCAAAAATAACAAAAGTATTTTAAGAAGTTGGACATACTTATTTAAGTCGATTGCATTCAACTGTGACAGCTCTAGAATAGTGCTGTCGCGATTATTCGATTAGTCGACTAACCGTCGACTATTGAAGTAGTCGACGTTTTTTATTTTTAGTCGATCGTCGTTCATTTTCAAGGTGGTACACGTCTACTACACGTCGGGGCTAAATTGCATTGTTTTGTGAGGTGAATGATCAATGAAGGTGAATAACTTTAAATATCTAACCATAGTTAACATTCATATCCGGAAGACTGTACGACTGTCACTGACTGTGTAAGAAAGAACACTCACAGTTACTCGAGAAGAATAGATTCTTCTGAATTTCTCCAGTCTTGTACACACGAATGCACCCATTGGAAAACCCAAAGCGCGGAAGTGACAAAATTATGACGAAAGTCAGAACGTCAGATCACTTCTCAAAGTCCGGAACTTCAGACTAAGATCCATTTTTAACAACTGACGAGGGAATGCATAGATCTCAATGTTCAAAATTTCGAGAAACTTATTGCAGAAAGGAAACATATGCAGGAACGTTCTTTGGTAAATTCATTTTAATTCATCGGCTTCAATCTAGTTCAAACTTGGACCCGCAGTCAGTAATATTATTTTTGGGGTTGGTACGTCCTACAGGACGTACCAACCCCAAAAATTATATTACGGACTGTGGGTCCAAGATTGGACTACATGTAGCTTCAGTCGGGACCGATTTGTTGTTCCCACAACCCCACTTCGTCTGAACACACTGGTGCCATTGTCATTTTCAGAGTTTTACGAACAGAAGAATGATTTGCTAAAAAATCATGGGAAGCGACTATTAATCGACTAACCGTCGATTACTGGTCACGATTAGTCGATTACAAAAAATGATAGTCGTGACAGCCCTAATCTAGAAATTCACTAACACCAAACAACACTAACACCTATCAAATATACAGTACAATCGACATGTACAGGTCGTAATGTTGGGTATAGAAATTGTGTACCACAGTAAGCAACTTTAGAGCACTTGCACTCAAAGCATTGATGACTGGTCTATACTTTACAAGTAAAACAGAACTTGTTACAATAGAACATAAGCACTGTTCCACTTCCTAGGGTTCCCACAGGAAAGAAAAATATAAAAATCATTCAATACTTGAAAGATTACAAATGCAAAATGTAATTCATTCTCTTAATTTGCATACACTATTTAATGCAAATCTATTTTTTGAAGAATCTAAAACACTATGCAGTCATTTTTCCAGCATCTTTTATTTGAACTGTCTTCTTTATGCATGTGACAATTGCATTGCCTCTGCTGCTGTTTTCTCAGGCAGGAGGATAATAGAAAAACAATGACGCGATAATAAAGCAATAATGAAATCCCACTTTTAATCCGTCATCAGTGGAGCATTGAAGCTGTAATTTTGACAGAGCTTGTTGGAAATTGGTGCAATCCCCTTGCAACTTTATCGATCTCCAAGACTTATCTGAATAATGCAATATAGGCCAATAACCAAGTTAAATAATCTTTGCTTTTCAACTACGCTAAAACTTATTGGATTTTAACAATCTACATATATTTGCATGAAAGACTGAACTGTCACACTGTTTATTGTGTATCTCCTGGTTTCCAATGTTTATTTGATCGACCCTGGAAGTGCCAAGATGAACTTATTCACAGAAATGCTTCACTCATTTAATGACCCCAATGCTAGTAGCCATCAAAAAGACTTATTTGAAATGGTGGAATCCACTCTGGAGCGCCCAATAATAATACAGGGTGGAATAATAGTACAGGGTAGAAAATATCTAAAAATTAAATAATAGTACTGGTAGGAATAATAGTACAGGAGGAAAAATAGTACAGGGGAGGAGGGGAATAATAGTACAGGGGGAGGAGGGGAATAATAGTACAGGGGGAGGAGGGGGAATAATAGTACAGGGGGAGGAGGGGGAATAATAGTACAGTGGGAGGAGGGGGAATAATAGTACAGGGGGGAGGAGGGGGAATAATAGTACAGGGGGAGGAGGGGGAATAATAGTACAGGGGAGGAGGGGAAATAATAGTACAGGGGAGGAGGGGGAATAATAGTACAGAGTAGAAAATTTCTATAAAATTAAATGATAGCACAGGGGGAAATAATAGTACAGGGGGGAATAACAGTACAGGGGGAATAATAGTACAGGGGGAATAATAGAACAGAGAAGAAAATTTCTATAAAATTAAATGATAGCACAGGGGGGAATAATAGTACAGGGGGAATAATAGTACAGGGGGAATAATAGTACAGGGGGGAATAATAGTACAGGGGAATAATAGTACAGAGGGAATAATAGTATAGGGGGAATAATAGTACAGAGTAGAAAATTTCTATAAAATTAAATAACAGTACAGGGGGAATAATAGTACAGTGGGGATTAATAGTACAGGTGGTAATAATAGTACAGGGGGAATAATAGTACAGGGGGGAATAATAGTACAAGGGGAATATTGTTTGTTTGTTTGTTGGTGGTTAACGTCACATATTTATGCACTATGGCTAATCGTTACATAACATGGAGATGAAGTCAAGTTTAGTCAATCGTTGATCAACATGTTGCCCATTTTAGAGGACTTTCACCCCAAGCATTGGTGACTGGGTCCTATTTTACTAGTAAAGCGGAACTTACAAGGGGAATAATAGTACGGGGGAATAATAGTACACACTGGAAAATTCCAAGATGTGAACTAGTTTCAATGCTCAGGAGCATATTTTTGAATGCAGAAATCTGCAGGTTCTTAATAATTCTATTACATGCTGTGTTTGCTTGTCCCTTACTTGAATGGTTTCAGTTAACTTCCCTGGAGTTTCAGATATCTTCCTGGAGTGTAAGAAGGTGACATCTGCAATGCTTTAGCATTGCAGATGGAATGTTATTGCTCTCATGGGGGACGATATGTGAATGATGTAATAGCTGAACAATGTGAACATAAATTTCTCAAGATAAGCAATCATACGCTGGTCCGCATTTTCATCCGCTAAAAATTAATAAGCATACAGTGCCAAATGAGGATCGTACAGCAGAGAGTTTTTCTCTGAATAAAATAATCCAACATGTATAATAATTATTAAGCAATCAAGAGAACTGTGCCCCCCCCCCCCCCTCCCCCAGGTACTTTGTATATACTTGTTTACTTATCAGTTTCAAAGACACTTCAACAGTCAGAGTCATATCATGACAAGCAAAAAACACCGAGTAAACCTCGAAGCAGTGGCAAGAATCATCAAACGAATCAACATATTTACTGACCACATACAGAGTTTTATGTCAATGATTTGCATTGGTTAAAGAAATGTGTAGAATCTACATGTTGTACAACAATATGTCACTCCACAACAATGTCACACAACAATTTGTCATGCCAAAAATTGTCCTACGGCCTACTATAAGCAACAGAACCACAGGCCTTGCATTTTGTTGTAGGCCTTGTGATCAGACCTGTGACATTTTTCAGAAGGTCTCTCAGTAGGCTCTGTGGGAGAAATACATCGTCATTGCTGTTTTTTGAGGTGGGGTGGAAAAAATGCCACACTTCTCCAGTTACCTAGGAAAACATGACACAGGAAAACATGACACAGGAAAAAATGGCACACTTTATCATTATTTATTTGTTTTTTCAAAGAAAAGTTTAATATTAAACTGGATATGAAAGCAGTATCAGTATTTGTTCCCAAATATTCTTTTTATAATATTAGGTATTGTTTTATAAACACTGTCATATGGTACCTTAAGCTTAGTGTTTGAGTTGGCTTGTATGGAAGCTTAGGGCCACTAGTGACATATTTTGATAAAAACTTTGTGACTGGGAGTTACAGGCGACTTCACAATAACGGAGATGGTTGTATAATTAGAATGAGGAGGGTGCCCACACGATTCCCACCAGATACTTGGAATGTACATTCTTCAACAATGAATGGTGATCCTCGTACTAATAACATGTGTGAGGGTGGAATAATGTTTTTTTCCAACTTATTGGACACAAACACCCTTCAGTCTGGAAAACAATAGAGTGGTTTAAACTTGAACAGGCAACTTGTCCCCCTGAGTTCCAATGTGTTCTATGTGCCTACTGGCACATAGAACACATTGGAACTCAGGGGACGAACTGTGTCAGGAGTAATTTTAAATGCCTCTCGGGGTACTTTACCCAAGAAAAGGCAGAAAAAGGCCTATAAAGACTTGAACAAAAGAATGAAAACTCTTTGTATTGAGCGACAACAGAATCGTCTTGAGTGTCAGTAAATTTTTTTCTTACCGATTATGCCATTTTTTCCTAGGTGATTAGGGAAGTGAGCCATTTTTTCCTGTGCCATTTTTTCCTCCCATGTATGCCATTTTTTCCTAGGGTATCAAAAAGTGTGTCATTTTTTCCTGTGCCATTTTTCCCTGTGCCATTCTTTCCTATATTCTTTTCAAAGGATACAACTTTTGTAATTGTACAATATTTGTCAGATTAGGAGATTTTGTTGGGTAGGATTTAAAATTCAATTTAAATCAATTAACAATCACCTAACATCAAACACTGTATTCCTCCTGTCAGTTTAAGTATCTCTCAAGGTGTGTGAAGTTACATCCCATATATCAGACATCTAGACAGGAATCATTCTCAAGTTACCTGATCAACAATGTACTGTTAAATAACCTTACTTAATCTACTCTAATAAGATCTATCTAAAGAATTGAAATCTCAAGATAAAACTCAACATATAACACTAAATTCAAGGTGATGATTAAACAGCTTTTTAAAGTTAATTGTTTGGAAGATTACAATTTTAAACATTGTACACACAAGTCATTTAAACTTGAAATGTTTTCACACAATAGATCTACGAACTTTAAAAGAAATTACATAATGCTCAGCCAAACACCATCACTAAAGAAGACAATTATTCAATATCAAACTTTACAACCTAATGAACTATTGCATACAGTTGCTCCTGGAATAAAAACAACATACATGAACAAACATTCGCACCTCTGAACTCAGAGTGCGTGCATCCTAACTAGAATCTCAATTATGGAAACACTGGAACTGCCAGCGCGACTGAAGAAAACGATAGCAGCTCTGGGCGTCTCTTGCCCTGTCACCTGGACTATCCAGGAGACAGGCAAGAGCGTCCATCTGTCTCTTGAGTTCAAGATCGAGGAAGACAAGAAATCACCACCCTACTCGGGGAGAGGTAGTACCTTTGATGAGAGGATCCCCTCTCACACTGGTCCTTACCCGAGTAGGTCAGAAGGCCCTGAAAAGAGAAAGAGAAGAAAGAAGAGTCTGTCCACCAAGCGGAGGGATTCCCGACGCTTGGAGGCATTCTTGGAGATGAAGAAAGAGAAAGGTGAGGAAAAGAAAGAGCCAGAGGCGGCCACCACTTCCCCTCCCACTCCCACAGACAGCCCCATCCAAATGCCGGCTTCTCAGTCGGTATTGTTGGATGTGGAAGAGTCTGTGGAGACTGAGGTGGAAATGGAAGCTGCCCTCTTGCCTCTTCCTGATCCCCACTTGCCTCTTCCTTCTAAACCAGAATGCCAAGACGCGGACGACAGGATAGAGAACATCTTACGGGAACACAAAATACAAGGGGACCTTCACAGCCAAGAGATGGACAGGAAATACCAAGTATTCCTCCAACAAGTCGAAGAAGCCAAAAAACTAATAGACGGCAGAAACCTACAACAACAAAAGACTCAGCAATCACCCACAACCACTCCAGACTCGGATAGGACCAGACCCTACAAAACTCAGCAACCACCATCAGGCAGCCCACCAACAACACCAACTACCACTGTCTCTCCTTCCAAACCTCCACCTCTGAAAAAGAAGCAGAAAAGACACAAGCGCCGCTAACAAACCACAACTTCTCCTACTTTACCACGGTCTGACACTTTCAAATTCTCCAGCTAATGAGGGTCGAAAGGGGCTTGCTCCCTAAATCGTCCCTGCGTGCCTTTGGCATGCAAAACCATTTGATCTGAACAAGAGTGTACAAATTTTTAAAAAATATGTGAATGTTTTTGTCATTTATTGCTCATCATTCCACAATACGTAAAATCAATCCTTGAGATTGGGAACCGTTATTGTTATTTCCGTTACATATATATATTTATTTATTTAGTAGGGTTGAACGACACTTTAAAAGCCAGGGTCATATCATGTCAGTGACAGTTTTGCGGGTAGAGGAAGCCGGAGCACACAGAGAGAACCAACGAGCAACGACGAGCAGCTGTCAGCTCTCTAACATCGTAACTCTGAATTCTGCACATAGGCACAGGCAGGGTTAGATTGATTGAAGACGTGCGCACCATCGATGTGCAGCACGTCTTAGTACACAGCGTCATCGTGCCCCCATGTAGGCAATCAGGGTTAAATACCTTGCCCAAGGACACAATGCGGGAGTACAAATCAGTAGCTGAAATGGTCATCCATCCAACTATTAACATTTCTGTTACAAGACAAGGGCTGATATTTCAACGAGGTTCCGAGAATCATTCATGCAAAGATTCAGGAAACAAAACCAGCGAGACTCCTGCTACACCTCTGCTAGATTCAGATGAAAAGAATTAAGTCAATTTAACCCATTACCTAACATAGAAGCAGCAAATTAACCAATAAAGGCTAACATGACATGAAATATCCTGACACTTTGTAAATAAAATTGTACAAATATGGCTGTCATTGGAACCAGCTCAATGAGCTGGTTCCAATGACATCCATATTTGTAAGGCTCTACTGGTAAATATTGTTTATTTTCTAAAATATGATCAAATTCAGCTTATGTTTTAGAAATTCAAAAGCTGTGTTGAATAAAGGGTTAACATGTGTTATCAGTATACAACAGAGGTTCAACCATTGTGGCCTCATGGGATCTTGGGACACTAGTTGGTATGGATTCTCACAACCATTTTCGAGAGAATCCAAATGGATTCTTCCAAATTTAGATAAAATATTAGCCCTAGAGACACACAACTGTCAGGGCTCCATTCTTACAAAACAAAGAATATAATCTCTCTCATCAATGAAATGACCCCAACAAGCTAATCAAGGTTTAATCCAAGGCACTTTGGGACCTAAATTCTTCCCAATTCATTCCCAATGTAAACGGTCAGTAAAATTCCCAACTGAAGAAATCATGTTTTCCCTGACCTACCAACACTAGATTTAATCTGAAAATTTCGAATAGCAATTTAGTATTCATTTGAGAAAGTTCAGTTAGCTGTTGATCATACACAAGGTTAAGAGATCATTCATTTCTTAATTTCAAAACAAATCACGGGTCAAATGACCATAGGTAATAAAGAGAAAGTTCCCACAACCTGGGGAAGACACTTAATTTTGGACAATATTAGAACTCCATCTCAACACCCTCAAGGAAGTAGACATTTGTCTGAAATCAAAAGAACCATGTTTTACAGGGTGAAAAATTTATGTGTATTCTTAATGAGAAATGTAAACTTATGCAATGACAAGACATGACAAATTTATTGGTGGATTATATCCAGCTGATCTACCTAAATTACATCATAGACCAGATGAGTCTAGTCCTCTTATCAGCAGGGAGAACCCCATAAATCTCCAATTCTGCCTATTATTAAACAAGAATTAAACTTTGTATAGTTTAATATTTACACCTAAACAGCAACTGTTATTGTGTTATCTCTTCACCTAAAGAAATGGAAAAAAATGGCCCCCAAATCAATATATAAAAAAAATTCTAAACAGGATTCAAGGTTTTCTTTTCAAATTTGTTTTTTTTAATAACTCAGATTAGATCCAACAAAGTAGATCTTCTGTTTTTTCAGGCCATTTTTTGTAAAACTGGATGTGTGCAGTCGTTTTGTATTTTATTTTTTATTTTTGTAATCATTTCTGTCATCAAAAGTTCATGTTTTTGGTTTGTGTTATGGTTTAGGACCCATAATCTACAAAATAGCATGGGTGGTGGTGTATTTCATCCCTTGAGTGCAAGAATGCAAAGCCTCGTTACACTCAAGGGAAAAATTTATTAGTTTTAACTTACATAAAATATCAGACATAAACTATTTCATTTTCATTTTTTTTAAGTTTGCACTGATCACAACAAGCCAAGACCAATACCGGGTCTGGACCTGTGTCGCTGAATGCAATTGATCGGCAAACAGGAAGTGGCTGCACAGCAGATCTGAAAATTAGATATACGATACAATTCATCATTATGAAGCAGCAAACCAAATATAAAATCATTCCCTTTCATAGAAGCCAAGAAAACTTTGACGGTAGAAGTGTTTCGGATGGACGGACTGACGGCCAGATTGACAGACGGTCGAACAGACTGACGGACGGACGGAGTCGAGCGGTTACTAGACCTGCTCTGCTGCTGGCGACGCAGGTAAAAAGAGAGCATGCGGCAGCCAAAAGGACCATGTGGGAGAGCCTGAGAAACTTTTTTCTAACTTTTTTAGGCCTTTCTTTACTGATATTTCTTCCTAAAAAAAAATGTTTTTCGTTATTTAATCAAGACTTTTGGAAACTAACTACTTGTGTTGATTAAACTTTTGGGGTTTTTTTTGTTCTGTACCATATATTTCATTCTTATTGGTGATATTAATCTCAACTTTTTCTTCAATTGCATCAAATAATTTTATCACCTATTTTTCAACATCAGTTGTTCCCCTTTTTTGTTCTTTTACTACAGCCATTAGTTGATTTTATGTAGAATGAGAGCAGGTTAACTGCTTAAGCATTGAAAGCCCAAATTAGGCTCCATTCAGAAGTACACACTCTGTAACGGTTTGTTTATTGGGTATTGGAGGGTTTAATGACACTCCGTAACGGTTTGTTTGTTGGGTATTTGGGGGTTTAATGACACTCTGTAACGGTTTGTTTATTGGGTATTGGGGGTTTAATGACACTCTGTAACGGTTTGTTTATTGGGTATTGGGGATTTAATGACACTCTGTAATGGTTTGTTTATTGGGTATTGAGGGTTTAATGACACTCTGTAATGGTTTGTTTATTGGGTATTGGGAGTTTAATGACACTCTGTAATGATTTGTTTATTGGGTATTGGGGGTTTAATGACACTCTGTTTTGTTTATTGGGTATCGGGAGTTTAATGACACTCTGTAACGGTTTGTTTATTGGGTATTGGGAGTTTAATGACACTTTCAACAATGAGGTTCAAATCAAGTTGGAGAATTTTATGGTGACGGAATCAGAGTACTTATGAACCACCAAACAGCAGTATGCAACTGTCAAATTCTTCAACTTACTCTGGCATAAGCAGAGATAAAAGTGGATAAAGGCAAGTGCACCCTCGAACAAGGTTCGAAACAAGTGGTGGGACAAGTACAGTGACCGAAACCAAACTTACTTTGACTGACACACTTTGAAATCCATAGGACATTTTGAATGACGCAAAATGCTACTTAATTTTTAGAAACTGAGTTTAAAAAAACACCAGTAATTTGGTATAAACTTCAATCCATTACCAATTAGCAAGTCATTTCCTGATTCAGTAGTCACCATATGTCAATTTACATTGTGTAAAGCAATATGTTGAAAATGACCTGCACCAAATTAAAATGACCTGCACCAACTACTCGGCTCAGGACATTTAAAAAAAAAAATTATTTAATTTTGAGCCTTGCCCTCGAAGTGCAGTATATCTTAGTACACATCTCCAACATGTCACCATGTTGGCAATCAGGACTAAGTGTCTTGCCCAAAGACACAGCGACACAGATTAGGATCGAAATGTCAAGCTTTCGATTTAAAGGCCCATTGTTTGCTAGTCTATCTATTGGGATTTAATGACACTTTCAACAGTTAGGGTTACATCATTTCAGAGAGTTTTACTGGTGGAGGATGACGAAGTACTCATAGAGAACCACTTAGCAGTGGCAAGCAACTTAAAGCGCAATGCTCTAACCACTTATCCCCCACTCCCACACATTCTGTAACTAGGTATCACGGAGATGGAATCCATCTCTGCGGGCCCCGCAGCAACTAACCGATGTAAGGTATAAACTGATGTGAACCGTAATACTAAAATATTTCAAACAATAGGTAAAATCTGATTAAAATCCCTTCCCAGACACGAACTTGTCAGAAAAAAAACCCAAATTCTGAATAATTTGAACTTGAGGGCAAACTTCAAGGTCAAAGCATGGCAACCTTGGTATGCGACATGTCGTCTTGAGATAATCTATCCACATACCAAATATCAAAACCCTATCTATTAAGGGAAAAAAGTTACAGCCCGGACACGAACTTGTCAGAAAAGAACCCCGAATTCGGAATAATTTTACCTTGAGGTCAAAGTTTAAAGTCAAAGCATGGCAACCGTGGTACACTACACATCGTCTTGAGATATTCTACCCACATACCAAATATCAAAACCCTATCTATTAAGGGAAAAAAGTTACAGCCCGGACACGAACTTGTCAGAAAAGAACCCCAAATTCTGAATAATTTGACCTTGAGGTCAAAGTTCAAGTTCAAAGCATGGCAACCTTGGTACGCGACACATCGTCTTGAGATAATCTACCCACATACCAAATATCAAAACCCTATCTATTAAGGGAAAAAAGTTACAGCCCGGATACGAACTTGTCAGAAAAAAAAAAATCTGAATAATTTGACCTTGAGGTCAAAGTTCAAGGTCAAAGCATGGCAACCTTGGTACGCAACACATCGTCTTGAGATAATATACCCACATGTCAAATATCAAAACCTTATCTATTAAGAGAGAAAGATTACAGCCCAGACGCACGGATGCATGGACAGAGCGATCACTATAGGGCGTCCGCCTCACGGCAGGGCCCTAATTAACAGGATTCAATATTTTATGGATGTTCTCCATATTCTCTTAATAATTAGAAGAGAAATTATTTGGTTTTTGTGAATATTTCTGCAGGCACTCTCCCATAAATTGTAACAAGGTAGAGAAACACAAATAAATTTTGATTACAAAAATGAATTTAGTGCCTCTTCCAGTTAAGAGTTAAAGATATAACTCTGCCATTTCATTACAAATGAGGCAATTTTCATTAAAACAGTTTCAGCACCATATGAGTACTTGCGTTTTCAATACAAATGCTGGATAGAAAATTACTTTTCAAATCACTACCTGTAAAAAAGATATCAAAGCTTGGAAGTAAATGTGATTGAGTTATAAAAAATACTTTAGTGTTCTTATCTTCACTGAATTTCACCCGATTACTTACACAAACGGAAAGCCTTCTTGTGTCAACTTTTGTTTTTTTCCTCAATTCATTCTCTGCAATTTGCAGGGAAGATAAATAGATTTTTGATATCTATTCTACTATAAAAAGAATGAGCAGAAAGAGAAGAAACGGAAAACTATATAATCACATAATGATCAATTCTTAGCTCATTTGGCTAAAGTACAAGTCAAAGTAAGTTGTAGCATAACTGCAATAAACTAAGTATACTGCTGCTCCTGCACTGATAAGATCGGAAACTAACATGATTTTCTGGAAAGCTCTCAGCAAGAGCTTTCCAGAAAATGATGTCAGCTTCTGGTCTTATCAATGTAGGAAGACAACGATACATAGTTTATAGTGGTTATCCTACAACTTATTTTGACTTGTACTGTAAGTTAATCCTTACTGGAATGAATTTTGTATTTATGAACACTAAAAAATGGAGTGCCTTTACTTCACAAAGTACATTACAATACTGAAAAGAACGAGTATGCACGAGATAACGGAATGACGTTGGGAACATGTGAACCGGTGTCCGACTTTTCTATCTAAAGTCAATACGTCTAGCCATCACCCTGTCGAGATGACTAATTGTATAACAAGGTTATCATCAAAGTGACCAATTGTCTACCAATCACTTGGCTGATATGACTCTTTGTCTACGAGACACTTAGTCTTTTTGCCAAAAGGTTTACAGATAAACTATTCACAATCAATTTGATCCTTAATTCGTGAAAATTTCAAGTTTGTGATATTAGTTGTGATTATTATCAAAATAAATAATAAAACATCCCTCGCTGACGTCTCGGAATATAAACTGTTTTCACAGTTAGTTTGATCCTTAATTCGTAAACATTTCAAGCTTGTGAGATTAGTTGAGATTATGTTAGGTGATATTATTTTCTACACGTTTAATGGACTTCATAATTATCAAAAATAAATAATAAAACGTTACTCGCTGACGTGGCTTATCACTGCTGATATATAAACCACGTTCTTCTGAACGGCATTCAGAACAAAATGTTGATATATGTGTGTGTACATATTTTTTAATGTTATCATTATATTATTATAGATTTCTGTTAACCCTTTACCCAATGCAGACGATATCAAAATTTATTGTTTTAAATACCATTTTTTAAAATCTTTCAAAAAATTTCAACAAAACCATATTATGTGATCCCTCGTTTGAACGAGCTCGACGAGCTCGTTCCAACGAGGGGTCACATGATATAGTTTTGTTGAATTTTTTTGAAAAATAATATTTTTTCAAATGCTGAATTTGCATATTACGCGGGCGGATGTGGGCGATTCGATGGGTAAAGGGTTAATGAATCTTATAACTATATAACGTCTTCGCATTTTCTATCCATATTGCTCGGCGATAATCAACTCAGAAATAGATGAGAACAATGACTGTTGTTTAGTTTCGTTTCATTTGTGCAAAAATGATAAGATAACCCTAAATAAAAACTTGTCTAAACTCGTCTAAATACGGTTATATCAAATTGCTTTTAGACAAACAATCGGTTATGTGAAATGTAGGGTGGACATTTGATCAGCTGGACCATAAGTTGACTAGACAATTAGTCGTTTCAGCAATGTGTCAGTTAGATGAAATGTCTTTAGACAAAGTGTCATAGACCAATCTAACGCTGCCTGTGTTGCGGTGCGGAGTTACGATGTTGGGGAGCTGGCAGCTGCTTGTCGTTGCTCGGTGGTTCTCTTTGGGTATTCCGCTTCCTCCACCCGTAAAACTGTCACGGTCATGATTAGCCATTGTGCATAAGTATATGACCTTAAACACCAATAATTAATAAATAAATAGTTGTTAAAGATTGATTTTGTGTTGCATAAAAACTATCAGTGATATCAACATGGAAGCTCCAGTATTTAATTTTAGGCTCTCACAACTGGAATAAAAATAAAAACCTCCCTCCCTCATTCGTTTTGAAAAAATAATGCCTGAGAATCAATTATTTAATTTTGTTTGGCCTCACATATATATCCCTAAGACAGCAGCCCAATAAGTGCAAAATAGACAAAAGAAATTCTCTGATTTTATTATTCATTTTTTTCCTTCCAAAACATAACACTTTGAGCTCTGTTTGAGCATATTTGAAAAGAGAATCATATGATGTTTGGGAAGAAAAATACAACTTTATAAATGTCAAAAATGTTTCCATTTCTTCATATTTTTGGAAAAATCAGTTATGTAAGGCAAAAAAAAATTTGTTGAAAAATATTGTGGAGCACGAATATACTGTGAGGGCATATAAGTGTGTGCTGTTTTGAGAAAGCAGCACTCTGTGACCAGTGGCAAGTTACTGTCATAATTCAGCAATTCCTTATACATTTAACCCTTTGAACCTTAGTGGTATCTTCCATGCTAGTTCAATGGCTGCAATTAGAAGAGTCCATATTCATTATTTGGGGTAGACCAATCAATATTTTCAATGTGCAGCCTCAAGGCTGCACGCTGAAAATATTGATTGGTCTACCCCACACATTTACTGAACAGCCATCCTATTTAATGACGGTATAACGTATCATGTTCCAGGCTGGAGAAGCAGCCACTTGGGTTCAAAGGGTTAAGGTTTCTGGTGTTTGGTGACAGTATTCCCTCGAAAATCCATATACTAACATTTTACGGGTGCAATTTACTCTCGTCTCTGATTTCGCGGGAGCTTAAAACTGCACAATTTTGTTCATTTCCAGCACTGATAACATTGGTTGAAAATCCAACCATCATCATATTTTGATAGTAATTGACATCAACAAATAAAGTGAGTTTGGCCCTAGTGAATTCAGACCCACCTAGCAAATTATTTATTTATTTATTTATTGGTGTTTAAGGACACATACTGATGCACAATGGCTAATCGTGACCATGACAGTTTTACGGGTGGAGGAAGCCGGAGTACCCGGAGAGAACCACCGAGCAACGACAAGCAGCTGTCAGCTCTCCAACATCGTAACTCTGAACTCTGCACCGCAGCACAGGCAGGGTTAGATTGGTTGAAGACATGCACACCATCGACGTGCAGTACGCCTCAGTACACAGCGTCATCACGCCCCCATGTAGGCAATCGGGGTGAAGTGTCTTGCCCAAGGACACAACGCGGTTGCCGCAGGTGGGATTCGAACCAAGGGCCTCTCGGCTTGCAGCCTGCACCTCTACCAACTGAGCCACTGCGCCCCCACCTAGCAAATTTCAAGTCCCTTTGTGTAACCCAAGGACCATCGGTGGACTGAAAATTGACTGAATTTGGAAGGACTGGACCCCTCCGAATCATGACATCATCAGGTCCAATGCCTCCAAATTTAGAAAATCAGGCAACCTAAAGACCTGTTAGGTCACATAAAGTAGATTTCCTGTTTCTCAGGCCATTATTTGTGAAATTGCATGCGGGCGAGCGTTTTTTTATTTTATTTTTTATTTCAGTAATTATTTCTTTGCCGTCAAAAGTTCATGTTCTTGGTTCAAGTTTTAGGCCTCATAATCTACAGAATAGCATGGGTGGTGGTATATTTCATCCCTCGAGTGCAAGAAGGCTTTGCAATGCTAAAGCATTGCAAAGCCTTCTTGCACTCAAGGGACAAATTCATCAATATTTTTAACTTGGATAAAATATCAGACATAAACCATTTAATTTTTATTTTTTTAAAGTTTAAATTGGTTATAAAAAGAGAGCATGAGGCAGCCAAAAGGACCATGCGAGAGGGCCTGAGAAACAGATTTTTTATTTTTTTAGGCCTTAACACAATTTAATCTTGTGTGATATGAAGAAAAACATTTCATACATATGAAGGGTCAATACACTGCTACTGAAATTGGCATTCAAGATGCTCCTCATTAAATTTTTAATATTCCCCAAAGCACACACACAAATCACGGCGCCACCCCACTTCCACTTTCCGATGATATAATGAATTTCTTACCACATAGTTTCCAGATATGATAAGCGATTAGTATTATGCACAAGCATGCCTGCAGCTTCTTTCACTAATCAGTACACAAGGAGAAAATTTTCAATTTTAATTCTCCAACTCCCCTGTGGAAGGCAGAGTTTCCCCTCTTGCTATAATAAAATATATCACGATGAAATGCAGTTTCCAGAGAGAGCTGATGACATGACATTGAAATGATTAACAAATCCTTATGACTATATAACATTATGTTGAGAAAACTGCACAGCCAGGGGCAGGGATGCAAATCTAAAAGAGCTGACTGTCAATGACAATGGTTTTTTACAATGTACAACAAGTTTAGTTCGAGGCAATCTATGAGGCTATAATTGCACATGTAACAGTTTGTTGAGAATACGTGGCTTCAGTGCATTATGGTTAGTTAACACTTCACCTTACAAGTTATCATAACTGGCAGGTAGGGCCCTGCCAATCACATATTTTCAATTCAAATCGAATCGAGTCTATTATTCAAAATCAAATCGAACCTTAAATTGAATACAGGCATCTTGAAGTCCTGACTGATAAAATATTCCAACTACATCATTAAGGCATGCCTTCGTCATTTGCATGCCTTGATAATGTAGTTGGATTATTACCCAGTAAGTTTTTTGTTCAAAAACATTAACAGGAGTGAGAATTCTGTACTGGGCATTGCACGGACCTTGGGGCTAAAAACCAAGCTCATTATTGATATTGCTTGGGAACTTTAAATTTGCTTTCAGCAGTGGTAGTGATTAGTGGAACTGGAATTAGCATGGGTAGTGGCATGAGTACAGATGCTTTTTATGTTAATATGGCAGAAATTTCACTCCGTCTTTATCTTCAACATTATTTATGTACAATTTCTATTTCAGCTATACATTTTGTGAGACGACTAAGATGGCTGATACCAAGCGAAATTCGACTAAAAAGATTGAAGGAAAATGAATCTGACACCCAATTTCAAATCGAACCGAACACCAACTTAAGATTCGAAACTGAATCGAATCTCCAAGCTTCACAGGGCCCTACTGGCAGGACTACCAAAATTCAAAATTTGCACCATCTGAAAAAAGAAGGTCCTGCAACAATGTGATTGCATAACCCATTCCATCATTGCAATGGACTCCTGTTCAATCACTGGACAGGGAATCATGTCGTGATATAAAATGAAGAGGTATGGGTTGAAGAGGGGGATATTTATATTTCAACACTTTACCCAAGAAACAGCTCACTGTGGAGGCTTTAAAATTTGACCCGATTTGTAAGAACTGGTTTTGATTCACGCTGTAAGAATCAATTTTGAGTTCTTAAATAATTTAGAAATTGAGAGTACTGTTATACCCTCATGCAGGCCTCGACAACTATCGTTCCGTTGCCCAAGAGGTTACGTAAACAAAAATTGAGGTGAACGGACTATCAGTTAACCAAAAAGATCTATCGGTTAACCAACTTTTTTACGATTGGCATATTAGATGCCTAAACAGAAAGTAGTACACATACAAATATTAAATTTATGCTTATTATTCAGCTGTAAGCATAGTCCAAACATGGCCTGAAAGTCTGTAATATAATTTTTTGGTTTGGTCTGTCCTTGAAAGGACGTACCAAACCAAAAAATTATATTAGAGACTTTCGAGCAAAGTTTGGACTACTTGTAAGCATAATTAGAAACATGTTATTACAGTTTATGGAAATTGAAATGCACTGCAGCCTGATGTATGATGGGGTCACAGCCAAATCAATTCTGGACCTATTCACCATTATATGCAATGCTGCCAATAGAAGATGCACAACTCTTGTATGCAATGCTGCCAACAGAAGAGGCACAATTCTATATTTCTAGTGATTGCGTATTTGTGTTTCGTTGATATTTTAATCGTCTGAAGTCATCACATGTTGCCAACAGAAGAAGCATAACTCTACATTTCCCTCCCAAACCTTCCCACCAGAGCAGGCCTACGGCTTTCGGGATATGCCTGTGGTATATCATGTTTGGATTTTTGGTTAACCAACAGGTTAATGAAACAAATTTACTGGACCTTCAGAAAAGGTTAATGAAAAACTAAATGGGTAACCTGTTAATGGGTTAATCAAAATATGGAATTGTCAAGGCCTGCTCATGTGTGTAACCAGTACATATTTCATGGTAAAAAACAAACTCCATATTAATAATATATTTACTCAAGTTTAAACCATAACCCCTTGAATGCTGCTGGCAGATATTAATGCCCAGGACGGAATTTCTCTTGCCACCAATATAACTATAATTCGGCCAGACTTAATATAATTTCACCTCTGTAAATTGTTTGGAGTTTTTCGCCTATGATTCCTGGAGTTGAATTTTGATGAATTTTTCATCAAATCTAGTCATGGCTGCTTCATAGCAGCCATGGCTAGATATGTTGAAAAATATTTAGAAAATATTCTGCAGGTTATCAGTAAAGGGCAGAGTTCCAGTTTGGGCTAGTTTGTTGTCTTACAGATTCAAGGAACCAAGATTTTTGTGCTCTAAATGATGAAAGTTACAGTACCTTGGCAGAGGTTTTAAGTAAAGTCTTGGCTGCATGTATAATACTTCACTAGTCTTGGCTGCATGTATAATACTTCACTCGATTCCACTGCTGAGGTCAAATCATTGCCTTATTATAACGGAGCAAATATGAGTTTAATTATCCACGCTTTTAACTCTTATTCCACTGAGTAATGTTTTAGTATTTTTCACCACATATAGTTATGGTTACTAATAAGTAACCATAACTAGATTTGATGAGAAATTGATATTAATTTACTCAAGAAATCATTGTTCAAACAGATAATCCAAATGATTATACGCTAAACGACAGATTATCGAAAAAATTGTGGAAAGATAGAAATCATGTCCCCCACGGAAAAGATATAGAAATTTTCACTTTCACGGTATCGATCAAAATGGCGGCTTTCAAAGCATCACTTCAAGGTGAATATGAGACAAATGACCGTTTGAAATGATCAATTTGTTCTAAAAACGTATAATGAAAAGAAAATCTAGTATTTCCGATTGGATATCGATCATTTCCAGCACTAATTCAACATGTATTCACCTTGAATTGATGCATGAAACCCGCCAGCTGAATCACATCACAAGACGCTACCTGTTCAGAGAATTGATCAAATCACTTCCGCGTATCAATGGTTGCTTACTTTCATGCATCAATTCAAGGTTGAAACGAGTGGAATTATCGATAAGAATGATCAGATTCTTATAAAAAGAATATAATAAAAAGAAAATCTGGTGTTTTTGAGTGGACACCAAAAATTATCTCACTTGTGAATGAGACAAATGGTTATTTTCGCTCATACAAACGCGTGCCAAAAATAACATTTGTCTTGGGTCACTCATGAGATAATTTTCGGTATCCACTCAAAAACACTGGCTACCCACTATATGCATGGGAGAATTTAGATAAAAGTGCTATAATTATTTCCTTGGCAGCTATTCCTTGTCCTGGGCAGGAATATCTGCCAGCAGCATGCAAGGAATTAAGGGTACTTTCAGAAACTATGAAATGTTTGTTTGTTTGTTTGTTGGTGGTTAACGTCACATATTTATGCACAATGGCTAATTGTGACACAACATGGCGATGAAGTCAAGGATAGTCAATCGTTGATCAACATGTTGCCCATTTTAGAGGATTTTCACCCCAAGCATTGGTGACTGGGTCCTATTTTACTAGTAAAGCGGAACTGGTTTACCGCAGTAAACAAGTGCTGCTTACTTCCCGGGGTTCCCACGGGGAAGAAACTATGAAAATAATCAAATGAAGATCTACCAAGAATCAAAGTTGATCCTCATTGTTTTCCTTGCAAGAATTATTTGCATGAATCGATACCGATTCTCACGTGAATTTAAGCCCTGGCATGCAGAATCCTATATGAGGAAAAATACTTTACACTGTACATGTCAGCTTGTTGTTTTGTCAGCAGAAGAAAAAACTGTTTGTATAAAATGTTTTGTTACCATTTATTGGCGAGGGCCAAAAGGCATTCTCTAATAAATATACATTATCATGACCATATGCATGTCCTGTAATTTGTATCAGGTTTGAGGTCGTGTTTACAATCAGATCGCAATGAGCCCGTCAGGGCGAGTTGTGATCTGATTGTAAACATGACCGAGAATCTGATACAAATTACAGGACATGCATTTGGTCATGATAAAACATTTATCTAACAATCCCGTTACATAAAGCCTGTTTTTCCATTTTTCAGTTTAAATTGGGTTGGAATTGGTCAAAATTATGAATTTCATATTTTAATGCATAATTATTTATTTATTTATTTACTGGTGTTTAAGGTCACATATTTATGCACAATGGCTACTCATGACTGTGACAGTTTTACGGGTGGAGGAAGCCGGAGTACCCGGAGAGAACCACCAAGCAACTGTCAGCTCCCCAACATACTAATTCCACACAAGCAGGGTTAGCATTGGTTGAAGACAAGTGCACCATCGACGTGCAGTGCGCCTTAGTACACAGCGCCACCGTGCCGAATCGAATCTTAAAAGACAAGTTATTTCATATTGCATCAAACAGAAGTTACGGAACACTGTGATGACCCTTGCGCGACGGAGTGAACACCTTAAACACCAATAGCTAAATATTCTCTGTAGCACCATCGCTGAAACAGCTAGGCCTATTGTCCATAGTTTTAGTTTTTGAAGGCCTAACTTGTTACTATTCACGTTCTTAAGAACGTGAATAGTAACAAGTTAAGCCTTCAAAAACCAAAACTATGGATAATGTTTTGGGCCAAATTCACACCTTACCTAACAATTAAACATTGTCAGTTACTCAAATAAATAGGAATTGAGCCTACATGAATGAATTTTCTAATGACAGTTTTATCCTATTTTTGTTGAAAATGTAACAAATTGAAGTTAGTACGAGAGATTAAAAAAAATAGAATCCTGAGATTGATTCGGGATCGATCTCGAAGCATACGTATGGTATCGATATCGAATCGAATCTCGAATATTCGCAGGACCCTATAAATGGTAATAAAACAGTTATTTATGAAGAACATCTTACCAAACTAAGGTTCCCACTGCTGATAGCATTTTATTTTTGAAAAGAAATACGCATGTTTCAAATCCCCTTTGAAAAATAGCATTGCACTCTACCAGTCAACTCAAATGCGGCAACCAATTTCTTAACACACAAGACAGCATAACAGAAGGTTAAAAACACAAGAGAAATGTAGTCATACATGTATATTTTCACAACTTTGTTCTGAGACAGAGTGCCTCTGTTCAATTGATTTCCGTGCAAGTAAAGAGAAAAAAATCTATTGCAACTTCTAATAAAATGCAGATCACTTTTGTGCAGGCACATCATTGTTTTATCAAGTACAACATGAAACTGTCATTCAAAGTAAAAGTCGTGTCATCCAAAATGACATGATGGAAGGCTCACAAGTCTCTGCTGCAATTTAAAATATCTGATATTGCACAAAACTAGAGATACCACAATTACAGAACATACTGCATGTGCACTCAAGCACATTGGAACAGATGCAAGTGACACCCATACAACTTCTAAATATTTTTATGATTCTCATCTAATGTGTTCATGACAACAAAGGAATATTTCTGTCCTCAACAAACGTTTGGTGTGTGTACCTCTTACAATTAAACCAATATATATCTGTACTTTATAGAACTGACAGATGATGAGTAGAGTTCAACAGTAAACCCATTATAACAAACTCCGAACACTTCCAATAATTCATTTTATCCCCCTCACTATCCACTGAATGAGTGAGTATAAAAAGGAAGGGGGCCAAAAAGTGATAAATGCTAGGCAAATTATTTTTCTCCAGAACTCATAGATTCCATCATTGATAGATAATAGAAAATTGTCAAATTATCTCGGACAGCCTTCAAAATGAAACATTTAAATCACTGCGATAGTGCTGTGATTGTATCATGAAATGAAAAGAAGAAAAAAAAGCGAAATCAATCAACATGTGAAAGCAACTTTATTCTGATGAATACAGAAGAGAATTTCATTTCAAATTTAAAGCTATCTAAGTATTTCCATGCAGATATGTTCATAACTCATACAAAATTTGTTTTTCCATAAAGGTTTTTCAATTTCACTCTTTCAATGCCAGGTCCAGGGTTTTATCCATGGAAATTTGGAAGGGGGCTTTTTCATGAGTAAAGATCAGTCACCAATAGCTGTTAGACCTTTACCCAACTCAAGACGATTTCAAAATTTATTATTTTAAATATCATTTTAAAAATTTTTTAAAAACATTTCAACAAAACTATATCATATGACCCCTCTTTGGAACGAGCTCGATGAGCCCGTTCCAAAGAAGGGTCACATGATATGGTTTTGTTGAAATTTTTCGAAAAAAATTTTTTCAGCTGCTGAATTCGCAGATTACGCGGGCAGATGCAGGCGATTCGTTATGTAAAGGGTTAAGTTCAAGTAAACTGTGTCGTAATTCCAGGGTACCCAATAGATCAGTGGTGACTGACAATTTGTCACGTTCTACAGAGCTATTCAGGTTCCTGAACAGTGACACTGAAATATCAAAATTTCAAGCCACAATGTCTTCCCATAATGCAGCTGCGCGTTGAAAATATTAATTGGTCTATCCCCAAATAATAAATATGGACTCTTCCAGTTGCTTCCATTGAACTGGCATGGAAGATACCATCAGGGTTCAAAGGGTTAACCTTTTCACTGCTATAGGTCCGTACTGATTCTCACTACTATAGGTCCGTACTGATTCTCACTGCTATAGGTCCGTACCGATTCTCACTGCTATAGGTCCGTACTGATTCTCACTGCTATAGGTCCATACTGAATATGGACCAAAACTTTGATGCTGTGTGCTTTTCGTCTGTATTTAGAACAGAGTTGTTACATACATAGAATGGATACACCGCACAGTGTTCTCCTGAATCAGGGGCGCGATGGCGTCATGGTAACCGGTTCTTGCCAGATCACCGAAGTTAAGCAACATCGAGCGTGGTTAGTAGTTGGATGGGTGACCATTTCAGCAACTGATTAGTGCTCCCATGTTGTGTCCTTGGGCATGCCACTTAACCCCGATTGCCTACATGGGGGTACGATGATGCTGTGCACTAAGGCATACTGCACGTCAATGGTGCGCATGTCTTCAACCAATCTAACACTGCCTGTGCCGCGGTGCAGAGTTTAGAGTTACGATGTTGGAGAGCTGACAGCTGCTCGTCATTGCCCAGTGGTTCTCTCCGGGTACCCCGGCTTCCGCCACCCGTAAAACTGTCACTGTCATATGATCCTGGCTGTTAATGTGTTGTTAAACACTAATAAGTAAATAAATAGTTCTTCTGAATACAAAGCACACTGTAACAAATGTACGGGACAGACAATGTGACATCCAAGATTTTTTCTGATATTTTCCGTCATTTTACGAAAATACTCGTCAACTGCATGGCAAGTTTCCAGTTTCCTGATGTTCATGAAATATAAACATTCCTACAAATTTTTTTAGAACCAATGAAGTTATTGAGGAATTATTTGCTGACAATGATGGTGATGAGGGTGATTTAGATAATTCAAGTGACTTTAAATATTACTGTACAGCCTGTACAAGTGGTCCTGGACTACGTTATTACCCATGTTTCGGGTTATACCACACTAAAATTAGGTATTACAACTAAACATTAAACTCCAAAAGAGTTCAATTATGTTCTGGCAGGTAAAAAATTACAAATTCTTTTACGTTTCCTTCGTCCTTGGGCAAGACACCTCACCCTCATTGCCCACGTGGGGGCACGGTGGCGCTGTGTACTAAGGCGTACTGCATGTCGATCCTGAACTTGTCTTCAACCAATGCTAACTCTGCTTGTGTGGAGTTAGTATGTTGGGGAGCTGACAGTTGCTCGCCGTTGCTCGGTGGTTCTCTCTGTAGGCTTCCTCCACCCGTAAAACTGTCATGGTCATGGTTAGCCATTGTGCAGAAATATGTGACCTTGAAAAACACCAATAAATAAATAAATATTTACGTTTCCGTCTTTTTTCAATTTTTATCGTTTTCTACTACAGTAGAATCCTCTTAATTGAATATCCATTTTGCCAGTGAAAATTATTCAATTAACAGGAGTATACAATTAACAGGGATTTGGTCAGTTTCCTGTGTTCTGGAGTAAACTGAGCATTTGTTCTATTATATCTTGTTTGACAGAGCTCATAGAGCTCTGTCAAACAAGATATAATAGAATAAATGCCTGTATTGGATGTAGTGAGGCCAAAAAGGTTGATAAATAAGGGGAATTTGGTGCGTGTCATAGTAATTTTTTCGACATATTACAAAAATTTATATACAATTAACAAGAGTTTACTCTACAACCCATATGCAATTAACAGATCAAATTTGTACTGAAGATATGGTAAATGGTTTTGTGTTTGAAAATTATATTCAATTAACAGGGATATACAATTAAGAGATATCCAATTAAGTGGGCTCCACTGTACTTTCCCCAAAATATGGTTCAGCACAGGGTATTACAAATTTGTGCAGCAGCGAAAAGGTTAACTGAATGACATGAATTAGATGAGTAACATGTGACTTGACAGATTCACTGATGTTCTCAAACTACTAACTTATTAAAATATTAACCCCTGTTACCTAACGAATCAGCTACATTCACTCGTGTAATATACAAACTGTGTATTTAAATTTCAGCAAAACCATATCATGTAACCCCCCCCCCCCTCCCCCCCCCCCCCCCCCACCCCACTTCCTCAATAGTATGAGCATGTTTCAATGATGATGGGTCACATGTGGTTGTTGAAATTTTTTGGAAAAAATTGGAAAAAATATAACCAAATTCTACTCCACAAACTTTTAAACATGAAAATGTGAGATGCAGATCACCTGAAGAAAATGTTAACTGAATTAAGGCCTTGAATGCTGATGGTCGATATTCCTGCTGACAACAATGAGTATAATTTAGGCATTTAAAAGTACAGTACGTGGAGAGTGGATTGTAACTAAATCACCTGGGGTGTGGAGTTATCACCCAAAGTATCACTTTCAAATTCTGTACATGTGGACAAAAAACACCAGCAATGTTTCAGCTAATGGACCTTCAGGTATAACCCGGAGGTTCATTGGCTGGAACTTTGCTTCTGCTTGTAATGCTCTGCAACAAAATAACAATTATTGCTTGGGTGGAATCTACACTCTGTGGGTGATTTAGTGATAATACACTTTCCATGTACTGTACATTTTCCATGCAGACTGAATCAACTTTTTTACCAATGATTTGTTGAGCTATTTTCATCAAATCTAGACATGGCTGCTTCACAGCAGCCATGACTAAATCTGATAAAAAGATTTTACAAAATACTCAGCAAGGTAGGAGTTAAAACTAGTCTTAGCAGTAGACGTGTAAAACCTTGCAAAAAAATAACAGAATTTGTCATAAAATTAACTCCTTACATAAAAAAATGTCTTTGACAAAGTATGTATCAAGCTATGAGAAATTACTGACTGTTCAGGTGTACGTAACGTACACCTTTTTCACATTTCCTGTCAGTGTAAATCTGCCTTCCATTTCTGCCAAGGGGTTAAACTTTATTACCACAGCAATATACAGTTGAAAAACAAACTTGAGAGATAATTTATTCATCAAGAGAAAATGATCTGTGACAAATCTTTTTAATTAAAGCTTTTTTTCATTTAATTTCCAAACTATGCATTTGTTCAAACATCAAACGAAAAGTAACATTTAAAATAAAACCATTTACAAATACCTTTATATCAAAAAATAATTTATTGAAAATCTATTCGGCAAAAATTTAAACTGCACTATATACTTACCCACAAGTGTCGATCAATGTCACTGCAGCATCCAATATGGTAAGCTACTCTTTTATGCATTTTTAACGAGAGAGTGAACCGCTGCTTCTATACAGAGATTCTATGAATTTATACGACTAATCTAACATGATTTGTGTGTATAAGTAAAAACTTGATAAAAATCAATATTATGACATTATGCATCCAAGATACAAACACATATCACAGGCATAGAGATAAACTAATTTATACGGAAGTAATACCATATGCAATGCCCAGAAATATGTACCAAAGTAAATTAAGCGATACAGAAAACTAACGCCATTAGCCATCAATGGAACAAAGACACGATCTTTATGTTGCCTAACAACACTGATAAATTTGAGGGCATTAAAACTGCAGTGCAAACTCGATCTCCAAACAAATAATATATGCTTAGACATTGGCAAGAAAGAACATAAAGGCAGCTGGAACGGTGACTGGGCTTTAACAGTTGCATATCATTTACATACACTACTTATAATGTTGAGTTTGTGTAATAACTGGGCAGGTGGGTTTTCAGGCCACACAACCGACAATTAAATTTTTTTCTGTTTGATGTCAGCTTCTTACTGTCGTGTTCAAAAAAACAGTTAACAATCTGGTACTTTATCAATCAAAGTAGACGCATTATAAAAAGTCAAAAGTATTTTTCCGTCACTTTTTATTTAAAGAAGGTATAATACTTTAACCCTCAACTTATGAGAAAATAAAATGTAATCAAACATGTATTTTTTTCTTCCTCAACATGCATGTATTTGGAGTGATCTCTGAAGAGTTTATAAAATATGGATTGTTATTTAACTTGTGTGTTTGAGGTGACTTTCAGCATCTATGACTACACGACAAGTGTGTGTGTGGGGGGTGGGTGGGGTGGGGGGATGGGGTAAGGAAAGTATAAAGTCATGTCATCCGATTGTTTATACTCTAGTTGTATCCAATTTACAGAAATCAGGCCTAAAAAAATAAAAAATCTGTTTCTCAGGCCCTCCCGCATGGTCCTTTTGGCTGCCGCATGCTCTCTTTTTATAACCAATTTAAACTTTAAAAAAAATAATTTTAAATGGTTTATGTCTGATATTTTACCCAAGTTAAAAAAAATGATGAATTTGTCCCTTGAGTGCAAGAAGGCTTTGCAATGCTAAAGCATTGCAAAGCCTTCTTGCACTCAAGGGATGAAATACACCACCACCCATGCTATTCTGTAGATTGTGAGGCCTAAAACTTGAACAAAGAACATGAACTTTTGATGGCAAAGAAGTATTTACTGAAATAAAAAATAAAATAAAAAAACGCTCGCCCCAATGCAATTTCGCAAATAATGGCCCGAGAAACAGAAGATCTACTTTGTGTGGCCTCACACACAGACAGTACGTAGAGAGTGGATTGTAACTAAATCACCCGTGGAGTAGAGTTATCACCCAAGCTATAACTTACAAATTGTGTACATATCGACAAAAACACAAGCAATGTTTCAGCCAATGGACCTCCGGGTTTAACCCGGAGGTCCATTGGCTGAAACTTTGCTTGTGCTGGTTATGCTTTGCAAGAAATTTGCAATTATTGCTTGGGTGGAATCACCACTCAGCAGGTGATTTAGTGATAATACACTCTCCACGTACTGTACTTAATAGTATAAGGCTTAAGAGAAACTACCCTCACAATAAAACACACCTATAAACAATATAGATCACCATAATATGCAATAAAGTTTACTTTAACACAACTTCTTACAACTGAAAATTTACTAAGTTTTCATTTAAATAAAAAAAAATGAAAATTTCCAAAAAATGATCAAGTACTGTAGTTATGGTCCTAAATAACCCACAACTGCAATCTGAAAGCTCTGGGGCCACTGCGTTCAAAGAATTTTACTTAAACATAAACTCTTAAAAACTAGGATGCCGACGCAATTCTCTCGCACACATTCCTGTTTTTGAAAAATAATCTTCACTGGGTAATATTCCAACTCCATCAAGGCATGCCTTCGACAATAATGCCTTAATGATGTAGTTGGAATATTTTATCAGTTGGGAATTCAAGACGTATTAGAGGCTCGATTCGATTTCGAATAACAGACTCGATTCGATTCGTGATTCGATTCGAATAAAAAATATGTGATTCAGAGGGCCCTAATACTTGCACAAATAATGTTCTTGACCTTCCTTCGAGGTACATCGAATTGCATAGGCTGTTCTTCAGGGCTCATAACTGAACATGAACATGTCACTTAATGTCCCTCTGCCTTAAAGTGTGTGTGTTTGGGGGTGGGGAGATCTAAAATACATCAAACATCTACTTTGGTATTTGTTTTCCTCAGAGAAAGCGGAACCTAGTGGCATGTACCCCTACTCCCATAATCACCCCCCTCCCCCTCCCCCGCAATGTATGTCCAGAAATGCTTCTTGATTACATAATGTGTTTAATCTTTTACCCACGATAACAGCCAAAATGGGCCAGTACTTTTACAAAAAAAACACCACTTCATTATTTTTTCATTGTTTGTCTCCAAAACAGAGATTACGACCCCCCCCCCCCCCCCCCCTCATTGGAACGAGCTCCTCGAGCTCGTTCCAATGAGAGGGTCATAATCTATGTTTTCAACACAAAAAAAAAAAATGAAAAAAAAAATCACGACATTGACGCCGTAGCTGCGACGGGTGGTGCAATTTCACAAAATTCTAAGTTCATCAAGGGCCATAACTCCAAGAAAAATATTTGGAACAACACATGCATTGAACAGTGGCTAGACATCAATAAGATATACTTACATGCCAAATATAAAGTCATTCCATCAAGTATTTCAAAAGTTATTGAGTTTTGAAACTCGTTGGTCACAGACAGACCGACCGACCGACCGACCGACCGTCCATCAGACAGACAGACCGTCAGACAGACAGACAGACAGACCGACATTGCCACTTATAGAGCTGCTAGTCGCAGCTAAAAAGTTATTCAAGAATTTTGTTTGCTTCGCTCAAGGCATAACTTGATGATATAGTTGGAATATTTTATCAGTTGGGACTTGAGTTATCACAGTCGTAGCAAGTCAGTTTTACAACCCTCTCCCCTAACAGATCATCTACAAGACGGTGCTGATTCAATTTGAAGGTCAATTCGATTTCAAATAATAGACCCAACTGGATTAAGATTCGATTCTACTTGAAAATATGTGATTCGCAGTGCCCTATTATTTTACCACAATACACCTGGGAGGCTAACCACACACAGGGATGGGATACAATCAGTAGTGTGGGACTACCAAAAATCGCAACTGCGCTTCATTAAACACAACCAAAATTTCGACTTTAAAATTCCAGTGCGTTCTGACAGAAATAAAATGAAAGTGTCAATGACACTGTAGCTTAATTTGACTGTGTGTTGTGTTTGATGAAAAGGAAAATGTTCAATGTTTATAAAAGGATTATGATAGTGAAGAAAGAATTGAGTCAATTTAACCATTTACCTAACATAGTGGCAGCAAATTAACCAGCACAAGGCTAATATGACATGAAATATATCTGACACTTTGTCAATAAAATTGTACAAATATGGCTGTCATTGGAACCAGCTCAATGAGCCAGTTCCAATGATATCCATATCTGTAAGGTTTTATTGGCAAATATTGTTGTTTTTTTTTTTAAATTATAAAATTATGTTTATGTTTTAAAAATAAAAAAAGCTATGCTGGGTAAATGGTTAACATGTGTTATCAGTATACAACAAGGGTTCAACCTGCCAGAAAATAAGCAGGCTGACAACTGCAAAATGAGGTCCCCAGAGGGTGAATTTAATGATGCTACCCTGCACAGCAGGGTAGCATCACTAAATTTACCCTCTGTGAACCTCAATATGAATCATTTTCTCAAACCTAAACTGAAAGAGGCACCCAGAGGATAAATTGGCTCACTGTATGGGATAGCATCAAATTCACCTTCTGCGGACCTCATTCTGCAAATGTCAGACTGCTTATTTTCAGGCCTGGTTCAACCATGGTGGCCTCATGGGATCCTGGCACACTCATAGCAGGTATGGATTCTTGCAACCATTTTCACAAGAATCCAAATGGATTCTACCAAATTTAGATGAAATATAAGCCCTGACTGTACATCAGTTCAAAAGGGGCTGAACATATATATTTCCTTCTTTTGACTTCGACTGTATATCAACTACTACAACCTATATCAAATGACTGGACCATGTAATTTGGTTGATACAAGAATCAAAACTGTTCTTATCCTATCACAAATCAAAGCTTTCCTCTATTATCAATTACACTTGGGCTGCAGAGAGAATAAAGAAAGACGGGAGGCTTTCATTGATTTATTTTGGACAGCACCTGCCGATTTGTTGTTAGAATTATCACCCAGTGTTTTGATTCGAATTAATTGAACTGATGACTCATTTTCTTTCAGCTAATTCCATATATGATCTAAAATTTCCAACCCTAAAGCTGTTTGGGACACAGAGCCATATTCAGATGTATTATTGCATAGATCTGTTTATGGAACGAGATGAAGCGAATGAAGTGACCTATCATTTCATAAAGCTCATATTAAACTTGTGATGAGGTAGTGACACAGAACAGTCACTTTATAAGACCCCACGATAAATATAGAACACGTGTCATGCTCAGTTTAAATGACCTGATGGTGACGGAGGTTAAATTAGACATGTGTCAATACAGTCTGCAATAAGTGAAGAAACATCTTCTTTTCCTTTCATACATGTATGTCTCCACGTCTATTGGAGCTGTGAACCAGACCCATTATCTGATGGATATAATATTATTATTGGATTGTGGGATTTAGATCATTTTTCGGACATCACATCATTGCGTCTGTCTGATACTGTCATTAACCTATGGTGTCCACATTCATGCTTTACAAAGATTTAGTTAAGCTCTTGTTGTTTCTCCCTCATTACAATAACTGTAACAGAAGTGCTCACTAGGACACAAACCCCTCCAAACTCACAGAAGTACTCACTAGGACACAAACCCCTCCAAACTAGTAGTTTATAACTACACTTAACTACACTCTTTTTTCAAGAATGCCAGGCTATTACCAAGGGAAGCTTTAGTTTTGTTGAATGCCAGGGAAGCCATAGTTTAGTAAGAATACCAGGCTACTACCAAGGGAAGCTTTAGTTTAGTAAGAATGACAGGCTACTACCAAGGGAAGCTTCAGTTTAGTAAGAATGCCGGGCTACTACTACCAAGGGAAGCTTCAGTTTAGTAATAATGCCAGGCTACTACCAAGGGAAGCCTTAGTTTAGTTGAATACCAGGCTACTACCAAGGGAAGCTTTAATTTAGTTGAATGCCAGGCTACTACCCAGGGAAACTTTAGTTTAGTAAGAATGCCAGACTACTACCAAGGGAAGCTTTAGCTTAGTAAGAATGCAAGACTACTACCAAGGGAAGCTTCAGTTTGGTATGAATGCCAGGCTACTACCAAGGAAAGCTTTAGTTTAGTAAGAATGCCAGGCTACTACCAAGGGAAGCCTTAGTGTAGGTGAATGCCAGACTACTACCAAGGGAAGCTTTAGTTTAGTAAGAATGCCAGGCTACTACCGAGGGAAGCTTTAGTTTAGTAAGAATGCCAGGGTACTACCAAGGGAAGCCTTAAGTTAGCTGAATGCCAGGCTACTACCAAGGGAAGCTTTAGTTTAGTAAGAATGCCAGGCTACTACCAAGGGAAGCTTTAGTTGAATAAGAATGCCAGGCTACGACCAAGGGAAGCCTTAGTTTAGTAAGAATGCCAGGCAACTACCAAGGGAAGCCTTAGTTTAGTAAGAATGCCAGGCTACTACCAAGGGAAGCTTTAATTTAGTTGAATGCCAGGCTACTACCAAGGGAAGCTTTAGTTCAGTAAGAATGCCAGACTACTACCAAGGGAAGCTTTAGTTTAGTAAGAATGCAAGACTACTACCAAGGGAAGCTTTAGTTTGGTATGAATGCCAGGCTACTACCAAGGGAAGCTTTAGTTTAGTAAGAATGCCAGGCTACTACCAAGGGAAGCCTTAGTATAGGTGAATGCCAGGCTACTACCAAGGGAAGCTTTAGTTTAGTAAGAATGCCAGGCTACTACCGAGGGAAGCTTTAGTTTAGTAAGAATGCCACGGTGCTACCAAGGGAAGCCTTAAGTTAGTTGAATGCCAGGCTACTACCAAGGGAAGCTTTAGTTTAGTAAGAATGCCAGGCTACTACCAAGGGAAGCTTTAGTTTAATAAGAATGCCACGGTAGTACCAAGGGAAGCTTTAGTTTAGTAAGAATGCCACGGTACTACCAAGGGAAGCCTTAAGTTAGTTGAATGCCAGGCTACTACCAAGGGAAGCTTTAGTTTAGTAAGAATGCCAGGCTACTACCGAGGGAAGCTTTAATTTAGTTGAATGCCAGGCTACTACCAAGGGAAGCTTTAGTTCAGTAAGAATGCCAGACTACTCACCAAGGGAAGCTTTAGTTTAGTAAGAATGCAAGATTACTACCAAGGGAAGCTTTAGTTTGGTATGAATGCCAGGCTACTACCAAGGGAAGCTTTAGTTTAGTAAGAATGCCAGGCTACTACCAAGGGAAGCCTTAGTATAGGTGAATGCCAGGCTACTACCAAGGGAAGCTTTAGTTTAGTAAGAATGCCAGGCTACTACCAAGGGAAGCTTTAGTTTAGTAAGAATGCAAGACTACTACCAAGGGAAGCTTTAGTTTGGTATGAATGCCAGGCTACTACCAAGGGAAGCTTTAGTTTAATAAGAATGCCAGGCTACGACCAAGGGAAGCCTTAGTTTAGTAAGAATGCCAGGCAACTACCAAGGGAAGTCTTAGTTTTGTAAGAATGCCAGGCTACTACCAAGGGAAGCTTTAGTTTAGTAAGAATGCCAGGCTACTACCAAGGGAAGTGTAGTTTAGTAAGAATGCCAGGCTACTAACAAGGGAAGCCTTAGTTCAGTAAGAATGCCAGGTTACTACCAAGGGAAGCTTTAGTTTAGTAAGAATGTCAGGCTACTACCAAGGGAAGCTTTAGTTTAGTAAGAATGCCAGGCTACTACCAAGGGAAGCCATAGTTTAGTAAGAATGTCAGGCTACTACCAAGGGAAGTTTAGTTTAGTAAGAATGCCAGGCTACTACCAAGGGAAGCTTTAGTTTAGTAAGAATGCCAGGCTACTACCAAGGGAAGCTTTAGTTTAGTAAGAATGCCAGGTTATCTGGAGTGAACATGGTTGTCTCTCAATTTCCGCCTGTGCTTAACCCTTTACCCAACGTAATGACCAAAACCAGCCAGCAGTATTAACCAAAACGCCAATTAATTATTAATATTCATTATTTTTTCATTTTTTGTCTCTAAAACATAGGTTATGACCCTTCTTTGGAACGAGCTTGTCGAGCTCATTCCAATGAGGGGTCATAACTATGTTTTTGAGACAAAAAATGAAAAAAAATAGTTTTTCAGGAATTTTGTTTGCAACTGTCATCTGTTTTTCCTGTTGGGTAAAAGGTTAAATTTAAATAGATCAAATGGAACTTCAAATCACTCACGAGTCATTTCAATAAAAACGGCTTAAATCTGGATGATGAATTGAGGAAATCTCTGCAATTTTTTAACGTGTGATCATCGGCAAGGGCCGATACCACACCCCCAACTACTGATGGGAGCTTATCAGCCGATTGCCAATTGTACAAAGATTAATCGCCTCATCACTATGAATCAGAACCAATTTTTCGGGGCGTGCTTTATTTACTTATGTTATTGTTTCATCACCACTTGCTCTATCATGACTGCAAAAAAACAAGTATAAAGTCAAGTTTAACCCTTTACCCAACAAAATGCATTTGCCCGCGTAATATGTAAATTCAGTAGTTGAAAAAATATTATTTTTCAAAAAGTTTCAACAAAAATTAATATTTAAAATAATAAATTTTGATATCGTCTGTGTTGGGTAAAGGGTTAACCAATTTTATTATACCAATGCTGCACTCCTAACAGGCATTGAAAGTATGTCCTATTTTATCAACAAAACACTGAAAACAGAACATATGAACCACACTAAGCAAGCACTGATTCATTCTCTAGGAGATTCCCATGTGAAATCCAGAGACCACATGATGTAAAAATCGTTCACAATTTCTATTCACGAGTGACACCGTCACAAATTCACAGGTCAAAGAAGCTGATCCTACAGAATTTGGGGCAAGAAGATAATTGCATCCTGAAGCACAGGGCCCTCAGAACCTGTGCTGCCCAATGTGGAGGACATTCATGGTCACCCCAAGCATTGGTTACCAGGGCCCTATTTTACGAGTAAAACAGCAAGGTAAACAAGCACTGCTCCACTTCCCAGCTCTAGTTCAAAGAGAAATTTTTTATCACTGCAGAAGTAGTTAGGGTGCTGAACTTCGTCGTGACCTTGGGCAAGGAACCTTATCCCAATTGCCTGCATGGGGGCATGGTGGCGGTGTGTACTAAAGCATACTGCATATTCATTATGCACTTGTCTTCAACCAATGCTAACCTAGACTTTGTGGATTTATTATGTTGGGGAGTCTAGCGGTTGCTCGGCATTGCTTGGTGGATCTTCAGGTACTCCGGCTTCCTCCACCCATAAAACTGTCCAACACGAGGTGATCCTGGCAGTCAAAAGTGTCATTAAATCCCAATAAATAAATAAATGAATAAATTACTGCAGACAATTACTGCCTCATTTTCAAGAGTTCCCACAGCATAGAACATGTAGTACCAAAGTGAACAGTCATTCATCTGAACAAAGAAAGTGAATGATGCAAAGGCACCTTTTTATCGGAATGATAAAACAAGATCAACATTTTTTCAG
Organism: Pictodentalium vernedei; assembly: GCA_031216915.1. Classification (NCBI taxonomy): domain Eukaryota; kingdom Metazoa; phylum Mollusca; class Scaphopoda; order Dentaliida; family Dentaliidae; genus Pictodentalium; species Pictodentalium vernedei. Next base: position 399,091,397 of record CM062289.1, read on the forward strand.
TATTGGCTCATCCAAATCTTGTGCCAGCACTTTCTTTTCCATGGTTTTCCAAGATGTATGCATATATGTTAGCCATAAAAAGAATATTTGTTTGTTGAAAGTGAATTTAGACTTTCAAGGGATAATAATCAATAATACTAATTTATTGTTCTATTTGACCATAAAGAGAGCCATCACTAAGTAAAAGATCAAATTTCATCATAAATCAGTTTTTAAATTGCAGATTTACTTTTCTCTGATAATGAATTTGACAGAGACTTTATTTTGTTGTCATGGTAGCACCGACATTTATGCATTGGCTATTCCTGTCAAACAGTTTGAATTAATTACATACTATGTACACAAAAACTCAGAATGATTCAGAGGCAAAATAATGAATATAATTTTATATGCGGAGTCGTTGAAGCCAAACAATAGAAATAACAACTTTAAACTATAGCCATTTTCCTGCTGATATTTAATAATGACTGATTGATTCTGATAGGACCTTCATCGTCTTTGTGAGAACAAGTTTAATGAAATATATAATTCAATTAAAAATAGGTCACAGGCAAACAGTCAGAGCTGATGGGGTTGATACAGAATCAAATTTATTAGTTTGCAGCAGATGTCTTTGTGAACAAATCAGGTGAAGCTAGCAATTAAATATCCGAAAAAGTTGTATTAAGTAAGCTCTCTTGTTACAATCTTTCACACAACATCACTACATTTCAGGAATAATTTTGCAATAAAATCATTTTCTGAACTAATGACTAATTATTATTTTTATTTATTATTTATTTATTGTCGTTCATTCCCAAACATGGATATATGACATGAAACATACAGCAAAAAATATATTCAAATATGAACACATGAATGATACAAAACAAACAAACAAACAAACAGAAAGAAAGAAAAATTTTTTTTTTTTTTAAATATTTGTTTCGTTTCAACGCAGTTTTGTGGACAGATTCACTTGCATCTTGTCTCTGTGTTTGTATTTTATGGACGTAACGCATAACTAATGGGGTTATGTCGTAGTTGAACTCCCCAATTAGTTTTTTGGCTAGCTCCTGGTAGCTCATATTTGCGCTGTCTGGCATGATGTGATTCACTTCCCGTAAGGGTGCTCCGCGCTATATAACGGACATTAAACAGGAAATGTAACTCATCCTCCACCTTGTCCTTCCAAAGCGAACAAAATCTTTGATCTGAGGGAACCGGTGGTTTTTTGTGCCTACCAGTTTCAATGGACAATCTATGGGTGCTAATTCTTAGTTTTGTGAAGGACTATCGTATGGCGCTGTTCTTTTCTACTGCGAGATAATCTTCTGGCTAGAAATAGCCTTTTCAAGAAACTGATAAAAAAAAGAATTAAGTGTTCAAAGGTGAAATGAGCGTTAACCCTTTACCCAACGCAGATGATATCAAAATTTATTATTTTAAATATAATTTTTTCAAATTTTTCAAAAAAATTCAACAAAACCATATCATGTGACCCCTCGTTGAAACGATTTCAACGGGCTCGTTCCAACGAGGGGTCACATGATATGGTTTTGTAGAATTTTTTTGATAAATAATATTTTTTCAACTACTGAATTTGCATATTACGTGGGCGGATGCGGCCGATTCGTTGGGTAAAGGGTTAACTCCTTCCATGCTGTTTTCGAATATTCCCATCAATGACAGGAAACATCTTTTCACTAAAATAAGTTAATTGGAACATTTTAACCCTTTGAACCCTGATGGTATATTCCATGCCAGTTCACACTATCAACTGGTAGAGTCTATAATTGTCACTTAGGGGAAGGTCAAAAGAGCTGCACGTTGAAAATCTTGATTGATCTTCCACACAAATTCACTTAGCAATTGTCTACTTAATGAATTCAGGTCATCTCGCAATTCTGGGCCAGTAAAGCGGCCTTTGGCATTCAAAAGGTTAATCAAATTTTCTTTTGTGACTGAATTAATTGATTTTTTAAATTGAATTTCAATAAATTTTTCATAAGTTTAATCATGGTATCTTCATGAGTAGATTTTTTTTGAAAAATGTTATAAAAAATATTCAGCATGATAAGTGTTAACAATGAAATCACGATAAAGTTAATTATTCCTGCTTGAGGTTAAATTAAAATTTAACCCTTTGTTTCAGACTGGCATTGCTGAGTGCAAATGGGGTACATTTAGCTTGTATATGCGAAGGTTCATAATATACTACTCAAAATTTACTACCGATGACTCCTACCAATCTACATATTTAAGCAATATTTGTGCATAAAAGGGAATTGCATATGATTAAACGCTTCACTGAGATTTAACAACACTTTCAAAAGCTAGGGTCACCTCATGTCGGACAGTTTTGCAGGTGGGGGAAGCCGGAGAACCTGGTAAGAACCACTGAGTAATGGCAAGCAACTGCTAGACTCCCCAACGTATTAACTCCACACAAGCAGAGTTAGCATTGGTTAAAGACAAGGGCACCATCGACATGCAGTTCATCTTAGTACACAGCATCACCGTGCCCCCACGCTCAGGGACATAATGAAGTCACTCCTAGCGGGGATTGAACCGTGGACCTTTCGGTTTGAAGTTCTCTGCCATAACCACTGAGCCAACACGCTCCCAGGTAATTGTGTATATTTTTATGTTTGTTTATTTGTTCAGTAGAGTTTAACAACCTAGGTAATATCATGTATAATTTTATGGGTGAATGATGTTGGGAGTACCAAGAGAGAACCACCAAGCAATGTTGAGTAAGTGTCGGGCTCTCCAATTTACTCTTCCGGCACAAGAGAGTTAGCATTGGTTAAAAGAAAGTGTAGCGTCGACATGCTGTTTATGTCTTTGGTTAACATGCTGCACAGCTTATACAGTGGGCCTCACTTTAGATATTTCCTTAGGGAATAACAATTTTAATTGCATAATATTTTCAAGCACCAAACTATTTACCATTCTTTTAGTACAAGTTTGCCTTGTTAACCCTTTACCTAATCTGAAAAAGCAGACGACACTTGCAAAAATAATTCTTGAATAACTAATTTTTTTCATTTTTTGTCTCAAAAACATAGGTTATGACCCCTCGTTGGAACGAGCTTGACGAGCTCGTTCCAACGAGGGGTCATAACCTTTGTTTCTGAGACAAAAAAAATAATGAAAATTAATTGGCGATTTTTTAGAATAGCGCAGGCCGGTTTTGGCTGTTACATAAGGTAAAGGGTTAATTGTTTTTTTCAGGTAAATCCCTGTTAACTGAATAATTAAATTTTGTGATCTATCGAAGAATTACCCTGATAACTGAATCACCCATTTTTCTTGGAACTTTTTGGCCTCATTTCATCCAATATTAGCATTTAACCCGACAAATGCTGCTGACAGCTATTACTTGCCACTGATATAAGTATAATGGAAGCACATTTAACGAAATTTCTTCCCTGTCAGCTGAATTTACTTTTTGGCCAATGATTTCTTGAGTTATATTTAGATGAATTTTTCAGCAAATCTCGTCATGGTTGCTTCAGAGCAGCCCTGACTGAATTTGATAAAAATATTTTGAAAATACTCATCTGGTTAACCCTTTACCTAACACGAAAAGCAGACGACACTTGCAAAAATAATTCTTGAATAACTAATTTTTTTCATTTTTTGTCTCAAAAACATAGGTTATGACCCCTCGTTGGAACGAGCTCGACGAGCTCATTCCAATGAGGGTCATAACCTATGTTTATGAGACAAAAAATGAAAAAAATAGTGAAAATTAATTGGCGATTTTTTAGAATAGCGCTGGCCGGTTTTGGCCGTTACGTTAGGTAAAGGGTTAAGAGTTTATCTATTATGTCTTGTTTGACAATGAGCTCTGTCAAACCAGATATGATGGAATAAATGCTCATTCTGTAGGAATATCATATAATACAACATAGGAAAATGATCCAATTCCTGTTAATTGAATACTCCTGTTAATTGAATACTCTTATTAAATGAATACTATTCACTGCCAAAGTTAACCGTTTACCTATTTATTTATTAGTGTTTTAAGGTCACATATTTATGCACAATGGCTAATCATGACTGCGACAGTTTTACGGGTGGAGAAAGGTGGAGAAAGCCGGAGCACCCGGAGAGAACCATCAAGCAACGGCGAGCAACTGTCAACTTCCCAACATACTAACTCCACACAAGCAGGGTTAGCATTGGTTGAAGACAAGTGCACCATCGACGTGCAGTACGCCTTAGTACACAATGCCACCATGCCCCCACGCGGGCAATGGAGATGAAGTGTCTTGTCCAAGGACAAAACATGGTTGCCGCAGATGGGATTCAAACCTAGGACCTTTCGGCTTGCAGCCTGCACCTCTATCTACTGAGCCACCATGCTCCCAACCCTTTACCTAACATGAAAAGCAGACGACACTTGCAAACAAAATTATTGAATAACTGATTTTTTTTCATTTTTTGTGTCAAAAACATAGCTTATGACCCCTCATTGGAATGAGCTCATTGAGCTCGTTCCAATGAGGGGTCATAAGCTATGTTTTGAGGCAAAAAATGAACAAATAATGAAAATTGAATGACAGTTTTGTGAATAGCACTGGCCGTTTTTGGCCATTATGTTGGGTAGAGGGTTAACAGGGGTCCACTGTATTTCAATTAGGCATCAGAGGCCAGAGGTTAAATGTAGTTAAAACCAATATAAACAGTAAGTTATAAGCTAAATGAGGATTGGAAGATAATGTCTTCCACTTGTAATAGAACGATATGGTCAAATGTCTATCACCACTCACTTTTACTCTCCTATTTTGTGATAGTTTAACACCTCTGTTAGAGAATTCCATCAATCAATGAAACACTCAGATTTGGTAATGTAGTTACCTCATATCATCACCCACATATCCAACAGCTACTACTGTCTTAAGAAAATCGTGATGATGGATTCAGATAACTTGAACAAAATCTAATTCATTGCCATCATTCTGATACCAGCCAACAGTTTTATGGCAGACAAACCTTCCCTCTGTCAACAATTTACAACTTATGACAAAAATCTTATGGTTAACAACAGTACAATTACCATTTACAAACAAATGCCAAAATTAACCCTTTCAACAATGAACAGCAGAATGGAAACATCGAAAACAATACCACCATCAAGATGCCTTAACCTTTAAAGGCCAATTTCCAACTTATACCCTTAACATGCCATCATGAGGAGGTCCTGTTGACAACAGATAAATTACGTAGGAAGTGGTTTCTAGTCAAGTCTTGGCTGTCTGTTTAATAATAATAATAATAATAATAATAATAATAATAATAATATATAGAGAGAAATTGCTTGACTGGACTGATTATGTGAAATAATTCATGAGAGGTGAGGGACGTTGTACAAACAAGAATGCAAGATTGCGCACAAGTGTTTTACAATATAGTCCCTCACCTCGAATGAACTATTTCACGTTACCAGTCCAGTCAAGCAATTACTCTGTTTATTACTTTTCATTATTAACGATAATTATATTATTTAACCCTTTACTAAACGTAATGGCCCAAACCGGCCAGCGCTATTCTAGAAAATCGGCAATTAATTTTCATTATTTTTTGTGTCTAAAACATAGGTTATGACCCCTCATTGAAACGAGCTCGTTCCAATGAGGGGTCATAACCCATGTTTTTGAGACAAAAAATGAAAATAATTGTTATTCAAGAATTTTTTTGCAAGTGTCGTCTGCTTTTCATGTTAGGTAAAGGGTTAACCCCCCTCCCCCCTCCCCCCCTCCCCCCCCCCCAAAAAAAAACCATTACACCCATGACAAAGCATCTTCGTTTGCGTGCACGGATACATGACTCAATTGTTGACTGCATAATTCACTTGTGAAGTTAGCGTTTATAATCAAACCCGGAAATTCCAGTAAATCACACTTTGGAAAGTAATAAAATAATAATAATAATAATAATAATACTTTTATTGTCTTAAATATCAACTGATGTTACATGACAAAAGCGGTACACAAAAAATACATAATAAAAATATTATGAATTAGGTTAGACCTAGAAGAGAACGCAGCTGCAAAGGACTCTATTGTATTGAAAAATTGAAAGAAAATCATTCTTGCTACCACCGGTAGTTTTGTCAACTTTTGATACTGTATTACTGCCTTACTGGCAGTCAACCAAGGGAGAAAAGATTTGTGGTCAAAAGTAGGATAAATTTTCAAGTAACAAAAATCAATTTAACCCCTTACCCAACAAAGACGATATCAAAATTTATGTTTTTTGAATATTATTTTTCAAAATATTCTAACAAAACCATATCATGTGACCCCTCATTGGAACGAGCTCGTTCCAATGAGGGGTCACATGATATAGTCCAGCTGTAATTTTCTGAAATTGAATATTTTTTCAACTGCTGAATTTGCATATTACGCGGGCGGATGTGGCTGATTCGTTAGGTAAAGGGTTAATACTGAATTCTAGGAAGCCAGTGTAAAAGTTAGAAGAAATAATAACATTATTTATTCAGCAAGACGGATGCAGTGAACACACAGTGCAATCTCTTGTTTTTATTGCTATTTTTATTTTCAACTATCCCAGAATTCAATATCAAACAAAACAATGGCCGCCCCCAATGGGCAAACCAGAAGACACAATTTTCAGTTTGTTAGATATACCGTTTCATTAGAAATTGCGTGTTTCTCTACATATGCTTGTGTGTTACCTATAGAGCTCACTGCATTCTCTATAACAAGACATGTGGCCTTAGCCATCTTCATCAACCAACAGAACGATACCCACAATATGTGTATGCCTATACACATATACACATATATACCTAAGATACCCCTATATATATGTACAAGAATAAAACAGAGATGCATATGCACATATACATATATCTTACCTCCTACAAGTGTCTGGGAATTTCATTGGTTCAAAGACGTCACATGCAGACTGCATATAAAACCATATACTGCCAGTCAATACATGTGGACATACCTGCACTTATTCCCCTTACAATATAGATGTAACCGGCTGTCACTAACCCATGCTTATCATAAGTTTGTGTGAGTGCCTTGTGCTTAAGATGAAAGCATACCACCCATACAAATGTAGCTCCACTTTCAATGCCTGTTGACTGGAAATCACTGCTAAGCAATTGGACATATATAGGTCGTGGGCTGGTGGGAATTCAGGACGTATATAGGCTGTGGGCTGGCGGGAATTCAGGATGTATATAGGCCGTGGGCTGGTGGGAATTCAGGACATATATAGGCCATGGGCTGGTGGGAAAATCGGGACATATATAGGATGTGGGCTGGTGGGAATTCAGGGCGTATATAGGCCGTGTGCTGGTGGGAATTCACAACAACTGTCCAGGCCCTTAAGGGTTAAAATTTGTCCCAATTTATGAGAATTGGTTTTGATTCTTGTGAACTCTTGCTGCAAGAATAATTTTTACTTCCAAAATAATTTAGAATTTTTTAGTACTGCAGACATGTTAACTCTCCCGGAATGCCCGGGATTCTCCCGGAATTAGCTATCCCCTCCCGCCCTCCCACCCGGGAGTCAATTTGGACCCAAAATCTCCCGGAAAGTCGACATACCAGACAAAAACTGAATCCACAAGCTTTTGTTTACAAATACAAAAGCATGTGCTCTACTCTCAATCGAGTCAATGGCAAGGTCATTAAGTTTGTGTGAAACGTCACCACTTACGTAAGAACTGATGACCAGTTCTCATTTCTGTCAATGGCCATGTTGTGATTATTGCAACACGTATGACAGGCGGATTAAATGAATTTGAGATGCAGGATAATTGCTGAAATTGATTATATATTAAAGGCACACCTTTGAATGTATACAGGTAGCAGTCAAATCGAAAAATAAATTCCATACGTATAAAATCTTGTCCAATCGAAAAATGTGTAAAAATACGCACAGATTTATATTGTGCATTTTGGATTTCACTTTCAGATAATTATAGCCAATTTTGGAGACAAACGGCTGAAACATATGAGTTGCTGTAATTTTCAATATATTGGGAAAAATTTCCGATTCGCAATTTTATAAAGCAGGCTGTGAAAAAAATTATGTTTTTGGTGAAAAAAATCTCTAAAAAGTTGGTAATTTACGGCACTTGCACGTTTTTTCATTCGTAGTGATAAATGGATAACAAAATATCCCCGAGATGTTTCGTCCTGGGCTGGCTGTGGCATAATTTTCACGTTTCACTGAAAAATGATCACCCCATTCCAAATCCCCTTCGTAAATGACCAACTACTTCCAGTGAGTAACCGGTGTGGTTAGGTGGGGCGCTGGGCTTTGGAAGATCGAATTACCACAACAACCGGGCTCTGGGGTGTGCCTAAACACCACAGATCGTCGCAGGTTACCGCAGGTCGCCGCAAGTACCCATAATTACCCAAATGGATCCAAAACTTTCAACACAGCACCATAACTGATATAGTGCTGAAAAGGTCGAAAATATCTCCAAACATTTTGTACATAAAACCATTGAAATATGGATGTCATTGGAACAAGCTCAGATATTGGCACATGACCACATCCATATTTCTGATTTCTGTTTTCTCTATATTTCTATGGTTTGGCTTTTGAAAGGACAAATTGTTCAAATAAAACACATTAGGGTGGAATGTTTAATGTATGTGTGTGTGAGGGGGGGTAACATGGAAATTATTGATGTGCTGCCCACGTGCAAAAATCTCACTGACAAGCATCCGAGTCTCACTGGGAGCTCATCAAAATCTCACTGACAGTCACCTCCAGAGGTTAACAGGTCTGGGTCACTCACCACCAGTTAGTAGAACGTTGACGTATGTTCCTTTGATGTATTGTTGTTGGGCTGTTTCCTGTTATGTGTGTGTGTGGGGGGGGGGGGGGTATTTGGTATTAATTTATATTTAAAATTGATCGATCCACACATGGTTTCTACGCGCAAAAAAAAATCTCCCTGAAAATCATGTCATCTCCCTGAAAATTTTCTTCAATCTCCCTGAAAAAAATTTTGGGAGGTTAACATGTCTGTAGTACTGTTACAAACAAACCCCATATTAATGCATTTACTAGAGTCTAACCATTAAGGGCCTAGTTACAATTCTAACAAAATTCTTGTCTTCATACACATGTAGAAAATATGTCTGATGAGATCAGATTACTTGTTGACAATTTATTTTGATGGAAATTAAATTACGTTAACATGTTAACGGCATGTCTGTCATAGTTAAAAAGACAGAAAAGCATGTAACACTTTATTCCTTTTGGGTATCACAATTTTACAAAGTGTAACCTGCTAATATGTTGCGATTTAAACTCTTTAATGGCACTATCCAATAATTGTAACAAAACAATTTCAAACAAGATGCAATGACACTGATATTCCATACCAAGAAGTGGTTTACCAAAAAGGGGAATTCTAAGTTGAAAAAAATGGAAAAAGGCCCATAACTCTAGAAGAAGAAAAAAACGGACAAAACCTGTTACTTGTGAATATGTTTTCCCCCATGGTGGTCTATCAGCATAGCAGAGATCATTTAAATCCAATATACACTGACCAAAGGTCCAAAGTTGTTACGGATGGATGGATGGATGAACCCCATCGCTGTATCCCATGCAAACTTTATTTTGGCAGGGAATAATTAACATTCTTTATTCTACTGTTGGACTAACATCAAACTAATGCATGGGGTGTAAAGCCACTAAAGTGGCTTTCAACACTTTTCAATAGAGCCTTGATAGTGGTGCCAAAACACAACCAGTTAACTGGTAGAGTGCTGGAAGCCCATATTTGGGCTTTATTCTGAAGTGCAGGTACCACAGCTTGAAGGCTCATATTCAGTAGATATGCTTTATATTATCTTTAAAGTGATATTATTTAGTCTGTATTTATTTATTTATTGGTGTTTAAGGTCACATACTTATGCACAATGGCTAATCGTGACCGTGACAGTTTTACGGGTGGAGGAAGCCGGAGTACCCGGAGAGAACCACCGAGCAACGACGAGCAGCTGTCAGCTCTCCAACATCGTAACACTGAACTCTGCACTGCAGCACAGCACAGGCAGGGTTAGATTGGTTGAAGACATGCGCACCATCGACGTGCAGTATGCCTCAGTGCACAGCGTCATCATGCCCCCATGTAGGCAATCGGGGTGAAGTGTCTTGCCCAAGGACACAACGCGGTTGCCGCAGGTGGGATTCGAACCGAGGACCTCTCGGCTTGCAGCCTGCACCTCTACCAACTGAGCCACCGCGCCCCCATTTAGTCTGTAAGGGTTTGCCTTGTTACAATTTATGGGAGAGTGCCCATAGGCACTCTCCCATAAATTGTAACAAGGCAAAGACATGTGTACAAGATTTGATGGTCAAAAATAATTTAGCACTCTACCAGTTAAATGGTTAATTTGTGGGATGTAAGCTGTAAATGGAAATCCAACATACTTTTCATGTATACTTTTAATGGTAACCTATAAGTATCGATCATAAACTGGAATCATAAAGCTACTGATGTTAACATCGATCAATATCACTTTCACTTTGAGGAAAAGGGAAAAAAAGAAATGAAGTATTAATTACAACGTACATATGATCTATGTAAGATAAATAATGCTATAAACGAGCAGCAGCAAGAAAACGAGTATATTTCCTTCACAGCAAACCATAAAACAGGCATTCAAAGATCTAAAGGATGAATAAACATGATTCTCCATCATCAAATGGTATAGTTATATTTCAACTTGAAAATCCATTTAAACTTTAAAGAGAGAGGATATGATATAAAACTGTATTGACATTAAATAGTAAATTACTCTCTTTCATATTAACTCTCTCCATGCAGCTGGTGGATATTCCTGTCCAGCATGGGGGTTTCTCTTGTCATTGAAATCAATATAATTGGGGCACATTTAATCACATTTCAGCCTGGAAATTGAAGGGATTTTTTCACCGATGACTTCTTGTGTTATATTTAGATTCATTTTTCATCAAATGTAATCATGGCTGCTTCATAGCAGCCATGATTAGATTATGATGAAAAATATCTTGAAAATACTCAGCAGGTTAAGAGTTGACCCACGGCGCACTGATGCATTTTTTCCACCATTTTTAAGGCTCTAAAACAGTCTACAACAGCAAAATTCCAGGATTTTCAAGGCCCAGAATTTGCAAACTATGGCATTTGATTGTTATTTCATGAAAATACCGACTTTTCAATGCCACCTGACCTATATTCCCCGATTTTAAGACCTTAAACAGCTCTCAATCAAAACCAAAGCCATTCCTGTGAGAAGCCTGTAATGCCAATACAGTGGAACCCTGTTAATTGAATACCCACTTTGCCAATGAAATGTATTCAATTAACAGGAGTATTCAATTAACAGGGATTGTCACTTTCCTGTATTCTAGAGATAAACTTAGCATTTATTTTGTTATATCTTGTTTGACAGAGCTCCATGAGGGCTCCACTGTACATCAAATTTTCAACCTGCAAATTTTCCCAAAAATGCGACTAGAAATTTAGCGGTCAAACAAGGTTGAAATGGTTAAGTTTCTAGTTGCATTATGGGAAACATGGCAGCTTGAGATTTCATATTTTGACATTCAGTACGAAGAGAGTTAACTCAGTTTAACGGCCATAAATGGTGAGCACTATTCACAAAAATAGTCATTTCAATTCTTCAATTTTTGCCTCCAAAACTGAGCTTATATCTGTCCCATCATAAATACAATAAACTCATTAAACTTGTTTCAAGGAGAGGTACATAAGCATAAGCTGTGTTTTTGAGGAAAAAAGTAACAAATATTTAGTTACATGTACTAAAGAAATTTTTGTGCAAGTGTAGTTTTCTAGTTGTGTTGGGTAAAGAATTGTAACACTTTTCCTAACACAACATTCTTAACCCTTTACCCAACGAATTGCCCGCATCCGCCCGCATAATATGCAATTTCATTAGCTGAAAAAATAATATTTTTCGAAAAATTTCAACAAAACCATATCATGTGACCCCTCTTTGGAACGAGCTCGCCGAGCTCGTTCCAAAGAGGGGTCACATGATATGGTTTTGTTGAAATTTTTTGAAAAAATTTCAAAAATGGTATTTAAAATAATAAATTTTGAAATTGTCTGTGTTGGGTGAAGGGTTAAATTGGAAATTGAAAAACATTCCAGCAAAACCATACATTGTGACCTCTCGGAACGAGTTTGTTCCAATGAGGTGTCACATGATATGTTTTTTTGAAATTTTGTGAAAAATTTGGAAAAGATAATTACAAAAATAAATTTTGATAGTGTGTATGTGTTGGGTAAATTTGTAAACTGATATGTATTATATACACAATCTGGCCACAGAATAAAACCTCTCCATACTGTATTTTAATATAATAATTTGCTAATGATCACCCCAATCAACATAGTTGTAGATAATTTTTTTATGTACAAATATGTCAATGACGAGGGGTCATCCTTAGCTGTTCAATAAACTGAAAATGTTTGATGTTCACTTTCAGTTTCTCAAGTCTGTAAAGAAAAGTGGCGGTAAATTCATGCAATCTACTCAATGTAATTACACCTGTCAAGGTTGGGTAAATGATAAAATTTTACCCCGAGATTGTCATTTAAGCCAAGTTAACCCTTTACCCAATGAATTGACCACATCTGCCTACCCAATTTACAAAATGAGCCATCAGAAAACATTATAAAAAAAAAAAAAAATTCAACAAAACCATATCATTCGACCCCCCTCATTGGAACAAGCTCATTGAGCACGTTCCAATGAAGGGGTCACATGATGTGATTTTGTTCAAGTTTTTTGAAAAATCTTAAAAAATAATATTTAAAATTAATAAATTGTGAAATCGCTTGCACTGGGTAAATGGTTTAACCAGAGAATATTTACTATTAAATTGGATGTTACTATTTAGTAAGAACTACTAATTTTATCACTTCATGGAAGAATAAGTGAATATTTAGATTTTAGAAGATTTGGAAAGTTTGTCAACATTTTTGGTTTTCAGAATATCATCAAAAATATTTACTTCCACACAAGAAAAACTACAGAGAAATTTCAATTTAAGTTTGAAGGTAATCATAAAAACTTATTTTTTCCATTCATAAAAATTCACATTACTAGAAGAAGTAATGTTTTCATAAGAAATGAATACTCTATAATGCTTAAAAATATCAATAAATGAACCATTCCTGATATTTTTAGGATCCTTCCAGACAACTGAAAAAACATATATATCATAAAATGAAAAAAATTAGTAGAAAACTGTACCAAGTTAACCCTTTACCCAATGCAGACGATATCAAAATTTATTATTTTAAATATCATTTTTTAAATTTTTTCAAAAAATTTCAACAAAACCATATCATGTGACCCCTCTTTGGAACGAGCTCGTTCCAAAGAGGGGTCACATGATATGGTTTTGTTGAAATTGTTCGAAAAATAATATTTTTTCAGCTGCTGAATTTGTGTATTACGCGGGCGGATGTTAACCCATTACCTAATGAATCAACCACATCCCCCCCACCTCCCCCCCCCCCCCACAACAACATAATTTTCAAGTTTAGAAGTTGTGGAATGAGCTCAGTGACATTGTTCCAATGAGAGGTCATATGATATGGTATTGTTAAAATTTTTGGAAAAATTAAAAAAAAAAACAATAATTAAAATAATAAATTTGGATATCATGTTCATTGAGTAAAGGGGCAACGGAAGTGATATTATACATTTGGAATACCTCTTAATTGAATAACCCTTTAGTTGAATATAATTTACAAACACAAAACCATTTTCCCATATACAGTACAGTCGCCGTGGACTGGTCATAATCCACGCATTGACATAACAGTGATGTCCAGGCAAGCATTTACCAGGTAATAAAAATCATTCGCTGCAAAATTTGAATTAATGAAGCACCGGGTTCTACCCGGTGCTTCATTAACTAAATTTTTGATGATTATTCCTGTAATTAGTGTTTGGAATCTAATATCATTGCGTCCGTGGAAATATTGCCCACCTGTGGAAAGTAACCAGTCCACTGCAACTGCACTCTACCTTCTATACAAATTTGACCTGTTAACTGCTTATAAGTTACATAGTAAACTCCTGTTAATGGAATAAAAATCTTACAATACGCCAAGAACTATGACAAATTTCCCTTGTTATAGTCCTATTTCGGCTCAGTGCATGCATTACTGACATTTAATCTATTATATCTTGTTTGACAAAGATCTATGATCTGGTGTAACAGAGCTCAATTAGCTCTATCAAACAAGATATAATAGACTAAATGCTCAGGTTATCATTAAAATCCATGTTAATTGACAACTCCTGTTAATTGAATAATTGTCAATGGCAAAATGCTTATTCAATTAACAAATTATAATTATATTATTTTTATTATTATTATTATTATTATTATTATTATTATTATTATTATTATTATTATTATTATAACAACCAATGGAGAAGATAAACTAGGTAAGTCCAAATGAAATGATGAAAAAAAAATCAATTAACTCACCTTGCTAGTTTTCATCTTTAAAAGTTAAATTTAATTTTAAGTTCAACAATGTCAGTGTCCAATACCAGAAGTATATATCCCGAGTAAACAACTTCAAATGACTAAAGGGTAACTCTAGTGCACAGACCAGAGAGAAAAACAGACAATAGGAGAAAATCAGCCAATAATATATAAATCTGCCATCTGTCAATTCTCACAACTTGAAAATATCACTATGTAAATGGAAAATAAAAACCTATCTTTCTCGGCAATAATCCCCCTCTAAATCAAACAATAACGTGTCTTTGTTCTGCCAATAAAGGAAACATTAAAACACAGCAGTGGTAGCACCATTCCCATTGGTCAAGACAACATTCAAACAACAATTGATTTTTGTGATCGAAGGGGTCACTTGTATTTATTAATAAACATTCACTTATTTATCAGACTACTAACAGTATACAGATCACATTTTGGAGGTATCATTAAGCCTGCTGTAAGATTTTCACCCCAGGCTGTAATAATATTGGACCTGACGATTGATTGACAGCAGTGGACAACTGTCCAGTTTACTGGCCACTCATTGGCCATTGTTGACTGACAAACTGTACTAACCATATAATAACAGCATGACACCCACACAAAGGTAATTAAATGGGTTTAATGAGATGTGTGATGAAATGGTAAAATTAAAACAGTCTCCCATGTGTTCAAAATTTCAAACATTTTAACACTATAAGTCAAATCTACATTAAAAGAATCTAGTTACGCCCAAAGACAAAATCTGTGTACTTCTGGACTTCCCATATTTGTACCAAATCACAAACCATTATGAAATCCTACACAGAGGGTCCCACTTGATTGCATATCATATTATCTAATGGAATAAACCTGCTAATTATTTATAATTTCCAAACACCAAACCATTTACCACCTCATTAGCACAAAATTACCCTGTTAATTGCACAAGTGATATAGAATAAATCACTGAATAAAAAATATTGTGATTTTTCTGAATATTCCACAAACAAAAAAAAATGTTATTATTGTTTATAAATGATGAAATACATTAGGCCTAAAAAAGTTAAGAATCGATTTCTCAGGCCCTCCCATAAGGTCCTTTTGGCTGCTGCATGCTCTCTTTTCATAACCAATGCAAACTTGAAACTAGAGATGGTCTGTCGCCTGGTATACACCCAATGTGGCATACCGCCTAGTGTGGGTGACTGAAAAGGGGCATTCAATTTTTGTAAGTAAAAAAACTTAGATGTGAGTCTTCCATGGAAAACATGTGTCGCCTGTTCTAATTGGAAAAGGGGCATAACTCTGGAAAAAATACAGCAGATCAAAATATAAAATAGGAGGTCACAATGCCATTGTGTGATAAAGAACCACTGAAAGTTTCATCAAAATCCATTCATAGGTTAAAGAGGAGTGGCGGATAAGAGAAAGTGTAACGCGGACGACGACGCAGATGATGCGGACGACGCAAGACGACAAAAGTAATCCCTATATGTCGCTCCCCACTTCGTGGGGCAGGCGACACAAAAATCCAATATGGGCACCATTCGGCCATCTTGAATTTGATTGGAAAAATAATTATGTCATACACTGCTTCTCATCATGTCTATCATTTGTATAGTTCGCTCCACAAGTATTTTGCAAAATCCAATATGGCTTCCAGTTGGCCATCTTGAATCTGATCGGGAAAAAATTTATGTCACGCACTGCTCCTCATCATGTTAATCAATTAATATTGAGTTTCATGAAAATGCAGCAAAAACTGTAGAAATAGTTCGCTCCACAAGTATTTTGCAAAATCCAATATGGCCACCAGTCGGCCATCTTGAAACCGAGTGGAAAAAAATTATGTCATGCACTTCCCCTCATCACGTTGATCATTTTTGTGAAGTTTCATAAAGATGCGACTAAAACTGTGGAAGTAGTTCGCTTCACAAATTTACATGTGCAATGGACCGACGACGAAAGACCGACCATCTGACAGACAAGTTGACTCCTATATATCCCACCTAAACTTCGTTTTGTGGGGGTATAAAAAAAAATTAAATGTGCAAGAAGGCTTTGCAATGCTTTAGTATTGCAAAGCCTTCTTGCACTCAAGGGACGAAATACACCACCACCATGCTATTCTGTAGAACATGAACTTCTGATGGCAAAGAAATAATTACAAAAATAAAAAATTAAATTAAAAAATGCACCACCCGCATGTAATTTTACCAAAAATGGCCCGAGAAACAGACGATTTACTTTGTGGGGCCTTAACTGTTATTATTATAGTTCTATTAAATATACTATATCTAATATTTGATACATTTTT
Source organism: Pictodentalium vernedei (assembly GCA_031216915.1). Classification (NCBI taxonomy): domain Eukaryota; kingdom Metazoa; phylum Mollusca; class Scaphopoda; order Dentaliida; family Dentaliidae; genus Pictodentalium; species Pictodentalium vernedei. The sequence continues at coordinate 399,108,228 of CM062289.1, forward strand.
GAGGTACAACAATGGAAGTTTATGGGAACTATATTTTATCACGATGGACTATTAATGTGGAAAGGGGAAACAATCGTGCTTCAATTTGAAGACTATTCAAGGTGAAGAGCACTGATTTATCACTAAAAGCTATAAACTTCTTCTGAAATAATAAAAAGAAAATCTAGTGTTTTTGAGTGGATGGTAGGATACTGAAAATTATCTCGTTAGTGACAAAGACAAATGTTTATTTTTCACGAGTGGCAAACCACATGCGAAAAATAAACATTGGTCTCGGACACAAATGGGATAATTTTTGGTATCCACTCAAAATAGTCATGAAATGGTTAGCTATTATTGGAAGGTGACTAGTCACTAGCAGTAACCGACTCAATGTCGACTAGCCGGGATGTTCCTATCAGTAAATAAAATTATAATGCAAACCATGAATTGTTTCTCAATATGATATACACCTGAAACTTAATTTAGCAACCCCTGAAATGTTTCATGACAGTGAAGTTGCTGTTACTGATTATTATGTTTTAATGATGGCAATGTCTTGCAGTACATTTCATCTAGTGATACATGATGTTTCTGGCTGATATCATACACCAAACACATCCCCTCATCCACTTGAAGCATTCTTCCCACGAATTTCACAAAAAACACCATCATCCACATGTAATATCTGGGTATAAACCAAGAAAATTTGTCACTTCTTTCATCAATAAATGTTGACATGGCAAGGAGGAGACTGTAAGAGGCACTAAGATGGCAAATCGTTGGCATGCATGCAACAGGCATGTCATTCAAAGCCATTGGAAGGCAACTTGGCTATTCTGTCATCAACAGACTTGTCCAAAAAAATCACCAAACCAATGATGTTAAGGACTGAGCAAGGCCTGGACATCCCTGAAAGACCTCTCCCCGGGAAGATCGGAGTCTGGCACATCTCGTTAGATGTGAACCCTTTGCTTTAATTGGGGTTTTGAATCACCTTTGGCTCCCCAACAGGCGTTTGTGCAACAGAACTGTCCGAAACCAGATCAAAGCACCAGGTATGAGGTCCAGAAGGGTCATCAAGCATCCAGTTCTGTCCGATCAGTATCAAAGATGACATTTGGGGTGGTGTATGGCACAACAACATTGGAATCTCAGGACATGGATGAGATTCCATTGGTCAGATGAGAGTAGGTTCCTGCTTCATGTCACAGATGGACGCATGAGAGTGTGAAGGCATAGAAATACCACTTACATGCCCAGGAGCATCAGACCTACTGTTCCTTATGGTAGAGGATCAGTAATGATCTGGGGATGCCTCTCTCATGATTGTAAACATGATATGGTGACCGTAAGTGGGAATCTCAATGGTCAGTAATCTGGGACATTCTTAATCCAGTTGTCGTGCCTCATTTTGACAACCACCCATTGGCTACTTGCCAGGGCAATCATGGGACGACAATATAAGGCCACATCATTCCCATGCTGTGAAAGCATTCCTTCAGAACAACGCTATTACAACACTACCTTGGCCTACAATGAGCACAATTTGAATTTCTTAGAACACATCTGGGACTTTCTTGGCCGTTGTGTGCAATCTGGAAGCTGCTTTGCATGAGGAGTGGCAGCATTTGCCTCTGGACTGTATCAGCAGGCTCACTGGTAGCAATAGGAGGATTCAGGCTGTCATCCGTGCATGTGATGGATACACTTACAACTGACTTCAGACACTGCTATTGTGTTCAGGAGATCACAAGTTACATTTTTTGTCAGTAATTACTGGCATTGTTTCATCATGGACTGTTCCAGCACCATACTTGTACAGAGAACATTTTTCCATCAAAAACATTAGTGACAGATGTGTAATTAGCACCATTAAAATACTGCATATTTTCATTATTGTGTTGTCTTTCATTTGTAAATAACCATTATTTATTTATTTATTTATTGACTTTTAACGACACATTAACAGACAAGGACATATCATGTCAGTGACAGTTTTATGGGTGGAGAAGTCAGAGCACACGGAGAGAATCACCGAGCAACGACGAGCAGCTGCCAGCTCCTCAACATCGTAACTCCGCACTGCAGCACAGGCAGGGTTAGATTGGTTGAAGACATGCTCACCATCGACATGCAGTATGCTTTAGTACACAGCGTCATCATACCCTCATGTGGACAATCGGGGTTAACAACAGACCATTCTTTCCGTAAACAATCACTTTTGGCCATCTTAAAGATAGCATGAAAGTAATGACAGTTTTTATTAACACCACTGCAAAAATAAATGTGGTGCTTAATTGAGTGCCAGATCTATAGTTATAAATACGCAGAGCTCCAAGTTACTTGACTTAACAAATTGGGAGCAGTGTTTCCACTAAGGGGAAAATAAATGAGGCTGCAATGGGCCAACCAAGAGTTGAAGAATTGTCACTACAACAGGCCAACCATGGTTTGGCCAGCCTTAAGAAAAAATTTTAATTCGGGGGTCTCAAAACCCCCCCATTTCCTTGCATCTGAGGGATATTTTGAGGTTTTTCATAGCGATATTTATGTAGGTTTTCACATTCAGAGAGCCGGCAAATGTGAAAGAATAAGCAGAAATCCAGGTGAAAAATCATTCATAAAGATTACAGTACTTACCGACAATATGGGTCCATACTGGCATGGATGATCCAGTTCAACAACGATTAGGTGTACAGGGTTGTCCAAAAATTATACCCTGAAGTATGTAACATCAAATCACATGCTTTCAAGATTTCAAAAGCATCAACACATACGGCTGTAAAATGACAGGCCGGAATGTGAAGGGCCTAAAAGCCCTGCTGGTCTCACGGTATTTTCAAGTTGTTTTCAAGAAATTTAATGATTAGAAACAATCTGAATGCATGCACTCTGTGATTTCCAGTGTCAGGGGCCACTTCAAATAAATCCAAATGGATTCTCCCAAATTTAGATGAAATTTAAGCCCAGAGCCCTCTGCTGCTGATAGGGCACTTGCCTTTCCTAGGCCAAAGAGATAGAATTCTCTTCCAACTAAAAGAAATGGATTCTCTTGAATTCTTCAAATCGGGTACAGTGGAGCCCACTTAATTGGATATTTCTTAATTGTATATCTCTGTTAATTGAATATAATTTTCAAACACAAAACCATTTACCATACCTTCAGTACAAATTTAATCTGTTAATTGCATATGGGTTGCAGAGTAAACTCCTGTTAATTGTATATAAATTTTAGTAATATGTCGAAAAAATTACTGTGACTCGCACCAAATTCCCCTTATTTATCAACTTTTTTGGTCTCACTACATCCAATACAGGCATTTAGTCTATTGTATCTTGTTTGACAGAGCTCTATGAGCTCTGTCAAACAAGATACTATAGAATAAATGCTCAGTTTACTCCAGAACACAGGAAACTGACGAAATCCCTGTTAATTGTATACTCCTGTTAATTGAATAATTTTCACTGACAAAATGGATATTCAATTAAGAGGATTCTACTGTATTAAAACTTTTCCATAATGCATTTTGCACAGCCATGGAGCACCATAGCTAATAAAACTATTATTATTATAATTATTATTTATTATTTTGGTGGGAATTATGTCAAGTCATCAACAGCATGGCTGGTGCAGTAAAAATCGCGACATCGACGCCGTAGCTGCGACGGGTGGTGCAATCTCACAAAATTCTAAGTTCATCAAGGGCCATAACTCCTAGAAAAATATTTGGAACAACACATGCATTGAACAGTCACTAGATGTCAATAAGATACACTTACATGCCAAATATAAAGTCATTCCATCAAGTATTTCAAAAGTTATTGAGTTTTGAAACTCGGTCACAGACAGACCGACCAACAGACCGACCGACCGAACCGACCAACCGACACAGACAGACCGACCGACAGACAGACCGACATTGCCACTTATAGAGCTGCTAGTCACAGCTAAAAACAGAGAAGGTGGAAAGCAACGTAACATTTTTTTTCCTACAGGTTACCACCATGTTATATATTGTAACCCGCTTCGGCCTTCAGAGGATTCTCACCACACCATGCACTGGTTACTAAGTCCTATTATACAAGTAAAGAACTCACACTCCCAGGCACTGGTTTTCTGGTTACACCAGCAAAGCAGAGCAGAGTTTGGTCTACTACAGAATACAATGTACTTCACCATAAAAGTTCTTTTTTAAGAAAAATGCAGAATTGGTATAAAATGACACAATCATTTTCTGTGTAACTTTTAACCCTTTACCCAACGCAGACGATATCAAAATTTATGAATTTAAATATCCTTTTTTAAAATTTTTCAAAAAATTTCAACAAAGCCATATCATGTGACCCCCTTGTTGGAACGAGCTCAAAGAGCTCGTTCCAACAAGGAGTCACATTATATGGTGTTCTTGATATTTTTTGAAAAAAATAATATTTTTTCAACTGCTGAATTTGCATATTACGTGGGCGGATCCTGGCGATTCGTTGGGTAAAGGGTTAATGTAAAACTATGTTCACAGTAGATTGTTAGATTATACAAGTTGTCCCAGGCAATGAAATTGTTAAATCAGTTCCAAAAGAGACCCTTGTCTCTCAGAAACACAACTGTCATAATGATTAGCAGAGGGATTATCTAAACAGAAAATTAATGAGATCAGGGAGGTCGAGTCTTTTCTTCCTTCTCTAAGTTCCTCTTACCTTTGTTAAATTGTTATTCAAAAGGGATTTTCTGACTACAAATCTATAGAGAAAGAATAGGAAGCTCACAATGACCTTGGTCACACAGAAGTGTAAGGATTGGTCATACGAGCTGGCATATATTAAAACAGTTTGTATGTCAGGTCAGGGAGACATTTCAGTAGCCATCTAAAGAAACACATGTTTACTCTTTTGTATTGGGAGGAAGTTGGTAGGAGAGGTCTGCCAACTGTATGAAATTTATCAATGGTTTTTTTCTCAATGACATATGGCCATACCTATTATTAAATGAAAAAGAAACTTGTCAATGACCCAAGCATCAACTCTCGCATGCTGTGTCAGAATATGGTCAGCCAATATTTATGTAAACAGTATAATACCTATTAAAATGACTGAGGTCCATCTGCCCCTTCCTACATATCTCTTACATTCTATCCTGGACACAAAGTGATGGTAAATAATAGCTTGACTGCTGGCTATGATTTGAATTACTTGTAAAAACATGAAGGCATTAGGTTGGTGTTAATGAACTTTGGTGAAGAGGTTGATATGAACCAGTAATAGGTCATCTAATATTCTACAAATATTGTCTTAAGAAAATAAAGTTTTTGCCCTTAGTACGTGCCCTATTTCTCAACTCATATAATGAACAAGTATCTGTATACAGGCTTTAAAATTCCGCCAAAGTTACACCATTAAATGCTGTGCCCAAATTATCAAAATGTGCCCAAATTAGCCTTTGAGCAAAACAAAAAAATATGCATTGAAGAAAGACATGAAGCAAGCTCTACACACACTAATTTTTACAACAAATGGCAATCAAAAAAACAAGATCAATAAAACATTATGGGTAAGCAACTCTTCTGCTTATTTCCAGTGCGTGATTCACACATCAGATATATGCAGAAGGACAACTTTTAGACAATGTTTCAAAGCTCTTACTTTCTGGCCCCGATTATTGCCATGATGTGAAAAACATTAGTTCCAAAACTTGGCATCTTTCATCAATGAAAAGTTTAATGCCAGGCCAAAACATAGTTGACTCAATGTGTCTGTGGCCTTCCCGTGTACCCAAATTAAAGGAACCTAAAGGCCTGGAAAACTGAAAGACATGAGAGGGTACAGTTCCTCATTGGTTAACATTAAGACTTGAGACAGAAATTTCATGAGTTTGATCTTTGTGTTTTTCAGCAAGACATTTAAGCTTACAATAGGTGCAACAGTGAGCCTCCAACCAATGCATCATGGATTCTAAGTTTTTATACTGAGAAAGCCCAGTTTGTATGTTCAAAACATTGAGAGCTGCTTTGTCAAACAAGATATTACAGGGTTCCTGCACCAAACCTCTAAGCAAATTCGAGGAGTTTCAAGGAGGTTTTTAGTGCTTTTTCAAGGAATTTCAAGGAGAAAAACAGACAAAATTCAAGGATTTCCCAGGAAACATTTTCCACTAACATCCAAGAGACAGAAAATATAACTCGACCCTTTACCTAAGCTAACGGAAAAAAAAATGGCCAGCGCTTTCCATGAAAATCACTGTTCAGTCTTTTTATATTTTCATTTTTTGCTTCTGAAACATAGGTTATGACTCTCATTGGAACGAGCGTATCACAACCTACGTTTTGGAAAAAATGAAAATGTTCAAATGCACAGTAAGTTTTTCACAAGTGTCGTCTGCTACTAAGTAAAAAGGTAAAAGAATGGACATCAGATGTACAGTATTTTGAAATAGCACACTGTCCACGCATAGCCGACTGCCCATGCATAGCATAACCGACTCCACTCCCAGGAGTAAATTCAAAACTTGTTTTCTTAGCCCCTTGGCAGTTGTTTCTAGGCAAGTCTAATGGGTGACTCTGTAGGCAGCCAAGACTTGACTTGAAATGACTACAAAGCCACTGAAGGTAGACTTTCAGAGTATAGTGAAAATGTATAAAAACCTTCAGGCCCTTAAAGGTTCTTACTGACTGCTTATTTCAGATATAAAACAACACAAAGAGAGAATTTACATTCTAAGAGATTACAACTGTTCAGAGCAGTAATTTTTCTTAAAGATTGAGGTTTTTTGCCTCTTTTTATTTATTTATTGGGGTTTAATGACACTTTCAACAGCCAGGATCACCTCATGTCAGGCAGTTTTACATGTGGAAGAAGCTGGAGTAACCAGAGAACCACTGAGCAATGGCAAGCAACCGTCACACTCAAACGTACTAATTCCACACAAGCAGGGTTAGAATTGATTGAATACAAGTGCACCATCGATGTGCATCACGCTTTAGTACCTAGCACCACCATGACCTAATGAACCATAAAGAAACAGTATCTGTTGGATGTAATGTTTTCAAGTTATCGTGTGGACAAACAAAAGTTAACGGACAGACAGACAGAGACGGATGGATGGAGGGATGGACGATTGCCATACCATAATACGGCCCGCTCATATGAGTGGCCGTATAAAAAAAAGGGCCAAAATTGATACCCATGTGGGCTACACATTGTTAATATATTGACAGCAGTATTTCATCCAGAATTTCCGTATTTTGTCCGTCATAACCTTCATTTTGCTGTAAAATTTCTATTTTGTTGTAAATTATTTATATTCAATTTAAATTTATGGAATATCAGAGGTTGGAATTTCAAAGTAAACAAGTTCCCTTACTTATATAGCACCTTAAATATATTTTTCCTACACACTGACAGTCTATAACCTGTCACTTTGTGGATGTTTCTAGGAAAGTCTTTGCAGCCTATATAGGCAGACAAGTGTTGCTGAGAAACAACTGCCTGGGTACGTAACTTCAAGGTTACTCAGAGACTGCATATTGTTTCTTCAGCCGCAGTAAAAAAAAAATGTTTGCATTTCATTGCGTTTTGAAGAATTTTTATTTCCTAGCTTTGTTCTTGGATACCTGAAGCACATTTGGCCATGATTTGTTCTCTGAAATATTATTTTTATTATCAGTTCTGGAGTGAATACGGTAGCAGACTTCCAGGAAGTACTGGTGCCCGCTGTCAAGTGTGTGAGTTGACTGCATATGTTTTGTGTTCTATACATCACAACCATCATTTTGATGTATAGTTTGTGTGTGCTAAAGTTGTATTTATGTGTAGCGGTCAAGATATAAAGGCATTTACCAACCAGCCTGGTTGGTCCGGATCTCTTAGTCTCGTGGTAAATCGGTCGCTTTGTGTGCTAGAGGTCGACGGTTCGAACCCCGGCTCCCACACTTATCTCTCCTCCTGTTACATATGAAACATCGGGGGGGGGGGGGGGGGGGGGGGATTTCAAAGTAAGCAAATTTCTCTTATTTATGTAGCAATCTGAATACATTTTTTCTACACAATGACAGTCTATAATCTGTCACTTTGTCATTGTTTCTAGGCAAGTCTTGGCTGCCTCTAAAGGCAGCCAAGACTTGCCACAAAACAACAGCCTGGGTATGTAAATTCATGATTACTAAGCTGGAATTTTGTTTGTTCTGTTGCAGTACAAAAAATGTTTAAAGTTGGAATTATGACCCCTAGGGTTAATAAATATTCAGTGCCACCAGTAAAGCAATGAGAAGCCAAATATGGTTTGTTTGTTTGTTTGTTTGTTGGTGGTTAACGTCACATATTTATGCACCATGGCTAATCGTGACACAACATGGAGATGAAGTCAAGTTTAGTCAATCGTTGATCTACATGTTGCCCATTTTAGAGGACTTTCACCCCAAGCATTGGTGACTGGGTCCTATTTTACTAGTAAAGTGGAACTGGTTTACCACAGTAAACAAGTGCTGCTTACTTCCCGGGGTTCCCACGGGGAAGACAAATATGGTATTTCAGGCAGTCATTAGTAAAAAAATGTATTCAATAGGGCTGAATGGCATTTTATTTGGCAATGTCCCCAAATTAGGCCAATCTAAAGACCAAATGCTCCCCATATATATGAAATCAATAGACATGAAAGATGAATTTGAATAACTAAAACCTAAGCTTCCAGTTACCCTTGTCTATGATTGATCAATGTCATCATGGTGTGTATATAAAAAGGTGTTGACAGTAGGTAGTCACTCTTCACATGTTTCAGTCTTGATCAATAACTTCCTAATTACAAGTACATGAGAAGCATGCCAGGATGTGATAATCAATGTGTGGCCAAACACTTTTAATCTGCTACAAATCATATGGTCACTTGTTGTCTAATTCTCTCCCTTGATACTCATAAAATCTCTTACACACTCCGCATGCTTTATCCACAAATTGGCAATGTCTTGACAACTCAGGGCAAAATACTTACATAGTGAAAACAGCCCAGATAAACTGGGTCACTGCAGTATTGTTAAGAGTTTTGGAAAGAAGGTTATTTTCTCATGCTTTTCGTTCCACTTGATTTAATTTAACTCCCAGCATGTAAAGTCATTTTCAAACCTTCATGCCAACACAATAACATTCACCATGAGTTCATGGCTTTCATTCATGTAAAGGCATGCTGGACCAGTATCCAGTATGTACTAATTCCTGTACAACAATGCACAAGAATACTCCATCAGGTCATAACTAATTAAGAGATGAAATGGTTAACTTGTAGAGTGCTAAGTTTTTTGAGGTGTTAAAATTTTGTTCACATTTTATTGCCTTGCTACAATTTATGGAGAGTGCCTAGAGGCACTCTCCCATAAATTGTAGCAGGGCAATTCCATCCAGGCTAAATAATATCACATCAAGAATTAATTGAAGCACATCCACAGAATATCAAGTCTTTAAGCCGTGGTACCTGAACTTCAGGATAAAGCCCAAAAATGGGCTTCCAGCAATGCCAAATGACTTCAAGACAACTGTTAGAATACAGAGAATAGCAGGCCTGAAGCCAAAATCTCAACACTTTCTGAGTTAAAATTTTCTGACAGGGCTCCAGTGGCCTAAAAGTTTTGCTTCCACCACCCCTCAAAAACATTGGCCCAATGCAAGTTTCACATAACATAAGAGCCCTATAGGGCTGCACATGCTAAAAATGACTCATATTTGCTCTGAAGAGCACTAAATTTTGCCAATTTTTTTCTGGGGAACTGGAAGTCTTGGGTTGTTACCCCTCCTCCCAACCATTTCTCTGAAATGAAGTAGCAGCATAGGTAATAACCCAGAGGGTTCTAGTAGGATTAGGGGGGAGGCCCCCACACCCCTGCCCACACAACAGTCTTCCTAATATCGTGTTTGCCCCCACACCCACACAGGCTATGGCACCCTCTATTGTAGAATCCTGGATACAAGCCTACTGTTCTCAGGCCATTGACCATTGTTTGTATGAACTTGAAACCTAACTCAATATATATGTGGGAAGGCCCTTATTTAAACTGTGTATTCTACTTTCTATTCTGTGCGTGGATTTCATTTCAGTTTATAGATTTATATTTTGAAAAAGAATGTTCGAAATAATGAACATGTATTGTGAGTATGTAAGCTTTATTTTATTGTTATGACCCAACAAACGTGACTTAACGTCACTAAGAAAACGGGGATGTTTTTTAATAGAATACAGCATGTGTATGATAGACGGTCTGTCACTATCATACACACGCTGTATTCTATTAAAACATCGCTGTTTTCGTAACTTTTTCACAACAGATGAGCGTTTCGTAAATCGGGAAAATGGCACTTGCGAATTAGAAATGGCCCGCGCCACACTTTACAAAATCGAAAGACTGGCACCCTTTATTGTAGAATCCTGGATACAAGCCTAGTTTTCTCAGGTCATTATTTATTTATTATTTATTTATTGGTGTTTTAGGTCACATATTTATGCACAATGGCTAATCGTGACCGTGACAGTTTTATGGGTGGAGGAAGCCGGAGTACCCGGAGAGAACCACCGAGCAACGACGAGCAGCTGTCAGCTCCCCAATATCGTAACTCTGAACTCTGCACCGCAGCACAGGCAGGGTTAGATTGGTTGAAGACATGCGCACCATCGACGTGCAGTACGCCTCAGTACACAGCGTCATCGTGCCCCCATGTAGGCAATCAGGGTGAAGTGTCTTGCCCAAGGGCACAACGTGGTTGCCGCAGGTGGGATTCGAACCGAGGACCTCTCGGCTTGCAGCCTGCACCTCTACCAACTGAGCCACCGCGCCCCCTCTCAGGTCATTGACCATTGTTTGTATGAACTTGATACCTTACTCAATATCCTTAACCCTTTACCTAACGAATCGCCCGCATCCGCCCGCGTAATATGCAAATTCAGCAGTTGGAAAAATATTATTTTTAAAGAAATTTCAACAAAACCATATCATGTGACCCCTCATTGGAATGAGCTCGTTGAGCTCATTCCAACGAGATGTCACATGATATGATTTTGTTGAAATTTTTTGAAAAATTAAAAATGAAAGAGTCAATGACTCTGTAGCTCAACTTGGATATGACAGAAATTAGTACTTGCTGTGACCAAGACAACTGAATAATGAATATGACAGGAATTAGTATTTGTTTTGGCCCAGTCAACAATAATAAAAGAATTACAAGGTGACTGTAATGGACTACAGATTAAGACCAATCATTGTAGATTATTATTTTTGTGTGGAAATTTTCAGTCCCAAACAAAATATTTTCAGACTAAAATTTTTTCTTCTTCTTCTTAAAATTGACCAAAATGCATCAAAACACAAAAAACTAATTTCCGGATTTTGGTCCAAAATTTTCTAAGTCCCACCCGGACCCCAAATTTTCAGTGTAAAAAAAAATTTTTTTTTTTTTGTCTTAAAATTGACCAAAACGCATAAAAAACCAAAAAACTAATTTCCGGATTTTGGTCCAAAATTTTCTAAGTCCCACCCGGCCCCCTAATTTGCATAATTTATTCACGAGAAAAACTCTGTATTATATGTAATGTATCCCATGGTACTAAACATTCATACAAAAATTTATTCAAATCAGATCTTTCATTTGGAAGTTCTGCGCAAAAATCTGATTGCACTTAATTTTGAACAAAATGGCTGCTAGCGGCCATCTTGAATTTCAGACTGGACCCAAAAACACTCCTTCTCGTCCCACAGTGATAACAAAGGTACCCAAGAAGTTTCGTGAAGATCGGTTCATAAATACGGCCTCTAGCCCGAGCCGTATTGATATTTGCACTCACAGTGCTGAAAGTAACACTAAATAAATCAAAGTTAGCCTAATTTGCATAATTTACGCACAAGAAAAAAACCTGTAATATATGTAATGTATCCCATGGTACTAAACATTCATACAAAAAATTATTCAAATCAGAGCTTTCATATGGAAGTTCTGTACAAAAAACAGATTTCGGCATCGTCGGTACAAAATGGCTGCTGGCAGCCATCTGGAATTTGGGACTGCACCCAAAAACACTCATTCTCGTCCCACGGTCATAACAAAGGTACCCCAAGAAGTTTCGTAAAGATTGGTTCATAAATACGGCCTCTAGCCCGAGCCGTAGCAGCTTGGCACTTACAGCTCTGAAAGTAACACTAAATAAATCAAAGTTAGTCTAATTCGCATAATTTACGCACGAGAAAAAAACCCGTATTATATGTGATGTATCCCATTGTACTATACATTTATACAAAACTTTATTCAAATCAGAACTTTCATACAGAAGTTCTGTACAAAAAACTGATTTTTGCATCATCGGTACAAAATGGCCACTGGCAGCCATCCTGAATTTCGGACCACACCCAAAAACACTCGTTCCCGTCCCAGGGTCATAACAAAGGTACCCAAGAAGTTTCGTAAAGATTGGTTCATAAATATGGCCTCTAGCCCGAGCCATAGCAGCTTGGCACTTACAGCTCTGAAAGTAACACTAAATAAATCAAAGTCAGTCTAATTTGCATAATTTACGCACGAGAAAAAAACCCGTATTATATGTGATGTATCCCATGGTACTAAACATTTATACAAAACTTTATTCAAATCAGAACTTTCATACAGAAGTTCTGTACAAAAAACTGATTTTTGCATCATCGGTACAAAATGGCCGCTGGCAGCCATCTTGAATTTTGGACCACAACTAAAAACACTCGTTCCCGTCCCAGGGTCATAACAAAGGTACCCAAGAGGTTTCGTAAAGATCGGTTCATAAATACGACCTCTAGCCCGAGCCATAGCCAATTGTTGACGGACAGACGGACGACAGGCCATGACAATAGCTCAAATTTGACTTCGTCAAAGTTGAGCTAAAAATGATATTTAAAATAATAAATTTTGATATCGTCTGCGTTGGGTAAAGGGTTAATCGTTTGCCGCATCCTACCACATAATTTACAAATTAAGTAAGCAGTTGGAAAAAAAAGTTTTCAAATTATTTCAGCAAAACCATATCATGTGACCCCTTATTTGAACAAGGTAGTCAAGCACGTTCCAATGAGGGGGGATTTCAAAAAAACAATTTGAGAAAATTGAAGAAAAGAAGTAATGAAAATAACAAAATTATGATATCATGTGCATATTGATTAAAGAGTTAAATGAAAGTGTCATGACACTGTAGCTTAACTTGACTGTGTGTTGTGTTTGATGAAAATGATAATGTTCAATGTTTATGAAAGGATTATGAAATACGACAAGAATTGTGACAAGAGGCCCCCATTTTCTTAGGACGCTCACCTGACATGGTAGTCTAAATATTAAACCAGGGACTTGACTTAAATAAGCTGCATATGCCCCTCCTTAAAAAGCATATACCAACTAGATGAAGCGATTGTGTCCACACAATACACAGGATTTTCCTTCTATTTTCAGTTCCTCCACTTTTATGTCCCAAAATTTTTATTTTTGTTCGGAAATTTTCGAATTTTTTTTTCTTCTTCTTAAAATTGACCAAAACGCTTTAAAAACCAAAAAACTAATTTCCGGATTTTGGTCCAAAATTTTCCAAGTCCCACCCGGACCCCAAATTTTCAGTGTAAAAAAAAAAAAAATTTTTTTGTCTTAAAATTGACCAAAATGCATAAAAAACCCAAAAACTAATTTCCGGATTTTGGTCCAAAATTTTCCAAGTTCCACCCAAACCCCAAATTTTCAGTCTAAATATGACCCCAGGGATTTGGCTTGAACAAACTTGAATCTCACCTCCCAAAGCATGCTGCATACCAAATATCAAAAGATTCCTATTGGTAGATCTGAAGAAGAAGAATGTTCCTCATATTGAACTGAGTTACAATTCGATCTCCCACAGGGAGCCCAAATATCAACTCAGAGACTTGGCTTGAACAAACTTAAATCACACCTCCCTAAGGATACAGTTTCCCAAATATTAAAACATTCCAACTGCTGGTTCTCAAGAAGAAGATTTTTTAAAGAAAATTCCTCATATTGAACTAAGTTATAATTTGAGCTCCCACAGGAAGCCTAAATATGCACCCAGATATTTGGCTTGAACAAAATTGAATCTCACCTCCCTAAGGATGCTACATACCAAATATCAAAAGATTCTGATTGGTGGATCTGAAGAAGAAGATTTTTAAAGAATATTCCTCATACTGCACTAATTTAAACATTTGGGCTCCCATAGAGAGCCCAAATATGGACCCAGGGAATTGATTTCAATAAACGTGTGAAACAATCTTCCAAAGACGTTATATGTGAAATTTGAAAGCTTTTGGAGAAGTGGTTTGGGAGAAAAGTAGTGTTAAATGTTTTTCCCATTACCCACAGTGTTAAAAAATGCTGACTCGGCACTTTTTCAGAGTCCCCAAAAAGTACCCCATGATAAAACCGATAGCAATTTTTTTTTACCATTCGATTCTGTTGGTCATAAGAAAGCTTCACACCAAATAAGAATTCTCAGTGCCATGTAGTTTTGGAGATATGGGCGTTTTAATTTTTTCCTATTTTTAGCTCCTGCGGTTCCCATGGGGCAATGGGAAAAAGAATTTGGGCATAAATTAAGTACTTATGACCCAATAAGCCCTCATATCAAATTTGGTTCAAAGCTGCCTCTCAGTTTGGAAAATACAAATTTTGGGCTTGGCGAAAATTCTTGCCCCTCCCATAACAAAGGCAAATATTGCCCGTCAAACTGCTCTTCAACAAACTTGAGTCTACACCTCAAATGGAAGTTGCATACCAAATATCAAGTCTCTGCTATGGCTGGTTCCTGAGAAGATTTTTAAAAATCTTGTGCATTTTGGCCCCACCCCCCTCCTGAATATGAGCAGAAACCCAGTTTGAAGAAAAACCCAAATGCCCCATTATAACCGCTACTCATGTGAATTTTCATTGAACTGCAGCCAGTGGCTTGGGAGAAAATGACCCAAACCCCACCTTCACGACGGACGACAGACGATAGATGGCGGACAAAAAGTGATCAGAAAAGCTCACCCTGACTTTCAGTCAGGTGAGCTTATAATTGAGAATATGTTAATTTCTGTTCCCCGTATGCTATGTTTTCAATAAAAATAATTTGAGGTGTAGACTGTACTAAAGAATTGACGGGTGGGTTGATGTGGCCCTCACAGTTAATGTATGTCAACCAAAGTTACCAAGTTACAGTGAAATTATTCTAAAACGAGTCATCCTATCAAGTTACAATGAAATTCCTTCATAAATACAACCTGAAGTCTGTGCTAAAGGTATTCGGGTTTTGGGCTCGGGCAGCAATCATGGTTGAACGATGGCAACCAAACGGGGACGTTCTCATCTAGACATTATCTGCAGTCATCCTACCAAGTTACAATGAAATCTCTTCATACATATTACCTGTAGACTGTGCTAAAGGGTTTCGGGTTTCATGCCCCTGTAGCCATCACAGTTGACCGATCGCGACCAAAAGGGGACGTTCTCATCTAGACATTATATAGAGTCATCCTACCAAGTTTACAATGAAATCCCTCCATAAATATGACCTGTAGACTGTGCTAACGGTTTTGGGGTTTTGGGTTCAGGCAGCCATCACAGCTGACAGATCACAACCAAATGGAGAAGTTCTCATCTAGACATCATACAGAGTCATCCTACCAAATTACAATGAAATCCCAACATAAATACAACCTGTATACTGTGCTAAAGATTTTCGGGTTTTGGGCTCGAGCTGCTATTACGGTTGACAGATCGCGACCAAATGGTGAAGTTCTCATCTAGACATGATTTCAACCAGCATATGAAATTTTGTGATGATCGGACAAGAACTACGGGGTGAAGCCTGTGCTAAAGAAAATGTGAACAGACTCACAGATTTCTGCACGCGTGATGGCAATAGCTCATCTTGACTTTGATGGTCGAAAAAATTCTGAAACATAACGTCAATCTCACTGTGATTTGATCTTTTCTAAAAATTATGAATAAAGTGACATCATTTATTTAAATCATATGCCGTCGGGTTGAGAGAATTGAAAATGGAGACCCATTATTTCAGTTGAGTGTGGCTTTTTGTTTGTTAACAATTATTTTTGAGAAATCATGGTTATCAGTTTTGTTGACTGAAGGGTAGATAAAAGTGTTATGTTCTCATTCTGATTGTATACAATCTTTTATCGTGACTCGGCCTGTTTTGTGGAGGCATAACTAGGGCTGCACGATATTCAAAACAGAATACCGGTACCGGGTTACAAAAAAATACTGCGATATATCGAAAACTGTTCAGATATCTGAACATAAGCACCACAATCGAGACTTGAGGCATCACAGTCGGCATGAATCATTTATCCATCGCAGCTCGTTCCAATGAGGGGTCACATGAAATTGTTTTGAAGAAAGTTTGGAAAATATTTTTTTTCAACTGGAGATTTTGTATATCACATGGGCACATGCAGACGATTCCTTGGGTAAAGCGATAATATTATTCATTCGGAGCTACAGATAAAAAAAACTCAAGACATCTTGAAAATTAAATTGTAGGTAAATAATGACGATAAACCGATATTTTTGTAATTACACCGGTATTCAATCGATATTGGTTTGAATACCGGTACATATCAGTTTATCAATATAGCGTGCAGCCCTAAGCATAGCTACTCGCACTGTTTTATGCACTGCAAATTCTTTGATCATTCATATTTTTTAAATATCCTTATAAAATCCTCAAAAAAATGAAAGAAATTCATAAAAAATAAAAAAAATTTCAAATGACTTTGTCAAGCCTGAGTCTTTAATCTAAAATTTCAGTGAGAAAGAAGCAAATGTGAAGACATGAGCTTCTACTTTTAATTATTGTCATGCAGCTCTGTAACGGATGTGCAGAAGAATCACCTACTTCCTGGATTTTAATCATCAAAATCAATTCCATCTAAGTCTTGTATGAAACTCCACTGGAAATGTGAGCCAAATCAGAGAATAGAAAGCAGGTGAAGAAAAACACAATTCCATATTCCTGTCAATGTACAGAGATTAACCTTTACACCTAAAAGACAAGTGTAATGCCGATCGCGCAAAATTACGCAAGTGGTTACAATCGATTCATGAGGTAAAGGTTTATTATACACAGTGCTTCATGTTATGACACCTATGATGCCCCTTATTTGAAAATCCGGTATACTTTTTCTTGTGGTTCTAAAATATCAAACAAAACAGATGCCACATAAAATAGGATATAAAGAGAGTAATCGCTTGACTGGACTGGTTACGTGAAATAATTCATGAGAGGTGAGGGACGTTGTACAAACATGAGTGCGCAAAAGCGCACGAGTGTTTTACAATATAGTCCCTCGACTCGAATGAATTATTTCACGTAACCAGTCCAGTCAAGAGATTACTCTGTTTATTATTTTTCATTATTAACGATAACTATATTATTTAACCCTTTACCTAACGTAATGGCCAGCGCTATACTCAAAAATCACCAATTAATTTTCATTATTTTTTCATTTTTTGTCTCTAAAACATAGGTTATAACCCCCTCATTGCAACGAGCTCATCGAGCTCAGTCCAATGATGGGTTATAACCTGTTTTTGAGACAAAAAATGAAAATAACAGCTATTCAAGAATTCTTTTTGCAAGTGTCGTCTGCTTTTCATATTAGGTAAAGGGTTAAAAAAAAACAATGAAGTCCCCATTCCATCCATAGCAAAGCGTCTTCGTTTGAGCGCCGGATACATGACACAATTGCTGATTGCATAATTCACTTTGTGAAATTATCGTTTATAATCCAACCAGGGAAATCCCAGTAAATCAGACTTTGGAAAGTAATAAATATGTAATAATATGCAAGCCAGGACTGGGTTGGCTATAAGACATATCATACTGCTGATATTTTTGGGATTGGGCCTGGGGTGGGGTGGACCTCTCAGTCTGAAGTTCACTGCTTTAACCTTTGAGCCACCACACACTCACATCAAACAAGACTGAATTGGTTAAATTCTTACTTACATTGAGAGAAAAATTCCTGCTTGAAATTTCAGGATTTTGTTATCAATATGCACAGGGTTAAAGTTCAATACTCTAATCATTGAGCCACCTCACTCCCTCAGCCCTCGCAAATGGCTTCGGCAATCGGCATTGCCGAAGCGATTTGCTGAAGCAAACGGCGCTGACTACGGTACAAGTTGCCGTAGTAGAAATAATCTGCAGTGGTGTTTGGCTTATCCAAACTTGGACCCAAAGTCCGTAATATATTTTTTGGGTTTGGTACATCCTGTTCCACAGGATGTATCAAACCAAAAAATTATATTACGGACTTTAGGTCCAGGTTTGGACGAATGTGTGACATGCAATAGTTCACTGTACACAACGAGAGACACACACCGGTAGCTGAAATCGGAAACTCGCAGCCAACGTTACACTTACTTAAACTTTCTGTCATTGGTTTGTTTATTGTGATACCACTCTCTAAAACAATTGAATTTACGCCGTACACATCTTCTCCATATATAAATATGTGTGGGGGTTTCCCAGACTGAGTTCTACATTTACAGAAAATGGATCAACATTCATTTTTTGATTCCAGGGAATATACATAAATACAGGTAAACAAACGGCATGTTTTTTCTGAGAAATAAGTTTGAAATGTATTTTACTCAATATTCAGCTCAGATGAAATTCATTCGTTTTGCAGTCCCACAAATTTCGATCGCAAACTGACAAATCAACCGTGCATATGACATTGCAGGGGTGGATTCAAAGTAAAAAAAAATAATTTTGTCATCCAAAATATCAAGTGGATTTCCACCCCAAAAGCCACGAGAACGCTCCTTTTGATAGCAGATTTCAAAATTTTCCTAGGGCGAGACCCCCCCAGACCCCGCTAAAAATTTGTGCATTCGTCACTCGCTGCAGATGCCTTCGGCATCTGCATGTATTGCCTTCCCAGAAAAGCCATAGTAACTGCCGAAGCACATAAAATTCGCTATGGCAAATGACTGCCAAAGCCAAAAAATTTGAATTGCAAGGGCTGCTCCCTTCAAACCATATTTGTGCTTATATTTCATCTAAATTTGGGAGAATCCATTTGGAGTCTCGCAAAAATGATTGCAAGAATCCATACCTGCTAAGAGTGTCCCAGGATCACATAAGGCTACCATGGTTGAACCGCTGTTGTATACTGATATACTGTTAACCCTTTACCCAACACAGCTTTTTAATTTTTAAAACAAAGTGAATTTGATAACTGAATAAAAAATAAACAATATTTACCAATAAAACCTTACAAATATTGATGTCATTGGAACAGGCTCATTGAGCCGATTCCAATGACTGCCATATTTGTCCAATTTTATTGACAAAGTGTCAGGATATTTCATGTCATGTTAGCCTTGTATTGGTTAATTTTCTGCTATTATGTTAGGTAAAGGGTTAAAATGACTCAATTCTTTTCATGCGAATCCTAGCAGAGGTGCAACGAGAATCTATATGGATTCTAGCTGGTTTTGTTACTCGAATCTTGGCATAAAATTGAACTGATTCTCAGATTCTCATAGAAATAAATATAAGTCCTGTATATTTTGGGCTTCATTCTGATGTGCCGGTTCCATAACTTAAAAGTATTTATGTATTTATTGGTGTTTAAGGTCACATACTTATGCACAATGGCTAACTGTGACCGAGACAGTTTTAAGGGTGGAGGAAGTCGGAGTACCCGCATAGAATCACCGAGCATCGACGAGCAATTGTCAGCTCCTCAACATTCTAACTCTGTTCAAGCTCCGATCAAGCAGGGTTACAGCGGTTGAAGACATGTGCACCATCGACGTGCAGTACTCCTTAGTACACGGCATCATCAAGTCCCCATGAAGGCGACCGGGATAAAGTGCTTTGCCCAAGGACACAACGCAGGTCGTCCCGGACAGGGATCGAACTTGGGACCTCTAGCACAGAAATCCAACAGTCTACCACTGAGCCGCCGCACTCCCATAACTTAAAAGATTAATTTTCTGCGTATGTGCTTCATATTATCTTTGAAGTGATATTATTTATCGTATGAATTTGACTTTTTATAATTTATGGGAGAGTGCATAAAGGTACTCTCCCATAAATTGTAACAAGACAAAAGACTTGTGAACAAATTTTGACGTCTAACAAGCCAAGACCAATACCGAGTCTGGACCTGCGTCGCTGCATGCAATTGAATCGGCAAACAGGAAGTGGCTGCACGGCAGATCTTAAAATTGCTTACACGATACAACTCATCATTTTGAAGCAGCAGACCAAATATAAAATCAATCCCTTGCATAGAAGCCGAGAAAACCTTGATGGAAAATTTCAATGTTCAGTGGGTACAGTAAAATTTCAAAGTATCGGCAAACAGGAAGTGGCTGCACGGCAGATCTGAAAATTGCTTACACGATACAACTCATCATTATGAAGCAGCAGACCAAATATAAAATCATTCCCTTTCATAGAAGCCAAGAAAACTTTGACGGAAAAAGTGTTTCGGACAGATGGACGGACGGATGGACGGACAACAGACGGACTGACGGACGGAGTCGAGCAGTTACTCGACCTGCTCTGCCGCTGGAGATGCAGGTAAAAATAATTTAGCACTCTACCAGTTAAGTGGTAGAGCTCTAAGTTATTTTTGGTCATCAAAATTTGTTCCTGTGTCTTTGCCTTGTTACAATTTATGGGAGAGTGCCAAGAGGCACTCTCCCATAAATTGTAACAAGGCAAACCCATACAGGCTAAGTACTTTTGCTTCTAAGATAATGTGAAGCACATCCACAGAATATGAGACCTTTAGGCTGGGGTACCTGCTCTTCATATTAAAGCCCTGATAGTGGCTTCTAGCACGCTACCAGTTAAACCCCATGTTTCAATTCAAGGATATTTGAGGACCATAATGAACCCTCTTTAGAATTGTTTTGAAAGAACTGTTGTTCTAGTTACGTAAAGGGTGCAGGAAATTTGTGCCAGGGATAAATAGGACTACACACGCTGCACTCAAAAATGCAATCAAATTTACAACTTCAACAATTCTAACCATTATATGATTTGCCTTTTACTATACTCTTAGATGAGAATATTTCCATGAAGCTAATCTGATTGTGCATCTAATTTGTCAAAGAAGTGATAGGGAAATAAATTCCTGAAAAGCTGTGAATGCAGAAAATAATCTTCTGCAACCATGGGAATAAATCATATACCTGCTTAAAGATTAATAATTTTTCTTATTTGATTTGGAAGCAATCAGGATGTTAGCAGCTGATAATAGCCCGGGAGGAAGAAGCATTTTAAATTGGGTATAAGTAATTAGAAAAGAGTGCACTGTGCAATGGAAGGCGCAGCAATTAACAAATGCGCACGAGAAGTTTTTGTAAGACATCAATTAAAGTGTGTGATGTAATTTTGTCAAGTATCGATCGTGAAAGTAGATTCTTCGTTCGCAAAGGAGCTATTTCACAAATTTTATTAACCTTCCCAAAGGAGGAAAAACACACTCTCGATTCAAAAATCAATGAAATTTATTTTTAAAATCTCCACATGACACCCCTCTTGCAGTATACAGCAGATATTCACTGATGCAATTACCAGTGCAAGCAGTACATAATAATTTCAAAATCACAGCAGATGGGCTTATTGACAATCTGGTCATGTGACTGTTCTTCAAATCGATTCTTCGAAATCTTTTACTTAAGCACTGAATGAGTTGGAGTCCCCTCTATTATTGAAATAGGAAATAATGGAGGGGTTGAGCAAAGGTCATATACATCTCTTAGTTCACAAAGCATTGTCCTCATCAGAACCATGCACATACTCTCAACACAGTGTTGAGGTTTTCTTTGTTCACTCGTATCTCACAGAAATACAGTTAGTGTATCAGTTTTTTTCCAAACAGAAACCAATGGTTTAACCCTTTACCCAACGCAGACGATATCAAAATTTATTATTTTAAATATCATTTTTTTAAATTTTTCAAAAAATTTCAACAAAACCATATGATGTGACTCCTCATTGGAATGAGCTGGACGAGCTCATTCCAACGAGGGGTCACATGATATGGCTTTGTTGAAATTGGTTGAAAAGTGATACTTTTTCAACTGCTGAATTTGCATATTACGCGGGCGGATACGGGCGATTCGTTAGGTAAAGGGTTAACCCTCAACCTAACTCAGCTAGAGATGACACTTGCCAAAAAATTTTTTTTAATAATTTTGCTTCAAAAATCTAGCTTAGAAAACTTCAATGGAATGAGTTTAACTACTTAATTGCTGCTGGTTGATATTTCTGCCTGGGACAGGAAATCTCCTACCATGGTAATGAGTATAATCTGATCACATTTAACCAAATTTCCCCCTGTAAACTGAATTTACTTTTCGTCCAATAATTTCAGGAGTAAAATTTAGATGAATTTTTCATCAAATCTAGTCATGGCTACTTCACAGCAGCCAGGACTATATTTGATGAAAATTATTTTTAAAATACTCAGCAGGTCAAGAGTTAATGAGCTAATTAATGAACAAAGGATCCTAATTTACTCCTAAACTATGTTTTTTACGAGATTTGAATGGCAAAAATTATCGTGAATAGTACTTGTCAGTTATGGCTATTACATAAGATTATTCTTGTATGGTGTGGGGAGGGGAAATCTCCCAGAGGGGGGATATATTTGATCCAGACAATCGGCAGCC
Organism: Pictodentalium vernedei; assembly: GCA_031216915.1. NCBI lineage: Eukaryota > Metazoa > Mollusca > Scaphopoda > Dentaliida > Dentaliidae > Pictodentalium > Pictodentalium vernedei. The sequence continues at coordinate 399,130,902 of CM062289.1, forward strand.
TCGTGTCTGAGATCAAATTTACTAGTCTATCAATTGATTGTTGAGAAAAATAAATTACATATTCGGAAAAAAGAGCATCAAAAAGTTCCATTTTTCCAAAAAAATATACACAACAAAAACCAGAGTTAAGTCATGGCAGCAATGGGTTAATATAACGTGTATACAACAAAAAAAAAGAGTTAGCTCATGACAGCAATGTGTCAATAGACAGAAGTAAATTAAAAGCGCTGACAAACCAGTGAAGTGACTTCTGAAATTATTTTGATGACGAAAAATCATCTTGGGGAGCTGTGTCAACTGATAGGAGACAGGTATCTCTCAATAGACAGGTAGTGGGAGGCATACCTCAATAGACAGGTGGGGGGGGGGGGGGGGGGGGGGCATACCTCAAAAGACCGGTAGTGGGAGGCATACCTCAACAGACCGGTAGTGGGAGGCATACCTCAATAGGCAGGTGGGGGAGGGGTAAAGCACTTTGAATCCTTCAGTAAGCAAAAGTTTCAGATGGCAATACAAACTTTTCTCCAAGGCAACTAAAAAATAAAGAGTTTATTTTCACTAATAGTAACAATGTATATTTTGCTTTTTAGAAAAACATGGATGTGTTATTCATGAAAAGTGATCGGCAAGGAAGTTGAATAATTTAACTGCTTGAGTGCCAAAAGTCACTCCAATGTAGATTCCTTGTCCTGTGCCTAATCATCATCCCAATCTGAATCCAAAATTGCATCTATTTATTAGCCATAACAATGCCCCAATATGATCTTTTCATGATAAAAATAACAATACAAGCAATAACATGCAATGAATTGTTCCTTTCATGAATCTACTTAACCCTTTACCCAAAGCAGACAATATCAAAATTTATTTTAAATACCATTTTTGGAAATTTTTCCAACAATTTTTCCAACAATTATTTTTTGTAAAATGGCATGTGGATGGGTGTTTTTTTTATTTTATTTTTTATTTCTGTAATTATTTCTTTTCCATAAAAAGTTCTTGTTCTTGGTTTGTTTTATGTTTTAGGCCTCATAATATACAGAATAGCATGGGTGGTAGTGTATTTCGTCCCTTGTGTGCAAGAAGGCTTTGCAGTGCTTTAGCCTTGTTGCACTGAAGAGACAAATTTATCAATTTTATTAACATGAGTTCAATATCAGAAATAAAGCATTCAATTTTTTTTTTTTTCAAGTTTGCATTGGCTATAAAAAGAGAGCATGTGGTAGAGCTGTAGGTTTTTAAATTTCTTGTTCGGTTTCGGTTTTGGTTTTTCAGGTGGAGTAAAACCTCGGTTTGGTTTTGTTTTTGGTTTGTTCATGAGGCCAAATAAAATTCAATAAAACTCATTCTTATTTCTGGAGTCATAACTGAGTGGCAGTGAAATTGAGTTAAACTCAATGAATGCCTGAAATAAGTTATAATACATGAAGAATCAGGAAGCCCAATATAACAATTACCTAAATATACAGAACTCTTATTGTGCTAGGCCATTTTTCGAGGTCTGACACCTACACGCAACTTGAGGAAAGCTGCAAACACAACTAAACTGAAATGTCGGAATTCACAGAATGTAGCCTTCCCAGAGTAGTGAGAGTACCCAGACACTGCCATTGGCAGTGTCTGGGTATTCTCACTACTCTGGGACGGCTACATTCTGTAAATTTCTGCAGCAAGAGAGTATTTAATAAAAAACGAAAAACCTTAGATTACGGGATGTCAACGGTTTCGGTTTTTAAAAAAAAACTAAAAACCTCGGTTCAGTTTCGGTTAACCTACAGCTATAGCATGTGGCAGTCAAAAAGATTATTTGAGAGGGTCTGAGAAACAGATTTTTAACTTTTTTAAGCCTTAGTCAATCGTTCATACCCAAATTGCCAATTTAAGAGGACATCCACCGCATACATTATTGACTGGGTCCTATTTTACCAGTAAAGCAGAGCTTGTTAATAACAACAAACAAGCACTGCTTCACTTCTCACAGGGCCATGGCATTTGATGAAGTAAAAGCTGTTACGCAGCAGAGTAATATCCTTCACTTCTTCATCAAACGTCAGGACTTGGAAGGAGTTATTTGAGTCTGTTTGAGGGGTGACATTTTTCGCTGACATTCCAGCAATCGAGTTGTATAGAGATCGGTGATAACATGACACTTTGTTGAAGAAATACAAACAAGTAAATGCTTAATCATTCTCAGCGGCTCAGGAATTGCATAACTATTAAATAACAGAAAAAAATCACCACTTGAAATTTTAATGTCCAGAAAAATACAAGACACTGAATCTCTGATGGCTGAATTAAAGTCAAGAGGGCAAGATGACAATAGCTACACTTCCAGTGTGACATCATGAAATTTATGGAATTAAAACCAATAATAGCTGCCAATCACTTCAATCTACCGATAGAAATCTTACAATATCCAATGAATTATTTTGTCCCCTCTATTGTTCGGAAAGTTTCCAGATGTTTAAGTGACTAAGAATAGGTTTACTGTATAAAAAGTAACAATTAGTTATTTTTTTATTCAGATCGAAATAATTTTATTTGTCTTTGATGTTGAACAGATGGGACAATTTAGGTGTTCTATCGGCATATATGGAAATGCCGAACATTAAGCATGCTCTCATTTCCTTTCATTGCTTATTTATGCAAATGAACTGCTTAAGTGAAAATGACAAAAAGAAAAGAAAATGGGATGGAGACGGAACACAATTAACTTTGAAGTAGTAGAGTATTAAATGAAAAAATGAAAGTAAAACAAAGCGCATTTTATACTTGTGGGTTGCTTTGGGGTGTTTATCTGCTGTTGGTCTGAAAACAAATTGTCTTTCTTTTTCCAAATACACTAACTGAAAAGTATTTTCTAACTTCAAGCTTTATTGGTACACAGGACAAATTAACACCTTGCCTCTGGTGGATATTCCTGCCCAGGGCAGAATTTTTCTGGCAACTAAAACAAGTATAATTTAGCGCATTTAACCCTTTACCCAACGCAGACAATATCAAAATTTATTATTTTAAATATAATTTTTTTAAATTTTTCAAAAGATTTCAACAAAACCATATCATGTGACCCCTCATTGGAATGAGCTCAATGAGCTCGTTCCAATGAGGGGTCACATGATATGGTTTTGTTGAAATATTTTGAAAAATTTAATTTTTTCAACTGCTCAATTTGCATATTACGCAGGCATGTGTGGGCGATTTGTTAGATAAAGGGTTAATCAAAACAATGAAGAGTCATAAGCTATGATTTTGAGGCAAAACTTGAAACTTTTTAGTAATTCAAGAATTTATTTTGGGAGTATCATTGTTATTATTATTATTATTATTATTTATTTATTGTCGTTCATTTCCAAATATGTGTATATGACATGAAACATATAGTAAAACATAAAGAAATATGAACACATTAATGATACAAAACAAACAGAAAGAAAAATAATTGTAAATATCAGTTTCATTTCAACGCAGTGTTCTGGTCAGATGCACCTGTGTCTTGTCTCTGTGTATGTATTTTATGGACGTAATGCATAACTAGTGGGGTTATGTCGTAGATGAACTCCTCGATTAGTATTTTGGCTAGCTCCTGGTAGCTCATATTTGCACTGTCTGGCATGATGTGATTCACTTCCCGTAAGAGTGCTCCCCGTTCCACGCACTATAGCAGACATACAAACGGGAAATGTATCTCATCTTCCACCTTGTCCTTGCAAAACGAACAAAACCTTTGATCTGAGGGAACCGGGGTTTTTTTGTGCCTACCAGATTCGATGGCCAATATATGGGCGCTAATTGGGGCGCGGTGGCTCAGTTGGTAGAGGTGCAGGCTGCAAGCCGAGAGGTCCTCGGTTTGAATCCGACCTGCGGCAACCGCGTTGTGTCCTTGGGCAAGACACTTCACCCCCATTGCCCATGTGGGGGCACGATGACGCTGTGTACTAAGGCGTAATGCACGTCGATGGTGCACCTGTCTTCAACCAATGCTAACCCTGCTTGTGTGGAGTTAGTATGTTGGGGAGCTGACAGTTGCTCGCCGTTGCTCAGTGGTTCTCTCTGGGTACTCCGGCTTCCTCCACCCGTAAAACTGTCGTGGTCATGATTAGCCATTGTGCAGAAATATGTGACCTTAAACACCAATAAATAAATAAATAAATAAATGGGCGCTAATTCTCAGTTTTGTGAAGGACTGTCATATGGCGCTGTTCATTTTTACTGCGAGATAAACTTCTGATGGGTAACAATTTTTTATATTACTGTGGAACAAAAAATTTATATGAATACCCATATTGGCTAAAGGGTTAAGAATGACCATTTCCAGCTACAGATACAGTATAATGATGATGCAAGTGAACAAGTATGTTGGCACATAACTTACATGCTATACTCTGTTTCATATAATTGATGTGAGTCAGAATGACAATGTTTGCCTGTTTTGGAGAAAGTTTATTCCTTTGTTAACCCATATAATGCAGTAGTTCAAAAGTGACAGTTAATTAATCAACTTAGATGTGAGTCTTCCATGGAAGACGTGTGTCGCCTGCACTATATTTTAATATTTCAGACAGAATTCTAAGTGGAAAAGGGGCATAACTCTGGAAAAAATACAGCGGATCAAAAAATAAAATAGGAGGTGCACAATGCCATTATGTGATAAAGAATCACTGAAAGTTTCATCAAAATCCATTCATAGGTTAAAGAGGAGTGGCGGATAAGAGAAAGTGTGATGCGGACGATGCGGACGATGACGCAGACGATGCGGACGACGAAAGACGACAAAAGTAATCCCTATATGTCACTCCCCACTTCGTGGGGCAGGCGACACAATTACTTCTTAGATCAATCAAGACATTGATCATTCGTTAATTAATTAATCAGTTAACCATTTTATCTCTACTCCACAGCACTTTTCAATAGAACCTTTCAGACTTGAAATGGTTAAATTAAAATTTAATACAACCCATGACTTACTATTCAGTATTATAATACATTGACTTTAACCCTTTGAACCATGATGGTATCTTCCATGTCAGTTCAATGGAAGCAACTGGAAGAGTCCATATTTATTATTTGGGGATAGACCAATTAATATTTTCAACGTGCAGCCTCAGGGCTGCACATTGAAAATATTGATTGGTCTACTCCACACTTCAACTCAGCAGCTATCCCACTAAATGAAAGTATGCCATATCTTGTTTCTAGGCGGGAAAAGTGGCCGCTCGGTTTCAAAGGGTTGATGAAAAAAAAATTCAATTAAATTCTTTAAAACTCAGTTCTGGCAAAACATTCTATTTTCTCACAGAAACTGCATGCAAATGTCAAATTTATTATTCTAGTGCAGTTATCTACGAACGGTATAATTTCAAGCCTTCTTATGTGTTACTGAGACCTTGCACAATTCAATTAGAAGTAATAAGGAGAGAAATGCAGAAAGCAAAATGCTTCACAATGCGGCAAAGTAAGGCATCATGCACATTCCTCGTACTGCCAATTGTGAGAGAATATTTCACCAGCAGAAATTTGTATTTGAAATAAATGCAATTAAATATTCATTTATATAATTGTATCATTTGACAGAGAAAGATGAGGTTGCACTTGGCTTTTGAATATTTAATGCATACAACTGCAAACAATGAGAGAGAGTGAAAATGAAAGTTCTTCAAGAGATACCGAAGATAAGGCCGTAACAACAATAAAATCTGTTTCTCATTCTCATTTTAAATGGGGTGGGATTTACTTTAGGACTGACAATTTAACAATAGAATATTTTGTCTGATAGGGGTGTGATTACATTCTTTTAAAATAAACTGAAATCACATTTGTATAGAGGGTTTATGACCCCATATATCTAATATTTTGTAGAAATAATGCTTTTGGTGGCATAATTTTTTATTTATTTATTTATTTATTTATTTATTTATTTATTGGGGGGGGGGCGGTGGCTCAGTTGGTAGAGGTGCAGGCTGCAAGCCGAGAGGTCCTCGGTTCGAATCCCACCTGTGGCAACCGCGTTGTGTCCTTGGGCAAGACACTTCACCCCCATTGGCCACGTGGGGGCACGGTGGCGTTGTGTACTAAGGCGTACTGCACGTCGATGGTGCACCTGTCTTCAACCAATGCTAACCCTGCTTGTGTGGAGTCAGTATGTTGGGGAGCTGACAGTTGAACGCCGTTGCTCAGTGGTTCTCTCTGGGTACTCCGGCTTCCTCCACCCATAAAACTGTCGCGGTCATTGTGCAGAAATATGTGACCTTAAACACCAATAAATAAATAAATAAATAAATAAATTTATTTATTGGTGTTTAAGGTCACATATTTCTGCAGAATGGCTAAGCATGACCATGACAGTTTTACGGGTGGAGGAAGCCGGAGTACCCAGGGAGAACCACCGAGCAACGGCGAGAAACTGTCAGCTCCCCAACATACTAACTTCACACAAGCTGGGTTAGTATTGGTTAAAGACAGGTGCACCATCCATGTGCAGTACACCCCAGTTCACAGTGTCACCATGCCCCCCACGTTTGCAATTGGGGGTAAAGTCTCGAGCCCAAGGACACAACACAGTTGTTGCAGGTGGGATTTGAACTGAGGACCTCTCGGCTTGCAGCTTTGGTGGCATTTTAGTTCTTTGAATTTTCACAAAAATGGTATTTCAAACAATTTTCAGTTAACCCTTTAAATAATAAATAAATAAATAAATAAATAAATAAATAAATAAATAAATAAATTAATTAATAAATAAATAAATGTAGTTTAAAGCTGAAAATCCTCATAGAGCTCTTGGGCTTTACAAAAAAAAAATTCTGCATTTCAATTTCATTGGCTGTGTGTCTCAAGTAAACGAATCACCAGTCAGCGGCCTTCATTCGAAGATTGTATACTTGCTGGAACAAATGTGTTTTGTGAGCCGATCTGAAAGATGGACAACTCTGGGGTAATTTTAGCCCACTCGGAAGCTGGTTCCAAAGAAATGGAGGAGCAACAGAAAAGGCTCAAGGCTCAATTGCAAACTGCTATGAGGTAACCCGGTTCATGAACAAGATTGTTTGACACTACTGAACGCAGTGATCTTCCAGGTTCGAAACATGAAACCAAAGTGGCCGGATACGATGGTCCCTCGCCGTTTAAGCATTACTAAGTTAATGTAAGAATTTTGAATTCACTTCGTTCCCTGGGAGACAGCCAGTGAAGATTTTTGAGAATAGGTGTAATGTGACAAGATCGTTTGCCCAACAGTGGATAGTTCAGCCAACGTAACGGCCGAAACCAGCCAGTGCTATTTACAAAAATCACCATTCAAATTTCATCATTTTTTGTCTCAACAACACAGCTAATGACCACTCAATGGAGCGAGCTCATTCCAATGAGGGGTAATAAGCTATGTTTTTGAGATGAAAAAATGAAAATATTGGTTATTCAAGAATTTTGTTTGCAAGTGCCGTCTTCCTTTCATGTTAGGTAAAGGGTTAAAAAGAAAATTGAAAAATCATGCCCCAGCAATGTTCAAAATGTAGACAGTAATCTTGACTTGATTACAAATTGCAGTTTTTTTTTGTGTGAACAATATTTTCTCATGGTTTAATTATTGGAGATTTCTCATTGGTAAACACCAATTAATTGAAAAGAAAATAATATTTACTGCTGCAAACTTAAATCTTTAGGCAAATAAGTGGCATGTGAATGATCAAAAATACTGAAAAAATTTTCCCCAAATACAAAAGACAAAAATGTTATAATTTTCATCTCTACGCCCTGCATGATATTGATTTAACACATTGTGTCTATTGAGATTTTAACCACCCATCAAAACACTTTTACAGGCCTGGCATTTTCATCGAGCTCGTTCCAATGAGGGGTCACATGATATGTTTTTGTTGAAATATTTTGAAAAATTTCTTTCTTTCAACTGCTGAATTTGCAAATTACGCGATGCGTGCGATTGGGTAAAGGGTTAATTTGTGGATTTATTTCAAATTAATTTTATTTCTCTTACCTCAAAATACAGTGGAACCCTGTTAATTGAATATCCACTTTGCCAATGAAAATTATTCAATTAACAGGAGTATTCAATTAACAGGAATTGTGTCACTTTCCCGTATTCTAGAGATAAACTTGGCATTTAATCTATTATATCTTGTTTGACAGAGCTCATGGAGCTCTGTCAAACGAGATATGATAGATTAAAAACCTGGATGGCTTGTACTGAGGGCAAATAGGTGTATGGGGGGGCACGGTGGCGTCACAGTAACCGGTTCTCGTCAGATCACCGAAGTTAAGCAACGTCGGTTAGTAGTTGGATGGGTGACCATTTCAGCGACTGATTCGTGCTCCCGCGTTGTGTCCTTGGGCAAGGCACTTAACCCCGATTGCCTACATGGGGGCACGATGACGCTGTGTACTAAGGCGTACTGCACGTCGATGGTGTGCATGTCTTCAGCCAATCTAACCCTGCCTGTGCCGCGGTGCAGATTTCAGAGTTACGATGTTGGAGAGCTGACAGCTGCTCGTCATTGCTCGGTGGTTCTCTCCGGGTACTCCGGCTTCCTCCACCCGTAAAACTGTCACCGACATGATATGACCCTGGCTGTTTATGTGTCGATAAACCCTAATAAAAAAAAAATTAAAAAATAGGTCTATGAACAAAGGAAAACTGGAGTGAGTCAGGGTAATTTCTGGACAGGTTACAAGATTTTTTATTCAATTAACAGGAGTTTACTCAATAACCTATATTCATATAACAGGTCAAATTTGTACTGGAGGTATGGTAAATGGTTCGGTGTTGGGAAATTATATTCAATTAACAGGGATATACAATTAAGAGATATCGAATTAAGTGGGCTCCACTGTATCGGTAAAATAAAAATTGCAAAAGTGAAAAATATATATCAAATGTTACAGAAAATGTTTTCCAATGGTCAACAGAGGATGTTCTATGAATAACCTGAATTATTTTAAACAGGACAAAAACTGATGAAATAATAAATGAAACTCACTGAAGTAATTGAAAATTTTGAAAAAGCAATTCTTCACCATGCCCAGAAGGAAATATGTGTCCAGAAACAAATTAGCAAATCATCTTTATTATTTTGTCTCTAAATGTGAATATCTCACAACCATGAGTCAACTTGACCACCTTGGAATTTCATGATTGAAAATCAAATCCTGCTGAGAAAATAAAATATAATTGAAATTTTGTTTATTGTTAGGTTTCTCTTCTACTTTACTTAAGTGTTAGTTCCCAGGAGGATGTTATGTAATTCTTGTGTACTGAGGATGGATAAGAGGGCACCTTGAGGCCAGACTGAGTAAAGCAGCAGTAAATTTCACACAGAGTATGGAAGTTTTTACATACTTTCTCTTGTTTACTGTAGATTGGAGAGATATCCCTTGATATACCATACCACTGTACAGTAGCAGTTAAAAGATGTTGCACAACCTTAATTTTCTATGTATACACACAGACCCATGCCAGTCTTCATCTGAAGCCAGCCATAGCACATTTGTCATAATGTAGCCATCACATTCCACACTTTCAGGCTGGTGACAAAAGGAAGGTGAACCAAGTAACCATGAGAACTTCATCTAAAAAGCTTCATTCCAGCCATCGCTTTTGATGGTATGCAATGGTCTAGTGGTTTAGGTGTAGGATTCCTGATTGTCAGGCAGGGTTCGCGAGGGTTCAGCTCCCGACAGGGGATCAGAAACCAACATTCTAAATTCCTCTAAAACATGATAATGTCCTTCAAAAAACAACACACATAACCTTAAATATGTACAATACGAATGTTCTATGGGCATAATGACCTTTCAACTACAAAACACACAGCCTTAAACATGTACAATCTAAATGTTCCATGTGTCATAATGACCAATCAACTACAAAACACAGCCTTAAACGTGTACAATCTAAATGTTCCATGTGTCATAATGACCAATCAACTACAACACACACAGCCTTAAACATGTACAATCTAAATGTTCCATGTGTCATAATGACCAATCAACTACAACACACACAGCCTTAAACATGTACAATCTAAATGTTCCATGTGTCATAATGACCAATCAACTACAACACACACAGCCTTAAACATGTACAATCTAAATGTTCCATGTGTCATAATGACCAATCAACTACAAAACACACAGCCTTAAACATGTACAATCTAAATGTTCCATGTGTCATAATGACCAATCAACTACAACACACACAGCCTTAAACGTGTACAATCTAAATGTTCCATGTGTCATAATGACCAATCAACTACAACACACACAGCCTTAAACATGTACAATCTAATTGTTCCATGTGGTATAATGACCAATCAACTACAACACACAGCCTCAAACCTGTACAATCTAAATGTTCCATGTGTCATAATGACCAATCAACTACAACACACACATAGCCTGAAACCTGTACAATCTAAATGTTTCATGTGTCATAATGACCAATCAAATACAACACACACAGCCTAAAACATGTACAATCTAAAAGTTCTATGTGTCGTAATGACCAATCCACTACAACACATACCAAAAAACCAAACTGAACCAATCATTGAATACCGAAACTGTCTGAATTTTCATAAGGCCATGTTGAGACTTGATAGATCTGAAGGGTTCATTTTCATGAAATAAGTGACTGATTTTCTTTTCAGTTTTGTTTACACTTAGGGGCCTGGACAATTGTCCTGAATTCTCACAAGACTTACAACCTGTACATATCCAGCTGCTTAGCAGTGATTTCTGGCCAAGTGTTGGCTGCCTTAACAGGCAGACAAGACTTGTCTAGAAATCACTGCCCAGGTGCTTTGTCTATTGTCAGCAAGACCTCTTGAAGATGGCATGGTCAGGGCACATGCTCTGAGGTCGCATAGGCCTGAAAGGTTCATTCCCACTGGACCAATTCCCTTTAGACCAATTCCCAGGAGGCAAATTCCCAAAAGACCAATTCCCCTTAGACCAACTGATGTGTTCTACTTTTAAAATAAAATAATTCTATATCAATAATTTGATATATTTATAAATGTATTTAATGTTATTGATATTCAAGCCTGAAAATAAGCAGTCTGTCATTTGTAGAATGAGGTCCCCAGATGGTGAATTTGCTGATGCTATCCCATACAGTGGGCCAGTTTATCCTCTGGGTACCCCTTTCTGTTTATGTTTGAGACCTTGATTCGGGTTGAGGTTCACAGAGGGTAAATTTAGTGATGCTACCCTGCTGTGCAGGGTAGCATCACCAAATTCACCCTCTGGGGACCTCATTTTTTGTAAAATGTTATATGTACTGAGCTATGCTGAAATGTTATAAACTTATATTTTTTGTATGATATGCATTTAAATATTTTTTTTATCAAATAAAGTGCCTTTACCCAATGTAACGGCCAAAACCGGCCAGCGCTATTCTCAAAAATCGGCAATTAATTTTCAAAATATTTTCATTTTTTGTCTCAAAAACATAGGTTATGACCCCTCGTTGGATCGAGCTCGTCGAGCTCGTTCCAACGAGGGGTCATAACCTATGTTTTTGGGACAAAAAATGAAAAAAATTAGTTATTCAAGAATTTTTTTTTCAAGTGTCGTCTGCTTTTCATGTTAGGTAAAGGGTTAAAGGTTAAGCTGTATTTAGAACAAGTCACAAAATTACTGCAGATATTTGTTTTCGTAAAAGAATGTCACTTTTGAGCTCATTGGAAGTGGCATTTGTGGGGTTGTGGTAGAATAATACAAGAACAACTTATTCTGTATCTTCCTGATGCGAAACCCCCTTTGGTGCGTTCAACAGATCTCAGTCAAGCCATATACTGAATACCGAACCGATACCTCCTGAAAAATACTGAACTCAAAATTCCAATACAGTAGAATCCTCTTAATTGAATATCCACTTTGCCGGTGAAAATTATTCAATTAACAGGAGTATACAATTAACAGGGATTTGGTCAGTTTCCTGTGTTCTGGAGGTAAACTGAGCATTTATTCTATTAGATCTAGTTTGACAGAGCTCATAGAGCTCTGTCAAACAAGATATAATAGAATAAATGCCTGTATTGGATTTAGTGAGGCCAAAAAGGTTGATAAGGGGAATTTGGTGCGTGTCACAGTAATTTTTTCGACATATTACAAAATTTCATATACAATTAACAGGTGTTTACTCTACAACCCATATGCAGTTAACAGATCAAATTTGTACTGAAGGTATGGTAAATGGTTTTGAGTTTGAACAGGGATATACAATCAAGAGATATCCAATTTAGTGGGATCCACTGTACCACCCATGTCTACCTTATGCATGCTATCCAATACCTTTTATGAACACACCTATACAACATTAGAGAAAGTTTATAGAGGTTGTTAAATTTGAAGATTCATCAATTATTTATTAACTGGAACATTCATCTTGACTTTTAATACATCTGACATGATTATATTGTAATGGTTCAAAATCTATCACCTCATAAAAATCATTCCTCTTGCAGATGAGCTGCAAATTCATGTGTGTCCACTCTGAGAAAATATTTAATTACTCTACCAAAAAGAACTTCTTTCACCCTCATCAGGTATTTCAATAGACAATTTGAAACATTTCTCAGGATTGACTTCTCACATGCTGCTGGAGGATATTCCTGCCCAGGACAAGATTTCTCTTGCCACTGAAATATTTATTTGCTGGAGTTTAATGACACTTTTGACAGCCAGGATCACCTAATGTCGGACAGTTTTACGGATGAAGGAAGCTGGAGTACCGAGAGAGAACCACTGAGCAATGGCAAGCAACTGTCAAACTCCCCAAAGTACTAACTCAACACAAGCAGGGTTAGCATTGGTTGAAGACTGGTGCACCATCACTGAGCATTACACCTTAGTACACATTGCCACCCTCATGGGGGCAATCGAGATTAAGTGCCTCGCCAAAGGACATAACACACTTACCCCTGACAGGCCAATGAAATAAGTTTAATTTGGGCACAATAATCAAATTTTGCCTTTGTAAATTGAAGGGACTTTTGACCAATGATAGGGTTGGGATGATACACCAAATTCATGGTACGATACGTATCTAGGTACACGAGTCACGATACGATATGTATCTAGATAGATACAGATCTTGATATTCATCCTGGTGTTGAAGCTGCAGTTAAGATCACAGGGACAATGGTGGAGCCAGCAATTCATAGTTGGGGAGCACAGATATGTTAGGGAGGAGAGAGATCAACTTCCGGGTAGCATCAGGGCAGGGTAGCATCACTAAATTTATCCTCTGTGAACCCCAATCTGAATCAAGGTCTCAAGACTAAACAGAAAGAGGTACCCAGAGGTAAAATTGGCCCACTGTATGGGATAGCATTATCAAATTCACCCTCTGGGGACCTCATTCTGCAAATGTCAGACTGCTTATTTTCAGGTCTGCACAGCAGCCATGACTAGATTTCATGAAAAATATTTTGAAAATGCTCAGCAGGTTAAGAGTTAATAATCAGAACGTTGTAATTGAAGAATAAATGGGATAAAGCATGTTACGACAGTATTTCATCAACAGTACTTTGGAAAGTAAAGATCCCAGGTTCATCGCCATCATATGAGATTAACTGGTTGAGCACTAAATTGTTTTTGGTCATCAAAATTTTTACACATGTGTTTGCCTTGTTACCATTTATGGGAGAGTGCCAGTTGGCACTCTCCCATAAATTATAACAAGGCAATTCCGTGCAGATAAAATATTTATATTTATTGATGTTTGAGGTCACATATTTATGCACAATGGCTAATCATGACCGTGACAGTTTTATGGGTGGAGGAAGCCGGAGTGTCCGGAGAGAACCACCGAACAACGACAAACAGCAACCAGCTCCCCAACATCGTAACTCCGCACTGCAGCACAGGCAGGGTTAGATTGGTTGAAGACATGCGAACCATCAACGTGCAGTACGCCTTAGTACACGGCGTCATCGTGCCCCCACATGGGCAATGGGGGTGAAGTGTCTTGCCCAAGGACACAACGCGGTTGCCGCAGGTGGGATTCGAACCGAGGACCTCTCGGCTTGCAGCCTGCACCTCTACCAACTGAGCCATGCGCCCCCGTACAGATAAAATAATTTCACTTCAAAGATAATATGAAGCACATCCACTGAATATAAAACCTTTAACTCTTTACCTAACCTTAAAAGCAGACGACACTGGCAAAAATAATTCTTGAATAACTAATTTCTTTCATTGTTTGTCTCAAAAACATAGGTTATGACCCCTCGTTGGAACGAGCTCGTTCCAACGAGGGGTCATAACATATGTTTTTGAGACAAAAAATGAAAAAAATTATGAAAATTAATTGGCGATTTTTGAGAATTGTGCTGGCCGGTTTTGGCCATTACATTAGGTAAAGGGTTAATCTGCGGTTCCTGCACTTCATAACAAAGCCCAAATATGGGCTTCCTACACTCTACCAGTTAAACTCAAACTTCTCTGGATATAACTCCAGAGAGACCCTTCAAGCATGAAATAAATTTCATTCAGAAAAATGATATGGAAATAAAGAACTGCTGGTATGAAAACTCCATTTCTGACAAAGAACAAAGAAAGGGAGAAAATTAAACAAAGAACTCATGTGTATATCAACAGTATTGATTTTATTTGTTGACTAATTTCTGAATCACTCCAAATCATCACTGTCTTAATACAGATCATCAGGAGCCAAAATGCTGCAAAAATTGACCTACACGCAATTACTGGTCATGTGCCTGATACATGAAGATATAACCCTTTATCTGATATAATTTGAATGCTGCACCAGGCCTGCAGTTTCAGGGGCTTATATATCGATGAGAATCTGAGAATCGATTCATGCAAAGATTTGTGCAACAAAACCAGCGAGAATCCATGTAGATTGCGGCTGCCCCTCTAGTAGGATTCGCGTGAAAAGAATTGAGTCAATTTAACCCTTTACCTAAGATAACAGCAGAAAATTAACCAATACAAGGCTAACATGACCCGAAATATCCTGACACATTGTCAATAAAATTGTACAAATATGGTTGTCATTGGAACTGGCTCAATGAGCCAGTTCCAATAACATCCATATTTGTAAGATTTTATCGATAAATATTGTTTATTTTTTTTTTTTTAATAAATTCAGTTTATGTTTTGAAAATTAAAAAGCTGTGATGGGTAAAAGGTTAACATGTGTTATCAGAATACAACAGGGGTTCAACCCTGGTGGCCTCATGGGATCCTGGGACACTCAGAGCAGGTATGAATTTTCGCAACCATTTTCACAAGAATGTAAACGGATTCTCCCAAATTTAGATGAAATATAAGCCCTGAGTTTTGCAGTCCCTATAGCCAAACAGATATGAAAATCGGAAGGCTGCAAATGCCAACAAAAAATATTCTTGATAAACTAATGGATTCTAACGTCTGTGTTCACATACTAACTCTACTGGCAATGCATTGAGATGTCTTAAATCCTGAGGTCCTGGATACTTTTCCAGACTTGATTCTGCACTGAAGTCACCGAGTCTAGTGACTTTTTGTGGTGGGGGCCTCATGGGATCCTGGGACAGTCTCCAAGTCTAGTGACTTTGTGGTGATTTCTATCCAAGTATTTGCTAACTAGGGTTACTAATGCCCTCGAAAAAATGTCATGCTACATCAATACCGTACCAATACCTGCCAATATTAGGGTCCTGCAAAGCTTCGAAATTCAATTCAAAAAAGTGTCCATAATTTGATTCAATTCGATTTCAGTTGAGCCGATTTAGAAATTTTTGAATTGTCAAGATGTTCTCGAAATCCTACAAAATCCTGCAAAGCGTCTCCAAATGAACTCTTCTTTTATCATCAGGTGTCTTATTCAGGAGGGGGAGGGGTTGTCGTGTACAGGAGATCTGATGATAAAGGGAGAGTTCAAGTAGGTTCTGTTTCAGAATTACATGCTGCAGTTACCAGAATTCATTGGTTAAAATTTGTTTACATTTTAGTGTAAAATGGAGCCCACTTAATTTTATATCTTTTAATTGAATAACCCTGTTAACTGAATTTAAACACCAAATCATTTACTATACCTTCAGTATAAACTTGACCTGTTAATTTCACGTAGATTACAGAGTACACCGCTGTTCACTGAATACAAAATTTTGTAAGCTGCCAAAGAATTACTCCGACATCCACTGAATTGCCCACATCTATGACCTCATTTTTGGCCTCGCGACATCCAATATAGGCATTTAAATTAATCTACACTGTCAAACAAGATTTAATCTACACTGTCAAACAAGATTTAATAGAATAAATGCTCAGTTTATAAATGGAAGAGAAGAAATGACCAAATTCATGTTAATTGTATACTACTGTTAACTGATTTTTTTTTTTTGCAAAGTGGCTATTCAATTAACCCTCCGAGACTTTAATTATTCTGACGTTCAAACGTCACTGGGAATTCAGTTTCTTCAACATTTTTCAAAATGCGACGTCAAACGTCGGAAAGTACAAATAACAAGATATTTTTCACATTAGTGATTAAGAAGTCTTGACAACAAGATTATATTAATATTTTAAGATGTGATAACATTTGACTCAATCGATGTCACTGAGTACTAATATTGAGAAAATAGGAATTGAAGTTAAAACTTTAAACAAGAGGCCCCAAGGAGACTTAATCGCTCACCGGCCAAAGTGGTGGTTCATCAACACTACAAAGGAATGAAGTCATGAGAGACAAATTTTATAGAACTAGGGCCATGGCTTGAACAAACTTGAATCTTATCCCCTAAGGATGTTGCATACCAAATATCAAAAGCATTCATCTGCTGGATCTGAAGAAGACTTTTAAAGAAAATTCCTCATTTTTGAACTAAGTTATCATTCGGGCTCCCACAGTGAGCCCAAATATGAACCCAGGGACTTGGCTTGAACAAACTTGAATCTCACCCCCTAAGGATGCTGCATGTCAAATATCAAAACATTCCGACTGCTGAATCTGAAGAAGAAGATTTTTAAAGAAAAATTCCTCAAATTGACTAAGTTATAATTTGGACTCCCACAGGGAGCCCAAATATGACCCAGGGACTTGGCTTTAACAAAGTTGAATCTCACTCCCCTGAGGATGCTACACACCACATATCAAAACATTCCAACGGCTGGATCTGAAGAAGAAGATTTGTTAAGAAAATTCCTCATTTTGAACTAAGTTACAATTCAAGCTCCCACAGTGAGCCCAAATATGGACCTAGGGACATGGCTTGAAAAACTTGAATCTCACCCCCTAAGGATGCTGCATACCAAATATCAAAACATTCTGACTGCTGGATCTGAGGAAGAAGATTTTTAAAGAAAATTCCTCATTTTGAACCAAATTATCATTCGGGCTCCCACAGTGAGCCCAAATATGGACCTAGGGACATGGCTTGAACAAACTTGAATCTCACCCACCTAAGGATGCTGCATACCAAATATCAAAACATTCCGAGTTCTGGATCTGAAGAAAAAGATATTTAAAGAAAATTCCTCATTTTGAACCAAGTTATAATTCCAGCTACCACAGTGAGCCCAAATATGAACCCAGGGACTTGGCTTGAACAAACTTGAATCTCACCCCCCTAAGCATGCTGCATACCAAAAATATCAAAAGATTCTGCCTGCTGGATCTTGAGAAGAAGATTTTTAAAGAAATTTGCCTGAAATGCACTAAGTTCAAATTGGGCTCCTATACTGAGCCCAAATATGAACCCAGGGGGCCGATTTGAACAAACTTGAATCAGATCCACCCCACAATGTTGCATACCAAATATCAAAAGATTCTGCCTGCTGGATCTGGAGAAGATTTTTTAAGAAATTTGCCTGAAATGCACTAAGTTCGAATTCAAGCTTTTATAGTGAGCCCAAATATGAATCCAGGGGAGCGATTTGAACAAACTTGAATCAGATCCACCCCACAATGTTGCATACCAAATATCAAAAGATTCTGCCTGCTGGATCTTGAGAAGAAGATTTTTTAAGAAATTTGCCTGAAATGCACTAAGTTCGAATTCGGGATTCTATACTGAGCCCAAATATGAATCCGGGGGGCCAATTTGAACAAACTTGAATCAGATCTACCCCACAATGTAGCATACCAAATATCAAAAGATTCTGCCTGCTGGATCTGGAGAAGAAGAGTTTTTAAGAAATTTGCCTGAAATGCACAAGTTCGAATTCGGGCTTCCATACTGAGCCCAAAAGTGAATCCAGGGGGCCGATTTGAACAAACTTGAATCAGATCCACCCCACAATGTTGCATACCAAATATCAAAAGATTCTGCCTGCTGGATCTGGAGAAGAAGTTTTTTTTAAGAAATTTGTCTGAAATGCACTAAGTTCGAATTTGGGCTTCTATAGTGAGCCCAAATAAGAATCCAGGGGGCCGAATTGAACAAACTTGAATCAGACCCATACCAAGATGCTGCATACCAAGTAACAAAAGATTCTGCCCATTGGTTCTGGAGTAGAAGATTTTTTAATAATTTTTCTATAATTCATACGGTGCTATCAAAGTTATGCCCCCAAGGGACGTGGCCATTTCACTTGAACAAACTGAATTGACATATGGTAATGAACATCCATACCAAGTTTCGAGCAAATCAACCTAGAGGTTTCAGAGGAGAAGTCATTTGAAAAATGTTCACGACGCCGGATGGACGACGACGGACAGCAAGTGATAAGTTTAGCTCCCTTCGGTGAGCTAAAAATCAAAAAATAATAACAAAACAAATGACCACAAAGTATCAACGCGCTGTTTGATTTCGTACGTCATAAAACGTACAAAAGTATCAAAGGGTTATCAGAGTTCCACTGTACTAATAATATAATACAGGAATACTTGAATACAGACACATTTGTCAGCTCTCAAATTTTTAAACTCAACTGATCATGTAACATGTCTGTGGACAAGACAAGAGCAACGTGAAGTATGACATATGCCCCCAACGGTGTCATAAAAGGGTAGTTAAGTCTTAGACTAGACACTAAAAATGCATAAACAAAAAATAAAATTGATTCGATTCAGCATTCATTAGTTATTAGACAGAAACCAAATTCAATATGGCCACCATGTCGGCCATACTGAATTGATTATCTGATTTAAAATCGAAAGGAAGCTTCCTCTAGACACCAATAATGCATAACCAACAAGAGCACAAGTTTGAAAATTTTTGTTGACTCAACTATGTCTGTCCACTCTCCAATCATTGCCCATTCCCCTGCCTTGTCTGGGTAAAGGATAATTCACCTGTTTTCACATTTTCATATTAAGCGATCTGAGGTCTTCACAAAATAAAAACTAGAGGCTCTACAGCGCCTGTAATCGCTCACCTGGAAATACATATAAAAAATGTGATTTCCCATAGGCTTTTCATGGTAACTATGAGCTGCAATTGTGGCCATGTTTTGCAAGATTACATCAACATTACATGAGGATCATTGGTAGAAGGAGTCCCAGTCTTCAATCACGTGAAGTTTCAAAACATCTGAATCCATCAAACAGAATCAAAGAATGTCTCTGGTGGCCACATTTTCCAGCCAGCGGGAACAAAAAGAGGATCGTTTGTTGAGGGCCTCCTATAGACCATTCTTGCCAAGTTTTTGGTTCATGTCAGCTCAACAGTTCCAGAGAGAAGATGAAAATGTGCTTTCCTATAGTTTTTTTCTATAGTAACTATAAACTGCAATTGTGGCCATGTTTGCAATGCGATCAACATCAAAATGAGGAATGTTGGTGGAGGGTATCCCAGTTATCAACCATGCAAAGTTTCAAAACATTTGGCCCTGTGGTTTCAGAGGAGAAGAGTTTTCAAAATTGACCAATCAGAATCAAAGAATGCTTCTGGCGGCCACGTTTTTTCACTCAACAGGAATAAAGTGAGTAACAGTTGTAGAGAACCTCTCATAGACAATGCCTGCCAAGTCTGGTTCACATTGGCTCAGTACTTTCAGTGAAGATGATGAAAATGTGATTTCCTATAGGGTTTCTATAGTAACTATAGCCACAATTGCAGCCATAATTGCAACCTGACGAAAATTAAAATGAGGATCATTGGAAGAGGGGGTTACAGTCATCAGTCACACTAAGTTTTCAAACCATTTGGCCTTGTAGTTTCAAAGAAGATTTTCTTGAAAATGCACACACTTATGAATTCTGTTTTCAACAAAAAAATCAGTAAAAGAAGGTTGAATATTTTTGAAAAATTACAACTTTTTTCACACAGTATTCTCTTTTCAAAATAGCTTTGGATAGGTAAAAGGGTTACAGGAAACACATTCCTCCAAATTTTGTCAAATCTTAAAAAATAATACAATAATTACTGTCATCTAAGCTGACAGATTGCAAGAATGTTAGCAAAATCTTCTCCTGTTTTCTCCAAACACCTGTCAACAACCAAGATTATCTGATAAGTAACATGAGTAATGAGCATATATCAGCATCCATGTACAGTTCCAATAGTTTACAGTTAAGTCAAAATAAGTTGTAGGATAATCCTATGAACTGTGTATCTTTTTCTCTTCCTACACTGATAAGACCAGAAGCTGACATCATTTTCTGGAAAGCTCTCACTGATAGCTATGCTACAGCTTATTTTGACTTGTACTGTAAACACAATATTTTGGGTTTTTTTTCCCAGTTCTCAGTGGAGAAAACTGGAAGCAACCCTTACCAGATTCTCAAAAAACAAGTATTTTTGCTGACAGTACTGATCTTCATGCAGACAGGAGAGGCATTGGGTTAAGCATTAGAATATAGCCTCTGGTGGCCACATATTTCCATCCATAAAATGTGGATCGTTTGTAGACGACCTCCTATAGACCATCCCTGCCAGGTTTGGTTCACGTCGTCTCAGTAGTTCTGGAGAAGAAGATGAAAATGTGATTTCCCATAGGGTTTCTATAGTAACTATAAGCCGCCAACCCGATCAACATTAAATGAGGATCGTTGGTAGAGGACGTCCCAGTCATCATTTATGTGAAGTATCAAAACATTTCGCCTGGTAGTTTCAGAGAAGATTTTTGAAAATCTACCAATCAGAATCAAAGAATGCCTCTGGCGGCCATGTTTTTCAACCCAAGGGAACAAAATGAGGATCGTTTGTAGAGGATCTCCCATAGACTATCCCTGCCAGGTTTGTTTTCACGTCGCCTTGGTTTTACCAGAGAAGAAGAGGTTAATGTGATTTCCCATAGGGTTTCTATAGCAAATATAAGCCGCAATTGTGGCCATGTTTACAACCCAATCAACATTAAATGAGGATCATTGGTAGAGGGGGTCCAAGTAATCATTTATATGAAGTTTCGAAACACTTGGAGTGGCAGTTTCAGAGGAGAAGATTTTTGAAAATCCACCGACCAGAATCAAAGAATGCTTCTGGAAGCCATGTTTTTCATCCAACGGGAACAAAATGAGGATCGTTTGTAGAGGACCTCCTATAGACCATTCCTGCCAAGTTTGGTTCACACCGGCTCAGCGGTTACAGAGAAGAAGATGAAAATGTGGAAAGTTTACGGACGCTGGACAACAGACGACAGACAACGGAAGACGACTGCCGGACAACGCCAAGTGATGAGAAAAGCTCACATGGCCTTTTAGGCCAGGTGAGCAAAAAATGGTAGCATCCATTTTATTCATAAGATAACTTCTAAAGGGCTGAAAGGCTGTTGTAGAAGATTCTCCTCACCATTTACAATAGTAGCTTCCATTCATTGACAGGTTAACTTCATTCATAACGATTGACAATAGGTGGCGGCAAGGAAAAGGACATTTTGAGGATCATAACAGCTATAAACAGCGAGGATTCTCGACGTTTAAAAATAAAATGGCGTTATCTGCTCCTGTCACATGCACAACAACAATTGATGATCAACATGGGTGCAAAGTTTGAAGAATAAAGCAAGTAAAATGTTGGAATAGGCGACACAATAGTGTAATGTTCCAAGTACTAAAAGGGGACATAACTCTGGAAATACAAAACAGAATTACCTGCTCTTGTCACGTGCACAACGGCAATTGGTGATCAACATGTGTGCAAAGTTGGAACAATATAGCATGTAAAATGTTGAAGGAGAAGGCGACACAATACTGTAATGTTTTAAGTACTAAAAGGAGCATAACTCTGGAAATACAAAATGGAGTTACCTGCTCTTGTCACATGCACAATGGCAATTGGTGATCACCATGTGTGCAAAGCTTGAACAATATAGCATGTAAAATGTTGAAGGAGTAGGCGACACAATACTGTAATGTTTTAAGTACTAAAAGGGGGCATAACTCTGGGAATACAAATCAGAGTTACCTGCTCTTGTCACATGCACAACAGCAATTGGTGATCAACATGTGTGCAAAGTTTGAACAATATAGCATGTAAAATGTTGAAGGAGAAGGCGACACAATACTGTAATGTTTTAAGTACTATAAGGGGCATAACTTTGGAAATACAAAATGGAGTTACCTGCTCCTGTCACATGCACAACGGCAATTGGTGATCACCATGTGTGCAAAGTTTGAACAATATAGCATGTAAAATGTTGAAGGAGTAGGCGACACAATACTGTAATGTTTTAAGTACTAAAAGGGGGCAAAACTCTAGAAATACAAAACGGAGTTACCTGCACTTGTCACATGCACAACGGCAATTACTGATCAACATGTGTGCAAAGTTTGAACAATGTAGCATGTAAACCTTTGGAGGAGTAGGCGAAACAAAAAATGTTTATGGACAGACAGACAGACAGACAGACAGACAGACAGACAGACAGACAGACAGACAATGCTATAACATAATACGTCCGTCAAAAAATGCCGGACATATAAAATGAAGTTGAATCGAGACAGTATTTATTAGTTATTGGATGGGAACCAAATTGAAGATGTCACCATGGAAGCCATAATGAATTGGCCACTGGCAGCCATCTTGGTTCAGCTGACTGGTCCAACACTGAATTGGCCAGCTGGATCAAACTTGAAAGGAAGCATTCTCTTATCAGCCACAAGTAACCCCTAAAATTATGATTTGATCAAATAAGCAGTTCTTTAGTTATTGGATGGACGATGGACAATGGATGGACAGACAGAAGTGGTGAAAACATAATGCCCCAAGAGGGTCGGGAACATAAAAAAGGTCTGGGTGCCCCCCTCCATCCTTGTGCACTCCCACCTGTTGTCTCTGAAGAAAATTGACTGATATCACAGAGAGATCATCAGCTATGTGCAGGCAGAAAAAAATTACTTGAAATGGAGATATTTTTCTGATTTAATCAATCTGTCTTGTAAGTAATGTCCTTGTAATTTAACCTCTGTATGGAATACTTCCTGATTTATCTGTCTAGTAAGTAATGTCCTTGTAATCTAACTTCCGTATGGAATACTTCCCGATTTATCTGTCTAGTAAGTAATGTCCTTGTAATCTAACCTCTGTACGGAAAACTTCCTGATTTATCTATCTAGTAAGTAATGTCCTTGTAATCTAACCTCTGTATTTATTTATTTATTTATTGGTGTTTAAGGTCACATACTTATGCACAATGGCTAATCGTGACCGTGACAGTTTTACGGGTGGAGGAAGCCGGAGTACCCAGAGAGAACCACCGAGCAACGACGAGCAGCTGTCAGCTCTCCAACATCGTAACTCAACCTCTGTATGGAATACTTCCAGATTTATCTGTCTAGTAAGTAATGTCCTTGTAATCTACCTCTGTATGGAATACGTCCTGGTTTATCTGTCTAATAAGTAATGTCCTTGTAATCTAACCTCCGTATGGAAAACTTCCTGATTTATCTGTCTAGTAAGTAATGTCCTTGTAATCTAACCTCTGTATGGAACACTTCCCGATTTATCTGTCTAATAAGTAATGACCTTGTAATCTAACCTCTGTATGGAATACTTCCTGATTTATCTGTCCAGTAAGTAATGTCCTTGTAATTTAACCTCTGTATGGAATACTTCCAGATTTATCTGTCTAGTAAGTAATGTCCTTGTAATCTACCTCTGTATGGAACACTTCCCGATTTATCTGTCTAAAAAGTAATGTCCTTGTAATCTAACCTCTGTATGGAATACTTCCTGATTTATCTGTCCAGTAAGTAATGTCCTTGTAATCTAACCTCCGTATGGAATACTTCCAGATTTATCTGTCTAGTAAGTAATGTCCTTGTAATCTACCTCTGTATGGAATACGTCCTGATTTATCTGTCTTATAAGTAATGTCCTTGTAATCTAACCTCTGTATGGAAAACTTCCTGATTTATCTGTCTAGTAAGTAATGTCCTTGTAATCTAACCTCTGTATGGAATACTTCCTGATTTATCTGTCTTGTAAGTAATGTCCTTGTAATTTAACCTCTATGTGGAATACTTCCTGATTTATCTGTCTAGTAAGTAATGTCCTTGTAATCTAACCTCTGTATGGAATACTGCCTGATTTATCTGTCTTGTAAGTAATGTCCTTGTAATTTAACCTCTGTATGGAATACTTCCGGATTTATCTGTCTAGCAAGTAATGTCCTTGTAATCTAACCTCCCTATGGAATACTTCCCGATTTATCTGTCTAATAAGTTATGTCCTTGTAATTTAACCTCTGTATGGAATACTTCCAGATTTATCTGTCTAGCAAGAAATGTCCTTGTAATTTAACCTCTGTATGGAATACTTCCTGATTTATCTCTTGTAAGTAATGTCAAGATATCAACCCTAAACAGAAAGAGGTACTCAGAGGATTCATTGGTCCTCAGTATTGGACAGCATCAGCAAATTTACCTTCTGGGGACTTCATTCTGCAAATGACAGATTACTCATTTCCAGGCTTGGATGTAACATGTTGGGGCACCTGTTCTGGTGCACTAAAAGCAATCAAAGTCAGAATTTGACCTTAACAGGTTAATAGATCTTATGGAAGGATCTCCTCACCCAGGACAAATTTAGAGGATGGCCAACGGAGACAGGAAGAGTCAAGGGAAAGAAGGGACCAGCTGCCAGACTATGAGATGCCTACAATCACTGCTCTATCCACACTTCACACCCCTCACACAGTCCACTGTAGCATTGCTCTATCTCCAGACAGGAAACTGCTATAGAAGGGCAGCTTATCTGTGGACTGACCAATCTCTAACTCTGCCATCCCTCCTCAAATGAGGTAGAGTCAGAGAAAAGCAGCATCTCCATGAAGCGTGAAGATATGGAGGATGTGTTTTTGGCACACACACTCACTCCAAGCACACTACTTCTCAGCCAGAGCCATGTTGAGATGAATTCATTGTGTACATCCAGAGGAGACCTGGAATGGAAAACTCAATAACAGGATTGGGAAGGGACCCTGAAAATAAACTCACATTGTATAAATGGAAATATATGAAATTCATTCATTTATTTCCAAATGATATACCCTGTTCAAATAAAGCTGAAAAGGCTTTTTTATTTCCTGGTAAATTTAAAGAAATAAAAATTAGAAATTAGAAAATTCGAAAAAAAAGACTGAAATCGATCAATAAAAACCCTGAAAAATCTAATCTTTGAATAAACTAAATGAGGAAGTGACAGTCAGTCATTTTATTTTAATTTGTTCAAATTAATTAAATACTAGCTGTGATAGTACACAAGAAACTCAAAACTTATTTAAAGGAACTAAGTTTTTTAATTTTTTATGAAGCAAGTTCTGCGAATTTTTATGAAAGTCTGATGCACCGACTTGCACCTGGTAAGCAGTGCAGTCTAGTTAACACAGGAGTGTTAGATAGTTGAGCTAATAAACAACGGCGACTTGTAAATTTGTGCACAACAAGGGGGGACACAAATACCTCGCAAACCTAAATCTTATGTAAATGGCCAGTGTTAAACTAACAAAATAAGAGAACAAAAGTAAATATGTTGAATAAGTAAACATAGAACATAACTGGAAAAAGACAAAGACCTAAGTATCACACTTCCGCTATATACAACTTTAAAACAAACACACATATCACTTGATCTTTGATGGTAACTTACCTCAATAAATGTTTGCATTGTTTTGTCAGAAATCGTTCAGATACCTATACGTTACGAGAGAGTAGCAAGTATTGTCTCGGATTAAGAGTTGTTTACAGGATATTGTTGCCACTGACTGAAAAGCCACACAAACCTAATTGATGAAGCGGACGTAGCTTGTTGACTGCTGCATGTATATATGCACAAGAGACAAATGAGACAAGATCTACTTATGACTGTACAAAATCCAAATTTTAAACGAGTTTAACCCTTAAGTCCTCAGATTAATTTTAAAGTATTTATGGCCTTTTTCTGCTTACATAGTTATTGATGACTTGGCAGTGGTTCTACATCACTGCTGGCTGCCTTTAGAGGCAGCCAGCAGTGATGTAGAACCACTGCCAGGGAAAATTCAGTCTACACACAAGAGTAATAAAAAAGATTACACAAGGGAGAACCTGCTTCAATGCAATATAAAAGTGGCGGTTTGGGGCTATATGGGGGCTTAAGGGTTAATCACAATGTAAATCTTCCAAATCTGTTTGTCGTGTAACTGTTCTCTAAAAACTTCTTCCTGTAGTTACCATAAATAAAATACAATTTGTAAATATATTTTTTTTCATATTCAGCACTTTATGACAACCTAGCTTCCTCTTCTTTGCAAGTAAAAATCCCCTACTCAACAACAACCTATTTCAATTGATACAGAATAAACAAATCATTTAGATATTTCATCTATGCACTTTGAGAGAGGGATCGCATCTTTGGGATCTTAGGCCAAATAAAACAAGAGGCCCCACGTGGCCTTAATCGCTCACCTGACAAAGTGACTCTAAGAAGTATTTTAGGTCACCTTCACCATGTCATGCCTCATCAACATTAACTGGTTGAGTGATAGATTTTGTTTGAAGTTCAACATTTGTTACCTAAAATTAGTTTTATTTAAAATCATTGGTGTGTGGCCAATCTCCAATGATTTTTAATAAAGCAAATTTATCTCTGCAGACAAACTGGTTTAGCATGAAGCACAAACAAGGAATGTGAAGAGATAGCCTTGGACATCTCTCCCCAACTGTGGATATCTTCCATGTGCTACATGTATATATTTGCATGCAAGAAAACAAAAATTTTCACAAATTTTCCAAAATATTAGTTTTTTTATCATCATTGGAACAAGCTCAAACAGCTTATTCCAATAGGGGTATGGGAAGATCAGGTATATTTTTAAGACAGAAATGTGAATATATAAATAATGGTGTTTTTTTGTGAATGATGCTGGAGAATTTTGCGTAAAGATATGGTAAATGGTTTGTTCTAGATACAGAATGATGCAAAAGTATTTAAATTTGATTAGGCAAGTTGTTCCTATAATGCATTTAAAAACTGAAGTAACTGTTTTTTTGCTGACGAACTTTTAGATGTGTGTGTCTGTGTTTGTGTGTGTGTGTGTGTGTGTGTGTGTTTGTGTGTGTGTGTGTGTGTGGGGGGGGGGGGGGGGGGGGGGTAAGAGTGTTCTTGCAAACAAAATTCCTGAATAAATGGAAAATTCTATTTTTTGTGTGAAAGACATAGTGCGTGAATGTTGATAGGAACAAGCTTAGAGAGCTCATTTTAATGTGAAGTCATAAAGCTGTGTTTTACGTACGAAATTCTGGAATAACTAAAAAAATTGCTTTTTTGACTCAAAAAGCATGGTGTGCGACCTCTCATTGGAATGAGCTCAAAAAGCTCATTCCAATGGGGTATTTACAAGCGATAAGTACATGTATGTTTAAGAGACAAAAATTAAAATTTGAATAGCGATTTTTGCGAAGAATGCAGACAAGTTTTGGCAGTTATGCTGGTAAAAAGGTAAGATATGTAAAGTGGTTGTTTTTTAGAGGCGACATTTAATTAAGGGGAATTAACCCTTGATTACTGAGCTAACCTCTAAAAGTACTGAAATTTCATGAAGCAATGTGAATAACAGACAACAGTTGCCTAAAAATTTCATGAATAACTAAAATTTTTATTCCTTTGTCTCGAAAACATGGCATATGACCTTTGTTGGAATGAGCTGAATGCGTGTGTTCCAATGAGGGGTCATAAAATTTGAACGGAGATTTGTGTGAATAATGCATTAGTACTGCTAGATTTGGGTAAACGGTTCACCCTGGATACCACCCCTTCTATAGTAGATCTTTTCTGCAAATTTTGTCTAAGATTCTATCAACTTTACAAATAAATACGTTCATGAATCACAATCAGATCCACCCCACAATGTTGCATACCAAATATCAAAAGATTCTGCCTGCTGGATCTGGAGAAGAAGATTTTTTAAGAAATATGCCTGAAATGCACTAAGTTAAAATTTGGGCTCCTATACGGAGCCCAAATATAAACCCAGGGGGCCGATTTGAACAAACTTGAATCAGATCCACCCCCACAATGCTGCTTACCAATTATGAAAAGATTCTGAAGCTGGATCTGGAGAAGAAGATTTTTTAAGAAATTTGCCTGAAATGCACTAAGTTCGAATTCGAGCTTCTATAGTGAGCCCAAATATGAAACTAGGAAGCCGATTTGAACAAACTTGAATCAGATCCACCCCACAATGTTGCATACCAAATATCAAAAGATTCTGCCTGCTGGATCTGGAGAAGAAGATTTTTTAATAAATTTGCCCGAAATGCACTAAGTGCGAATTCGGGCTTCTATATTAAGCCCAAATATGAATCCAGGGGGCCGATTTGAACAAACTTGAATCAGATCCACCCCGCAATGTTGCATACCAAATATCAAAAGATTCTGCTTGCTGGATCTGGAGAAGAAGATTTTTGAAGAAATTTGCCCGAAATGCACTAAGTTTGAATTCGAGCTTCTATAGTGAGCCCAAATATGAATCCAGGGGGCCGATTTGAACAAACTTGAATCAGATCCACCCCGCAATGTTGCATACCAAATATCAAAAGATTCTGCCTGCTGGATCTGGAGAAGATCATTTTTTAAGAAATTTGCCTGAAATGCACTAAGTTCGAATTCGAGCTTCTATAGTGAGCCCAAATATGAATCTAGGAAGCCGATTTGAACAAACTTGAATCAGATCCACCTCACAATGTTGCATACCAAATATCAAAAGATTCTGCCTGCTGGATCTGGAGAAGAAGATTTTTTAATAAATTTGCCCGAAATGCACTAAGTGCGAATTCGGGCTTCTATATTAAGCCCAAATAAGAATCCAGGGGGCCGATTTGAACAAACTTGAATCAGATCCACCCCGCAATGTTGCATACCAAATATCAAAAGATTCTGCCTGCTGGATCTGGAGAAGAAGATTTTTGAAGAAATTTGCCCGAAATGCACAAAGTTTGAATTCGAGCTTCTATAGTGAGCCCAAATATGAATCCAGGGGGGCCGATTTGAACAAACTTGAATCAGATCCACCCCGCAATGTTGCATACCAAATATCAAAAGATTCTGCCTGCTGGATCTGCAGAAGATGATTTTTTAAGAAATTTGCCTGAAATGCACTAAGTTCGAATTCGAGCTTCTATAGGAAGCCCAAATATGAATCTAGGGAGCCGATTCAAACAAATTTGCATCAGATCCATCCCACAATGTTGCATACCAAATATCAAAAGATTCTGCCTGCTGGATCTGGAGAAGAAAATTTTTTAAGAAATTTGCCTGAAATGCACTAAGTTCGAATTCGAGCTTCTATAGTGAGCCCAAATATGAATCTAGGAAGCCGATTTGAACAAACTTGAATCAGATCCACCCCACAATGTTGCATACCAAATATCAAAAGATTCTGCCTGCTGGATCTGAAGAAGAAGATTTTTTAATAAATTTGCTTGAAATGCACTAAGTTCAAATTTGGGCTCCTATACTGAGCCCAAATATAAACCCAGGGGGCCGATTTGAACAAACTTGAATCAGATCCACCCCACAATGTTGCTTACCAAATATGAAAAGATTCTGCCTGCTGGATCTGGAGAAGAAGATTTTTTAAGAAATTTGCATGAAATGCACAAAGTTCAAATTCGAGCTTCTATAGTGAGCCCAAATATGAATCTAGGAAGCCGATTTGAACAAACTTGAATCAGATCCACCCCACAATGTTGCATACCAAATATCAAAAGATTCTGCCTGCTGGATCTGGAGAAGAAGATTTTTTAAGAAATTTGCCTAAATGCACTAAGTTCGAAATAGGGCTCCTATACTGAGCCCAAATATGAACCCAGGGGGCCAATTTGAACAAATTTGAATCAGATCCACCCTACAATGTTGCATACCAAATATCAAAAGATTCTGCCTGCTGGATCTGGAGAAGAAGATTTTTTAAGAAATTTGCCTGAAATGCACTAAGTTCGAAATCGGGCTCCTATACTGAGCCCAAATATTAACCCAGGGGGCCGATTTGAACAATCTTGAATCAGATCCACCCCACAATGTTGCTTACCAAATATGAAAACATTCTGCCTGCTGGATCTGGAGAAGAAGATTTTTTAAGAAATTTGCCTGAAATGCACTAAGTTCGAATTCGGGCTTCTATAGTAAGCCTAAATATGAATCCAGGGGGCCGATTTGAACAAACTTGAATCAGATCTACCCCGCAACGTTGCATACCAAATATCAAAAGATTCTGCCTGCTGGATCTGGAGAAGAAGATTTTTGAAGAAATTTGCCTGAAATGCACTAAATTCGAATTCGAGCTCCTATAGTGAGCCCAAATATGAATCTAGGGAGCCGATTTGAACAAACTTGAATCAGATCCACCCCACAATGTTGCATACCAAATATCAAAAGATTCTGCTTGCTGGTTCTGGAGAAGAAGATTTTTTAAGAAATTTGCCTGAAATGCACTAAGTTCGAAATCGGGCTCCTATACTGAGCCCAAATATGAACCCAGGGGGCCGATTTGAACAAACTTGAATCAGATCCACCCTACAATGTTGCATACCAAATATCAAAAGATTCTGCCTGCTGGATCTGGAGAAGAAGATTTTTTAATGTTTTTCCCATTGCCTACAGTGTTAAAAAGTGCTGACTCAGCACTTTTTCAAAGTCCCGAAACTGTACCCTATGATAAAACCGATGGCAATTTTTTTTTACCAATCCTTTCTGTTGGTCCTAAGGAAGCTGCACACCAAATAAAAATTCTCAGTGCCGTGCAGTTTTGGAGATATGGGCGTTTTAATTTTTTTCTATTTTTAGCTCCTGCGGTTCCCGCGGGGAAATTTTTTTTTGCATAAATCAAGTACTCATGACCCAGTAAGCCCTCACATAAAATTTGGTTCAAATCAGCCTCTCGGTTTGTAAAATAGAAATTTTGGGCGGGGCAAAAAATTTTGCACCTCAAAAGGAAGCTGCACACCAAATATCAAGTCTCTGCTACTGCTGGTTCATGAGAAGAAGATTTACAAAGATTTTGGTGCCCCTTGGGGGCGTGGCACCACCCAGGAGGAGGGGCAACTTCATTTGAACAAATCTGAATTGGCATTAGGTAATAAACATTTAGCCAACATTTGAATAAAATTGGGCTAGTGGTTTAGGAGGAGAAGTCGATAATGTAAAGTTAACGCCGGACGGACGACGGACGACGGACAGAAAGTGATTAGTAAAGCTCCCCTTGAGCTTCGCTCAGGTGAGCTAAAAAATGAATTGATTCTCAGGCAATTTTTTTTTCAAATCAGTGAGGGAGGGAGGATTTTATTTTTATTTTTTTAAAAAACAATTTTCGTGTAAAAGGGTTGAGTATACTCAGTAAATCTTTTTGCTGTCTTTCCACTAGAAAAAGAGAAAAGGTTGTATTATAGTGTAATTATAGTATACCTTTTATAACTAACTGCCGTAACAACAGCTAAAAGGATTTGAATTTTATTGTTCTTTTTAATGGTATAGATCTGTCAAGCATCATGATCCCTTATAATAGGCCCCACTAACCAATGCTTGGGGTAGGAGTCCTTTAAAATGGGAAACATGGCTCTAAATGATTGGTTAAACTTGAGTTTATATCAGTGTTGAGGCCATTATTAGCCATTGTGCAGAAATATATGACCTTAAACACCAGCAAATAAATAAATAATTAAATCATGATCCAGTATATCAGAATTTTCTTTGTTACAGTTTATGGGAGAGTGCCCCTGGGCACTCTCCCATAAACTGCAACAAGAAAAACCAATTTACTGCTAACACAGCTAAATAATTATATGTCGAGAAATGTGAAAATATGACTATTCCAAGTTTTCACAAATTTTTTAAAAAACATAACATAATAAAAATGTCTAATGAGGAGGTTCAAATCCAATGAGGGAGGGCCTGAGAATCAAAACATTATTTTTTTTTAGCCTTATTTCCTGTATCGCTCTGAAAATCATCAAATGTAGCCTTCCCTGTAATTATCAAATAACCCTGCATATAAAACTTATTTTGGTGCCTGTCACTGTGACAGGTGGCAACAGTTTTGTGCCTATCATCCCAAACCTTGTACTTTTCTCAGGGTTTAGGATCCAATAGAATGGTGTAATACTAGAACTACAACAAATGTTATCGATTTGTGTCAGGGCTTACATTTCATTTAAATTTGGGAGAATCCATGTGGATCCACGCAAAAATGGTTGCGAGAATCTGTACCTGAGTGTTTACGGATCTCATGAGGCCACCATGGTTGAATCCCTGTTGTATACTGATAACACATGTTAACCATTTACCCAACACACCTTTTTAATTTTTAAAACATCAATTTATTTTTTTTTTTTAAATGAACAATATTTACCAATAAAACCTCACAGATATGGATGTCATTGGAACCGGCTCCTTGAGCCGGTGTAACAGGATATCTCCCCCCCCCCCTCCCTGGATATCTTCCCCCCGGGGGGAAGATATCCTAGTATATCTTCCCCCCCCACCCTGGATATCTTCCCCCCCCCCCCCACCCATAACCCATAAAAAATTTTTTTTCGATTAATTTGACATTATTTGATGATGAAATGGTGAGAACAGATCCTGGCCTGGATATCTTCCCCCCCCCCCCCCCTACCATGACAACAAAATTTTTGTCAAACATTTGACACAAACTGATATTGAAACGGTGAGAGAAATAGATTTGGGACTTTAAAAATGGTTTCGGATAAACACAGAGTTAGCGTTGGTTGGAATGGGAGGTGGGGGGGGGGGGGGGGGGAAGATATCCAGGCCTGGATATCTTCCCCCCCCCCCCTCCACCATGACAAAAAATTTTTTGTCAAACATTTGACACTAATTGATAATGAAATGGTGAGAGAAATAGATTTGGGACTTTAAAAATGGTTTTGGATAAACACAGAGTTAGGGTTGGTTGGAATGGGAGGTGGGGGGGGGGGGGGAAAGATATCCAGATCTGGATATCTTCCCCCCCCCCCCTCCCCACCATGACAAAAAAAATTTTGTCAAACATCTGACACTAATTGATAATGAAATGGTGAGAGAAATAGATTTGGGACTTTAAAAATGGTTTCGGATAAACACAGAGTTAGGGTTGGTTGGAATGGGAGGTGGGGGGGAAGATATCCAGGCCTGGATATCCCCCCCCCCCCCCCCTCCCACCATGACAAAAAAATTTTTGTCGAACATTTGACACTAATTGATAATGAAATGGTGTGAGAAATAGATTTGGGACTTTAAAAATGGTTTCGGATAAACACTGAGTTAGGGTTGGTTGGAATGGGAGGTGGGGGGGAAGATATCCAGGCCTATTTCTTTCACCATTTCATTATCAATTAGTGTCAAATGTTTGACAAAAATTGTTTTGTCATGGTGTCACCTCCCATTCCAACCAACCCTAACTCAGTGTTTATTCGAAACCATTTTTAAAGTCCCAAATCTATTTCTCTCACCATTTCATTATCAATTAGTGTCAAATGTTTGACAAATCATTTTTTTGTCAGGGTGGGGGGGGAAGATATACTAGGATATCTTCCCCCCCCCTCCCCCCCCCCCCCCCCGGAGGGGAAGATATCCTAGGATATCTTCCCCCGCGGGGGAAGATGACGTGTGACACCGGTTCCAATGACAGCCTTATTTGTTCAATTTTATTGACAAAGTGTCAGGATATTTCAGGTCATGTTAGTCTTTCAGTGGTTAATTTGCTGCCATTATGTTAGTTAAAGAGCTAAATTGACTCAATTCTTTCCATGCGAATCCTAGCAGAGGTGCAACAAGAATCTACATGGATTCTCACTGGTTTTGTTGCGTGAATCTTTGAATGAATTGATTCTCAGATTCTTGATGAAATATTTATTTATTTATTGATGTTTAAGGTCACATATTTATGCACAATGGCTAATCATGACCATGACAGTTTTACGGGTAGAGGAAGCCGGAGTACCCGGAGAGAACCACCGAGCAATGACGAGCAGCTGCCAGCTCCCCAACATTGTAACTCCGCACTGCAGCACAGGCAGGGTTAGATTGGTTGAAGACATGCGTACCATCGACGTGCAGTACGCCTTAGTACACGGCGTCATCGTGCCCCCACGCGGGCAATGGAGATGAAGTGTCTTGCCCAAGGACACAACGCGGTTGCCACAGGTGGGATTCGAACTGAGGACCTCTCAGCTTGCAGCCTGCACCTCTTTTATTTTAGAGCCTACAAAAATAGGACAAATATGTTTGGAAATTACAATTCAATGTTAGGACATTATACTGGTCATTATGTAAGGCATGTGTGAATTAGCGACCCCTGTCAAACATGCAAATTAACCCTTTGAGACTTTAATTATCGTGACGTACAAACGTTACTGGGAATTCAGTTTCTTCAACGTTTTTCAAAATGCGACGTCAAGCGTCGGAAAGTACAAGTAACAAGATATTTTTCACATTAGTTATTATCTGGCTGACGTCTTGATTATTTTGAGTGGTTTGAATTTGTTCTTC
This sequence comes from Pictodentalium vernedei, assembly GCA_031216915.1. Taxonomy (NCBI): domain Eukaryota; kingdom Metazoa; phylum Mollusca; class Scaphopoda; order Dentaliida; family Dentaliidae; genus Pictodentalium; species Pictodentalium vernedei. The sequence continues at coordinate 399,165,770 of CM062289.1, forward strand.
AAAAGTAGTTTTATTAGAAATTATTGGAGAGTGTCGAGAGGCACTCTCCAATAATTTGTAATAAATCAACTTTAAAAAAAACCCAAAATATTATTTGTGTTTGACTGAATATGAAATACAAGCAATGAAAGGGTTGACTTTTGCTCTGGTATCCTCATTTTTTGAAAGCCCTGATAGTGGCTTCTAGCACTCACACCAGTTCAGAAATCTTGATAGCAGGATTATATTAGTATTTTAAGCTGCGATAACATTTGGTTTAATGGTTGCCACTGAGCACTATTCGGAAGAAAATAGGAATAGGTTAAAACTTTAAAAAATCGAAAAATAACAACAAAACTAATGACCACAAAGTATCAACGCAAAGGTTTGATTTTGTAAGTCATAAGACGTACAAAAGTATCAAGGAGTTAAGCCAGTCGGTGAACATGACAGGCTGCTTATTTTCAGGCTTGTTACCACACTAGTATCACTTGAAAGACGGAATAAATGCTGAAGATCTTTCTTTACTTAAACAAAGATACAATTTCATAAGTTCAAAGGGCTAGTTCTCATGGAATGCAGCATGTTTTTTAGAGTCAAAACAGTTTCAATTGGAATGAACTCATTTCTCAACAGCTGACTGAGTAATGACAAGATCATGTTTGATTTGAGCTGTAATCAGTTGAAATATTAACTATTAATCAGCCATTCCCTGTCTGCCATTTCTCATACAGTCTGTACAGGTTAATATGCACTGATCGTCCATCCAACTGTCAAGAAGACATTTACTTACACCTTCACTAGCTACACTGTCAAAGAAGGATGAGGAAGAGGAGGAGATTTAATGAAAGTGTCAATGACACTGTAGCTTAACTTGTCCAAGCCAGAAAATAAGCAGACTGACATCTGCAAAATGAGGTCCCCAGAGGGTGAATTTAGTGATGCTACCCTGCACAGCAGGGTAGCATCACTAAATTTACCCTCTGTGAACCTCAATCTGAATCAGGGTCTCAAACCTAAACAGAACGAGGTACCCAGAGGATACATTGGCCCACTGTATGGGATAGCATGATCAAATTCACCCTCTGGGGACTTCATTCTGCAAATGTCAGACAGCTTATTTTCAAGCCTGAACTTGTCTGTGTGTTGTGTTTGATGAAAAGGATAATGTTCAATGTTTATGAAAGGATTGTGAAATAAGACAAGAATTGTGATAATTGGCAATATGTTAATTTCTGTTCCCTGTATGCTATGTTTTTAATAAAAATAATATGAGGTGTAGACTGTACTAAAGAACTGAGGGGTGAGTTAATGTGGCCTTCACAGTTAATGTATGTGGCCCTCACAGTTAACGTATGTCAACTAAAGTTACAAAGTTACAGTGAAATTATTCCAAAACGAGTCATCCTATCAAGTTACAATGAAATCCCTTCATAAATATGGCCTGTAGACTGTGCTAAAGGTTTTTGGGCTTCAGGCCTGTGTAGCCATCATAGTTGACCGATTGCAACTAAAAGAGGATGTCATCATCTCGACATTATACTGGGTCATTCTACCAAGTTACAATGAAATCCCTTCACAAATACGACCTGTAGTCTGAACTTTCGGGTTTTGGGTTCGGGCAGCCATCATGGTTGAATGATCGTGACCAAAAGGGGACGTTCTCATCTGGGCATTATCTGGAGTGATCCTACAAAGTTATAACGAAATCCCTTCATAAATATGACCTGTAGACAGTGCTAAAGGTTTTCGAGCTTCGGGCCCCTGTAGCCGTCACAGATGACCAAAAGGGGATGTCATCATCTAGGCATTATATGAAGTCAACCTACCAAGTTACAATGAAATCCCTCCATAAATACGACCTGTAGACTGTGCTAAATGTTTTCGGGTTTTGGGCTTGGGCAGTCGTCGCGGATAATAGATCGCGACCAAATGGGGAAGTTCTCATCTAGACATCATACGGAGTCATCCTACCAAGTTACAATAAAATCCCTCCATATTAAATATGACCTGCAGACTGGGCTAAAAGTTTTTGGGTTCCGCAAGGCCCATTACGTCCGCAGCAAATTCAACCATTGTGTCCGCAAGGCCCATTACGTCCGCAAGAGTTTGACCATTGTGTCCGCGAGGCCCATTACATCCGCAGCAAATTGAACCATTGTATCCGCCTTGCGGACACAATGGTTAAATATGCTGCGGGAATAATGGGTCTTGCAGATGCAATGATCCATTTTTTGTCAGTTTCTGCAGACATACTGGCCTGCGGACGTAATGGAACAATGCGGATGTAATGGGCCTTAACAGCATAGACAATTCTATATATAAAAATATGCAGGTTTTTTTTAACAATAATATGAGTTACATGGTGTGTAGCTGGCTGATATACTTCCATTTTCAGACATTTCGATGAGAGTTCATATCAGGTGAGGCAAAGCCAAACCTGATATGAACACTCAGAGCCTACATGCCATGGAAAATATTTATGTTGAAAGTCTATGTAAAGCAAGGGATTAATAAATGTCATGACAAACAAAGAAAGACAGGTCGTTCATTTTTTAGAAACCATAACTGATACTGGTACGTATCCATGGTGACGATAAACAATCATCACTGTTTAAAGTGCGAAATTTGTTTAAAAAATAAACTGTCTTGCTACAAGCATATCTGAAATACCTTTACATACATTTACTGTCATTACAACCTGAAAAGGGTTAAAAAGCACTTTTGTCTTCAGCATAAAAGATCGATAGTGTCGTAAAACAACAAAGAACCTTTGGGACTACAAATACTATTTTCTGCACATTTTTTAAATATTTAACGTTTTCAATCAATAAACATGGTACCTACAAAAATATGTTTGGTACTTAAAATTCTCTTATTCTGTTTTAATTCAAATTTTGAAAATTCGAGGCGAGTGGAAATGCATCAAAACAGTAATCGTGGCTAGTCACACTCACTACTCACATCAAATAATCTCAGGTGAGTTACCTGATCCGGCAAAAACCCTTCGATGGTATTCCAGCATTCTGACTGAACAAATTAACTTTATAATAATAAAACTCCATATTATTGGATTGTAATCCTTGTATTAACCCTTTACCCAACGTAACGGCCAAAACCGGCCAGCGCTATTCTCAAAAATCTGCAATTAATTTTCAATATTTTTTCATTTTTTTACTCAAAAACATAGGTTATGATCCCTCGTTGGAACGAGCTCATTGAGCTCGTTCCAACGAGGGGTCATAACCTATGTTTTTGAGACAAAAAATGAAAAAAGTAGTTATTCGAGAATTTTTTTTGCGAGTGTCGTCTGCTTTTCATGTTAGGTAAAGGGTTAAGAAACAAGAACAGGATGACAACAACAAAACTGTCACCATGACAGACACACACACAAAATTATTTGCAGGTTGGAGTAGAAAAGCACTTCTTTGTAATGATGTACCCCAATGCAAAAAGATTAGCAAGACTAATTTCCTGTAATCTGGTTGTCTAGGTGTGAAAAAGCCAAACGGTTACAACCCGACTGTAGCTTGCATGTAGACTGATAAATAACAATTAACCCTTTACCCAACGTAATGGCCAAAATCAATCAGCACTTTCACAAAAAATGCCACTCAATTTTCATTATTTTTTGCCTCAAAAACATAGTTTATGACACCTCATTGGAATGAGCTTGTTGTACTCGTTCCAATGAAGGGTGACAAGCTTTGTTATTGAAAAAATTAGTTATTCAACAATATTGTTTGCAAGTGTCATCTGCTTTTCATGTTAGGTAAAGCAAAAAAAGTTTATAAATGCAAAACATACGTTAACAAAAAATACTTTTTAATTATTAAAAATAACAAAGAACTGTCAAAAAAAAAAATCAATCACAAAGTTCACTTGTTTTTCTACTGTACCTCTTTCATTACTCCAGCCATCGTCAACACTATTTGCACATCTATGTCATTCAATTATCGCCAAATTACGAGAAAAAATGACAACACTCAGTCTTGAAGCCTCCCAGTGTGACTCAGTTCATGAACTCCCAGACTCCTCGAAAAACAAAGAAAATCTGACAACCAATGCCCTCCATATAGTACATCTACTTCTCTATTATTAGTCATCATAGATCATTGGTTGTAAAAATCAATTAAAATAATTGTACGCATGACTCAAATTGGCAATGGGCACAAAATCACACATTATCGTACTCAATACGACTTAAACGTGCAATCCCTAGATTTTTCTTACACAAAAGATCCTATGTGATATTTTCCAGCAAAAAAAAATCAATGGCAAGTTGGATAATGATAGCATGGTGCAATGTATATCAATTAAATGGCCAATACCCATTGTATGGAATATGTAAATAAACTCTACTCCCATTAAATTGAAGTTAAATGCATCAGAAACTCTTATATCACGTTCTTTTTTGTTTGCCAGTAAAATGTAAGTACTATTTCTGAAGTGGACTGGCAAGCTTCCCTTTATTTGTGACTGACCTTCAAAATTCAATAAAGGATGGATCAATACATGAGATATGGTTTTATGTTCCATCATATGCATTAGTGTGGTCCAAAATAAATTGACAAGTTGCTGAAGCAGAGCAGTACTTTAATTTCACAAAGGCAACAAATCTGGGGTTAACTTTCTGCCTGGTGCCGACAGATTTTCTCATCCAGTAAAAAATATATACCTTACTAAATGAAACATGTATTTTCCAGTTTCTTATTAACCCTTGGCAATCTGATGTCAAAATAGCAAAGTTTTCAGCTGGAAATATTTCCCATAATGTAGTTTGATATTTAACCAAATATACCTTGTTTGACAGAGCTCGGTGAGCTCTGTCAAACAAGATATTATTGGTTAAATTCATAGTTAATTTTTTTTTTTTTTTTGGGGGGGGGGGGGTTAACAACACTTTTGACAGCCTGGGTCACCTCATGTCGGACAGTTTTATGGATGAAGGAAGCAGGTGGAGGGAACCACTCAGCAATGGCAAGCAACCGTCAGGCACCCCAACATACAAATTCATAGTTAAACAAGAGAAAAACATAGGGAATGGAGAAAATTCTGGTGCACTACCAGAATGCTAGGGGTTAACAAAAAATACCATAGTCGACTTTAATAAGAGTTATCCCCTCATAAACAATTTCTAGTGCCAGAATCTGCAAACTTTTGCAGAAAATCAAGTCAAGGCTGCTCTGAAGCAGCCATGTCTTGATTTTCTGAAAAATTTAAGAAAATACTGTGGGTCAAGAGTTGTCTTCAGTAATCTATTTTAACACTCTAACTCACACAAATCACACCCACAATGTGTTCCTAAAATAATTAGAAATTTGTATTTTTGACATCCAAAATAGTATACATGTATGACCCCTAATTGGAACTGAAAACAGATGATGCTGATGGAATGGTCATAAGATGAAGTTTGATAAGTAAATACTGAGAAAGTAACAATGTTTGAAGGGTGAGTTTTGTGTATATCATGGGAAGATAACGACAGTTCACTTAGTAAAGGGTTAATCATTAGGGGCTTAATTTTTAATTTTGACACAATTACCGGCCTGGAAATCGGTGCCGCTACGAACAATCAAGAATGTGATAAGTAGTGTTGTCAAGTTTAACAGTTTTCTAAATCAGTTTATAAAAAAAAAATCAATCAAAACTGTTGGTGTCACACAAAAATGATATTGCCGTTTTTTTTAAAACTATTGCCATTTTTTTAAAACTTAGCTTGTTTTTAGCACAAAATCAGTCACATCAATATAAAACACACATGCCAGACTTATTTTACCCAATATTGAACAACACAAAAGAACTCAATATACGCATTTTTTCACAGATTTTCCTCATTTGAAAAAAAAAAATGAAACTGAAAAAAGAGAACCAGAACTGAAACATGGTTACAATTTCAAAACCATACAGCTCTATCTTTCAGCAAATTGTTTTGAGGACCTCTGCAATTATTTTGAGTCAGTCTTGGCTTCGAACACAGGCAGTCAAGTCATGAGGGGATATCACTTCCAGATTGTGGTATGAGTGAATTTCCAGAGAATAGAGCTGTAGGTTAACCGAAACCGAACCGAGGTTTTTAGTTTTTTTAAAAAACTGAAACCGAAACCGTCGACATCCCGTAATCTAAGGTTTTTCGGGGTTTTTTTATTAAATACTCTATTGCTGCAGAAATTTACAGAATGTAGCCATCCCAGAGTAGTGAGAGTACCCAGATACTGCCAATGGCAGTGTCTGGGTACTCTCACTACTCTGGGAAGGTTACATTCTGTGAATTTCCGACATTTCAGTTTAGTTGTGTTTGCAGCTTTCCTCAAGTTGCGTGTAGGTGTCAGACCTCGAAAAATGGCCAAGCACAATAAAAGTTCTGTATATTTAGGTAATTATTATATTGGCCTTCCTGATTCTTCATGTATTATATATAGCTTATTTCGGGCATTCATTGAGTTTCACTCAATTTCACTACCATTCAGTTATGATTCCGGACATAAAAATGAGTTTTATTGAATTTTACTTCGCCTCATGAACAAACCGAAAACCGAACCGAACCGAGGTTTTACTCCACCTGAAAAACCAAAGAAATTTAAAAACCTACAGCTCTACCAGAGCACTGGATAACATTTCTTTTCTTACAAAAGTCTTACATTACATACATCCATAACAGAAGGATTTCACTCAACACATTCCAATGAGGAGGAAAAAGCTATATTGAGTACATGATGAAGTTTTAAAAATTTGATCTCCAAGTAGTGCTCAAACGACTAGTAAATTCCAAAGTCGACTAGTCAATACCCAAAAGTCAAGTCGACTTCGACTAGTCATTGGTGATAACCTGTCTCCTTATAACAGTGTTGGTGTTCCGGTAGAGTGCTGAAGGTCCAAATTTGGCTTCACTTGGGCATTCATATACAGCAACTTACTGGAACATTATTCTGTTAATGTGCTTCTAATTATGCTAAGATTGAAATTATATAGTCTTATTTAATTTGCCTTGTTGCGATTTATGGGAGAGTGCCTATAGGCACTCTCCCATAAATTGCAACAAGGCAAATTAATAACATATCCTGATAGCCCAAAATAATTCAGCACTCTACTAGTATCAGTTAAAACAAACTACTGTCACTACTATTAGATGCCAATAGATGTATACATTGACTGCCCAATATTGCTGTTCAAACTGTCTGACAGTGGCACAGAAGGGATACTATTTACCTAAAAGCTTGAACTCCTCCGACTAGTCGACTGTGCAATTGAGAGTCGACTACTGGTTTGCCCAGAGTCGACATTGACTAGTCGACTAATCGTTTGAGTACTATCTCCAATCAACAAAAGGATATCTGCATTAGTATCCCTCAAAAAGTTGAGAGGAGATAAGACTAAATTAAATTGATCTTTTGATTCTCAGGCAGCAGCGCATATGTTTTTTCGGCCCGTTCGTCATATTTATTTCAGACTCAAAATTAGGGCTGTCACGATTTTTTAATTTTATGAATCGATTAATCGTCGCAAATAATCGATAATAATCGACTAATCGTACCTCGATGACCCCCCCACCCCACTCTTCTCCCTATCTTTGAAGTCGTTAAAAATGAAGTTCAAGTCAGGTGACCAACCCCAAGTAAACAACGAAGACGATCCTCTTTTAGGTACATTCAAAGCTTTGATGTTCTGAACTTTTGAACCGTCAGTGTAATAATCAAGACCGGTCGGCAGTTGCGAACTTCGCAACTGCCGACCGGTCTTGATTATTACACTGACGGTTCAAAAGTTCAGAACATCAAAGCTTTGAATGTACCTAAAAGACAAAAATCTTCTAATGGCTTTTTTTGGTTTAACGTCAATGTTCTTAACCCTTTACCTTTAGAAACAAAAGTTTCTTCATCAAATGTTCTTTTAATTATTAAACGTCTAAAACGGTGTAAAATTTACCGATTATTCGACAACGAAAAATACTAATCAATTTTGCCGTGAGCAATCAACAATCGATTAATCTATTAATCATGACAGCCCTACTCAAAATTCAAAATGTATAAAACTAAAATAAGGTGTGATTTTAGCAGTATCTCATTGCATTTTGTGATGCAATGTTGTATAAATTGATACAGTATTGTTATTCTCTTCGCGAACTGCGACACGATTCTCATATGTATGTAGAAAATAAATATAAGTTATTTAACTGGTTGAAGGCTTGATTATTTTTGGTGGTCTGAATTTATTCATCAAAAATTGACAAAAATTGTTTTATTACAAATTATTGGGGAGTGCCAATAGGCACTCTTCAATAACTTGTAACAGAACAAATTTGTATAAACAAACTATTATTTACATTTGACTGAATTCAAGTGGGGCGCGGTGGCTCAATAGGTAGAGGTGCAGGCTGCAAGCCGAGAGGTCCTCGGTTCGAATCCCACCTGCGGCAACCGCATTGTGTCCTTGGGCAAGACACTTCATCCCCATTGCCCAAGCGGGGGCACAGTGACGTCGTGTACTAAGGTGTACTGCATGTCGATGGTGCACTTGTCTTCCACCAATGCTGACCCTGCTTGATTGGAGTTAGTATGTTGGGGAGCTGACAGTTTCTCGCCATTGCCCGGTGGTTCTCTCTGCGTACTCTGGCTTCCTTCACCCGTAAAACTGTCATGGTCATGATTAGCCATTGTGCAGAAATATGTGACCTTAAACCCCAATAAATATATAATAAATGACTGAATTCAAAACATGGGCAAGGAAAATTTTGGCTTTTGCACTGGTACCCTCATTTTTTGAAAGGCCCGATTGTGGCTTCTAGCACTCATCCAGTTAAAAAACCTCATTACTTTTATCTCCATTTTAGTTGATTTATATTGATTTTGAGTTGTATGATCACTGTTAAAAAAAAACAAATATCAGTTAAATCAACATGGAAGCTCTAGTATTTAATTTTAGGCTCTCACAACTGGATTTTAGGCATCGGCATCCACTCCATCAGGAATAAAAAACAAAAATAAAAACCGCCCTCCCTCGTTCATTTTTTTTTTAAAATACCCGAGAAGCAATTATTTAATTTTGTTTGGCCTAAGGAAAATAATTTTTACCAACTCAGAGAACAGGGAGTGAATTGTTTCACAACAATCTGATAAGAAACAGGACCACAGATGGTTAATCAGGAATTTATTGAGAATTTTTCAAGGAAGTTCATACTTTTTAACTCATTTAAGTTCACTCTAAAGAGAATAAAATAATTGATGGATCTGTTTGACTTCTAGCAAGAGGAAAAATTATGTATTATGAAAAACAGTTTTTTACTTAATGCCAGTTTTCATCATATTTTACATGATCAGTGAAACCCACTTAATTGTATATATCTTAACTGAATAACCCTGTTAACTGAATATAAGTTCCAAACACCAAACCATTTACCATACTTTCAGTGCATATTTGCCCTTTAAGGTGCATATGGGTTATAGAGTAAACTCCTGTTAATTGAACAAAAACTCTTGCAATATGTTGTGGAAATACCCTGAAAATGACCAAATTCTCCTTGTTTGTAGACATGCTTGGCCTCAGTACATCTATTACAGGCATTTAATCTATTACATCTTGTTTGACAGAGCTCCATGAACTCTGTCAAACATGATATAATAGAATATATGCTCAGTTTATCTCTAGAAGCAGTGCCAAATCCCTCTTAACTGAATACTCCTGTTAACTGAATAATTTTCACAGACAAAGTGGCTATTCAATTAACAGGGTTCTACTGTATTAAATTATCTTGATTTTTTAATACAGTATAACTTTGTTTGCAGGGGTATAATTATCTTGATTTTTCAAATTTGGAAAGAAAATTTCTTGATGTATAATTTAACCCCTTAGCCAACCCAAAACATGGTCATGTATTACATGATTATTTAGCATAGTGATTTATGTTACATGGGGTCTACCTAAATTCTAAAATATGTGAACGAACTCCAAGTTAAGACAAACTAGAGGTACTGTGAGCAAACTCACAAAGTGATCCCCCCCCCCCCCCCCGCACCTGAAATGTATAAGTTAGATTATCTCCCCTTGAAAATGTCAGAACGGAATTATATTGCTTCATGCACATCTTCATATGGAGTTCTTCCATTGTGTAAAGTTTCATGGAAATTCTTCAAACGGTTTTGGAGAAGTTGCATTTACAAGGATGGACAGACGGTATAAGTTAGATTATCTCCCCTTGGAAATGTCAGAACAGAGTTATATTGCTTCATGCACATCTTCATATGGAATTCTTCCATTGTGTACAGTTTCATGAAAATTCTTCAAATGGTTTAGGAGGAGTTGCGCTTACAAGGATGGACAGATGGACAGATGGACGGACAGGGTGATTCCTATATACCCCCCAAAAAAAAAACTTTGTTTGCAGAGGGTATAAATACAGTGGAACCCTTTTAATTGCAGAGCCACTTTGCCAAAGAAAATTATTCAATTCAGAGGAGTATTCAATTAATAGGGATTGTGTCACTTTCCTGTATTTTAGAGATAAACTTAGCATTTTTTCTGTTATCTCCATGAGCTCTGTCAAACAAGATATAATAGATTGAGGCCAAATAGGTCTTTTAACAAAGGAAAACTGGGGAGAGTCAGGGTAATTTCTCAACAGGTTACCAGATTTTTTATTCAATTAACAGAAGTTTACTCTATAACCTATATCCAATTGAAAGGTCAAATTTATACTGGAGGTATGGTAAATGGTTTTGTGTTGGGAAATTATATTCAATTAACCAGGGTATTTTTTGTTTTTAAAAATTTTGATTAGCAGTTTCCATCTTGGTTTCAAAAAGTGATGATAAATAGTGAATTTTAGGCCAATATGAAAGAAAAATGGTTAGCAATTTGACACCTTTGTGTGGCATTTTGCGATGTGAATCCAAATTGAGTGGGCTCCACTGTAATACATGTTTTTGCAATCTGACATGACAATCTTTCGAGACTAAAACTAGACTCAAAGGTTGGGCAATGCATCCATAAAGGTTGTGCACTGAATTCATCTTGATAGAATTTCAGCCAAAATAAAAAGCAACAAATGACATTCAATCTCGCTAAAGCAACATCGCTCGTTAGTTGGCGCAGTTTATTTGGCAGAAATTCTGTTAAGATGTAAACAGCACAGTTGGCTTAGTAAAACAGAGAACAAAGAAAAGCTTTGCAGCACTTCTTTCTTACAGGTTAGCACAATGTTAAAGCGCGTAACCTGTTAACATGTTACAAAATAAGTTTTTTATTTCCAGGCCTGCAGGCCCCGATTTGTTCACAGATAATTGATTACCAACTGTTTTGTAGACCAGGTGGAAGTAAAAAACGCTAATCAATTCCAGCTGTTACTTTCTTTACCCAGTCAGGAAGGATAGTACTGGGCTGATCTGACTGTTACTTTGTGTGCCCAGTCAGGCTAGTACTAGGCTGATCTGATGGTTACTTTGCATGCCCAGTCAGGCAAGTACTGGGTTGATCTGACGGTTACTTTCTGTGCCCAGTCAGGCTAGTACTGAGCTAATCTGACGGTTACTTTCTGTACCCAGTCAGGCTACTACTAGGCTGATCTTATGGTTACTTTCTGTGCTCAGTCAGGCAAGTACTGAGTTGTTCTGATGGTTATTTTGTGCGACCAGTCAGGCTAGTACTGGGCTGATCTGATGGTTACTTTGTGTGCAAAGTCAGGCTAGTACTGGGCTGATCTGACGGCTACTTGATGTGCCCAGTTAGGCTAGTACTGGGCTGATCTGATGGTTACTTTCTGTGCCCAGTCACAGGCCTTTATATTCACCTAATTTGGGCACATCAGGTTCAAGTGAAAAATGTGCCCAAACTATGAGAAACTATGTTATTAAACAATATTCATACAAATAGAATATAATACAGGGCTTTCTAAGTCCTATTTTACATCATGCGAAAGTGTTTCTTAACAAATATCTTTATTTTCAAAAGTTACAATAGGCTTTTAATTGGCACACATCTCCTAATTTGGGCACAGCCTTTACCACTTTGAATTTGGGGTAATATAAAGGCCTGCCCAGACAGGCAAGTACTGGGCTGATCTGACAGTTACTTTGGGTGCCCAGTCAGGCTAGTACTAGGCTGATCTTACGGTTACTTTGTTTGTCCAGTCAAGCTAGTACCAGGCTGATCTGATGGTTACTTTGTGTGCCCAGTCAGGCTAGTACTGGGCTGATCTGACTGTATTTAGGTAAAGGTTCAACTGAACTATCTCCTACCTAACACAAAATGCTAATTAAATGACTTAAGTGAAAGAAATTTCTTGAATAACTAACAATGGCAGCCTTTTTGCCTCCAAATCATAATTATGACACCTCACTGGAATGAGACCCACAAGCTGATTCCAATGAAGTGTCATAAACAGTGTTTTGGAGGCAAAAACTAAAGAATAAAAATTTGTATGGGAATTTGGGTCAGATCATGTTCTGACTGCATATTATGGTAATTACACTGGCCAGTGGGTGAAGAGTTATATGGTACATAGAACAAGCAGATTCAGATTTTACAACCACCTCCATGATGCAATTTAAAGAACATTCTAGTAATGTTATGTGTGGGATAACTAGGGCTGTCATGATTATTTGATTAATTGACTAACCGTCGACTGTTGCGGTAGTCAGCGGTTTTTATTTTTCGTCGGTCGTCGTTATTTTTAAAGTGGTACAAGTTGGATTAAAATTGTGCTGTGTATGAGATAAATTAACAGATTGTTAACCTTTGAAATGTCTCGCCATAGTTACTTGTAATGTCCCATGGCCTTTGTTTTCAAAAAATGTGGAACAACATAATTTTGAAAAAATGAGCCTTGCCATTTAATCAATCCTTGTTCTCTGCAGTATTAACCAGCACCCGCTGATCAGTACTAAAGACTGAAGAGTATCGTTCAAGTGGTGTATTTTTTAACAATTGCAGTTTGGGAAGTCGCTGCAAAGTAAATAGAATCTTTGGTCTTGAACACTCAAACAACCCTCTTTGGAATAATTGGAACCACGAAAGTGAGAAAATTGTCACAAGACCCACAGTTGTAACTTGTGTTAGAGAGGAGGGGTTTTATATTCAAAATATCAGAATATTAGTTACAGAAAAGAAACATTTGCACAAACGTTCTTCTATTTGAATTCTTCAAATCTGCCGGAGATATTTTCCAGTGTTTCTATTTTATCTTGATGCAGAAAGGTACGCTTCAAACATTGTCAGTTTTAAATTTATTTTGTAAGTATATTAGAGAGTGTTGAATTCATTAATCGACTAATGCTGGCAATTAGTCGACTAGGAAAATTGACAGCCACGACAGCCCTCGGGATAACACAAGTAAATTTTCATCATTAAATTTTTTTTATAGAATTATTTATAGTTTATGATGAAAAAGAAAAAAATAATTTGTTATTCAAAGTGTTAGGAAGTCATTCATCAACTAAACCTCTTTAGGGTGAATATAGACAATTATAAAATTAACTTCCTTTTATAAACAATTAACATGGATATAAATATGGAAAAAAAAAAAAAAAATTCTTTCAATACCTTGAGAACGCAGCAGAGGTGAAGTCATGTCCAAAAAAATTGACCATTTATGTTTATTTATTAAGAAATAAATCACAATGTGAAATGTTGTGTCTCACTCTCAGTGTCATTGCGTGAAATGGTTTGTTGGATGGTCTCAGTACTTTTGAAGTTTACAAGATTTATTTGGAAAAATTATTTCCCAGCATTAAAAATATACAACCAGTCCAATGTTTAATCTTCGTCGACCTTGTGTATTTTATTTTTTTCAATGAAAGTCGAGGAATACTTATATCACTGGCGGTGTGTACAGTGTATAGGCCTATATACTGCTGCTAGGACAACCACTTGATACATTTCCACCTTTCATTCCTCATTGTAACATTTCATTGATATAACATTTCATTGTAATTTGTAAATTGTATTGAAATTTAAATGTACGATGCAAACATTCTACTCTGAGTACTCAACACTCTGTATATCAACAATTAAGTTTTAACAGCGATCACTGCTATGCTTTATTCTGTACGTTCAAACCTACAAATTAAAATTACATCAATGCATGTTGAAGAATGCGCACGTGCGTCCATTTAAAAACCCTGACACTCTATGTAATCAATGAAACGCATGTGCCATATCTCCAACACAAACAATGGAAATTCGCGAAAATCGAAGACAGCGTTTTCGATCGCACATTACGATAATTTCTCTTTCTAGTTCCAAAATGACAACTATCTAATCATACTTACTACTTATAATATATCATGAATCGGATCTTATATGTGCATGACATTTATCGGTACTTACCACTTTACATTTTCGAAAATTTGACAGCCTTCCTCTTCCTTTTGATCTACTGCGCCATTTTAATTACCCATGAATCTATACAGCTGTGAAGGAGGGTATCGACGAGAACGATGGTGTATCTCATTTTTACTCTAAATTAGATTTTTGTTTGTGTATTTGGAATGGTCAAAAGCTTATTTATATTTTTTAACTCGTACTCATTAATTGGGAGTTGCTAAGGTAAGGTCGCACAGTGAAAAAATGTCATTGTCTCTCAATTTATCCTTTTTATTGGCACACTCTAACTAAGAGCAATTCTGCTGTCCAGATCATACAACACTTGCAGGCCTGCGCATCGAAGGAAATGTTAGCCTTTGGCCTATGTGCACCAAGTAGGCCTATGCACATACCATATATATAATGTACTTGGAGTGATGAAAGCGGACACGTACTGTGGTGTATTTGTCCCATTATTCAATCAGGGACGTTGCCAAGGGGTCTCGGGTGGGGGTGTACACCTCTACAGTTCCATTTTGCACCCCACGCACTTTCCCGGAAGGCAAATTTCCGACTACCCTAGGGAAGACCCGGCAAAGTGGTTCACCTGGGCAAAGCGAATCGGGTCTATGATGACGTACGTACCCAATACAATGCAATATTCGTTGACATGTATTCATATTCTTGAAATATTTTTTATTCTTTAATTCAACCCCATCACAATTTCTTATTTATACAAGTAAATATCATACCACTGTGTTTTGACACTTGGCATTATTCTCATTGCTTTGTCACTTGAGTGACGCCATCAGATACCATTCTCATCACTTTCGTCATTTTTCATTTGCACATTTGACTCCAAAGTGTGAAGACTGATTGATAACCTGCTAGTGATAGATTTCCCCACACAACAGATTAAGGAAACTCTGGAGGTGCTGAATGCTGCTTCACTCATCAACTGGGACGTCCATGTTGATGGTGACAGTGTTCTGCTCACAAGCAAGTAGGCCTACCATCAGAAACCCGCAATTTGGAGTGGTAGCATCTTTCGCAGGTCCGACCACACTGGTCCACACCAAAGGAAATGAAATAAGAGCTCAACTACCTCTACCGGAACCATAAAAGCCGGCGGAACAGAGAAGAAACAGAAAAAGAAGAAGTCACCATCGACCAAACGCCAGGATGCCAGGCATTTGGAGGCGTGGCTTGAGAGGGAAAGGGCTGAGGCCGGGAAGCATGACAGGGAGACAGTGACAACTGTCGACTCATAACCAAAACGTGCATCGCCGACCCCACCCGTACCTCTACACCGAAGAGGTCGGAGGGAAAGGAGATACAAGAAGAGGAAACCGAGGAGGTGGACATCGCCCCTCTGTGCCTGGATCCCCTATCAACCCCCACCAATTAGACCACAAATCTAATTTGACCTCGGACTCCGATTACGAAGTTGTAAAAGTAGAAGACATGGCCCTGGGAACGTACACTGAAGACCTGGTCAAACTTGCCATTGAGCGCTTCGGCGAACTCAAACTGGACCCCAACGGGACCACAGAAGACTTCTTGGCATACCTCAAGACTCAGGAGGGATGGAATGAAGGACAGTACGACTGGCTCGTAAACAAACCTGAACACCTAGAAGCAGCCACGGTCCGCAAACCATAGTTCCACAAATGGTTGCGACTTAAATCAACAAATGCCACGACCTCTCCTTCTCAACCACCTCCTCCTAAGAAGAAGAAATAGAAACGCCACAAGCGACACTTAATCACAGACACTGGCCTCCTTTAAATAACACGTCCGGACATGATGCAGCAAACCTCTAACATACAATAAAAGAGGGTCGTTAGGGGGCTTACCTCATAGCGTCCCTGCGCACCTTCGGCGCACGATATCCTTATTCTTGCGTGCTTCTCATCAAAAACAAACTTTATATGATGCGGGCAAAGCGGATGTGACATAGCCATGATGCCTTTCATGGATTGATTGCTTGGCTTCCCTAGCGATTAGACACATCTACAACTGTTTCTAACTGACACCTAATTAGTGATGGATTACCTATTGTGCCGAACCCTAGCACTCCCATTTACTGGTCTGTCCACATTTATGAGGGAGCGTTCAGCTCACTATTAAATTCAAACAAGAAGCCGCCGAAGGGAATGATAGCCCCTTTCGCGGGGCACTGGTCCACACCCTAGGCGTGGAAAAACCACCGACGCCAAGTCAGGAAAGGCTGGTATTCCAGAAAAGGGCCAAAAGAAGAAGACACCATCTAATAGACGCCGGGACACCAGACGTATGGAAGCTTGACTCGAGAGAAGAAGAGCTGAGACAGGAATTCAGGAGGAGAAGGGGACATCCATCAATCCATCACCACCACCTTCCCTTCCAACGCCAGAGAGGACGGAAGGTACGGAAATGGAGGGGAAGAGAATGGGGAGATGGAGGTCTCCCAACCCGAACCTGGGTCCCCTATCAGCTTGGACCAATCAAGCCATAGCTCTAATGGATCACCACCAAACACCGAAGTTGAAAGCAATGTTGAAAGCGCGGAGACGACATGGGATGAATTCATTGACAACTTAGACCGGAGCGTAATCGAAAGATTAGGCTGTCCCAAGATAGACTTTATTGGCACCAATAACCAATTCATCAAATTTGTCAACAACCACTATAGCAAAATTGAACAGAAAATCCTCCTTTCAGATTACAGCGATAAAGAATTTGAGGTCTTCAAAACCCGCGACATGACTTCCACAAATACATAAGAAAACTGTAATAAGAACCCGGACACTTCCCTCCTTTGCAACGCCCAGACATGACACACAAATTATACAGATAATGAGGATCAAAAGGGGCTTGCTCCATAGCGTCCCTACGCTTGCAAGAAACATTTATTTTGGATTTTTTGACCGGTCATAGCGGATCTCTGAATGACAGTGTTCGCTCTTTGCGCACGAGTAATGTGGGTTCTTAAGATAATTTCACATATGATACCCATTCCTCCAGATAACGCCACATTGTTCCTTTGCTTCACATCGTGGAGGCCAGGATAGGCGCCGCATGCAGTGACAACCGTGGTAGGCAAAACAGTGATTTAGAGAAAATTATCTGACCAATTTGAGAGACAGGACGGTACTGGTGAAAGCAGGAGCGGTCTTTCCAAGTCTCTATGAGCTCCATACGATGGAACCATGCTAGGTCATGTAGAAGCCGAGATGTGGCAAAGATCCTCAAGTCGGGGGCATTGGGGAGGATTGCGGGACCTAGTATCTACGGAGAAACATGCTTCTCCAGATGCATTTGATATATATTCTCTGTAGTGTTTCATGTGCCTATGGAGCCCCGGAACCGGACCCCGGGATAAGGCGCAAGTGTAATTCAGTTATTATAGACAAAAGCATCTCAAAGAGGTCGCCTTTGTCGTGAACCCGTTTTAAGGCAGGTTTCCTCTTTTCCTAATTTGATTTTGTACCGTAACACGGGGAAACTTCGCCGCCGCCAGGTAACTTCGCCACCCGATTGTTTCGCTTGATTTGTCACAATGTTCTTACAATGCTTCGATGAGAATCAAGTGAGTCACAAGCTATATTGAATTAGAGTGCTATTGTTCTTCTGAAGACAAATAGAGGTTGAAGTATCGCTAGTAAACCACAGAAAGGCAAACAAGTAAAACCTCCCCCCCACCCCCACCCCCAGCAAATTAGCAAATGTTGATCAACCAAATACACGTGCAAAGTCTAATTCCCCCGAAGTAGCTTTAACCCTTTGCCCAACGTAAAGGCCAAAACCGGCCAGCGCTTTTCACAAAAATCGCGAATTAATTTTCATTTTTTGTCTCAAAAACATAGGTTATGACCCCTTGTTGGAACGAGCTCGTCGAGCTCGTTCCAACGAGGGGTCATAACCTATGTTTTTGAGACAAAAAATGAAAAAAATTAGTTATTCAAGAATTTTTTTTGCAAGTGTCGTCTGCTTTTCAAGTTAGGTAAAGGGTTAAAGAACAAATCAGCTGAATAGATCAAGCACTCCATCACATCAGCGTCAACTAGTCAAAATTATGACGAAACTGAAATATGCAAAAAGTGCAAAAGAATATACACAGCATACAAAGGACCAGACTGGATTCAGTGTATTAAATGTTGCATGTGATTCCTGCTAAGAGCATGATGTATTTTGCATTTGTGACATATGTGTTGGAGAGACTGACTCAAGTAGTGGAGAAAACTGAGACATAACGTTAACCCTTTACCCAACGTAACGACCAAAACCGGCCAGCGCTATTCTCAAAAATGGCCAATTAATTTTCAAAATATTTTCATTTTTTGTCTCAAAACATAGGTTATGCGAGCTCGTTCCAACGAAGGGTCATAACCTATGTTTTTGAGACAAAAAATGAAAAGAATTTTTTTGCAAGTGTCGTCTGCTTTTCATGTTAGGTAAAGGGTTAAAGTTTGTTGTAATTTGAGTGTTAAATTTCGCAAAAAAAATCGGAAAGTTATTGCAGGGATAAAAGTGAACTGAAAATTATAAACCGTTTGAAATAATTCTAGTAATAACTAGTCCATTTTGTTTGATATTATATTTTTTTAAGACGCGAGTTTAATGACGAAGTTGGACTAACTGTGGGGTGAAACACCATTTCTGTTTCCCAAATATAATATTTGATGGCGAAGTTACCCCGTGTATAGGGTAGCTTCGCCCCTGTTTTGAAAGAAATATATGGTAATCATACATCCACTCTTTTGAAATAAGATTTTGTGGTTCAATAATTAGAATAACATATTGTTTTAAATATGCAAAAATATGCAAAATATGCAAAACATGAGGTAATAATTGAGTCATAAATAGGTGATAATCGTGGTCAAATTAAAAAAAAACATGGCAAAGTTACCCCGTTTTACGGTACTTCTCATAGTTAGTCTTTCTCCCCAAAACACTTGAGGCTATTTCATTGTTTTTGATGATCTGCAGTGTTCAGGGACGAAGATGCAGAGGGTCGGGAGTGGTGACGGTTCCCGCCAAACAGTTGGTTGGTTAACTTTTGGCTTGTTGGAAAATTGAGTAGGCCCTTTTTCGTAAACTTTTGAAAAATTCTTATGTTTTTTTAATAACAATGCGATTTTTAGTTAAAATTCACAACAAATAACCGGTTTTGGGTAGCAAAACAGTGAAAATTCCACCATCTCTTGAATCTTCCGGGAATTGTTTTGTCTGTTGGAAAATTTTAATCTTCGTTATCAGTGGTGGCGTCAAGGGTGTGCAATGGGGTGGGACTTCTGTCCCATGTCGGAGATATTTAGCCCCTTCCCTCCGCCCTGTGGGGCTATGTCCTTTATGTGGTCTTGTCGAAGACTATCCTAGCCTCCTGCTGTCTGGGAAGACAAACCCCCTGTCGGAGAAATCCGGGAGCCGCCATTGTTGGCCATACGCAAAAGCTTTTTACGCCACTGGTCGTGTTTCTAGTTGAATTATAAATTAAGGCATTGGTGGGGAAAAGGGGAGGGTACAAAGTTTGAGCTCAATTATATGAAGGGTGTTTATGTCTACAAAAGGAAAACAGACATGGCGAGTTTATGGAGTGGAAGTAAGTCAGATTTCATCAATAATAAAAACATTTTCAGATTCATTTCTCTGGTGTTTTACTTTACTGAATTTGTTCGACGTCAAATAAAATCCTTTCAAAACCGACATTATGTTTTAGGAACAGAATAAAAATTGTGTTTTTTTTTAAACTTTTTTTTCCATCTGATCTGCTCAGCTCAAACAAATGATCCTCTTTGCTCATACCGACAGGCAAAACGTGTCACCGCATCACAGTCTTCGGAGAGGTGTAGTACCTTCATAGCGGGGGCTTCTACCCGCATGACTCTGAAATATGTGGAATGCCTGTTGGATGTGTGTTTGCGTGACAACCACGAGGCTGCGAAAGAGGAAACGAAAGAGAGAAAGGAAGGACCCCTCTGCAAACACCCGACTGACGGAGCTTCAGAAGAGGAGGAAGAGGGGAAGAAAGAGAAGGAAGCGGAGAGAGGCATTGAAAGGGCTTTGTCTGGCTGATCCATGTCCAACTCTGTTCATCAGGGGGCAGATCCACACCAGCTAATTCTTCGTCTGAAGTTGAAATGGAGGATGGAGCCGTCTTTGGAGTAGCAAAGGACGAAGTCCCATCACCCCACCTTAACTCCTTCTACTTGTGTTTTTACAAACTAGGGCGACGTTTAAGAAACGGACCATCTGCCCCCCCCCCCCCCCCCCGTGAAAAATGGGGCTTCGGGGGGGGGGGGGACTGTGAGAAGTGTTTTCTGTTACCAAGAACAGAACAGTTCGCGAGGACGAGGTCCTCCTTACACGAAGGAGCGGACCCCATCCCCACCAACTTCTTAAACTCCAGCAACTCCTGAAACCCCATAAACTCCAACTACACTATCAAGGCCATCGCATCAACAAAAGAAAGACCTCCTCAGACGTTGTCGTTGCGGGTGGGTTTTGCGGCCATTTTGGCCACGCGACTTCCTCCTGGATGTGTCAAAAAGCGCTCAGCTAAAGGGGTCGCAAATCCCACATAGTCGTAGTACCTTCAGTACGCTAAACCTGTCATCTGCTAATGAACTGGAGCGGTTCTGCAGACTCGACATTTGACAGTATTTTGCGCGCGTCGAAGCCACGCGGGAACAGCATTATTAACGTATTATCTAGTACTACACACCGGTAATAAGAATTTATCCCTCAGAGGGCGGGGCATCCCATGATCTATCGCAAACGCAAGTCGTTCAGTCGCAAGTGGGAGATGGTCTCTGAATACTTTGTTCCCCTGTAGACAATATGCACAGTGACGTGACATTTTTTTCTGTAAAGTGTTAACATTTGTACCAGTTGTAAGCTAATGTTAATAAAAAATATTACAATTTTTGCAACATTTCTGTTATTTTTGTTTGTTTGTTCTTCTCCCGATGATTTGACAATATGTCTTATAGTTCTCCGACATGGATCATTGGACTGCGAAATTTGTCAATGGGAGAATTCAATACATCAGGCTCAGAGACGGGAATTATCAGTAAAATATAAGTGTCTCTGGAAATTATTCTGCAGTGCAAATTTTCTTTTCACTGGTGCTGCAATTAAAATAGGCAGATCTATCAAATAGAAGCTTTCATGTGATTAGAAACTTCAGCTATTATTTTATGATGAGGGAATTTTATTTAAAAAAAATAGGGAATTGGGCCGTTACTTATACATCTACTCCTATTCCCACGACCCATCCAAGACTCAGTGAAAACGCGAACTCCACTCTTGAAAGACTCTGTGATTGGATTTTGAAAAATTGATTTTTGGATGTATTCGACATTCATCTTCTGGACCCCCTTCAACATAAGAATAACTGGTTCTCTAACGTGAATAATTGACAATACTCTTGCAATGCTAAAAATCAAAATGCATCACATCACCAGCTTAATAATTTGGTTTGTTTACAAACTATGGCGGCTTACTTATTTTGTTTAACTGCATCAGGCGGCGTTCCACTATTTTCCAGATGTAAGGGAGATCTGCCGCCGGTATAACAAGTTTGAATAGTCGAACAATAATAAAACCCCAGTTTTCAAGTACATAATAAATCACGCCAGCCAAGATGGTGAATTTAATCACAGTGCTTTCGAGTTCCCTATTTTCGATTATATCTTCTCAATTCTCAGCAATGCCAATGAAGTTCGCGTTTATCAGAATACTTACTCCCACCTTCAGTTCATTAACTGTATTGCTTCAGACATATATCCGCACCTCTATTCAATTTCAAGACCAAAAGAAGATGAAATAATTATAAAGTGATAAGTGATTTATTATTATGAACGAATAGAATGAAATCGAAAGTAACACATTAACTGCAGTTTCAGTTTCAACTTTCACTTGCACCTTCAAGCCGACAAGATAAAAAAGTAAGAATAACAATGCGTTAACGCTAATAAGAGCCCTTGAAAGTATTGGCATGCATCTTTTGAAAAGCAAAGATCAGGCCTGACATTCTTTAGGGAGTGCTGCACCCCCAGAAAAAATTGAGGAGGGCAATTTTTTGCACCCCTTGATTTTCTGGAATGCCAGACCTGTTTGGGGCTGCCTTTAAAATCTGTTATCATTTGTCAATGTTACATTGATATGCAATAATTCATAACCCATTCTGTCGCATTTCAATACATTTTGAGTGTAGAAGACAGTCACATAAAAATTGAATACAACATTTTGAATAATGAGAATATGTGTATGCCAATATCACTATCAGGCCTTTAGATTACCCCAAATTCACACTGTTTACACGTGTGCCCAAATTGAAAACAATGAAGAAAAATATATATAAGTTCTCTGTGTCTCTTCTGCATTTGAGAATAACGTCCATCATAATATGGCCATAGAAACACAAAGAAAGGCATGGCAATAAAACACAACAGGATAAGACTGTTATTTCTGGTTTGAATGTGCCCAAATTAGGGCAAAAGGGAGTGCCCAAAATAAAGGATTTTAAAGGCCTGAATATTTCGACTATGTAGCTGAATGTACTACAATTTTTCAGTCACAATAGCAATACCTCGAAGTGAATATACAGTGCATAGAGAGTGTATTGTCAATAAATCATCTGTGGAGTGATGACTTATCTCAAGCAATAAATGCAAATTTGATGCAATTCATAATTAGCTTAAGCAAAGTTTCAGCCAGTGGACCATCTGGTTAAACCCGGAGGTCCATTGGTTGAAATTGGCTTGTGTTTCTGTACGAAATTTAAGAGTAGTACCTTGGGTGATACCTCCACTCCATGGGTGTTTGGGTGACAATCCATTCCCTATGTAGTGTAACCAAAACAGCATACAAGTATACGTATCGAAAAAATTCCAGGTGCAATTGCCATCCCAAGCAATCTGAGGAGGGCAATTGTTTTGCACTCCTTGATTTTCTAGACTGCGAGGCCTGAAAGGTTATAATGGAATAACTAATTGCCTTGGATACACCGATTCACGTGAAAAGAATTGAGTCAATTTTTCCGCTTAAATGGGCCGGTTCCAATGGTAGCTGTATTTGTAAGATTTTATTGATAAATATTGTTTATTTTTTAAAAAAATATCCAATTCAATTTTCGTTTTTAAAATTAAAAAGCTGTGTTGGGTAAAGGGTTAACGTGTTTTATCAGCATACAACCAGGGTTCAACCACGGTGGTCTCATGGGATCCTGGAACTCCCAAAGCGGGTATGGATTCTCGCAACCCTTTACGCGAGAATCCAAATGGATTCCCCCAAATTTAGATGAAATATAAGCCCTGTATTAGAATGCCTAAAATACCACTCGTAACAGAATAAGATTCACTGGGAGTGGTGTAATGGGAAAGTGGGATGGGAGAATGAAGGACATGTGGTTAGTGAGTGATACAAAGGAGAGGGTCAATATGCTTATCAGAGAGATTGGGAAGAATGGGACAGGGGATGTCATCAAGCAGTTCATCTCCGAGTGTTGGGAGGAGGGAAGAAGAGTGGGCGTAGGAAGGCTTATGGGAGCACAGGGGTAACCAAGGCCTTCTCACCTAAAAACCGTGACAAATCAGCGGCCATCGAAAGTGTTATTATTGTTCTAATAGCATGGTTTTAGTGCGCCAAAGGCATGCTGGAACATTGTGGGGCAAGCCCCTTTCGACCCTCGTTTACAGTATAATATAATTCCATTAATTTTAGACATCGTCATCAGCATCATGTCTGATCGGTGTAAAGGAGGAAGAGGATGGGTGTTGGTGTTTCTTGTTGTTATTCTTCAAGCAAGTATAGTCTGCCGCTTGTAGTATTGTAGATTGGATAGGCCTTCATCGGCAAGTAAACTCTGCCTTGGGCTCTGTAGCTGGCGTGTACGTTTTTTGAGCGACATTGAAAACCAAAGAACAACGGACCTTAACAAGGTGCCACCAACCTGAACATTCCTGGTTCAAGTAACAGGCCTGCTATTTTTACTGGGTCAGGACATGTGCGCTAAAGAAGCACTTTACAAAAAATTGGTCAAGAATGCGGGGTGCAGGACCAACGCTCACCTCCCTGGGGGTGAATGCCCACCTCTGAGGATGGAGTGAAGGATGTGCTGAAGCCATAATGGTTATTGAATTACCATAGCGGTTACTGAAGCCCATAGCAGTTATTGGGGAGAAAGGTAGATATCCACAGTGCAGAGATTCAAGCGAGACTGCTAACTGGTACATACACACTTCAGTCCAACCGCGCAGCTTTTAATCAGCACAGAATCTCAGATATCTGCAAGTTGTGTAATAATGCACGAGAGAACAGACAACATTTTCTAGCAGAATGCTCCGGCTATGTGGATGCCAGGAGGGAGGTGAAGAGAAAACTACTCAGCTGTGAAGAAGTTCAAGTCACTCCTGATTTACTTAATGATCCAGTGCTTTTTACCCAGCTCTTACTGGATTCGTCTCATCAGGATATCCAATCATATACAAGCTTCAGTGAAGATGCCATTGCATTCCTGGAATTAAGAAGCCGTGAATATATCACAAGAATTCACCGAAGAAGAAACCAGTTGCTGACAGAGGTTTCTTGAGCCTGATATTCCTGTTTCCTGTGGATATGAGACTTTATTTTTAATACAGGTTATGTTCCCCTGTATATTGAACCCACCTTCCGATCAAACTGATCATCCATTTTAATATTTAGAGCTGCAACCCTGTGTACAAATTCCACAAGACAGTTTTAAGAAGATTAATTCAAGGATTTTACACTGTATAGCAGTGCCTCGCCAAGTAATCGAGGGGATTTTAACCAAGACAAGACATGAGGCGGAAAGATAGTTAAAAAAACTTAGAGTTAAAGCAGCTAAAGATAAAGTAGAGGAATTATTATTGTTAGAAAGTGAAATGTTATTTATTTCATTGTTATGTTAGTGTGATAAGAGTACTTAGCATGCTCCATTGATAATCAGAAGAAGTCATTGATAACATTATGTAAGCTAATTAACAGGTGTGAAATAACTGTAAAGTAGATTTTATAAGTCCACTTTGTGTTGTAAATTTGTCCACTGAGTCAATGATCATAATAAATCAATCAAGATGTCTGACATTTAATTTAGGACATACTGACCACAGAGGATTTATTTTCCTAAGGGGATGACATGCTTATAAGCAAATGTTATTTGAGCTCCTGCCTGCATAATGTGCACACAAGATTGTGTTCTTAACCCTTTACCTAACGAATCGCCTGCATCCGCCCGTGTAATATGCAAATTCAGCAGTTGAAAAAATATTATTTTTAAAAAAATTTCAACAAAACCACATCATGTGACCCCTCGTGTAACGAGCTCGTCGAGCTCGTTCCAAAGAGGAGTCACATGATATGGTTTTGTGGACATTTTTTGAAAAATTTAAAAAAAATTATATTTAAAATAATAAATTTTGATATCGTCTGCATTGGGTAAAGGGTTAATATCTTTCTTATTTCAAGATATGAACATACACTCTTGAAATTGTTAGAACAATATTTTTCCTGTTAACTTCTTACATGCTACTGGCAGATATTCCTGTAGGGGATGGTATTTTTCTTGCCACTGCAATAAGGATAATTTGGACACAATAATCAAATCCCCACCCCCCCCCCCCCACCCCTACCCCTGCTATATTGAATGGACCTTTTAACTAATTATTTTTTGAGTTAAATATGGATAAATGTTTCATCAAATCTAGTCATGGCTGCTTCATAGCAGCCATGACTAGATATACTGAAAAATATTTTGAAAATACTCAGCATCTTAAGAGTTAATCCTCCTGATTGAATACAGTACATGGAGAGTGTATTATCACTAATTCACCTGCAGAGTGGAGATTCCACCCAAGCAATAATTGCAAATTTGTTGCAAAGCATAACCAGCACAAGCAAAGTTTCAGCCAATGGGTTTAACCCGGAGGTCCATTGGCTGAAACATTGCTTGTGTTTTTTGTCGATATGTACAAAATTTTAAAGTTACAGCTTGAGTGATACAGGTTTAGTTACAATCCACCCTCCATGTACTGTAGGTCCCCCAGCAAATAGAATTTAAAAAAAGGATACCTTTTGCTTTCAGATATTACCTTTTTTCTGGTTTTCTATTTTCACCACTCAAATATTAGAGAAAATAAACGTTAAAAGATTTGTAGAAATTAGAAATTGAGGCAACCTGTAAAAAGTTTCCCTTAAATTTCATCAAGCAACCCTCTTTTCTAATGAAAGATTTTCAATTTTCAAGCAAGATGGATCTGGGTTTTAATCTATGGCCTTTTAAAAACCGTATTTCTGCCCCTATTCCCAACGTGAAATGGACAGAAAATTTCCAATTTAAGTAACCATGTTTTTGCCTGTCCTACCAGGTGCCACTAATCCTATACAGTCAGTAATGAGTGAAAGTTTTGAACATATTATATACATAAATGTAGGTACTAAACTGCTTGAAATAATGTTTTCCCAGGGTTCAATATAGGCAGAGTTGCCAGGGCTGCCTCAAGTACCTCCATTCCATGGACCTCAATAGATTTATGGTCCTTGACAAATTGTCTGACACCACTGATCTACCAGAGTCCCTAGAAATGATATGCAGTTTTCTTGATCTTATTTATTTATTTATTAGTGTTTAAGGTTACATATTTCTGTGCAATGGCTAATTGAGACTGCAACATGGATATGAAATCAAGTTCAGTCAATCATTTATACCCATGTTTCCCAATTTAGAGGACTTCCATCCCAGGCATTCGTGACCGGTACACTATTTTATCAGTAAAACAGAGCTTGTTTACCACAGTAAACGGCTTTAATTGAACATAAATATGCTTAACCAGGGTATTTGATGACTGGATTCGCATCGCAAAATGCTATACAAAAATGTCCAAATGCTAACCATTTTTCTTTCATATTGGCCTTATATTCACTATTTATCATCACGTTTTGAAACGAAGATGGAAACTGCTAATCAAATTTTTAAAAACAAAAAATACCCTGTTAACATAAATATCAACATATATCCTATCAACCTATCAAGATTAGTGATTAACCGATGAGGATTTGCGACCACCATCTGCTTGCTGATTAGCTGGGCACACAATCGGCCGATTGTGAGTAGTACTGAAATGGTTAACCGGATAAATGGTTTGAAACCGGTTACCTACCTAACCGATTTGAAA
The DNA here is from genome assembly GCA_031216915.1 of Pictodentalium vernedei. NCBI lineage: Eukaryota > Metazoa > Mollusca > Scaphopoda > Dentaliida > Dentaliidae > Pictodentalium > Pictodentalium vernedei. The sequence goes on from CM062289.1 coordinate 399,193,222, forward strand.
AAACGTCAACCGGTTGTCCGAAATATCGATAGTGATAGCCATTCCACGGTTAAAATGTAGTAAATCTGCCGTTTCTCCTTTGGGATAGATACACCTTGAAGCCACGTTGTATATATTGAGAAATAATTGACTTTGGCTTCAAGACTTCGTTAATGATCTGCAATTTCCAGGAGTGCTGAGTAACCGCAGAAACTATTCCGTAGTATGTATACAAACGAACGTTGTCGAGTACTCGACAACGTTCGTTTGTATACACACTATGGAATAGTTTCTGAGAATTCTGCTTTCCAATTCCTATAGTTTTGACCCAAGATTTGGTGAAATAATGGCTATGGATAACCAGATATTAACCGGTTATAGCTCTTGGTTAGCCGGTTGTGAAAATGAGCCAACCGTTTCAGTCCTAATTGTGAGTGCCGATGTCAGATAGTCACAACCAAAAGGAGTAGTATGTTAAAGAATGCAAAGAATAGGGTTAATTTTACAGTACAGTCAGGTTGATTGGTTCGATGCCCTCGAGAGCATGTCACTGTGTGTATTACAAAAATATGACATCAATGGAAATAAGTTAAAAATACGACATCAACGGAACAAGTTAACAGTGCAGCGTCTTTGTTTCTGCTGATGTTGTATTTCAAAGAGTCATCACACGACACGTGTGTCTTGAGCAGCTGTCAAGGGGAAAATCAGACCAATCAAGGAGATTAGACCAATCATGATTCCTGCCAATCATCGTGGTAACTTATTAAGCTTGTTACTGCTTGTATGAGATCGTGAATCAAACATAAATACAAACAATTTTAATGCTGTGGTGTTCCATGTAACCATCTGCACAAACCGATGTTCAAACGCTTCTACCGCTGGTCAACCGATAACTTAAAATCGGGCGATGTCTGATGCGACTGCCGAACATTGGTTAATCACTAATCAAGATAAATAATCTAAGTTTTCTTTCATTATCATTATAACTGGTCAATAAAAAAAACCCACTGGTTTTGTTGTGTTATTCATTTTTATTTCACGATTGCTTACCAATTATGTCCTGTTGTAATTTTTTTATGCCCCACCATGAAATGGCTGGGGCAAAGAGTGTTACTCTTGTCCATCTGTCATTCCATCTTTCCATCATTCTGTTCTTCCATCATTCTGAAGGAACAGTTTTCCAAACTTTTTTTTTTGACCATACATTGAGATAATTGACTGATTTTTTGGTATGTGGCTTTGTCATGGGTACCTACAAACCCAGTTTGAATTTGGTCTCTGTTGGATGATTTTGTACCTACAAACCAAGTTTGAGTTTGGACTTTGTTGGATGATTTTTTACCTACAAACCAAGTTTGAGTTTGGTCTCTGTTGGGTGATTTTGTACATACAAGCCAAGTTCGAGTTTGGCCTCTGTTGGATGATTTTGTACCTACAAACCAAGTTCGAGTTTGGTCTCTGTTGGATGATTTTGTACCTACAAACCAAGTTCGAGTTTGGTCTCTGTTGGATGATTTTGTACCTACAAACCAAGTTCGAGTTTGGTCTCTGTTGGATGATTTTGTACCTGCAAACCAAGTTTGAGTTTGGTCTTTGTTGGATGATTTTGTACCTACAAACCAAGTTTGAGTTTGGTCTCTGTTGGATGATTTTGTACATGCAAACCAAGTTCGAGTTTGGTCTCTGTTGGATGATTTTGTACCTACAAACCAAGTTCGAGTTTGGTCTCTGTTGGATGATTTTGTACCTACAAACCAAGTTCGAGTTTGGTCTCTGTTGGATGATTTTTTGCGGTTATTGACCCTGGACTTAGTTTATGATATAAAAACTCAGGGAATCAGTTTTCTGGACCTTTTTTTCTCTCTATGATGAGATAATTGGATGATTTCTGGTGTGTGGCTTTGTCATGGGTACCTACAAATTGAGTTTGAATTTGGTCCTGGCTGGATGATTTTTCAAAAAGTTATTGATCTTGAACTTAGTTTATGATGTGCAAACTCAGAGACAAGCCAGAAAATAAGGAGACTGTCATCTGCAAAATGAGGTCCCCAGAGGGTGAATTTAGTGATGCTACCCTGCACAGCATCACTGAATTTACCATCTGTGAACCTCATTCTGAATCAGGGTATCAAAACTAAACAGAAAGAGGTATGCAGAGGATAAATTGGCCCACTGCATGGAATAGCATCATCAAATTCACCCTCTGGGGACCTCATTTTACAAATGTCAGACTGCTTATTTTCAGGCCTGCTCAGAGAATCTGTTTTCCAGGCTTTTTTTCACTATATGTTCAGATAAATGGCTGATTTCTGGTATGTGTCTTTTGTACGGGTACCTGCAGGCATGTAAATCCAACGCTTAATCTTGCAGGGGCATACATGTCGTACTGACATGTAAATCCAATACTTAACCATACAGGGGCAAACATGTCGTGAATGTAGGACAGTAGCCTCCCAGGATGTTAGGCCCCCCCCCCCCCCCCCTGAACTTAATGGTCTTAGTGGGCACTAGCCCCCCAGACGAGTTTCTTAGTTGGACATTAGCCCCCACAGAGAAAAACTTAGGTGGAAGTTAGGCCCCCACTCAGAAAAATTAAGTGGATATTAGCCCCCCAATTAGTCAACTGCCTCCCCACTCAGAAAAATGAAGTGGATATTAGTGCCCCAATTAGTCTAAACTTGGGCCCAGTGTCCGTAAAATAATTATATTACGGAATTTGGGTCCAAGTTTGGACTACCCCCAATGTACATTATAGGCTATTAGTCACCAATTTATGAGGGTTTATAAAACAAAACAAAAATAATATTTATTATTTATTTACCATTAGCAAAATATGTTTTAAATAAAACAGTGAATGTGGTAATAAATAATACACTATTAAAAAAGCAAATCTATGTATGTGAACAATATGAAATGATAGCAAAGAATATGAAGATTTTAGACTACTTTTCTTTCTGTAGTCTGATCGAATAACCAATGGCATTCAAAAACTGACAAATGTCCCTCTTTTCGTTCTTGTATTCCAAACACAGTGCTTTTAATTGATTTGCAATTTTGAAGCATTTCTTTGCACTCGTTTGACTACAGGGTCACCTTGTCGCATTCTCTCTATCTCAGTCAGTGCATTGGTTTGGTCCTTCTGAATGCATCAAATATGGTGCCACAAACTGGGGTTCTTGTGGCCTACTAGATGCGTGAAAGAATTGTTCCGTGACATCATGCACATTCCATATGTCCATAGGGAACATCGTAGCATGTATTCCCTAAGTAAGATAATAATATCTGAAACTGACTTAGTGTGAAGCACTATTGCAATAGTATGTACCTGATTTCTGTACTCCATCTATCTGTAGGTTAATGCCAGTTCTCTGATTTCTATGCTTCGTCTATCTTTAGGTTACTGCCAGTTCTCTGATTTCTATACTCCATCTATCTCTTGGTTAATGTCAGTTTCCTGATTTCTGTACTCCACCTACCTCTAGGTTAATGCCAGTTCCCTGATTTCTGTACTCCACCTACCTCTAGGTTAATGCTGTACTCCACCTACCTCTAGATTAATGTCAGTACCCTGATTTCTATACTTCATCATCTATCTCTAGATTAATGGCAATTCCCCGATTTCTGTGCTTCATCTATCTTTAGGTTAATGCCAATTCCCTGATTTCTGTACTTCCTCTATCTTTAGTTAATGCCAATTCCCTGATTTCTGTACTTAATCTATCTCTATCTTAATGCCAATTCCCTGATTTCTGTACTCCACCTACCTCTAGATTAATGCCAGTTCCCTGATTTCTATACTTCATCATCTATCTCTAGGTTAATGCCAATTCTCTGATATTCTGTACTTCATCTATCTTTAGGTTAATGCCAATTCCCTGATTTCTCTACTTCATCTATCTCTGGGTTAATGCCAGTTCCCTGATTTCTGTACTCCACCTACCTCTAGGTTAATGCCAGTTCCCTGATTTCTGTACTCCACCTACCTCTAGGTTAATGCCAATTCCCTGATTTCTGTACTTCATCTATCTCTTGGTCTGATGCCAATTCCCTGATATCTGTACTTCATCTATCTCTACCTTAATGCCAGTTCCATGGTTTCTGTGCTCCGCCTACCTCTAGGTTAATGCCAATTCCCCAATTTCTGTACTTCATCTATCTTTTGGTTAATGCCAATTCCCTGATTTCTGCACTTCATCTATCTTTAGGTTAATGCCAATTCCCTGATTTCTGTACTTCCTCTATCTCTAGGTTAATGCCAATTCCCTGATTTCTGTACTTCATCTATCTCTACCTTAATGCCAGTTCCCTGATTTCTGTACTCCACCTACCTCTAGGTTAATGCCAATTCCCCGATTTCTGTACCTCATCTATCTTTATGTTAATGCCAATTCCCTGATTTCTGTACTTCATCTACCTCTAGGTTAATGCCAATTCCCTGATTTTTGTACTTCATCTATCTTTAGGTTAATGCCATTCACTGATTTCTGTACTTCATCTATCTCTAGGTAAATGCCAGTTCCCTGATTTCTGTACTTCATCTATCGCTAGGTTAATGTGAGTTCCCTGATTTCTGTACTCCATCTGTCTTTAGGTTAATGCCAGTTCCCTGATTTCTGCACTCCACCTACCTCTAGGTTAATGTCAATTCCCTGATTTCTGTACTTCATCTATCTTTAGGTTAATGCCAATTCCCTGATTGCTGTACTTCATCTATCTTTAGGTTAATGCCAATTCCCTGATTTCTGTAGTTCATCTACTTCTAGGTTAATGCCAATTCCCCAATTTCTGTACTTCATCTATCTTTAGGTTAATGCCATTCCCTGATTTATGTACTTCATCTATCTCTAGGTTAATGCAAGTTCCCTGATTTCTGTACTTCATCTATCTTTAGGTTAATGCCAATTCCCTGATTTATGTACTCCACCTTCCTCTAGGTTAATGTCAATTCCCTGATTTCTGTACTTCATCTATCCCTAGGTTAATGCGAGTTTCCTGATTTCTGTACTTCATCTATCTTTAGTTTAATGCCAATTCCCTGATTTCCGTACTCCACCTACCTCTATCTTAATGTCAATTCCCTGATTTCTATACTTCATCCATCTTTAGGTTAATGCCAATTCCCTGATTTCTGTACTCCATCTATCTCTAGGTTAATGCCAGTTCCCTGATTTTTGTACTACATCTGTCTCTTGGTTTTTGCCATTTTTCCTGGTTTCTGTACTTTATCTCTCTCTAGGATAATGCCATTCCCCCGATTTCTGTACTTCATCTATCTTTAGGTTAATGCCAAGTCCTTGATTTCTGTACTTCATCTGTCTTTAGGTTAATGCCAATTCCTGGATTTCTATACCCCGTCTATCTCTAGGTTAATGCCAGTTCTCTTATTTCTGTATTCCATCTATCTCCAGGTTAATGTGAGTTCTCTGATTTCTGTACTCCATCTATCTCTAGGTCAATGTGAGTTCCCTGATTTCTGTACTCCGTCTATCTCTAGGTTAATGAAAATTCCCTGATATCTGTACTCTCTCTCTCTAGGTTAATGCCAGTTCCCTGATTTCTGTACTCTCTCTCTCTCTCTCTCTAGGGAAATGCCGGTTCCCCGATTTCTGTACTGTATCTCTCTCGGTTAATGCCGGTCCTTTGATTTCTGTACTCTCTCTCTCTCTCTAGGTTAATGCCAGTTCCCTGATTTCTGTACTCTTTCTCTCTCTAGGTTAATGCCTGTTCTCTGATTTTTGTACTCCATCTATCTGAAGGTTAATGCCTTTTCCCTGATTTCTGTACTCTATCTATCTCTAGGTTAATGCCAGTTCTTTGATTTTTGTACTCTCTCTCTCTCTCTCTCTCTCTCACTCTCTCTCTCTCTCTCTCTAGGTTAATGCGTGTTCCCTGATTTCTGTACTCTATCTATCTCTAGGTTAATTAATGCCAGTTCCCTGATTTCTGTACTCTATCTATCTCTAGGTTAATGCCATTTCCTTGATTTTTGTACTACATCTGTCTCTTGGTCTTTGCCATTTTTCCTGGTTTCTGTACTTTATCTCTCTCTAGGTTAATGCCAGTCCCCCGATTTCTGTACTTCATCTATCTTTAGGTTTTTGTACTTCATCTGTCTTTAGGTTAATGCCAATTCCCTGATTTCTATACCCCGTCTATCTCTAGGTTAATGCCAGTTCTCTTATTTCTGTATTCCATCTATCTCCAGGTTAATGCCAGTTCTCTGATTTCTGTATTCCATCTATCTCCAGGTTAATGTGAGTTCTCTGATTTCTGTACTCCATCTATCTCTAGGTCAATGTGAGTTCCCTGATTTCTGTACTCCATCTATCTCTAGGTTAATGGGAGTTCCCCGATTTCTGTACTCCATCTATCTCTAGGTTAATGGAAATTCCCTGATATCTGTACTCTCTCTCTAGGTTAATGCCAGTTCCCTGATTTCTGTACTCCCTCTCTCTCTATCTCTAGGTTAATGCCAGTTCCCTGATTTCTGTGCTGTATCTCTCTCGGTTAATGCCAGTTCTTTGATTTCTGTACTCTCTCTCTCTCTAGGTTAATGCCAGTTCCCTGATTTCTGTACTCTTTCTCTCTCTAGGTTAATGCCTGTTCTCTATTTCTGTACTCCATCTATCTCTAGGTTAATACCAGTTCCCTGATTTCTGTACTCTATCTATCTCTAGGTTAATGCCAGTTCTTTGATTTTTGTACTCTCTCTCTTGCTCTCTCTCTCTCTCTCTCTCTCTCTCTCTCTCTCTCTCTCTAGGTTAATGCCTGTTCCTGATTTCTGTTCTCTATCTATCTCTAGGTTAATGCCAGTTCCCTGATTTCTGTAATCTATCTTTCTCTAGGTTAATGCCATTTCCTTGATTTTTGTACTACATCTGTCTCTTGGTTTTTGGCATTTTTCCTGGTTTCTGTACTTTATCTCTCTCTAGGTTAATGCCACTTCTCTAATTTCTGTACTCCATCTATCTTCAAATTAATTCCAGTTCCCTTATTTCTGTGCTTCATGGTAATTGATGGGTAAACAGATGAATGGTTGAGATGAAAGTTTTATGTGCTGAGGAAAAAACACCACTCGAATCGGCACACCATTGATCAATCATTTCAGTTGTTCAGCAATAAAAAAGTGTATTTTATGGAAATAAATTGCAGGAATTTGTATGCAATTTGGTTTACTGATACATTACTGGTGCATGTTCTGTAAATGCATTGCAAGATTAAAACTCAATATATGCTAAGTTTGCAGATAAATAATGGAATGGCTGTGCATATGCAGTAAAACAAGCCTTGAGTGGAAAATATTGCCAAGCAACTAAAGTGAATTTTTCATTGGTGATGTGATGCAGAATAACAAGAAAATCCGATGCTTGAACAAATTGTTCACCTTTATTATTTCAAACAATCTGACCTTTCACTATTTCTACACTCTTTTTCTCTCATTTTGAAGTTTTACCATTTTCTCAAAAAATAAAGTGCCAAATGTCATTTTGCTAGCAAATTCTCTGCGATCATAAATTTTCTCATTGACAAAATTCATGCCCAATTTTTACAGCTCTGAACACAAAGGAAAAAAAGAATTTTTAACTGTTTCAGTGCTGTCGCTGTTCAGAGAGGCTTAAAATATTTTGCTATTTGATATTATTTAAGGATTTTTCTGACTAGTTTGAGAATGGTACTGGGGCTCTCTTACAGTTATGAAATTTACTTTTACTGTCATTAGGAAGAAATAGTGAATTTTTAAAAATTAAAATATATTTGACTTTTTCAGTCGCTTTTGGTAACTTCCATTGATGGTTATCTTCCATGAATGTTTGTCTCTTTTGTCCTAATTCAAACTTCACTCTCTACACTCTGATGTCAAGGAATCAAATTTAAACATGCAAATTTTCACATATAACAACTAGGAATTTAACCAATTCAGTCTTGTTTGACAGAGCTCAACTAAATTCCTAGGTGCATTATTATGCACATAAAGCAATGGGGAAATCTTTCAGACAATGATTAATTCCAATGATAGTACAGTGGAGCCCACATAATTGGATATCTCTTAATTGTATATCCCTGTTAATTGAATATAATTTCCCAACACAAAATCATTTACCATACCTCCAGTACAAATTTGACCTGTTAATTGAATATAGGTTATAGAGTAAACTCCTGTTAATTGAATAAAAAATCATGCAACCTTTTGAGAAATTACCCTGACTCTCCGCAGTTTTCCTTTGTTTATAGACCTACTTGGCCTCAGTACATCCAGTACAAGCATTCAATCTATTATATCTTGTTTGACAGAGCTCATGGAGCTCTGTCAAACAAGATATAATAGAATAAATGCTAAGTTCATCTCTAGAATACAGGAAATTGACAATCCCTGTTAATTGAATACTCCTGTTAATTGAATAATTTTTATTGGCAAAGTGGCTATTCAATTAACAGGGTTCCACTGTAGTTTGTAGTGATGTTTTGGCTTGAAACTTTCCCAGAAATCATTTGTAGGCTACTTGATCTACATATTGTGGTGCAGTACAACTCAGATAATGCCTAAAAAAAGGTAAAAATCTGTTTCTCGGGCACTCCTGCATGCTCCTTTTACCTGCTGTATGCTCTCTTTTTTTATAACGGGTCTTCCTGGAATGCCAACATCTGTTGTTCTCATACAGTCAACCGGTAAGGTGTAATAAGGTGTGATAATCTAATTAATCACCTATAAGGCTTAATAAAATTAAAAATCTGTTTCTCAGGCCCTCCTGCATGGTCCTTTTGGCTGCCGCATACTCTCTTTTTATGATCAATGCAAACTTGAAAAAATAAAAATTAAATGGTTTATGTCTGATATTTTACACAAGTTAATAAAATTGATAAATTTGTCCCTTGAGTGCAACAAGGCTTTGCAATGCTTTAGCATTGCAAAGCCTTGTTGCACCCAAGGGACGAAATACACCACCACCCTTGCTATTCTGTAGATTATGTGGCCTAAAACATAAAATAAACCAAAAATATGAACTTCTGATGGCAAAGAAATAATTACAAAAATAAAATAAAAAACCGCCCGCCCGCCCGCATGCAATTTTACAAAACTTGGCCTGAGAAACAGATCATCTACTTTGTGTGGCCTAACCTGCTTCATATTTGTGGGCAGTTCAACTGGAGTTGTAATTAACAGAAACTCAGTTCACATTTCGATTAATTTTAATGGCGTTTTTCAAGGATATTCTTTACACATATTATTAGATAATAAATAATACATAAATATGATTTGGAAGAAAAATTGATTTTGTTTCACTTAATTATGTAAAAAATTAAATTTTCTTCCAAATCATATGTTATGATTCAAAATTAAATTTTGGATCATAACACATCATTTGGAAGAAAAATTGATTTTATTCACTTAATTTTGAATACAAGAATATATTTATATTGCAAGATAAAAAACACGTAAATATTTCAGAACAAACACACGTTTTATAGTCCTACAAGATGGGACATGGCGTCACCATACTGAACAGGCATCATGTCACCCACCTCTAATTTTGCCTTTTTCCTCTCTAATCTCTCCTCTGGACAATGCTCTATATTTTTTCTTTCTGGGTGGCATCTTTCCCCCGTTTCTGATTTGAAGGATTGTGGTTTCCGTGAATGCCTGCTCTGCTTTTATCAAGTCAATAAACTTGTAGAATGTCCCGTCACAATAATAAGTGTCGGCATTATTTGACAGATGAATCAGATTCTCAGTTGTTGTGAAAATTAACATTTTGTTGTCATCTTGACGCAATAAGAAACTATCCCCAGAGTTTGTTTTGGTATAAAGTTCAGGCAAGTCGATTTCTTCACTATTTTTGAAGTCGAGGAATATTTTTGGCTCTACAGTACGTTGAGAGTGGATTGTAAGTAAATCACCCGGAGAGTCAAGTTACCACCCAAAGTGTAACTTTCAAATTCTGTACATGTGGACAAAAAACATAAGCAATGTTTCAGCCAGTGGACCTCCGGGTAATACCCGGAGGTCCATTGGCTGGAACTTTGCTTGTGATTGTTATGCTTTGCAACAAATTTGCAATTATTGCTTGGGTGGAATCTCCACTCTGCGGGTGATTTAGTGATAATACACACTCCACGTACTGTATATAATTTTGAATGGCAGTTATATAGTGTTGGTACTGACTGTAAGATATCTTCTGTTGGCGTTTAGATTGGAGAGTGCCTCTCTATAGACTTGTGGAATTGGTGCGCATTAGTATTCAAACGATTAGTCGACTAGTCGATGTCGACTCTGGGCAAACCAGTAGTCGACTCTTAATTGTGCAGTCGACTAGTTGGAGGAGTTCAAGCTTTTAGGTAAATAGTATCCCTTCTGTGCCACTGTCAGACAGTTTGAACAGCAATATTGGGCAATCAATGTATACATCTATTGCCATCTAATAGTAGTGACAGTAGTTTGTTTTAACTGGTACTAGTAGAGTGCTGAATTATTTTGGGCTATCAGGATATGTTATTAATTTGCCTTGTTGCAATTTATGGGAGAGTGCCTATAGGCACTCTCCCATAAATCGCAACAAGGCAAATTAAATAAGACTATATAATTTCACTCTTAGCATAATTAGAAGCACATTAGCAGAATAATGTTCCAGTAAGTTGCTGTATATGAATTCCCAAGTGAAGCCAAATTTGAACCTTCAGCACTCTACCGGAACACCAACACTGTTATAAGGAGACAAGTTATCACCAATGACTAGTCGAAGTCGACTTGTCTTTTGGGCATTGACTAGTTGACTTTGGAATTCACTAGTCGTTTGAGCACTAGTGCGCTTGAATGCACAACACGATTTTTCAGTTCAGACACAATTTTATCCACACATGTAGCAGCAGTACTATTGGAAGTGTTTATTGTAGATGGGCAGTTTGGTTGGCAACATTTCTGATGAACAATGCTATTTCTTTGACTCTTGATTCGGAACATATGTCCTTGGTATACAAGATTTGTCCTCTGCGTCTGTTGGGTATAAACTCTACTTGTACTTGTGAATTTGCCATTTTGGAATGCAATGGTTTGCGAGTTTCTGATATTTATTAGAACACTGCCTCATGTTAACTTAGTAGGTTCAGTTCAAAGGAATAAAAGAAAGACAATAAAAACAAATAAATGGCCTGAGTGACTTAAAATAATGTCATTTTACTTAGCCGACAAACAGAACACTCATTATCCAATCATAACTAATGCTGTTTCTTGAAGAAAGACAAACTGAAACTGGTGTGAATTTTGTTGCGCTAGTGTGAGCAGTTATATGAAACAAACTATACCTAATTAACAATGACCTGTGCCGGCATAGTGAGAACAAATTTCAGTTTTATGATTACAGCATGCCGGCATTCCGAGAATAAACCTTTATAACCAAGCAAACTTAAAAAAATAAAAATATTTTACCCAAGTTAATAAAATTGATAAATTTGTTCCTTGAGTGCAACAAGGCTTTGCAATGCTTTAGCATTGCAAAGCCTTCTTGCACTCCAAGGACGAAATACACCATCACCCGTGATATTCTGTAGACTATGAGGCCTAAATCATAAAACAAACCAAGAAGATGAACTTTTTTGATGGCAAAGAAATAATTACAAAAATAAAATAAAAAGCTACCCATTCACATACAATTTTACCAAATATGGCCTGAGAAACAGAAGATCTACTTTGTGGGGCCTAACTCATTGACCGCTGTAATGGATTTTCCCACCAGTGCTTATCCTTCACATAACACAAAAAGCAGATGACACAAGCAAACAAATTTCTTGAATAACTAAATTGTTTCATTTTTTGCAGCAAAAACATGGCTTATGACCCCTCATTGGAATGAGCTCAACAAGCTCATTCCAATGAGGGGTAATAAGCTATGTTTTTTGAGACCTAATAAATTTTGAATGGAGATTTTTGTATTTAGCGCTGGCTGGTTTCCCATTAAGTTGGGTAAAGGGTTGATGTTGTAAATCATCAACAGTATGGCAATTATTCAGCTACCTATTAGGGCTAGTGAATATCCATATGATTAATCGATCAAGAAAACCCTTTAACCGTTTCAGCTCTATTGAATTTCATTTTTTTCATTAAAGTCAATGTATTGCAATGGTGAAAAGTGATTCCCAGATTGTATTCAATTTTAATTTAACCATTTCAAAATAGCGAAAATTGATTGGTGATTTTTGTGAATAGTGCTGGCCAGTTTTGGCCATTATGTTAGGTAAAAGAGTTAACCAGTAAATATATGTTACTGGCTCTTGTTAACCCTTTACCCAACGTAACAACCAAAACTGGCCAGCGCTATTCTAAAAAATCGCTAATTAATTTTCATTTTTTTGTCTCAAAAACATAGGTTATGACCCCTCTTTGGAACGAGCTTGATGAGCTCGTTCCAAAGAGGGGTCATAACCTAGGTTCATGCCCACTAGACCAATTCTCAAAAGACCAACTCTCACTAGACCAATTCCCTCTAGACCAACTGTTAAATTATGTATAAGAATAGATGAATACCGGATATAAAAAAAAGAAGAGAAAAGGAATTATCAAGTTTTACTTTTACAAGGGACATATTTCAACACTTTTGATTTTCAACAATTGTTTTTCTAGCTATTTGTGTGATGTTCATTGACCTTTGATGTTTATTGAGCTTGGTGTCTGTTATTAAAGCCCCGTACAGACGAGCAAATTTAATTTGTCAAAGAAAATGTGGCAAATAAAATTTGGTCGTGTGTACGAGAAAATTTGTCACATTTTCTTTGAACACATTTCTTTGTTCAATATCTGGCCGTCCCAGATATTGAACAAAGAAATGTGCCATATTTCTGCGCACAGAGAAACTGTGCATGCATACATGTAGAAATACGTAAACAAGTATTGCATCATCCACCATGCTATAATAATTCGAAGTTATAGAAGACTTTAGTGAATAGTGCCACGATTTTAAAAAATGTGGTGGTCTGACAATGCTGAATATTTACTTTTGGAAGAGTTACAAAGTAAGGAGAGTCTATGGAATATAAAAAGTAAACTTTATAAAGTTAAAAATCTCTCCCTTCACACCATGGGCACAGATCTCTATTGGAGAGTTAGGGGGAGGGGGTGGGGGACAACAGGATTCCTTGGTCCAAGAATGCGCAGGGCAGTTGGGGACATCATGTGTTATTTGAGTAATAATTTCTATCGCCACCTTGTGTACAAAGCAGCACCGTCAGCAAATAAAATGTGCCATTGCATACACACGAGAAGCAAAAAATATGACAAATTTTATTTGCCACATTTTCTTTGACAAATTAAATTTGCTCGTCTGAACGGGGCTTAAAACTCTCTATATCGGCAAAGACACAAGAAGTATCCAAAATTACCGAAGGACAAATCAGAGATATGCTTTAGTGGTGAATGGTTCAAAACAACAGATGGTGAAAACTTTCTTTTGAATAACAATGATGACAATAGTATTCTTATTTTTGGCACCACCCAAGGACTCAAACATTTATGTGATGCAAGTACGGTATTTGTTGATGTAACATTCTACTCATGCCCAAGTTTTTACTACCAAGTATTTTTTTTCTCGTCCCCATTATTTATTAGAATAGGAAAATAGATGAACACAAGGTATACAGTGGAGCCCACTTATTTGGATATCTCTTAATTGTATATCCCTGTTAATTGAATATAATTTTCAAACACAAAACCATTTACCATACCTTCAGTACAAATTTGATCTGTTAATTGCATATGGGTTGTAGAGTAAACTCCTGTTAATTGTATATAAATTTTTGTAATATGTCGAAAAAATTAATGTGACATGCACCAAATTCCCCTTATTTATCAACCTTTTTGGCCTCACTACATCCAATACAGGCATTTATTCTATTATATCTTGTTTGACAGAGCTCTATGAGCTCTGTCAAACAAGATACAATAGAATGAATGCTCAGTTTACTCCAGAATAGAGGAAAGTGACCAAATCCCTGTTAATTGTATACTCCTGTTAATTGAATAATTTTCACTGACAAAATGGATATTCAGTTAAGAGGATTCTACTGTATATCAAGGTATATATAAGGCCTAAAAAAATAAAAAATCTGTTTCTCAGGCCCTCCCGCATGGTCCTTTTGGCTGCCGCATGCTGTCTTTTTATAACTAATTTAAACTTAAAAAAAATTTAAATTAAATGATTTATGTCTGATATTTTACCCAAGTTAAAAAAATTTATAAATTTGTCCCTTGAGTGCAAGAAGGCTTTGCAATGCTATTGCAAAGCCTTCTTGCACTCAAGGGATGAAATACACCACCACCCATGCTATTCTGTAGATTATGAGGCCTAAAACTTGAACCAAGAACATGAACTTTTGACGGCAAAGAAATAATTACTGAAATAAAAAATAAAATAAAAAAACGCTCGCCCGCATGCAATTTTACAAATAATGGCCCGAGAAACAGAAGATCTACTTTGTGTGGCCTAATCATGTAATCATCTAATTTCCTATTCTAATACATAATATAACAGTTCGTCTAGAGGGAATTGGTCTAGTGGGAGTTGGTCTAGTGGGAAGACACCATAACCTAGGTTTTTCAGACAAAAAATGAAAATAATTAGTTGTTCAAGAATTTTGTTTGCTTTTTATGTTAGGTAAAGGGTAAAGAAATATACTCTCAGAAATATGAGTTGTACTATTATCAATGAGTTCTTGAGTTCCGGCTATTTTAAATTTTTCATAAACTTATATGATGGTTGAGATTTTTTAGTTATTCAAGAATTTTTTGCAAGTGGCATCTGCTTTTCAGGTTCATTTAACCCTTTACCTAACATAAAAAGCAGACGACACTTGCAAAAAAAATTCTTGAATAACTAATTGTTTTCATTTTTTGTCTCAACTACATAGGTTATGACCCCTCGTTGGAACGATCTCGACGAGCTCGTTCCAACGAGGGGTCATAACCTATGTTTTTGAGACAAAAAATGAAAATATTTTGAAAATTAATTGGCGATTTTTGAGAATAGCTCTGGCCGGTTTTGGCCGTTACGTTGGGTAAAGGGTTAACCCTTTACCCAATGAATTGCCCGCATCTGCCCGCGTAATATTCAAATTTAGCAGCTGAAAAAATATTATTTTTTGAAATTTTTTGAAAAAATTTAAAAAATAATATTTAAAATAATAAATTTTGAAATCGTCTGTGTTGGGTAAAGGGTTAATGGGTTAAATCTGAAATAAATTATAGACCTGTGGTCCAGTACTCATTAGAAATGATATGACTCTTGAGTGATTTATTTATTCAGTTGCTACTTATGTAGCATAGTTGCCAACACTTTGATTAGATTTCTCAAATATCCATTACTGTTAATTCACACCTGTTAAATGGATTATATAAGCTCATCACAATATTGCATCTCAAATAACACAGACAGTAAGTTACAACACAGATGTGCACATACTAATTACAATACAATTAATGAATTAATACTCATAATTATTTCTCATCTAAGTGTTTTTACCCTTTACCCAATGAAACGGCCAAAACCAGACAACGGTATTCTCAAACATCGTCTATTAATTTTCATTATTTTTTCTCAAAAACATAGGTTATGACTCCTCATTGGAACGAGCTCGTTCCAACGAGGGGTCATAACCTATGTTTTTGAGACAAAAAATGAAAAAAATTTGTTATTCAAGAATTTTGTTTTCAAGTGTCGTCTGCTTTTCGTGTTAGGTGAAGGGTTAAGGGCCCAATTTTAAATTTGATCACATTTTTTTTGCAACAGAACAGGTGCCCTACACAGGGGCATTGGAACCGGCCTGGCAGCTGTCGGACCAATAATTTTCCAAAAATTGAGGGTTTTTTTTTTACATGATCTTTCATTAACATAAAGTAAGAATTCTCGTGTAAATATTTTAATGGGAAAATACGAAATCCCAAAGGGACAACCTCTAAATAAATGAGAAATTGGCTAAGTTAAACAATCTGGGCTGGAGCCTGCCTTGGATCTAGCGCATGTATTTCCATTTTTTTTTCTGTCTGATAAATATGCTCTAAACCAGTGATAAATGACACGTTGGAACTCACTTAATTAGGGCTTCAGATTGCCCCAGATTCACACTCAGAGCATTGCATTTTAAAAATTTCCCCACAACCCCACCCAATGGAGATGTCGACCTCCTCCCGGACTCCCCCTACTTCAGGCCAACGTTCTTTTAGATATGCCTTCAGCATATAATTCTGAAATATTTTGCCTGACCAATAAATAATTGCTTCCGACGCCCCTGCTACATGCAGTCTTTGGGTTAATTTACAAGTTACATTCTAAGCACTTTGGTAGTTGTTTTTAGGCAAGTTTTGGCTGCCTATATAGGCAGCCAAGACTTGCAAAAAAAAACAGCAACAAAGTCACAGGATGTAGACTGTCAAATTATAGCAAAAATATGTAGAAATCTCTAGGCCCTTGAGGGTTAACCCCCTGCACACTGATGTCTAACTAGGGACATTTCAAGCAGAATTGTTTTCCATAATACAACTGGGAATTTAACAAAGTCACTACAGTTTGACAAAGCTCAATGAGGGTTTTGTCTGATGGGGATTTTGTCTGTGGGGATTTTGTCCTAGATTTGTTTGATTACTGTGGTACACAAGTTCTGTTTTACTGTTATAATAGGACCAGTAAACATGTTATATTTTACTGGTATAATAGCAATCATTGAACTTATTCCAATGATGGGTCATAAGCTATGTAAGTGAGGCAAAAAATGACAATTTTTAGTTATTCCCAAATTTGTTTTGCAATTGTCATCTGCTATTCATATTGAAGAGAGGGTTAAAATTACTCTTTGTTGTTAGAAATATAAGTTACAGATTGTTGGAAACCACGGACACCAGACATTTTGCCAGTGGAAATTTCCCCAGCAGACTTTTTTTTTTCCAGTTTTTTCATTTTCAGACAAAATCTTTTACAAAGGATAAGACATAACATTATAATCAAGTATAACAGTACATGTTTTTTTCAATATTTAATTATATATCATGATGAAATGCATGTCTGAATTTTCATTATATTTAAAAGACCTGAGAGAGAGAGAGAGAGAGAGAGTGAGAGAGAGAGAGAGAGAGAGAGAGATTACATTTCGTACTTAACCCCCTTCACACTGATGTCGAAATATCTAAAGTTCAGGGTGTGAATATTTCCCATAATGCAACTAGAAATTTAACCAATTCAATCTTGTTTGACAGAGCTCAATGAGCTCTGTCAAACAAGATTGAACTGGTTAAATTCCCAGTTGCATTATGGGAAAAATGGCTACTTGAAACCTGGATATTTTGACATCAGTGTACAGGGGGTTAACGGTTACTCGGTCACATGCAACAAAACACATGTCAATTATGGCCTGCCACGCAGAATACGGCGATGGTTCCAGCAGACATTACCCCAGCTGGACATTTTCCTAGTGGACATTTTGCCAGTGTCGGCAGACATTTCTCCCAGTGTGGGTGGATATTTACCCTGGACATTTCCTCATAGATGGGTGGGCATTATGAGATAGTAATGACACTTTCAAAGTTAAAACTATTATCAGATTGACAGCGAATTAAGAGAAACAATTTCTACATTGATGAAACAAGGTCCCGGTATTGGTTCAAAAACTTGAAATAATTTGCATTATATTTTTTCTGTGTTGATAAAACTAGGTCCTGGTATCATTTCTCGGGAACGCTCTTTAATGCATCTGGTTTCATTAACACAGAAAAAATATAATGAAAATCATTTTAAGTTCTTCTTGAAGTTTACACTTCAGCATATTTAATTGTACTGTATACATTGGAATTTAAACTTAAATTTAGACCACATGAGGAAGTTAGTGAAGAACTATTCAGTGGAGATCTCAGACTTTGAAGTGGGCACAACCCAAGGGTAAAAAAATTGACAGAGAAAGAGTCATGACAGATTGTAACATGAATTGTAGAGAGGGGGGGGGGGTGGGGGCAAAGCCAAGAGGTCTTTGGGTGGCATAAAGAGAAGCCAGGTTTCAAGAGTACCTTGGTGGCACCTTTGGGGGTCACTGTTATTCAAGATGGGGTGGCGGTCACTGGAGCTTAGGGAAAAAGCTGGGAAAGACAATGAAAAGGAATTAGCGGTCATTGGAGCTTAGGGAAAAAAGTTGGGAAAGACAATGAAAAGGAATGCCTAATGTCTAATCTAGGCAAAGTGGAGACCCTGAAACGTTTCTATTAGAATGTCCAAAATACCAGTCTTAAACAGAATAAGATTCACTGGGAGTATGATGGAAGTGGGATTGGAGAATGAAGGACATGTGGTTGGTAGATGACACAAAGGAGAGGGTTAGTGTGCTTAGCAGAGAGATTGGGAAGAGTGAGGTATGGGATGTCATCAAGTAGTTTGTGTCAGACAGGCCTGAAAATAAGCAGTCTGACATTTGCAGAATAAGGTCCCCAGAGGGTTTATTTGATGACGTTATCCCATACAGTGGGTCAGTTTATCCTCTGGGGATCTCTTTCTGTTTAGTTTTGAGGCCCTGATTCTGATTCAGGTTCAAAGAGAGTAAATTTAGTGATGCTACCCTGCTGTGCAGGGTAGCATCACTAAATTCACCCTCTGGGGACCTCATTTTGCAGATGACAGTCTGCTTTTTTTCTGGCTTGGTGTCAGAGTGTTGAGAGGAGAGGTGTGGTGATAAGGAGGCATTTGGAAACACAGGGCTAATCAAGGCCTTTTCACCTGAGAACTGTGACAAATTAGCGCTCAGTCAAGGTGTTACTATTAATATATTATTTTATTAAATGACTATGTAATTTAACCGCTAAATATCACTACTGCTTGACGATTTTTTCCTTGTCCCTGGAAAATCCACAGCATGGAATCTGATTCCATATCACAAAAGTATTACTGACTATTTACATGTGCGTTCGAATTCACATAATTAGCTGTTTCGGTCACAGAGAGTACTTACTCCGAGCTGGAATGAGTTTTTTATCGTATTCATGATATTTTTTATCATATTCATGCGCATCAGGGGATTCCCCGGAAGTGTTTACCTTTTACAATAAAAAGTGTAAACAAAAATAGTTCTTTTTTCCTTCAATACAATTTACCAAAATAAGATTGTGGGAATTGTTAATGCTATCGTGGACAGGCGATGTTGAACTATAAGTCATATAATAAGGCAATTCTAATCACTTTATAAAAGACGGCTTAAAAACAAAGGCAGTTACTCCCAATATTGTTTCTATACATGTGTCATCGCATGTTTTTGTTGTACAGTGTTTTTCTTTTTGGGAATGGTGAATTTTTCTTGGGAGATGTCATTGAACATGTGTCATTTCCTTTTTGTGAACCGTAGGAAGTGGAGCAATGCTTTTTTACTGTAGTTAACAAGTTTTATGTGGTAAAATATATAGAGAGTAATTGCTTGACTGGACTGGTTACGTGAAATAATTCATGAGAGGTGAGGGACATTGTACAATATAGTCCCTCACCTCGAATGAATTATTTCACATAACCAGTCCAGTCAAGCGATTACTCTGTTTATTACTTTTCATTATTAATAATAATTATATTATTTAACCCTTTACCTAACGTAACGGCCAAAACTGGCCAGCACTATTCTCAAAAATCACCAATTTTTTTGTTTCTAAAACATAGGTTATGACCCCCTCATTCCATTTCATCATTCCAATGAGGGGTCATAACCTATGTTTTTGAGACAAAAATCAAAATAATAGTTATTCAAGAATTTTTTTTTTGCAAGTGTCGTCTGCTTTTCATGTTAGGTAAAGGGTTAAAAAAAACAATGAAGTCCCCATTACTCCCACGGCAAAGCATTAATGACCCCTCATTCCATTTCATCATTCTAATGAGGGGTCATAACCTATGTTTTTGAGACAAAAAATCAAAATAATAGTTATTTAAGAATTTTTTTTGCAAGTGTCGTCTGCTTTTTATACATGACACAATTGTTGATTGCATAATCCACTTGTGAAGTTGTCGTTTATAATCAAAACCCAGAAATCCCAGTAAATCACACTTTGGAAAGTAATAAATACATAATAAACAATTGCTTAAACTTCACTTCATACTTGTATTGTGGTCTGGATATGGCCATAGATTCTGAAAGTAATGTTAAACACATATAAATAAATTAATGCATATAGACAATGAGTCATGTTGTCACATCAACCAAGTGTTGTGTAGTACAGTGGAACCCTGTTAACCCTTTACCTAACGAATCGCTCGCATCTGCCCGCGTAATAAGCAAATTGAACAGTTGAAAAAATTAAATTTTTCAAAATATTTCAACAAAACCATATCATGTGACCCCTCATTGGAATGAGCTCAACGAGCTCGTTCCAATGAGGGGTCACATGATATGGTTTTGATGACATTTTTTGTAAAATTTAAAAAAATTATATTTAAAATATAATATTTTGTACTATAGAACATACAGATAATATTATGTTAATGTATTTTTCACTAATGAACATGTTGTCATGTTACAAAAATAAAGTCACTAAAGAAAACGTTTTTCTGTTGTCAATATGAAGGTTTTTTTTTCCAAGGTTTTTCTTTTCTCGAGGGGGTTTCTTCCAAGGGGTTTTTTACCAAGGGGCTTTTTTCCTAAGGAGGTTTTTTCCCAAGGGGGTTTTTTCCTACACTCAGTGCCATGCACTTATTTTAATATTTGTATTTGTATAAACAATAATACTAGCTTTAGGTAAATGATTGGGGAACAAGTGGCATGTAGAAAAAAATATTCAACATGAAATTCTTTGAGGTTCACCATTTTTTTTTTTTTGGAACTGGATTAGAGATATATTATTTGTTGGTTTTATTCTCCTTTAGCTTGCATTTCCAGTGATTGGTTCGCTGAATGGAGTCCATATGTTTGCCAACTCCCATGATGTTCAGCTTCTTACCACTACAACAGATGATGCTAAAATTGTATGGAAAGTCTTTCAAGATAGGTGAGTTCTATATTTATCATGGTATTTGGCATCACCCAATGCACATAGCATTGAGTTGGGCCTAGCATGAGAGTGAGTATTCCTGACTCTCCAACTCTTATCTGCAGGGTCCAGGGTTTCCATGGGGAATATTTATTGAAGTGGAATGTCAGTGTGAATTTCCAGTAGCCTCTTTGTACATGACCGCAATATTTTCCAGCCAAAATATTCTGGCAATTTTATATCGACTCATTAAAATTTAAAAAACAGAAGAAGACAATTTATAAGGGTTTACAAGAGACCCAAAAAGAAGCTATAGTTGTATGCATGGGGTGTTGCATTATCTGTGATAATGAGGTGACCCCGGCTGTCAAAAGTGTCATTAAACCCTAACCTGTGATAACAGATGGACATTCGTAACCTCTGGAGTATTTCCATATATTATTGTGAATAATCCCACATCTCCAGGTATCGGTGCTCGTGAGAAAACCTTGAATTTTTATAACCCCCCCCCCCCCCCCCCCCGGATCTGTCCATGACCAAAGGGTGGGGCAAAGGTGCCATTCCAAAATATTTGTCAGATTCTAATACCAGTGGCTACTAGCACTTGTGATAACTGAAGCATCTTTCGAAATTCCCTGACATTTTCTGTTTGCACTCATCAGTAGGCAGGACACTATTAATTTAATGACCAGGATGCAAATTACCTGAGTGCAAGGAATTATGTCTTCAGTGTTATACGACTGCAGCCCTATCACTGGCACATTAACATATTTCTCCTGTAAATGTTGAAAATATGCATATAGCTTTGATACCATAGACCTGAACCTGCTATTCTCAGTGAGTGTTCTGGATCCTCATTCTAGTGATGGATTCTCAGGTTTCTTGGTGGCTCTTGTTTAAACAATTTTTAACCCTCTGTACTCTGATATCAAAATGGAAACGTTTTCAGCAGCAAATATTTCCCATAAATTGTCCATAATGCAATTTGATATTTAACCCTTTACCCAACGAATCGCCCGCATCCGTCCGCGTAATATGCAAATTCAGCAGCTGAAAAAATAAAAATTTTCAAAAAATTTCAACAAAACCATATCATGTGACCCCTCTTTGGAACGAGCTCGTTGAGCTCGTTCCAAAGAGGGGTCACATGGTATGGTTTTGTTGAAATTTGTTGAAAAAATTTAAAAAATGATATTTAAAATAATAAATTTTGATATCGTCTGCATTGGGTAAAGGGTTAACCAAATATACCTTGTTTGACTGAGCTCGGTGAGTTCTGTCATAAAGATATAATTGGTTAAATTTGTAATTAAAAAAGAGAAAAACAGAGTGATTGGAGAAATTCTGTTGCACTACCAGAGAGCTAGGGGGTTCAACCATGTAATTTCAAGAAAATTTTTAGTATCTTATGATTGATTACTGCTGCCTCTGATAATGTGCAAAAACTTCATTTCTTTATGCCTGTTTACTGCTTTGCAAAATTTACACCCTCCACTGACACCTCCCCCCACCCACCCAAAAGGATCACAACTCATACTATTAATTGTATACTCCTGTTAATTGAATACTTTTCTCTGAAGTGACTATTCAATTAACCCTTAAGGGCCTAGAGATTTTTACATATTTTTCCTACATTTTGACAGTCCACATCCTGTGACTTTGTTGCTGTTTTTTGGTAAGTCTTGGCTGCTTATATAAGTGCTAAGAATGTAACATATGAGGTAACCCAAAGACTGCATGTAGGAGCACCTTTTCTGTTGCAAAAAATGTGATCAGAGTCAGAATTAGGCCATTAAGGGTTAACCTTTACCCAACGAATTGCCCACATCCGCGTGCGTAATATGCAGATTCAGCAGCTGAAAAAATATTATTTTTCTAAAAATTTCAACAAAACCATATCATGTGACCCCTCTTTGGAACGAGCTCGCCGAGCTCGTTCCAAAGAGGGGTCTAATGATATGGTTTTGATGAAATTTTTTGAAAAAAATTTAAAAAATGATATTTAAAATAATAAATTTTGAAAGCATCTGCATTGGGTAAAGGGTTAACATGGTTCTACTGTATTATATACAGTGCATAATTCTCAACAAAGAAATGTAAAGTTATTACTTTCCAGAAAATGCTCTCAAGATACATCTATTTTTGTATATACCCCAGATACACGAGTTGTGCTTATTTACTAAGGTAAGCAAGTTCTGATTTACAGGGAAAATAGAATCTTACACCAATGCCTAATGCAAAAGTTCTCTAAAATTGGCAGCATAGGTATAAACGATTGCCTAATATTGACTTTATACCCATGTTGCACTCTTGATATGGCCATAGATGCTGAAAATGACCTTAAACATCAATGAATAAATTTGTATATTTCATGGCCTGATGCCAGTGACCCATTGCTCATTGTTTGAGAAAATAGGTTGTATAGTATTCCACAAAAAATAGATTTTCTGAAGCTGAAAATGACCTTAAGCACCGGTATAAAATAGATATAAATAATTAATATATGTGTGACTTTAATCAGAGGATTTTAAAATAAAATCAACTTTTTTAAGACTTGTCCTGAATACCCTGTTTGTATCAATATTAATTATTCATGTCTCAAACAATATGTACCAGGGGAGACTGTTGGATTGGATTCTCCAATTTTTTTTCTTCCCTTTTTTTTTCAATTATCATTAACTGCCACAGGCAGTCAAAACCAACAAGGCAGAAAAAGGCTCATGAAGTCCACAGTTCTGTTTCTCAGCCACATCTGAAAGATTTTTTCCTCCTTCTTTTATGGATGTATTGTTTGATATCGTAGACATTGGAAGAATGCTGGATGACTGTTCAGTCATTTTTTTCTATTCTTGATCTAGTTGGTCAAGCTTATCTTTCCACAATCTTAGTATTGCCATCCAAGTTCTCCTCTCAGATTTCCCAGAGAGCTGCCTCCTTTGGTTCAGAGTAAGAGAATCGTCGCCTGAGGGCTAGAATGTTCTATGTCCCCAATGGGACATAGAACATTCTAGCACTCAGGTGACGGAATTGCTAGGAGTAGACGATATGAAACATCCTCCATCTTCTGACATGTTCAATGGAAATGTTAATCTTCTCCAACTTCATCTAATACACAGAGAGACCTAATTATTAACTAAGGGACTTGATTTGAACAAACTTGTGACTGAAGAAGTTTTTTTTAAATTTCTGCAGATATGCTGACTCAGCAGTTTTTTTTTGTATTCTGCCTTCAGTACACTTTGACATAACCAATGGCTATTTTTTCACCTTCCATTCTACTGGTCCTGAGGATGCTTAAATACCAAATAACAGTTCTCTGTTCTGTGCAGTTTGGGAAATATGGAGTTTGAAAATATTTCTATTTTTAGCATCAGAAGTTCCCAAGGGGATTCAGGAATTTTTTTTTAACATGAATCAAGTACATATGACTAATACCACAAACCAAATTTGGTTCAAATCGACTCATCAGTTCACTTTTTGTCCATCATCCATCGTGAAGGTGGTGTTTGGCCTTTTTCTCCCAAACCACTGGCCACATTTTAATGAAATTTCACATGAGTAGTGGTTTTTTATGGCATTTGGGTTTTTCTTCAAGTTTGGTTTCTGCTCATATTGAGGAGGGAGTGAGGCCAAAATGCTCCAATTTTAAAAAAAATCTTCTTCTCATTAACCAGCAGTAGCAGACTTTAAGGTGTAGATTCAAATTTGTTCAAGAGAAGTTCGAGGGGCAATATTTGTTGTCGTTACAGGAGGGGCAAGAATTATTGCCCTGCCCAAAATTTCTATTTCTCAAACTGCCAATTTGAACCAAATTTGATATGAAGTATTAGTGGGTCATAAGTACTTGATTTATGCCACAATTTTTTTCAAAATGTCCCATGGGAACCCCGGGAGCTAAAAATAGAAATATTTTCAAGCGACCATTTGTCTGAAACCACACTAAACAGAGAGCTGTTATTTGGTGTGAAGCTTCCTTGGGGGGGGGGGGGGGGGGGGGGGGATGCAGATTCAAGTTTGTTCAAATCGGGTCCCTAAGTATATATTTTGGCTCGCTATGGTAGCCCAAATTGTAACTTAAAAATCTGCTTCTTCAGATCCACCAGTTGGAATGCTTTCATATTTGTTATACGGCATCTCTAGGGGAGGAGGGGGGGGGGGGGTCAGATTCAAGTTTGTTCAAGTCGAGTGCCTTGGTTAATATTTGGGCTCCATATAGGAACCTGAAATTTAACTTAGTACAAAAATCTTCTTCAGATCCACTAGTCCGAATGCTTTCATATTTGGTATACATCATCTCTAGGGAAGTCAAATTAAATTTTGTTCAAATTGGTTCCCTGGATTAATGTTTGGGCTCCCTATGGTAGCCCGAATTTTAACTTAGGGCAATATGAGGAAATTTCTTTAAAAATCTTCTTCTTCAGTTCCACTAGTCAGAATGCTTTCATATTTGGTATACAACATATCTAGGGGATCAGATTCAAGTTTGTTCAAATCGGGTCCATAGGTTAATATTTGGGCTCACTATGGTAGCCCAAATTTTAACTTAGTGCAATATACAGAATTTTTTTTACAGTTTTTCTTCTTCAGATCCAACAGTCAGAATGCTTTCATATTTGGTATACAACATCTCTACTGAGGTCTGATTCAACTTCGTTCAAATCGAGAGCATGGGTTAATATTTGGGCTCCCAATGGGAACTGGAATTGGCCATGTAGCTGAAGAGTTAGAAATTTTGTATTCAGTACCCCCTAGAGGTGTGTAACTAAGATTAATCCACAGAGGTTGTATCAGGGGGCTTCAGGGGCTTCATAGGGGAGCTCCACATTTTACATTATGATCAACTGAAGAAAAGGGATGATGCTCGGAATATTTTTGTCATGTCTGAGGGGGCTCGCTCAAGGACTGACAATGTATCCTATGGTGATGGATTGCTTAATGTAGACTCATTCTTGTTTTGCTACCCTGGCCTCATTGCTTTCCACCCCCTTGAGTTTTCTACTCATGTATGCAGCACATTTGACTTTTCTGCCCATTATGGCCTTCTTAGCTCACCGGACTGAAAGTAAGGGTGAGCTATTCTGATCACTTATCGTCCATCGTATGTTGTGAAGGTGGTGTTTGGGTCTTTTTCTCCCAAACCACTGGCAACATTTTAATGAAACTTCACATGAGTATTGGTTATATAGGGGCTTTTGGGTTTTTAATTGGGTTTCTGCTCATATTGAGGAGGGGGTGGGGGCCAAAACATTGTGGGTAGTGGGGAAAACATTCAAGACTCTTCTTCACCCAAACCACTGCTCTAAAAGCTTTCAAATTTCACATATAACATCTTTAGAAGATTGTTTCACATGTTTGTTGAAAGCAAATCCCTCGGTCCATATTTGGACTCTCTATTGGAGCCCAAATGTTTAAATTAGTGTAGTATCAGGAATATTCTTTAAAAATCTTCTTCTTCAGATCCACCAATCAGAATCTTTTTGTATTTGGTATGCAGCATCCTTAGGGAGGTGAGATTCAATTTTATTCAAGCCAAGTCTCTGGGTGCATATTTGGACTTCCTGTGGGAGTCCAAATTATAACTTAGTTCAGTATGAGGAATTTTCTTTAAAAATCCCCTTCTTGAGATTCAGCAGTAGGAATGTTTTAATATTTGGGAAACAGTATCCTTAGGGAGGAGTGATTAAAGTTTGTTTAAGCCAAGTCTCTGAGTTGATATTTGGGCTCCCTGTGGGAGACCTAATTGTAACTTAGTTCAATATGAGAAACATTCTTTAAAAATCTTCTTCTTCACATCCACCCCTAAGAATCTTGTGATATTTGGTATTCTGTATCGTTGGGGGGTGAGATTCAAATTTGTTAAATCCTAGTCACTGGGTTCATATTTCGGCTCCCTGTGGGAGCCTGAATTATAACTTAGTTCAACGTGAGGAATATTTAAAAAAAAAAATTTTCTTCAGATCCAGTAGTCAAAATCTTTTGATATTTGGAATACAGCATCCTTGGGGAGGTGAGATTCAAGTTTGTTCAAGCCAAGTCCCTGGGTTCATATTCGGGCACCCTATGTGAGCCCAAATTATAACTTAGTTCAATATGAGGAATATTTAAAAACATTTGTTTTACAGATCCGCCGATCAGAATGTTTTAATATTTGGTATATGGTTTTTTTAATGGGGCAGATGCAAGTTTGTTCAAATCAGGACCCTCGGTTGATAGTTGTCAGTGTCAGGTGAGCGCTCTCAGGTCCCTTGGGGCCTTATGTTTTCTCATTGATTCAAAATGAGTTTTGAAGGGGTTTGAGGAATTTTATGCAAAGAACCCCAATTCACCCAAATGACCCTTCCTCCCCCCCCACACTCCAACTCCCCAAGCTAAACTAGATTAACTATATTAACGTGTGGATGCTGAATGTGGTCTTAAATCCTTCTTTAACCCTTCACCTAACTTGAAAAGCAGACGACACTTGCAAAAAAAATTCTTGAATAATTAATTTTTTTTCATTTTTTTGTCTCAAAAACATAGGTTATGACCCTCGTTGGATCGAGCTCGATGAGCTCGTTCCAATGAGGGACCATAACCTATGTTTTTGAGACAAAAAATGAAACAATAAAGAAAATTAATTGGCGATTTTTGAGAATAGCGCTGGCCGGTTTTGGCCGTTACGTTAGGTAAAGGGTAAGACAATTTGATCAAGTCTGCTATTAAGGCCCCTGTTTTTTTGTCTCTTAACGACAATGCTTAAGATCCCTCATTGGAGCAGGCATGCACTGAGCTTGTTCCAATGAGGATCAAAAGCTAATTTTTTTTAGGCAAAATTTTAAAAAAATTTTTGTTATTTGAAAAACTATTTTGCAAGTATTCCCTCCCATTTGTGTTGGAGAAAGGGTTAAATATCCATTGTAGTGACTGAAAGGATTCATATGCTGTGGTGGTACTTCATATACCAGGATTTAATCCATGGAACTTGGGAAAGGGGCCATTTTGGGGTAGTGAGGATCCACAAAAGACACCAAAACTTATCAAGTTTGAGCAAACTGCATCATAATTTAAGGAACACCAAAAGATCAGTGGTGCCTGACAATTTATCAGGAACCACAGATCTGTAGAGGCCTTTGGAAATGAGGTTCTTAAACCAGTTCAGGCAATGTATCCTCTATGAAACCCATATTCCATGGAAGTTGAGTGTCTCGATGAATGCATGTAATATGTTCAGTACTTTGTCTCATTGGTACTTGAATTGGATTACTGGATAATGTAGGTCAGCAGGGCTTAAAATTCATACAAGAATAAGAATTGATTCACACAAATGATTAATCCTTTACCCAACATAACGTTCCAAACCGGGCGACGCTATTCTCAAATATCGCCAATTAATTTTCATTATTTTTTAATTTTAGTCTCAAAAACATAGGTTATGACTCGTTCCAACGAGGGGTCATAACCTATGTTTTTGAGACGAGCTCGTTCCAATGAGGGGTCATAACCCATGTTTTTGAGGCAAACAATTAGTTATTCAAGAATTTTTTTTGCAAGTGTCGTCTGCTTTTCATGTTAGGTAAAGGGTTAACCACCAAAAGCCTGTGTGTTGGATCATATGTTCTATGCGCACATGTATGAGAAACTCGTCAAAATTGAAATTGAAACCTTCGAGGTTAAACTCGCTTAAAAAGTATGGCGTTTGCCATTTACTTTGTCATATGTACTTAATGCACTCACATGAGTATAATAACAGTACTCTCAAATTCAAATTTTTTAAGAATAGAAAATTGCTTCTCACAACAGGAGTGTGCGAGAATCAAAACTGATTCTTGTGAAACCTGACAAATTTTTAGGCCTGGTCAGAGAAATCATGGTTAGTTCAACTGGGAATTTTTACTGTTGAATTAATATTGGAAATGGGGCAAATATTCAGCTCCATGAAGGGATTGAATAAAATATTGTATTCTGATAGAACCTAAACTATTTTGCTGGAATGGACTTTCCTTGTTCCAATTCATTGGTGAGTGCCTAATGACATTTTCCAAAATAAATTTGTTTTGTTTGAATTCTGATTAACCCCTTACCTAACATGAAAAGCAGACGAAACTTGCAAATAAAATCCTTGAAGCACTCATTTTTTTTATTTTTTGGCATCAAAAACATACCTTATGACCCCTCATTGGAACGAGCTCCTTGAGCTTGTTCCAATGAGGGGTCATAAGCTATGTTTTTGTGACAAAAAATGAAAAAAAAAGTGATACAGTGGAGCCCACTTAATTGGATATCTTTTAATTGTATATCCTTGTTAATTGAATATAATTTTCAAACACAAAACCATTTACCATACCTTCAGTACAAATTTGATCTGTTAATTGCATATGGGTTGTAGAGTAAACTCCTGTTAATTGTATATAAATTTTTGTAATATGTCAAAAAAATTACTGTGACACGCACCAAATTCCCCTTATTTATCAACCTTTTTGGCCCCACTGCATCCAATATAGGCATTTATTCTATTATATCTTGTTTGACAGAGCTCTATGAGCTCTGTCAAACAAGATATAATAGAATAAATGCTCAGTTTACCTCCAGAACACAAGAAACTGACCATATCCCTGTTAATTGTATACTCTTGTTAATTGAATAATTTTCACTGGCAAAATGGATATTCAATTAAAAGGATTCTACTGTAAAAATTTAATGGTGAATTTTGTGAATAGCGCTGACCAGTTTTGGCATTATGTTGGGTAAAGGGTTAACAATACTAATTGAGCTCTAGGTCAGGTAAAGGTCAAAAAAGTTTAATTTGTATCATCCTCATATATTTCTCATCATTCAGTTTCTGTATCTTTTGTTCACCACCGACTAATTTTCTTAATTGTATTCTCAGCAAGACATCCAACACACCACCTCATCATCTCACCACGAGGTGTCCCTATTACATCATTTTGCCCAAATTTTCATCAATTACCTAAGAGGGTATTATTTCACCTGACTGCCCATGTTGATATCATTACAGCATCACCCTAATAATAGTAAGCAAAGATGACCACGCTAATGATTGTCACTTCAATAAACTCCTGGACAATGTCTATCAGAGTATTGTGCTCCTGTGTGGTAAAGACGATGTCAGCAGCATAAAAAATGTTGAGAGATTCAAAAGAGAAATAAGAGTGAGTATTGTTGTTGCCTTTAGAGACGTAGCTATTGTAAATATATAGCTTGAAGCTTATTGATATCCGGTTGTCCTTTCTGTCATGACCACTACAAAGCAGTGAAAAGTGCCCACCCAATTCAATATCTATGCTTGTAAATTAATCAATGCTACTTTTTATAATATATTCTTGACAAACAGTAGTTGGTGACATTGCTTTGACCTTCCTTGATAGGTTGGTATTGTAAATGTAAAATCTTACTCACCTAACCTTCTATATACTGATATGGAATTCTGACACCAAAGTAACCCTGGCTGTCGAAAGTGTCATTAAACCCCAATAAACAAATAACTGATGTGGAAATAGCAAAATTTCAAGCAGCAAAGTTTTCTGTAAGGCCACACAAAGTAGATCTTATGTTTCTCAAGCCATTTTTTTGTAAAATTGCATGTGGGCAGGTGGTTTTTTATTTTATTTTTTATTTTTGTAATCATTTCTTTGCTATCAAAAGTTCATGTTCTTGGTTTGTTTTATGTTTTAGGCCTCATGATCAGCAGAATAGCATGGGTGGTGGTGTATTTTGTACCTTCAGTTCAAGAAGACTTTGCAATGCTAAGGCACTCAACAAATTTATCAATTTTATTAACTTGGTTAAAATATCCGACATAAACCATTTAATTTTTAGCCCGACTGTTTAAAGTCAGGGCTGTAGTCATGACTTTCGTCCGCCCATCCATACATCTGTCCATCCATCCATCTGGCCATCCATCCATCTGTCTGTCTGTTCATCTGTTAACAGAGTTTTTGATTAAAGTTTGTGGTTAAAGTTTTTTTACTGAAGGTTAATGTTTTTTTTCTTTTTTAGTAATATTAATTACTATTAACTGTATCATTCTCATTATGTTTCATGTTATTTGGGGAAATATTTAACACCTTTTTGCAGTCAATTTAACTTAGAACTTCCAGGTTAAAGTTTTTGGTTAAAGTTTTTTGTTTACAAAGTTACACCTTTAATTCTTCAAACAGTTTAGTGGAATGTCACTGTTTCTCATTTGGAACAATGTCTACTGTCTACTGAACCTTTCTACAGTGATTTTAATTAATATTGGCAGGATTTTATTATTATTATTCCAACTTAACTTATAAACTTAACTGGTAGAGTGCTGGAAGCCCATATTTGGGCTTTATTCTGAAGCGCAGGTGCCACAACTTAATGGCTTCAAATTCTGTGGATGTGCTTCATATTATTTTTGAACTGAAATTATTTAGTGTGTGAGGATTTGCCTTGTTAAAATTTATGGGAGAGTGCCACTAGGCACTCTCCCATAAATTGTAACAAGGCAAAGAGACATGGACCAATCCAGATGACCAAAAATGATTTAGCACTCTACCAGTTAATAATTTACATTCACTGTACCTAAATACAGTCAAATCCCACCACTTTGCAAGTGGAAAATATTCAGTTAAGAGGAGTATACAATTAATAGGAATGGGTCATTTTCCTATCTGATAGTGACAACTTGGCATTTATTCTATTTTATCTTGTTTGACAGAACACATTGAGCTACGTCAAACAAGTTGTAATAGATTACTTGCCTATATTGGATTATTGATATGGAATTCATAAGTTGTCACAATAATTCTTTGAAGATTACAATATTTGTTATTCATTTGACAGGAGTTTACCAAGCAATTAACAGGTAAATTTTGTATTGAAGGTATGACACATGGTTTGGTGTTTGAAAGTCATATGCAATGCAGCAGGGATTTGCAATTAAGAAATATTCAGTTAAGCAAGCTCCATTGTATAACAGAATATGAAGTCACTTAAAAACTGTGGTATATGCTGTAGTATAATATCATGGAATTATTTTTTCTATCAATATACAAATGTATATCAATAACTTTAAGAGTAATGTTCTTGGATTAATGTCATTAGGCATAATGTCTTGCAGTATAATGTAATGGAACCATTAAAGTTAGACCACCAATATACATGTACATCACCATTGTAGGCATACTGTGTTACAGTATAATGTCATGGAACCATTAAAGTTAGCCCACCAGTATACACGTACATCACCATTGTAGGCATACTGTGTTGCAGTATAATGTCATGGAACCATTAAAGTTAGACCACCAGTATACATGTACATCACCATTGTAGGCATATTGTGTTACAGTATAATGTCCTGGAACCATTAAAGTTAGACCACCAAAATACATGTACATCACCATTGTAGGCATATTGTGTTACAGTTTAATGTCCTGGAACCATTAATGTTAGACCACCAATATACATGTACATCACCATTGTAGGCATACTGTGTTACAGTATAATGTCATGGAACCATTAAAGTAAGACCACCAGTATACATGTACATCGCCACTGCAGGCATACTGTGTTACAGTATAATGTCATGGAACCATTAAAGTTAGACCACCAATATACATGTACATCACCATTGTAGGCATACTGTGTTACAGTATAATGTCGTGGAACCATTAAAGTTAGACCACCAGTATACATGTACATCACCATTGTAGGCATACTGTGTTACAGTATAATGTCATGGAACTATTAAAGTTAGACCACCAGTAAACATGTACATCGCCACTGTAGGCATACTGCATTACAGTATAATGTCATGGAACCATTAAAGTTAGACCACCAGTATACATGTATATCAACATTGTAGGCATACTGTGTTACAGTATAATGTTATGGAACCATTAAAGTTAGACCACCAGTATACATGTATATCAACATTGTAGGCATAATGTGTTACAGTATAATGTCATGGAACCATTAAAGTTAGACCACCAGTATAATGCAATGGAACCATTAAAGTTAGACCACCAGTATACATGTATATCAACATAGTCAGTATAATGTGTTACAGTATAATATCATTGTGCCATTACAGTTAGACCACCAGTATACATGTACATCAACATTTTTAGGTGTATTATCTTACAGTATTATGTCATGGAACCATTAAAGTTAGCCAACCACTATACTTGTATATCAACAATTTTAGTCATAATGTCCTTGAGTACAATATAATGTTTGTTACTAATATAATGCCCACTCATTGCTAAAAATGTGCAGTTGATGTTCATGCTTATCAATCATTCTGAAGCAGTGAAGGTATTGAATTATTTCCACAGGTATCAGATTTTCTTTACTGCCGTTCACTTCTGGCAACTTCTCATTTATTCTATTCACAATATTGCAATGTCATGGCTTCTGAAATTTCGTCTCCACTAAAGTTTTTAATCACGGATTTAAGTAATTTTGTGTTGCATCTGATGTCTAACACTTAGCACACAGTGGTTCTTTAACATTCTCTTTCGCATACAGGGAAAAATCTGAGAGTCTTGATTAACCATTGTGCAGAAATATGTGACCATAAATACAAATAAATAAATGAATAAATAAATAAATAAATAAATAATCTGAGAGTCGAAATTTGTCAGATTAGTGGCTTATTGTCCCTTTAACTCTTTACCCAACGTAACGGACAAAACCAGCCAGCGCTATTCTCAAAAATCGCAATTAATTTTTATTATTTTTTCATTTTTTGTCTCAAAAACATAGGTTATGACCCCTCCTTGGAACGAGCTCGATGAGCTCGTTCCAACGAGGGGTCATAACCTATGTATTTTTATACTGTACCAATGACCCAGACATAGCTGGTGCTAACTCTTAAAATATAGGGCCAAACACAAATTTTGCCCCCCAATCCCCAAAATTTGCATCTAAAACTAAAGAAAACATGTCCTGAAAGGCCCTCCACACTTCGCCCCTACTGCGCATGCGCAGTGTCAAGGACGTTCCGAAATTGGCGCCATTTAACATTCTAAGTTTGGCCCTTCATCAGTTAACATCTGACTGATCTTTGTGCTTTTAAATCTCAGTTTAAATGATGCCAGACACATAAATATTAGTGAAATGGTGATTCTAAGGAGGATAGAAAAGGAGGAGAGGAAAAGAATGTGTGACAGAATATTATCAGGGCTGTAACTTAAAATTTTTTAATGAAATTATGTTAAGTTACCTATTTTCAAGGCAGCAGCCATTTTGTTGTCATTCTGATTATTTAGTTACACTGTTTTTTCAAGTGTTTTTCCTCTCTCCCTGTCCTTTAAGTTCCCCCTTGCTATTCTCCCATGCTTTTGGCATAGTTTCTGTAATTATTATTACTAAAATTTCTTGGGAGTTTTAGCGGTATAACAGAATGAATTCTGTTCTTTCCCCATGTTTACGTCTTCACCTAAGGGTGGTTAGGCGTTGTGTTCTGCATCTACCATCTGATGTTCTGCAGTTTCTTCCCTGGAAGTCTCTGTTTTGCATCAGATGGTGTATTTTTGGTAACTGATTTCGGGCCTGGGTGCCTGGAGTCTTATTTTAGTGTTTTTACACTCATTGTTTACATTTACAACAGCCCTCTGTGTGAGGGGGGGGATTTCTAAATAATAATATCTTTATGTTATTTTAATTATAACTAGATACATTATTATTGTTCGTAAGTGTTGAATAAATTGTTTAAAATATTTTTAAAATTTTTGTCCACACTTAGGCTTGGGATCCATTGGGGCTCAACGTTACTTTTCAGAAACTTGGGCTGTTCTGAAAAAATATTTTTTCAAAATATTTTGATTTCAATTATTTTTTCTATATTAATGGATCATATTATTATTATGTATTTTGATTGCCAGGGGTTAGTGCGAGTACCAGGACTTGTTTTCTTTTCACATTGAAAGGATATTGATCAATTGCTTTAAGAGGAAGTCTTCCTCTGACCTTATTATCATTCTATATGTGGTCAGTGTACTCGCATTAACTCCTGTTCTGTATCGTATGATTTCGATGACAATATGGGAAGCGTATGTCACGGTATGTTGTTGGGGATTTGGACACTCCGGTCCTTTCCCCGCAGGGTCACTCTACTTTATCAATTTCTATTTCAGACGATCAAGATTAGGGTGATGTATCTGTGATGTCTTCCAACAGTGTGCCTCCGTCGTCACAATTAATGAAGGGCTAGCGGAAAAGTGCTCATGTAATACGCCAATTGCCTAAGAGGACCCTAGTAGGTTCGACGGCCTTTGACGTCCGCTAGCTCGCCCGGTGTAGCGTCCATTCACCGAATGGTTCGGCAGCCGGGTTCGTCCGTTGCGGTCTAGAAGGAATTTTGGGGTGATGCGAGCACTATAAAATTAACTTAATGCACACCCAGTGACGGCGGATCGGAGGGAGAACGGAGGAAGCCTTTTAGTCCGGTTCATAGCTCGTTCCGGTCCATCCGGACGGCAAGCGAGAGAGGCCCCTCTCTCGTTCAACAACATCTGGCCCCAGATGTTGTGGTACAAATGTGTAGTTAGCGGAGCATACGTCCGTCGCTCGGGACGCTCCGTTGTATAGGCAGTCCGCTGAGACTGCTAAGGCTTCCTCTTCTCGTCAGCGCACACGACCGCACCTTGGCTGCGTGACCGCCGATATATTACCAGCTTCGCCGATCAAGGATTCTTCGGCGACCAGGTCACACCATCCGGCAGCCAGGGATTCGAGACCGATGGACTCCGGACGTTCGCATAGGAAAAGTATGCGGGAGCCATCTGATGCGGAGCTGCCCTCGGCGAAGCAGCGATAGACTGCGCCTCCGCAGGTCTCGACGCCGGACATTCTTGTGCACATAGCACAGCTTATCGCAGCATCCCAGCAGCCGACAGAAACGGTGTCGGATCGAGAATTATCCGACAGCGCTGGGTCGGTAGCCGGGGACTCGAGGCCTGCAGACTCCGGACGTTCGCATAGGAAGTGTGCGGGAGTCAACGTACACGGAGCTTCCAGCGGCAATGCATCGTAAGTCCGCTACTGCACAGGCCTCGGGAACGGACGTGCTTTCCTTAATAGCACAGTTTATCGCAGCATCCCAGCATCAACTGAATCTGTCGCATATATTTTATCCGACGATGCTGGGTCGGGACGCTCCGCGGAAGCGGGTACGGACGTCCGAAAGTTTCATCCGGTCCGATGGGATACCGAAAGGGATTCGGTGGATTTCAAGCTTTCCCTTTCGGAACAACATATGCTGCGATGCCGGATAAGAAACTGATAGCGTCGGTGGACTTAGAAATTTTTGGTTCGGTTCAGGGACATCGTCCCTCAGTTCCGACATAGTCCAATAATGTCACACAAACTTTCGAATTATTGAACGACGCTATATATATTATTATTTTATGCTTGCTATCCAAGCATTTCTGGTTTCTTGTTCGAAGAGTTATGGAGATGTCTTTCAAAAGTGTGCCTCTGTCGTCATAGTTAATGAAGAGTTAGCGGCAATAAGTGCTCATGGAATATGTCTATCGCTTACGGAGTGACATTCGCTAGCTCACCCGGTGTAGAGTACATTCATCGAATGGTTCGGCTGCCGGGTTCGTCCGTTGCGGTCTAGGAAGGAGATTTGGGTGATGCGAGCACTTTAATTACTTTAGTACTCACCCAGTGACGGCAGATTGAGGACAGATCGGAGGAAGCCAACAACATAGGGGACCGCATGTTGTGGTTCAGATATTTTACATTCGGAGCATATGTCCGTTGCTCGGGACGCTCCGTTATATTGACAGTCCGAGAGACTGTCTTTAATGCTTCCTCATCCTCACAGCAGGGCACACGACCGCACATTGGCTACGTGACCTCGAGTATCCGATCAGTTTCGGCATTCAGTGATTCCACAGCGAATAGGTCGCGCCATCCGGTAGCCAAGGGACACGAGGCCTATACACTCCGTTCGCTCGCATATTGGAAGTATGCACGGGGTAACGATCTCGGAGCTTCCTGCGGCAATGCATCGTAAGACCGCTGCTCCTCAGGCCTCAGTGACGGACGTGCTATCCGAGTTAGCACAGTTGTTTCGCAGCATCCCAGCAATTGACGGTTTCTCGGTCGAATCAGGAATTATCCGACGGCGCTGGGTCGGTGCGGTCCGCGGTTGCATCAAGCTACGGACGACCGAACGCTTTATAGGGTCCGACAGGATGGCGAAAGGGATTCGAAAGATTTCGAGTTTTCCCTTTAGTAGTATCGGAAGATGCCTTTCATATCTTATGGCATTTCTTCCAGTGATTATTTTTCGGACTTCATTGCTGCGATCTTGGATAAGAGACTTATAGCGTCATTGGACTCGGATTTTTCGATCGGTACAGGGACTTTGTCCCTGACTTACCGACGCAGTCCAATATTGTCATTACAACATGTGTTTTATTTTTCGACGCTATATATTTATATATATATACAAGCCTGCTACTAAACATGATAGTTTAGTTTCTTGTCCGCGTGGCTCATTTCTGCCATTTTATCTTTTTTACATATAGTTTATTTTGGCAGAGCAGGGCATACCGAGAGTTCATATGCGTCTAGACGGTGTGATTAAAGACTGCATATATTCTTTTCGCCGTTTATGTCTTTTCCAATTTCAATGTTGGGAACGACATTATGTATAGTAGACTTAACTTAGACGCTTTATTATACGTAATCCGCCTTACTGAGGCGTTATCATTACGTCTTCAAGAAAAGATTTACGGGATATTATTCTCAATGTAATTTCTTTTGAGGGCAGTAGTTTGTTCACGTATAACTCCGCCCTTCAGTGGCTGATTGGAGTTGGTTAGACGTGATGCAGCCCTAGCTACATCCACGCGTGGATAGTAGGTTAAGAACTCTCTCAGAGTCGCTTCGTTCTCGGAGGAGCTTCTCTTCGACGGCAACTTTCCGGCAATCCATGAATTGCTTGATTTATACATTCTCTTGTCTATCTAGTGTTACAAGAGATTCAGACTGGGGCAAACATTCGGTGGTTGACTCAGAGAGTGCCGCCGCAGTTGCCGGACCCGAGTGTGGCTGTTATGACGGTTGCCAGTCAAACAGATTGGGATATATACTGATCCCTACGGATTCGAAGTGCCAGGGTCTTTGGGTTCCGCAGTCTTTTAACTATCAGTTTAACTTCCGTGGAATAATGTTTTAGGCTTGCTTTATGTCATTGCATGAACATTATTCAGAAACGCATGCCCAAATTCCTGTCCTTTTATTCGACAGTAGTGGCGTATCTCCGGAACCAGGGAGGCACTCTTTCGTTTCCGTTATTCAATTTAATGGAAAGAATCCGTCTGTTGGTTATACTACACCAAGTTCAGTTTTGGTCCGTCATATTCTGGGTCGTCTGATTGTTTTATCGCACTCCCGTTCTCTTACGGGTCGCTTGTTGCTGTCAGAATGGACTCTCAACAAACAAGTATTTAATCAGATTTGCTATCTATGGGAGCGCCCAATGATGTTTTATTTATGACACAGCTTGCTAATCAATTGCAGACGTATGTGTTGGCTTGTCCAGATCTCTGAGCTAATACTGTTAACGCTCTATTGATCTATAGGACGGAATGATAGGATACGCGTATCCTCCGGCGCTGTTGTTTTAGCAGGTATTGCTAAGATAAACAACCACAATACATTTCTGTTGATAGCATCTCTATCTTCACAGAGATCATGAGTAATTTACTCTCTTGTCTACTGTGGATCTTAACGTGAAATCTTCCTCTATGTGAGGATCTTTTTTCACTGGGTAAATCGTGTCATCTTTATCACAACCAGCAAGGTCGCAACCTTCATGTATTCCGTTGTGTGGTCCGTATTGCATTGTAAGCACTGTACTGGACGAGCTTTGGACGCGATTTCTTACTATAGGAGATCCTCTTCTTCGCTATTCTATGCGACTAAAGTGGAGGCTCTTCCGTCGTGGTGTAGGGATCATTATGTTCATATGGTTGATCCCTCCATACTACTCATTGCTATTTTTTAGTATACTTGTTTCACAAGATCTACTGCAGCCTGTTGTTATTTAGGTTATAGGTTTATGTTACCTCATACCTATGCACTCTACGATAGTTTACATTTGAGTCTTTTGTCTCTTTATCTAAGTCAGTTAGTAACTTTTTGATAAATAGACTTAGAATCTTTAGATTAAATTCCTATACGGATTTTAACTTCGGTTCTTATTTAGCTAAGTAATCATTTGAGCCTCTGGAAACAGTAGTTTTCAAATTCTGACCTTTTAGACAGTAATTCTGTTGGTTTCTCTTTTACTGTAGAGTCAGTGAGTTTCATGCACTATCGATGGATGATTTTCACTTTCATAGTTTCGGAATCATTACTTCCGTTACTATTTAGGTTGGATTGTTGCATAAGAGTTAGGCTCCTATTATCTGGAACCTATTATTTTAAGGTCCTTCCGTCTTCGTATGGGCATAGGCCTTTACTCTTTCCGGGTACAGTTTATGTATTTATAAACAGATATCTGTTTATTACAAGGGCGTAAGCTTCTTCTGTCTTTGATGTCTAGTAGAAGGACGTTACGCTCCATTTTATTGTTAATGGATTCTATTAACTAGCGTACTGCTTATGGTATATCATTGGCTTAGCAGTTGTGCTTAAGATTTCGGCTCATGAAGTAAGAGTTCTTCTACTTCTTGGGCTTACATTAATAGTGTTGCTATTATAGATTTTTGAAGGCTGCTCATTGCGCTCAGCCATCCATTCATGAATTTTATCTCAGAAATATCGAGTCCATTTCTGGAGGCCTCTATTGTTAGGTCTATTCTCTACTGCTCAGAATGTCATTCACTTAACAGTTGCTACTATAGCTAGGTAGGCTGTCTGTTTCGGCAGTGTCTCCGTTCGGCTGCCCTCTTCGCTCTGGGCTATTTGACCCAGGGCAAGAAAAGGGGGGGGGAGGGTGTTCCCTTGGGTCACCTGTTTTTTACTATGAAAACAAGGGGATACCTCCTCCGGAGTTAGTAATTCTGAGCTGTTATTGGGATGGTTGTTTAGTGAGAAGTTAAGTTTATAAAATTCATTCAAGTCTTAGTTTTTAAAGTATAGCTTTTGAATATTGCATATGTCAACGGACATGATTATGCAATTCTCACACACTTTTAGGAGTATAAGAGTCTCTATTCTCTAGACTTACTTTATTATTGGCTTACTTTAAAAATTATTAGTATAAGGATTATTGGATATTAATAGAGTACATGGATGTATGAAGCTCAATTTTTGGAAGGTGTTGTATCTTTCTAATTTATCATAAATAAGAAAGATACATGTAAGGCCTATTACTTCTTTTCCCTACAGGGGATGACTCTATTTTATTTTATTGAGCGTATTCCATTTGGCTCTATGTCCTTGGCCCTCCAGCCTTTTTACTATTCAGCTATGTCTGGGTCATTGGTACAGTATAAAAATGTTAAAAAATTTATAGTAATTTATATATTTTTTATACTTACCAATGACCCAGACGGGGATGGCCCTCCCAGGAGTTGGGAACTCTTGCCTCCCCGCTGAGTACATAGCGCTTACCAGGCACTGGTTATTAGAATGATAAATGGCGCCAATTTCGGAACGTCCTTGACACTGCGCATGCGCAGTAGGGGCGAAGTGTGGAGGGCCTTTCAGGACATGTTTTCTTTAGTTTTAGATGCAAATTTTGGGGATTGGGGGGCAAAATTTGTGTTTGGCCCTATATTTTAAGAGTTAGCACCAGCTATGTCTGGGTCATTGGTAAGTATAAAAAATATATAAATTACTATAAATTTTTTAACTTTTGAGACAAAAAATGAAAAAAATTAGTTATTCAAGAATTTTTTTTTTGCAAGTGTCGTCTGCTTTTCAGGTTAGGTAAAGGGTTAACCCTTTACCTAACGAATCGGCCACACCCACCCACATAATATGCAAATTCAGCAGTTGAAAAAATATTTTTCAAAAAGTTTCAATGAAACCATATCATGTGACCCCCTCATTGGAACGAGCTCATCGAGCTCGTTCCAGTGAGGGGTCACATGATGTGGATTTGTTGAAATTTTTGGAAATTTTTAAAAAAATGATATTTAAAATAATAAATTCTGATATCGTCTGCGTTGGGTAAAGAGTTAAACGCCAATCAATAAATAAATGATCCCTAGAACCCTGATGACATAAGAAATACTCCACAGCTGTGTTTATACGTGTTTATAATAGGGCTTTAATGTAACTTTTTCCCTCTCAAGGGTAACTGCGTTGTGCCCATGGGCAAGGCACTTAATACTGATTGCCCATGTGGGGGTAAGGTGGCATTGTGTATTGAGGCATACTGCGCATCGATAGTGCACTTGTCTTCAACCAATGCTAACCCTGCTTGTGCGGAGTTAGTACGTTAGGGAGTCTGACAGTTACATGCCATTGCTCAGTGGTTCTCTCAAGGTACTCCGGCTTCCTCCACCTGTGATCCTGGCTGTTGAAAGTGTCATTAAACCCTAATAAATAAATAAATTAACGTAACTTTTGACAACCAATTGGTGGAGGAAGCCAGGTGCTTGGAGAGAACCACTGAGTAGTGGCGGGCAACTGTTTGACTCCCAAATTACTAACACTGAACAAGGAGGGTATTTGGCGGTTAAAGGCATACCACAGCTATGAAAAATTCTTTTGTAAGGAATCAAACATTCCACAAATAATCCCTTTTTTGACTTAGCTCACTCAATACTGTCAAACAGAATATCAGATTAATCCTCTGCACTATGATGTTGAAATACCCAAATTTTAAGGTTCTAGTTTTACCATGTGTACTTAACCAATTCAGTTTTGTTTGACAGAGCTCTGAGTGAGCTCTGTCAAACAAGATTGAATTGGTTGAATTTCCAGTTGCATTATGGAATAGTTTGTACATTATTGTGCAGAGAACGTGGGGGCGTGGTGTACTAATGTGTACTGCACGTCGATGGTGCACTCATCTTTAATGTGTACTGCACGTCGATGGTGCACTCATCTTTAACCAATGCTAACCCTGCTTGTGTGGAGTTCGTATGTTTTTTGGGAGTCTGACGGTTGCCATTGGTCAGTGGCTCTCTCTGGGTACTCTGGCTTCCTCCATCCATAATACTGTCTGACAAAAACCAACCCAGGCTGTTGAAAGTGTCATTAAACCCAATTAAAATAAATAGTACAGAGGGTTAATTTCGTAATTTTCTACTGAAAACATTATTTTTGATGTTAGAGCGCCGGGTGTTAATAGTCTCTCAAATTGTTCCTGTAAGTAAGTTGTCAATACTCTAGGTATGAGTCATGCATGCATGTTGTATTTTATGTTGGTAATGAGTATGATTAGAAATGCATACTAATATTAGTTTTATTGCTGCACTGAAGCACTTTTTTCTTGTTCAATCATTAATATCAATACACTTAACCCATCACTGTCATTGAGAGATATAGAGGTGTGCAAACAAATCAGTGCATTTAGGCCACACAAAGTAGATGTTCTGTTTCTCAGGCCATTATTTGTGAAATTGCATGCGGGCGAGCGTTTTTTGATTTTATTTTATATTTCAGTAATTACTTCTTTGCCATCAAAAGTTCATGTTCTTGGTTCGAGTTTTAGGCCTCATAAACTACAGAATGGTGTATTTCATCCCTTGAGTGCAAGAAGGCTTTGCAATGCTAAAGCATTGCAAAGCCTTCTTGCACTTTAGGGACAAATTCACAAATTCATCAATTTTTTTAACTTGGGTAAAATATCAGACGAAAACCATTTAATTTTAATTTTTTTAAAGTTTAAATTGGTTATAAAAAGAAAGCATGCGGCAGCCAAAAGGACCATGTGGGAGGCCCTGAGAAACAAATTTTTTTATTTTTTTTAGGCCTTACTTCAGTTCTGTAATTACAAAAAAGGAAAAAATATTTTCAAACTACTGGATCTATCCACTTCAATCCTCTCCATACTATAGGATCTCGCACAAGGAAAAAAACGTAATAATAATAATAATAATTTTCAGCCTAAAATCCACAAAATGTGCTCTTTGGCTTCACACAGAAAAAAAGGAAATGATTTCTTATCTGCATATTGGTGCAGAAAGCTTGTTTGTAGAGATGCCTTTTCAAACCAGCTTTGAATGACTCGGTTTCCTGTGGTAGTCTCAGGTGACTCGGTAAAAGGTTCCAGAGGTTAGGGGCGGCGATCAAAAAGGCCCTGTCACCTGCGGGCTTTTTTGTAAGAATAATGAATTTGAGATGGTATTTTTATTTGTTTTTTTTTTATATCTATTTCAATATCTTACCTATCAAATCATGGCTCATTGGAGTAAGTATGTTGTGACCCTCATTGAGAAAAAGATTG
The DNA here is from genome assembly GCA_031216915.1 of Pictodentalium vernedei. NCBI lineage: Eukaryota > Metazoa > Mollusca > Scaphopoda > Dentaliida > Dentaliidae > Pictodentalium > Pictodentalium vernedei. Next base: position 399,236,499 of record CM062289.1, read on the forward strand.
TTTTAACCCTTTTCCTAACACGAATGGTGGACGACACGTGCACATAAAATTCTTGAAAAACTAAATTTTTTCCTTTTTTTGCACAAAAAACAGCTTATAACCCTTCATTGGAATGAGCTCCATGAGCACATTCCAATGAGGGGTCATAAGCTGTGTTTTTGAGACAAATAATTAAAATTGATTCGTAATTACATTACATAGTATTTCAAAGGATGCTTACTTAAACACAATGTAACCCTGGCTGTTGATAGTGTCATTAAACACCAATAAGCAAATCAACAGAAAAAAAAGGATTCTTGCTTTAGTCATCATTATAAACAGGCCTTTAAATTCATTTATTTTTGGCACACTGTTTTGCCCCAATTTTGAGCACATTAAAACAAGAAATAACAGCCTTATCATGTTTTATTGCCATGCCTTTCTTTGTGTATCTATGGTCATATTATAATGGAAGTTATTCTCAAATGTAAAAGAGACACAGAGAATTTATATATTTTTCTTGGTGTCTTCACACCTTCTCAAATTTAGGCACACCTGTAAACGATGTGAAATCTGAAGCCCTGTTATAAAATTTATCCTTTCTGGAAAAGGTAATAGATGGATAAGAATTGCAATTCCTGTCCACTTTTTCAGTATTTGTCTTGAGCTTCCCTGTGGGAACCCAGGAAGTGAAGCAGTGCTTGTTTACTGTGGTAAACATGCTATGTTTTATTGGTAAAATAGGACCCAATGCCTGGCGGTGGATGTCCTCTAAAATACCACCCAGTAGCCAATGCCTGGTGGTGGACGTCCTCTAAAATAGGCCCCAGTAGCCAATGCCTGGTGGTGGACGTCCTCTAAAATAGGCCCCAGTAGCCAATGTCTGGTGGTGGACGCCCTCTAAAATAGGCCCCAGTAGCCAATGTCTGGTGGTGGATGTCCTCTAAAATAGGACCCAGTAGCCAATGCCTGGTGGTGGATGTCCTCTAAAATAGGACCCAGTAGCCAATGCCTGGTGGTGGACGTCCTCTAAAATAGGACCCAGTAGCCAATGCTTGGTGGTAGATGTCCTCTAAAATAGGACCCAGTAGCCAATGCCTGGTGGTGGACGTCCTCTAAAATAGGCCCCAGTGGCCAATGCCTGGTGGTGGACGTCCTCTAAAATAGGACCCTGAAGGCAATACCTGGTGGTGGACGTCCTCTAAAATAGGACCCAGTAGCCAATGCCTGGTGGTGGACATCCTCTAAAATAGTAGCCAGTAGCCAATACCTGGTGGTGGATGTCCTCTAAAATAGGACCCAGTAGGCAATGCCTGGTGGTGGACATCCTCTAAAATAGGACCCACTTGCCAATGCCTGGTGGTGGATGTCCTCTAAAATAGGACCCAGTAGCCAATGCCTGGTAGTGGACGTCCTCTAAAATAGGACCCTGAAGCCAGTGCCTGGTGGTGGACGTCCTCTAAAATAGGCCCCAGTAGCCAATGCCTGGTGGTGGATGTCCTCTCAAATAGGACCCAGTAACCAATGCCTGGTGGGGGACGTCCTCTAAAATAGGACCCTGAAGCCAATACCTGGTGGTGGACGTCCTCTAAAATAGGGCCCAGTAGCCAATGCCTGGTGGTGGACGTCCTCTAAAATAGGACACTGAAGGCAGTACCTGGTGGTGGACGTCCTCTAAAATAGGACCCAGTAGCCAACACCTGGTGATGGACATCCTCTAAAATAGGACCCAGTAGCCAATACCTGGTGGTGGATGTCCTCTAAAAGAGAACCCAGTAGCCAATACCTGGTGATGGACGTCCTTTAAAATAGAACCCTGAAGCCAATACCTGGTGGTGGACGTCCTCTAAAATAGGACCCAGTAGCCAATACCTGGTGATGGACGTCCTCTAAAATAGGACCCAGTAGCCAATACCTGGTGGTGGACATCCTCTAAACTGGACAACATGGGTATAAACAATTGGGCTTGACTTTATATCCATGTTGCATGATTAGCCATTGTGCAGAAATATGTGACCTTAAACACTAATAAATAAATAAATATGTCATGAGCTGGAGATCAAGTAATGTAGGCAACCAAACAAGATGCTTTAGTATTTCTCTTTAGTCAATCAATAGGCGACCAAAACAATTGTTTGTCCATTTTTAGCAAGTTGCACACTAGGTTTGGAGCTATTTTTATCATTAGTTAAACTGTGGTGTAATTTTTCAGTTTTTTTGTCTGATTTCAGTTCTTTTCTCATACAATTACAAATTTTTCATTTCCTTAAATTTACATATCCAGACAGTCAACACTTGTCTAGAAATCACTGCCCAGGTACTTTGTCTATTGTCGGCAGGACCTCTTGAAGATAGCATGGTCAGAGCACATGCTCTGAAATTGCATATGCCTGAAATAGAGCTTTAACCCTCTGCACACTGATGTCAAAATAGCAAAGTTTTCAGCAGCAAATATTTTCCATAATGCAGTTCGATATTTAACCAAATATACCTTGTTTGACAGAGCTCAGAGAGCTCTGTCAAACAAGATATAATTGATTAAATTCAGTGATTGGAGAAAATTCTGTTGTACTACCAGAGTGCTAGGGGTTAAAGGTTATGGTGTTTTTAGAACAAGTTACAAAATTACTGTAGATATGATTTGTATTCATAAAATAATGCCACTATTGAACACATTGGCATTGGCATTTGTGGCGCTGTGGTAAAATGATACAAGATCAACTTATTCTGTATTTTCCTGATGTGAATTCCCCTTTGGTACTATCAGCAAATCTCAGTCAAGCCATATACTGAATATACTGATCCTGATACCAAGGTATATACCCCCTTAAAATATTGAAACCAATATCGAACTCAAAATTCCAATACCGTCCATCAACATATAACCTTGATGTATATTTATGGTTTATTGGATTGAGGTCTGGTAATCCTGCCAGGTATGTTACGACTAATGGTAGAATTATGGGTCTTCACAACAGTTGTACTTTATTTAACCCTTTACCTAACATGAAAAGCAGACGACACTTGCAAAAAAAATTCTTGAATAACTAATTTTTTTCATTTTTTGTCTCAAAAACATAGGTTATGACCCCTCGTTGGAACGAGCTCGTCGAGCTCGTTCCAACGAGGGGTCATAACCTATGTTGTTGAGACAAAAAATGAAAAAATAATGAAAATTAATTGGCGATTTTTGAGAATAGCGCTGGCCGGTTTTGGCCGTTACGTTGGGTAAAGGGTTAAATCTTGTCAATAGACGTTTCCCATCAGCAATGTCCACTTTGCACAGCTGATTTTGGATGAAGTGTGAACTATGCCTCCCCCTCCCCTCTTCCTCGGCTGTCTTTTCAGTTTAGCATGGTTTCACACATCATCAGACTCTCTTGTACATATCCTCCTTAACTGGTAGAGTGCTGGAAGCCCATATTTGGGTTTTAGTCTGAAGTGCTGGTACCACAACACAAAGGCTTCAAAATCTGTGGATATGCCTCATACAGTGGAACCCTGTTAATTGAATAGCCACTTTGCCAATGAAAATTATTCAGTTAACAGAAGTATTCAATTATTGTGTCACTTTCCTGTATTCTAGAGATAAACTTGACATTTATTCTATTCTATCTTGTTTGACAGAGCTCCATCAAACAAACAAGATATAATAGATTAAATGCCTGTATTGGATGTACTGAGGCCAAATAGGTCTATAACCAAAGGAAAACTGGGGAGAGTCAGGGTAATGTCTCGACATGTTACAAGATTTTTTATTCAATTAACAGGAGTTTACTCTATAACCTATATTCATCTATATAATTGAATATCCATTTTGCCAGTGAAAATTATTCAATTAACAGGAGTATACAATTAACAGGGATTTGGTCAGTTTCCTGTGTTCTGGAGGTAAACTAAGCATTTATTCTATCATAGAGCTCTGTCAAACAAGATATAATAGAATAAATGCCTGTATTGGATATAGTGAGGCCAAAAAGGTTGATAAACAAGGGGAATTTGGTGTGTGTCACAGACATTTTTTCGACGTATTATAAAAATTTATATACAATTAACAGGAGTTTACTCTACAACCCATATGCAATGAACAGATCAAATTTGTATTGAAGGTATGGTAAATGGTTTTGTGTTTAAAAATTATATTCAATTAACAGGGATACACATTTAAGAGATATCCCATTAAGTGGGCTCCATTGTACTAACATCATTGTGATGAAAGAACTCACAAAGGCGCAAACATCTCTCCCAATATTCAAGGTCTGCAAGCAGTTTGGATTTATCAACTTGCCTTGTTGGGATGAATTTCAGTCCTTTACCAAGACTAATTATTCTTTTGAGTGAACAACTTGATGTTTTTATTAGCTCTGCTGACAAAGTCAGCAGAGCTTTTCTTATACTGAATCGTCCGTCGTCCGTCTGTCTGTCCGTCCGTCCGTCCGTCCGTCCATCCGTCCGTCGTCAACATTTTATTTGTCTGAGCCATAATTTCTAAACCGCTGAATATTTTTCCACCAAACTTCATAACAATATGTATTATCAATAGACGGTGTGTCATCAATTATTCTGCGGTCTGTAAATCCACAGGGTCAAGGTCACAGGTCACAGGATCAAGAAAATCTTAAGATATTTTTGATATTTGTTTGTCCAAGCCATAATTTCTGAACCGCTGAATATTTTTCGGCTAAAGTTTGTAACAATATTAGTATTAGAAAACATGCCCATGCGATCAGTGGCCCTCAGCGGAGCTCTCTAGGCGTGACAGGCCTCTTGTATGTTTCCTTAACCTTAACCCACTGAACAGCAGCCATGACTTTTTCAAACAATTTCAACAAAACCATATCATGTGCCCCATCGTTGGAATGAGCTCGTTCCAACGAGGGGTCACATGATATGGTTTTGTTGACATTTTCTGAAATTTAATATTTTTTCAAGTGTTGAATTTGCATATTAAGCGGGCGGATGCGGACGATTCGTTAGGTAAAGGGTTAAACACAAAAAATCATTGGTGAAAAAATTCATTCAGTGTGCCAGAGAAAAATTTAATTAAATGAGCTCAAATTATCCTTAGTTCAGTGGTAAGAGAAATTTTGTCCTTGGCAGGAATATCTACCAGCAGCATGCAAGGAGTTAAACATTCCTTATGAATTCCATTGAATGTTCATCCTGATGTGATATCTATCACTACCAAGCAGTTTGTGGAGGGTGTGTTGTTGCTGGGTCACCCGTGGAATGGAGGTTCCACTCAAGCAATAATTGCAAATTTATTGCAAAGCATAACAAGCACAGACAATGAACCTCCGAGTTAAACCTGGAGGTCCATTGGCTGAAACATTGCTTGTTTTTTTTTTTTTTAGGGGATGGGGGGGTTGTCCATATATACTGAATTTGAAAGTGATACTTAGAGTGATAACTTTGCTCTGCAGGTGATGTTGTCACAATCCACTCTCCATGTACTGTAAGTTAGCCTACGAATACTCTGGCGTGGCCACGAGAGGGGCGGATGCATCTCCCCCCACTTTCCCTCAAAAAATCGTAGGGGGGTAAGGTCCATGAAGGTTAGGTTGTAGATTTGTAGATTGCTTGTCCTAATATCTGTGTTGGTGAAAAGCTAGACAGTCGTCAACACATGTAAAACCTCAAAATATCCACTCAGATGCAAGGAGATGGGGGTTTTTCAACCCTGGAATTCAGAATTTTGAATTCCAGGGTTCAAAAACTCTCATCGACAACCCTTGGCCGCCCCATGTCAGACACATTTATTTCCCTCTAGTGGAAACCCTGATTATTGTTACCTTCGTTATCTAGCTCAAACTTTGGAGATGCAAAATTCTGAGATGTGAAGGCTTGGAAAGCTTTTCCAGCATACACCACCCTAACCCCACCCCCACCCACCTATTAAAATGGAGCTAAGCCAGGCTCTGCGAGTTTGTCCCCCAACTTGCTTTAGGCTGGCTACGCCACTGTAGGGATATACTTTTACCCTACGACTATGGTAACTTTAACCTTCATAATACCTCTTCTCTATCTGTTCATTAAAACATATCTAACTCAGTATAAAATTGTGCAGTTGTCGTTTGATGTAAATGTTCTATGTATGCTTTGTCATTATTGTATGTCAAGAGAGGAGCTTCAGTAAGTTGCAATAACTTGTGTTCCAATCCTTTTGTCAGTCAAAATCTAACTACAATAAAATATGTTTAATAAAATGTACATAAGCTCTATTGCAAAAACAGAAAGTTAATGACACTTTCATGTACCTTACACGTTAAACTTTTCTTTTCAGAACAATTGTTTGACGTGTTATAGTTTTACACTTTATTTAACAAATAAGTGAAATCCTTTCCACAATATTTGTGAAAAAAACATAAAAAATTCTTTTATTTCATTTTCCAATTAAAACTTTGGCACAAACCACTTAAACTTTTCCACTATCACAGAATACTTGATGTTTTCTTCTTTTCCTTCCAAAAAAAAGCTAAAGGACATTTACATTTTTGCTTTTGATAATGTTTTGTGAGACACATTTAGTGTACAATCAATAGGAAGTGTACCAGGAATCTTTTCTTCCTGCAGGTTGATCATAATGTGATAATTATAAATGTATATTTAAATGTCAAAAAATAGAGAAAATTATAAATAGGGCCACACAAAGTAGATCTTCTGTTTCTCAGGCCATTCTTTTGTAAAAGTGCATATGGGTGGGCATTTTTTTTTTTTTGGGGGGGGGGGGGGGGGGGGGGGGGAAGGGGACTTTTAAAATAGCCGGTATCCATCCATGCAGCTGTGTGTCTGTGTGTGCATCTATCCCACTTTGGTTTCCCGATGATAACTTTAGTTATAGTTGGCCAAATCAAATGAAATGTGGTATGTTGGTGTATCATTATAAAATACAGGTCAAGTTCGAATCAGTGTGCATACCAACAATTTTTGCCGGAGTTTTGCCCCTTTTTTTTACTTCAAAAAATCATTTTTTTGGCTTCCTGATGATAACTTCAGTTATAGTTGTCCTAATCGAACAAAATTTGGTATGTAGGTGTATTGGCATAAAATACAGGCCAAATTCGAATCGGGGTGTGGTCCAACAATGTTTTCCAGAGTTATGCCCCTTTTTTATTCCAAAAATTTATTTTTGGGGGTTTCCCGATGATAACTTAAGTTATGGTTAGCCAAATGAAATGAAATTTGATATGCAGATGTATCAACATAAAATACAGGTCAGGTTCGAATCGGGGTGCAGTCCGACATTTTTTTCAGAATTATGACCCTTTTTCGACTTCAAAAATTCATTTTTTGGGGTTTCCCGACGATAACTTTAGTTGTTGTTGACTGATTCAAATAAAATTTGGTATATAGGTGTATTGACATAAACCACAGGCCAGGTTCAAAATGGGGTTTGGTCCAACATTGTTTGCCAGAGTTATGTCCCTTTTTTGACTTCAAAAAATTCAATTTTTTTCAAATACCTCAAATTGCACACTTTTCGGGGGACGTGAGGCCTTTTATTTTTTATTTTTGTAATTATTTCTTTGCCATCAAAAGTTTGATATTCTTGGTATGTTTTATGTTTTAGGCCTCATAATCTACAGAATAGCATGGATGGTAGTGTATTTCATCCCTTGTGTGCGAGAAGGCTTTGCAGTGCTAAAGCATTGCAAAGCCTTGTTGCACTCAAGGGACAAATTTACCAATTTTATTAACTTGGATAAAATATCAGACATAAACAATTTAATTTTTATTTTTTTCGATTTTACATTGGTTACAAAAAAAGAGTATGCAGTAGCCAAAATGAGCAAGCAGGAGGGCCTGAGAAACAGATTTTTAACTTTTTTTGCCTAAATAAAATTTCTTCTCCACACTTACTATAAGTTGTCATTTCATTATCATTAATTCTTAAATTTTTAATTTAAATTAAAATGAAAACTCTTTTTTCTCTTTTTCCTGTGGAACTCCTAATTTAATTTGAGATTGAATGCAAATGAATTTCTCTACACAAAGAAATACCAAGCTATATTATTCTGCTTAATTAAATACGATCTACTTGTCTAAAACTCAATGCATTCTGCAAAAAAAAAAGAAAGAAGTGAACATCTAGGTTACAAACTAGAGTGCCCGAATGACTCATCTCTTTAATTGACTTGCAAATTTTCGTAATGCAATTGTTTTCTCAAATCCATTATGAATATGGCTATATAAGCAAAGAGAGAAGTTGAGATATTGCTTCTCATAAAGAAGTTTTATTCAAATTAACCTGATTCTTATCATGAATTTAGAATGAGGAAGCAAAGAAAAATAAGTTAGTTCATTATTATTTAATGACTGGTTTGTTCAATACATTGTATGCTAAAGGGTCTTTGTATATGAACACATACATGATTGTGACTCGTGCAGTATGCACAAGGTGATTTAGTACTCTGCCACTAAAGAGGCAAGATTCAATCCTCTGATGCATGTACTGTGGTACTGTGGTAGAAATGCAGGGAACCGTCTTGTGTAATTTCAGTTAATGGACCACCAGCTTCTACCCTACGTTCTGTTAACTCTTTATCTTTTATGACCGGAAGATGATACAGTGGAACCCTGTTAATTGAATAGCCACTTTGCCAATGAAAATTATTCAATTAACAGGAGTATTCAATTAACAGGGATTGTGTCACTTTCCTGTATTCTAGAGAAAAATTTGACATTTATTCTATTCTATCTTGTTTGACAGAGCTCCATGAGCTCTGTCAAACAAGATATAATAGATTAAATGCCTGTATTGGATGTACTGAGGCCAAATAGGTCTATAACCAAAGGTAAACTGGGGAGAGTCAGGGTAATATCTCGACATGTTACAAGATTTTTTATTCAATTAACAGGAGTTTACTCTATAACCTGTATTCAATTAACAGGTCAAATTTGTACTGGAGGTATGGTAAATGGTTTTGTGTTGGGAAATTATATTCAATTAACAGGGATATACAATTATGAGATATCCAATTTAGTGGGCTCCACTGTACTTGCAAAAATAAATTCATGGAATAACAAAAAAATATAGATTATTACTCCTCATTGGAATGTGTCCCCCATCAGCTCTTTCCAATGGGGGTCATAAGCTATGTTTTCTCTGCAAACATTGAAAAAAATATTGAAATTTGGATGTGGATTTTAGTAAATCGCTGTTATATTAGCTAATGGTCCAATGGAAAATATGTTTCCCTTATTTTGAAAAGATGTGCAAAAAATGTTTGAGTGTTTTTATGTGCTCTGAAAAAAACTTTGGGGGAACATATAGTTGTCATTTTGTCTGTCTGTCCATCTGTCCGAGACAAATGGTTTCCAGATGATAACTCCAGTTTGCTTTGATGCATGACCTTATTATTTTGCAACATTACTACCTGCCATGAAATGCAGGTCCAGTTCGATTTTCGCTGTTATGGCATTTCCTATTCCAGAGTTATACCCCCTGAAAAGCCACAAAAGGTAAAATTACTGCTTTCCAGATGATAACTCCAGTTTGCTTTGATGTATAACCTTATTATTTTGCAACCTTACTACCTACCATAAAATGCAGGTCAAGTTCGATTTTTATTGTTATGGTATTTCCCATTCCAGAGTTATGGCCCTTGAAAAGCTGCAAAATGGTAAAATTAATGGTTTACTGATATACTGATAACTCCAGTTTACTTTGATGTATGACCTTTACTTTATTTTTTTAGCCGACCTGAGCAAAGCTCAAGGGGTGATTTACTAATCACTTTTCATCCGTCATCCATGTGTCCATCTGTCCATCATCGAGTGTGTGTGTGTGTGTGGGGGGGGGGGTCAGATATAACTGTATTCAAATTAAGCCCCTCAGTTCATATTTGGGCTCAGTACAGGAGCCCAAATCTTAACTTAGGACAATATGGGGAATAAGCTTTAAAAATCTTCTTTTTCCGAAACACTAGTCAGAATCTTTTACTATTTGGTATACATCATTGCTATGAGGGTCAGATTCAAATTTGTTTGAATGAAGTCCCTCACTTAATATTTGGGCTTCCTATGCTAGCCCGATTTTTAACTTACTGCAATATGGGGAATAATAATCTTTAAAAATCTTTTTCTTTAGATCCACCTATCAAAATCTTTTGATATTTGGTATACAGCATCTCTAGGGGGATCAAATTCAAGTGTGTTCAAATCGAGTCCCTGGGTTAATATTTGGGAGCCAGAATTTTAACTTAGTGCAATATGAGGACATTTTTTTAAAAAATCTTCTTCTTCAGATGCACTGAGGTGCATGGTGGCTCAGTAGTAGATTTTTGGACTTCTGTGCTAGAGGTCTCGAGTTCGACCCTCATCCAGGACGACCCGCATTGTGTCTTTGGAGAAGGCACTTTATCCTGGTTGTCTACATGGGGGTACGATGACGCCATATACTAAGGCTTACTGCATGTCGATGGTGCAAGTCTTCAACCGCTGTAACCCTGCTTGAACGGAGCTTGAACAGAGTTAGAATGTTGAGGAGCTGACAGTTGCTCATCGATGCTTTGTGGTTCTCTCTGTGTACTCCGGCTTCATCCACCCGTAAAACTGACATGGTCACTATTAGCCATTGTGCATAAGTGTGTGACCTTAAACATCAATAAATAAATACATATCTTACAACATCTCCAGGGAAAACAGATTCAAGTTTATTCAAAGCGAGTCTGCATGTTAATATTTTGGGCTCTCTATTTCTTTAAAAATCTTCTTCTTCAGATCTACCTGTCAGAATCCTTTGTATACAACATCTCTAAGGGTGGGGGGGGGGGGGGAGTGGTCAAGTGTGTTCAGCTCAAGTTTCTCAGTTTATATTTGGGGCTTGAATTTTAACTTAGTGCAATATGAGGGAATTTCTCTAAAAATCTTCTTCAGATCCACCAGTCAGAATCCTTTCATATTTGGTATACAACATATCTTGGGGGGGGGGGGGGGGGTGGGGGGAGGAGCATCAGATTCAAGTTTGTTCAAATCAAGTTCCTAATTTAATGTTTGGGCTCCCTATTGGAGCCCAAAGTTTAACTTAGTGCAATATGAGGAAATTTCTTTAAAAATCTTCTTCAGATCCACTAGTCAGAATCCTTTCATGTTTGGTATACAACATCTATAGGGGAGGTTATTTTTCCCTCTGGTAGTACCTTGTATTCTCTTTCCTGTGATGGGGGTTATTTTCCTCTCTGGTAGTACCTTCTTCTAGTCATGTAGGTTATTTTGCCCTCTTTCCTGTGATGGGGGTTTCTTTGCCCTCGGGTAGTACCTTGCATTCTCTTTCCTGTGATATAGGTTATTTTGCCCCCAGGTAGTACCTTTTTCCTGTGTTTTCCTGTGTTGTCGGTTATTTTTAGTGTTTTTGTCTGGTAGTACCTTTAACTGGAAGAGGATGTACATAGATGTGCAGAACAACCGAGTAGACATATGCACCATGGATGCTGAGTGGCTGATACTGAGAGGGGGGGGGGGGGGGGGAGGGTGATTGAGGAGCCTGGAGAATTGCAACTTTTTTGCCTGAGATATGAGTTTTTCCATCAGTTTCTCAAGTCACGTTAATTCAGACAGATAAATGTTAGTGTCACATGACCCCAGTGGCATGATTGGGGTTTTAATTGGGGTCTGGTTGCTCCATGTCATAACTACGGCTCTGGAGGTAATAAATCACACATTGTTCGTATCATTTTTGTGCCATCTCCAGATAGAACTTAGAACTTGACTTAAAACTTAGTTAATTGTCTGTTGTAAGAAGTTGTGTTAAAGTAATTTTTATTACCTCATCTACTTCAAAGAAGTGGTGAGTGTATGTGGTGACTTGTGCCACGGTGGTGTCAGACATACATTTCACTTTTGTAAGAGTTTGTCCTCAGGTCATTTTCTCTCCACTGGGGCCAGTAGTACTCAAACATTTAGTCGACTAGAGATGGGCGGTATTGGAATTTTGAGTTCGGTATCGGTTTCGGTATTTTTTTGTGGGCATACCGCGGTATCGGTTCGGTATTCGGTTTGTGGCTTGAGATTTACAGATACATGTAGTACGAAAGGGGAATCCATGTCAGAAAAATACAGAATACGTTGTTCTTGTATCATTCTATCATAGTGCTACACATGCCACTGCTAATGAGCTCAACATTGTCATGCTTTTGCCAATACAAATCATATCTACATTAAGTTGGTGCCTTGTTCTAAACACGCCTTAACATTTCAAAGCCTACATAATGTGTCTAATCTTAGAATGTGTTTTGAAGATATCATCTTTAGGTGGGCCTGATGACAGTAGAAATACCATCTGATCAGTGATTTCTAGCCAAGTCTTGGCTGCCTGTTAAGGCAGCCAAGACTTGGCAAGAAATCACAGCTAAGCAAGGCATGTACAGGTCGTAGTCTATTGAGAATTCACTTCAACTGTTCAGGCCATTAAGGCACAACAAAACTGAAAAAGAAAATCAGTCACTTCTTTCATGAAAATGAACACTTCAACTGCTATCAATCCTTAACAAGGCCTTATAAATGAGCAAAAGTAGGGCAAACTGAAAACACCGATGGTTTCGGTGTTCAAAGATTGGTTCGGTTCGGTTTTTCGGTATCCCCATGATATCGGTATCGGTTCGTTTTTTCGGTATATTGCCCATCTCTATAGTCGACTAGTCGATGTCGACTCTGGGCAAACCAGTAGTCGACTCTCAATTATGCAGTCGACTAGTCGGAGGAGTTCAAGCTTTTAGGTAAATAGTATCCCTTCTGTGCCACTGTCAGACAGTTTGAACAGCAATATTGGGCAATCAATGTATACATCTATTGCCATCTAATAGTAGTGACAGTAGTTTGTTTTAACTGGTACTTGTAGAGTGTTGAATTATTTTGGGATATCAGGATATGTTATTAATTTGCCTTGTTGCAATTTATGGGAGAGTGCCTATAGGCACTCTCCCATAAATCGCAACAAGGCAAATTAAATAAGACTATATAATTTCACTCTTAGCATAATTAGAAGCACATTAACAGAATAATGTTCCAGTAAGTTGCTGTATATGAATGCCCAAGTGAAGCCAAATTTGGACCTTCAGCACTCTACCGGAACACCAACACTGTTATAAGGAGACAAGTTATCACCAATGACTAGTCGAAGTCGACTTGACTTTTGGGTATTGACTAGTCGATTTTAGAATTCACTAGTTGTTTGAGCACTGGGGGCCAGGGCTTTTATATTGCATATGTAGCATGTAGAGGAATATCACAGAACTATCTGACTCTAATGCTGTGGAACCCTGTTAATTGAATAGCCACTTTGCCAATGAGAATTATTCAATTAACAGGAGTATTCAATTAACAGGGATTGTGTCACTTTTGGGTATTCTAGAGATAAACTTAGCATTTATTTTATTATATCTTGTTTGACAGAGCTCTATGAGTCAATTTCTGGTTGTAAGTTTTAGCGATAAGGTCAGTGTATGTGCAGCTTGTTGGGCCTTAACTTCTTGTTACTGTGTATTTTTTTTATTTCTATAACATCTTTAGGTATTAACCCTACTTTATGCGAAGATTTAACTGAATGGTCACCCATCCAACTACTAACCGCACTCAACATTGCTTAACTTCGGTGAGCTGATGAGAACCGGTTATATCCCATTAAAAATTAAAAATATCTATCATTTGGAGTGATAATATTATACAATAAAAATTCTGCTTCAAGGAGCTTTCTTGACCTTAGATCGAGCGTGTCAAGCATGGATGTAGGTAGCCAACTGGGATGTGACATCCCTTTTGTTTTTACAAGCACCATTGCCAGGGGACACCATGTTATCTGTGATAACACATGAGCATCCATAACCCATAAACCGTAAATTGACATATGGTGACTACTCAGTGAGGAAATGACTTGCTAATTCGCAATGGAATTTAAGTTTATACCGGTTTACCGGTGTTTTTTAAACTCAGATTCTAAAATGGAGCAGAATAGAATTTTGTGTTGGTCAAAATGTTCTATGGATTTCAAGGTGTGTCGGTCAAAGTAAGTTTGGTGTCGGTCATCGTCCTTGTCCCACCACTTATTTCAAGCCTTGAATTGAGAGGCCACTGGCCCTGAGCTTTATCCTTCCGCGATGGCACAAGTGCCATATTGATTAAACCCATTCACAGGCTTGTGTCATTCTGTGTTTATTACATGCCTTCATGTCTATAAAACAATTATTAGAAGGACACTCAGCAATTCATTTGCCAACTCGTTCTCTGAGTTCCAATGTGTTCTATGTGCCAGTAGGAACATAGAACACATTGGAACTCAGTGGAAGAACTATTAATAAAAAAACACATTTTATCATCCACCAAATTTGCGAGGGGAACCCGTGTTACGATTTTTAGCTATCACTAGTGATTCAAATTGTAATTGCGGTGCACGATTTCTATAAAATTCTAGTGAAATTCTGCTTCTATTTAAAAACAGTCCATCACTGATTTCTGTGTGCAGAACAGATTTTCATTTTCCATATGGTTTAGTGTTGCTGTAGATAGGGATTTTATAGAACAGGAGTGCAATAAATAGAGGATATGGAATGAGTGTTTTTCTCACATAATATTTATGAAACGAGTCTAAGAATTTTCCGTTTTGGTGAGCCTCTGGCGAGCCCAAACGGAAAATTCGAACGAGTTCCATAAATATTATATGAGAAAAACACTCATTTCATATTCTATGTATCATATGACACAAACACGCACAAATTAGCCACTTAGTATGACTTTTTAACCCATCACCTAACTTGAGTTGCAGATGGCACTTGGAAAAAACATCCTTGGAAAATTAAAAGTTTTCATTTTTTGCTTCCAAAACATAGGTTATGACCCCTCATTGGAACGAGCTCATCGAGATCGTTCCAATGAGGGGTCATAACCTATGTTTTGGAAGCAAAAAGTGAAAATATAAAAAAATGAATGGCGTTTTTCTTGTAGGTAAAAGATTAATACAATATAACCCACCCTAAATAGGAGAGATAACGTAAATTCTCTCTACTGAAATTATGCAAATGTGACCCAGTTGTATTTTGTTTAGCCAATCAAATTGTCCTGTTTTGAAATTGACCAATGAATGCTCCCAACTCTGATTATACAAATTATGAAAATGTGGCCCAGTTTTATTTTGTTCAGCCAATCAAATTGTCTAGTTCTGGAATTGACCAATGAAATTGACGGAAGGCTTTATTTATCACTGATTAATATGAAAACAAAATATCAAATGTTTTAAAGTGAACAAAACGGACGAGTCATATGATAAATACAGATAATTGCTCCTACTTGGGTCTCCTGTTGTTATCCCAAAGCACTGCTGCCCACAATTGAAATGTAGCATTCCCCAACCCCCAATTCTGAATACACCCCTTTGTGATGCAAACTACTGCAATCAAAGAGAAATATACTTAACCCCCAGCACTCTGATAACACAATACCAAAATTTCAAACCTCAGTTTTTAGTCAACTTATAGTTTGATGAAGTGGCAGGCGGGGTGGCGGGCGGCGGGCGTAAACAATTGGTTTCCGGGCAATAACTTTAGTTCTATATGATGCACCTTTACCAAAATTATACCAGAGGTTACCCTATAGGAAAGGAAGACACCTATCAATTTCAGAGTCTCGTGCCCCAAGGTCAAGGTCACTGTTACTATAAATAGAATATTTTGTGACAAATTGGTTTCCAGGCAATAACTTTAGTTCTATTTGACGCACCTTTACCAAACTTATACCAGAGGTTACCTATAGGAAGGGAAGACACCTATTGATTTCGAAGTCTGGGACTCCAAGGTCAATGTCACTGTTACTATAAATAGAATATTTTATGACAAATTGGTTTCCGGGCAATAACTTTAGTTCTATTTGATGCACCTTTACTAAACTTATACCAGAGGTTACCCTATAGGAAGGGAAGACACCTATTGATTTCGGAGTCTGGGACTCCAAGGTCAAGGTCACTGTTACTACAAATAGGATATTTTGTGACAAATTGGTTTCCTGGCAATAACTTTAGTTCTATTCTGTGTATCTTCACCAAACTTATACCAGAGGTTACCCTATAGGAAGGGAAGACACCTATCGATTTTGTAGTCTGGAGCCCTAAGGTCAAGGTCACTGTTACTATCAATAGAATATTTTGTGACAAATTTGTTTCCGGGCAATAACTTTAGTTCTATTTGACGCACCTTTACCAAACTTATACCAGAGGTTACCTTATAGGAAGGGAAGACACCTATTGATTTTGGAGTCTGGGACTCCAAGGTCAAGGTCACTGTTAGTGTAAATAGCTTATTTCTTCAGAATTTAATGTCAAAACTTGACTTCTGGATCTGTGATCCTCTTGCTGGATTTTTTCTCTTAATTTTTTTTTTTATTTTTTTTTATTTTGGGTTTTAACGACACATTAACAGCCAGGGTCATATCATGTCGTTGACAGTTTTACGGGTGGAGGAAGCCGGAGCAACGACGAGCAGCTGTCAGCTCCCCAACATCGTAACTCTGAACTCTGCACCGCGGCACAGGCAGGGTTAGATTGGTTGAAGACATGCGCACCATCGATGTGCAGTACGCCTTAGTACACAGCGTCATCATGCCCCCATGTAGGCAAGCGGGGTGAAGTGTCTTGCCCAAGGACACAACGCGGTTGCCGCAGGTGGGATTCGAACCGAGGACCTCTCGGCTTGCAGCCTGCACCTCTACCTACTGAGCCACCGCGCCCCCTTTCTCTTAATAACACTGGAAATTGAATCAATTCAATCTTGTTTGACAGAGCTCAACGAGCTCAGTCAAACAAGATTGAATTAATTAAATTACTAGTTGCATTTCGGGAAAAATTTGTGACTTGAAATTCTGATTGTTTGACATCAGAGTGCAGGGGGTTAAGAATATTAGAATAGCTGTCTTCTGTTTTATCACATATTTATTACAATGAAAACTAAAGAAATATTCGCTGATGTCCAGGAGATGGATGGATGGAGGGATATAAGACAAACATGAACCAGTGGAAATAAAAAATCAATTGATTTTCAAGTATATTATTGTCGTAGTAATGAAGTTCATTATCAGATAGGTCTCGGTCATAAAAGATATGTTCACCATAATAAATCACTTGCTTGACGTCCAACAACCCTGTGGTATTGGATTCTCCATAATTTATTGCGTTTTTTATTCATATCGACTGGAGTCATTTTCACCTATTTTATGTATTGTCCAGTACTATGAGTAATTATACTCTTTCTCTGTCTGAAGTGTAGACAAAAACATAAGATGTATTACTCTGATGCTGAAACTCTTATTCAGTGTTAATTATGATACTATAATGTTTGTGAGCTAACCCATGGATGCTAGTGTTAAAATGATGAAAGTTTGTCTATTTGATTTATGTTTGCCTTCATAGGGCTGCACAATATTTAAAACTGAATACCGGTATCGGTATTCAAAAAAATACCGCGGTATACCGGTATATCGAAAACTGTTCAGATATATGAACACAAGTACCACAATCGAGATTCGAGGCATCACAGTCGGAACGAATTAGCATGCCTTGATGATGCAGTTCGAAAAACCTTTACCCAATGCAGACGATATCAAAATTTATTATTTTAAAAATTAGTTTATCAGATTTTAACCAAAGATTTCAACAAAACTATATCATGTGACCCCTCATTGGAACGAGCTCAATGAGCTCGTTCCAATGAGGGGGTCACATGATACAGTTTTGTTGAAACTTTTGAATTTGTGTATTTTGAAGGCTCAAGCAGACGATTACTTGGATAAAGGGATACTGTTATTCATTCGGAGCTACAGTTAAATAACTCAAGACACATTGAAAATTAAATTGAGGGTAAATAAATAATGACGATAAACCGATATTTTTGTAATTACACCGGTATCCAATCGATATTGGTTTGAATACAGATATATATCGGTTTATCGATATACCGTGCAGCCCTATGCCTTCGTGCAGTGCAGTGGATCCCACTTTATTGTATATCTCTTAATAATTGAAATTTTAAAGATGAGCAATATACCGAAAAACTGAACTGATACCAATATCATGAGGATACCGAAAAACCGAACCGAACGAATCGTTGAATACCAAAACCGTCTGAATTTTCAAATTTTCCTACATTCACGATTTCTAAGTCCCTGTTGAGGCTTGATAACAGTTGAAAGGTTCATTATGATGAAAGAAGTTACTGATTTTCTGTCCAGTTTTGTTAACCCTCAATGGACTGGACAACTGTCCTGGATTCCCACTAGACTATAATCTGTACCTGTCCAGTTGCTTAGCAGTGATTTCTAGTTAGGTCTTGGCTGCCTTAATCCTCTGCACACTGATGTCAAAATCTCTAAATTTCAGTCTACTAATTTTTCCCATGATGCAACTAGGAAATTAACCAATTCAATCTTGTTTGACAGAGCTCCATGAGCTCTGTCAAACAAGATTGAATTGGTTAATTTCCAAGTTGCATTATGGGAAATAATTGCATGTTGAAGTTTTAATATTTTGATACCAGAGGGCAGAGGGTTAACAGGCTAGAAATCACTACCCAGGTGTTTTGTCTATTGTCAGCAGGACTTCCTAAAGATGGCATGGTCAGGGCATATGCTCTGAGATCACAAAAGCCTAAAGTAGGTTTTTAAACATTGAGGTGCATTTAGAACAAGTCACAAAATTGGGGCACGGTGGCATTGCTGTAACCGGTTCTCGTCAGATCACCAAAGTTAAGCAACGTCGAGTGCTGTTAGTAGTTGGATGGGTGACCATTTCAGCGACTGAATCGTGCTCCCACGTTGTGTCCTTGGGCAAGGCACTTAACCCCGATTGTCTATATGGGGGCACGATGACTCTGTGTATTAAGGCATACCGCACATCAATGGTGCGCATGTCTTCAACCAATCTAACCTTGCCTGTGCTGCGGTTCAGAGTTACGGTGTTGGAGAGCTGACAGCTGCTTGTCATTTCTCGGTGGTTCTCTCCGGGTAATCCGGCTTCCTCCACCTGTAAAACTGTCACCGACATGATATGACCCTGGCTGTTAATGTGTCAGTACACCCTAATAAATAAAATAAATAAATAAATAGTCACAAAATTACTGTAGATATGATTTGTGGTCACAGAAGAATGCCACTGTTGAGCTTATTGGTAATGATTCTGCAAAAACTTATTCTGTTTTTCCTGATTTGAATTTCCTTTTGGAACTCCAGTGGAGCCCACTTAATTGGATATCTTTTAATTGTATATCCCTGTTAATTGAATATAATTTCCTGACACAAAACCATATACCATACCTCCAGTAAAATCTGACCTGTTAATTGAATATAGGTTATAGAGTAAACTCCTGTTAATTAAATAAAAAATCTTATAACATGACCAGAAATTACCCTAACTCTCCCCAGTTTTCCTTTGGTCATAGACCTATTTGGCCTCAGTATATCCAATAACAGTATTTAATCTATTATATATTGCTTGACAGAGCTTATAGAGCTCTTTTGCTGTGGGGGTAATATAGCCTTAGATACTGAGAGTAAACTTAAACACCAATAAATAAATAAATTGCTACAATTCAATAGAAAGTGTTCATAGACGCTGGCCAATAAATTGAGAAAGAACAAATATTTCTCCCCCCCACTGCATGTGTAACATACGTGTGTCCCGGGTGAGATAGCAGGGAGAGACAGATGTATCCCACCCCACCCACGTGACGTTATAAATTTATAACGTTATGACATTATACATATCGTATCAGTTTCTTGCTACCAACTAATTCTTATTGACATCATCGGAATGCTGTGTGATCAAAGCTTGATGCTCTAAAACTCTTCAACCCTCAAGCTGCCACCGTTCCTAATCAATTTCGTGGTATATACCTTTGGTATATACATAACTTGTGCATGCTCTTTCCGATGCTGTCATCAGTTTCTCAAAACAACGAATACAAAATGAGTTGATTGAATCAGCATGTGACTCCCGATTACCTCTGGCTAACGTAATTGCTGCATGGTGGGGGGAGGAAAATCATCCTCAGTGAGTCTGAAGGTGGGAATGGGTAAATCTCACCCTCGGGGCATGATATTTGAACCAGACCCTTGGCAAGCCTCGGGTCTGGTTCAGATATCTTGCCCCTCGGGTGAGATTTCCCCATCCCACCTCCAGACTCATCGGGGATCATAATAATCCCAACATTATCTGTTTTTGTTGATTGGTCAATTTTAAATTGTAGAGTGCTCAGTTATTTTTCGAGGTGATTTGTAACATGAGTATTTTTTTTATGCCCCCCAACTTAAGTCGGGTGGCATATAGTGATTGAAGTGTGCGTGTGTGTGTCTGTGTGTCCGTCTGTGTGTCCGTGTGTGTGTGTGTGTTTCCCCGAGCCAATAACTCGAAAACTCTTAGGGCCACAGTCATCAAACTTCACACAATTATAAAGGACCATGGGAGGATGTGTCACACACCATAGCTGGTTTCGTACCTTCAAGGTCAAGGTCACATTTTAAGGTCACACTAAAAATCGGCCAATATTTGTGTCTCAACCATAACTCAGAAACGAATCATAGTACAATTGTTAAACTTTTTACAAATGTTAAGGACAGTCAGAAGGTGTGTCGTGTATAATAGTTTCCGCCGTATCTGCAAGGTGAAGGTCACAAGGGGGGGGGAATGTGTTACCTTAGTAACATTCTTCTTGTTTTTTACAAGGATACAAAGCGACTAGCAGGGGGAGCCTGAGTTTAGTAAAACTTTTTTCATCAATAATTGTTTTGTTACAGTTTATTGGAGAGTGCCTCTTAAACTGTAACAAAATTATTTTTTATGAACATTTCTTTACTGTTGCACAAGCAACAAGCTAATAAACACAATGTAAACTCATTAAAATGTCTTTCAGCACTTTTCAGTTTAGCCCCGATATTGGCCTCTAGTACTCAATCAGTTAAAATAAGCATTGAGTGCAAAGCCACCAGAATGGCCTACAAGCTTTCCTGTAGAGCCATTATAGAAGGGATTGAAGTTTTGTTTTCTGTAAGTTAGTCTATGTATCAGTTTTGCAAATGAAGCAAGCAGATAATATAAATGAGAAAGTGAAAGGTCATTTGCCTTTGAACACGCGCTTAAATGCAATTTAGTACAGAGATCTATGCATTTCATGACTGAATATGTGCATCTGTTGGGTGTCAATTATTCATGTTCTAGGACACATCAAGGGAGATAAATGTCAGTAAGTGCTCTCAGTTGTTTTTCAAAAGAACATAGTGCAAATCAAAGTACAGAATTCTCCACTAAATTAGATATTACTTAATGAAAAACTCTCCATAATCCACATACATTATTGCTTCACCAAATTATTTAACCCTTTACCTAACATGGAAAGCAGACAACACTTGCAAAAAAAATTCTTGAACAAGTAATTTTTTTCATTTTTTGTCTCAAAAACATAGGTTATGACCCCTTGTTGGAATGAGCTCGATGAGCTCATTCCAACGAGGGGTCATAACCTATGTTTTTGAGACAAAAAATAAAAAAATAATAATAATTAATTGGCGATTTTTGAGAATAGCGCTGGCCGGTTTTGGCCGTTACGTTGGGTAAAGGGTTAACCCTTTACCTAACATGAAATGCAGAAGACACTTGCAAACAAATTTCTTGAAAAACTAATTTTTTTTAATTTTTTGCATCAAAAACATAGCTTATGACCTTCATTGGAACAATCTCAATGAGCTTGTTCCACTGAGGAGTCATAAGCTATGTTTTTGAGAGAAACAATAGCGCTGGCTGGTTTTGGCTGTCACATTGGGTAAAGGTTTAACCATCTGGACCCTGATGTCAATATATTTCAACCTGAAAATTTCTCCCATAATGCAACTCGGAATTTAGCCAATTCAGGCTTGAACTCTGTCAAACAAGATTGGGGCTGTTAAATCCATGTTGCATTATGGGAAAAATTTTCTGCTTGAAATTTTGGTATTTTGACATCAGTTTCTTTTTGCATCTTTTCAGACCAGGCACCTAGCCAGAAATCTATAGCTTGGAATGGCTAGCCCAGACACATAGGCACATAACCAGAAATTTATAGCTTGGGATGGCTAGCCCACCAGACACATAGGCACATAACCAGAAATCTATAGATTGGGATGGCTAGCCCAGGCACATAGGCACATAACTAGAAATCTATAGCTTGGGATGGCTAGCCCAGCCACATAGGCATATAACCAGAAATCTATAGATTGGGATGGCTCGCCCAGACACATAGGCACATAACCAGAAATCTTTAGCTTGGGATGGGCAGCCCAGGCATATAGGCACATAGCCAGAAATCTATGGATTGCGATTGCTAGCCAACTTTTTGTGGGAAATATGATATGCAGAAGGCCACCATGGGGGTTTGGTTTAAACAGTATTTATTCAATAATTGACATGTGTATACATTTCACAATAACATTTGACTAACAAAAATGAACAACACTAGATACAAAAAGTATACACAAAACAAGAAAGTATATTGTTGTGTATTAGAGGGATTCGACAGAAAGCTAAAGCTTATGTGGGTCGTCTCCCTGTCAACGTATAACTTACTCCTGTAGGTGGTACAGATGAACGGAAGAGCCCAAACGTCGTTGCATGAAGGCCGATATCCTCCCTTCATTGTAAATTTACTACGTTAGTTGCTACGATTGGAGATCAAGCGGGTTAAGCGTCACATCAGAATAGATAGAGAGCAGAGGAAGGCGCCTCGACTGCCAGGCAACGACGTGTGGGATTGTTTAAACTTCAATGTGAAATGAAGGGAAAAACAGAAGAAAGAATAGACGCACTGATAGATCGAAAGAAGAGGAAAGGAACTAATATGATGCAATCAGCTTGAATACATGATACATAGAGATTATCACCATTATGCGGACGCAAAGGAGCATGGGACCTCCACTGACAGCACACGACGAGTCGAGGACCAGTCGCGATTTATCCCCAGAGGCCGGTACAAGACTCCGACGCATACTTTGCACATGCAACAGATGATAATGATGTATTTATCAGGCAATATCTTGGGAATAAGTCTGAGTTAATACAGACCAGGTACATGTTGAATGTATGTTAAGTAAAATTTACACACAAGAGAATCGTAAGTAGGCAACTTATTAACTTCTAGTTCATTTAGTAGCGAATTAGGTGAAGTAAACTTCAAGGCGCTAGAAGTTGGAAGGCGCGAGAGGGCATTCCACAACAGGCGTTACACTTTCCCACTCGGAATGGGGGTGGGAACGTAGTGTTGGGTTTCAACTATTGGAATCGCTTGCTTGATAAAATGAAGTCATGTACAACTTCGAAAATAAGGCAGTTTTCATCATTATTCAAGAATTCTGAGCCAAATAGAAGCGTGGGCGTATCTGCTACATATGGGAGTAGATTAATCGTATAATTACGAGCGTTTGAGAACAAAGGACAATGAAAGAAAAAGTGATCAGTAGTTTCACGTTCACCACACTGGCAGAAGGGACTGGGTGATAGGTGATTATCGAAAAGGTGGGAATTAAGACTGCTACAGTGCAACCGCAGCCTACAGTGGTATATTTGAGCCCTGCGAGATTTTGCATTACTATAGAACTTTGGTGGTCTTTGGTTACCATTACTGAGAAACGTTTTAAAGTTAATCAATGACGAGTTCTCACGGACAGGTAACGGCAACTTATTCCACTGGTCCGTAACGCTGGGGATGAAAGAAGACTGATACAATTGCGTTCGGCAAAAAGGAACTCGGTGGTTTTCACTGGATCGAAGACTGCGTGATGAATTCGTCAAGGAGATAAGTGGTGGAACTTTGTTGGAAATGTATGGAGGTGACATGTGATGATACATTTTGAAGAACTGAATTAGTTTATGTTTGTGGCGTCTTTCTTGCAAGGATTCCCACCGGGTTTCCGAATATAATAATGATTTACTGACACTAACTGTTGCTCCGGTGATGATTCTTGCTGCTGCAATTTGTATTTTTTCGAGTTCCGCGACATTTGTCACAGAACAATTATCCCAGACAGTGTCTGCGTATTCAAGAAGTGGCCTAATAAAGGCGAAATATATTTTTTCCGGGACACTACGATCGAAGTTAAATTTATGTCTCCTCAACAAGTCTAGGCGAGACCAGGCTTTGGAGCAAATGTGGTCAATGTGATTGTTCCATGTACATGTATTATTTAGTATGAGTCCTAGGTGTTTATGGTCAGAAACTTCCGATACTTGTGAGCCACCTAAATATAAGGGTGGGTGAGAGTTAGGATTGCTTTTACGCGATATACACATACTTTCAGTTTTGTTGGGATTGAACTCGACCAACCATGTTTTGGCCCAATGCTCGATTGTAGCCAAATCGTTATTAATTATGACCGCGGCTTGCTCTGGGTTTTCAATGATTAGATATAATGACGTATCGTCAGCAAAGAGGCGAATACTGCTTAGTAAGTCGCTAGTTATATCGTTTATGTATATCAAGAACAGTAAAGGTCCAAGTA
Organism: Pictodentalium vernedei; assembly: GCA_031216915.1. Lineage (NCBI taxonomy): Eukaryota > Metazoa > Mollusca > Scaphopoda > Dentaliida > Dentaliidae > Pictodentalium > Pictodentalium vernedei. Next base: position 399,260,973 of record CM062289.1, read on the forward strand.
TAGACCCCTGGGGTACACCGGCATTGATTGGTCTCCATGACGACGACTCAGAGGCTATCACAACTCGCTGCGACCTATCCGAGAGATACGATTTTAGAAATAGAAGTAGTTCACCTGAAACGCCAATACTCTCCAGTTTGTGAATAAGACCGGCATGCCATACCTTATCAAACGCCTTACTGACATCACAGAAAACCACCCTTACTTCTTTGCCTTCATCAAGCGCACAACAGAATTCGTCATAAATGTCAGTCAGTTGGAGGACAGTTGAATCACTTGGTGTAAAACCTGACTGAAATTGACTGAGGATATTATTTTCACTCAAAAACTGCCACAGGCGTTTGAAGACACATTTTTCAAATAATTTTCCAACACAGCTAATCAACGATATCGGGCGATAATTAGTGACTGAGTTTGAGGGCTGTTTTTTTAGAATTGGGGAGACATTTGCTTTTTTCCATAATGAAGGAAAGTACGAATTATTCAGTAAAATGTTGAATAAAATTGAGAGTGGTTCGCAGAGAGAGGATTTACATTCTTTTAGAAGACGCGGGCTTATTTGATCGGGACCAGATGCCTTGGACACCTTTATCGACTTCATTGCGGCGTATACTTCACTGCAATGTAGGGTAATACTCTCAATACGCTGGGAAACATGAGATGGTGGATCTGGTAAGAAAGCATTCGAGTCATCAACTGTCGAAATAGAACAGAAGTATTCATTGAACACTTCAGCTTTCTGAACACTTGAAGAATATATTTTGTTTAGATGAATCAGGGTGGGAATTCCTGATGCATTACCGCTACCGATTAATGTTTTTAGGGTCTTCCACCACAGAGATGCTGGTGTTTCATTGCTTCTCAATGTGGATTGGATTTTTGCAAGATGCTGGGCTTTGGCCTTCCTGATGGCCGATACAACCTCATTCCTTTTAAGTTTATATTTGGCCCAGTCGTGTGGGAAATTGGTACGTTTAGCAATGCGATACAGACGTTTTCTCTGTCTCATTAGTAGTCTTATTTCATTATGCATCCATTTCGGTTGATCCATTCTGGAAGCAATAAATTTGTTGGGTATATGTTTGGATGCAGTATCGAGTATTTTGTCAGTGAAATTTGTAACTATGGTATCGAGACATAAAGTATCGAGGATAGAATTCCAGTCGGTGTCAGAGAAAGCCTCGTTCAGCGCATTATAATTACCCTGAGAATAAAGCCATATCCTTCGCCTAAAAGAAGGTGGGTTTGATTTCAAAAATTCGACTTCGATTGAAATTGGGCAGTGATAGCGGGTCATGTCTGGAATAATTGGTTTGAGGACTTCACATGATTTCACGTTGATTGTGTTACTTACAGCAAATAGATCTAGCAATGAAGCAGATGTTTCAGTAAAACAAGTTGGTTCACTCACAAGTTGTCTGAGGTTAAAGTAACTGATTATTTCAGAAAGGCTACTTCTTGAAGAAACCATTTGGTTGTCGTTGAAATCACCCGTGATAATTAAGTCACCAACTGACGTGTCTCTAGCTTTTTCGACGGATGCTGATATGGCATCCCATGTATCTGGAGGACTGTTGGGTGGACGGTAGAATACTCCTAATAATAACGATCTACTCCGTTTTGTAAATACTTCAGCCCATATACACTCCGCATTCGGTGTATCAAGATCCGATCTGTGTCGAAACGAAATACCCTCTTTAATGTAAATGGCAACCCCACCTCCCCTTGAAGAGCGATCGAATCGCAATGGTTCATGGAACCCATGGAGTTGGACATCGGATGAGGTGTCATTGTTATGAAGCCATGTCTCACTCAAGGCCACAATATCAAATGGTGCAAATTCACATTGTACAATATCCAGTTTAGGTTTGAGGCTTTGAATGTTGAGATGAACAATTTTTAGATTATTCTGATTGTGATCTGAATTAAGAGAAATTGGACCAGGGTTACTTTCAATGTCACCGGACAATAATAAGCACCTACCCGAGAAAATGTTGTAAAGTTCAGTGCACAGAGAAGGAATCAGAGGCGTTTGTATCATATGTAGACATCATTTTTGGCTCTGTATTATGTGAAATTCGCATTGGGTTAATTTTTTTTTTTTTTGGGGGGGGGGGGGGGGAGGGGGGGTGGAGTGCCCTCATCCTGGCCTGTGCTGCTGATTCAGACTGACAATTATATCAAATTTACAAGTAAACCTCCATTTCACCAGATATGTGTTCATTCAGGCAATATAATTGATTAAATTCTTACTTTTTCATTAGAAGCAGCCAAGGTTTGCATCAAAAAATAAGTGAGCATGAATGTTACTATTCACAATTTTCAAGAAATGGCAAAAGGTACTGCACAAACAACACAACAGCTGCTCTCTCCTCCAGTGTTTCCATCATTGAAGTATAAATAAGTACATTACGAAGGTATACATAAGTTAGTATTATATAAAGCTCGAAAACCTGTTCAGTAGCTTTGTTGTTGAAAAATATGGATCTAATGCTCCTTGTCTCTCTGTTGGCCTGTGGTACACGTATAGTTCGACCTGATCTGTCATAGGTAATGACTTGGAGTTGAGTACACCTGTATAGTGTGCTGAGCTCTGTATGTGGTAAAGTTCCCATTACAAAGCAGAGAGAACTCTACCACCACCATGTCACAATGTAGAGGGAACTCTACCACCATCATATCGTGAAGTAGAGAGAACTCTACCACTCTCATATTATGAAGCAGATGGAACTCATCTACCCATGTCACGAAGCAAAGGGAACTCTACAACCCCATGCCATGAAGCAGAGGGAACCCTGCCACTCTCATATCATGAAGCAGAGGGAACTCTACTACACCCATATCATGAAGCAGAGGGAACTCTACTACACCCATATCATGAAGCAGCAGGAACTCGACTAAAGCCATATCATGAAGCCGAGGGAACTCTACCACACGCATATCATGAAGCAGAGGGAACTCTACCACCATCATGTCATGAAGCAGAGGGAACTCTACCACCATCATATCATGAAGCAGAGGGAACTCTACTACACCCATATCAAGAGCAGAGGGAACTCTACCACCATCATGTCATGAAGCAGAGGGAACTCTACCACCATAATATCGTGAAGCAGAGGGAACTCTACCACCATCACATCACAATGTAGAGGGAACTCTACCACTCTCATATCATGAAGCAGAGGGAACTCTACCACTCTCATATAATGAAGCAGAGGGAACTCTACCACTCTCATATCATGAAGCAGAGGGAACTCTACTACACCCATATCATGAAGCAGAGGGAACTCTACCAACATCATGTCATGAAGCAGAGGGAACTCTACCACCATCATATCATGAAGCAGGGGGAACCATATCAAGAGCATATCATGAAGCAGAGGGAACTCTACTACACCCATATCATGAAGCAGCGGGAACTCTACTACAGCCATATCATGAAGCCGAGGGAACTCTACCACACACATATCATGAAGCAGAGGGAACTCTACCAACATCATGTCATGAAGCAGAGGGAACTCTGCCACCATCATATTATGAACCAGAGGGAACCATATCAAGAGCAGAGGGAACTCTACCACCATCATGTCATGAAGCAGAGGGAACTCTATCACCATCATATTGTGAAGCAGAGGGAACTCTACCACCATCACATCACAATGTAGAGGGAACTCTACCACTCTCATATCATGAAGCAGAGGGAACTCTACCACTCTCATATAATGAAGCAGAGGGAACTCTACCACTCTCATATCATGAAGCAGAGGGAACTCTACCAACATCATATCGTGAAGCAGAAGGAACTCTACCACCATCATATCACAATGTAGAGGGAACTCTACCACCATCATATCGTGAAGCAGAGGGAACTCTACCACCATCATATCACAATATAGAGGGAACTCTACCACCATCATATCATGAAGCAGAGGGAACTCTACCACTATCATATTGTGAAGCAGAGGGAACTCTACCACTCTCATATCATGAAGCAGAGGGAACTCTACCACCATCATATCGTGAAGCAGAGGGAACTCTACCACCATCATATCACAATGTAGAGGAAACTCTACCACCATCATATCATGAAGCAGAGGGAACTCTACCACCATCATATCACAATGTAGAGGGAACTCTACCACCATCATATCACAATGTAGAGGGAACTCTACCACCATCATATAATGAAGCAGAGGGAACTCTACCACCATCATATCACAATGTAGAGGAAACTCTACCACTCTCATATCACGAAGCAGATGGAACTCTACCACCATCATATCACAATGTAGAGGGAACTCTACCACCATCATATCATGAAGCAGAGGAAACTCTACCATCATCATATCACAATGTAGAGGGAACTATATCACCATCATCTCGTGAAGCAGAGGGAACTTGACCACCATCATATCATGAAGCTGAGGGAACTCTACCATCATCGTATCATAAATAAGAGGAAACTCTGCTACCATCATATCATGAAGCAGAGGGAACATTACCACTGTAATATCATGAAGCAGAGGGAACTCTACTACACCCATTTCAAGAAGTAGAGGGAACTCTGCCACCATCGTATCATAAATAAGAGGAAACTCTGCTGCCATCATATCATGAAGCAGAGGGAACATTACCACTGTAATATCATGAAGCAGAGGGAACTCTACTACACCCATTTCAAGAAGTAGAGGGAACTCTGCCACCATCATATCATGAAGAAGAGGGAACTCTACTACCCCATGTCATGAAGCAGAGGGAACTCTACTACCATCATATCATGAAGAAGAGGGAATTCTACCACCATCGTATCATGAAGCAGAGGGAATGCTGCTACCCTATATCATGAAGCTGAGAGAACTCTACTACCCTCATATCATGAAGTACAGGGATCTCTACGACCACCATAACATGAAGTTTTGGCTGGCTATTTTGGGGATTTTATACATTTTTGCAACACTGACATTCTACATCCTGTGGCTTTGGTGTTTATACATTTCTGCTACACCTGGACATTCTAATTCATATGGCTTTGTTGTTTATTTGCTTGCTACACCCAGACATTCTACATCCCATGGCTTTGTTCTTTATACATTTTTGCTACACCTTGACATTCTACATCCTGTGGCTTTGTTCTTTATACATTATTGATACACCTGAACATTCTACATCATGTGGCTTTGTTCTTTATACATTTTTGCTACACCTGAACATTCTACATCCTGTGGCCTTGTTGTTCATACATTTTTGCTACACCTTGACATTCTACATCCTGTGGCTTTGTTCTTTATATATTATTGTTACACCTTGACATTCTACATCATGTGGCCTTGTTGTTCATACATTTTTGCTACACCTTGACATTCTACATCCTGTGGCTTTGTTCTTTATACATTATTGCTACACCATGACATTCTACATCATGTGGCCTTGTTGTTCATACATTTTTGCTACACCTTGACATTCTACATCCTGTGGCTTTGTTCTTTATATATTATTGTTACACCTTGACATTCTACATCATGTGGCCTTGTTGTTCATACATTTTTGCTACACCTTGACATTCTACATCCTGTGGCTTTGTTCTTTATATATTATTGTTACACCTTGACATTCTACATCATGTGGCTTTGTTGTTCATACATTTTGCTACACCTTGACCTTCTACATCCTGTGGCTTTGTTCTTTATATATTATTGTTACACCTTGACATTCTACATCATGTGGCCTTGTTGTTCATACATTTTTGCTACACCTTGACATTCTACATCCTGTGGCTTTGTTCTTTATATATTATTGTTACACCATGACATTCTACATCATGTGGCTTTGTTGTTCATACATTTTGCTACACCTTGACCTTCTACATCCTGTGGCTTTGTTCTTTATATATTATTGTTACACCATGACATTCTACATCATGTGGCTTTGTTGTTCATACATTTTGCTACACCTTGACATTCTACATCCTGTGGCTTTGTTCTTTATATATTATTGTTACACCTTGACATTCTACATCATGTGGCTTTGTTCTTTATATATTATTGTTACACCTTGACATTCTACATCATGTGGCCTTGTTGTTCATACATTTTTGCTACACCTTGACATTCTACATCCTGTGGCTTTGTTCTTTATACATTTTTGCTACACCTTGACATTCTACATCATGTGGCTTTGTTCTTTATACATTTTTGCTACACCTGGACATTCTACATCCTGTGGCCTTGTTGTTCATACATTTTTGCTACACCTTGACATTCTACATCCTGTGGCTTTGTTGTTCATCCATTTTTGCTACACCTTGACAATCTACATCCTGTGGCTTTGTTCTTTATATATTATTGTTACACCATGACATTCTACATCATGTGGCTTTGTTGTTCATACATTTTTGCTACACCTTGACATTCTGCATCTGGTGGCTTTGTTGTTTATACAGTTTTGCTACACCTTGACATTCTACATCATGTGGCTTTGTTGTTCATACATTTTTGCTACACTGGGACCTTCTACATCCTGTGACTTTGTTGTTTATACATTGTTAGTACACTTTGACATTCAAACATCCTGTGGCTTTGTTGCTTATACATTTTTGCTACACCTGGGCATTCTAAATCCTGTGGCCTTGTTGCTTATACATTACTACTACACCTGGTCATTTTACATCCTGTGGCTTTATTGTTCATACATTTTTGCTACACTTTGACATTCTACATCCTGTGGCTTTGTTGCTTATACATTATTGCTACACCTGGTCATTTTACATCCTGTGGCCTTGTTGCTTATACATATTTGTTATACCTGGTCATTTCACATCCTGTGGCCTTGTTGCTTATACATATTTGCTATACCTGGTCATTTTATATCCTGTGGCTTTCTTGTTTATACATTTTGCTACACATTGACCTTCTGCATCATGTGGCTTTGTTCTTCATGCATTTTTGCTACACCTTGACATTCTACATCCTGTGGCATTGTTGCTTATACGTATTTGCTACAACTGGACATTCTACATCCTGTGGCTTTGTTGTTTATACATTTTTGCTACACCTGGACAGTCTACATCCTGTGGCCTTGTTGTTCATACATTTTTGCTACATCTTGACATTCTACATTCTGCGGCTTTGTTGTTTTTGCCACACCTTGACATTCTACATCATGTGGCTTTACATTTTTGCTATACCTTGAAATACTACATTCTGTAGCTTTGTTGTCTCTACATATTTGCTACACCTGGACATTCTACATCCTGTGAGTTTGTAGTTTATACATTTTTGCTACACCTTAACATTCTACATCCTATGGCTTTATTGTTTATACATTTTTGCTACACATTGCCATTCTACAGCCAGTGGCTTTGCTGTGTATACATTTTTACTACACCTTGACATTGTACATCCTGTAGCTTTGTTGTTTATACATTTTTGCTACACCTTGACATTATACATCCTGTGGCTTTATAATTTATACATTTTTGCTACACCTTGACATTCTACATCCTGTGACTTTGTTGTTTATACATTTTTGCTACATCTTAACATTCTATATCCTGTGGCTTTGTTGTTTATACATTTTTGTTACACCTGGACATTCTATATCCTGTGGCTTTGTTGTTCAACATTTTTCGTACACCTTAACATTCTACATCCTGTGGCTTTGTTGTTTATACATTTTTGCTACACCTGGACATTCTACATTTTGTGACTTTGTTGTTAAACATTTTTCAGACACCTTAACATTCTACATCCTGTGGCTTTGTTGTTTATACATTATTGCTACACCTTGACATTCTACATCCTGCGGCTTTGTTGTTTATACATTTTTGCTACACCTTGACATTCTATATCCTTTGGCTTTGTTGTTTATACATTATTTCTACACCTGGATATTCTACACCCTATGGCTTTGTTGTTTATACATTTTTGCTACACCTGACATTCTACATCCCGTAGCTTTGTTGTTTATACATTTTTGCTGCACCTGGACATTCTACATCCTGTGACTTTGTTGTTTAAACATTTTTGCTACATCTTAACATTCTACATCCTGTGGCTTTGTTGTTTAAACATTTTTGTTACATCTGGACATTCTATACCCTGTGACTTTGTTGTTTATACATTTTTGTTAGACCTGGACATTCTACATCCTGTGACTTTGTTGTTTATACATTTTTGTTACACCTTGACATTATACATCCTGTGGCTTTGTTGTTTAAACATTTTTGTTACATCTGGACATTCTATACCCTGTGACTTTGTTGTTTATACATTTTTGTTACACCTGGACATTCTACATCATGTGACTTTGTTGTTTATACATTTTTGTTAGACCTTGACTTTGTACATCCTGTGGCTTTGTTGTTTAAACATTTTTGTTACATCTGGACATTCTATACCCTGTGACTTCGTTGTTTATACATTTTTGTTACACCTGGACATTCTACATCATGTGACTTTGTTGTTTATACATTTTTGTTACATCTGGACATTCTATACCCTGTGACTTCGTTGTTTATAAATTTTTGTTACATCTGGATATTCTATACCCTGTGACTTTGTTGTTTATACATTTTTATTACACATTGACATTATACATCCTGTGACTTTGTTGTTTATACATTTTTATTACACATTGACATTATACATCCTGTGACTTTGTTGTTTATACATTTTTGTTACACCTGGACATTCTACATCCTGTGACTTTGTTGTTTATACATTTTTGTTACACCTTGACATTATACATCCTGTGACTTTGTTGGTTATACATTTTTGTTACACCTGGACATTCTATACCCTGTGACTTTATAGTTTATACATTTTTGTTACTCATTGACAATGTACATCCAGTGACTTTGTAGTTTATACTTGTTTGCCACACATCGACATTATAATTAAGCGTTTATGGTTTAATAGATATTCTGATTCATCAATAAATCCCTGAGAAATGGCGTTTCAGACAGTCAGTACAGTTGAAAAGTTGATTGAAGAGCCTTTTTTTCAGTTAAAAATATTCTGTTGACAGGGGTATTCAATTGACAGGGACTTGGTCACTTTCCTGTATTCTAAATATGTGATAAACTGTGCATTTATTCTATTATATCTTGTGTCTTTTTGTATTCTAGTTATAAACTAAGCATTTATTCTTTTATATATTGTGTGTTTCTGTATTCTAGTGATAAACTAAGCATTTATTCTATTATAGCTTGTGTGTTTCTGTATTCTAGTGATAAGGCCACACAAAGTAGATCTTGTGTTTCTCAGGCCATTATTTGTAAAATTGCATGCGGGCGAGCAGTTTTTTATTTTATTTTTATTTCAGTAATTACTTCTTTGCCATCAAAAGTTCATGTTCTTGGTTCAAGTTTTAGGTCTCAAAATCTACAGAATAGCATGGGTGGTGGTGTATTTCATCCCTTCAGTGCAAGAAGGCTTTGCAGTGCTAAAGCATTGCAAAGCCTTCTTGCACTCAAGGGACAAATTCATCAATTTTTTCAACTTGGGTAAAATATCAGACATAAACCATTTAATTTTAATTTTTTTAAGGTTAAATTAGTTATAAAAAGAGAGTATGCGGCAGCCAAAAGGACCGTGTGGGAGGGCCTGAGAAACAGATTTTTTATTTTTTTAGGCCTAAACTAAGCATTTATTCCATTTTATCTTTTTTTTGACAGAGCTTATGGATCTCTGTTGAACAAGATATAATAGATAACATGCCTATATCGGATGTACTGAATACAGATAGCTCTATAAACAGGGAATTCAGTGGAAGTCTGAGAAAATCTTTGATAGATCACAAGTGTTTTTATCCAATTTTCAGGAGTTTAATCTATAGCCTATATGCAATAGCAGGTGAAATTTGTATTGAAGATATAGTAAATGGTTTGGTGCTTGGGAGCTATTTTCAATTAACAGGGCTATTCAATTAAAAAGACATCTAAGTGGACTTTTTACACAAATGTGCTTCAGTAGGAGTGAACAGCAACTGACTTGGAGACTTGGCAATGTGCGCAAATCAAACCAGTCTACAAGGCAGCCATTAGCTATGTTTTTGAGGCAGAAATAAGGAAAATAAAATTTGAATGGCCCATTCTGTGAATAGCTAGGGACAGTTATAGCCATTACTTAATCTAAAGTGTTAGAAAACATCCCAGATAAGACATCAACATAAAAGAGGAATGTCCTTAAGAAAAAAGAAAACTCGAGAGGAAAAGAGACTAAAGAATCCGTCAATTACCTTTGGGTTGTACAGTGGAACTCTGTTAATTGAATAGCCCCTTTGCCAATGAAAATTATTCAGTTAACCAGAATATTCAATCAACAGGGATTGTGTCACTTTTCTGTATTCTGGAGATAAACTTGGCATTTTTTCTATTATATCTTGTTTGACAGATCTCTATGAGCTCTGTCAAACAATATATAATAGATTAAATACCGTTATTTGATATACTGAGGCCAAATAGGTCTATAACCAAAGGAAAACTGGGGAGAGTCCGGGTAATTTCTGGACATGTTATAAGATTTTTTATTCAATTAACAGGAGTTTACTCTATAACCTATATTCAATTAACAGGTCCGATTTGTACTGGAGGTATGGTAAATGGTTTTGTGTCAGGAAATTATATTCAATTAACAGGGATATACAATTAAGAGATATCCAATTAAGTGGGCTCCACTGTATAATATCAAGAGGTATCTGAAATGTGCCATTCAGTTCAGCCTAGGTTATGGCAAGCTGAACACAGGAAGAAATCGTTTCTTTGAATTTTGAAAGAGTCTGGGTTGTTACTTGTAGGGTCATAGAAATCAATTCTCATGGAATCGGGTTTTGGCTGCCCTGGGGTAGACATGGCCCAATTTGACAATCTGTTCAGATAAAGCACAGGTTTATGCAGAGGAAATATTAAACAAGTCCATTCAGCCATGGTGTGGGAGAATTTGAGTTTGAGATGATATGAGACAATAGCTAGAGAATAAATTAGATGCCCCCAACCGCACAACGTGTACCAGCAACCCCACATATACCTGCCCTATGTCTGACATATACTCCCCCACCCCAACCCTATACACATCCCCTATATATTCTTCCAATTGAAATAGATACATGAAATTAAAATGCTTTGCATAACCTTTATAACAGAATGAACTCTATTATCCCTTAGCCACGTGGGAATGCATAGAGATCTATCTGTAAAATCGTGGCTCATCAATATTACAATAAACAACAGAAAAAAACAAAACAAAACATGAAAGTGGAATTTCGTTGTACATTCAGTAAATTTACCAGCACCATTTAACCCTTTACCCAACGAATCGGCCGCATCCGCCCGCATAATATACAAATTCAGCAGTTGAAAAAATATTATTTTTCAAAACATTTCAACAAAACCATTTCATTTGACCCCTCATTGGAACTAGCTCATCGGAAAAATTTGAAAAAATGATATTTAAAATAATAAATTTTAATATCGTCTGCGTTGGGTAAAGGGTTAACCCTTTCAACCCAGTGTGCATAAATTTTTGTGTGAAGAAAAAATTGGTGGTGAATGGGCAGACGATATAAAGAGCAAAAAATCTTAAGCATGGCTCGGTAATAATTTAATCCAACAGCTCGACAGAGCTGTTGGATTAAATTATTACTGAACCCCGGGACCAGCCGGGAGAGCGACTAGGGTGATTATGTCACCCTTCTAAGTCCAAAGTCGCCTAGAAAAATAAACGGCGATTACAAGACGCACTCTAAAAATTGGCCAAAATGGGGAAAGGTTGATCCAAGGTTTACATAAAAAAGATTATTTTCAAAAATCGAATGTGCTTGAGTGTGATAAATGGGCATTTTCATTTGTCAAATAAATGATCATTTATTTGAAATCACAGGAGAATCAGTTGTCAGTTGTCGCTTTTTGCAGATTTTTTATTTCCATTTTGTTCCGTTTCAGTTGGAGCTTCAAGTGTCGAAGTGAAAATAGGCGACATATGCAACTCAACAAAACAACCCAGTTTGAAAATAGGTGATGTCACTTAGGATGGCAAAAATTCTCTGCTGAAAATGTATACACAACATACCTATTTCCTGACACTGTATTTTTATTTCGATTTACAGACGACTGTTAACTGTTGGGCCATCTATTCCCAGAAAAACATGAATGAAATTGAAACACGTGAAAAAAAGCTTTAATGATGACAAGGGTGTGCGGTGGAGTTGCGTTAACCGGTTCTCATCAGATCACCGAAGTTAAGCAACATCGAGCCCGGTTAGTCCTCGGATATGTGACCGTCTAAGCGATCGATGCGGACTCCCGCATTGTGTCCTTTGGCGGGGCAGTTAACCCCGATTGTCCACATGGGGGCACGATGACACCATGTACTAAGGCGTACTGCACGTCCATGGCACCAGTGTTGGAAAGGTTAAGAAAGGTAATCCTGGTTTTATCTTTGTTTGAGAATTACTTCAGGTAGAGGTATAGAATTTACTTAAGTTTTGATATGACCACTGCTGAGTCTTCAAACAGCGATGGATTCAATCATGCCTCTATGGATACAATCATGCCTTGGTTTTCTGGTACCAACAACTTGAACATGTAGAAAAATAAATTACATGCAGAAAAGTATTTATTTTTATTGAACACAATTGTCCAGTAAAATATTCAATACAAATTGTGGATGTTTGAGAAGATTTCAAGGGTACTCAACGTCAATATCTTTGAGGATTTCAGAATCTGACATCCAATTTCTAGAAAATCTAACCATATTATGAAGACTGTGAAATTTGATACTCCACACAATAAAATCTTTATGATAGTCATAGAGACATATGTACAGCTTCTGGGTATTGTGTGATTTTATCAATTTAATTAAATCTAACTGTGAAATAATTTCAGTTAGTAATCAGTATACAGATTGCTTCAGTTGTATTGTATCATTTGTAAAGAATTTTTAACCCTTTCTTCTGTAGGCATTATACTATTCTTTATTATGTCAGGCCAAAAAAAATTAATGGTTTGGTTCCGGTGTGCTATATTTTTTGTTTTTTCCCTTGAATATGTGCTTGAGTTAATTTTTAGGACCAAATTCTTCCAACAGTTGTGACTGCAATATACTGCTTTGATATTCTGTTGAGTCTGAATTGCAAAATTACACCCAAAATGGCAGTTTATCAGCAGATGCTTTATTTGCGATTTCAGGGGACATTTCGGGTGTAATTCCGCAACTTAAAAAATGAAATGGACTCTGAGGTGTCCAAGCCAGAAAATAACCAGACTGACATCTGCAAAATGAGGTCCCCAGAGGGTGAATTTAGTGCAGGGTAGCATCACTAAATTTACCCTCTGTGAACCTCAATCTGAATCAGGGTCTCATAGCTATTTATTTATTTATTGATGTTTAAGGTCACATATTTAATCACAATGGCTAACCATGACCGTGACAGTTTTACGGGTGGAGGAAGCCTGAGTACCCGGAGAGAACCACCAAGCAACGACGAGCAGCTGCCAGCTCCCCAACATCGTAACTCCGCACTGCAGCACAGGCAGGGTTAGATTGGTTGAAGACATGCATACCATCGACGTGCAGTACGCCTTAGTACACGGCGTCATCGTGCCCCTACACGGGCAATGGAGATGAAGTGTCTTGCCCAAGGACAAAACGCAGTTGCCACAGGTGGGATTCGAACCGAGGGCCTCTCGGCTTGCAGCCTGCACCTCTACCTACTGAGCCACCGCGCTCCCGATCTCATAGCTAAACAGAAAAAGGTACCCAGAGAATAAATTGGCCAATTGTAGGGATAGCATCATCAAATTCACCCTTCTGGAGACCTCATTCTGCAAATGTCATACTGCTTATTTTCTGGCCTGGAGGTGTCTTGATAATATTATCATCAGCTGCCCTCAGATTCTGAAGTGAAGTGTGCATTCGCACGTCTGATTTTATCACAGGAAGTGTTCAAATTAACGCACCTCAGCAAATGAAATAAATTGACATTTTAAGTGGTTGTGGTAATGGACTGGTTAAGTATCATCATATTTATCTTAGTAGAGGAAGCACAAATAACTTGCTTTTGTTTATTTGAAAACAACAATGTACCTTGCATCGGTCTTGTATCAAACACTTGCATGCACACTGTTTTGAAGGCAAGATGCTATCATGATGTCACTGTGTGCAAACAGCCAATCACTTTGAAGTACAGTATGTGGAGAGTGTATTATCATTAAATCACCCGCAGAGTGGAGAATCCACCTGAGCAATAATTGCAAATTTGTTGCAAAGCATAACCACCTCAAGCAAAGTTCCAGCCAATGGACCTCCGGGTTAAACCCGGAGGTCCATTGGCTGAAACTTTGCTTTTGTTTTTTGTCCATATGTATAGAATTTGAAAGTGATACTTTGGGTGATACTCCACTCGGTGAGTGTTTTAGTTACAATCCACTCTCCACGTACTGTACAAGTGTAAAACTACAGAGAATCCCTTGGAGAATCCCAATAAAAATTTCCTGTTTTTAAATAGCAGGAATGCGATTGGTCGAATGTTCAATGTGACTGACTACGCAACCTTTGTGTAATGCAGTACACTTGGTTGTGGCTTTTCACATCCACTTGTTTTTGACAAATTAGAGGTAAACAATGTTCTATCGTTTTCGTAATAATGGTGATTGTCACAAAACAAAACACTTGAACAGTTTGAAATGAAAAGTAATAAAGAAAGGTCCCATAGTCTGCGAGGTTAGACAGGGTGGTAAAAGGGAAAGACCCAAATTTAAACCAACAGTTATCCGCACCAGTGAAGTAAATTCACTTCTTGTCAACCATGATAAACAAGTTGAAATTTGCATGCCCAGAGTTAAAACAACTTCGGTATACAATTACCAATTATGATTTAATTTGCCGATGAGAGTTTTGAACATGGTAGTGATTATATATATATAAATCGGTACACCAAAAAAACGACCAACACTATTTGTGTCGTTGTTGTAAAAGTTGGCGTTTGTGTGTTTTTTTCTGTTTCTTTTTCAATTTCAATAAAAAAATCATTAGGGTCGGGGCACAAAATTAGGGTCGGTCAGGTAACCGGAACCAAACTATTATTTTTGGGGGGGGCCTTAGCTCTTGGGATCAACCAATCAGCGTGGATAAATGGTGGCCTATGAAGCCATATCGGGTCAACATTTATGTCATCAGAGACCCCATATGAAATCGGTATTAGGTGTGCACCTACCATATTGTTTTTAGAAATAAAATACAACTGCCTCGTCTCAAAAATGTTCCGAACGTTCGTTGAATGTGATTAAAGTTTCATTAAACTCACTTGAACAAAAAGAAATAATGTGCTTATAATATGTATCCCAAATTGGAAACCCAACCGGATAGCCCAATGTAAATTGAAACACGCTCAACATTCACAATAGGTAAATCGTACCGATTGATAATCACTTCAGCATGAAACGATTGCTAGATAGAGTTACTCCCCTTACATTGTAAACTTATGTGTCCTTGTTTACATTTTACAAACCAACCCAATGAGAAAATAAATTACTGGGCCAATTAACGAAAGGGACATACTGGATTTTGTCCGGTGACATAATAAATATATGTTACGGGATGTTTAGTGGTCGGATATGGTGTCATGTGAGGTTCAGTGAGATCAATATTAGGCTTGGCTAATGCCTCATCTAATATTGATCTCATTTTGCCTCACATGACACCATATCCGACCACTAAACATCCCGTAACTTATACTATACTATACTGTTCTATACTATACTATACTATACTATACCATACCATACTATACTATACTATACTATACTATACTATACTATACTATACTATTATACTATACTATACAATACTATACTATACTATACTATACTATACTATACTATACTATTATACTATACTATACAATACTATACTATACTATACTATACTATACTATACTATACTATACTATACTATACTACACAATACTATACTATACTATACTACACAATACTATACTACACTATGCAATACTATACTATACAATACTATACTATACAATACTACATAATACTATACTATACAATACAATACTATACAATACTATACAATACTATACTATACTATACTATACTATACTACACAATACTATACTATACTATACTATACTATACTATACTATACAATACTATACTATACTATACTACACAATACTATACTATACAATACTATACTATACTATACTATACAATACTATACTATACTATACTATACAATACTATACTGTACTATACTATACTACACAATACTATACTATACTATACTATACTATACTATTAATATGCTCTTAATATACTATACTATTAATATACTATACTATAGTATATACTCTAAAATGGTCAACATGGCTATAAATGATTGACTAAACTTGACTTTATTTCCATGTTGCAGTCACGATTAGCCATTGTGCAGAAACATGTGACCTTAAACACCAATAAATAAATAAATATTAGATCATTACATTTTTAGTGTGGTAGGTTATATGCAGTGTTTTATGAAATAACAAAAAATTGGTGGAGGATAAAATTGACTTATTTATTAACCCATTACCTAACACAGAAAAGCAGACGACACTTACAAATAAAATTCTTGAATACCTTTTTTTTCAATTTTTATCACAAAAACATAGCTTAAGACCCCTCATTGAACGAGCTCAGTGAGCTCGTTCCAATGAGGGGTCATAAGCTATGTTTTTGTGATAAAAAATGAAAAAAATAATGAAAATTGTATAGTATTTTTTGTGAATAGTGCTGGCTGGTTTTGGCCGTTACGTTGGGTAAAGGGTTAACCCATTACCTAATGAATCGACCATAACTGTCCACATAGTTTACAAATTGAGCAGTGAAATTTTTTTTTTTCGAAACATTTAAACAAAACCATATCATGTGACCTATCATTGGAATGGGCTCACCAAACACATTCTAATGAAGGGTCACATGATATGATTTTGTTGAAATATTTTGAAAAATTTGAAAAAAATAATTAAAATAACAAATTTAGAATCGAGTGTATTGTGTAAAGGGTTAACTCTTTGTACATTGATGTCACTATATAAAAGAAAATGTTTTCCTATAATGCCTAATAATGCAACTAGGCATTCAGCGAATTCAGTCTTGTTTGACAAATCTCATTGGATTTCAGTACTCTTCTGCCTTGCTTCATTAATGCTTTACCTAATGTCATGACCAAAATTGGCCAGTGTTATTCACATAAATCATCATTCAACTTTCATTATTTTTTTCATTTTTTGTCTCAAAATCATAGCTTATGACATCTCATTGGAATGAAATTCTTTGAGCTCATTCTGATGAGGGGTCACAAGCTATGTTTTTGATGTAAAAAATGAAAAAAAATGTGTTATTCAATAATTTTGTATGCAAGTGTTGTCTTCCTTTTGTGTTAGATAAAGGGTTAATGCTTTTGCCCTCACTTCCTTCATTTTGACATGATTTCCAGAGCCTTTGGTGAAAAAGGGCCAAGCCCTTCTAAGTCTGGGAAGCAGGGGTGAGGAGCAGGAGGTAGGGAACAAGAATCATCCATTTCCACCTCACCCTCCACAGTTCTCTTTTCTCTTCCAGAGGATGTGTCAGCTGTTGGATGGGTAGAGCTGTGGGTGAGGTGTGAAGTGGTGGTTGCCTCTCCTGCCTTCTCAACACCTCTTTCTTCTCCATTCTGTTGTGGACAGAAATTGTTTTTAATTGTTTCAAAGCCAACAGATATTGAACCAATCAGCCCTATTCAATCTGACACACAGTTTTGAGAGTCAAATACACCAGTTGATGCTTTAACCTGTTAGGCTTTCATAACCTAAATTTTACCAAAGTTCATCACAATATCTATAATTTGGGGTTTAACTTAAAAATGCTGGGTGTTCCACCCACTTGTTTGATGAGCTGGGTGTCCCACCACTTGTTTGATGAGCTCTTCTTTTTCTTCTTCTCTTCAAGAGTTGGTCATTCTCTTTTCAGTGAGGACCAGTGTGAGAGGAGGACCTCCAACGAAAGTTGCTACCTCTCTTCAAAGGAGGTGGTGATGGATTTTCTTTCACAAATTCTGTGGTTAGTTGGACATCCTTATCCTAAACTTTGGAAAGAGCCTCCAAGGATTGTTAGATGCTGTTATTATGACTAAAAAATGCAATTTTACTTACCCTCAAGTCCTTGTACAGCTACACGCTGATTATGTTCCTATACAGCTACAGACTGACTACGTCCCCAAACAGCTACACACTGATTTAAGTCCCATCTAGCTACAAACTGATTAAGTCCCCATGCAGCTACAAACTGATTAAGTCCCCATGCAGCTACAAACTGATTAAGTTCCCATACAGCTACAAACTGATTAAGTCCCCATACAGCTACAAATTGATTAAGTCCCCATACAGCTACAAACTGATTAAGTCCCCATACAGCTACAAATTGATTAAGTCCACAGCTACAAACTAATTGAATCTACATACAGCTACAAACAGACACTTAAGTCCCCATACAGCTACAAACTGATTAATTCCCCATACAGCTACAAACTGATTAAGTCCCCATACAGCTACAAACTGATTAAGTCCTCATACAACTACAAATTGATTAAGTCCCTGTAGAGCTACAAACTGATTAAGTCCCCATAAGCTACAAACTGTTTAAATCCCCATACAGCTACAAACTGACTGAGTCCCAGTACACCTACAAACTGATTAAGTCCCTATATACCTACAAACTGATCAAGTTCCTATACAGCTACAAACTGATTAAATCCCTGTACAGCTACAAACTGACTAAGTCCCCATACAGCTACACACTGATTAAGTCCCCATATAGTGACAAACTGATTAAGTTCACATACAGCTACACACTGATTAAGTCCACATATAGCTACAAACTGATTAAGTCCCCATACAGCTACAAACTGATTAACTTCCCATACAACTACAAACTGATTATGTTCCCATACAGCTACAAGGTGATTGAGTCCCCATACATCTACAAACTGATTAAGTCCCCATACTGCTACAAACTGATTAACTTCCCATATAGCTACATACTGATTAAGTTCCCATACAACTACAAACTGATTATGTCCCCATACAGCTACACACTGATTGAGTCCCCATACAGCTACAAACAGACATACTTAAGTAGCATACAGCTAAAAACTGATTGAGTCCCCGTACAGCTACAAACTGATTAAGTCCCCATATACCTACAAACTGATTAAGTCCCCATACAGCTATAGACACTTACATCCCCATACAGCTACAAACTGATTAAGTCTCCATAATGCTATACACTGATTGAGTCCCCATACAGCTACAAACTGATTAAGTCCCCATATACCTACAAACTGATTAAGTCCCCATACAGCTATAGACACTTACATCCCCATACAGCTACAAACTGATTAAGTCTCCATACAGCTACAAACTGATTAAGTCCCCATATAGCTACAAACAGACACTTAAGTCCCCATACAGCTACAAACTGATTAAGTCCCCATACAGCTACAAACTGATTAAGTTCCCATACAGCTACATACTGATTAAGTTCCCATACAACTACAAACTGATTATGTCCCCATACAGCTACACACTGATTGAGTCCCCATACAGCTACAAACAGACATACTTAAATAGCATACAGCTAAAAACTGATTGAGTCCCCGTACAGCTACAAACTGATTAAGTCCCCACATACCTACAAACTGATTAACTTCCCATATGGCAACATACTGATTAAGTTCCCACACAACTACAAACAGATTATGTCTCCATACAGCTACACACTGATTGAGTCCCCATACAGCTACAAACTGATTAAGTCCCCATATACCTACAGACTCATTAAGTCCCCATACAGCTATAGACACTTACATCACCATACAGCTACAAACTGATTATGTCTCCATAGAGCTACACACTGATTGAGTCCCTATACAGCTACAAACTGATTAAGTCCCCATATACCTACAAACTGATTAAGTCCCCATACAGCTATAGACACTTACATCCCCATACAGCTACAAACTGATTAAGTCTCCATACAGCTACAAACTGATTAAGTCCCCATATAGCTACAAACAGACACTTAAGTCCCCATACAGCTACAAACTGATTAAGTTCCGATACAGCTACAAACTGACTAAGGCCCCATACAGCTACAAACTGATTAAGTTCCCATACAGCTACAAACTGATTAAGTCCCCATTCAGCTACAAACTGATTAAGTCCCCATACAGCTACAAACTGATTAAGTTCCCATACAGCTACAAACTGACTAAGGCCCCATACAGCTACAAGCTGATTAAGTTCCCATACAGCTACAAACTGATTAAGTCCCCATTCAGCTACAAACTGATTAAGTCCCCATTCAGCTACAAACTGATTAAGTTCCCATAGAGCTACAGACTGCCGAAGTCCCCATGCAGCTACAAACTGATTAAGTTCACATCCACAAACTGATTAAGTCCCCATACAGCTACAAACTGATTAAGTCCCCATACAGCTACAAACTGATCAAGTCCCCATACAGCTACAAACTGATTAAGTCCCCATACACTACAAACAGACATACATAAGTCCTATACAGCTACAAACTGATTAACTTCCCATATGACAACACACTGATTAAGTTCCCACACAACTACAAACTGATTATGTCTCCATACAGCTACACACTGATGGAGTCCCCATACAGCTACAAACTGATTAAGTCCACATCTACAAACTGATTAAATCCCCATACAGCTACAAACTGATTAAGTCCCCATACAGCTACAAATTGATTAAGTCCACATACAGCTACAAACTGATTAAGTTCCCATACAGCTACAAACTGATTAAGTCCACATCTACAAACTGATTAAGTCCCCATACAGCTACAAACTGATTAAGTCCCCATATACCTACAAACTGATTAAGTCCCCATACAGCGAAAGACACTCACATCCCCATACAGCTACAAACTGATTATGTCTCCATACAGCTATACACTGATTGAATCCCCATACAGCTACAAACTGATGAAGTCCCCATATACCTACAAACTGATTAAGTCCCCATACAGCTATAGACACTTACATCCCCATACAGCTACAAACTGATTAAGTCTCCATACAGCTACAAACTGATTAAGTCCCCATATAGCTACAAACAGACACTTAAGTCCCCATACAGCTACAAACTGATTAAGTCCCCATACAGCTACAAACTGACTAAGTCCCCATACAGCTACAAACTGATTAAGTTCCCATACAGCTACAAACTGATTAAGTCCCCATACAGCTACAAACTGATTAAGTTCCCATAGAGCTACAAACTGCTGAAGTCCCCATACAGCTACAAACTGATTAAGTCCACATCTACAAACTGATTAAGTCCCCATACAGCTACAAACTGATTAAGTTCCCATAGAGCTACAAACTGCTGAAGTCCCCATACAGCTACAAACTGATTAAGTCCCCATACAGCTACAAACTGACTAAGTCCCCATACAGCTACAAACTGATTAAGTCCCCATACAGCTACAAACTGATTAAGTCCCCATATACCTACAAACTGATTAAGTCCCCATACAGCTACAAACAGACATACATAAGTCCCATACAGCTACAAACTGATTGAGTCCAAATACAGCTACAAACTGATAAAGTCTCCATATACCTATGGACTGATTAAGTTGCTATGCAGCTACAAACTTGATTAAATTCCTGTACAGCTACAAACTGATTAAGTTCCCATACAGCTACAAACTGATTAAGTCCGCACACAGCTACACACCGATTAAGTTCCCATATGGCTACAATCTGATTAAGTTCCCATACAACTACAAACTGATTAAGTTCCCATGTAACTATAAACTGATTAAGTCCCCATACAGCTACTACAGCTACTAACAGGCCCTTAAGTGCCATTACAGCTACAGACTGATTAAGTCTCCATACAGCTACAAACAGACACTTAAATCACCATACAGCTACAAACTGATTAAGTTGCATATAGCTATAAACTGATTAAGTCCACATACAGCTACAAACAGATACTTAAGTCACCATACAGCTACAAACTGATTAAATCCCCATGCAGCTACACACTGATTAAGTTCCCATACAGCTACAGTGCTCAAAATGCTACACATTTACAAAAAATGAATAGCATTTTGTAAAAATTCCATAGCTATTTTTGTATACCAGAGTTATGTTATGCTGTTTTGTATTGAATTCTTCTAAGTAGATAGAATAGTTTCTATCCATTTCTGGGCATTTCCAAATGATCTGCAACACATGAAACATTTACTATGTTTTTTTTAACTGAACTGCCTTTAAGGGTTGCATGGACTTAGATATTTTCAAATGACGTCTTAGTTGTTTAACAGAGTTCTCAAAATGGAAGTTGGGATTTTTAATTTGATGGGCTTGAAGTTATTTTTAATGGACATTTTATGCAAAATGTTGTAAAAACAGGAAGAATTTAAACCAGTAGAATTCATCTTACATATGAAGTTGCTAATGATGCTTGATGGAGAGTTAATCTGAGTTATGCCTGGAATGTTCCACAATCAGAAGTAAAGCATCAGTGAACTAGTTTTCAAATTTTATTGCAAATTTTCATTTACATTTTGCGATACAAGATAATCAACTGCAGCCTAATAGGCTGCAGTTGATTATCTTGTATTGCAAAATGCTATACATAATTGAACATTGTGTAGCTTTTTGCAAGTTTTGCATAGCAAAAAGCGATGCGACACTGCTTATTTTGAGCCCTGTACAGCTACAAACTGATTAAGTCCCCATGCAGCTACAAACTGTTTAAGTTCCCATACAGCTACAAACTGATTAAGTTCCTATACATCTACAAACTGATTAAGTTCCCATACAACTACAAACTGATTAAGTCCCCATACAGCTACAAACTGATTATGTCCCCATGCAGCTACAATCTGATTGAGTTCCCATATAGCTACAAACTGATTAAGTTCCCATACAGCTACAAACTGATTAAGTTCCCATACAACTACAAACTGATTAAGTCCCCATACAGCTACAAACTGATTATGTCCCCATGCAGCTACAAACTGAGTTAGTTCCCATACAGCTACAAACTGATTAAGTCCCCATACAGCTACAAACTGATTAAGTTCCTATACAGCTACAAACTGATAAAGTCCACACACAGCTACAAACTGATTAAGTCCCCAAACAGCTACAAACTGATTAAGTCCCCATGCAGCTACAAACTGATTAAATTCCCATACAGCTACAAACTGATTAAGTCCCCATACAGCTACAAACTAAATAAGTTCCCATACAGCTACAAATGGATACTTAAGTCCCCATATAGCTACAAACTGACACTTTTATATTGTTTGAAAAATGTTGCTCCTAGTATATTCTTCCTTGGGAAGTCTACTGGTATGTCTTTTGACAATGTTTTTACATCATTATTGGCTGCCAGTACAAGCAGCCAACAATGATGTAGAAACACCGATAAGGCATATGCAGCTATGTACAAATATATACAGAAATTGCTATCTTAAAATTAATCTCAAATTAAAAAATTAAGTAACAAATGACAGGCATGTAGCATCATCCCCCAACATCCTTCTTCTTCTTCTTCTTCTTCTTCTCGGCAGGGTTCTCTAGTATGGGAAGCCTAGCCAGTTATTTGTTTGGAGTGGAAAACGAGCATATGTGGTTGGTTATTGTAAGGGGTCACAAAACGTTTACAAAATTCATTGCTCCTAGATCAATCTATCCTTTATATTTACCTGTACCTACGACCATTCAGGGCTTCATGTTTTGTGAGACTTGCATTTGGCCGATGATTTGGAAAGGGGAGGTGAGGGGGAGGAACACTGATAAACACAGACAAAAACATGGCTTGTAAGTATTGACCAAAATGAACAAAATGAAATGTTTAAGGAATTTCAGTCAATTTTTCCAACAGAGACCAAGCTCTTACTAGGGCCTGGAATTTTGGTTTTCAGCTTTAAGAACTGTCAGGAATCCAAATGAATCCTGATATAGGACTGAAGTATTAAATTATTGCTGAGTCTCAATTTCAGTTTGTCTATCACTTTTTACTTTGTACACGAATTTGGCCACTGTCAGGGTTAACTGGTAGAGTGCTAAATTTATTTATCTATTGGGGTTTAACAACACTTTTGACAACCAGGGTCACCTCATGTCAGACAGTTTTATGGGTGGAGGAAGCCAGAGAGACCACCAAGCAATGACAAGTAACTGTCAGACTCCCCAACATACTAACTGGTTAAAGCATTGGTTGAAGACATGTGCTCCTTCGATGTGCAGTACGTCTTCGTACACTACCCCACCGTGCCCCCACTTGGGCAATTGGGATGATACAATGCTACCAGTAAGAGGAGCCTTAACTCTTTTGGCGTGACAGGCAACTAAAGTCGACAGACGGCAGACCGCGGAAAGGTACTGCAGTAGACATTTTAGCCAACTGTGCGTGTCCATTTCCAAGTGCTTTTAACTCTTTACCCAACACAGACGATATCAAAATATAATTATTTTAAATACCATTTTTTCAAATTTTTCAAAAAATTTCAACAAAACCATATCATGTGACCCCTCGATGGAACGAGCTCATCGAGCTCGTTCCAACGAGGGGTCACATGATATGGTTTTGTTGAAATTTTTTGAAAAATAATATTTTTTCAACTGCTGAAGCTGCATATTACGCGGAGGGGTTGGGGGGGGGGGATGCGGCCGATTCGATGGGTAAAGGGTTGAACAAACATACGTATTCCTATGTTTCATGCACCATTTATGTCCTAACCATGAACAACAATATCGTCCCTTGAAAGTATAAAGATGCCATTTAAATATATACAGGAAATCATTTGAAAAACTGTCAATGAGATCATTAGAACATCTTTTAATATAATAACACTTTAGTTCAGCAACCTATACTTTTGTAAAATTCCTGATGAATATTAGGCGCTAAGAATTCTGTTTCTCAGATTATTCCACGCCAAAAGAGTTAAATAGCTGTTTTGTTACTATTTACACTCTCCAATAAATTGTAATAAAAGAATTTTATGTGAGCATTTTTTTCTACTGCGCAAGTAACGGGGTAATGCATACATTGTACAGTCGTTAAAGTGGCTTTCAACAATTTTCAGAAAAGCTCTGATAGTGGCTTCTAGCACTCAATCAATTAAGGATTAGAAGGTATTTTTCTTCATACTGAAAATATTTTTGTCTTATCTTCAGGAAACTCATTGCATCCACTTTTTACTTGCCTTTGTTTGGTACAAGCTTGCAAGCATAATATGTTCTAATCTTCCTATACAAGAGCGCATGCATGATATAACTTTTAAACCTCTTATATCAAGAACATAAAAAACTAGATATTAGAAAATAGGATTGGAGATTTGCATAGTAGTTTTCTTTGTGATCAGGACAGTAAATTTGAGCTTTGCGGTTCATAGAAGAAAAAATCAATTACGGCAAATACAAAGTCAACAATACTAACAGTGTGAAATGTATCGCTGTTTAAGAAATATACATTTCATCCTTTGTTAATTTCAATACGTCCATTTCCTGCTCTCCGTGAAGATAACATTATAAAAATGCTATATTTAAGTCCATAAATACATTGGAAAAATTAAGGGCGACCTCTCCAAATATTGATTTTGGACTTCCATTACAATTGTTTCTGACAAATATGCTTATCTACTTATTGGCGATATATCATTTTTGCAGTGTTTACTCAGGTTTATTGGACATAATATATTCAAAGCCATGCACAGGTTTTCTATTCCCAACTATTGATTTTTTTAAAGTGACACATTTAATTTATAGTGTCTGTGATGACTAACCATGGTTTTCATTTACATGTTGTCTTTGTCAAATAATATCATATATATGATTATAAATTATACACCATGATCTTAACTGCAGCCCTCTTTCAAATGCACTAAAACAAAAATCGATGGAAAAGTAGATTTAATTACTTTTGGATATCACCATGGAAACCAATTCATTTTCGTCACTGTTTACTAAACATTGATGCACCACTGTGCAGTTATTTTGAATTTAAACAGAGTATTAGGTTTATTGAAATTTCATCGCAGACTCAATTGAACTTTCTTTCATGCAATTTATACAGAAGGAAAATAGTCTCCACTTTGTATTTGAATTTGAGTGAAAATTGAACTTTTTGCCTTTTAATTTACATATGTGCATGTGAAGTGCATCATTCCTTTTTTAACTGGTGCAGTGCTAAAGTATTTTAAATTTTCTTTCAAAACTTTATTTTTTTTATCCCTTGTTGCATTTGAAAAGTTATGAATTCCTGATCTGGGAAAAGATAGTTTCTGAAAATTGTTTTTTCGTTCTGTGCCGAGGTGAACTTGCTTCAAAAATTGGTCTAGGAATTATTCAAATCATGACAGATCTACTTTAATTAACCCAAGGACCCTGACTGCAAACAGATCTGAATCTAGGTGGGGGCGCGGTGGCTCAGTTGGTAGAGGTGCAGGCTGCAAGCCGAGGGGTCCTCAGTTCGAATCCCACCTGCAGCAACCGCGTTGTGTCCTTGGGCAAGACACTTCACCCCCATTGCACACGTGGGGGCACGATGACGCTGTGTACTAAGGCATACTGCACATCGATGGTGCACCTGTCTTCAACCAATGCTAACCCTGCTTGTGAGGAGTTGGTATGTTGGGGAGCTGACAGTTGCTCGCCATTGCTCGGTGGTTCTCTCCGGGTACTCCGGCTTCCTCCACCCGTAAAACTGTCACGGTCATGGTTAGCCATTGTGCAGAAATATGTGACCTTAAACACCAATAAATAAATAAATAAATAAATAAATTTTTGCAAAATGAAAATTGTTGTATTGCAAAAAAGGTCAGCTTTTTTTAAAATTAGTGGTTTTCAGAGAAAATATTGGCATTTGAGTGAAAAATAGTTTTTCAAACTCTGCAGGAGGTTGTGGATAACATATGGACATCTCCTTCAGGATGTTGTGGATAACACATGAACACCCCCTGCCGGTGTTAGTGGATAACACATGAACATCCCCTGCAGGAAGTAGTGGATAACACACAGACATCCCCTGCTGGAGGTAGTTGATAACATGTGGACATCTTCTGCAGGAAGTAGTGGATAACACATGGACATGCCTGCAGGAGGTAGTGGATAACACATGGACATCCCCTGTAGGAAGTAGTGGATAACACATGGATATCCCCTGCAGGAGGTCGTGGATAACACATGGACATCCCCTGCAGGAGGTAGTTGATAACACATGGACATTCCCTGCAGGAGTTAGCTGATAACATGGACAGCCCTGCAGGATGCTAGTGGATATTTATATTTATTGATGTTTAAGGTCACATATTTATGCACAATGGCTAATCATGACCGTGACAGTTTTACGGGTGGAGGAAGCCGGAGTACCCGGAGAGAAGCACCGAGCAACGACGAGCAGCTGCCAACTCCCCAATGCTAGTGGATAATACATGGACATCCCCTGCAGGAGGTAGTCTATAACACATGGACACCCCTGCAGGAGGTAGCTGATAACATGAACAGCCCTGCAGGAGCTATAGGATAATACATTGACATCCTCTGCAGGAGGTAGTGGATAACACATGGACATCCCCTGCAGGAGGTAGTGGATAACACATGGATAACCCCTGCAGGAGATAGAGGATAATACATGGACACCCCCTGCAGGAGGTAGTGGATAACACATGGGGACATCCCCTGCAGGGGGTAGTGGATAATACATGGACATCCCCTTGGGAGGTAGTGGATAACACATGGATATCCTCTGTGGGAGGTTGTGTGTAACAGATGGACACCCCTGCAGGAGGTAGTGCATAACACATGGACATCCCCTGCAGGACATTGTGGATAACACAAGGAATCTCCTGCAGAAGGTATTGGATAACACATGGACATCCTCTGGAGGAAGTAGTTGATGACGCATGGACATCCCCTGCAGGAAGTAATTGATAACACATGGATATTCACTGCAGGAGCTAATGGTTAACTTGGACATTCTCCACAGGAGGTAGTGGATACCTCATGTACATTCCCTGCAGGCGCTAATGGATAACATTGACATTCTTCACAGGATTGTGGATAAAATAGGAACACCCCTGCAGAAGGTAGTGGATAGCACATGGACACCCCTGGGTGAGCTTGTGCATAGCACATGGATAACCCTGGAGGAGGTAGTGGATGTTATTGCAGATATACATACATCTATATATTACTGGTATGTGGGTCAGATGTGATCCCTTATAGATTAGTTTCCCTTTTTCAAACCTTGAATTTGTATATAAAATCATGAGAATATTTTGGCTGAAAATCATTGTCATCATTTGCAAACAAGCCACTGGAGGGCCACATTGACCTTCCATTTGCCAATTTTTTTCCCTGTAAAGGCCCAAGGGGCCTCAGTAGAAAGGGGATACCTCCTCTCATGCTCATACCAATTTGCTACTATGCATGTTGTACGATGCTTCAGCTTGGCATAATGACCAATGATTGCAATGAAAGTGGGTCACCCCCTACCCCCACCACTACTCCCCTCCAACCCAGAATCCTGTATGCGGCACTCAGTATCATTTCTTGTAGTAATGTGAGATAAAAGGTTAAACAGTTATAATGGTTCCCTGGACTCTTCATTGGATTCATTGGATTACTCAGCGGTTTCTTAATACAAATTTCACTGTACATGGCTTAAAGGTGGAAACTCACCATTTTATCATATTTGTTTTATATCTGACATCCATTTGTCACTGTTTGATTAGTTGTTGGTCTTTCATTGTATAAACATTGTCTATAATTACTACAGTGATAAATCCTTAATTGTAGGCTGAGAGAATATAGATAAATAAAAGTCTGAATTTCTGAATTTGATGAGGGAATCAAGGGTGATAATCCTTCAAACAATTTTTACATATTACTTGGTTACAAGAACCTAAATAATTTCTAGTGACTGTAAGAGTGAAATAATTTTCCAGCCCCAAAGCCCAGTAAAGTACAGTGGAGCCCACTTCATTGGATATTCCTTAACCCTTTGTTGACTTCGACCTCTCCCCCCCTCCCCCCCCCCCCCAAAAAAAAAGAAAAAAAAAAAAAAGAAAAGTGCTCAAACTAATTACACATGACAGACTGATAGTGCATAATTGGTGCACGGCATGCCAAGTAGTCCGCATTGTTGTAACTGAATTATTGGCAAGCTGCAGAGCAATACATCCTACAAATTTGACCTGTTAATAGCATATAAATTATGGAGTAAACTCCTTTTGACTGAATAAAAAATTGTGTAATATGTCCCTCTGCGGGCCCTAATTTTAACTTGGTGCAATATGAGGAATATTCTTCAAAAATCTTCTCACGAACCCCCCATCAGAATCTTTTGATATATGGTCGACATCATCCCAAGGGTAGT
The DNA here is from genome assembly GCA_031216915.1 of Pictodentalium vernedei. Taxonomy (NCBI): domain Eukaryota; kingdom Metazoa; phylum Mollusca; class Scaphopoda; order Dentaliida; family Dentaliidae; genus Pictodentalium; species Pictodentalium vernedei. Next base: position 399,290,436 of record CM062289.1, read on the forward strand.
CATATTCAAGGTTGTAAAAATCAAGACCCTTCATTTGTATTTTGCTTCACTATTGGAGCCCAAATTTTAAGTTAGTCCAGTGTAAGGAATAATCTTTAAAAAATCTTCTTCTCCAGTATCACTAGTCTGAATCTGTTGATATTTGGTATACAGAACCTTTACAGGGGTTAGATTCAAGTGTGTTCAAATCAAATCCATTGGTTAATATTAATTGGGCTCTCTTTGGTGGTCCAAGTTTTAAGAATAATCTTTAAAAATCTTTTCTTCAGATTCTCCCAGCCAGAATCTTTTGATATTTGGTATACAAAATCCTTATGGTGTCAGATTCACATTGTTTCAATTGTGTCTCAGGGTTAATATTTGGGCTCCCTATGGGAGGCCTAATTTTAGCTTAGTGTGGAAGAGGAATATTCTTTAAAATCTTCTTGAGAGCCACCATTCAAAATGTTTTGATATTTGGTATACAACACTCTAGCCGGGCTCAGATTCAAGTTTGTTCAAATGGATTGAGTTCCTGGATTCATATTTAGGCTTCCTATAGGTGCCCAAATTTTAACTTAGTATAATGTGAAGAATAATCTTTAAAATTCTCTTTCTTCAGATCCATCATTCAGAATTTATTTATATTTGGTAAACGACATCCTCATGTGAAGGGGGAATGGGTCATATTCAAGTTTGTTCCAATTAACCCTTTACCCAACGCAGACGATTTCATAATTTATTATTTTAAATATCATTTTTTAAATTTTTTCAAAAAATTTCAACAAAACCATATCATGTGACCCCTCTTTGGAACGAGCTCGACGAGCTCGTTCCAAAGAGGGGTCACATGATATGGTTTTGTTGACATTTTTCAAAAAATATTATTTTTTCAGCTGCTGAATTTGCATATAAAGCGGGCGGATGCGGGTGATTCGTTGGGTAAAGGGTTAAGTCAGGCTGATATTTGGGCTTCCCAGTTTTACATTACTGCAAATCTGGGCATTGTATCTGTGGTAACATCCCAGTTCTAGAAAAAGTCATCTGACATGGAATAAATTAAGTAATAAATGACGGTTAATTACATGACTTCATTCCTCTGACATCTGACATGGAATAAATTAAGTAATAAATGATAGTTAATTACATGACTTCATTCCTCTGACATCTGACATGGAATAAATTAAGTAATAAATGATGGTTAATTACATGACTTCATTCCTCTGACATCTGACATGGAATAAATTAAGTTATAAATGATGGTTAATTACATGACTTCATTCCTCTGACATCTGACATGGAATAAATTAAGTAATAAATGATAGTTAATTTCATGACTTCATTCCTCTGACATCTGACATGGAATAAATTAAGTAATAAATGACGGTTAATTACATGACTTCATTCCTCTGACATCTGACATGGAATAAATTAAGTAATAAATGATGGTTAATTACATGACTTCATTCCTCTGACATCTGACATAGAATAAATTAAGTAATAAATGATGGTTAATTACATGACTTCATTCCTCTGACATCTGACATGGAATAAATTAAGTAATAAATGATGGTTAATTACATGACTTCATTCCTCTGACATCTGACATGGAATAAATTAAGTAATAAATGATAGTTAATTACATGACTTCATTCCTCTGACATCTGACATGGAATAAATTAAGTAATAAATGACGGTTAATTACATGACTTCACTCCTCTGTAGTATTAACTAGCCATCGATTCAAATTAAATCCTTCTTTAAACAATTTTATCAAGTGTGCACCTCAGGCCTCATGGGCCTCTTTTTTTAGTAGTGATTGCTTTCAGCAAGGTTGGATTAGAACCTGGGTTTGGAATATAATTAGTTCACCCAAGAGCAAAGTGGCTCATTGATCAGAGCATAGGACTTTAACCCTTTACCTAACGAATCGCCCGCATCCGCCCACGTAATATGCAAATTGAGCAGTTGAAAAAATTAAATTTTTCAAAATATTTCAACAAAACCATATCATGTGACCCCTCATTGGAACAAGCTCATTGAGTACGTTAGAATAAAGCCCAAATATGGGCTTCCAGCACTCTACCAGTTAAGGATAAAAGATGAAAGAAATTGGATGGGTAAAGATCAATCTAAGAAACAAAAGTATTGCCGTTGGGATTGTGTATTGTGCGGTGGAGGGAAGCAAACCCAAGTGGAATGACTTGATATACTCAACACTAAGGTCCAATATCACAGAACTAGAAAGCAGGGGGCTCGGTATAATTCTGATGGGTGACTTTAATGGACACATAGGTGAGAAGGAAGAAGGCTTAGAGGGTAGGGACAAGAAAGTCAAAAGGAATGGAAGGAAGCTGTTGCACTTCACAAATGAGCTCGGTCTGAAGATTCTGACACAAAGGTATAGGGGGAAGTGGACCTGGGAGAGGAACGACAGACAATCAATAATCAACTTTATCATATGACTCGTCCATTTTGTTCACTTTAAAACATTTGATATTTTGCTTTCATATTAATCAGTGATAAATAAAGCCTTCCGTCGATTTCATTGGTCAATTTCAAAACTCAACTATTTGATTGGCTGAACAAAATAAAACTGGGCCACATTTTCATAATTTGCATAATTAGAGTTGGGAGCTTTCATTGGTCAATTTCCAAACTGGGCAATTTGATTGGCTAAACAAAATACAACTGGGTCATATTTGCATAATTTCAGTAGGGAGAATTTACGTTATCTGTCCTACTTAGGGTTGGTTATATTGTATTAATCTTTTACCCACAAGAAAAATGCCATTCATTTTTTTTTTAGATTTTCACTTTTTGCTTTCAAAACATAGGTTATGACCCCTCATTGGAACGAGCTTGACGAGCTCGTTCCAATGAGAGGTCATAACCTATGTTTTGGAAGCAAAAAATGAAAAGTTTTAGGTATACGAGGATCTTTTTTCCAAGTGCTGTCTGCAACTCAAGTTAGGTGATTGGTTAAAAAGTCATACTTAGTGGCTAATTTGTGCATGTGTGTGTCATTTGATAAATAGAATATGAAATGAGTGTTTTTCTCATATAATATTTATGAAACTTGTATGAATTTTCCGTTTGGGCTTGCCAGAGGCTCGCCAAAACGGAAAATTCTTAGACTCCTTTCATAAATATTATATGAGAAGAACACTTATTCCATATCCTCTATATATTCTCACAGATATTAATTTATCCCTATGGGAACCTCAATTATAACTTGGTGCTTTATGATGAAATTTATTCAAAAATCTTTGTTTTCAGACCTACCAGTCAAAATCTCTTGATATTTGGTATACTGAATCTTTTTTTTTTGGGGGGGGGGGGAGGAGGTGGGGGAGGGGGTCAACTTGAAGTTTGTTCAAGTCAAGTCCCTGGAGCCATATTCACTAGGAATTTGTTAACCATGAAGTTCTTAGACTCAAATTCCACCACATCAACCATTGTGACCCCGATGGACCCAACACCGTTAACAGCAACCAATGGCATCAACATGAAATACAATGCCTATTCACCATAATTCACATTAAAAACACTTGCCACTTTTCACCTGAACAGGAATGTTTTCTTATTTTTTCTATTAACCCTTTACCCAACGTAATTTCCAAAACATTTTTTGTCTCCAAAACATGGCTTATGAGCCCTCACTGGAATGAGCTTATTGGGCTTGTTCCAATGAGGGGTCATATGCTATGTTTTTTGTCGCAAAAAAATGAAAAAAAAGTTGTTCAAGAATTTTGTTTGCAAGTGTTGTCTGCCGTTTGTGTTAAAATACTCAGCAGGTTAAGAGTTATTGTAAGTAAAAAAACATTGACATAAAACTTTGCAAACAAAAATTCTTAAGTGGATTTAATTTTGTAATGGGTTAAATAAATATAAAGACACAATATTAGATGGAATGAAATTTGTCAAGAAAACTAATTTTCATGGATAAATGTTTGTTCAAAATTATTTGAAATGACTTGTTCCATTCAGTCCCATTCTAATCGATCGATAGCGTAGGAATCTGCACACATGTCAAGATTATTCTGCACAAACAGTTATGAATGCAGGTTCTTCTCATGAGCAGTTCTATTGAGGCTCTGTTAAAGCATACATAACTATAAACTCTTGAAGACAAATCTGTTTATTAACTTTTTCACCGACATGTAATCTCATTCTTATTAACAGACCATTTTTTACAACATTTTTCCTCAATTGCTTTTGACAAAACCTGGAGGCACAATGTGCTCCGCATGTTTAATTTCACATACCACCAATGCAATGCATTACTTATAAAGTCTGATCATTACTTACTATTACTCAGTGGTTCTGGATACTCATCTTTACCCCCTCACTCCATATAGAATATACCCATAGTAGCTTGGTGTACCAAATGTTCACCACAAGTGGTGAAGTGGTGTTAACCACGTGCCTTCGGCACACAGGTAACACCAATTCACCACGAGTGGTGAACATTTGGTACACCAAGCTACTTTGGGTATATTTTATTTATACCATGATTGTCAGATATTAAGAGTCGCTATTATTTTTTCTTGATTTTATTCAGCACCCGAGTATATACATGCGAATCTGTTTTTGTTTACATGAGCATCGGTGGGCGGTACTTCCACTGTCAATTTTATCGCCGAAACGAAATGAAACGCTGCCTTTTTCATTTCAATAGCATAATAACATACCATTTCGAGTTAGAATTGCTTTATTAACATGAGACAATGCATGTTTGTTAAGTTTTGGTATCTTATGGGGTAAACTCATTTAAAAACGTAATAAATAATTGTCACTTTCATTTCACTCTTCGCGAGGTGACAGGCAATAAATTTAGACAAGTTCATATTCGGGTTGATGTCTCCAAAGGTCAAGTTGGATGTAGTTCCAATGTAAGTGTAAATTTTAACTATTGAAATCCCATTGCTGGCGTGTTCACTACGGTTGGTGTATAAAGCTAAAATTTATGTCATAGGCTTTTCATGTATAGTAGAATAGGTAATCATGGTATAAAACATAATACAACCCTGCCTGTTGAAAGTGTAATAGAACCCAAAAGAACAAACTTTCACTTTTTCTTGTTCCAAACCCTTTGACTGAGTATTTTTAAAATGTTTTTCATTAAATCTAGTCATGGCTGCTGTGATGTTGGAGACCTGACAGCTGCTAGTCATGGCTGCTACGATGTTGGAAACCTGACAGCTGCTAGTCATGGCTGCTACGATGTTGGAGAGCTGACAGCTGCTTGTCGTTGCTCGGTGGTTCTCTCCAGGTACTCCGGCTTCCTCCACCTGTAAAACTGTCTCCAACATGATATGACCTTGGCTGTTAAAGTGTCATTAAACCCTAATAAATAAATAACAAATAAATAGTCATGGCTACTGTTAAGCAGCCATGTCAAGATTTGCTGAAAAATTCAGGAAAATTTAACTCGAGAAATCACTGGTACATTTTTAAAGGTCAATACAATTTTTGTGGCAAGAGATTTCCTGACCTGGACAGGAATATCTTCCAGCAGCATGCAAGGATTTAACCTCACTTCCTTCAAAGTTTCATATTTCTGTATTTTCATTTATATGTTTGTTCCGGGGCTTTAGATTAGCCTCTTTTGGGTACAACAGCCAGGGTCTCCGAGAGTGAGGACGAGCCCTAGGGTAATGTGTAGAATGGACATTATGGGCCCTACAAGCGCTGAAGGCACAAAGCTATAGACCGGATCTTGGGGAGGAATGTTTTTAAATTAGTGCTCTTTGTTACAACCTTATGTTATAGGCAGATGATACTTCACTAGAAGCACCTGCTTTACTGTAAGTTTTTCGTGGTGTGTCATGTTCAGTAAATTCATTCTGATTCCCAGGCTTCTAAGAGTTAAAGTCATGACTTTTGTCTGTCCGTTCATCCATCTGTCCATTTGACTGTCTGTTAACATTTAGAGTTTTGGTTAAAGTTTGTGGTTAAAGTTTTTTACTGAAGGTTAAAGTTTTTTTTCTTTTTAATTAATATTAATTACTATTGATTGTATCATTCTCATTATATTTCATGTTATTTTGGGAAATATTTAACCCTTTTTTGCAGTCAATTCAACTTAGAACTTCCAGGTTAAAGTTTTTGGTTAAATTTTTTTGTTTACAAAGTTACACCTTTAATTCTTCAAACAGTTTAGTGGAATGTCACTGTTTCTCATTTGGGGCAACATCTACTGTCTACTGAATCTTTCTACAGTGATTTTAATTAATGTTGGCATGATTTTAACCCCTTTTAAACATGTTTTCAGACTTAGTTTCTTTGTATTTGAAATTAGGCTTTTACCACATACTTTGTTACTTTAATTCTTGCATGGTCAATACAACTTAATGATTGCATTGACATCAGTGATTTCTTTTATCAGTTTTAGGAAATATTTAACCCTTTTTTGCAGTCAATTTTACTTAGTATTCCCAGCTTAACCCTTTACCTAACATGAAAAGCAGACGACACTTGCAAACAAAATTATTGAATAATTAATTTTTTTCATTTTTTGTCTCAAAAACATAGGTTATGACCTCTCTTTGGAACGAGCTCGGCGAGCTCGTTCCAAAGAGGGGTCATAACCTATGTTTTTGAGACAAAAAATGAAAAAAATAATGAAAATTAATTGGCGATTTTTGTGAATAGCGCTGGCCGGTTTTGACCGTTATGTTGGGTAAAGGGTTAAAGTTTCGGATTAAAGTTTTGCTTTTCGAAGTTGTACCTTTCAATCTTCAATCACTGCATTACAAGGTCATGCTTTTTCATTTGGGGAAAGGTCTACTGAACCTGTTTACACTGATTTCAAATAATATTGGCATTAATTTAACCCTTTTCAAAATGGTTTCCGAACTTAGTTTCTTTGAATTTGAAATTAGGCTTCAACCACTTACTTTCTTACTTTTTATCCCCCAGCAAGAGAAGGATATAGCATAGAGCTCTGTCTGCCTGCCTGCCTGCCTGCCTGCCTGCCTGCCTGCCTGCCCGCCTGCATGGTTTCCGAACTTAGTTTCTTTGAATTTGAAATTAGGCTTCAACCACTTACTTTCTTACTTTTTATCCCCCAGCAAGAGAAGGATGTAGCATAGAGCTCTGACTGCCTGCTTGCCTGCCTGTACGCCCACCCGCCCGCCCGCCCGCCCGCCCGCCCGTCCGTCCGTCCGTCCGTCAAAACTTTATTTATGGCATAACTTGAACAATAGTTAACAGATTTCAATTCTTTTCTCTATAGCAACAATGTCTACGGCAAGTTCGATGACCATTGATATTCGATGAAAATTATTGGAGTTATTGCCCTTTGTTTAATAAAAAATATAGTGTAATGCTTGTTTATGGCATGACTTTAACAATAAAAAAAAGGATTTCATTTCTTTTTGGTATATGTCTCTGAAGCAACAATCTCTATGTCAAGTTCGATGACCAGCGATATTTGTCGAAATTATGAGAGTTATTGCCCTTTGTTAAGTAATATAATGCTTGTTTACGTAATAACTTAAACATTAGTAACCAAATATCAATGTTTTGGTATATAACTCTTTGGGAACAATGTCCACCTTAAGTTCGATAATCACCATTATCCAATGAAATGCCTTACCCCCCCCCCCCCCCAGACCCCCCCACCTGCCCTGCCCTCTACCCCCCCCCCCCCCCCCAGCACCAATTAGGATTTTTTTTCTTTTTCCCAAAATGCACTTTGAAGCATTTAGAGTGACTACATGTAGAAAAAATATGACTAACATCCCCACCTCTGGTGCCAATATGCATTTTTTTTTCCTTCTTTGCTCCAAAATTCATTTTGAAGAATTTAGAGTGACTACATGCGGAAAAATATTTGGCTCTTCCCTGTGCTCCCCCTCCCCGATTGGGGGATGCGGGGAGATTAGCAACACTTGGCATTGCAGGCCTCTTGTTGTTATTGCATGATCTCACAACTTTAACTCTTTACCCAACGCAGACGATATTAAAATTTATTATTTTAAATATAATTTTTGGAAATTTTTCCAAAAATTTCAACAAAACCATATCATGTGACCCCTCATTGGAATGAGCTTGACAAGCTCGTTCCAACGAGGTGTCACATGATATGGTTTTGTTGAAATTTTTCTAAAAATAATATTTTTTCAGCTGCTGAATCAGCATATTATGTGGGCGGATGCAGACGATTCGTTGGATAAAGGGTTAATAATTGAATTTACAGACATGATTTCTTTTACTTGTATGCAGCTTCTTTTTTTCATTACCTGAGCTTCACGATTTGAAATATAAAGAAATGCCTTCTGCAGCATACTTCTGTTATTTTACAAACAGCAATACAGATGGGAAGGAAATGGGAGTGAGGAACTTTGATGTTGTCTTCAAAACTTTGGGGGAAGTTGGGTGGAATCAATCCATTTCCCTCCTCCCCATGTTATCCAGAAGATAAATCCAGTTCTAATTATACAATTCTCGTTAAATTTGTTATTACTTTTTTTCAACAGGTGCACTTCGAATTTGAAGTATAGTCTTTTAAAGTTCAAACCACAAATTAAGTTAAAAATTCCAACTTATATTGACTGCAGTTATATTTCCTAATAAACAAATTATACAGCTGATGATCTAACTACAAATTATATTGACATTTTCAGAAAATATATAAATTTATACTTTCTTTCAGAAAGATGAAAAAAGCAGAACATTTTTCTTGTCCTTTTTACCAAAATTATTTTTCAGTAGTATTATAATAGAAGATTTTAGAAAGTGAAAGTTTTATGTACTGCATCTTTAACCCTTTACCTAACACAAGTTGAAACCAACAGTACAAATTATTTTTCTGAAACATCAGTTTTTTTCATTTTTTACTTCTCATCAAGCTTGTTCCATTAATAGGTCATGAGGTATGTCTTGGGGTTGAAAAATGAAAAAATAAAATTTGCATAGCAATTTTTTAGCTTAACCCTTTACCTAACCTGAAAAGCAGATGACAAAAATAATTCTTGAATAACTAATTTTTTTCATTTTTTGTCTCAAAAACATAGGTTATGACCCCACGTTGGAACGAGCTCAATGGGCTTGTTCTAACGAGGGGTCATAACCAATGTTTTTGAGACAAAAAATGAAAAAAATAATGAAAATTAATTGGCGATTTTTGAGAATAGCGCTGGCCGGTTTTGTCCGTTACGCTAGGTAAAGGGTTAACTGAACAAAGTCAAGACAAGCTATTGCCATCACGCATGTGGAAGTCTGTTAGTCTGTCATTCTGTGAGTCTGTTCACATTTTCGTTTAGCACAGGCTACACCCTATAGTTCTTGTCTGATCATCACGAAGTTGCATATGCAGGTTTGAGGCCATGTCCAGATGAGAAAGTCCCCTTTTGGTCGCGATTGGTCAACCATGATGGCTGCCCAAGCCTGAAACCCATAAACTTTTAGCACAGTTTACATATCGAATTTAATACAGAGAGATTTCATTGTAACTTGGTAGGATGAAAAATTCCCCATTTTGTCATGATCTGTCAACCGTGATGGCTGCCCGAGCTGAAACCCCCAAAACCTTTAGCACAGTCTACAGGTCGTATTTATGAAGGGATTTCATTGTAACTTGGTAGGATGACTCCATATAATGTCTAGATGAGAACATCCCCTTTTGGTCGTGATCGTTCAACTGTGATGGCTATCCAAGCCCAAAACCTAAAAACCTTTAGCACCGACTGCAGGTCATATTTATGAAGGGATTTCATTGTAACTTGGTAGGATGACAGTATAATGTCCAGATGCAGACATCCCCTAATGGTTGCGATCGGTCAACCGTTATGGCTACACAGACCCGAAGCCCAAAAACCTTTAGCACAGTCCACAGGTCATATTTATGAAGGGATTTCATTGTAACTTGATAGGATGACTTGTTTTGGAATAAGTTCACTGTAACTTGGTAACTTTGGTTGATATATATTAACTGTGAGGGCCACATTAACCCACCTCTCAATTTTTTATTTATTTATTTATTGGTGTTTAAGGTCACATACTTTTGCACAATGGCTAATCATGACCGTGACAGTTTTACAGGTGGAGGAAGCTGCCAGTTGCCAGTTCCCCAACATCGTAACTCTGCACTGCAGCACAGGCAGGGTTGGATTGGTTGAATTGACATGCACTATGCCTCAGTACACAGCATCATTGTGCCCCCAATGTCGACAACCAGGGTTAAGTGCCAGAAGGAGACAGAATCGATTGCTCAGACAGTCACCCATCCGAGGACTAACCGGGCTCGACGTTGCTTAACTTTAGTGATCTGACGAGAACCAGTTACCGCAACACCACCATGACCCCCCCTCCCCCACCCCTCAATTGTTTAGTTCAGTCTTCACCTCAAATTATTTTTATTGAAAACATAGCATACAGGGAAAAGAAATTAACATATCCTCAATTATCACAATTCTTATCATATTTCATAATCCTTTCAAAAACATTGAACATTATCCTTTTCATCAAACCCAACACACTGTCAAGTTAAGCCACAGTGTCATTAACACTTTCATTGTGTATCACGAGTGCAGATAGGGCAGATTCGTTAGGTAAATGGTTAACAGAAAAATAGCACAGATTATTTTGTGTCTAAGCATTGTCTTTGCTGGAACAGTTGAAGCTCTATGCATGACATCACTTTAGTTTTTATGGAACAGTCGAGGCTCTATGCATGACATCACTCTACTTTTTATGGAACAGTTGAGGCTCTATGCGTGACATCACTCTAGTTTTTGCTGGAACAGTTGAGGCTCTATGCGTGACAGCACTCTAGTTTTTGCTGGAACAGTCGAGGCTCTATGCATGACATCACTCTAGTTAGGGCCCCGCCGAGAGGCGGACGCCCTATAGTGATCGCTATGTCCGTCTGTCTGCCCGTCCGTCCGTCTGTAATCTTTCTCTCTTAATAGATAAGGTTTTGATATTTGACATGTGGGTATATTATCTCAAGACGGTGTGTCGCGTACCACGGTTGCCATGCTTTGACCTCAAGGTCAAATTATTCCAAATTCGGGGTTCTTTTCTGACAAGTTTGTGTCCGGGCTGTAACTTTTTTCCCTTAATAGATAGGGTTTTGATATTTGGTATGTCGATAGACTATCTCAAGACGACGTGTTGCATACCAAGGTTGCCATGCTTTGACCTTGAAGTTTGACCCCAAGGTCAAATTATTCCGAATTCGGGGTTCTTTTCTGACAAGTTCGTGTCCGGGCTGTAACTTTTTTCCCTTAATAGATAGGGTTTTGATATTTGGTATGTGGGTAGATTATCTCAACACGATGTGTCGCGTACCACGGTTGCCTTGCTTTGACCTTGAACTTTGACCTCAAGGTCAAATTATTCCAAATTCGGGGTTCTTTTCTGACAAGTTCGTGTCCGGGCTGTAACTTTTTTCTCTTAATAGATAGGGTTTTGATATTTGGTATGTGGATAGATTATCTCAAGACGACGTGTCGCGTACCAAGGTTGCCATGCTTTGACCTTGAAGTTTGACCTCAAGGTCAAATTATTCAGTTTGTTTTTTTTTCTGACAAGTTCGTGTCCGGGCTCTAACTTTTTCCCCTTAATAGAAAGGGTTTTGATATTTGGTATATGGGTAGATTATCTCAAGACGATGTATCGCGTACCTCGGTTGCCAAGCTTTGACCTTGAACTTTGACCTCAAGGTCAAATTATTCTGAATTTGGGGTTCTTTTCTGACAAGTTCGTGTCCAAGCTGTAACTTTTTTCCCTTAATAGGTAGGGTTTTGATATTTGGTATGTGGATAGATTATCTCAAGATGACGTGTCGCGTACCAAGGTTGCATGCTTTGACCTTGAAGTTTGACCTCAAGGTCAAATTATTCAGATTTTTTTTCTTTTTCTGACAAGTTCGTGTCCGGGCTGTAACTTTTTTTCCTTAATAGATAGGGTTTTGATATTTGGTATGTGGGTAGATTATCTCAAGACGACGTGTTGCGTACCAAGTTTGCCATGCTTTGACCTTGAAGTTTGACCTCAAGGTCAAATTATTCAGAATTTGTGGTTTTTTTCTGACAAGTTCGTGTCCGGGAAGGGATTTTAATCAGATTTTACCTATTGCTTGAAATATTTTAGTATTACAATTCACATCAGTTTATACCTAACATTGGTTAGTTGCTGCGGGGCCCGCAGAGATGGATTCCATCTCCGTGATATCTAGTTTTTGTAGTTACAGCTACTCATGGTTTGGATGTCCAGTTTGTTTTTCCTCACTTTACACTGTGTGTGAAATCAGCCACTTGGAATAATATGTGGGTGTGCTTTTTTTTTAAAATTATTCTCTTGAATTAATTAATATGTGCAAAACAACTTTGTCCTATGTTAAAACACAACTAAAGTAGAAAAGATAGTCCAAATTTTTTTTGTACATATCACTTAACCCTTTACCTAACATGAAAAGCAGACGACACTTGCAAAAGAAATTCTTGAATAACTAATTTTTTTCATTTTTTGTCTCAAAAACATAGGTTATGACCCCTCGTTGGAACGAGCTCATTCCAATGAGGGGTCATAACCTATGTTTTTGAGACAAAAAATGAAAACATAATGAAAATTAATTGGCGATTTTTGGGAATAGCGCTAGCCGGTTTTGACCGTTACGTTGGGTAAAGGGTTAATTCAAAAGATTGATTTTTAAAAAAAAAAACACATCCACACTCCTATCTCTTTTGTTCAACCCCTTTTGTAGGAACTTGTGGTCTTTTCTGTGTGCAAGCAAGTCCCCATAAAAGAAGACAGACCCTAACTCATTGTTTTCCTTGGTGAAACAAAAAAAATATCTTTTTGGGGACCCAAACACTATTGTCTAGGTTCTCATAAAATAGCGAAGACAGACCATTGCACCTCCACCCCATACACACACACATGCATAAAGATTTAAACCCATGATTTAGTCCCTCCACTTTCAAAAATATTCCACGGTTTCCTGTGTATGTTGGTTGTAGGGGGCTATACAATAAATATCAATAAAAATCAATAAAACCATACAAATATGGATATCATTAGAACCGGCTCGATGAGCTGGTTCTAATGATATCCATATTTGTATGGTTTTATCAAGACATTTCTAGGATTTTTTAGGCTGTGGTAGGCTTACTTTTGTAAATTTCCTGGACGTTTTTGGCCGCTATGTTAGGTTAATGGTTACGATGAGTTTTCTTTCTTTGGGTATTTCCAGGTCATTGATATTATAGCCTTGGGTTACTGAAGTCCATTGCAGTACCATTTAACCCTCATGTTATGTATTTTTCAGGGATCTGATGGGGCTTTCTAGCCAAAACTCCATAACTCCGTCCCCGAAGATTGTCGCTAATGATCGATGGAAGTATAATTCATCGCCGGAGAGTAAAGTGTTGTATGTACCACTGGGACATGGAACGCTTTGGTATCCGGGCGCCGAAATCTGTTTATGCTACTATTGTTTAACTGTGAAAATCCACCAAAATATGCTCAGAATTATTGTACCACGATAAACTAACTCCCGGTCATTTCCCTCACTAGAGTATATGTTCTTATGATAGTCCAATAACATTAAAATTTAGAATTCGCTTGTTACAGTATCAAGGTACAAACATGGAGGTGGTTCGGTTCGGACTAGGCGCACCTTACTCTTTCTCTTCCTAAGAACTGTACTTCTATGTTCTTACTCTATATCAGTTTGGGAAATCTAACCAATTTGTATCTTTTTATAGTATTTTCTATTTTTCTTTATTAGCGAATTATTTGTATCAACAGGTATCTTATTGTACACGTTCTTGATAGAAGGAATTGGTCTCACTGTCTTCTCGTTTGCTACCTGTTAAAATTACTATGAGTGGAAACGACCACAGATAAGCTATCAGCTTACTGTCGAATCCACACCCAATGATAATGTAAGCTATGTATTACCATGGAAATTCTTTTGAAATAAATACTGTTTAAACTAAACTAAAACTCCATGATATTTTCGTTGTAAGAATTAGCATTTAGGTCAGCTTTTATGCTACTTGTGGTACCTTTACTTCTCATTACTGTACAATTTTTTTTATTTGAAGAACATCTTTAGGTATTAACCATACTGCATGCACAAATTTTATGAAAATAAAATGTCGGTCTGTCTGTCGGTCTGTCTGTCGGTTTGTCAGTCGGTCGATCTGTCTGTGACCAACGAGTTTCAAAACTCAATAACTTTTGAAATACTTGATGGAATGACTTTATATTTGGCATGTAAGTGTATCTTAGCCACTGTTCAATGCATGTGTTGTTCCAAATATTTTTCTTGGAGTTATAGCCCTTGATGAACTTGGAATTTTGTGACTAACGAGTTTCTAAAAGAATAACTTTCAAACTACCTGGTGGAATGACTTCATATTTGATATGCAAGTGTATCTCATTCATGTCTAGCCCATGTCCGATGCAAATGTTGTTCCAAATATTTTTCTTGTTTTTTTTCACCATCACCTGTAAATTGCCCCTGAGAATATTTTTTGGACTTGCTAACTGCACCACCCATCGCAGCCACGGCATCGATGTCACAATTTTTTTTCAGTCAAAATATTCATATTTTTCCAGACATAATCAATCTTAGGCTGTAAAAGTTTGTGTTAAGGCAAGTTTTATTTCTATGTGACTTTCCATGTGATTGATATTGCAGACATCGGTTACTGAATTTCATTGTAGTAATATTTAACCCTCATTTCATATATCTCACAGGAATTTGATGGGGATTTTTAACCAAAACTTAATTATTTTTTGTCGTTAAGAATTAATGTTTAGGAGGATTATTTCATGAGGCATTAGTGAAATAATCCGCGTGACCCACAAGAGGATAAAATCAAACTCGAATCCAAGCATTGAACTTTTGTATTTATTTTATTTACTCTTTATTCGTTTTCCCAAAGCAACCCCTTCTAATTGATTCTAACGACCCCTTCTAATTGATTCTAATGACCCCTTCTAATTGATTCTTCTCAACCGATTTGTAAACAAAAAAAAAAAAAAGTCTGTCATTGCTGAATAGAATATGATGCTGGGAGTTGAATACGATTTTTGGCGACTGGGAGTACGATTTGTTTTGGGAGACAGAAAACAAATGAAAATAAAATAAATGTTAGACATTTGGTGTTAACCCTTTACCCAACATAACGGCCTAAACCGGCCAGCGCTATTCTAAAAAATCACCAGTTAATTTTCATTATTTTTTCCCATTTTTGTCACAAAAACATAGGTTATGACCCCTCATTGGAACGAGCTCGTCGAGCTCGTTCCAATGAGGGGTCATAAGCTATGTTTTTAAGAAAACAATTTAAAAAATTAGTTGTTCAAGAATTTTTTTTGCAAGTGTCGTCTGCTTTTCATGTTAGGTAAAGGGTTACCCTATAACAAAGCATGTGATAAAAGAACAGTTCCCCCTGATTCTTCTCTGCTAAAAAAAATGTTACCCTGACATGATCTTGATACAATGTTTCAGTGACCTCCATCTCTCTTCACAAGCCTGAATCTGATGTAATTTGACATGTTAAATTTCATTTTGGAAACTACACCCACCATAACGAAATGCATTTTTCTTCGTTCAATAGATTTTGTAATTAAAATAATTCTTAACAACAGAATAAAACATCAAGGATGCAAGCATGTCCTCTTTGAATTTAAACCCAATTCCATTCATCAAACAAAAGATATCTTACTGTGGCAAGTTGTAGTTTTTAGATGGAATTGTTTTTTCTGCACTGTGGAGACTATCGTCAGATCATCAAAGTCATTTTCTACATCTGTCATTAAAATTAATTTAAAATCCAGTGTAAATCTATTTCTGTTCATGTTAATATCATTTGACAATAGAGGGGATAAGTCATCTGGATAGCAAACTGACTATGAGTGACTAACTCTGCGGAATTCAATTTTACGCTGATATGAACAATAAGCGAATCTCAATGCAAGGCCTGTCTCATTTTCATGTACCTCATTTTGTTGTGCAAGAGTATTGTTATAACAGAATGAAGAACTCGTTCAATTAAATCGACATGTTCTAGCTTGGAGACAAAGAGGCACTGAAATATTCTATGTCAGCTCATGAAATAAAGTATTTAATATAATTCAGTCTAATTTTTAACCATTCACAACAAGCTAATAATTGAAAATAGAATATGCTTTCATTTTGGGAATTCAGTTTTAAAAAATTTTCAATATCCATTTTAACCCTTTACCCAACGCAGACGATTTCAAAATTTATAATTTTAAATATAATTTTTTAAAATTTTTCAACAAAACCATATCATGTGACCCCCCTAATATTTAAAATAATAAATTTTGATATAACGTCTGCGGTGGATAAAGGTTTTTCGAACCGCTTCATCAAGGCATGATGATTCGTCTCGACTGTGATGCCTCAAGTCTTGATTATGGTACTTATGTTCAGATATCTGAACAGATTTCGATATACTGGTATACCACGGTATTTTTTTGAATACCGATACCAGTATTCTGTTTTGAATATCGTGCAGCCCTAGGGTTAGTCACAGTTTCTGGTTATAAAAAAAATTTCATTCAGAAACTAACCCTGAGCACCATACAGCCTTAGTGTAAATCTCATTTAAATCAACTCTTCACACAATGTAATGGTTAAAACCAGCTAGTACTGTTCTCAAGAAGTGTTCAAACTTAGTTATGACCCACCATTGGGATGGATTGTGGTAAGTATTTTTTTAGTGAATTTCAAAAATGAAAACATTTTCTATTGACAGTTAATAGCTTGTTTAAAACAGAACTTGTTTACTTCAGTAATCAAACTTTAACCCTTTACCCAATGCAGACGATTTGAAAATTTATTATTTTAAATATAATTTTTAAAATTTTTCAAAAAATTTCAACAAAACCATATCATGTGACCCCTCATTGAGTTCGTTCCAATGAGGGGTCACATGATATGGTTTTGTTGGAATATTTTGAAAAATGTAAATTTTTCAACTGCTCAATTTGCAGATTACGCTGGCGGATGCGGGAGATTCGTTAGGTAAAGGGTTAACTGTCCTACTAACTGGGGCCATCATGTAAAGGATAGTAGAATTAGACAAAATATATTGTCCTTGTTTACTCAAAAAAGTAATGGTCGGAGTCAAATTATACCAATATATTACGTACACAGAATATGTAGACAATGAATTATCACAAAAACACACATGAAGTGGAGTTTCCCCCAGTAAGTCACTCCTAAATCCTGTGAACAAGCAAAGGACAGGTGGACTGTCAGGATAACTCTCATGCTCTCAGGCCACCAGTTTAGTTCTGTATTACACAGGGTTATTCACACTTTCTGGTTATAAAAAATTGTCATTATTAACAAAGTTACTAACCCTATGCACTGTACAGACTAAATTAGTATGAATCTCATCCATATTAACTCTACATCCAACATAACGGTCAAAACCAATCAGTACTATTCTCAAAAAATTCTTCAAACTCAGCTGATGGATCCTCATTCAAATGGATTGTGGAATGTGGAAAGGTTTTTTTTAGTGAATTCCAAAAATGAAAACAATTCTTTTTTCAGTTAATAGCTTGTTAAACTTACCAGTTGAGTAATAAAAAATCTATAATTTAACCCTCTCAATCCAGTGTGCATATATTTTTGCGGGGAGAAAAAATTGATAGTGGACGAGCAGATGATATAAAGAGTAAAAAATCTGTGAAACGAGGCTCGGCAATGATTTAATCCAACAGCTCTGTCGAGCTACTGAAGCTCCCAACAAACAAGGGTAGTTTCGCCCATTTCGCTGTTGACAGTATTAAATGAAATGATACCTTCCAGGGTGCCTGTGTTGAAAGGGTTAAGAAAGAGGCATTTTGGTTTTGTTTTGGGTAATATTTTGTTGCCCCAGCCTTTAAAGTAAGCAGTGGCAGATCCAGGGTTTAGGGTTGGAAGTTGGAGGCACCACATTTTTATTTGTGGGGCATGATGGGAAACATCATCCAACCCACGTAACAGTGAGTTGACGGTGAGTATGGTATGAGATGGAGTATTCCCTCCCCCTTGTCGACAGAGTCTGGGGGCCTTCCCTGTGGATATTTTTTGAAAATTTGGCTTCTTTGCATATGATGACCAAAATATTTCTGCATTTTTATATAATGTGCCAAGTGTCTACAGTTGTAATACTGGAAGTAGTGTCAAGTGTCTACAGTTGTATTACTGGAAGTAGTGCCAAGTGTCTACAGTTGTAATACTGGAAGTAGTGCCAAGTGTCTACAGTTGTATTACTGGAAGTAGTGCCAAGTGTCTACAGTTGTAATGCTGGAAGTAGTGCCAAGTGTCTACAGCTGTATTACTGGAAGTAGTGCCAAGTGTCTACAGTTATATTACTGGAAGTATTGCCAAGTGTCTACAGTTATATTACTGGAAGTATTGCCAAGTGTGTACAGTTATATTACTGGAAGTAGTGTCAAATGTCAACAGTTATATTACTGGAAGTAGTGCCAAGGTTCTACAGTTATATTACTGGAAATAGTGCCAAGTGTCTACAATTATATCACTGGAAGTAGTGCCAAGTGTCTACAGTTGTAATACTGGAAGTAGTGCCAAGTGTCTACAGTTGTATTACTGGAAGTAGTGCAAAGTGTCTACTGTTGTATTACTGGAAGTAGTGCCAAGTGTCTACAGTTATATTACTGGAAGTAGTATCAAGTGTCTACAGTTGTAATGCTGGAAGTAGTGCCAAGTGTCTACAGTTGTAATGCTGGAAGTAGTGCCAAGTGTCTACAGTTGTAATGCTGGAAGTAGTGCCAAGTGTCTACAGTTGTATTACTGGAAGTAGTGCCAAGTGTCTACAGTTATATTACTGGAAGTATTGCCAAGTGTCTACAGTTATATTACCGGAAGTAGTGCCAAGTGTCTACAGTTATATTACTGGAAGTAGTGCCAAGTGTCTACAGTTATATTGCTGGAAGTAGTGCCAAGTGTCTACAGTTATATTACTGGAAGTATTGCCAAGCATCTACAGTTATTTTACTGGAAGTAGTGCCAAGTGTCTAGAGTTGTATTACTGGAAGTAGTGCCAAGTGTCTACAGTTATATTACTGGAAGTAGTGCCAAGTGTCTACAGTTATATGACTGGAAGTATTGCCAAGTGTCTACAGTTATACTACTGGAAGTAGTGCCAAGTGTCTACAGTTATATTACTGGAAGTAGTGCCAAGTGTCTACAGTTATATTACTGGAAGTATTGCCAAGTGTCTACAATTATATTACTGGAAGTAGTGCCAAGTGTCTACAGCTGTAATACTGGAAGTAGTGCCAAGTGTCTACAGTTGTAACACTGGAAGTAGTGCCAACTGCCTACAGGTATATCACTGGAAATAGTGCCAAGTGTCTACAGTTATATTACTGGAAGTAGTGTCAAGTGTCTACAGTTGTATTACTGGAAGTAGTGCCAAGCATCTACAGTTGTATTACTGAAAGTAGTGCTAAGTGTCTACAGTTATATTACTGGAAGAGGTGCCAAGTGTCTACAGTTGTAATACTGGAAGTAGTGCCAAGTGTCTACAGTTGTAACACAGGAAGTTTTGCTAAGTGTCTACTGTTGTATTACTGGAAGTAATGCCAAGTGTCTACTGTTGTAATACTGGAAGTAGTGCCAAGTGTCTTCAGTTATATTACTGGAAGCATTGCCAAGTGAGTATGGTATGAGATGGAGTATTCCCTCCCCCTTGTCGACAGAGTCTGGGGGCCTTCCCTGTGGATATTTTTGAAAATTTGGCTTCTTTGCATATGATGACCAAAATATTTCTGCATTTTTATATAATGTGCCAAGTGTCTACAGTTGTAATACTGGAAGTAGTGTCAAGTGTCTACAGTTGTATTACTGGAAGTAGTGCCAAGTGTCTACAGTTGTAATACTGGAAGTAGTGCCAAGTGTCTACAGTTGTGTTACTGGAAGTAGTGCCAAGTGTCTATAGTTGTAATGCTGGAAGTAGTGCCAAGTGTCTACAGCTGTATTACTGGAAGTAGTGCCAAGTGTCCACAGTTATATCACTGGAAGTATTGCCAAGTGTCTACAGTTATATTACTGGAAGTATTGCCAAGTGTCTACAGTTATATTACTGGAAGTAGTGTCAAATGTCAACAGTTATATTACTGGAAGTAGTGCCAAGGTTCTACAGTTATATTACTGGAAATAGTGCCAAGTGTCTACAATTATATCACTGGAAGTAGTGCCAAGTGTCTACAGTTGTAATACTGGAAGTAGTGCCAAGTGTCTATAGTTGTAACAGTGAAAGTATTGCAAAGTGTCTACTGTTGTATTACTGGAAGTAGTGCCAAGTGTCTACAGTTATATTACTGGAAGTAGTATCAAGTGTCTACAGTTGTAATGCTGGAAGTAGTGCCAAGTGTCTACAGTTGTAATGCTGGAAGTAGTGCCAAGTGTCTACAGTTGTAATGCTGGAAGTAGTGCCAAGTGTCTACAGTTGTATTACTGGAAGTAGTGCCAAGTGTCTACAGTTATATTACTGGAAGTATTGCCAAGTGTCTACAGTTATATTACCGGAAGTAGTGCCAAGTGTCTACAGTTATATTACTGGAAGTAGTGCCAAGTGTCTACAGTTATATTGCTGGAAGTAGTGCCAAGTGTCTACAGTTATATTACTGGAAGTATTGCCAAGTATCTACAGTTATTTTACTGGAAGTAGTACCAAGTGTCTAGAGTTGTATTACTGGAAGTAGTGCCAAGTGTCTACAGTTATATTACTGGAAGTAGTGCCAAGTGTCTACAGTTTTATGACTGGAAGTATTGCCAAGTGTCTACAGTTATACTACTGGAAGTAGTGCCAAGTGTCTACAGTTATATTACTGGAAGTAGTGCCAAGTGTCTACAGTTATATTACTGGAAGTATTGCCAAGTGTCTACAATTATATTACTGGAAGTAGTGCCAAGTGTCTACAGCTGTAATACTGGAAGTAGTGCCAAGTGTCTACAGTTGTAACACTGGAAGTAGTGCCAACTGCCTACAGGTATATCACTGGAAATAGTGCCAAGTGTCTACAGTTATATTACTGGAAGTAGTGTCAAGTGTCTACAGTTGTATTACTGGAAGTAGTGCCAAGCATCTACAGTTGTATTACTGAAAGTAGTGCTAAGTGTCTACAGTTATATTACTGGAAGAGGTGCCAAGTGTCTACAGTTTTAATACTGGAAGTAGTGCCAAGTGTCTACAGTTGTAACACAGGAAGTATTGCTAAGTGTCTACTGTTGTATTACTGGAAGTAATGCCAAGTGTCTACTGTTGTAATACTGGAAGTAGTGCCAAGTGTCTTCAGTTATATTACTGGAAGCATTGCCAAGTGAGTATGGTATGAGATGGAGTATTCCCTCCCCCTTGTCGACAGAGTCTGGGGGCCTTCCCTGTGGATATTTTTGAAAATTTGGCTTCTTTGCATATGATGACCAAAATATTTCTGCATTTTTATATAATGTGCCAAGTGTCTACAGTTGTAATACTGGAAGTAGTGTCAAGTGTCTACAGTTGTATTACTGGAAGTAGTGCCAAGTGTCTACAGTTGTAATACTGGAAGTAGTGCCAAGTGTCTACAGTTGTATTACTGGAAGTAGTGCCAAGTGTCTATAGTTGTAATGCTGGAAGTAGTGCCAAGTGTCTACAGCTGTATTACTGGAAGTAGTGCCAAGTGTCTACAGTTATATTACTGGAAGTATTGCCAAGTGTCTACAGTTATATTACCGGAAGTAGTTCCAAGTGTCTACAGTTATATTACTGGAAGTAGTGTCAAATGTCAACAGTTATATTACTGGAAGTAGTGCCAAGGTTCTACAGTTATATTACTGGAAATAGTGCCAAGTGTCTACAATTATATCACTGGAAGTAGTGCCAAGTGTCTACAGTTGTAATACTGGAAGTAGTGCCAAGTGTCTATAGTTATAACAGTGAAAGTATTGCAAAGTGTCTGCTGTTGTATTACTGGAAGTAGTGCCAAGTGTCTACAGTTATATTACTGGAAGTAGTATCAAGTGTCTACAGTTGTAATGCTGGAAGTAGTGCCAAGTGTCTACAGTTGTAATGCTGGAAGTAGTGCCAAGTGTCTACAGTTGTAATGCTGGAAGTAGTGCCAAGTGTCTACAGTTGTAATACTGGAAGTAGTGCCAAGTGTCTACAGTTGTATTACTGGAAGTATTGCCAAGTATCTACAGTTATTTTACTGGAAGTAGTGCCAAGTGTCTACAGTTGTATTACTGGAAGTAGTGCCAAGTGTCTACAGTTATATTACTGGAAGTAGTGCCAAGTGTCTACAGTTATATGACTGGAAGTATTGCCAAGTGTCTACAGTTATACTACTGGAAGTAGTGCCAAGTGTCTACAGTTATATTACTGGAAGTAGTGCCAAGTGTCTACAGTTATATTACTGGAAGTATTGCCAAGTGTCTACAATTATATTACTGGAAGTAGTGCCAAGTGTCTACAGCTGTAATACTGGAAGTAGTGCCAAGTGTCTACAGTTGTAACACTGGAAGTAGTGCCAACTGCCTACAGGTATATCACTGGAAATAGTGCCAAGTGTCTACAGTTATATTACTGGAAGTAGTGTCAAGTGTCTACAGTTGTATTACTGGAAGTAGTGCCAAGCATCTACAGTTGTATTACTGAAAGTAGTGCTAAGTGTCTACAGTTATATTACTGGAAGAGGTGCCAAGTGTCTACAGTTTTAATACTGGAAGTAGTGCCAAGTGTCTACAGTTGTAACACAGGAAGTATTGCTAAGTGTCTACTGTTGTATTACTGGAAGTAATGCCAAGTGTCTACTGTTGTAATACTGGAAGTAGTGCCAAGTGTCTTCAGTTATATTACTGGAAGCATTGCCAAGTGTCTACACTTACATTACTGGAAGTAGTGCCAAGTGTCTACAGTTGTAATACTGGAAGTAGTGCCAAGTGTCTACAGTTATATTATTACTGGAAGTATTGCCAAGTGTCTACAGTTATATTACTGGAAGTAGTGCCAAGTGTCTACAGTTGTATTACTGGAAGTATTGCCAAGTGTCTACAGTTATATTACTGGAAGTAGTGGAAGTGTCTACAGTTGTAATACTGGAAGTAGTGCCAAGTGTCTACAGTTGTAATACTGGAAGTAGTGCCAAGTGTCTACAGTTGTATTACTGGAAGTATTGCCAAGTGTCTACAGTTATATTACCGGAAGTAGTTCCAAGTGTCTACAGTTTAATTCTGGAAGTAGTGCCAAGTGTCTACAGTTGTAATACTGGAAGTAGTGTCTACAGTTGTATTACTGGAAGTAGTGCCAAGTGTCTACAGTTGTAATACTGGAAGTAGTGCCAAGTGTCTACAGTTGTATTACTGGAAGTAGTGCCAGGTGTCTGCAGTTGTAATACTGGAAGTAGTGTCTACAGTTGTATTACTGGAAGTAGTGCCAAGTGTCTACAGTTGTAATACTGGAAGTAGTGCCAAGTGTCTACAGTTGTATTACTGGAAGTAGTGCCAGGTGTCTACAGTTGTAATACTGGAAGTAGTGTCTACAGTTGTATTACTGGAAGTAGTGCCAAGTGTCTACAGTTATATTATTACTGGAAGTATTGCCAAGTGTCTACAGTTATATTACTGGAAGTAGTGCCAAGTGTCTACAGTTGTATTACTGGAAGTATTGCCAAGTGTCTACAGTTATATTACTGGAAGTATTGCCAAGTATCTACAGTTATTTTACTGGAAGTAGTGCCAAGTGTCTACAGTTGTATTACTGGAAGTAGTGCCAAGTGTCTACAGTTATATTACTGGAAGTATTGCCAAGTGTCTACAGTTATATTACTGGAAGTAGTGCCAAGTGTCAACAGCTGTAATACTGGAAGTAGTGCCAAGTGTCTACAGTTGTAACACTGGAAGTAGTGCCAAGTGCTTACAGTTATATCACTGGAAATAGTGCCAAGTGTCTACAGTTATATTACTGGAAGTAGTGTCAAGTGTCTACAGTTGTAATACTGGAAGTAGTGCCAAGCATCTACAGTTGTATTACTGGAAGTAGTGCTAAGTGTGTACAGTTATATTACTGGAAGTAGTGCCAAGTGTCTACAGTTATAATATTGGAAGTAGTGCCAAGTGTCTATAGTTGTAACACAGGAAGTATTGCTAAGTGTCTACTGTTGTATTACCGGAAGTAGTGCCAAGTGTCTACTGTTGTAATACTGGAAGTAGTGCCAAGTGTCTTCAGTTATATTACTGGAAGCATTGCCAAGTGTCTACACTTACATTACTGGAAGTAGTGCCTAGTGTCTACAGTTGTAATACTGGAAGTAGTGCCAAGTGTCTACAGTTGTAATACTGGAAGTAGTGCCAAGTGTCTACAGTTGTATTACTGGAAGTAGTGCCAGGTGTCTACAGTTGTAATACTGGAAGTAGTGCCAAGTGACTACAGTTGTATTACTGAAAGTAGTGCCAAGTGTCTACAGTTATATTATTACTGGAAGTATTGCCAAGTGTCTACAGTTATATTACTGGAAGTAGTGCCAAGTGTCTACAGTTGTATTACTGGAAGTATTGCCAAGTGTCTACAGTTATATTACTGGAAGTAGTGGAAGTGTCTACAGTTGTAATACTGGAAGTAGTGCCAAGTGTCTACAGTTGTAATACTGGAAGTAGTGCCAAGTGTCTACAGTTGTATTACTGGAAGTATTGCCAAGTGTCTACAGTTATATTACCGGAAGTAGTTCCAAGTATCTACAGTTTAATTCTGGAAGTAGTGCCAAGTGTCTACAGTTGTAATACTGGAAGTATTGTCTACAGTTGTATTACTGGAAGTAGTGCCAAGTGTCTACAGTTGTAATACTGGAAGTAGTGCCAAGTGTCTACAGTTGTATTACTGGAAGTAGTGCCAGGTGTCTACAGTTGTAATACTGGAAGTAGTGTCTACAGTTGTATTACTGGAAGTAGTGCCAAGTGTCTACAGTTGTAATACTGGAAGTAGTGCCAAGTGTCTACAGTTGTATTACTGGAAGTAGTGCCAGGTGTCTACAGTTGTAATACTGGAAGTAGTGCCAAGTGTCTACAGTTGTATTACTGGAAGTAGTGCCAAGTGTCTACAGTTATATTATTACTGGAAGTATTGCCAAGTGTCTACAGTTATATTACTGGAAGTAGTGCCAAGTGTCTACAGTTGTATTACTGGAAGTATTGCCAAGTGTCTGCAGTTATATTACTGGAAGTATTGCCAAGTATCTACAGTTATTTTACTGGAAGTAGTGCCAAGTGTCTACAGTTGTATTACTGGAAGTAGTGCCAAGTGTCTACAGTTATATTACTGGAAGTAGTGCCAAGTGTCTACAGTTATATGACTGGAAGAATTGCCAAGTGTCTACAGTTATACTACTGGAAGTAGTGCAAAGTGTCTACAGTTATATTACTGGAAGTAGTGCCAAGTGTCTTCAGTTATATTACTGGAAGTATTGCCAAGTGTCTACAGTTATATTACTGGAAGTAGTGCCAAGTGTCAACAGCTGTAATACTGGAAGTAGTGCCAAGTGTCTACAGTTGTAACACTGGAAGTAGTGCCAAGTGCCTACAGTTATATCACTGGAAATAGTGCCAAGTGTCTACAGTTATATTACTGGAAGTAGTGTCAAGTGTCTACAGTTGTAATACTGAAAGTAGTGCCAAGCATCTACAGTTGTATTACTGGAAGTAGTGCTAAGTGTCTACAGTTATATTACTGGAAGTAGTGCCAAGTGTCTACAGTTGTAATACTGGAAGTAGTGCCAAGTGTCTACAGTTGTAACACAGGAAGTATTGCTAAGTGTCTACTGTTGTATTACCGGAAGTAGTGCCAAGTGTCTACTGTTGTAATACTGGAAGTAGTGCCAAGTGTCTTCAGTTATATTACTGGAAGCATTGCCAAGTGTCTACACTTACATTACTGGAAGTAGTGCCAAGTGTCTACAGTTGTAATACTGGAAGTAGTGCCAAGTGTCTACAGTTGTAATACTGGAAGTAGTGCCAAGTGTCTACAGTTGTATTACTGGAAATAGTGCCAGGTGTCTACAGTTGTAATACTGGAAGTAGTGCCAAGTGACTACAGTTGTATTACTGAAAGTAGTGCCAAGTGTCTACAGTTATATTATTACTGGAAGTATTGCCAAGTGTCTACAGTTATATTACTGGAAGTAGTGCCAAGTGTCTACAGTTGTATTACTGGGAGTATTGCCAAGTGTCTACAGTTATATTACTGGAAGTAGTGGAAGTGTCTACAGTTGTAATACTGGAAGTAGTGCCAAGTGTCTACAGTTGTAATACTGGAAGTAGTGCCAAGTGTCTACAGTTGGATTACTGGAAGTATTGCCAAGTGTCTACAGTTATATTACCGGAAGTAGTTCCAAGTGTCTGCAGTTTAATTCTGGAAGTAGTGCCAAGTGTCTACAGTTGTAATACTGGAAGTAGTGTCTACAGTTGTATTACTGGAAGTAGTGCCAAGTGTCTACAGTTGTAATACTGGAAGTAGTGTCAAGTGTCTACAGTTGTATTACTGGAAGTAGTGCCAGGTGTCTACAGTTGTAATACTGGAAGTAGTGCCAAGTGTCTACAGTTGTATTACTGGAAGTAGTGCCAAGTGTCTACAGTTATATTATTACTGGAAGTATTGCCATGTGTCTACAGTTAAATTACTGGAAGTAGTGCCAAGTGTCTACAGTTGTATTACTGGAAGTATTGCCAAGTGTCTACAGTTATATTACCGGAAGTAGTTCCAAGTGTCTACAGTTGTAATTCTGGAAGTAGTGCCAAGTGTCTACAGTTGCAATACTGGAAGTAGTGCCAAGTGTCTACAGTTGTATTACTGGAAGTATTGCCAAGTGTCTACAGTTATATTACCGGAGTGAAGTAGTTCCAAATGTCTACAGTTGTAATTCTGGAGGTAGTGCCAAGTGTCTACAGTTGTAATACTGGAAGTAGTGCCAAGTGTCTACAGTTGTATTACTGGAAGTATTGCCAAGTGTCTACAGTTATATTACCTGAAGTAGTTCCAAGTGTCTACAGTTGTAATTCTGGAAGTAGTGCCAAGTGTCTACAGTAGTATTACTGGAAGTAGTGCCAAGTGTCTACATTTGTATTACTGGAAGTAGTGCCAAGTGTCTACAGTTATATTACTGGAAGTAGTGCCAAGTGTCTACAGTTGTAATACTGGAAGTAATGCCAAGTGTCTACAGTTGTATTACTGGATGTATTGCCAAGTGTCTACAGTTGTAATAGTTGTAATACTGGAAGTAGTGCCAAGTGTCTACAGTTGTATTACTGGCTGTAGTGCCAAGTGTCTGCAGTTGTATTTCTGAAATGTCTACAGTTGTAATACTGGATGTAGTGCCAAGTGTCTACAGTTATATTACTGGAAGTAGTGCCAAGTCTTTACAGTTATATTACTGGAAGTAGTGCCAAGTGTCTACTGTTGTATTACTGGAAGTAGTGCCAAGTGTCTACAGTTATATTACTGGAAATAGTGCCAAGTGTCTACAGTTATATTACTGGAAGTAGTGTCAAGTGTCTACAGTTGTAATACTGGAAGTAGTGCCAAATATCTACAGTTGTATTACTGGAAGTAGTGCCAAGTGTCTACAGTTATATTACTGGAAGTAGTGCCAAGTGTCTACAGTTGTAATGTTGGACGTAGTGCCAAGTGTCTACAGTTGTATTGAAAGTAGGGCCAAGTGTCTACAGTTGTATTACTGGAAGTAGTGCCAAGTATCTGTGGTTGCATTTCTGAAAGCAGTGCCAAGTGTCTACAGTTGTACTCCTTGAAGTAGTGCCAAGTGTCATGAATTTTGAATTTTTTGTTTGGTTTTGGTTCAAGTGACAAAAACAATTTTCAGCTCACCCCCAGTTTATAGTGAAATTTATAAAACTTGTCCAATAAATTAGTTCTGAAAGGGTTAATGTGAAATTATGAGAAGTTTTTATTGTATACTGGTACATGCATTCTGACCGCCAGTAGATCAGTCTTTAACCATAATTTGATCAGTGATTGAATTACATGAAAAAAAGGTGATGAAAGGGAAATAACTCTGCATGTAACATCAGTCTCATGTAAATAAATCATTGTTCAAGTATCTTGCAGTTGTATGTCTTCATTTCAAAGGAAATTGATTTTTTTTAAATCTCTGTGTAATTGAAATGAAATAAAAGTCGGTTATTTCCACCAAGATTTTCCTAGATTGTAAAGAGTTGACCTTAATTTATTTCTAATTAAAACTCGGAACACATCTCTGACATTCTTGTTTTTTATTATCCAAACAAGATTGTGATTTCTTTATGATTTGTGTGTAGGAGGAACTAATAATAGTTTTTTCCCATACTAAAAGTGTATTATTTTAAAAGTGCATATACACATAACCCATCTTAACCATCAGTTTTAATTGTACACCATTTTTAGGCCTCAGTTCAGTATTTTTACATTTTTGATAGTCATGGGGGACAAAATATTTTTTTCCCCACTTCATTTCACCTCATCCTGATGAGTAAAGTGTGTGAAAGTGAAAGCCCAGGGTTTTCCCCAGGTAAAAATCAACTTTTCACGCCACTCAAGCACCTATACGATTAATTTACTCCCCTTTGCAGTAGACTCATCCACGCTCCTGTTTGGCTCCGAGTTCTTGAATAATGAGGACAACCGTCTTATCTTTGAAACGGTACATGACTTCATTCTATCAAGCAAGCGATTCCATTGAGTTACCGCTCAATTACTGCACCCCACCCTGCCCCACGTGGGAACTCCTTTCCTGAAGCATTGCTCTTTTTGTACCTCGGTAATCATGTTCTGTACAACTGGTGAAATAGGACCCACTGACCTATGTCTTGAATGGAAGGCCCACTTACGCCTCAACACCACCGAGTCTAGTATGCAAAACTCTTATCAAAGGAACTAAAAGTAAGAATCAAATACCGTACTTAGTACGTTATGGAGTTTTAAGTTAACATATTTAGTGTTCAAGTTGGCCAAATTAGGTTTTGCTTTGTTATTTTTCTGAATCTTCTCCTCTCTTTCTTTGTTCATCTTTTCTTCCGGCTCTTTCTTTACTTACCCTATTCAATCAAAAGTTTAAACAATCTCACGTATCGTTGACTGGCGGTCAAGGTCATCTTCCTCCTTTTCGTATTGGAGGGGGCCGGGCCTTCACGCAACGATACGTGAGCTCTATTACAGATTTATACCACCTGAAGGAGTAATTTTTCAAATGTGCTGGGGAGACGACTTACATAAGCTGTAAGCTTTCTGTCAAATCCCTTTTCTACTCAGAAACCTGTTTTCTTATATTTATTGCCTTTCTGTATACAACTGTATCATGTACATTGACAATTTACTTCTTTGAACAATTATTGTGAAGTGTATACATTGAAACAAATGCTTTAATAAATACTGTTTAAACTAAAAATATCCTTCCAGATCCCAGCAATGTGATATCTTATATCTACTAAATAAGCAAAGACTAACTATTTTGTTTAGAATCATTAAATCTCTTTTAGAAAAATCAGTGAGCTTTTATCAAGTGAGTCATTGAGGTTCCTTGTTGTGTCTTTGAGCTCAGTGAGTTTTCATTGAGTCATTGAGGTTCCTTGTTGTGTCTTTGATCTCAGTGAGCTTTCATCAAGTGAGTCATTGAGGTTCCTTCTTGTGTCTTTGATCTCAGTGAGCTTTTATCAAGTGAGTCGTTGAGGTTCCTTGTTGTGTCTTTGATCTCAGTGAGCTTTTATCAAGTTAGTCCTTGAGGTTCCTTGTTGTGTCTTTGATCTCAGTGAACTTTTATCAAGTGAGTCGTTGAGGTTCCTTGTTGTGTCTTTGATCTCAGTGAGCTTTTATCAAGTGAGTCCTTGAGGTTCCTTGTTGTGTCTTTGATCTCAGTGAGCTTTTATCAAGTGAGTCCTTGAGGTTCCTTGTTGTGTCTTTGATCTCAGTGAGCTTTTATCAAGTGAGTCTTTGAGGTTCCTTGTTGTGTCTTTGATCTCAGTGAGCTTTTATCAAGTGAGTTGTTGAGGTTCCTTGTTGTGTCTTTGATCTCAGTGAGCTTTTATCAAGTGAGTCATTGAGGTTCCTTGTTGTGTCTGTGATCTCAGTGAGCTTTTATCAAGTGAGTCATTGAGGTTTCTTGTTGTGTCTTTGATCTCAGTGAGCTTTTATCAAGTGAGTCGTTGAGGTTCCATGTTGTGTCTTTGATCTCAGTGAGCTTTCATCAATTGAGTCTTTGAGGTTCCTTGTTGTGTCTTTGATATCAGTGAGCTTTTATCAAGTGAGTCGTTGAGGTTCCTTGTTGTGTCTTTGATCTCAGTGAGCTTTTATCAAGTTAGTCCTTGAGGTTCCTTGTTGTGTCTTTGATCTCAGTGAGCTTTTATCAAGTGAGTCGTTGAGGTTCCTTGTTGTGTCTTTGATCTCAGAGAGCTTTTATCAAGTGAGTTGTTGAGGTTCCTTGTTGTGTCTTTGATCTCAGTGAGCTTTTATCAAGTGAGTCCCTGAGGTTCCTTGTTGTGTCTTTGATCTCAGTGAGCTTTTATCAAGTGAGTCGTTGAGGTTCCTTGTTGTGTCTTTGATCTCAGTGAGCTTTTATCAAGTGAGTCATTGAGGTTCCTTGTTGTGTCTTTGATCTCAGTGAGCTTTCATCAAGTGAGTCGTTGAGGTTCCTTGTTGTGTCTTTGATCTCAGTGAGCTTTTATCAAGTGAGTCCTTGAGGTTCCTTGTTGTGTCTTTGATCTCAGTGAGCTTTTATCAAGTGAGTTGTTGAGGTTCCTTGTTGTGTCTTTGATCTCAGTGAGCTTTTATCAAGTGAGTCTTTGAGGTTCCATGTTGTGTCTTTGATCTCAGTGAGCTTTTATCAAGTGAGTCGTTGAGGTTCCTTGTTGAGTCTTTGATCTCAGTGAGCTTTTATCAAGTGAGTCTTTGAGATTCCTTGTTGAGTCTTTGATCTCAGTGAGCTTTTATCAAGTGAGTCGTTGAGGTTCCTTGTTGTGTCTTTGATCTCAGTGAGCTTTTATCAAGTGAGTCGTTGAGGTTCCTTGTGTC
Source organism: Pictodentalium vernedei (assembly GCA_031216915.1). NCBI lineage: Eukaryota > Metazoa > Mollusca > Scaphopoda > Dentaliida > Dentaliidae > Pictodentalium > Pictodentalium vernedei. Next base: position 399,321,458 of record CM062289.1, read on the forward strand.
TTTGATCTCAGTGAGCTTTTATCAAGTGAGTCGTTGAGGTTCCATGTTGTGTCTTTGATCTCAGTGAGCTTTTATCAAGTGAGTCTTTGAGGTTCCTTGTTGAGTCTTTGATCACAGTGAGCTTTCATCGAGTGAGTCCTTGAGGTTCCTTGTTGTGTCTTTGATCTCTGATAAGGAGATCTTGTGGGATATAGTTGAGAGCATTATCTGTCCATTCGTATGTCTGTACATACATTTTGTGTCATAAATCCAGCATCAATACTTACTTAAATGTTTGAATGTCATTTATTGAGTTCTGCAAATCTAACATTTATAGTTAATTTGAATACAGAATCAAATCAGACTGATGATTTCAAAGGGAACTGAATCTCTAATCAAATCTAATCAGATGTAATGAAATCTCTAATTGAATCTCTAATGAATCACTAATCAAATCTCTAATCAAATGGTAGAAGAGGAGTTCAAGGAGGGCTCCAACCCTGTACGGGAGACCTGATGATATAAGAAGAGTTCAAGGAGGGCTCCACCCTATATGGGAGACCTGATGATAGAAGAAGAGTTCAAGAAGGGCTCCAACCCTGTACAAGAGACCTGATGATAGAAGAAGAGTTCAAGGAGGGCTCCACCCCTGTAGGGGAGACCTGATGATAGAAAAAGAGTTCAAGGAGGGCTCCACCCCTGTATGGAGACCTGATGATAGAAGAAGAGTTCAAGGAGGGCTCCAACCCTGTACAAGAGACCTGATGATAGAAGAAGAGTTCAAGGAGGGCTCCACCCCTGTATGGAGACCTGATGATAGAAGAAGAGTTCAAGGAGGGCTCCAACCCTGTATGGAGACCTGATGACAGAAAAAGAGTTCAAGGAGGGCACTACCCCTGTATGGAGACCTGATGATAGAAGAAAAGACCTGCGTTGTGTCCTTGGGCAAGGCACTTTATCCCGGTTCCTTACATGGGGGCTCGATGACACTGTGTACTAAGGTGTACTGCATGTCGGTGGTGCATATGTCTTCAACTGCTGTAACCCTGCTTGAGCGGAGCTTGAACAGAGTTAGAATGTTGAGGAGCTGACAGTTGGTCGTCGATGCTCGGTGGTTCTCTCTGGGTACTCCGGCTTCCTCCACCTGTAAAACTGCCATGGTCATGATTAGCCATTGTACATAAGTATGTGACTGTAAACACCAATAAATAAATAAATATGAATAGTAAAATTTCTTGTCTGTACAAACATTTTGTGTTGTCACGTAAGCAACAAAAGCCCAATTTGAATGTTCTTTGCATACTGATGTGCCAGCATTTGCTAATTTTTTATTAGGCTAACTTTTGGGTTGGAAGATGATTGAAGGAGAAAAAATAGATCGAACTGACTGAAGGTGTAGCATGTGAACGGAAAAAAATGGGTGTGTTCCCAAAGTTCTATTGCCTCTTACCTGAGTAAGACAAGCTTTTAACCCTTCACACAATCCACGTGATATCAAAATTTATTAACTCGTAGAGTGCTAAATTTCTTCGGTAATAATTTGTAATGTGAGTATTTTATTTCAAAGATATTACATGAACGCAGCGGAGTGTCCGAACCAGGTCGAGGAAAATCTCTCGGACTTCGTGTGCAGCGAAAATCAAAACTGAGGAGGTGCGAAGGGTGATCTCAAAATTGAGGAATGGAAAAGCGGCAGGGGTGGACGAAATTCCTAACGAGTTTATCAAAAAAGGGGGAGAGGAACTCTTGGAAAGCCTAACTGCCCTATTCAATTTAGCCATAGAAAAACAAGAGGTCCCAAAGGAGTGGAGGGAAAGTAAAGTGACATTTATTCACAAAAAGGGGGAAAAAGATGTCTTGGATAACTATCGAGGGATCTCTGTCAGCAGCAACATTGGAAAAGTCTTTTGTAAAGTCCTGTATGGGAGATTAGAGGAGGTGATTGAAGAGAAGGATTTTTTGGGAGAAATCCAGAATGGCTTCAGGAAGGGAAGGAGAGTCACTGACCATCTTTTCACGCTATCCCAAATGATAGAATCCACGAAAGCAAAAAAGAAAAAGATGTTCATGGCCTTTTTGGATGTTAAAAAGGCATACGATAGAGTATGGAGGGAGGGAATGTGGCGCAAGCTGGAGGCTCTGGGCTTGGGGGGCGAGTTTGTTGGGATTATGAAAGCATTATATAAAGATGTACAGAGTGAACTTAGCCTGGGTAACATTACAACAAAACGTGTGCCTATGGAGATAGTCCTAAAACAAGGGTGTATCCTTTTGCCAATTCTTTTTGCATTGTACATCAAAGGTTTAGGAGATGAACTCCTGCATAGTGACGAGGGGGTTGCAGTTGGCAACTTGAAGATCCCAGGGCTATTTTTTGCAGACGATATGGTGCTAGTGTCAGAAAGCGAAGAGGGGTTAGAGAAGATGCTGGGAATTGTTGGGAAATATGGGAGCAAATGGAGACTCGAACTTAATGAAAGCAAGAGCAAAGTTATACCCGTGGGCTGCAAAGTGGACCCCACTCGAAGGTGGAGAGTGGGGGAGTTCTGCATTCTGGAACGTAGCAGTAGACTTCTTAGTGTAGGAGAGACTAGTGACTTTGAATACCTGGGGGTAAATATAAACATCACAGGAAGAGGCATCTACCACACAAATAAATTGATTCTGAAGGGGAAGCGAATCCTTAACCAAATGAAACTTATAGGGAGAAACAGTTTCAATAAGGTTTTCGTGGTGAAAACCATTTGGGAAATGGTGGGTCTGCCAAGTATAACATACAGTACGGAAGTTGTACCCCTAAACCAGACAGCTGTGAAGAGCTTGGAAATCCTGTAGAACAATGCAGGCCGATGGATAACAGGCTCGAGTAATGCCGCAGCACTAGAAGCAATCAGGGGCGAGCTTGGGTGGATGAGGATCAAGGACAGGATAGACCTATTGAAACTCGGTTATCTTAATTATTTGGTAAATCTCCCCTATAGCCGATGGTGTAAAGTAATGTTCCTGAGAACTTTCAACTCAAATATCAAGATGGTCCATGTGAGGGAGCTAGTAGAAAACTACTCAATGGAGATCTCGGACCTTGACGTTGGGGCAAACCAGGGCAAAAAGATGGTCAGAGAAAGGGTCATGGAGGATTGTAACCGTAATTGGTGAGAGGGGGTCAAATCAAAGAGATCTTTGGGTGGCCTGCGTGATAAAGAGAAGCCTGGTTTTTGAAGAGTACCTTGATGGCACCTTAGGGGGGTCACTGTTGTTCAAGCTGAGGTTGCGGTCCCTGGAGCTGAGGGGAAAAATTGGAAAACACAGTGAAAAGGAGTGCCAGATGTGTAACGTGGGCGTGGTGGAGACCCTGGAACACTTTCTTATAGAATGCCCAAAATACCAGTCTAAAAGAACAAGATTCACGGGGAGTATAATGGAGAAGTGGGATGGGAGAATGAAGGACATGTGGTTACGGGGTGACTCAAAGGAGAGGGCTAATATACTAATCGGAGAGATTGGGAAGAATGGGGCAAGGGATGTCATCAAGCAGTTCGTCTCCGAGTGTTGGGAGGAGCGAAGAAGCGCAGGAATAGGGGGAGGCAGTTGGTAGAACATGGGTAACCAAGGCCTTCTCATACGAGAACCGCGACAAATCAGCGGCCGGCCGAAGTGTTATTATTATTACACAACTTGCAAAAGGAACCTCAATTTAGCAAGATATTGCTCATAAATAATTGTTTTGTTTCAATTTATTGGAGAGTTGACACTCTCCAATAAATTGTAACAAAACAATTTTATAATAATATTTTCTTCCACTGCTGAGCCAATATCAAATCAGTACAAACAGTATAAAGCCACTATGGTGGCTTTCAGCACTTTTCATTAGAGCCCTGATAGCGGCTTCTAGCACTCAACCAGTTAACCCTCCACCACATAGTGGGAGGGGGATATAGAAATGGGTTGCATCCATCCATCCATCCATCCATCCATCCATCCATCCATCCATCCATCCATCCATCCATCCTGTGGGAACCCCAGGAAGCACATCCATCCATCCATCCATCCATCCATCCATCCATCCATCCATCCATCCATCCATCCACCATCCATCCATCCATCCATCCATCCATCCATCCATCCATCCATCCATCCATCCATCCATCCATCCATCCATCCATCCTCCTGTGGGAACCCCAGGAAGCACATCCATCCATCCATCCATTCCATCCATCCATCCATCCATCCATCCATCCATCCATCCATCCATCCATCCATCCATCCATCCATCCATCCATCCATCCATCCATCCACCCACCCACCCACCCTCCTGTGGGAACCCCAGGAAGCAAAGCAAAGCTCTGTTTTACTGATAAAATAGGACCCAGTAACCAGTGCTTGTGATGGAAGTCCTCTAAAATGGGCAACATGGGTATAAATGATTGGCTGGACTTGGCTTTATATATATCCATGTTGCATTTGTAATAAGTCATTGTGCAGAAATATGTGACCTTAACCCTTTAACCAATGCAGACAAAGCCAGAATTTATTATTTTAAATATTTTTTCAGATTTTTCTCAAAATTTCAACAAAACCATATCTTGTGACTCTCCACTAGAAAAAGCTCAATGAGCTCATTCCACTGAGGGGGTCATATGATATGGTTTTGTTGAAATATTTTGAAAAATAAATGTTTTCCCAGCGGCTCATTTTGAAAATTACGCGGATGGATGCAGCTGATTTGTTGGATAAAGGGTTAAATGCCAACAAATAAATAAATCTGGCCATCTTTCCCCATTTCTTGCCATTACCTTTGAAAGAATACTGTACAAAATTGTTTATCTTAAATTTTATATATAGCTTTTTGGTGATTTTATCATGAATGGATTTGCGAACCAGCTGTATCCAAGTATTTCAATGAGAGTTATTGCCCTTATTCGATTTTGAGTTGCTTATCATCACATTTAATCTTTCTTGTCATCACATTTCAGACTGTTCAAAATTTTATATCCTAATTTAATATATAGTTTTTTGTGATAATTTCATGAAGGGGATGCTAACGTTACAAGCTGTGCCCAAATATTTGTTTGCAGGTTATTGCCTTTGTTAGACTTAGTTAAAAGGGTGGGGGGGATTCCATGGCATTGCACTTAACCCTTTACCCAACGAATCGCCCGCATCCGTCCGCGTAATATGCAAATTCAGCAGTTGAAAATATATAATTTTTCAAAAAATTTCAACAAAACCATATCATGTGACCCCCTCGTTGGAACGAGCTCGTCGAGCTCGTTCCAACGAGGGGTCACATGATATGGTTTTGTTGAAATTTTTTTTAAATTTCAAAAAATGATATTTAAAATAATAAATTTTGATATCGTCTGCGTTGGGTAAAGGGTTATCCCTTTACTCAATGCACATGATATCAAAATTTATTACTTATTTTTAAAATTTCTTCACAAAATTTAAAAAAACGCCATATCATGTGATCCCATCATCAGAATGTACTCAACAAGCTTCTTCTATTGAGGGGGGGGGGGGGGGGGGGGAGCAGGGGGGGGGGGGGTCACATGATACGTTTTAATTAAATTTTTTGAGAATATTTTCTATTGCTCAATTTGTACATTATGCGGACAGATGGGACTGATTCATTAGTTAAAGGTTTAACCTTCATAAGGGGGTGATACCTCATAACTTCAATGTAACAGCCATATCTGCCTGGTGCCATTCACAAAAATCACCATTTGAATTTGATTAGTTTTTAAATTTTTTCCTCCCAAACATAGCTTATTACCTATCATTGGAACAAGCTCATTCCTATGTGTTAATTGTCTTAAGCAGTATTTTTGAGGCAAAAATGAAAATTTTCTAATTGTTCACAAATTTGTTTTTCAAGTCCCATCTTCTATTATAATGTGTTAGGTAAAAGGTTAAAATCAGTGATATTAATGCAAGTTCTCAAAGATTATAAATGATGACATTTGATACAATTTTGATTGAAGAAGTGAAGAATATCAATTCAATTTTAAAAATAATTTTCATTATTTTTTTGGCCGTTTTCCATTTTATTCATTTGTCATGCAATCTCAATGCAAATGGCCCCCAGTGTATTTGTTGTCAATTCTGATATATTCTGACCGATTTTTGTTTGTGATCTAGTTGTTTTTTTTAAAACCTCTTTTTCCCCTAATATTCCTGAGGGAAGACAGGGTGTTACAATTATGCATATTTGCTGACAATATGCAATCCCACTGGGTATATTTTATGTAGGGAATTCGAAATTAAATTATGTTCCTGTGTTTTAACTCTTTACCTAAAATGAAATCTCTTTCGTGTGGAGATCCTGCAAGTAGAGCCTGTGACACCACAAAGATGACCATTTTGGGATGGGGGGTGGGGGGGGGGGGGGGGTTGGTAATCTAAATCTGACTTCTTGAAACTTTATTTGTGGATAAATAAAATATCTATGTAGCTGTTGTTGTAGCTGTTGTTGTGATGCAACTTACTTAACACATACAGTGGAACCCTGTTAATTGAATAGCCACTTTGCCAATGAAAATTATTCAATTAACAGGAGTATTCAATTAACAGGGATTGTGCCACTTTCCTGTATTCTAGAGATAAACTTGACATTTATTCTATTCTATCTTGTTTGACAGAGCTCCATGAGCTTTGTCAAACAAGATATAATAGATTAAATGTCAAGTTTATCTTGTATGCCTGTATTGGATGTACTGAGGCCAAATAGGTCTATAACCAAAGGAAAACTGGGGAGAGTCAGGGTAATGTCTCGACATGTTATAAGATTTTTTATTCAATTAACAGGAGTTTACTCTATAACCTATATTCAATTAACAGGTCAAATTTGTACTGGAGGTATGGTAAATGGTTTTGTGTTGGGAAATTATATTCAATTAAGAGGGATATACAATTGAGAGATATCCAATTAAGTGGGCTCCACTGTACTATACTCTTAAGTTGTTCATACTGGTCTCCCCCCAACTTCCTAAATCCTTCAACTTTCTAAATCCCCCAACTTCCTGATTTAGGTATCACACCCATTCATTCTTACTGTTCCCCCACCTTCCTAAATCCCCAACTTCCTAAATCCCCCAACTTCCTGAATTAGGTATCACACCCATTCAAACTGGACCCCAACTTCCTGAATCCCCCAACTTCCTGAATCCCCCCTCACATCCTGAATCCCCAACTTCCTGAATTAGGTGTCACATCCATTCATTCATACTGGTCCCCCCAACTTCCTGAATCCCTCAACTTCCTGATTCAGCTAACATATCCATTCATTCATGCTGGTACCCCCAACATCCTGAATCCCCCCAACTTCCTGAATCAAGTACCATAGCCATTCATTCATGCTGCCCCCCCCCCCCCCACACCCCACAACCTCCTGAATCAGGTATCACAGCCATTCATTCATGCTGGTGCCCCAACTTCCTGAATCAGGTACCACAGCCATTCATTAATACTGGTCCCCCAACTTCCTTAATCAGGTAACACACCCTTTCATTTGTATGAGTGACCTGTGTGTGTGGTCATTCCAAGTACAGTGGAGCCCACTTAATTGAATATCTCTTAATTGTATATCCCTGTTAATTGAATATAATTTCCCAACACAAAACCATTTACCATACCTCCAGTACAAATTTGACATGTTAATTGAATATAGGTTATAGAGTAAACTCCTGTTAATTGAATAAAAAGTTGTGTAACATGTCGAGACATTACCCTGACTCTCCCCAGTTTTCCTTTGGTTATAGACCTATTTGGCCTCAGTACATCCAATACAGGCATTTAATCTATTATATCTTGTTTGACAGAGCTCATGGAGCTCTGTCAAACAAGATACAATAGAATAAATGTCAAGTTTATCTCCAGAATACAGGAAAGTGACACAATCCCTGTTAATTGAATACTCCTGTGAATTGAATAATTTTCATTGACAAAGTGGCTATTCAATTAACAGGGTTCCACTGTATCAAATCTATTCTTATCAGAAAGAAGCAAGAGCAAATCGATATCTAAGACTCTAATCAGGACCAAAATGTTCTGATTGAAATAAATATTGAGTTCTGTCAAACAAGACTGCATTGTTTAAATTCCTAGTTGCATTATGGGAAAAATTTACTTCTTGAAATTTTGATATTTTGACATCACCCTGCAGAGGGTTAAGAGTTAACACAAATATTAATACATTTAGTCATTTGAGAACAGGACCTAGTACATCTATACTATGTAGGCCCAAGTACATCTGGACTGTGTCAGCCCAAGTACATATGTACTATGTTGGCCCCAACACCTCTGTACTGTGTAGGCCCCAGTACATATGTATTATGTAGGCCCCACTACACCTGTACTGTGTAGGCCCAGCTACATCTATACTATGTAGGCCCCAGTAATCTGTATTGTGTTGGCCCCAGTACATCTGTACTGTGTAGGCCCCAGTAATCTGTATTGTGTAGGCCCAGTATATATGTACTGTGTAGGCCCCAGTACATATGTACTGTGTAGGCGCCAATCAATCTACTGTATAGGCCCCAGTACATCTGCACTGTGTAGGTGCCAGTACATCTGCATTTTCTAGGCCCCAGTACATCTACTTTGAAGGCCCTGATACATCTGTACTGTGTAGACCCCAATACATCTGTACTGTGAAAGCCCCAGTATATCCGTACTGTGTAAGTCCAGTATATCTCTACCATGTAGGCCCCAGTACATCTGTATTGCCTCTATCACCAATTTGGAAACTCTTCTGAATGAGCAGGCTCCAGTATATCTACTATTTATGCCTTTTCCACTAAATTGGAATCACTTATGAATGTGCAGACCCTAGTACATCTGTACTGCCTCTACCATCGAACTAGAAGTTCCTATGAATGTGCAGGCCCTGGTATGTCTGTACTGCCTCTACCACCGAACTAGAAGCTTCTATGAATGTGCAGGCCCTGGTACATCTGTACTGCCTCTACCACCAGACTAGAAGCTGTTATGAATGTGCAGGCCCTAGTACATCTGTACTGCTTCTACCACCAAATCGGAATCTCTTATGAATGTGCAGGCACCAGTACATCTGTGCTACAAATGCCTCCAGCATATATGTACTATGTATACCGGTACCACCAAATTGGAAACTTTTATGAATGTATAGGCTCCAGTACATCTGTACTAACACCAAAATGGAAACTCTTATCAATGTGCAGGCTCCAGAATATATATGTACTATGAAGGCCTCTAGCACTGATTTGGAAACTCTTTTGTATGAACAGTCTCCAATACATCCGTACTGCTGCTACCACCAAATTGGAAGCCCTTATGAATGTGCAGGCCCTAGTGCATCTGTATTGCTTATACCACCAAATTAGAAACTGTTATTAATGTAGAAGCTCCACTATATATGTACTATGTATGCCTCTACCACCAAATTGGAAACTCTTATGAATGTGCAGGCCCCAGTACATCTGTACTATTTATGCCTCTACCACCAAATTGGAAACTCTTAAGAAATGTGCAGGCCCCAGTTCATCGGTACTATGAAAACTCTTATGAATGTACAGGCTTAAGTACATCTGTACTGCTTCTACCACCGAATTTGAAACTCTTATTAGTATGCAGGCCCTAGTACATATGTACTGCCTCTATCACCAAATGGAAACTCTTAAAAATGTGCAGGTCCTAGTACATCTGTACTGCCTCTACCACCAAATTGGAAACACTTATCAATGTGCAGGCCGTAGTACATCTGTACTGCCTCTATCACTAAATTGGAAACTCTTATTAATATGCAGGCCCTAGTACATCTGTACTGCCTCTACAACCAAATTAGAAACTCTTATCAATGTGCAGGCCCTAGTACATCTGTACTGCCTCTATCACTAAATTGGAAACTCTTATCAATGTGCAGGCCCTAGTGCAGGCTCCAGAATATATATGTACTATGAAGGCCTCTAGCACTGATTTGGAAACTCTTTTGTATGAACAGTCTCCAATACATCCGTACTGCTGCTACCACCAAATTGGAAGCCCTTATGAATGTGCAGGCCCTAGTGCATCTGTATTGCTTATACCACCAAATTAGAAACTGTTATTAATGTAGAAGCTCCACTATATATGTACTATGTATGCCTCTACCACCAAATTGGAAACTCTTATGAATGTGCAGGCCCCAGTACATCTGTACTATTTATGCCTCTACCACCAAATTGGAAACTCTTAAGAAATGTGCAGGCCCCAGTTCATCGGTACTATGAAAACTCTTATGAATGTACAGGCTTAAGTACATCTGTACTGCTTCTACCACCGAATTTGAAACTCTTATTAGTATGCAGGCCCTAGTACATATGTACTGCCTCTATCACCAAATGGAAACTCTTAAAAATGTGCAGGTCCTAGTACATCTGTACTGCCTCTACCACCAAATTGGAAACACTTATCAATGTGCAGGCCGTAGTACATCTGTACTGCCTCTATCACTAAATTGGAAACTCTTATTAATATGCAGGCCCTAGTACATCTGTACTGCCTCTACAACCAAATTAGAAACTCTTATCAATGTGCAGGCCCTAGTACATCTGTACTGCCTCTATCACTAAATTGGAAACTCTTATCAATGTGCAGGCCCTAGTACAGCTGTACTGCCTCTATCACTAAATTGGAAACTCTTAAGAAATGTGCAGGCCCCAGTTCATCGGTACTATGGAAACTCTTATGAATGTACAGGCTTAAGTACATCTGTACTGTCTCTACCACCAAACTGGAAACTTATGAATGTGCAGGCCCTGGTGCATCTGTACTGCTTCTACCACCAAATTTGAAACTCTTATTAATATGCAGGCCCTAGTACATATGTACTGCCTCTATCACCAAATGGAAACTCTTATCAATATGCAGGCCCTAGTACATCTGTACTGCCTCTACCACCAAATTGGAAACTCTTATTAATATGCAGGGCCTAGTACATATGTACTGCCTCTATCACCAAATGGAAACTCTTATTAATATGCAGGCCCTAGTACATCTGTACTGTCTCTACCATCAAATTGGAAACTCTTATCAATGTGCAGGCTTCAGTACATCTGTACTGCCTTTATCACCAAATTGGAAACTCTTATTAATATGCAGGCCGAAGTACATCTGTACTGCCTCTATCACCAAATTGGAAATTCTTATTAATATGCAGGCCCTAGTACATCTGTACTGCCTCTACAACCAAATTGGAAACTATTATCAATGTGCAGGTCCCAGTATATCTGTACTGCCTCTTCAACCAAATTGGAAACTTTTATGAATGTGCAGGCTAGCATGTCTGTACTGTCTCTACCATCAAATTGGAAACTCTTATGCATGCCCCAGTATATCGGTACTGCCTCTGCCACCAAATTGGAAACTCTTATTAATATGCAAGCCCCAGTACATCTGTACTGCCTCTACCACCAAATTGGAAACTCTTATGAATGTGCAGGCCCCAGTACATCTGAACTAGGGAGGCATCTACCACCAAATTGGAAACTATTATCAATGTGCAGACCCCAGTATATCTGTACTGCCTCTACAACCAAATTGGAAACTCTTATGAATGTGCAGGCCCTAGTACATCTGTACTGTCTCTACCATCAAATTGGAAACTCTTATGAATGTGCAGGCCCCAATACATCTGTATTGCCTCTACCACCAAATTGGAAACTCTTTGTAGGCCCCAGTACCTCTGTACTATATAGGCTCCAATGCATATGTACTACGGAGGCCTCTGCCACCAAATTGGAAATTCCTATGTCAGCCCCAGTATATCTGTACTGTGTATGTTCCAGTACAAATGCACTATGGAGGCCTTTACCACCGAATTGAAAACTCTTATGATTGTGTAGTCTTCAGTACATCTGCACTATGTATGAGTCTACCGCAGAATTGGAAACTCTTATGAATGTACAGGCCACAGTACATAGTACTATGGAGGTTTTTATCTTCAAATTAGAAATTATTGTGCATGTGTAGCACCAATTATATCTGTTCTGTCCATACCACCGAATTGGGAACTTTTATGCAGGACCCAGTACATCTGTACTATGTATGCCTCTACCACCAAAAGGGAAACTCATGAATGTGCAGGTCCCAGTACATCTGTACTGTCTCTGGATGTTCTTATGAATGTGTAGGCTCCAGTACATCTGTTCTTCCTCTACCATCAAATTGGAAAGTCTTATGAATGTTCAGGCCCCAGTACATCTGTACTATGTATTCTGCTACCACCAAATTGGAAACTCTCATGTATTGTACAGGCTACAATACATCTGTACTATGTATGGCTCTACAATCAAATTGGACTCTCCTTTGAATTTGCAGGCCCTAGTGCATTTGTACTGACTCTACCACCAAATCATAAACTCTTATGAATGTGCAGGCCCCAGTACATCTGTAGCGCCTCTACCACCAAATTGGAGATTCTTATGAATGTGCAGACCCCAGTACATCTGTACTATGTATACCTCTATCAGCAAATTGGTCACTCCTTTGAATTTGCAGATACAGATTAATACAGAATTAAACAAGTGGCCTGAGAACATGAGAGTTACCCTGACAGTCCACCTATCCTTTGCTTTTTCACAGGATTTAAGAGTGACTTACTGGTGGAAACTCCACTTCATGTGTGTTTTTGTGATAATTCATCGTCTATGTACTTTGTGTACGTTATTGGTATAATTTGACTCAGACCATTACTTTTTTGAGTAAAAACAAGGACAATATATTTTGTCTAATTCTACCGGTACTATCCTTTACATGATGGTCCCCAGTTAGTAGAACAGTTAAAGTTTGATTACTGAAGTAAACAAGTTCATTTTAAACAAGCTATTAACTGTAAATATTTTCATTTTTGAAATTTACTAAAAAAATACTTACCACAATCCATCTCAATGATGGGTCATAAACTGAGTTTTGAACACTCTTTGAGAACAGTACTAGCTGGTTTTGACCATTACATTGTGTGAAGAGTTGATTTAAATGAGATTTACACTAAGGCTGTAAGGTGCTCAGGGTTAGTTACTGAATTAATTTTTTTTATAACCAGAAAGTGTGACTAACCCTAGCCATTGCACAGGGTTAGTCACACTTTCTGGTTACAAAAAATTGGTAACAGCCCTATCACAATGCATGGAAATACATGCTCACTAAGGCTGTAAAATTGCACAGAGTTAGTTGATTACATGTCACAAAGGGTGTAATAATATTCAAGGAACCAATGGAAATACTTATACAGGATTGTGCAGGCCTGGACTTTTAACCCTTTACCTAACGAATCGCCTGCATCCCCGAGTAATATACAAATTGAACAGTTGGAAAAATTAAATTTTTCAAAATATTTCAACAAAACCATATCATGTGACCCCTCATTGGAACGAGCTCATTGAGCTCGTTCCAATGAGGGGTCACATGATATGGTTTTGTAGAAATTTTTTGAAAAATTAAAAAAAATAATATTTAAAATAATAATTTTTGATATCGTCTGCATTGGGTAAAGGGTTAAAAAATCCAGGAGAGCTACTATGGCTCCCCTAAACCTGTGCCAGGAGAGCTATTCTGTGCTTAGTCGGTTATTATCCCTTTTCCTAACATGAAAAGCAGACGACACTTGCAATAATAATTCTTGAATAACTAATTTTTTTCATTTTGTGTCTCAAAAACATAGGTTATGACCCCTCATTGGAACGTGCCCGATGAGCTCTTTCCAACGAGGGGTCATAACATATGTTTTTTGAGATAAAAATTGAAAAAATTATGAAAATTAATTGCCGATTTTTTAGAATAGCACTGGCCGGTTTTGACCGTTACGTTGGGTAATGGGTTAATAAGGGAATTGAAGGTGTAAGTAGAGCTATCACAACTGTTAAGGAGAGCCATTATGGCTCTCCTTAAATTGATTTTGCAGGAGCCATGGAGGGCGGGAGCTGTAGGTCCCCTCAAAAGACCAGACCTGATCTTTTTAAAGTGAATTCCAAAAATGAAAAAACATATGCTAGTTTCAATTAATAGCCAGTTTTTACTGGTTTAACAGGAACCGCAAACCCATATTTTGGGTGAAAATCCCATAAAACTGGACTTACTGCATGTTGATGGTGCATTTGTCTTCAACCAGTGCTAACCCTGCTTGTGTGGAGTTAGCACATTGGGGAGTCTGGCAGTTGCTGGCCATTGCTCGGTGGTTCGATCCAGGTACCCTGGCTTCCACTACCCATAAAACTGTCTGACATGAGGGGACCCTGGCTGCCAAAAGTGTCATTAAACCACAGTAAATAAAACAACTGGTTTAACAGGAATGGGAAACCAATGTTCCGAGTGAGAATCCCTTTAAAGTGTACAATATACATGTAAATGATTAGCTTAACCCTTTACCCAACGAAACGGCCAAAACCGGCCATCGCTATCCTCAAAAATCGCGAATTCATTTTTATTATGTTTTAATTTTTTGTCTCAAAAACATAGGTTATGACCCCTCGTTGGAACAAGCTCGACGTGCTCGTTCCAACAAGAGGTCATAACCTATGTTTTTGAGACAAAAAATTTAAAATATTAGTTATTCAAGAATTTTGTTTTCAAGTGTCGTCTGCTTTTAATGTTAGGTAAAGGGTAAAATTCACTTTCTACTTGTGTTGCTGGCATGGTATAGCCATAGTTGCTGAAAGTGATCTTAAGCAGTAAACATGATGGTTGCTGTATGGGTGTGCATGCATTCTTTGATTAGCACAGTGACACTTTTGAAATTAATGCCACAAATTGTATGAAGCAGATGTCTTTTGATCATGTAGTTAGAATTGATTACCAATTCTTCTTCAGAGAGTACTTCTTAAATTAACTCCTGCTCTTACTTTTCAAGTTAGCAGGATCTCAAACACGAAATTCATCCTGGTTCAATAAATACAGGGATGAAGAGAGAAGCTCAATTTTTTAAATACAAGGCCAAAAGCATTAGTCCTGTGTTAGTTAACGCTTCACTTAACACGAATAGAGGACAATAAACGCCCAAAAGAACTCTTGAATAAACAAACAATTTTCACTCATTTTCATCAAAAACATGGATTATGACAGCTCACTGGCTTGAACTTGATGCTCTTATTCCATCGATGGGTCATAGAGTAGGCCGCCATGGACTGGTCACTTTCCATGGTTGTGCAATATTTCAGCTGATGCAATAATATCAGATTCCAAACGCTATAGGAATAATCATCAAAAATTTAATTCATTCATTAATTAAAATTTTGCTGTTCCTGTGATTTTTATTACAGTGGAGCCCACTTAATTGGATATCTCTTAATTGTATATCCCTGTTAATTGAATATAATTTTCAAACACAAAACCATTTACCATACCTTCAGTACAAATTTGATCTGTTAATTGCATATGGGTTGTAGAGTAAACTCCTGTTAATTGTATATAAATTTTTATAATATGTCGAAAAAATTACTGTGACACGCACCAAATTCCCCTTATTTATCAACCTTTTTGGCCTCACTACATGCAATACCAGAATTTTTTCTATTATATCTTGTTTGACAGAGCTCTATGAGCTCTGTCAAACAAGATATAATAGAATAAATGCTCAGTTTACCTCCAGAACACAGGAAACTGACAAAATCCCTGTTACTATACTCCTGTTAATTGAATAATTTTCAATGGCAAAATGGGTATTCAAATTAAGAGGATTCTAGTGTACCTTG
Source organism: Pictodentalium vernedei (assembly GCA_031216915.1). Lineage (NCBI taxonomy): Eukaryota > Metazoa > Mollusca > Scaphopoda > Dentaliida > Dentaliidae > Pictodentalium > Pictodentalium vernedei. Next base: position 399,337,138 of record CM062289.1, read on the forward strand.
TAAACGCATGTGTGGGCATCACCTTCCATGCGTGGATTACGACCATCCCACGCTGACTACTTAAAATTATATTTTGGAGCAAATATTGAAAAAATAATAAACTAGGAATGGAAACTTTTCATTGTTAATAAAACTGGCCATTGATGGACATTACATTATATAAACTGGTAGACTTCAGGAAACTCATATTTAGTTTATCAATTTATAATTTAATTAGGTACTTTTAACCCTTTACCCAACGAATCTCCCACATCCACCCACACAATATGCAAATTCAGCAGCTAAAAAAAATATTTTTCGAAAAATTTCAACAAAACCATATCATGTGACCCCTCTTTGGATCGAGCTCATTCCAAAGAGGGGTCATATGATATGGTTTTGTTGAAATTTTTTTTAAAAATTTAAAAAATGATATTTAAAATAATAAATTTTGAAATCGTCTGCGTTGGGTAAAGGGTTAATGATATCCGAGAAGTGCGGTGGCTCAGTTGTTACAGCATTGTGCTTCCAATCAAAAGGTCCATGGTCCATGGTTTGATCCCCAACAGGGGATAACTGCATTGTACCCTTGGGCACAGCACTTCAGCTTGATTGTCCACATAGGGGCAAGGTAGTGCTGTGTACTGAGGTGTACTGCACATCAATGGTCCACTTGTCTTCAACCAATGCTAACCCAGCTTGTATGGAGTTAGTACGTTGGGAAGTCTGATAGGTGCGAACCATTGCTCGGTGGTTCTCTCTGGGTACTCCAGCTTCCTCTACCCATAAAACTGTCCGACATGAAGTGATGCTGGTTGTCAAAAGTGTCATTAAACCCCAATAAATAAATGATATTCAGTTTACTTAAATATGATGATTTGTTGATGTATGTTTTCATAACTTGATGAATAATTTTCCCATTGTATGAATGTTTTTGCTTTGTCCTGGCCATGTCCAATGGTGCAATTATCTCCTAGCACTCTAGTAGGATTTAAAAATTTTTGTTATTGTCCCAATATTTCCCATCCAGTATGAACAATTTAACAAATTACATCTTGTTTGACAGAGCTCAATGAGCTCTGTCAAACAAGATATAATATATTAAATTCTCAGTTGCATTGTGGGAAAAATTTGCTTCTGAAAACTGGTATTTTGACATGAGTGTGCAGAGAGTTAAACTGTACTTGCTGCAGGTAGGTTGTTAGTTAGTATTCATGTAGGGTTGTTCTCACTAGTATTTATCATCAGTATTCAAGGCCCCGTCTATTAGCCTATGTCGAAAATAATAAAACTGTTGTGTGCACAAAAGTTGATTTGGCTGCAATGATACAAATGACATACTTTGGCTGCATAAGGGTCCATTATGATACAAGCAAACACAATTAAAATTAATTATCCGTTGCTTTATGAGAATATGAACATGGGATAGGCATGTTAAGTTCTGTATGTTGTGCTGTGCACTTTACAACTTAACACATCCCTCCCACATTTATTTATTTATTTATTATTTATTTTTTATTTATTTATTAATTTATTTATTTATTTGTGTTGAAGGTCACAAATTTCTACACAATGGCTAACCGTGACCATAACATGAAGATAAAGTCAAGTTTAGTCAATCGTTTATACCCATGTTGCCTATTTTAGAGGATTTCTGCCCCAAACATTGATGACTTGGTCCTATTTTACCTTAAACACAGAGCTTGTTTACCACTGTAAACAAGCACTGCTTCACTTCCTTGGGTTCCCACAAGAGATTCATACTCTGATAAAGCAACAGATAATTCATTTCAATTCTTATAATTATTTTTGTGAATTTGACATGAACAATATCTAAATATTGTCTATCCAGGTCATTGATATTGTAGACTTGGATTACTTAAAACCTTTGCGGTAATATTAAATTTGTGATAATCACAATATATCTGATTATAAATTCAATATTTCCATTATTTGGAGTGATATGAACAATAAAAATGCAGCTTTAAGGAGCTTTCTTGACATTGGATCGACTGTATCAAGTGTGAATGTAGATTAGCTGCTGGGATGTAACATCTCTTTTGTTTTATGTATATTTCTGGAATTTGATGGGGATTTTTTAGCCAAAACTTAGTTATTTTTTGTTTGTAAGAATTAGTGTTTATGTCAACTTTTGTGCAGATTGTAGTGCCTTAACTTCTCATTACTGTGTATTTTTTAATTGTTCAGAATTTTCCTTTTATTTTTCAGTCAAAAATTTCATGTTTTTCTTGGACTTTGTCAATTTTAATTTGTAAAAGTGTGTGTTAAGGTGAGTTTTTTTTATGTGTCTTTACAGGTGATTGATATTGTAAACATAGATTATTGAGGGTCATTGTGGTAACATTTAATCCTTATTATTATATGCTAAATGATAGATTATCGGAAAAATTGAAGAAAGAAGATATAGAAATTTTCACTGTGAAGATATAGAAAAGTCAAGGCACCACAGTCTACATTAAAGTAGTTTACCAAAATAAACCATGATCAAATAAATCAAGTTTATTCACTCCCCCCCACCACCCCCTCCCCCACCCCCACCCCCCACCCCAACCCCCCCCCCCCCCCCCCCCCCCCCCAACAAAAACACAACAACAAAACCCAAACAAACCAAAAACCCAAGCAGTGATAAGTAGCTGTCAGACTTTTAAACATACCCTTGCACTAGAGATGTCATAAATATTGTTTTGGAAGCAAAAATTTTAAAAACTAATACAATTTGAGTAGTGATTTTCGTGAATATCTGTCCAGATATAACTGTTACATCAAGTAATAGGATTTAACTGGTTGAATAGTTGTACTATCCAGATATAACTATTACATTAAGTAATGGGATTTAACTGGTTGAATAGCTGTACTGTCCAGATCTAACTGTTACATTAAGTATTGGGATTAAACTGGTTGAATAGCGGTGATGTCCAGATATAACTGTTAGACTAAGTAATGGGATTTAACTGGTTGAATAGCGGTGATGTCCAGATGTAACTGTTACATTAAGTAATAGGATGTAACTATTTGAATAGCTGTACTGTCCAGATGTAACTGTTACATTAAGTCATGGGATTTAACTATTTGAATAGCTGTACTGTCCAGGTGTAACTGTTACATTAAGTAATGGGATTTAACTGGTTGAATAGCAGTACTGTCCAGATATAACTGTTACATTAAGTAATGGGATTTAACTGGTTGAATAGCGGTGATGTCCAGATATAACTGTTAGACTAAGTAATGGGATTTAACTGGTTGAATAGCGGTGATGTCCAGATATAACTGTTACATTAAGTAATAGGATTTAACTATTTGAATAGCTGTACTGTCCAGATGTAACTGTTACATTAAGTCATGGGATTTAACTATTTGAATAGCTGTACTGATGTAACTGTTACATTAAGTAATGGGATTTAACTGGTTGAATAGCAGTACTGTCCAGATATAACTGTTACATTAAGTAATGGGATTTAACTGGTTGAATAGCGGTGATGTCCAGATATAACTGTTACATTAAGTAATGGGATTTAACTGGTTGAATAGCTTACTGTCCAGATGTAACTGTTACATTAAGTAATATGATTTAACTGATTGAATAGTTGTACTATTCAGATATAACTGTTACATTAAGTAATGGGATTTAATTGGTTGAATAGCTGTACTGTCCAGATATAAATGTTACATTAAGTAACGGAATTTAACTGGTTGAATTGTGGTGATGTCCAGATATAACTGTTACATTAAGTAATGGGATTTAACTGGTTGAATAGCTGTACTGTCCAGATTTAACTGTTGCATTAGGTAATGGGATTTAACTGGTTGAACAGCTGTACTGTCCAGATGTAACAGTTACATTAAGTAATGTGATTTAACTGGTTGAATAGCTGTACTGTCCAGATATATCTGTTACATTAAGTTATAGGATTAAACTGGTTGAATAGCTGTACTGTGCAGATATAACTGTTACATTAAGTAATAGGATTTAACTGGTTGAACATTTGTACTGTCCAGATATAACTGTTACATTAAGTAATGGGATTTAGCTGGTTGAATGGCTCTACTGTCCAGATATAACTGTTACACTAAGTTATAGGATTTAACTGGTTGACTAGCTGTACTGTCCAGATATAACTGTTACATTGAGTAATGGGATTTAACTGGTTGAAAAGCTGTACTGTCTAGATATAACTGTTACATTAAGTAATGGGATTTAACTGGTTGATTAACTGTACTGTCCAGATATAATTGTTACATTAAGTAATGGGATTTAACTGGTTGAATAGCTGTACTGTCCAGATATAAATGTTACATTAAGTAATGGAATTTAACTGGTTGAATAGTGGTGATGTCCAGATTTAACTGTTACATTAAGTAATGGGATTTAAACTGGTTGAATTGTTGTACTATCCAGATATAACTGTTACATTAAGTAATGGGATTTAACTGGTTGAATAGCTGTAGTGTCCAGATTTTACTGTTACATTAAGTAATAGGATTTAACTGGTTGAATAGTTGTACTATCCAGATATAACTGTTACATTAAGTAATGGGATTTAACTGGTTGAATAGCTGTACTGTCCAGATATAACTGTTACATTAAGTAATGGGATTTAACTGGTTGAATAGCAGTACTGTCTGGATATAACTGTTACATTAAGTAATGAAATTTAACTGGTTGACTAGCTGTACTGTCCTGATATAACTGTTACATTGAGTAATGGGATTTAACTGGTTGAAAAGCTGTACTGTCCAGACGTAACTGTTACATTAAGTAATGGGATTTATCTATTTGAATAGCTGTACTGTCCAGACATAACTGTTACATTAAGTAATGGGATTTAACTGGTTGAATAGCAGTACTGTCTGGATATAACTGTTACATTAAGTAATGGAATTTAACTGGTTGAATAGCGGTGATGTCCAGATATAACTATTACATTAAGTAATGGGATTTAACTGGTTGAATAGCTTACTGTCCAGATGTAACTGTTACATTAAGTAATAGGATTTAACTGGTTGAATAGTTGTACTATCCAGATATAACTTTTTCTTTAAGTAATGGTATTTAACTGGTTGAATACCTGTACTGTCCAGATATAACTGTTACATTAAGTAATGGGATTTAACTGGTTGAATAGCTGTACTGTCCAGATATAAATGTTACATTAAGTAATGGAATATTAACTGGTTGAATAGCGGTGATGTCCAGATATAACTGTTACATTAAGCAATGGGATTTAACTGGTTGAATAGCTGTACTGTCCAGATTAAACTGTTGCATTAGGTAATGGGATTTAACTGGTTGAATAGCTGTACTGTCCAGATGTAACTGTTACATTAAGTAATGGGATTTAACTGGTTGAATAGCTGTACTGTCCAGATATAACTGTTACATTAAGTTATAGGATTTAACTGGTTGAATGGCTGTACTGTCCAGATATAACTGTTACATTAAGTAATGGCATTTAACTGGTTGAATAGCTGTACTGTCCAGATATAACTGTTACACTAAGTTATAGGATTTAATTGGTTGACTAGCTGTACTGTCCAGATATGACTGTTGCATTAAGTAATGGGATTTAACTGGTTGAAAAGCTGTACTGTCTAGATTTAACTGTTACATTAAGTAATGGGATTTATTTAACTGATTGAATAGCTGTACTGCCCAGATATAACTGTTACATTAAGTAATGGAATTTAACTGGTTGAATAGCTGTACTGTCCAGATATAACAGTTACATTAAGTCATGGGATTTAACTGGTTGAATAGCTGTACTGTCCAGATGTAACTGTTACATTAAGTAATGGAATTTAACTGGTTGAATAGCTGTACTGTCCAGATATAACTGTTACATTAAGTAATGGGATTTAACTGGTTGAGTAGCGGTGATGTCCTGATATAACTGTTACATTAAGTAATGGGATTTAACTGGTTGAATAGCTGTACTGTCCAGATATAACTGTTGCATTAGGTAATGGGATTTAACTGGTTGAATAGCTGTACTGTCCAGATGTAACTGTTACATTAAGCAATGGGATTTAACTGGTTGAATAGCTGTACTGTCCAGATATAACTGTTACATTAAGTTATAGGATTTAACTGGTTGAATAGCTGTACCGTCCAGATATAACTGTTGCATTAAGTCATGGGATTTAACTGTTTGAATAGCTGTACTGTCCAGATATAACTGTTACATTAAGTAATGGGATTTAAACTGGTTGAATAGCGGTGATGTCCAGATATAACTGTTACATTAAGTCATAGGATATAACTGATTGAATAGCTGTACTGTCCAGATATAACCTTTACATTAAGTAATGGGATTTAACTGGTTGAATAGCTGTGGTGTCCAGATTATAACTGTTACATTAAGTAATGGGATTTAACTGGTTGAATAGCTTTGCTGTCCAGATATAACTTGCATTAAGTAATGTGATTTAACTGGTTGAATAGCTGTGGTGTCCAGGTTATAACTGTTACATTAAGTAATGGGATTTAACTGGTTGAGGGCTACTTTATTTTTGCTGGCCTGAATTTGTTATTCAGAATGTTTTATTATAAATTATTGGAGAGTGCTCTCAGGCACTCAACAGTAATTTGTAATAAAACAAATTTATATAAAAAAAATATTTACATTTGACTGAATATGAAAGATGAGGAAGGATATTGTTGGCTTTTGCTCTAATGCCCTGGTTTTATGAAAGCCGTGATAGTTGCTTGTAACACTCAACCAGTTAACAGCTGACATTTATTATACCTAGGCACTCTCCAGTAAATTGTAATAAATCATTGTTTACAAATTAAATTAATTAGAACTTATTATTTTCAGTAGCTTGCTATCTTCTTTAAAATTCTCATCTTTCAAGTATTGATGTGAAATTAATATAGCACCTATCCTGTTTAACCCTTTACCTAACATGAAAAGCAGACGACACTTGCAAAAAAAATTCTTGAATAACTAATTTTTTTCATTTTTTGTCTCAAAAACATAGGTTATGACCCCTTGTTGGAACGAGCTCGTTCCAACGAGGGGTCATAACCTATGTTTTTGAGACAAAAAATGAAAAAATAATAAAAATTTATTGGCGATTGTTGAGAATCGCGCTGGCCGGTTTTGGCCGTTACGTTGGGTAAAGGGTTAAAACAGATTTATATAAATTACATGTTGTCATTTATTGTGAAGTAAATACCTTTTTCTCACACTATCCATGATATAGGGCTTTTACTACTGTATTGTGTTTTTACTCAGCTAACCCTTTTCCCAACATAATGTCTATATGTAGCCATCATTATACACAAAAATCACCATTTATATTTTAAGTGCTCAGGTGTTGCCCAGGGGAGGATCACTATGGCGTGTTTAGGAGAGGTGCCCCCCCCCCCCCCCCCAATAATTTTGACAGTTAGAACATTTTTGTTAGGATTGGAGACACAATTGCTATAGTAATCATGTACTTTCTTAACTAGTTGAGTGCTGGAAGCCCATATTTGGGCTTTACTCTAAAGTGTAGGTACTGCCACTCAGAGGCTTCAAACTCTATGTGTGTTCTTCATATTGTCTCTGAATCTAAATTAGTATGCACCCATCCTCTGAAGGAGGATTTGGGGGTATCTAGTGTAGACCTCCATCTGCCTGTCCATCCATCCATCCATCCATCCATCCATCCATCCATCCATCCATCCATCCATCCATCCATCCATCCATCCATCCATCCATCCATTCCATCCATCCATCCATCCATCCATCCATCCATCCATCCATCCATCCATCTGTCCATCTGTCCATCCATCCATCAATCCATCCATCTGTCCATCCATCTGCCCATCCATATGTCCATCTGTCCATACAAACATTCTGGATTGTAATTTCAACGCCATCAGTTTAAAAAAAAAAAAGAAATAAAAGAAAAAAAGAAAAGAAAAAAAGAAAATGAGAAGCGGACGTGACAATCAAGGCAATCCTGACAACAGCTTGTTCTCCAATAAGAGGGCAAGTTATAGCCCTACTGCAGATGATATGTTGGGCTGGTCCTTACGTCATGTGAGAAATCTATTCTACGATTCTGGCATGTGATGATGATTGAGTTGAATAAAGAGGTAGCAGTGAGATAAACAGAGCTAAGACATACAGTGAGGACATACTGGGTTGTTACGGTTGACATGTAGTGAGTAAAGACCATACAAATTGTTCAGTTAGAGTCTTTTTGAGTAGTGATCTCTGATAATTTTGAACGAATGATGTAGTTGGATTCTTAATCAGTCGGGATCACAGTGAAGACATAGAGAGTAATCGCTTGACTGGACTGGTTACGTGAAATAATTCATGAGATGTGAGGGACGTTGTACAAACACGAGTCCCTCACCTCGAATGAATTATTTCACGTAACCAGTCCAGGCAAGCGATTACTCTGTTTATTACTTTTCATTATTAACTATAATTATATTATTTAACCCTTTACCTAACGTAATGGCCAAAACCAGTCAGCACTATTTTAAAAAATCGCCAATTAATTTTCGTTATTTTTTTCATTTTTTGTCTCTAAAACATAGGTTATGACCCCTCGTTGGAACGAGCTTGTTGAGCTTGTTCCAATGAGGGGTCATAACCTATGTTTTTTAGAGAAAAAATGAAAATAATAGTTATTCAAGAATTTTTTTTGCAAGTGTCGTCTACTTTTCATTTTAGGTTAAGGGTTAAAAAACCCCAACACAATGAAGTCCTCATTACACATACGGCAAAACTTCTTTGTTTGTGTGCACAGATACATGACACAATTGTTGATTGCATAATTCACTTGTGAAGTTATCGTTTATAATCAAACCCGGAAATCCAAGTAAATCACATTTTGGAAAGTAATAATAATCAACTCTACATCCCAATTGGTTATCTTTCTGATGCCGTCTTCTTGCCTTCAAAATAAAGTCTGTAACCCTTAACTGAAATGAGCTCCTTAACAATTTTAACTGGTGTTACTTGAACAAAATGGTTTCACGCGCCGAAGGTGTGCAGGGACGCTATGGGGAACAAGCCCCTTTCGACCCTCGTTGGCTGTTTTTTTTTTGATAATGTCGAGGCGTGGTAGAGGAGGAAAAGGAAGGAGGGTAAAAGGTTTATCCCCTTCTTTGCTTTTTGGTGGAGGTTGGCATGGTGATGAGGCTGGTGGTGGTGTTGAGTTACGCGCATAATGTTCTTCTAATGCAATTCTGGAGAATTCTTTTGATTTCTTTAGGTGCTCTTTAGTTTTGGCGGATTCTTCTTTTGCCATCTCTATTACTCTTAGTGCATTTTGCACGATGGTGTTAAGAGATTGTGAGGGCTGTTCTGTTTCTACTTCCGCTCCCGGGCTTTCTGGTAGTGACGGAAGAGGGGAGTGAGGGGTGGGAGGCGGTGAAAAAGCAACTTCCAGTTCCTCCTCAGTCTCCACTGGACGTTCCTCATCCAACTGTACCAGCTCAGGAGCCGGCAGTTGATTGGGTGTACCAGTGGGACTAGGAGGGGAACTGGCGGCTGCCTCCAGAGCCTCCACCCCCTCAACTCTTTCTTCCTATTCCGGAAGGCCTCCAAGTGCCGGGCGTCCCTGCGCTTGGTTGATGGACTCTTCTTCTTTTGCTTCCGTTCTCTCTTTTCAGGGCCTCCGTGCCCCTTCGGGTGAGGACCAGTGGGAGAGGGGATCCTCTCTCCAAAGGTGCTACCTCTCCCCAGAGGGGTTGGTGTTGTTGTGGTCTTCTTAATTTCAAACTCCACTTTCAGGTGGACGCTCAAGCCTATTTCCTGGATAGTCCAGGAGACAGGGCATGAGACGCCCAGAGCTGAAATGGCGTTCACTACTCTATCTGGTAGTTCCATGGCTATCTAGGTGTTGTTCACGCTCTGAAGTCAGATGTGTGAGTATGAATGCTCTGTTAACTGGTGTACACCTGGGCTATTGAAAAATCATGCATGACTCATAATTTATGATTTATTGCCCAGAAAAGGAATCAGATCATGTGAGAATGAACCTCTATTTCAGAGCAGATCAGAACACTTAAACATGTAATGTGCTTGGAGTTGTTTTTGTTCCAATAGTGAAAAATAGAGAATTTCACAACAAAAACAATGGAATTTGTATTTTCATTAACTTGATGAATCCTTTGTGTTCAGTTTTAAGAGATTACATGAAATTTGTGAGACTCTTAGTTAATGTTTTTTTAAATTCAAGCAAACTGATAATTTTCAAAAATCTCTATTAAGCTTTGGAATTTTATTAAATTATCTGCCTTTAAGACTGACTGAGAAAGCAAATAACTGCCAGCCCTACTGGAGTGTGTACTCATGCAAACAGAGGTGTGTTGAAAATTTGCTAAGGGCTACACTTGTAGCTGTTGGGGTATAAAGGCCATTTACCAACCAACCCGGTTGGTCCAGATGTCTGACTACTGTGGAAAATTGATTGCTTTCTGTAAGTGCAAATGCCAAGACGGCTCGGGCTAGAGGCCGTATTTATGAACCGATCTTTAAGAAACTTCTTGGGTACCTTTGTTATCACTGTGGGATGAGAATGAGTGTTTTGGGGTCCGGTCTGAAATTCAAGATGGCTGCTGGCAGCCATTTTGTACAAAATTAGGTGCAATCAGATTTTTGCGCAGAACTTCCATATGAAAGCGCTGATTTGAATAATTTTGTGTGTGAATGTTTAGTACCATGAGATACATCACATGTAATACTTTTTTTTTTCTCGTGCATAAATTATGCCAATTAGACTAACTTTGATCTATTTAGTGTTACTTTCAGCACTGTAACTGCAAATGCCAATACGGCTCGGGCTAGAGGCCGTATTTATGAAGTGATCTTTACGAAACTTCTTGGGTACCTTTGTTATCACCTTGGGACAAGAATGAGTGTTTCTAGGTGCAGTCCAAATTCAAGATGGCTGCCAGTGGCCATTTTGTACCGAAATTAGGTTCGATCAGTTTTTTGTACACAACTTCTATACGGCTCAGGCTAAAGGCCGTATTTATGAACTGATCTTTACGAAACTTCTTGGGTTCCTTTGTTATCACCGTGGGACAAGAACAAGTGTTTTTGGGTGTAGTACAAAATTCAAGATGGCCACCAGCAGCCATTTTGTACCAAAATTAGTGCAATCAGTTTTTTGTACAGAACTTCTGTATGAAAGTTCTGATTTGAATAAATTTTTGAATGAATGTTTAGTAACATGGAATACATCACATATAATACAGGTTTTTTTCTCGTGCAGAAATTATGCAAATTAGATGAACTTTGATTTATTCAGTGATACTTATACACAGTAAGTGCACATGTCAATACGGCTCGGGCTAGAGTCTGTATTTTTGAACCGATCTTCACGAAACTTCTTGGGTACCTTTGTTATCACTTTGGGACAGAAAACTCTGAAAACAAATATTTTTGGGTTCAGTCAGACCCACTCTTGGACTCAAAGATTTATTTTCTAGTTTAGCATCTAACTGCCGCCCACCTTTACAATACTTTACCTATACATTTTTTTCAGGCTACGGTCAGCATTTATGTATAGACCAGACCATTACAATACTTTATATGTACCTTTGTTATCAGGTCATTACCTGGATGTTTGTCATTGCTGTGTCACAAACTATACATGTACATGTCTTAAACAAGTGGAGCTACAGTGTCATTGACACTTTCATTCACCCTACAACACCCTAGCATATCACCCAGTGATAATCCAGTTGAAACTGTTTGTCCATTTTTCACCCTACAACACCCTAGCATATCATCCAGTCATAAACCAGTTGAAACTGTTTATCCATTTTTCACCCTACAATACCCTAGCATATCACCCAGTCATAATCCAGTTGAAATTCTTTGTGCACACCTCAGCACTGAGAAGCTGGTTAGATGCTAAATGATTTCTCAGTAGCTGAAGCTGACAATGAGCACTGAGAAGCTGGTTAGGTGTCAAATAATTTCACACTGAGAAGCTGGTTAGATGTCAAATGATTTCACACTGAGAAGCTGGTTAGATGCTAAATGATTTCACACTGAGAAGCTGGTTAGATGCAAAATGGTTTCACACTGAGAAAAGCTGGTTAGATGCTAAATGATTTCACAGTAGTTGAAGCCGACAATGAGCACTGAGAAGCTGATTAGATACTAAATGATTTCAGAGTAGCTGAAGCCGGCAATGAGCACTGAGCAGCTGGTTAAATGTCAAATGATTTCACACTGAGAAGCTGGTTAGATGCCAAATGGTTTCACACTGAGAAGCTGGTTAGATTTCAAATGATTTCACACTGAGAAGCTGGTTAGATGCTAAATGATTTCTCAGTAGCTGAAGCTGACAATGAGCACTGAGAAGCTGGTTAGGTGTCAAATAATTTCACACTGAGAAGCTGGTTAGATGTCAAATGATTTCACACTGAGAAGCTGGTTAGATGCTAAATGATTTCACACTTGAGAAGCTGGTTAGATGCCAAATGGTTTCACACTGAGAAAAGCTGGTTAGATGCTAAATGATTTCAGAGTAGCTGAAGCCGACAATGAGCACTGAGCAGCTGGTTAAATGTCAAATGATTTCACACTGAGAAGCTGGTTAGATGCCAAATGGTTTCACACTGAGAAGCTGGTTAGATGCTAAATGGTTTCACACTGAGAAGCTGGTTAGATTTCACACTGAGATACTGGTTAGATGTCAAATGGTTTCACACTGAGAAGCTGGTTAGATTTCAAATGATTTCACACTGAGATACTGGTTAGATGCTAAATGATTTCTCAGTAGTTGAAGCTGACAATGAGCACTGAGCAGCTGGTTAGATGTCAAATGGTTTCACACTGAGAAGCTGGTTAGATGTCAAATGATTTCACACTGAGAAGATGGTTAGATGTCAAATGATTTCACACTGGGAAGCTGGTTAGATGTCAAATGATTTCACACTGAGAAGATGGTTAGATGTCAAATGGTTTCACACTGAGAAGCTGGTTAGATGTCAAATGATTTCACACTGAGAAGATGGTTAGATGTCAAATGATTTCACACTGAGAAGCTGGTTAGATGTCAAATGATTTCACACTGAGAAGCTGGTTAGATGTCAAATGATTTCACACTGAGATACTGGTTAGATGTCAGATGATTTCACACTGAGAAGCTGGTTAGATTTCAAATGATTTCATACTGAGATACTGGTTAGATGTCAGATGATTTCACACTGAGAAGCTGGTTAGATGCTAAATGATTTCACACTGAGATACTGGTTAGATGTCAATGATTTCACACTGAGATACTGGTTAGATGTCAGATGATTTCACACTGAGATACTGGTTAGATGTCAGATGATTTCACACTGAGAAGCTGGTTAGATGTCAGATGATTTCACACTGAGATACTGGTTAGATGTCAATGATTTCACACTGAGATACTGGTTAGATGTCAGATGATTTCACACTGAGATACTGGTTAGATGTCAGATGATTTCACACTGAGAAGCTGGTTAGATGCTAAATGATTTCACAGTAGTTGAAGCTGACAATGAGGTCATTTTTTATGATCATCTTTTTTCCTAACTTTTTTATTTTTTGCCATTTCATTTTGTTTTATCTGAAATTTCTGATTCGTTTGCATGTGGTTGTGTATTCCTCTACACGTATGCCCTTCTTTCAAAACATTGAGTCTAACTGTTTGGTTCCATTCACAGAGAATGTTAACACTAGGTTTCACAACCTGAGATAATAATAATAATAATGATAACATTTGTAGAGTGCATATAACACAGTGATAGAAGTTCCAAGCTCCTGAAGAACATCATAGAAATATTACTTATTATTTCTTTATTAGTTAATTATTTATGGGTGTTTAAGGTGACATACTTCTGTACAATAACTAATTGTGACCACAACATGGACATAAAATAAAGCTTAGTCAATCGTTTATACCCATGTTGGCCATCTTAGAAGACTTCCACCCTAAGCATTGGTGACTGATTCATATTTTACCAGTAAAACAGAGCCACATAGTAAATGAGCACTGCTTAACTTCCCAGGGTTCCCACTAATGAGGAGCCATATCTCTGCTCACTGAGCTCATTCTAATGAGGAGCCATATCTCTGCTCACTGAGCTCATTCTAATGAGGAGCCATATCTCTACTCACTGAGCACATTCTAATAAAGAACCATATCTCTCTTCACTGAGCTCATTCTAATGAGCCATATCTCTGCTCACTGAGCATATTCTAATGAAGAACCATATCTCTGCTCACTGAACATATTCTAATGAAGAACCATATCTCTGCTCACTGAGCTCATTCCAACGATGAGTCATTTCTCTGCTCACTGAGTTCATTTTAATGAGGAGCCTTATCTCTGCTCATTGAGCTCATTCTAATGAGGAGCCATATGTTTGCTGACTGAGCTCATTATGATGAGGAGCCATATCTCTGCTCACTGAGCTCATTCTAATGAGGAGTTATATCTGCTTACTGAGCTCATTCTGATAATGAGTAATTTCTCTGCTCACTGAGCTTGTTCTAATGAATAGCCATATCTTTGCTTACTGAGCTCATTCTGATGATGAGCCATATCTGCTCACTGAGCTTGTTCTAATAAGGAGTCATATCTTTGCTCACTGAGCTCGTTCTGATGAGGATTCATATCTCTGCTCACTGAGCTCATTCTAATGAGGAGTCATATCTCTGCTCACTGAGCATATTCTAATGAGGAGCCATATCTCTGCTCACTGAGCATATTCTAATGGAGAACCATATCTCTGCTCACTGAACATATTCTAATGAAGAACCATATCTCCGCTCACTGAGCTCATTCCAATGATGAGTCATTTCTCTGCTCACTGAACTCATTCTAATGAGGAGCTTTATCTCTGCTCATTGAGCTCAATCTGATGAGGAGCCATATCTCTGCTCACTGAGCTCATTCTAATGATGAGCCATATCTCTGCTCACTGAATTCATTCTAATGAGGAGCCATATCTCATCTCTGCTCACTGAGCTCATTCTAATGAGGAGCCATATCTCTACTCACTGAGCACATTCTAATAAAGAACCATATCTCTGTTCACTGAGCTCATTCTAATGAGCCATATCTCTGCTCACCGAACTTGTTCTAATGAGAGACCATACCTCTGCTCACCAAGCTTGTTCTAATGAAGGATCATACCTTTGCTCACTGAGCTCATTCTATTGAGGAGCCATATCTATGCTCACTGAACTCGTCCTACAGGGGAGCCATATCTCTTCTCATTGAGCTCATTCTAATGATGAGTCATTTCTCTGCTCACTGAGCTCATTCTGATGAACCATATCCCTGCTCATTGAGGTCATTCTAATGGTGAGCCATATCTCTGCTCACTGAGCTTGTTCTAATGAGGAGCCATATCTCTGCTCACTGAGCTCATTCTAATGAAGTGCCATATCACTGCTCACTAAGCATATTCTAATGAGGAGCCATATCTCTGCTCACTGAGCCCCGTTCTAATGATGAGCTATATGTCTGCTTACTGAGCTCATTCCAATGATGAATCATTTCTCTGCTCACTGAGCTCATTCTAATGAGGAGCCTTATATCTGCTCACTGAGCTCAATCTGATGAGCCATATCTCTGCTCACTGAGCTCATTCTAATGAGGAGCCATATCTCTGCTCACTGAGCTCATTCTAATGAGGAGCCATATCTCTGCTCACTAAGCTCATTCTAATGAGGAGCAATATCTCTGCTCACTAAGCATATTCTAATGAAGAACCATATCTCTGTTCACTGAGCTCATGCTAATGAGGAGCCATTTCTCTGCTCACTGAGCCCATTCTAAAGATGAGTCATTTCTCTGCTCACTGAGCTCATTCTAATGAGGAGCCATATGTTTGCTCACTGAGCTCATTCTGATGAGGAGCCATATCTCTGCTCACCGAGCTCGTTCTACTGAGGAGTTATATCTGCTTACTGAGCTCATTATGATAATGTGTAATTTCTCTGCTCACTGAGCTTGTTCTAATGATGAGCCATATCTCTGCTCACTGAGCTCATTCTGATGATGAGCCATATCTCTGTTCACTGAGCTTGTTCCAATAAGGAGTCATATCTTTGCTCACTGAGCTCATTCTCATGAGGAGTTATATCTCTGCTCACTGAGCTCATTCTAATGAGGAGTCATATCTCTGCTCACTGTGCATATTCTAATGAGGAGCCATATCTCTGCTCACTGAGCATATTCTAATGAAGAACCATATCTCTGCTCACTGAACATATTCTAATGAAGAACCATATCTCTGCTCACTGAGCTCATTCCAACGATGAGTCATTTCTCTGCTCACTGAGTTCATTTTAATGAGGAGCCTTATCTCTGCTCATTGAGCTCAATCTGATGAGGAGCCATATCTCTGCTCACTGAGCTCATTCTAATGATGAGCCATATCTCTGCTCACTGAGCTCATTCTAATGAGGAGCCATATCTCATCTCTGCTCACTAAGCTCATTCTAATGAGGAGCCATATCTCTACTCACTGAGCACATTCTAATAAAGAACCATATCTCTCTTCACTGGAGCTCATTCTAATGAGCCATATCTCTGCTCACTGAGCATATTCTAATGAAGAACCATATCTCTGCTCACTGAACATATTCTAATGAAGAACCATATCTCTGCTCACTGAGCTCATTCCAACGATGAGTCATTTCTCTGCTCACTGAGTTCATTTTAATGAGGAGCCTTATCTCTGCTCATTGAGCTCAATCTGATGAGGAGCCATATCTCTGCTCACTGAGCTCTTTCTAATGATGAGCCATATCTCTGCTCTCTGAGCTCATTCTAATGAGGAGCCATATCTCATCTCTGCTCACTAAGCTCATTCTAATGAGGAGCCATATCTCTACTCACTGAGCACATTCTAATAAAGAACCATATCTCTCTTCACTGAGCTCATTCTAATGAGCCATATCTCTGCTCACTGAGTTCGTTCTAATGAGGAGCCATATCTCTGCTCACTGAGCTCATTCTAATGAGGAGCTATATCCCTGCTTACTGAGTTCATTCTAGTGAAGAGCCATAAACTATATTTTGGAGGCAAAAAGTGAGAATTTTTAATTACTCAAGAAAATGTTCTGTAAATGTTTTCTAGTAGTTGTGTAAAGTGAAAGGTTAAAGTTACATTAATTTAGAATGTTCTTTTATCTGATTGTGCTCTAACAACATCAAAGCATTATCCTCTGTGGGTTCTGTCAAATAGGAAAAAAAATCAGTTAAATTCCGGAATTACGTTGTGAGAAAATTTTGCTCCTGAAAACTAGTGTTTGACATCAGCATGCTGGGAACTGAAATAGGACAGAAAACTAGTGTTTGACATCAGCATGCTGGGAACTCAAATAGGACAGATTTTCTTAACTATCACATGTTCAATAATTATTCCCCCTTATTTCAAATTTTATTTTGTTGAAAACATTGATTATTTATTGGAGAGTTCTTGCAGTCTTTGCATATTTGTCACAAAAGTTTGCTTGTGTTTAACTGTTAATTTAGAAAATGACACATTACTTTAACAATACACTTCCAGACTGTGTCTGTAAACTAATACAAAAGATACTTTTTGGTGTATCATGATATATTCACCCTTCTTCCCCACACCTCCCCCCCCCGTCAGTAATCTTTCTCTTGTGAAAATAAAGTAGAATATCCTTTCTCCAGCACATTTCTGAGAATTCCATTAGTTTAAAAATAGCACATGCATGCGTGCAGGCTGTGTTTACACCATATACAGTCAGTTGGAATATATGTGTGGCTGATAGAGTGATCTCCCCTTTGTTCATAGATCTTTCAATATGTTGGCAAATGGTAAAAGTGTGGTAAACAAGAAATTTTTGTATGGCTCATGGAAACTAGGACAACTTCTCTAGTAAACATTAGCTTGATGGGAAGACCCATAACAAAGATATAAACGATATTTCTAAGCCTCAAAAAATGAAATGTATGTAAAGCAGCCATGACTTAATATGATGAAAAATTTATCTGTAGTTTGACTCAAGATATCATTGGAGAAAACATCCATTCAATTTACAGGATGGAAATTGGATTAAATATGCTCAAATTATACCTATTTCAGTGGGAAGAGAAATGGCGGGAATATCTACCAACAGCATCAAGGAGTTAAACAAACAAAACTTTAATCTGTTATAAATTCCTATTTCCATTTACATTTTCCAGTTCCATGGGTTATGACAGCATTATATTTTGTCTAAATTTTGGAGTCTGAATCATCATTATCAGTCCCACAGAAATTTGAGAGTTAACCCTTCATGTAATGGCAAAAAATGGCCAGCGCTATTCACAAAATTCATTTTCATTCCTTTTTCATTTCTTGTCACAAAAACATGGCTTAGGACCCATCATTATTGAGCTTTTTCCAATTACCGTATTTACTCTATGTATTGGGACACTCTAAGATTTGGGACACACATTTTTTCCAGAAAGCTATATTTTTTTTATGCTCTAAAGTTTGGGACATTCAGGAGATTTGTTTCCAGTTGACCCATCGCTAGTAGCAGACGACATTCATAAAAAAATTCTTGAGTAACTAAAAATTTTCATTTTTTGCTTCCAAAACATAGCTAATAATCCCTCATTGGAATGAGCGCAATGCGCACGTTCCAATGAGGGATCATAAGCTATGTTTTGGAAGCAAAAAATGAAAATATAAAAAAAATTGGACTGCGATTTTCGTATATAGTGATGGAAAATGAATCACACACAACTTTATTCAGCATCAAATCAAGACCATTATTTACTCTATGTATTGGGACACTCTATGATTTGGGACATACATTTTTTCTAGAAAGCTATATTTTTTTTATGCTCTAAAGTTTGCGACATTCAGGAGATTTGTTTCCAGTTGACCCGTCGCTAGTAGCAGACGACACTCATAAAAAAATTCTTGAGTAACTAAAAATTTTCATTTTTTGCTTCCAAAACATAGCTTATGATCCCTCATTGGAACGAGCACATTTCTCTTGCCACTTGGGATCATAAGCTATGTTTTGGAAGCAAAAAATGAAAATATAAAAAAAATTGGACAGCGATTTTCGTATATAGTGATGGAAAATGAATCACACACAACTTTATACAGCATCAAATCAAGACCAGGTTGTGTTCTTTTCCCATTTTCTAAGAATTGGGACACCTGTGAAAATAATTATTTTTAGCTGTCTCAATACATAGAGTAAATACGGTATTAAAAATAGATGGCAAGAAGGCAAAAGTACCATTATTTTTTTCTCCCAGCTGACCACATTATGATGGATCTGTGACTGCCATTTTGCCTAAATAACACTAATATAAAGGCTTGTAATGAAATATGAATACTGATATTCTAGTACAGTGGAACCGTGTTAATTATATTGCTTTACTTTTGAAATTATCCAAATAACGGGAGTGTTTAATTAACAAGGATTTGGTCACTTTTCTTTATTCTGCATGGTGCTAAAAGTATTTATTCTATTATATCTTGTTTGACAGAGCTCATGGAGCCAGCTCATGATTGGGTGGGTGGGTAGTCAGGATGGCCAGAAATCAATTTTTTCATGGTCTAAAAATTGTATTTCCTTTCAGTATTTTAATGATTTTATGGACTTTTTTAGTCAGATACATTCATATAAATGTTGATTTTTTCATACTTATAAATTTTAAGCACTTTTCATACGAGTTTGAAATTTTCGAGCAGCAACAGAAGAAATCATCATAATAATCATGTTAATTTCAATAAATTTTTCTTTTTTTTTCAAATTTTCACTCCGCAAAAATGACACCTCTGAATATGTGTAGGGCCTATAGAATTCGTACTGGTCATTGACAGTCCCACAGTTCATATCTTTCTCTCCACTTGTTTTTACCATCAATTTTTGAAATAAAATAAAAAAATTGGAAGAAAAATCACTCTATAAATTGCATGTGTAAGTTAATGAAAACTTTAAAGAATGAAAAGGTATACACAATCAAATACACTATAAATAAAATAGAAGTCATTCAACCTCAAAACACCAGAGAATAGAAATATTAATGCATTCAACCTCAAAATACCAGAGAATAGAAGTATTAATGCATCTTTATAATCACATGATCTAATTGTTTAAGTAGCATACTGTCAAAATATTTAGTGATACACTACTTGGGCAACCTGATTAACCCTTTACCCAATGCAGGCGATATCAAAATTTATTATTTTAGATGTCATTTTTTAAAAATTAAAAAAAAATTTCAACAAAACCATATCATGTGACCCCTCATTGGAACGAGCTTGTCAAGCTCGTTCCAATGAGGGGTCACATGATATGATTTTGTTGAAATTTTTGAAAAAATAACATTTTTTCAGCTGCTGAATTTGCATATTACATGGATGGATGTGGCCGATTCGTTGGGTAAAGGCAATCTTGTCATTTTGAAAACTGCTGGAGGGACATTATGGTTCGCCTCAAATCACCCCAGGAGGGCCATTTTGGGTTTGCGGGGCCATTTTGTTTCAGCCTGCTGGGTAGACAACTAATATCATTTTATAACACATGTTTTGTGTAATTATGATGTACGTCATCACGTAATGTATACATGTAGATGCAGGCTTGAATATTTGGATGTAAGATACCAGGTTACCGACACTCACTAACTAGTGAGAGTTATAGTTATCTTGCATCCAAATAACCAAGCCCGTATCTATACATTACATGATGACTGTACAAGTCAGTGCACTGTGCTCACCGGCAGATGCCAATAACTTGGGGCGAATCAATCAGATTTGGGGATGAATTGTCCCGGCTTTGATTTTGGGATGAAATGTCCCAGGTGAATCGTCATGGGGCGAACTGGCTTGGGGATGATACGTCCCGTAATCGTGCATGACATGAAAGTTGTCACAATCTGATGTACAATGTAATAACTAATTACAACTTTGGAATTGGAAGACCTCTCACTCGTATTTGGAAAGTTACTTACTGTCTCTGGGTGACTGCATTGACGACACACTACAAACTTCACAAATTGCGCTTTGTTACTTCCTTCAATCCACAAAAATTGCTGTTTGAGATGGCCGATTTTGAGGTGCCTTCGACTGAATTAATGGGCTGCACAAATCGGAGTTTACGTTTACTGTCCGTGAAACTTTGAACTCAGGTGGGCGACTGTGGCCCGGGGCGATTGCCCACTTCAAAATGACAAGCCTGTAAAGGGTTCATGCTTTGGTCTATTTTGGTATCTCATATTCCATGTTTGTTTTACATGGATACAAGCAGAGACAACTCCACGTTCACTTCTAGAAGTTAGGATCTATGAATATAAAATCATTATTCAACATCTCATCAACTGTCTTCATTTGATTGCCCTTGCCCCGTGGTCCAAACTGTAAATTCTCCCTACTATGAGGATAATGAGACCACAAACCTGCAGAAAACTCACCATATTTTGTGGACATTTTTCAATACAACATGTTCATTAAGCCAGAAAATAAGCCGACTGAGTGACATCTTCAAAATGAGATCCCCAGAGGGTGAATTTAGTGATGCTACCCTGCACAGCAGGATAGCATCACTAAACTTACCCTCTGTGAACCTCAATCTGAATTAGGGTCTCAAACCTAAACAGAACGAGGTACCCAGAGGATAAATTGGCCCACTGTATGGAATAGCATCATCAAATTCACCCTCTGGGGCCTTCATTCTGCAAATGTCAGACTGCTTATTTTCAGGTCTGAATTTCTCATCATTTTCCTTTGGAGATGGTGAATAAATAATGCAGAAAAAAAATGATATATCATTAGAGACCACCCCATCAACATTTTTAAACTCTAATGAATACTAAGTAGGACTGTGAATATCCATCTAAAAGGGTGTGGGGTGGGTTTGGAGGGTGTCATAAATCTGTTGGTAAAACTGACGAAAATGAAGAAAAAAAAATTGGAAAAAGCGGTGAGTGGGTGGTCTAACATGTCAAGAGTTAAAAAGAATCATATGTTCCTAGAGATTATTCCGACCCCCCCTCCTCCCTGATTGTGGGAGTAATTTCATGACATATTGCAGAGTTTTTTATTCAATGAACAGGAGTTTACTCTATAACCTATGTGCAATTAACAGGTCAAATTTGTATTGAAGATATGGTAAATGGTTTTTGTGTTTGGAAGTTGTATCCAACTAGTTAACAGGGTTAAGAGATATCCACTGATGTGGGATTCATGGTATATATTCTGCATTTTTTTTTTTATTTTGTCATTGAACCTTTGTCTAATGAATCGGCCAAATCTGCCTAAATAATTGACAAACTGAGCAGTTGAAAAAAAATTTTAACCCTTTATCCAACAAATTGCCTGCATCCACCCGCGTAATATGCAAATTCAGCAGTTGAAAAAATATTATTTTTCAAAAAGTTTCAACAAAACCATATCATGTGACCCGTCATTGGAACGAGCTCATTGAGCTCGTTCCAACGAGGGGTCACATGATATGGTTTTGTTGAAATTTTTGGAAAAAATGATATTTAAAATAATAAATTTTGATATCGTCTGCGTTGGGTAAAGGGTTAATAAAAAATTCTACAAAACCAAATCGTGTGACCCCCTCATTGGATTGACTTTGATAGAGGCCTTTCCAATCCCTACAAGACCTCCCAGCCTCTCTTGCAGCCAAATTTCAAGCCATAGAGGCCCACCAGACCAACCAACCAGGAACCAATTAAATGAAACTTTTATAATTGTATTTTCTGGAATTGTATTTTCTACCTATTAATATAACTGACTAAAATGAATTATTAACATTTTAAAAGATAAAGCAAATTGCCAGATCTTTGAAAACGCTAATGGTTCATTTTAACCCATTTAAAGTCAATTACAAGTAAAATACAATTCTAGAAAATACAATTGTAAAAGTTTTATGGTATTGGCCCCAGGACTTGGATGTTAGATAAATTATTACATTTGAAGAAATGTCATATAATGGGTATCCATATCCAATGAGTACACAAAACAATAGAGCAGGCCAACAAGAGAGAACTTCAAGAGGGTTGCGTATGTTAAAGCTATGAGGTGGCGAGACCTACTCCAAGGCATCTACAAGTTTATGGATGAAAGTATTATTTCAACCGGTGGCATGATCCTCACCCTTGAAAAATGTAGATGGTGAGAAGGTTGAGGTATGAGTACTGTAAAGATTAACTAGTGACAAGCCAGAAAATAAGCAGACTGTCATCTGCAAAATGAGGTCCCCAGAGGGTGAATTTAGTGATGCTACCCTGCACAGCAGGGTAGCAGCACTAAATTTACCCTCAGTGAACCTCAATCGGAATCAGGGTCTCAAAACTAAACAGAAAGAGATACCCAGAGGATAAATTGGCCCCCTGTATGGGATAGCATCATCAAATTCACCCTCTGGAGACCTCATTCTGCAAATGTCAGATTACTTATTTTCAGGCCTTTTTCCAGGTTATTTTTTTGTTACAATCTCATGTAATTTCGAGTGGGAAAGTTAAAAAAAAGACACTAAAGATCAAACTTATACTTTAATATTTGTATAAATTGAAAGTTTTCGCTTGACTAGAAAGACAAGGGTTATTAGAGCGAGAATTAATGGTGGTTGTGCAATTCATTTCACATCAAGAGTAATCAATTTATCTTCGCTTGGTATATTCACATTTAAAATCTTAACACTCCCAGACCATGAGATGACAAGAAAGGTAATGCACAACCACATATGTCCTATAAAGGCAGAATTAACACACATTTTATCCATTCAGTCAGTGCATATATCACAGCTTTAACTCATAGAGTGCTGGAAGCCATATTTAGGATTTATTATGAAGTGGAGGCACAGTAACATAAAGGCTTCATATTCTGTGGATGTGCTTCATATTATCTTTGAAGTGAAATTTTTGTGTCTGTATGGATTTTCCTTGTCACAGAGGCACTCGTCCATAAATTGTAACGGCAAAGACAAGCAAGCAAATTTTTATGACCCAAAAATAATTCAGCACTCTACCAGTCAATCGGCCACTTAGCGAGTGTGAATATGTAATTATATGGCGAGGGGGCAATTACTTGTATGTCCATGATACCTAAAAAAGAGGTAATATCTTCTCAAAAAATGAGATGTCTGTCGATAATATAGGGGTATAACCTCCTGAGCCAGGATAATATAGGGGTATGATAAGCTCCTGGGCCAGGATAATATAGGGGTATGATAAGCTCCTGAGCCAGGATAATATAGGGGTATGATAAGCTCATGGGCCAGGATAATATAGGGGTATGATAAGCTCCTGAGTCAAGATAATATAGGGGTATGATAAGCTCCTGGGCCAGGATAATATAGGGGTATGATAAGCTCTTGGGCCAGGATAATATAGGGGTATGATAAACTCCTGAGCCAGGATAATATAGGGGTATGATAAGCTCATGGGCCAGGATAATATAGGGGTATGATAAGCTCCTGAGCCAGGATAATATAGGGGTATGATAAGCTCCTGAGCCAGGATAATATAGGGGTATGATAAGCTCCTGGGCCAGTATAATATAGGGGTAAGATAAGCTCATGGGCCAGGATAATATAGGGGTATGATAAGCTCCTGAGGCAGGATAATATAGGGGTATGATAAGCTCCGGCCCAGGATAATATAGGGGCATGATAAGCTCCTGGGACAGGATAATATAGGGGTATGATTAGCTGCTGGGCCAGGGACATACATTGTGAGTGTGTACAAGGCCAAATGCAGAGATGAAGAGAGTTTGACCTAACAAAGAGAGAAAGAGAGTTAGTCAAATTTAAATATATGAAAATACACCCATATCATTAAACTCTTGCTATTTTTTCAGAATATTCAAACTGTGTTGGGAGTACATGTACTTGGAATGCATTTTAATCCTGTCTTCTCTCTGAGAACATTTACTTGTTACCCCAAGCAAGAGAAAGAAGTTCAACTTGACAGTCTTGGAGCTGTGGGCGATAGGTAACAAAAATGTTTGGATCTGTGGGATATAGTTCTGTCTTCAATTGTCGTGAAACGTCAGTATCTATTAACTCAAAAGGTTCTGATTTGTTTCTTTGAGCTGGATCTTTCCAAATTTTTTTTCTGAATTTCAGCCATTTGTTTGCGAAATTTCAATTCTTCGGTCAGTAAATGGTCAAATTCCTGTGAGATAGTCTTGTTATCTGTCAGGGCTTTAGAATACAAATCTGTTGCAATGGATTGTTTGGCTTCTGCCAAGGTGCAAATCATGCGTGTTTCTTGGGTTTTTTAGTGAACCACTGGCTAATAAATTTCCCAAGATTACTAACAAGCGCACAAACTCCTTAGCTCGCTTTCTGAACTATTACAGCGGGTGAAGTGACTATGGTAGCTAATAATCCAACTCCACTAATTCCAAGCCTTAAGCTGGCTGTGGTAAGAGACATTTCAATGCCATCAGCGAAATTAACCCCAAGCTGATACTTTTTCCTGAGAGAATGCCTGCAGTCTCGTTTGGCCTTGAGGCAAGCTTTTATATCGCCGATTTCCTAGATGTGGTAAGTATTTCCTTCATTACTCGGTTCTGGAAATAAAACCACTTTTGCTTTAGCTATTATAAACCATGTTGAAGTACCTCTAAATAATCTTCAGCCAGTTGTTTTTGTATTCCGCAAATGCTTAACCCCTAGCACTCTGATAGTGCAACAGAATTTTCTCCAATCACTCTGTTTTTCTCTTGTATAACTATGAATTTAACCAATTATATCTTGTTTGACAGAGCTCACTGAGCTCTGTCAAACAAGGTATATTTGGTTAAATATCAAACTGCATTATGCAAAATA
The DNA here is from genome assembly GCA_031216915.1 of Pictodentalium vernedei. Classification (NCBI taxonomy): domain Eukaryota; kingdom Metazoa; phylum Mollusca; class Scaphopoda; order Dentaliida; family Dentaliidae; genus Pictodentalium; species Pictodentalium vernedei. The sequence goes on from CM062289.1 coordinate 399,362,910, forward strand.
TTTGCTGCTGAAAACTTTGCCATATTGACATCAGTGTGCAGAGGGTTAAACTTTATTTGTCCAATGTGAATGTTATTGGCAGCGTTAACCAGAACCCTGTCATCCATTATTTTGTGTTTCCTGTCATACAGAGAGCTGCTAATACAATTCCTGTGGAAAAGGATGTCAACCTCTTTATTTGTGTGTCATAGGTGTCACTTTTGACATAGCTCTTGTAGCACATGGAGAAAGTTGAACTGTAGAGCACCCAGAACCACCTCAATAACTACCGTGGATCCAGGAGTATTTATGATGCCAAACTCTGGTAGCAGCTTTAGAATACCCTGTTTTTTGTTTCCAGTACCCAACACATGAACAGCTTTCTTACCAAATGGCATATAAGAGGCTAACATAGTCCCACTGTTCTGGTGCTCATGCAGCATCTGCTTCGAACCAACCTAATGTACGGTTGAGCGATCTTGAAGTCGAGTTCCCACCCACCCACATTTGCGGCAGGAGTCCTGTAATTAATCCACTGGCTTTTGCATTGAGAAAGTTCATAATGTTTCCATGTGATGGCAACCCCCAAATCCAATCGCTAAGCTCAGTAAGGTCAGTTCTGAAACAGCTGGAATAGCAGCAGGAATCTCTTTTCTCTTGTAAACCATGCCAAAGAGCTGGAATGCGTATTGCTTATTCTCTAATCCTGAATCCCCAAATCAAGATGGGCCAGCGGAAGAGTCGCACACAGCCTCACATCATGTGCACCAGGTCCTCCACTGTCTGCCATTTTCTCGAATATGTAGTGTCACTGATAGGTAGTCTATCTAGTTTGTGTCCGGTTTTATCTGAAACTGGTTGATGGGGTCTGATGCAACCTTTTTGTAATATAGATGTGAGAAGGTGTCCGTTCTACCATCTTTCATTCTCAATTGGCACAGCCCTGAGTAGTTTTGCTGTCTCTCTTTGAACTACAAGATGTAGTCCAATTTGAGAATGAACTCACTATGTTTCTGATGATTATTGTGTTTTGGTGCACAAGCTTTTTCTGGCTGATCTTCTGGAGTCTGTGCAGTGGGTTGCCTGAAGTCAATTCTCTCTTGCTTTTTTTGTGGGGACAAGTGACCCTCTGAAACTGACTTAACCCATTACCTAACCTGAAAAGCAGACGACACTTGCAAAAATAATTCTTGAATAACTAATTTTTTTCATTTTTTGTCTCAAAAACATAGGTTATGACCCCTCGTTGGAACGAGCTCAATGAGCTCATTCCAACGAGGGGTCATAACCTATGTTTTTGAGACAAAAAATGAAAAGAATAATGAAAATTAATTGGCGATTTTTGAGAATAGCGCTGGCCAGTTTTGGCCGTTACTTAGGTAAAGGGTTTACTCTTGAACTTCATCTCCGACTTCCTTGTGGCTGGTAATGATTAGATTGCCCATATAGTACTGTTCTAGAAACCAGTGCTATCCATGACAGCTGGAGAGGACTTTGCACATCTCTTGAGACTGAACTCTGACTGATTTGAGATGCATGGCTTTCTTAATGGTTTCGAGAGGATTTGTGTTTGCCCTGTGGTCATCTTCAACCTCCCCATGATGGTCTACATGACCTCACAACTATTCATGTGACATCTCTCCTGTGATAGGAGGTGGCTGGCTCTAGTCACCACTAGGGACTACCTGAACACCCCTTTGATCAAGCCAGTTCAGGAAGGTTTTGCGGGTTGTTTTTGGAACAGTGCACATGTCGTTCCAGATGATGACTCATGGGACATACTTCTGACCCATTCTAAGTCTAAATAAGTGGCACTATATCTGCTTGAGATTTGGTTCCAGAATAAGCTGGAGGGTGTTATACAGATTGAGAAGGGCTCTATTAAAAGTCCCCCCTCCCCCCCCCCCTGCTCCTACTTGTTTATTTTACCAAATTACCTAATTATCCTGGATATCCTTACAACTTGCGAGTGTGAGAGGTAGCATGAGTATTCAAGGTCACAAGTTATATTGCTACAACAGTATACATCAAATCGGCTTCCTGTTTCATACAGTACGGCCGCTGTGGACTGGTCACTTTCCACGGGTGGGCAATATTTCCACCGACGCAATAATATTACCGTATTTACTCTGTGTATTGGGACAGCTAAAAATAATTATTTTCACAGGTGTCCCAATTCTTAGAAAATGGGAAAAGAACACAGCCTGGTCTTGATTTGATGCTGAATAAAGTTGTGTGTGATTCATTTTCCATCACTATATACAAAAATCGCCGTCCAATTTTTTTTATATTTTCATTTTTTGCTTCCAAAACATAGCTTATGATCCCTCATTGGAACGAGCGCATTGCGCTCGTTCCAATGAGGGATCATAAGCTATGTTTTGGATGCAAAAAATGAAAATTTTTAGTTACTCAAGAATTTTCTTATGAGTGTCGTCTGCTACTAGCGACAGGTCAACTGGAAACAAATCTCCTGAATGTCCCAAACTTTAGAGCATAAAAAAAATATAGTTTTCTGGAAAAAATGTGTGTCCCAAATCATAGAGTGTCCCAATACATAGAGTAAATACGGTACATTAGAAACACGTATTGTTAGAATAATCATCAAAAGTTTAATTAATGAAGCACGGGGTACAATAATTCAAACTCAATAATTAAAATTTTGCTGATGATGATTTTTATTACCTGGTGAACGCGTGTGTGGACATCACTTCCCACACATGGATTACGACCAATCCATGGCGACTGTACCCACACATGGATTATGACCACTCCATGGCAACTGTACAGTACAACAGTACTTATGAAGTGGTGCGCAGGATTCCGATACTGTTCTAACAACTTGTAAGGTTGACAAGTATAAATTGATTGAACCAGAAATGCAACACGCAACTATTTCTGCAGAATGATTCAGCCAACAGAAGACATTTATTTGCCATCATCATCCCTTTGAGACAAAAGATGAGTTATCTGATTTAAAACTATATGAATCAGGAAGCAGACATCAAAGTATACTCCTTAAAAAGTGATCAGAGATTGCAAGGCATTGGGAAATTCAAAATCTTCAAGAAAATTTTTGTTTTTGATCATTGTTTGTAGTAAATTTTGCCCTCCCCAAGTGCAGTGGAGACACTTTTCTATATGTTACTGTGCAAAAGTAAAAGTTACAAAAAAATCCAACATGGCAGCTATTGGATATGGCAGAAAACTGATTATCAAAAAGAACCGTCCTCTAGTCACCACTAATCCACAACAAAGGATCCATGTTGCAATGAGCAATCTAGTTATAAAGAGATCAGTGTAATTAGGCCATCAATGTTGACACTGAATTGAATATTTATTTATTTATTTATTTATTTATTTATTTATTTATTTATTTATTTGGTGAGCAACTGTCAGACTCCACCAACATACTAACTCCACACAAGCAGGGTTAGCATTGGTTGAAGACAAGTGTACCATCGAAGTGCAGTGCAGCCACAATGCCCCCATATGAGCAATCGGAATGAAGTGCCTTGCCCACGGACATAACACAGTAACCCCTGGCAGGGATCAAACTGTGGACCATTTGGTTTGAAGTCCAAGTTGTAATCACTGAGCCATCATGCTCCATATTGAATCTTTGAAGTTTAGTAAAATCTTAACCCTTTACCCAATGCAGACAGTATCAAAATTTATTATTTAAAATAGAATTTTTTTAAATTTTCAAAAAATTTCAACAAAACCATATCATATGACCCCTCGTTGGAACGAGCTCATCGAGCTCGTTCCAATGAGGGGTCACATGATATGGTTTTGTTGTAATATTTTGAAAAATTTAATTTTTTCGACTGCACAATTTGCATATTACGCGGGCGGATGCGGGCGATTCATTGGGTAAAGGGTTAATCACCTGGTATGATTTTTTTGAATGTTTTTTAAAAGTTTGACCGAAAACAAAAACAAGCTATTAATTGAAAATAGAATATGTTTTCATCTTTGGAATTCATTAAAAAAAACCTTTCCACAATCCATTCCAATGAGGGGTCATAAGCTGAGATTAAATGCTTTTTGAGAATAGTACTGGTTGGTTTTGGACATTATATTGGATAAAGAGTAGCCATTGATGAGATTTCCATTAAGGCTGTGCTGTATATAGGTTAGACACTCCGTTATTAACTCTCTGCACACTGATGTCAAAATACCAGAGTTTTCAGCAGCAAATTTTTCCCACAATGCAACTGAGAATTTAATAAATTATATCTTGTTTGACAGAGCTCATTGAGCTCTGTCAAACAAGATATATTTTATTCATTTTTTTATTCTACGTAGACAATATGGAGTCAATGATTGGAATTTTGAAATACTACCAGAGTGCTAAGAGTTAATGAATTTTTTTTATAACCAGAAAGTGTGACGCACAGGGTTAGTCTCAGTTTCTGGTTACAAAAAACTGGTAACTGCCATATCATACACTACATTAAAATGTACACTCAGTAAGGCTGTATAAAACACATGGTTAATCACATAGTTGGGATGGTCTTATAACCAAATAGAAGAGTGACAAACCCTAGGCAATGCACAGAGTTAGTTGGTAAGCTAACATACACTGGCTAACCTCAGGCATTGCACAGAGTTAGTTGGTAAGCTAACATACACTGGCCAACCCTAGGCATTGCACAGAGTTAGTTGGCAAGCTAACATACACTGGCTAACCCTAGGCATTGCACAGAGTTAGTTGGTAAGCTAACATACAATGGCTAACCCTAGGTATTGCACAGAGTTAGTTAGTAAGCTAACATACACTGGCTAACTCTAGGCATTGCACAGAGTTAGTTGGTAAGCTAACATACACTGGCTAACCTCAGGCATTGCACAGAGTTAGTTGGTAAGCTAACATACACTGGCCAACCCTAGGCATTGCACAGAGTTAGTTGGCAAGCTAACATACACTGGCTAACCCTAGGCATTGCACAGAGTTAGTTGGTAAGCTAACATACAATGGCTAACCCTAGGTATTGCACAGAGTTAGTTAGTAAGCTAACATACACTGGCTAACCCTAGGCATTGCACAGAGTTAGTTGGCAAGCTAACATACACTGGCTAACCCTAGGCATTGCACAGAGTTAGTTGGTAAGCTAACATACAATGGCTAACCCTAGGTATTGCACAGAGTTAGTTAGTAAGCTAACATACACTGGCTAACTCTAGGCATTGCACAGAGTTAGTTGGTAAGCTAACATACACTGGCTAACCCCAGGCATTGCACAGAGGTAGTTGGTAAGCTAACATACAGTGGCCAACCCTAGGCATTGCACATAGTTAATTGGTAAGCTAACATATACTGGCTTACCCTAGGCATTGCACAGAGTTAGTTGGTAAGCTAACATACACTGGCTAACCCTAGGTATTGCACAGAGTTAGTTGTTAAGCTAATGTACACTGTCTAACCCTAGGCATTGCACAGAGTTAGTTGGTAAACTAACACACACTGGCTAACTCTAGGCATTGCACAGAGTTAGTTGGTAAGCTAACATACACTGGCTAACCCTAGGCATTGCACAGAGTTAGTTGGTAAGCTAACATAAACTGGCTAACCCCTGGCATTGCACATTGTTAGTTGGTAAGTTAACATACACTGGCTAACCCTAGGCATTGCACAGAGTTAGTTGGTAAGCTAACATACACTGGCTAACCCTAGGTATTGCACAGAGTTAGTTGGTAAGCTAACATACACTGGCTAACTCTAGACATTGCACAGAGTTAGTTGGTAAGCTAACATACACTGGCTAACTGTAGGTATTGCACAGAGGTAGTTGGTAAGCTAACATACACTGGCTAACCGTAGGCATTGCACAGAGTTAGTTGGTAAGCTAACATACACTGGCTAACCCTAGGCATTGCACAGAGTTAGTTGGTAAGCTAACATACACTTGCTAACCCTAGGCATTGCACAGAGTTAGTTGGTAAGCTAATATACACTGACTAACCCTAGGCATTGCACAGAGTTAGTTGGTAAGCTAACATACACTGGCTAACCATAGGCATTACACAGGATTAATTGGTAAGCTAACATACACTGGCTAACCATAGGTATTGCACAGAGTTAGTTGGTAAGCTAACCTACACTGGCTAACCGTAGGCATTACACCGAGTTAGTTGGTGAGCTAATATACACTTGCTAACCCTAGGCATTGCACAGAGTTAGTTGGTAAGCTAATATACACTGACTAACCCTAGGCATTGCACAGAGTTTGTTCGTAAGCTAACATACACTGGCTAACCCTAGGCATTGCACAGAGTTAGTTGTAAGCTAACATACACTGGCTAACCATAGGCATTGCACAGAGTTAGTTGGTAAGCTAACATACACTGGCTAACCATAGGCATTACACGGGATTAGTTGATACGTTGCCATCTCACACTACTTGAAAATATTCACTGATTATAAGGCTGTGAAAGTGGACATAGCTGGTTGGTTTGTTACATGTTACATTGGGTGTAGGATTCAAGGAACTAATGAAAATACTTATACTGGATTGTGGATATTTTTTTAATATGAATTTCAAAAATGAACACCTTTTCTATTTTCAATTAATAGCTTGTTATCCCCCCGAAAAAAAATTTCGGGAGATATAGTCGTCACGCGTTTTTTTTTTGTCTGTCCGTCCATCCGTCCGTCCGTCCGTACGTCCATCCGTTTACATTTCGTTTCCGGATGATAACTTCCCTTGAAATAGTTTGATTGTAACCAAACTTGATATGTGGCTTAAACATATCAAAATACAGGTCAAGTTCGAATCCGGGTTCATCCTGATTAATATTACCAGAGTTATGTCCCTTTTTAATTTAGAAAATCTTATGATTTTTGGTTTCCGGATGGTAACTTCTCTCAAGATAGTTTGATTGTAACCAAACTTGATATGTGGTGCAATGTACTTTTAAGTTTCTGGATGATGACCACACTTTTTTTGGGGGGATCAGCTGCCCCGTGGATGTGGCAGCCCTCTAGTTAAAAATGCAATTAACCCTTTGAACCCTAGCAGCCTCTTTTCCAGCCAAGAGCATCATAAAGTCATTAAATAGGATGGCTGTTCAGTAAATGTGTGGGGTAGACCAATCAATATTTTCAAAGTGCAGCCTGGAGGCTGCACATTGAAAATATTGATGGGTCTACCCCAAATAATGAATGTGGACTCTTCTAATTGCTGCCATTGAACTGGCATGGAAGATACCACTAGAGTTCAAAGGGTTAAAATAACTAATTTTGATATCGTGTGCATTAAGTGAAGGGTTAAAGTTTTAGAAACAGCTGAAAAAGTATCTGTAGGGAGAAAACATTACACATAATGAATAAAACAAAACAGAAGGATAGCCCATATCCAAGAAAGTTATGAATATTTTACGTAATCACTTGACAATTGCATTTTTTCACTCTTTTCTAGGGGCATTGATCTCAGATTGTTTCATCTGAAAACACGTTGTTCGAAATCATGTTGTTTTAATAAATTAATCTGGAATTATACCTCAGGGGGAATTGTCTTCCACGAAACATAGAAGTTCTTCAAAATCCATCAGATACAGTTGTCATGTAACCATAAGCTCAAAAGTCATTGGCATTTTGTCACCAAGAAATGTCCCTTCCAGTAAAGTTATCTCAGATTGTGTTAACTATCACTCAATTAAAGTATTCAAGATAATTTAACTATAACTTTCACTCATTTGGATTTTTTTGTCATTTTTGCTTGTCCACATAATAACTTGAATTCTTTTTTGTGGATTAGTGGTGACCAGAGGACGGTTCTTTTTGATAATCGGGAATGATGGTATGACAGCCACTAATGGCTACGTCATCTCCCTGTGGTGCAATTAAGTAGTTGTGAATAATGTTACCTCTATGTATATTTTTGGTTTTGATTGTATACATGTTGCACTACTGAATATCAAATCACTGAAGTTAAGCAACGTCGAGCCCGGTTAATCCTCGGATGGGTGACCATCTGAGTGATCGATTCACGTTGTGTCCTTGGGCAAGGCATTTAATCCTGATTGTCTACATGGGGGCACGATGACGCTGTGTACTAAGGCGTACTGCACATCGATGGTGCTCATGTCTTCAACCAATCTAACCCTGCCTGTGCTGCGGTGCGGAGTTACAATGTTGGAGAGCTGACAGCTGCTTGCAGCTGCTCGGTGGTTCTCTCTGGGTACTCTGGCTTCCTCCACACGTAAAACTGTCATGGTCATGGTTAGCCATCGTGCATAAGTATATGACCTTAAAACACCAATAAATAAATAATAAATACAACTGAATAAAATCAGTCAATCAATAATCAGTTTTCTACCATATCCAATATGGCAGCCATGTTGTAATTGTTGCTTGTCTGCACAGTAACTTGAAAATGCAATGCAACATGGATCCTTTGTTGTGGATTAGTGGTGACCAGAGGACGGTTCTTTTTGATAATCAGTTTTCTGCCATACCCAATAGCTGCCATGTTGGATTTTTTTGTAACTTTTACTTGTCTGCACAGTAACTTGAAAATGCAATGCAACATGGATCCTTTGTTGTGGATTAGTGGTGACCAGAGGACGGTTCTTTTTGATAATCAGTTTTCTGCCATATCCAATAGCTGCCATGTTGGATTTTTTTGTAACTTTTACTTGTCTGCACAGTATCTTGAAAATGCAATGCAACATGGGTATTATTTTTTGTGGGGGGTGTTAGTGGTGACTAGAGGAAGGTTCCTTTCAATAATCAGTTTTCTTCCATATCCGATATGGCCACAGCTTTTTTGAAGGTTAAAAAACATTTTCAGCAGTTCAAAATGGTATGACCATGTTTGGCAGGGTTCATACAAATAGCAATGAAAATTTTTACAAGCTGCTTCCAGAAGTTTGGCCACAGTTTACTGTCAGTGAATGGTATAGATATACCGTGTGAGATACGCTCAGCTTTCAAGTGACAGGGACCAACAATGGTTGTATTATCCAGCGGCTTAGTACCTTAAAGGCTACAGACACCTTCGCATTGTTGGGCAATTCACATTGTTGGTTGATAATCACCAAACTAAGAAGTTATACAATCAGTGGGGTGAGTTCTATAGCTTTATTTATTTATTTATTTATTTATTGATGTTTAAGGTCACATATTTATGCACAATGGCTAATCATGACCGTGACAGTTTGACGGGTGGAGGAAGCCGGAGTACCTGGAGAGAACCACCGAGCAACGGCGAGCAGCTGCCAGCTCCCCAACATCGTAACTCCGCACTGCGGAACAGGCAGGGTTAGATTGGTTGAAGACATGCGTATCATCGACGTGCAGTACGCCTTAGTACACGGCGTTATCGTGCCCCACACGGGCAATGGGGATGAAGTGTCTTGCCCAAGGACACAACGTGGTTGCCGCAGGTGGGATTCGAACCGAGGACCTCTCGGCTTGCAGCCTGCACCTCTACCTACTGAGCCACCGCGTCTATAGCTTTATTATATTATCCCTTGAGTGAAAGAAGATGCCATCTGCAATGCTTTAGCATTGCAGATGGCACCTTGTTCCACTCAAGGGGTGATATAGAATGTTGGTTCTATAGAGTGTCATATTACGATTTATGATATGTTGTGAACTCCTAGTTTTAACTCCTACCCAGAGTCAAGTGCCCTCTTGCCCTCAGGTGATTCAGATGCCCTTGTATACATGGAGGCTTTCTAAGAACAATTTTAAATTTTTGATGATTATTCCTATAATTAGTGTTTGGAATCTAATATTATTGCATCGTTGGAAATATTGCCCACCCGTAGAAAGTGACCAGTCCATGGCGTCTGCACTGCATGTACACAGAAATATGGAATGAAATTTCTTATTACACCACTCATAAAGGGTAACATTTGTATTGTTAATTGCTATGTTTATTAATTTATAAGATTTTGAATTAGAGTAGGTCACCTTCAAGGTTAAAATTTTCAACATTTTTTTCTCCCAAAATAAATTATAGATATATAATAAATTTATATGTTAGTCTGTTGTAGTTCTTGGTGTCATTCATTCAAAATGGGTAAAAAATGTCTGAAAGGTCTGTTTACAGAAATATGGTATGAAATTTCTAATTACACCAATGATAAAAATTGTAATGTTAATTGATACATTTAATAATTTATTAATAGGTTTTAAACTGAAAAAGGTCTCTGACACATTTAAAACAATCAACATTTTGACCCTAAAAATGAAACATAATCAGTTTATCAATATTATTAACCCTCTGAACTTTGATATCAAAATGGCAAAGTTTTCAGCAGCAAATATTTCCCAGGACGTAATTTGATATTTAACCAAATATACCTTGTTTGACAGAGCCCAGTAATTGGTTAAATTCATAGTTAGACAAGAGAAAAACAGAGTGACTGGAGAAAATTCTGTTCCACTACCAAAGTGTTAGGGGCTAAAAAGAACAAAGCCCTTATTCCCCTTGATCAAGTCTATCTTATTCATTCCTCTCAGTTAACACTTTACCTAACGAATCGCCCGCATCTGCCCGCGTAATATGCAAATTGAGTAGTTGAAAAAAATAATTTTTTCAAAATATTTTGACAAAACCATATCATCTGACCTCTCAATGGGACGAGCTCTTTGAGCTCGTTCCAATGAGGGGGTCACATGATATGGTTTTGTTGAAATTTTTTGAAAAATTAAAAAAAATTATATTTAAAATAATAAATTTTGATATCGTCTGCATTGGATAAAGGATTAATAACTATGATTTAACCCTTTACCCAATGTAACGGCCAAAACCACCCAGCGCTATTCACAAAAATCGCCAATTAATTTTCCATTATCTTTTTCTTTTTTTGTCTCAAAAACATAGGTTATGACCCCTCTTTGGAACAAGCTAATCAAACTCATTCCAATGAGGGGTCATAACCTATGTTTTTGAGACAAAAAATGAAAAAAATTAGTTATTCAAGAATTTTGTTTAAAAGTGTTGTCTGCTTTTCATGTTAGGTAAAGGGTTAAAACAAAAAAAAGTACTACTCCTGCACGAACAAAATTCCCAAACATTAAACGGTCGATTTCCCTTTAGAGTAATAAGAAAGTCACTCAAATACAATTTGTGTTACAAAACTTACAGATCTTTGTAAATATGGAACTTTCCTGCTGTAATTAATTACATTATAATTATATTCAGAGTTTACAGAATTATTTATTTATTTATTTTTATTTATTTATTTATTTATTTTTTTATTTATTTATTTATTTATTTATTTGAATTTAACAACTCTTTTGACAGTCAGGGTCACCTCGTGTCAGACAGTTTTACAGGTGGAGGAAACCGGAGTACCTGGAGAGAACCACTGAACAATGGCAAGTAACTGTCAGACTCTCCAATGTACCAACTCCACACAAACAGGGTCAGCATTGGTTGAAGACAGGTGCACCATCGATGTGCATTATGCCTTAGTACGCTGTGCCACCATGCCCCCACAGCAGTCTGGATTAAGTGCCTTGCCCAAGAGCACAATGCAGTTACCCCTGGCGGGAATCAAACTGTGGACCTCTCAATTTGAAGTTTAATGCTATAACCACTGAGCCACTGTATTCCCTAAGTTTACAGAATGCACAGAGCTCTTGGCTCTTGTTAACCCTTTACCTAATTAATCGCCCGCATCCGCCCACGTAATATGCAAATTGAGCAGTTGAAAAAATTAAATTTTTCAAAAATATTTCAACAAAACCATATCATGTGACCCCCTCATTGGAATGAGCTCATTGAGCTCGTTCCAATGAGGGGTCACATGATATGGTTTTGTTGAAATTTTTTTTTAAATTTAAAAAATTGATATTTAAAATAATAAATTTTGATATCGTCTGCATTGGGTAAAGGGTTAAACAAAAGAAGATTGGCTGAATTCCGTAACCTAGATTCACTGATTCTTCTTGTTGCAGATAGTTATACTCCAACAAAACGAAGTTTAGGGGGGATATGTAGAAGTCAACTTGTCCATCGGTCTGTCGTCGTTGGTCTGCTGCACATGTAAAATTGTGGAGCAAACTACTTCCACAGTTTTAGCTGCATTTTCATGAAACTTCACAAAAATGATCAACATGAAGAGGGGAAGTGCGTGACATAATTTTTTTCTCAATCACATTCAAGATGGCCGACTGGCGACCATATTGGATTTTGCAAAATACTTGTGGAGCGAACTACTTCTACATTTTTTGCTGCATTGTCATGAAACTCAATATAAATGATTGACATGATGAGGAGCCGTGCGTGACATAATTTTTTTCCCTATCGGATTCAAGATGGCCGACTGGTGGCCATGTTGGATTTTTTTTACTTAGAAAATTTGAATGCCTCTTTCAGTCACCCACACTAGGTGGTATGCCACGGTGGGAGTATAGTGTGCGACAGACCTTCTCTAGTTACATCTCAACTGCCCTCTACCCCATGGGGACCTTCGGAATTGCTGCAGTGCTTGTTTACTGTGGTAACCAAGTTCTGATTTGCTGGTAAAATTGGACCCGCTGACCATTGCTGAGGGTGTAGTCCTCTCTAACGTATGTGGGTATTTTCGGTGAAACTTGACTACATACTTATGATGCAGTCATGATATTTCCATAGATGCTGACAATTACCTTAACTGGTTGAGTGTTACAAGCCACTATCAGGGGTTTCAAAAAAAGGAGGGTACCAGAGTAAAAACCAACATTTTCCTTGCTTATTTTTCATATTCAGTTAAACATAAATAATATTTTGTTTATATAAAGTTGTTTTATTACAAATTATTGAAGAGAGGCCTTCAACCAGTTAAATGCCAATAAATGAATAATGGCTACTAGTACAGCACTAGAACACCAACTTTGGGCTGCTGTCAACAGTGCAGCTGCCACAATAAAAAATTCATTTCTTAGGAGATGATGGATGTTGATATCTGGAGTGATATTTTATTTATTTTGGATTTGTTCTGTTACAGTTTATTGGAGAGTGCCTGCAGGCAGCAGAGATAAAATGGGCAAGCATAGGTATAAACAATTGGCTAAACTTGTTGTAGTCATGACTGAGTCATAGATACTGAAAGTTACATTAGACATGAATTAGGCCTAAAAAAAAAAATCTGTTTCTCAGGCCCTCCCGCATGGTCCTTTTGGCTGCCACATGCTCTCTTTTTATAACCAATTTAAACACAAAAAAAATAAAAATTAAATGGTTTATGTCTGATATTTTACCCAAGTTAAAAAAATTGATGAATTTGTCCCTTGAGTGCAAGAAGGCTTTGCAATGCTTTAGCATTGCAAAGCCTTCTTGAACTCAAGGGATGAAATACACCACCACCCATGCTATTCTGTAGATTATGAGGCTTAAAACGTGAACCAAGAACATGAACTTTTTGATGGCAAAGAAGAAATTACTGAAATAAAAAATAAAATAAAAAACGGCTCGCACGCATGCAATTTCACAAATAATGGCCTGAGAAACAGAAGATCTACTTTGTGTGGCCTTAGAGTCCTACAAATATTCAAGATTCATTCAATTCGATATCAATATCATAAATCTGCTTTGAGATCAGTCCCGAATCAGTCTCAAAATTCAATTTTTTTGAATCTCTCATACTAACTTCAATTTAGTTTAAACAATATTTATTTCAAATATACATAGATACTACATACAACAAAAACATATGTGTGGTTTTGACAGGAAGCTGCAAGCTTATCAAGGTCGTTTCCACCAAAATACAAATATTTTGACAAATTATTCAAAATACAAATCAACCGATTGTCTTCGTAACATTCACCTAATTTATTTATTGAACTGCCACAGCACAATATAGTTCCCAAATATTTTTTGCACAATGTTGTAAAATATCATAAAATTGTTTTGAGTAAGAATTTAATGAGAGGGGAAAACGATCAAGTAGAAAATATTACTTCATTCCATGTTTGACAGTGCACTTGCATTTTGTAAAAATGATTCTGTGTATCTTCCGTTTGGAAGCGATCAAGTTTTACAACTTTAATATTTTCTTGCATAATAAAATGATTAATTTTGTACATCTTTTAAAAAAGAAAGCTGGGAATCATTGGAGAATGAAATAATTCGACATCATTTGATAGGAGATAAAACTGATGAATCAATTCTTTGCCTTCTACAGACAGATGTTCCTGACTCGTGACAAAAATATTCTGTTATCTAGTAGAGGTATAATCCTGGCTTTTTTGATCCCCTGTGACTAGGGCACTGCAAATCACACATTTTTTATTCGAATCGAATCTCAAATCATGTCTATTATTTAAAATCAAATGGAACCTTGAATCGAATCAGTGACATCTTGATGATGACCGGTGGGGGTTGGGATGCTATAAACCTGATTTTTGTTTAGTATGATGTCTCAATTAAGTCCCCAATTGATAAAATAATCTAACTACATCGAAGAAGGCATGCCTTGATGGTGTAGTTGGAATATTTCCCTGTTAGGTTTATAGTTCATCGTCGTCATTGCTTGGAAACCTTGAATTTGCATTTAACAGTGGTAGTCTTTTATTTCAACATTATTTAAGTACGATTTCCATCTGAAGTATATGTTTTGTGAGACGATGAAAATGACTATATACCAAACTATATTCATATGAAAAAGATTCGAGAGGAAATGAATCAGGTAACTAATTTCAAATTGAACTGAATATCTACTTAAGATTCAAAACTGAATCGAATCTTGAAGCTTTGCAGGGCCCTACCTACCATGGAGTTGGAGGAGGATATAGGAATGGGTCCCAGCTATCCTTTTGTCTTGCCTTCCTTCCATCTGTTCTTCTCATCCTTCCATCCATCTGACGTTCTCCATTTTCTGTCATCACATTTTTAATAAAAGAATTCAAATGATTTTTCCCCATTTTAAAAGTTTTATATATATATATATTATTTTGGGGGATATCATGAATGGGATTGAGAACTAGATGTCCAACTATTTCTTCAAGAGTTATTGCCATTGTTGGACTTGAAATTTTTATCATCACATTACCATAATTTGTCATAACATATTTCAATGAAAACTACTCATGATATTTTTCCAAAATTTAATATACATCCTTTTTGGTGATAATATCATGAAAGAGATTGAGAGATTGAGAACCAGCTGTGGGGGCACGGTGGCTCAGTAGGTAGAGGTGCAGGCTGCAAGCTGAGAGGTCCTCGGTTCGAATCCCACCTGCGGCAACCACGTTGTGTCCTTGGGCAAGACACTTCACCCCCATTGCCCACGTGGGGGCACGTTGGCGCTGTGTACTAAGGCGTACTGCACGTCGATGGTGCACTTGTCTTCAACCAATGCTAACCCTGCTTGTGTTGAGTTAGTATGTTGGGGAACTGACAGTTGCTCGCCGTTGCTCGGTGGTTCTCTCCGGGTACTCTGGCTTCCTCCACCCGTAAAACTGTCATGGCCATGATTAGCCATTGTGCAGAAGTATGTGACCTTAAACACCAATAAATAATAATAATAAGAAGAACCAGCTGTGTCCAAGTATTTTTTCAAGAGTTATTGGTCTTGTTGGGCATTGGGAACCAGCTGTGTCCAAGTATTTTTTCAAGAGTTATTGGTTTTGTTGGATATTGAGGGGATTGGGAACCAGCCGTGTCCAAGTATTTTTTCAAGAGTTATTGGACTTGATGGACATTGAGAGGATTGGAAACCAGCCGTGTCAAAATATTTTTTCAAGAGTTACTGTTCTTTATGGACATAGAATTTATTGTAATCACAATGCCATTTCTTGTCATCACATTTGAAAGAAAGATTTTTTTTCTCCAAATTTTCTCTGTAGCTTTTTGGTGATAATTTGATGAAGGAGATTGTGAAGCAGCTGTGTCCAAGTATTTCTTATTACCCTTGTTAGACTTAAGTGGAGGGGGATCAGGACTTCCGCTAGGCTAAAATTATTGGGTCTGTTTTAGATATTGTGGAAATTTTTACCATCGTAGCAGATGCCAAAGGCACATGCATTTGCAAGGGGGTCTGGGAGTGGTTCTTACCCCAGGAAATGTTGAATTTTATATTCTCCAAGGCATTCTGACTGCAAAAATACTGGTAAAAGTCATGAGGAAAATGTGTTTTTTTCCTCTTAACCCTTTACCTAACATAATGGCCAAAACCAGCCAGTGCTATTCTCAAAAATCGGCAATTAATTTTCCATTTTTTGTCTCTAAAACATAGGTTATGAACCCTCATTGTTAGCTGTCGCCGATTGGGGCCGGTCATATTTTTGCGATAGTATAAATTAATACTTGGCAGCTCCAACCATTTGTGATCTATTTCTGAATCAACATTTGACCTCGTTTACAATTGAGAGAGTCATTCTATTGTAAATGAAATTTGGTCGTCTTGCATCATTCTTTCCACATGGATTGAGTTATGTCATGTCACAATGTATTCTAAGACGTATTAGCAGTAGGATGTAGATACCATGAAATTATTAATTAGGACATTAGTAGGATTTTTATTGGGTCAACATTACAATCAGAGTATGTGTGATTTATACAGAAATATTCACTCACATTTTTATTCAGGTGCATAACAATATACATCTGCACTAGCCAACTGGGAAATTTGGTTTGGGGAATGAGTCCATTTCACATACCCCAAAACAAAGTCACTGAAGCCCTAGGGACTGACTATTCCATGATGCTTTACTTATTTAACAAAATGTACCACTATCAGGCCTGAAAATAAGGCGTCTGACATTTGCAGAATGAGGTCCCCAGAGGGTGAATTTGATGATGCTATCCTATACAGTAGCCCAATTTATCCTCTGGGTACCTCTTTCTGTTTAGTTTTGGGACCCTGATTCAGATTGAGATTCACAGAGGGGGGCGCGGTGGCTCAGTAGGTAGAGGTGCAGGCTGCAAGCCGAGAGGTCCTTGGTTCGAATCCCACCTGCGGCAATCACGTTGTGTCCTTGGGCAAGACACTTCACCCCCATTGCCCATGTGGGGGCACGGTGACGCTGTGTACTAAGGCGTACTGCATGTCAATGGTGCACCTGTCTTCAACCAATGCTAACCCTGCTTGTGTGGAGTTAGTATGTTGGGGAGCTGACAGTTGCTCACCGTTGCTTGGTGGTTCTCTCTGGGTACTCCGGATTCTTCCACCCGTAAAACTGTCAAGATGATGATTAGCCATTGTGCAGAAATATGTGACCTTAAACACCAATACATAAATAAATAGATTCACAGAGAGTAAATTTAGTGATGCTACCCTGCTATGCAGGGTAGCATCACTAAATTCACCCTCCGGGGACCTCATTTTTCATATGTCAGTCTGCTTATTTTCTGGCTTGACCCCTATATATAAAAATAAAGCTTCTTAATTAGCAAGGATTTCTTAACACTTAAGAGGCTGGAGATTTTTATACATTTTTCCACACTTGGACAATCTACATTCTGTGGCTTTGCAGCTGTTTTTTTGCCAAGTCTTGGCTGTCAAACTAGGCAGCCAAGACTTGCCTAAAAACAATATCAAGGTTCTTGAAATGTAACTTGCAAGATTACCCTAAGACTTCATGTTAGGGCACCTGTTTTGTGAAGCAAAAAGTGATCAAAGTCGGAATTAGGCCTTTAAGGGTTAATGCAAGAAAGTTGAGTTTTTCATCGAAGCAAGTCATCAAAAGAACTCTTTCCAGAATATTTGAGTCGATTGATAGAATGCAGTCACCTCCACTTAAATATATTCTGTTTGATGGAATATTTTTGTTAACTGCATATTTTCCCAACACTCAAGTCTGGAAATAAGCAGACTGTCACCTGCAGAATGAGGTCCACAGGGGGTGAATTTGCACAGCAGAGTAGCATCACTAAATTTACCCTCTGTGAACCTCAATCTGAATCAAGGTCTCAGACCTAAACAGAAAGAGGTACCCAGAGAATAAATTGGGGGATTCTAGCTCACTGTATGGGATATCATCAGTAAATTCACCCTTTGGGGACCCCTCATTCTGCAAATGACAGATTGCTTATTTCCACGCCTACCAGCAAAGACCCATTTTAGAATTATGACCTCCTGTTTATTGCATATTGGTTACAAAAGAAAACCTGTCAATCATTTACCTAATCAATCAGTGGAATCTACCAGCATAATTTATAAATTGATCAGTTGAAAAAAAGTTATATTTACCCTACATGAAAAGCAGACGACACTTATAAAAAAAACCTTGAATAACTAATTTTTTTCATTTTTTGTCTCAAAAACATAGGATATGACCCTTATTGGAACGAGCTCGACGAGCATGTTCCAACGAGGGGTCATAACGTATGTTTTTGAGACAAAAAATGAAAAAAATAATGAAAATTAATTGGAAATTTTTTAGAATATCGCTGGCCGATTTTGGCCGTTACGTTGGGTAAAGGGTTAAAACATTTCATCCAAACCATGTCATGTGACGTCTCATTAGAATGAACTCTTTGAGCTCATTCATTGAGAGGTCACATGATATGATTTTGTTGAAACTTTGTGAAAGATTTGAGGCGAAAAATTTTAAAATAATGAATTTTCATATCTTGTACATTGGGTAAAATTCAGTGGCTTCTGTTTCAGTCCTGAACAATGACATTGATGCACTGTGTCCCTGGGCAAGAGCACTGGAGATGCGAGACCGGTTCTCGTTAGATCACCGAAGTTAAGCAACGTAAAGCCTGGTTAATCCTTGGATTCGTGACCATTAGGCGATTAATTCGGGTGCTTCCCGTAGTAGTGGCTGGTGTGCGATTGGCGAAGTTTGAGTGTGTGATTCTGTGACGTTGCATCACATGCCAGCTGTGGATGTTGGGAATGTTCACCAGTACTACGCAATCCCCACCATACCAAGGTGTAAAAAAGGGACCTGTTAAGGTGCTTGTCTGGTGTGCCCGGCTGTGGAGCACCGACAGTATGCTCCGTTGAGTTGAGCTGAGAATGTCATAGAATGAACATGTGTGATATGGGGTAATAATGTAAGTCAGAGAGCACTGAGGTGGATTCTAGACGTTAACATTTCATTATTATTATTAATCCCAATTGCCCATGTGGGAGCATGATGGCGTAGTGTGCTAAGACGTGCTGCACATCAATAGTATGCATGCTTTCAACCAATACCAAACCCGCTTGTGCTACAGTACGGCCACCGTGGATTGGTCACTTTCCACTGGTGGGCAATATTTCCACCAGCGCAATAATAAATTAGATTCCAAACACCAATTATAGGAATAATCATAAAAATTTAGTTAATGAAGCACCAGGTGCTTCATTAATTGAACTTTTCCTGATGATGATTTTTATTACTTAGCAAATGCATGCGTGGACATCACTGCCCACGTGTGTATTATGACCAATCCACAGCGACTGTGCTGTAGGTTAGTAAGTTTGAGAGTCTGACAGTTACTCATCACAGCTTGGTGGTATTCTCATGGTATTCCCGTTTCCTCCACCCATAAAACTCTCACACAATGTAACCTAGATAGATTCTGTAACGCTTCCATCCGCGCACTCTGGCCAATTTAGCAGGACCGGTGCATTCAGAGGTCCGCGGCGACTCTCCTGAGTTCCCGCACTCCATTTCATACCCCTAGCATCTGCCTTTGGATGCATCCGCTGCCACCCATTGTTCCACATTGGGTGTTCTGAGGATCGTGACCCTTCACTAGTTAAGAGGGTGAGATGTGATGCCACTTTGCCTTGTCCTTCACACGTCGGACCAGCAGATTCGGGTCCTCAGCTTAGGGAGGCCCCTCCCCTTGCTCATGCAGTTTCTTTCCAAGAGCCTTCCCGTTGCCTCCAGCGAGGCTATTAGTGGTTTCCAGGTGCCCTCGGCGGTGCCGCCTCCCAGGATTGGAAGCAGGATGCTTTTTGATCCCCCTGGTGTTCCTACACCATGGGAGACTTCAGCTGGTATGCCTGAGATGGGCTATGTGTCTTCCGACTCTGGAGATGGGTCAGACAAATCTGACATTGAGAGCCATCAGTCTTCTGACTTGGAGGTTTGCCTGTGTTTGAGTTCCTTTTGGAGCTCAAACTGTCAGACCAGCCGGAAGTTTCAGCCAGGCCACAATCGTCAGTCACACGCCTACTGTCTGTTAAGCATCCTGCTTCTGGGTGCCTTTAACTGTACCAGTCGGTACAGGTGGTCAAAGCTTTTGCAGCATTGGACTCTTAAGTTGAGTTCCAAGGCTATGAAGACTGCGTTCTTCACTAGGACTGATACCTTTTTGCCCCATGTGCGTTATCGTTTCTGCCAACCTGTCAGTCTGCCAGACTTTGGCAGTCTTGGATCAGGACTCCTCCTCCCTCAGGTTTTCCAAGCCCAAGTCGGCCTTTATTCCTATGGCGACTTTGGAGTCCCTGGTTGGCTTATCCAGAGAGATGCTGGGCATGCAATCTCTCTCAGATCATGTTGTCTCTGCCTTAGTTGCTTATCGGCCTCCCGATAAGTTTGACGACATAAGGCTCTCTTGCGTGTACTTTCTAAGACACTCATGCACCTTACTCACACCCATGCCTGTAACACGGCTGATCAGGAATTAGTTTGCCTGGATGCAGTGCTGGACACTAGCCATTCCCTTAATGAATGATCTGCTTCTTTGGTGGGTCTGTGTCTATTCCACAGTGACGATCCGGGATGACCTGCATCATTCCAAAGATCAGCTACTGCTTCGCCAGCTTGATCCGCTTTCTGTTGGAGTCAGGTGCTGTTCCAAGCCTAACAAGCGCCCCTCTGCTTTGTCTGCCACGAAGCCAAGGGCTGATCCTCCTGCCTCTGCTTCTTCCTCTTTTTCACGTGGTAAGGGTAAGTGTCGGCAGCACAGAGCTAGGTCTCAGGATCCTTCTACTAGCAGAGGAGGTGGTTTCTCCTCTCACGGGCCTTGCCGGGACTTGAAATGAAGGTTCTCACAATGATTCATCCCAGGTTGGTGGAAGGATATCAGAGTTTGCAGAAGGGTGGGCCGCGATCTCATCCCATCCTTGGGTGTTAGATGATGTTTAGTCCAGTCTGCGGAATCCTTCTGGAGGCATCCCACTCTGTCATGGGTGCCACTTCCAACCCAAGTTCCTTCAGATGGTTCACGTCAGGATCTTTTGATCATGGAGATAGACAATCTCCTGTCAAAGGGGATGATTGAGGTCGTCAAGAACATTCATTCAGTGGGATTTTATTCCTGCCTGTTCTTGGTGCCGAAGAAGGATGGCCAACTCAGACCAGTTATCGATCTGAGTATTCTGAACCAGTCTATCATTGCGGCACCCAGTTCAGCATGGAGACTTTCAGGTCTGGTTGCTGCTCCATTCACCAGGGAGACTTTGCTTCCAGCGTCGACCTTACTTTCATGTTCCGATTCATCGGACATCGTGAAAGTATCTCAGATTCGCTTTTCTGGGGTGAGTTTACCAGTTCAAAGCCATGCCTTTCGTCCTCAACCTGGCTTCTTGAGCCTTCACCCAACTGATGTCACATGTGCTAGCCTTCAACGCACACAGTCCAGGGTGACTACTTCGGCTTCTCTGGACGAATCCTCCAGAGACACTACAATGCTGCCCCTCTGGAGTCCGATGTCAACACACTGTTGAACCTGCTTTTGTCGCTAGTGTTCAAAGTCAACAGGGAGAAGTCGGATCTGGACCCTTCTCAGTTGTTTTGTCATCTGGGGATGGTCTTCTGTACTCAGCTGAATGTGGTGGTGATTCCCTGGGTGAGGACAGTGATTCTCTTGGCTTTTGCCTGACTCTGACCCAGTCCATGTCCGCAACAGCCCAAGTATTCTCCAGCTGCTTGGCCTCAGTGGTTTGGTGTCGGATCTCATTCCTTAAAGTTGGCTGCATGTCAGACCTCTCCAACACTTTCTGCTCAGTTGTTGGAGGCCGAATGTTGATCTTCTGGGTCTGATGCTTCAGTTACCAACATCTCTCAGTAGTCACCTTCTTCCCTGGACAGATGTTCAGTGAATTATGAAGGGAGTTCCGTTGGATTTGCCCACATCCAATCATGTTCTGATGGCAGATATCAACGATCTCGGATGGGGCACAATGTTGCATCCTCTTGGTCTTTCCATTCACGGTGTTTTGGACCAGGATCAGGCAGCTCTTCACATCAACCAGAAGGAGCTTTTTGCACTTCTTCTGAGTTTCCGGCAGTGAAGAAGAGCAAAAAGCTCCTTCTGGTTGATGTGAAGAGCTGCCTGATCTGTTCCTTGTGAATTGTCAGTTCCTTTTGTTGTTTGACAATTCAACAGTGGTAGCTTACATTCGGAACCAGGGCGGCACACACTCGGTTCCCATGTACGAATTGGCTCACGACCTTCTACTGCTCGCTCAGGACATCAACTTCAGTGTGGTGGTTTGTCACATTCCCAGTTGTCTGAACGTCCTAGCTGACTCCCTGTCCCAATGGAGCAGGGTCATTTCCACCGAGTGAATGCTTCACAGAGCAGTGTTCCAGCTGCTTTTCAGTCCCTGGGGTCATCCCTACATCGATCTGTTTGTGACCCGTTGGAACCATTAGGTGGACACATTTGTGTCCAGGTCCTCTGACGTTAGCTGTGGATGCTCTGTCACTCAATTAGAACGGAGTAGTTGGCTATGGCTTCCCGCTGGTTCCGATTCTGCCTCAGGTTCTAGCCAAGATACGAACCTGCAGTTGTCGAATCATTCTGATCGCTCCCCTGTCACTTCAGCATGTATGGATCGATCAGCCCCACCCTCTGTTGGCAGCAGTTCCAGTACGTCTCCCTCTATGTCACAACCTTCTCTGTCAAGGTCACCCAATGGGGTTTCACATCGACTCGATATCATTGTGCCTTCACTCATATCTTTTGTCCAGTCCTCCGTAGAGGTTTTTTGAGACAAGCAGTGGAGTGCATTTCTTCTTCAAGGTGGCACTCCACTGGTTTAGCCTATGTGGCTAAGTGGAAGGTCTTCTGTTGATGGTGTGCTGATCACTTTGTTGATTTTGCCAACCCTTCGATTACACAGATTGTGGAGTTTCTGGTGTATCTGTTTGATTCTCAGGGTCTCCAACCTGTTACCATCAAGGAATACAGGTCTAAGTTTCCGGAGACCTTTCCGTATGTGGGAAAGCATCATATCGGCACTAATCCGTACCTCTCCAAGCTTATTCGGCACTTTTTTTTTAAAAGGCCTAGGGCTTTGCAGCTGACCCCAAGATGGAATCTTTCTTGGGTGCAGCTTTGCTGGGGGGGGGGGGGGGGGAGAGAGAGAGGGATGGCGCCGTTCAAGCCATTATCCCAGGTGGATATGCGTTTTCTCACATACATGATGCCTTTTGCCTCAGCCAGTAGAGTTAGTGAGCTTCAAGCTTCACGCTCTCACGATTGATCCGGCCTTTTTAAGGAGCTGTGCCAACAGTGTTACTTTTACCACTGATTGCTCCTTTCTAACCAAGAATCAGATACTAAAAACTAATCTGACTCCTATCTGTATCCGGTTTCTTTCTTCAGTTGATGGTAATTGCCCTTTACTCTGTCCAGTTGGTGCAATTCACATTTACCTCAAATGGATGCAGTTTTTTAGAAAAGGCAGGAAGCGATTTTTTCTGTCTCTGATCCCTGGTCGACAGAAGAACTCTCCTCAATCCATTTCTAGGTTGATTTGTCTTGCTATTCAAGCATCCTATGCACGTTTAACGGGGGCGATTGTATTACCAATCACATTTGTGCCCACGAGGTGTGTGCATTGGCTACCTCCTGGGCTTATGCTAACTCCGCCAAGTTGTCAGACGTTATGGAGGCAGCCTGCTGGAAAAAATGCTTCTACTTTCTCCACCTTCTACCTGCGTCAGTTGCAGGAGCAATCTGAGGACCTTTTTTCTTTAGGACCTCTTTCTTCTACTTGAGCTGTTATCAACCCTAGTCATTAAGCTTTTCTTTCAGGATCAGTTCAGGCCTTGTGCTTTGTTACTGTCCTGTCTGTGTGTCACACATGGCCATATGCCTCATCTCTCATCGTCTATCAGTATTTGTGATGCGATGGTTTTATAGGCCTTGGTACTCTTCTTCTGTCCATTGTTCCAGTGCAGTTGAGTTATTTGGGGGTTGGTTATGTGATTCTCTCCTCCTATTGTCTATTCAGCCTATTGTAAACAATTGTGAGGTAGGTTGATAGGAAATTTAAATTTTATAGTAAATTTCCTTATTATACCTACCACAGTTGTTTACCTGGGGCCCTCCTGTCTTCTTGTCCATCCTCTCTGCTGATCACATAACTCCAATGTTGGCAGATTCAAATAGCATGACACATTGGTTATACATCTGCACTCTGGTACCAAAAACAGTGGATTAGTACAGAGAAGAGTGTCCCCTTCTGGATGTGTGCCGGCCACACTCGACCCAGTTTTGGCTTATTTTTTCTTGGTACTTTTGCACCACTTTTTCTTTCCCAAATAGCTTGGGAACGAACAAAATAGAGTGTATACTTCTGAGTTAAGGACTTCCACTGTTGTGCAAGCCTGTTATAAATAATTATGGTATGTATAATAAGAAAGGAAATTTCCTATAAAATTTAAATTTCTGTAAATTATTTCTTATTATTCTACTATGGGTAATAAGCCATAGATAAATTTCTGCTTCATTTCCTGTAGTAAAAAACTTCTCTCATAGGTTTTACCTGCAGTAGATCTTTTGTTTATTTTATTTATTTTTAGTTCCCCTGAGCAAAGCTCAAGGGGAGCTTTAGTGATCACTTTCCTTTCATCATCTAGTGTCCATCATCCATCTGTCCCTCTGTCCACCTGGCATGAATCTTCCATTATCAACTTCTCTGCATAAACTACTGGGCCAAATTGAACCAAACTTGAGATGCATGTTCCTTGACATATGCCAATTCAGATCTGATCAAATAAAGTTGCCATGCCCACAGGGGTGCCATAAGAGTCATAACTCTCTGTTAGTAACCCTTTCCCCCCACCCCAAAAAAATACAAATCTTCTCCAGAACCACCAATTGGAATCTTTTGATATTTGGTATAGCGCATTCTTAGGAGGGGAAGATTCAAGTTGGTTTAAATCAAAACCCTGGGTTTATATTTGAGCTCCCTAAGGGATCCCAAATTTTAACTTAGTGCAATATGAGGAATATTCTTTAAAAATCTTCTTTAGATCCACCAGTCAGAATCTTTTGATGTTTGATATACAGTTTCCTTTTGGGTGTAAGATTCAAGTTAGTTCAATTGAAGATCCTGGATTAATATTCAGACTCCCTATTGGAGCCCAAATTCTAACTTAATGCAATATGTGGAATTTTCTTTAAGAATCTTCTTTAGATCTACCTGTTGGAATCTTTTAATATTTGGTATACAGCATCCTTATGTTGGGGGTCAGATTCAAGTTTGTTCAAATCAAGACCCTGCATAAATATTTGGGCTCCATATGGGAGTGCAGTGTGAGAAAATGTCTTTAAAATCTTCTTCAGATTCACCAGTCAGAATCTTTTGACGTTTAGGATACAGCATCTTTTGTGTTTGTTCAAACCAAGTCAATGCATTCATTTTTGGGCTTCTTATGTGAGCCCAAATTTTAACCTAGTGCAATATGAGGAATATTTAACTTCTTCATATCCACCTGTGAGAATCAATCGATATTCAGTATACATCATCCTTGGGGTGGGGGTGGGGGGGGGGGGGTGGGGTGCAGATTATGATTTGTTCAAATCAAGTCTTTGGGCATATGTCTGAGTTTCTTATGCGAGTCCAAATTTTAACTGCAGTATGAGGAATATTCTTTAAAATTTTTGTATTCATATCCACCAATCAGAATCTTATGATATTTGGTAATGAGCATCTTTTTGGAGATGGGGGTGGGGGGAGGTACAAATTGAAACTTGTTTAAATCAAGTGTCTGGGTTCATGTTTTGGCTGTGTATTGTAAATTAGATTCAAGCTTGTTTAAATCAAGTGCTAGGGTTTATGTTTGGGCTCGATCTGTATTGTTAATTAGATTCAAGCTTGTTTAAATCAAGTGCCTGAGTTCATATTTGGGCTCTGTATTGTTAGTTAGATTCAAGCTTGTTTAAATCAAGTGCCTGGGTTTATGTTTGGACTCTGTATCATTAATTAGCTTCAAGCTTGTTTAAATCAAGTGCCTAGGGTCATGTCTGGGCTCTGTATTATTAATTAGATTCAAGCTTATTTAAATCAAGTGCCTGGGTTTATGTTTGGGCTCTGTATTGTTAATTAGATTCAAGCTTGTTTAAATCAAGTCCCTGATTTCATATTATTTCATATTTGGGCTCTGTATTGTTAATTAGATTCAAGCTTGTGCCTGGGTTCATATTTGGGCTATGTGTTGTTAATTAGATTCAAGCTTGTTTGAATCAAGTCCCTGAGTTCATATTTGGGCTCTGTGTTGTTAAATTAGATTCAGGCTTGTTTAAATCAAGTGCCTGGGTTATGTTTGGGCTCTGTATTGTTAATTAGATTCAAGATTGTTTAAATCAAGTGCCTGGGTTCATATTTGGGCTCTGTATTGTTAATTAGCTTCAAGCTTGTTTAAATCAATTCCCTGAGTTCATATTTGGGCTCTGTATTATTAATTAGATTAAAGCTTGTGCCTGGGTTCATATTTGGGCTCTGTTTTGTTAATTAGATTCAAGCTTATTTAAATCAAGTGCCTGGGTTTATGTTTGGGCTCTGTAATGTTAATTAGCTTCAAGCTTGTTTAAATCAAGTCCCTGAGTTCATATTTGGGTTCTGTATTATTAATTAGATTAAAGCTTGTGCCTGAGTTCATATTTGGGCTCTGTATTGTTAATTAGATTCAATCTTTTTTAAATCAAGTGCCTGGATTCATATTTGTGCTCTGTATTGTTAATTAGATTCAAGATTGTTTAAATCAAGTGCCTGAGTTCATATTTGGGCTCTGTATTATTAATCAATTCAAATTTGTTCAAATCAAGTGCCTGAGTTCATATTTGGGTTCTGTATTATTAATAAGATTAAAGCTTGTGCCTGGGTTCATATTTGGGCCCTGTATTGTTAATTAGATTCAAGCTTGTTTAAATCAAGTCCATGAGTTCATATTTGGGCTCTGTATTATTAATTAGATTAAAGCTTGTGCCTGGGTTCATATTTGGGCTCTGTATTGTTAATTAGATTCAAGCTTGTTTAAATCAAGTGCCTGAGTTCATATTTGGGCTCTGTATTGTTAATTAGATTCAGGCTTGTTTAAATCAAGTGTCTGAGTTCATATTTGGGCTCTGTATTGTTAATTAGATTCAAGCTTGTTTAAATCAAGTGCCTGAGTTCATATTTGGGCTCTGTATTGTTAATTAGATTCAGGCTTGTTTAAATCAAGTGCCTGAGTTCATATTTGGGCTCTGTATTGTTAACATTAGATTCAAGCTTGTTTAAATCAAGTGCCTGGGTTTATGTTTGGGCTCTGTATTGTTAATTACATTCAAGCTTGTTTAAATCAAGTGCCTGAGTTTATGTTTGGACTCTGTATCATCAATTAGCTTCAAGCTTGTTTAAATCAAGTGCCTAGGGTCATGTCTGGGCTCTGTATTATTAATTAGATTCAAGCTTATTTAAATCAAGTGCCTGGGTTTATGTTTGGGCTCTGTATTGTTAATTAGATTCAAGCTTGTTTAAATCAAGTCCCTGATTTCATATTTGGGCTCTGTATTGTTAATTAGGTTCAAGCTTGTGCCTGGGTTCATATTTGGGCTCTGTATTGTTAATTAGATTAAAGCTTGTTTAAATCAAGTGTCTCAGTTCATATTTGGGCTCTGTATTGTTAAATTAGATTCAAGCTTGTTTAAATCAAGTGCCTGGGTTATGTTTGGGCTCTGTATTGTTAATTAGCTTCAAGCTTATTTAAATCAAGTCCCTGGGTTCATATTTGGGCTCTGTATAATTAATTAGATTAAAGCTTGTGTCTGGGTTCATATTTGGACTCTGTATTGTTAATTAGATTCAAGCTTGTTTAAATCAATTCCCTGAGTTCATATTTGGACTCTGTATTGTTAGTTAGATTAAAGCTTGTGCCTGGGTTCATATTTGGGCTCTCTATTTTTAATTAGATTAAAGTTTGTTTAAATCAAGTGCCTGGGTTCATATTTGGGCTCTGTATTGTTAATTAAATTCAAGCTTGTTTAAATCAAGTGCCTAGGTTTATGTTTGGGCTCTGTATTGTTAAGTAGATTCAAGCTTGTTTAAATGAAGTCCCTGAGTTCATATTTGGGCTCTGTATTATTAATTAGATTAAAGCTTGTGCCTGGGTTCATATTTGGGCTCTGTATTATTAATTAGATTCAAGCTTGTTTAAATCAAGTGCCTGAGTTCATATTTGGGCTCTGTATTGTTAATTCGATTCAAGCTTGATTAAATCAAGTGCCTGAGTTCATAGTTGGGCTCTGTATTGTTAATTAGATTCAGGCTTGTTTAAATCAAGTGCCTGAGTTCATATTTGGGCTCTGTATTGTTAATTCGATTCAAGCTTGATTAAATCAAGTGCCTGAGTTCATAGTTGGGCTCTGTATTGTTAATTAGATTCAGGCTTGTTTAAATCAAGTGCCTGAGTTCATATTTGGGCTCTGTATTGTTAATTTGATTCAGGCTTGATTAAATGAAGTGCCTGAGTTCATATTTGGACTCTGTATTGTTAACATTAGATTCTGGCCTGTTTAAATCAAGTGCCTGAGTTCATATTTGGGCTCTGTATTGTTTACATTAGATTCAAGCTTTCTTAAATCAAGTCCATGAGTTCATATTTGGGCTCTATTATTAATTAGATTAAAGCTTATGCCTGGCTTCATATTTGGGCTCTGTATTGTTAACTAGATTCAAGCTTGTTTAAATCAAGTACCTGTGTTCATATTTGAGCTCTGTATTGTTAATTAGATTCAAGCTAGCTTGTTTAAATCAAGTGCCTGAGTTCATATTCGGGCTCTGTATTGTTAATTAGATTCAGGCTTGTTTAAATCAAGTGCCTGAGTTCATATTTTGCCTCTGTATTGTTAATTAGATTCAAGCTTGTTTAAATCAAGTGCCTGAGTTCATATTTGGGCTCTGTATTGTTAACATTAGATTCAGGCTTGTTTAAATCAAGTGCCTGAGTTCATATTTGGGCTCTGTATTGTTAACATTAGATTCAAGCTTGTTTAAATGAAGTGCCTGGGTTTATGTTTGGGCTCTGTATTGTTAATTAGATTCAAGCTTGTTTAAATCAAGTCCCTTTGGGCTCTGTATTATTAATTATATTAAAGCTTGTGCCTGGGTTCATATTTGGGCTCTGTATTGTTAATTACATTCAAGCTTGTTTAAATTAAGTCCCTGAGTTCATATTTGGGCTCTGTATTGTTAATTAGATTCAAGCTTGTTTAAATCAAGTGTCTGGGTTCGTGTTTGGGCTCAGTATCATTAATTAGCTTCAAGCTTGTTTAAATCAAGTGCCTGGGATTATGTTTTGGCTCTGTATTGTAATTAGATTCAAGCTTGTTTAACTCAAATGCCTGGGGTCACGTCTGGGCTCTGTATTGTTAATTAGCTTCAAGCTTGTTTAAATCAAGCCTCGGTTTATGTTTGGGCTCGGTGTTGTAATTAGATTCAAGCTTGTTCAAATCAAGTGCCTGGGTTTATGTTTGGGCTCTGTATTGTTAATTAGATTCAAGCTTGTTTAAATCAAGTGCCTGGGTTTATGTGTGGACTCTGTATCATTAATTAGCTTCAAGCTTGTTTGAATCAAGTGCCGGGGGTAATGTCTGGGCTCTGTATTGTTAATTAGACATAGATTCTGGATGTGATCTTATATCTCCCTTTGAACAACTTTTCTCTGGTGAGCGATTAAGGCCACTTGGGGCCTCTTGTATTTTCTTGGTGTTTAATGATATTTTTAACAGCCAGGGTCACCTTGTTTTGGATAGTTTTGTGGGTGGAGGAACAGAAAAAGTGCCCAGAAAAAGCCACTCAGCTGCAGTGAGTAACTGTCGGACTCTCCAGTTTAATAACCCTGCTCAAACATCAGTAGCAAAGGTTAAAGGCAATTGAGTATGAACAATATGCCTTGGGACTCTCAGCCACCGTGTTCCCACTTGGGCATTTGGGATTGAGTGTCTTAAGGACATAATACAGATGATGCCGGTCGGGATCAAATTTGCAACCTTTTGATTATTAAGTTGACTGCTCTAAACCAGGCCTTATATTCCACTGAGAATCCAAGAACCGATTCACACATAGATTGGTGCAACAAAACCAGACAGAATCCATGTACATTCTTGCTGCAACTCTGCTAGGATTTGCATGAAAAGAAAGAGTCAATTTAACCCACTACCTTACAAATTAATCATGAGAAGGCTAACGTGACCTGAAATATCCTGACACTCTGTTAATAAAATTGTACAAATATGGCTGTCATTGGAACTGGCTCAATGAGCCGGTTCCAATGATATCCATATTTGTAAGGTTTTATTGGTAAATATTGTTTATTTTTTTTAAAAATTCAGTTGATGTTTTAAAAATTAAAAAGCTGTGTTGGGTAAAGGATTAACATGTGCTTTCAGTACACAACCATGGTGGCCTCATGGGATCCTGGGTCACTCATAGCAGGTAGATTCTCGCAATCATCTTCTCAAAAATCCAAATGGATTCTACAAAATTTAGATGAAATATAAACCTTGCTAAACAATGAGCCACCACTCCCCCACCTACAATGTCAACTCTATAACAGGGATGAGAGAGTTCAGCAAATCAGCTAATTTCAGCCAATTGCTGACCAAAATACTGAAATTTAATTTTATATAAGACCATTTTCATGTAGATTAATAGAAATAAAATGTCTGCCAAATAATAAGTTAGCTGAGTGTCCTTTTATATGTTGATAAAACATACTTTAAATTTTGGGGGGTAAAAATATCAGAATTTCAGCTAATTTAGAAGCCTTCTACCTTCATCCCTGCCATAATAGACATTTAAATTGAAGGCACATGCTATACCTACAATATAGCACAAATGAATTAAAAAAACCCAGGGGAATCAGTTTAAACTGGGGAATCAGTTAAAACTGGGGTATCAGTTTTAAATGGGGGGAATCAGTTTTAAATGGGGGAATCAGTTTTATATTCAGTTTTATATAAGGGAAACAGTTTTATACAAGTTTTGTACAGAGGAATTTAGTCATTTATTTTTTCTCATAAATGTTATTTCTTTTGATTTGCAAATAATAAAAAGTTGCTTTGGGATAAATAAAATAAAGATATTGGAACTCGGAATAACCTTTTTATTCTTTAAGCAGCATTAACCCTCACCTCACTGATATCGAAATATTAACATTTTAAACTGAAACCATAATGCAAAAAGGAATTAACATATTCAATCTTGTCTCACTTTAATAACAGAACTCATTAAGTTCAGTGAAACAAGATTGGATTGTTTAAATTCCTAGTTGCATTATGGGAAACAAATTACTACTCACAATTTCGTTATTTAGAGATCATTGTGCCGAGGGGTGATCATTTTGCCCAAGAGTCTTGGTGATATGTTGAATAACTGATCTCACTAGTGGAATTTGAAATTTATTTTGGCACAGTTTGCATTTATTCTATAAAAATTTGGGGAATCAAGAATGTTCTGCACAATGGAATATGCCTATTATTTAAAAAATAGTCTTTTGCTGACAGTTTTGGTTTTTAATTAACAAATAACATGATGCCACTTCATCGTCAGAAGACAATCAAATGTCATGTGGAATCACATAATAAAAAATTATTAATATCCATGCCAAAAATAATTGTAAGTTTGTTAACTTCCACACATAACTAAAGATCCTTCATTGAAACAAACTTCACTGGCTTTTTCAAGGGGGGATGATGTTGTATTTTTTTATAAAAAAAACAAAACAAGCCATTAATTGAAAATAGAGTGTGCTTTCATTTTTGGAATTCACTTTCAAAAAAGTTCCAGAATCTCTGTATTTCCATTTGTTCCGTGAATCCTGCACCGTATGTAACAACATGTAACCAAATAACCCTGTGCATTTGGAGAGCCTGAGTCAGTGTATATTTTCATGTAGTGTGTGATTTAGCAGTCACCATTTTTTTTGTAATCAGAAAGTGTGTCCAACAAGCCAGAAAATAAGCAGACTGACATCTGCAAAATGAGGTCCCCAGAGGGTGAATTTAGTGATGCTACCCTGCTATAGCAGGGTAGCATCACTAAATTTACCCTCTGTGAACCTCAATCTGAATCAGAGTCTCAAGAATAAACAGAAAGAGGTACCCAGAGGATAAATTGGCCCACTGTATGGGATAGCATCATCAAATTCACTCTCTGGGCACCTCAATCTGCAAATGTCAGACTGCTTTTTTTCAGGCCTGGTGTCTAACCCTGTGCAATGCACCGGGTTAGTCACATTTTCTGGTTGTGAAAAACTTTCATTTTTAATTGAGTAACTTATCCTGTGCGATGTACAGACTTGAAGGTAAATCACTCTTTTTACCCAGTGTAGTGGCCAAAACCAGCCAGTACTCTTCAAACTCAGCTTAAGACCCCTCATAGGTTTGTTTTTTTTTTGGTGAATTCCAAAAATGAAAACATTCTATTTTCAATTAATAACTTGCTGAAAGCTAATGTTCAGAATAATATCTTGCCACTTTTTCATATTGACATACTTCATTGCTTTTTTTGTTGGGTAAAGTGTTAAATCATATCAAATATCAGAAGAGTTAATGAACTTTATTGATTTTGTCCTTCTCTTGGTTATAATCAAGGTTGATGAAATAAAATTTAAATTTGACCATATTGTGAAAAAAGAACTTCCCAAAAAATGTAGAAGTAAAAAAATATCTAAGCATTCTGAAGCATATAGTAGTTAAAAACTTAAAATCAGTGACTTACCTAATGCAAACAGTTTTGGTGACAAGCTTGTCTTCAATCTTGATTATGCCCTTTCAAAATCTTGTGGAAATCTTGTGTAATGATATTTTTCTGAAGTCAGTTTTTTCTCTCATCCACTTCAATCAAAAACTCTGCAGAGATGATGATGTGCAGTAATTTCTTTGATTCAACTTACAGGAGGTGGAAGATATGTCTTTTTTTTTCTTCTGTGACAATTTCTGTTCAGGAATTTGCAACGAAAATTTGTCAAGGAGTTGGGTTCCAATTTGGAATTATTCAACGCCACTGAGAATTTTTATGTGCACACAGCATGCACAGTGCAATCTAACTGCACTGCAGAATATGCTGCACATCAGCCAATTATCATTCTATCTGTGCATGTTTTAAATTTTCTAATTTTAGAAAAGTTTTATTGAATTTAAAATGAGTGTACTGTTAGTTAGTACTATCTTGGATGAGAAATGAAGATAGATTAGCACTGTCATTAATTGACTTTGTTTTCTCCAAAGAAGGTAACCAATTCCTTGAGAATTTACACCAATAAGATTAATGGGCTTGATGTCAAAAAAGCAAAGTGTGGCAGAATGTTGCAGTCACATAACATGAGTATTTTGAAAGGTTTTTTTTTGTAGTAAGGTTATATTTCTCAAAGAGACCTGGTTCCTGTGGGAGTCTTTCTTCTGTTTAACAATACTATTACATAGTATTATTTTCATTTTAGCACAATTTGATAACACATGAATTAGCTCACTGAGTTGAGTATCGTGTATCATAAGGTTACTGTAACCTCAGAAATGAGGTCGCATAATTATTATAAGGCCGAGATCCTAAACAGTCTAGCTGAAATAACAGCAGTTACATTACGGTCACCATGGACTGGTTGAAATCCAATGATGACATCGCATGCATTTACCAGGTAATAAAAATTATCATAAGCAAAATTTCAATTAATGAAGCACCGGGCTGTGGAGGAATATTCCTGTAATTAGTGTTTGGAATCTAATATTATTGTCTCCATGGAAATATTGTTAACCTGTGGAAAGTGACCAGTTCACGGTGGCCATACTCAATGTAACATGAGTTTTGTCATCTATATGATATATACTGTCCAAAACAAGTTAAGCACCCCCCCCCCCCCCCCCCCCCCCCCATAATACCTATGGGTATATTGTGACATTCTGCATTCCTCTATCGGATCGTGCATACATCCTTAAAACAGGTGAATATTTGCTGGCTATTGACCACTTCGATGCGTATGCTTATAGAGAAATGAGACAATGTCACAGTGAGAGAAATTAGGAAGGTCATGGACAGCATGCCACACCGATTAACCCTTCACCCAATGTAAAAACCGGCGAGCTCTGTTCTAAAAAATCAGCAATTAATTTTCATTATTTTTTCATTTTTTCTCTCAAAAACATAGATTATGACCCCTCGTTGAAACAAGCTTGTCGAGATCGTTCCAACGAGGGGTCATAACCTATGTTTTTGAGGCAAAAAATGAAAAAAATTAGAATTTTGTTTGGAAGTGTCATCTGTTTTTCATGTTAGGTAAAGGGTTAAGGTGTGTTAGATATGCTCGTGGCTGTTCCATCAAGTTTTTTAATGTTGTGATGACGTCGGTGGTGCCTAATATTCATTCAATAAAAAAGAAAGCTCTAGAAGCCTTTGCTTCACTAATAAGGCATATTCCCCCTACTACAAATAGCAGGTTTTCTCAGGAGAATTTATCCATTTAATGTATACCCACTGGAATTATAGGGAGGTGGCGGGGAGGTTGGGCTTAACTTTTTTTTGTACAGTATAGAATTGAAATTTTCACCTGATGTTTAATAGTTCAGTTTATTATGCACAAAAATTCTCGAAATGATGTTTGCTTTGTAAGTCACGATTTACCACACATATGGAGATTTGATATTCTAAATTATTTTGCCATGGACAATTGTTCAATAAGTTGCACTTAACCCTTTGAACCCAAGAGGTCGCTTTTTCGGTCCAGGAACATGACACATTCTAATTTTATAAAGTAGGATGGATGTGTGTGTGTGTGGTAGACAAACCAATATTTTCAACATGCATCGTCAATTGCACGTTGAAAATATTAATGGGTCTACCCCTATATAATACAGACTCTTTCACTCGCTGTCATTGAACTGATATGGAAAATACCACTGGGGTTCAAAGGGTTAACACCTAGAAGTCTTTGCATTTCTGGACCTGTACAGCAAATATCCCATCACTGATGTTTTAGACAATAGTGATTATGAAAATTTGTTTAACCCTTTCCCAACATAATGGCCAAACTGGCCAGTGTTATTCACAAAAAATACTATCCAATTTTCATTATTTTTTCATTTTTTATCACAAAAACATAGCTTATGACCCCTCATTGGAACAAGCTCGCTGAGCTCATTCCAGTGATGGGTCATAAGCTATGTTTTTGTAATAAAAAATTAGTTATTCAATTATTTTATTTCCAAGTGTTGTCTGCTTTTCATGTTAGGTAAAGGGTTAACCCAAGTAGTTGTTTATTGTCCAGTGTCGTCTGCCTGAATAGACAGGAATGGGCAGACGACATTAGATGAGAAACACTGGTCACTGGTCTTCATAATCTTATCTTCATTGTTTGTTTTCTGTTTATTATGCCCCTGACCTCCAAAGAAGGAATCAGGGGATCTAGTGGAAACCTCCATCCATCCATCCATCCATCCATCCATCCATCCATCCATCTGTCTGTCCATCTGTTTGTCTGCACAACTGATTTGGATTGTAATATCAAAGCCATCGGTCAGATTTGGATCTCCTTTGGTATGCTGATAGACCCGCATGGGGAACTGACATGCACAAGGAACGGGTTCCGTCCAATAATATTTCCCAGAGTTATGGCCCTTTTTCACTCTTTCGACTTAGAAAATTTGTCTGTCCCACAATACCTTTAAGACTACTTCAAACATGGCTAGGTGTCGGGGACAGTGGCCCACGCTTTTTGTGACCCTTGTTGGACTTTATCGACACTTTCAACAGCCAGCATCATATCATGTAAAGGTAGAGAAAGCCAAAGTATCTGGAGAGAGCCACTGCAGGGCTTATATTTCGTCTAAATTTGTGAGAATTCATTTGGATTCTCGTGAAAATGGTTATGAGAATCCATACCTGCTATGAGTGTCCCAGGATCCCATGACACCACCATGGTTCAACCACTGTTGTATACTGATAACACTTGTCAACCTTTTACCCAACACACCTTTTTAATTTTTAAAACTAAATTTGATAATTTTTAAACAATAAATAATAAATAAATGATAAAATAATTAAATGAACAATATTTACCAATAAAATCTTACAAATATGGCTGTCGTTGGAACCGGCTCAATGAGCCGGTTCCAATGACAGCCATATTTGTGCAATTTTATTGACAAAGTGTCAGGATACTTCAGGTCATGTTAGCCTTCTGTTGGTTAATTTGTTTCCGTTGTGTTAGATAAAGGGTTAAATTGACTCAATTCTATTCACACGAATCCCAGCAGAGGTGCAGCGAGAATCTACATGGATTCTTGTCGGTTTTATTGCGCGAATCTTTGTGCGAATCGATTCTCGGATTCTCGTCGAAATATAAGCCCTGCACTTAGCAGTGGAAAATACTGGTCAGAATCATCTCACTATAAGCAGGCATAAACAAGGTTAGCACTGGCTGAAGACAAGTGTACCACAGACATACTGTATGCATCAGAACATGACACCACCATGCTTCCCTATCTCCTGTTCAATAAACTCACTCTTATTTTCCAGCATTCTGCATTTTAGGGCTGCTTCCATATCATATGTTAGCTTCCAAGAAGTTGTATCTTCCACTTAGGTGCAAATTCACTTTTTGACAAATTCAGAATCTACAGGTCTGATCACATAAGACACACTGGAGCAGAAGTAATTTTTCATGGTGAAATGTGTTTTCTTGGTTTGAAATGTTGACCTGTAATTCCTAATTTTTTCTTCAAAGAACTTTTCAGAAACCTTGTAGTGCCCAATTGGTAGCATACAGTACGTGTAGAGTGGATTGTAACTAAATCACCCGTGGAGTGGAGTTATCACCCAAGCTATAACTTTCAAATTTTGTACATATCAACAAAAAACACAAGCAATGTTTCAGCCAATGGACCTCCGGGTTTAACCCGGAGGTCCATTGGCTGAAACTTTGCTTGTGCTGGTTATGCTTTGCAACAAATTTGCAGTTATTGCTTGGGTGGAATCTCCACTCTGTGGGTGATTTAGTGATAATACACTCTCCACGTACTGTACATAGCTGAGTATTCTGAGGCAAACACCATGTAGATTGTGAACATGCCTTCAAAAAATGCCCCCACCCCACCCCACTCGTGCATAGTTAGTAAGTGGGTGAGTCTGACAAATATTTGCCGCTGCTCTGCAGTTTTCTCTTGTACTCCTGCTGCCTCAACCCATAAGACTGACTGACGGTATATTCCCCCGGCAGAGTTATTAATTTATTGGGGGTTTAATGACACAGTCAAGGTCACCTCATGAGGGACAGTTTTATGGGTGGAGGAAGCTGGTGTACCCAGAGAGTTCCACCGAACAACAGTGAGCAAGTGTCAGAATCCCCAACATACTCCACACAAGCAGGGTTAGCATTGGTTGAGGACAAGTGCAACATAGACATTTAGTACACCTCAGTTCACAGTGCTACATTGCCCCCACATAGGCAATTGGTATGAAGTGCCATGCCCAAGGACACAATGCAGTTTCCCCTGGCGGGGATTGAATAGTAAACCAAAAGGCGATGACAATGCCATTAAATTGCAACAAAATAAAATAGACAGTGTGTTTCAAATATAACAGCATATGTAATCAAGCTTAGGAATAAGAGGCCTGTCATGGTCAGTGACTGGCACAATCAAGCCTGGAAACAGTGGGCCAATTTATCCTTTTCGTACCTCTTCCTGTTCAGGTTTGACATCTTGATTCAGATTGAGGTTCACAGAGGGTAAATTTAGTGATGCTACCCTGCTGTGCTGGGTTCTGTGACCTCACTCTGCAGATGACAGTCTGCTTATTTCTTCGCTTCAGCACAATTTACATATTTGACAGGCACCAATTCACTTGTGCCTGTCATAATGATCAGCCCAATTTCTTGAGATTGATTCAATTTTACACTTCTACACAATTTTTTTTTTCTGAGCTTATTTGTTATTCCAAGTATTGACGAGCATGTTCTGCCATGATGGCTGCAGGGGCACGTTACCTAGATTCCTTTAGCGCAGTCTACAGCTTAAATTGCATTTACGAAGGGATTTCGTTGCAAATTTGCAGGATGGTTCAGTATAATGTCTGGATGAGAACATCTTATTTTGTCTGTGATCAGTCAGCCATGACAGCCACACAGGCACATGACCTAGATTTGTTTAGCATAGACTACAGTTCATCTTTATGAAGCGATTTCATTGTAACTTGGAAGGATAACTTGGTATGATGTCTAGATGAGACTGTCCTATTTTGGTCATGATTAGTCAGCCGTCACTGCCACCTGGTCATAAATCTAGATTCCTTTAGCACTGTTTACAGGTTGTTTTTAAGAAGGGATTTCATTGTAACTTGGGGGAATAACTTGGTATGATATCTAGATGAGACTGTCCTATTTTGGTCATGATCAGTCAACCGTGACTGCCAAACCGTCACATGACCTTGATTCCTTTAGCAAAGTCTATAAGTTATATTTGTGAAGGGATTTCATTGCAACTTGGTAGGATGACTCATTTTGGAATAATTTTACTGTAACTGGTACCTTTGGTTGACATACATTAACTGTGAGGGCCACATTAACCCAGGCCTTAATTAATTCTTTAGTTATCATTATCCTTTTCATCAAACACTACACACAGTCAAGTTAAGCTACAGTGTCATTGACGCCCTCATTAGTATAATTGAAATATGTAACCAATACCTGGGGGACGAGTTCTCTAAAATCAGCAACGTACACATAAAAGATTGGATTAATATGGAATCCACCATCAAGTGACCTTTCAGCCAGATAAACAAACAAACAAACAAACAAACAAACAAACAAACAAACAAACAAACAAACAAACAAACAAACAAATATTTATGTTTCGCTTTATTATAAGATGCATCAAACCAAAAGCTCCATGATCCGATCCCCGCCAGGGGTAACTGCATTATGTCCTTGGGCAAGGCGCTTAATCTCGATTGCCCACTTGGGGGCCACAGTGGCGCTGTGTACTAAGGTGTACTGCACATCGATGGTGATCTTGTCTTCAACCAATTCTAACTCTGCTTGTCTGGAGTTAGTATGTTAAGGAGCCTGACACTTGCTCCGCGCTGCTCGATGGATCTCTTTGGCTACTTCGGCTTCCGCCACCCATAAACTGTCTGACATAAGGTGACCCTGGCTGTTGAAAGTGTCATTAAACTCCAATAAACAATTAAATAACTGTAGGATGTAACAATCAGTGTACTCGATATGAGTCCTCCACATTTTGTGGACAACTTGGTCAAAACTTGACTCTGTTCACTTATCTTCACTACAACATTTTTCGTGCACTGTTAAGAACAAAACCAGGAGCCTGGTGGTTCAGTGGTTAGAGTAGTGAGCTTGAATTCTTTGCATGCTGCCAGCATATACCTGCCGAGGACACAGATTCTCCTGCCACTGAAACAAATATAATTTGGACATGTTTAACCCTTTACCCAACGAATCGCCCGCATCCGCCCTCGTAATATGCAACTTCAGCAGCTGAAAAAATATTATTTTTCGAAAAATTTCAACAAAACCATATCATGTGACCCCTCTTTGGAACGAGCTCGTTGAGCTCGTTCCAAAGAGGGGTCACATGATATGGTGTTGTTGAAATTTGTTGAAACAATTTTAAAAATGGTATTTAAAATAATAAATTTTGAAATCTTCTGTGTTGGGTAAAAGGTTAATCAAATTTCCTCCTGTAAAATAAATCAAGTTTTTAACCAATGGGGGGGGGGTGGGGGGGGGGGTCGCAGTGGCTCAGTTGGTAGAGGTGCAGGCTGCAAGACGAGAGGTTCTTGGTTCAAATCCCACCTGCGGCAACTGCGTTGTGTCCTTGGGCAAGACACTTCACCCCCATTGCCCACGTGGGGGCATGGTGACGTCGTGTACTAAGGGGTACTGCACGTCGACGGTGCACCTGTCTTCAGCCAATGCTAACCCTGCTTGTGTGGAATTGGTATGTTGGGGAGCTGACAGTTGCTCGCCGTTGCTCAGTGGTTCTCTCCAGGTACTCCGGCTTCCTCCACCCGTAAAACCGTCACGGTCATGGTTAGCCATTGTGCAGAAATATGTGACCTTAAACACCAATAAATAAATAAATAATTTAACCAATGATTTCTTGAGTTAAATTTACATACATGTTTTATCAAATCTAGCTTTGAAGGAGCCATGACTAGAATTGATGAAAAATATTTTGAAAACAAGACACTTAATCCCAATTGCCCACATGGGGACATGGTGCCATGATGGTGTCACTGTGTACCAAGGCGTACTGCATGTAAATGGTGCAGTTGCCTTCAACTGATGTTAGCTCAACTAATACAGAGTTATTAAGCTGGAGAGACTGACAGTTGCTCTCTGCTCTGCTGGATTCTCTCCATGTACTCCAGCATCTCCACCTCTCAAACTGTCTGAAAAGATTTAATCTTATTTGTTTTACAAGGACTGGCGAACAAGTTATGCAACTTATATTAATGCCTCTCCTTGGCCCAATGGCACAGCAGGTGTGTGGGATGACCTTTGTAGTGGCAACTTCGTGGCCTCGCTCTTTTCGAATACTACAAAAGGATCTTTAGCCTGCACAGAGTGTGTCTCTCTCCATACAGAGGACAGCCATTTTATGTCCCCACCTGATAGGGCAGTACACTGTGACAGCATCAACCCCATAGTTGATGCTGACAGCAAGTGTGCTGTTCGGACATCTCAAGAGCTTTCCCCAACTGAGGATCAATTCCGGGACCTATGGCATGAGAGACCAGCACACTTATCCACTCGGCCACCACTCTCGGACAAGATGTGACCTTGGTTGTTGAAAGTGTCATCAAATCCCGATGAACAAACAAACAAACAATAATAATTAACCCTTTACCCAACGCAGACGATATCAAAATTTATTATTTTAAATATTATTTTTTTTAATTTTTCAAAAAATTTCAACAAAACCATATCATGTGACGAGCTCGACGAGCTCGTTCCCACGAGGGGTCACATGATATGGTTTTGTTGAATTTTTTTGAAATATAATATTTTTTCAACTGCTGAATTTGCATATTACGCGGGCGGATGCAGGCGATTCGTTGGGTAAAGGGTTAAGGCATAATGCTACTGTAGTTGCTGCCATCTCCTTTTAGTAGTGCCCCGATAGTGGAATATACATGTGAATAACAGTACAGAAAATGGTTGTGGCATTGAAAGAGTTGGTACTGGTAGTATAACCATGATCTACGGATGATTATAAAGTGCTAAAAGCTAATGCGTAGAATTGCATTAATCCATAGTCACGAATTTTATATAAACTCACTTTGTTTATGCATGACAGTGGGATTGTGACTTTGGATATTAATGGAAGAGAAATTATAACCATCACATTACATTACACTGCACTTGTTTGTAAATAATTCTTCAAACAGCTGCTGTTATTCCATTTTACTCTTATTTTATAATTTTACAGTAGCTCAGTGTTTTGCAGTTTATCGGCATTGCCTTATCTCTTGGAATTCTTTAACTCTCTGCAAACTGATGGCAAAATTTCAATCTGTAAATTTCTCCCGTAAGCTGTGTTTTCACAGTTTATTGGCATTGCCTTATCTCTTGGAATTCTTTAACACTCTGCAAACTGATGGCAAAATTTCAATCTGTAAATTTCTCCCGTAATGTAACAAGGAATTTAACACTTTACCCAACATGAAAGGCAGACGACACTTACTAACAAATTTTTTGAACAACTAAATATGTTCATTTTTGTCTCAAAAACATAGCTTATGACTGATCGTTGGACTGAGCTCAATGAGTACTTGTTCACTGGATTATATTTTTACCCTCTGTGAACCTTTTTCTGAATCAAGCTCTCAGGCCTAAACAGAAAGAGGAACCCAGAGGATAAGTTGGTCCACTGTATGGGATAGTATTAGTAAATTCACCCTCTAAAGATCTCATTTTGCAAATTACAGATTGCTTATTTCCAGGCTTCTAGAATCAAACATATCTGATCAAAAGTCCTGAATGCTTTAACCCTTTACCAAACGAATCGCCCGCATCCATCCGCGTAATATGCAAATTGAGCAATTGAAAAAATGTAATTTTTCAAAATATTTCAACAAAACCATATCATGTGACCCCTCATTGGAACGAGCTCATTGAGCTCATTCCAACGAGGGGTCACATGATATGGTTTATTTGAAATTTTTGGAAAAATTAAAAAAAATGATATTTAAAATAATAAATTTTGATATCATCTGCGTTGGGTAAAGGGTTAACCAATGAACCACAGCATCTGATCCGAAGTCCTGAATGCTTTATTCATTGAACCACTGCACTTCTTATTGTCTAAACATAAGTTTTCTATCAACTCTCCTGATCCGAAGTCCTGAATGCTTTAACCAATAAACCACCACTCTTCTTATTGACTAAACATGAGTTTCTATCATCTCCCCTGATCCGAAGTCCTGAATGCTTTAACCAATAAACCACCACTCTTCTTATTGACTAAACATGAGTTTCTATCATCTCCCCTGATCCGAAGTCCTGAATGCTTTAACCAATAAACCACCACTCTTTTTATTGACTAAACATGAGTTTCTATCATCTCCCCTGATCCGAAGTCCTGAATGCTTTAACCAATAAACCACCACTCTTCTTATTGACTAAACATGAATTTCTATCATCTCCCCTGATCCGAAGTCCTGAATGCTTTAACCAATAAACCACCACTCTTCTTATTGACTAAACATATACAGATTATCACCACAGTGTGTGTCTCCAGGAATTCAGATCAAGTCGATTTGTAGGAACAGAATAGTATTTCTACGAGCCTGTTAGGGCGAGTCGAAATGCGATTCTGTGCCTACAACAAGACTTGATCAGAATTTCTGGAGACACACACTGTGGTGATGATAAATTTATTTCACAATATTGACCACAAAATGTGTTATAAAACTATTTTAAGAGGAACTTTTTCACATGCCTTATCGATGGAAAGACGCAAATTAAAAAATAGAATACCGTTCATTGATCTCCATATTGGGGTCAGTGATGATGTTACGCTTCAGACAAAATTACGTCACTGGGATTCACTTTACTGAATACTGTCTTGCGAAGTGGAGCAACTGTGTGTTTCGTCAACATGAATTTGGTTGTTATTTTTGCAATAATTACTGGTGAATTAAATATTCCTCTTGGTGTAAAGGTTTATTATATTTTAAAATATGCCGTTCATCGTTTATTGAGGTGGAGTTTTCCACATTTCATAGCGAAAGCTAATCTTTTAACTTCAAGAGAGAAGCCTCGACTCGAGCATTCAGGAAAATCCCAATAATAGGCTACAAACCA
This sequence comes from Pictodentalium vernedei, assembly GCA_031216915.1. Lineage (NCBI taxonomy): Eukaryota > Metazoa > Mollusca > Scaphopoda > Dentaliida > Dentaliidae > Pictodentalium > Pictodentalium vernedei. The sequence continues at coordinate 399,406,318 of CM062289.1, forward strand.
GCCCAAGATGCCGAAAAGTGCGCATAATTTAACTATTCGTTGAGTTAACTTCCCCAGTGGCATTTTAGCATGCCGTGCATAATAAATACGCTACAGAGCGTTTAGTTGGCAGATACAGCCACACCTAATATTGTTTTCTCTGAAGGGCAAAACACGAAGCGATCGAAAAATGATATTAATGCCATTGTTTTGACAACAGCAGAATCACGCGCTTGTATCAGGGGCCCTTGATACGGATTCGGAACAAGGGCCCAGATACATTAAACTTTAGTTGCGTAACAGTGCAAAAACGCCCCGATTGTGAGATAAAAGTTTTTATCAACTTCCCTGATCTGAAGTCCTGAATGCTTTAATCAATCAACCATCACATTTCTTACTGATCAAACATAAGCTTCTATCAATTCCCATGATCCGAAGTCCTGAATGCTTTAATCAATGAACCAGCACATTTCTTACTGACAAAACATAAGTTTCTATCAACTTTCCTGATCCGAAGCCCTGAATGCTTTAACCAATGAACCACCACATTTCTTTCTGACTAAACATAAGTGTCTATCAACTCCCCTGTGGGAACTCTGGGAAATGGAGGAGTGCTTGTTTACTGCAGTAAGTTCTGCTTTACTTGTTAAAAAGGACCCAAAACCAACACCTGGGGTGGAAGTCGTCTAATCTGGGCAGCATAAGTGTAAACAATTTGGCTAAACTTGTCTTCATACCTATGTTGTGGTCAGTGGCTATGCCAGAACATTTTCACAGGGGGCAAGTTCCCCTTGAAGGGGGAAAGTTAACAAGTGGCCTTTTATGATTGTAGGACCATAGCATTGCATTCAGATACCATAGACATCTGTACAAGTTCCTAAGGCATGAGTAATCGTAGGAGGTTTGTTTATGTTCTGTTCAGGTGGAGTGTGGGGTGGGGTTCTCCTTTTAGAAAAAAAAGATTTGTGTATTCAAATCAGGGTTTGCAAAGTACCATCGGTTCCATTGTTGTCGGTATGGGTACCATACTGGGGTTCAGAACTGAGAACCGGCTTGGTACTGGTGCTGAGAGCTGCACATGGCAGTTGATTCATGTAAACCCTAATCAGTAAAGAGGAGTGAATAGTGATTTTGGGGGTCAAATTCAATCAATAAATGTGTATTATTTAAGCTGAAAAACTGAAAATCTATTTATCTCTATCGACCTACCTGCCACTGGCTGCCAAAAATGCTGATCACAGATTGTCAGAAACACCGAGGGGAGGGGAGGGGGAGGGGGATATACACGGGCAAACTACAAAGCTGTGAACTGTAGGTCTACTACACATGATTTCCAGGTTGCCAAAGTCAGTCACATGCTGTGTCAGATTCTGGTAGTATTTACTGTTTTTAGAACTGGCAAATTTTTATTACTGATTTAAATTTAAAAGCAGAAAAATGCATTTTCGATTCGTTGTTTGCAGCAGTTTTCATCAATGTCTGCAACCCCACATGTTTCGAACTTGGAATCAATGGGCACCCTAATAGTAAGACACAGCAATAAATTGAAGTAGACTATATAGACTTCAACTATCCGACATCCTATAGTCTGTTTCAAACAGGTGGCATGAGTCAGGACTCAGAACAAAACAAACTGTGCCCATGGCCGAAATGGCCCAGACTTGTTTAGGTCAGAATGGTGCAGATAATGAGATTGAACAGCGTCAACAGCCCAATTTTCAAGACAGAATGACCCACATTTATGTATTCACTTCAAATTCAATGGTTCACGTGTGGCTTAGCTGCTTGGAAAACCTTAAAATTTTAGTGAAAATGTTTAATTGACCCCTCCCATCCTTTTGCACATGTAGCATTATTAAATAATAAAATTAAAAATAATAATATTAAAAATAATTATATTGTATTTCTGATCACAAACTAGTTAAATACCTTTCTTTATTACTTTCCAAAGTGTGATTTACTGGGATTTCCGGGTTTGATTATAAACAATAACTTAACAAGTGAATTATGCAATCAACAATTGTGTCATGTATCCGTGCGCGCAAACGAAGATGCTTTGTCATCGGTGTGATGGGGACTTAATTGTTTTTTTTTGTTTTTTTAACCCTTTACCTAACATGAAAAGCAGACGACACTTGCAAAAAAAAATTCTTGAATAACTATTTGCAATTTTTGTCTCAAAAACATAGGTTATGACCCCTCATTGGAACGAGCTCAATGATCCAATGAGGGGTCGTAACCTATGTTTTGGAGACAAAAAATGAAAAAATAATGAAAATTAATTGGCGATTTTTTAGAATAGTGCTGGTCGGTTTTCCATTACGTTAGGTAAAGGGTTAAATAAAATAATTATCGTTAATAATGAAAAGTAATAAACAGAGTAATCGCTTGACTCCACTGGTTATGTGAAATAATTCATTTGAGGCGAGGGACTATATTGTAAAACACTTGTGCACTCGTGTTTGTACAACGTCCCTCACCTCTCATGAATTCTTTCACGTAACCAGTCCAGTCAAGCAATTACTCTCTATATAAACCCTTCTTTCTCGGGTAACTGACATTATCCATACCAAATTACAGTATCAGCCCAAATCAGCTGTGGGATGACTACAAGAAAACATTAATCTCTTAGCTTCTAACTTCTAGGAGGCACGTGGCAGTGTGTCATTAGACAGTTAATACACCCACACATTTCCAGACATGCTATATCAATGACTGTCTAGTCTCTGAAGTTCCAACGTTATGAAAATATTCAATTAACTCTGTAGAATCTGCCTCACTGTCACAGACACAGGTCCAAGAATACCTGACATAGCTTTGACCTTTCAACTTTTGTCAATAAAACCAATGAAATGTGGATATAATTAGAATTAGCAGGAAGAGAGCCTGGTCCAGTAATATCCATATCTGTATGCTTTTACTGACAAATAACAATGAATGTGTTAAAATGAAATATGCATTTGGGTGAGGGTGGGAGCCTAGAAGGAATAAGTTGTATAACATGGAAATTATTGATGTATCGGTCGCGTGCAAAAATCTCCCTGACAAGCATCCAAATCTCACTGAGAGCTCACCAGAATCTCACTGACAGTCACACTCGGAAGTTAGTAGGTCTGGTGTAGATTCCGTCGTGTTACTTGTGTATCACATTCACATATAATAACTATAACTATGAGTACCGGAACCGTCAGTTCTGAAGGATTGGAATCGGTACCGATTAAAAGGCCGAGTACCGCTGGTATCGGAATCGACTCCAGTACCGATTGCAAACCCTGATTCAAATGAAGCCTTTTTGTGACTTTCACAGTGAATTTCCACATTTTATTTTTGATGTTGAACATGAGGGAGCGAGAGTATGATCATAAAACTTTCATATGGACTGTTGGAAGGTATGAAGCTCAGCAGGGATCCAAGTTCATTCAATTGGTTGGAGTCAACAGAGCCAACAGAGATCTCTTCTGCACTTCATAATGCAAAAGACATGCCCCATATTTTGTTGACAAGGTACATGGACATACATGGCAATTAATTATCTGCTTCTGAGCTTGTAAATCATTACTGGATAATTATGTTCATCTGCTGGGTGTGTATGGGAATAAAGAGAAGAAAGACAGTGAGTGTGTCTGTGTGAGGGTGTATGTGTGGGGGGAGGGTGGGTGTATTTGTATTTGGTGGTGAATGGGGAGCAAATGGGGTTAGTATCTATGTTTAGGGAGAAAATGCCTCCTATAGCCCCTCCCACCCATTATGCCCCCCACACCCTATAGTGCCACCACTGATTGAAGTCATGATATGGCCAAAGGTGCTGAAAGTGACCTGAAACATCAATACATAAAAATAAATTGTCAACTCTTTGCCTAACATGACTATCAGGTGATACTTGCAAAACAAATATTCTTGAAGAACTGAAAACAAACATTATGACCTCTCATTGGAATGAGCATTACAAGTTCTGTCCTTTGAGGGGTCACAAGTTTAAATTTGAGAGTCACAAATTGAAAAAAAAAAATAAAATTAGAATTGCGATTTTTGTGACTTTCTCTATCGTATATGGCTGATATGTAAGGTAAAAGGTTAACCCTTTACCCAACGTAACAGCCAAAACCGGCCAGCACTAGTCACAAAAATCGCCGATTAATTTTCATTTTTTGTTTCAAAAACATAGGTTATGACCCCTCTTTGGAACGAGCTCGTCGAGCTCGTTCCAAAGAGGGGTCACAACCTATGTTTTTGAGACAAAAAATATAAAAAATTAGTTATTCAAGAATTTTGTTTGCAAGTGTCGTCGTCTCTTTTCATGTTAGGTAAAGGGTTAGGTGATTTTTTATCATTAGGAGGTGAGATGAAAGAAATAAATCATCATTGATTTAACCTCTGAGATTGATTTCCTGAAAACTGAAAAAGATTCCACAAGTCACTATGAAGAATTAAATTTTCTTTCTATATAATTGATTCAACTTGAAATACTAACAACTGATCATTTAGATCAACATAGGATTTATTGACTCTACTCCATTGTAAATGTTATGAGATATCTATTGAAAATTATCAAAATTGGCCTTTTTAACAAATTAAATTCATCGACAATTTTTCATTTGCTGCCCTGAGAGTGTGTTTTCTCATTTTTTTTTCTACTTCCAGTTCCTGATTACTAGATCATAAATTTTAAATTTTTTTGCTGGAAAAACTAGTATTTTGGCTCATTCAAATGTAATGGAGATCTTCTCATGTTGCTAATGATGAATTTCTATTGAAAAAGGATTGTTCTTTGCTAGCAAATGATGTACATCAGAAAGTTTGCTATCTCAATGCTCCACTGTCACCTCTGGGTATAAAGTGAGTAGGCCTTGAGACAGGTGCAATGTTGGCACAGTGGCTAACATAAGCCCAACGTTATGTGGCCAGGTGGGAGAAAAGATAGTATTATCTCAGCATCTGTTTCCAATACTTTGCATTTTTTATGCTAGAAACAATTTATATCATCCTGAATCTCCGTTCTTGATCATCCATCTCATGCCTTCTCCCCCAGCAAAACTGAAACATAATTCTCTATTTCCCTGTTCTTGATCATCCGCCTCATGCCCCCCCCCCCCCCCCAGCAAAACTCTGGCAAAACTGAAACATAATTTTCTAGTTCTCTTTTCTTGATCATCCACTTCATTCCTCCTCCTCTGGCAAAAGTGAAACATAATTCTCTAGTCCCCTGCCCTTGATCATCCACATCATGCCTCACTCCCCCTCACCCGGCAAAACTGAAACATAATTCTCTAGTTCCCTGTCCTTGATCATCCACCTCATTCCTCCTCCTCTGGCAAAACGGAAACATAATTCTCTATTCCCCGTTCTTTATCATCCACCTCATGCCTCCCCCTCCCCCGGCAAAACTGAAACATAATTCTCTAGTTCCCTGTTCTTGATCATTCACCTCATTCCTCCTCTGGCAAAACTGAAACATAATTCTCTTGTTCTCTGCTCTTGATCATCCACCTCATGCCTCCCTCCCCCTCCCTGGCAAAACTGAAACATAATTCTCTAGTTCCCTGTCCTTGATCATCCACCTCATTCCTCCTCCTCTGGCAGAACTGAAACATAATTCTCTAGTTCCCTGCCCTTGATCATCCACGTCATGCCTCACTCCCCCTCCCTTGGCAAAACTGAAACATAATTCTCTAGTTTCCTGTCCTTGATCATCCACCTCATTCCTCCTCCTCTGGCAAAACTGAAACATAATTCTCTAGTTCCCTGCCCTTGATCATCCACGTCATGCCTCACTCCCCCTCCCTCGGCAAAACTGAAACATAATTCTCTAGTTCCCTGTTCTTGATCATCCACCTCATTCCTCCTCCTCTGGCAAAACTGAAACATAATTCTCTAGTTCCCTGTCCTTGATCATCCACGTCATGCCTCACTCCCCCTCCCTCGGCAAAACTGAAACATAATTCTCTAGTTCCCTGTCCTTGATCATCTACCTCATTCCTCCTCCTCTGGCAAAAGAGAAACATAATTCTCTATTCCCCATTCCTGATCACCCACCTCATGCCTGCCCCGGCAAAACTGAAACATAATTCTCTAGTTCCCTGTTCTTGATCATTCACCTCATTCCTCCTCTGGCAAAAATGAAACATAATTCTCTAGTTTCCTGTTCTTGATCATCCACCTCATGCCTACCCCCCCCCCTCTCCCGGCAAAACTGAAACATAATTCTCTAGTTCCCTGTCCTTGATCATCCACCTCATTCCTCCTCCTCTGGCAAAACTGAAACATAATTCTCTAGTTCCCTGTTCTTGATCATCCACCTCATGCCTCCCTCCCCCTCCCCCGGCAAAACTGAAACATAATTCTCTAGTTCCCTGTCCTTGATCATCCACCTCATTCCTCCTCCTCTGGCAAAACTGAAACATAATTCTCTAGTTCCCTGTCCTTGATCATCCACCTCATTCCTCCTCCTCTGACAAAACTGAAACAATTCTCTAGTTCCCTGTTCTTGATCATTCACCTCATTCCTCCTCTGGCAAAACTGAAACATAATTCTCTAGTTCCCTGTTCTTGATCATCCACCTCATGCCTACCCCCCCCCCTCTCCCGGCAAAACTGAAACATAATTCTCTAGTTCCCTGTCCTTGATCATCCACCTCATTCCTCCTCCTCTGGCAAAACTGAAACATAATTCTCTAGTTCCCTGTCCTTGATCATCCACCTCATTCCTCCTCCTCTGGCAAAACTGAAACATAATTCTCTAGCTCTCTGTCCTTGGTCATCCACCTCATGCCTCACTCCCCCTCCCTCGGCAAAACTGAAACATAATTCTCTAGTTCCCTGTCCTTGATCATCTACCTCATTCCTCCTCCTCTGGCAAAAGAGAAACATAATTCTCTATTCCCCATTCCTGATCACCCACCTCATGCCTCCCCCGGCAAAACTGAAACATAATTCTCTAGTTCCCTGTTCTTGATCATTCACCTCATTCCTCCTCTGGCAAAAATGAAACATAATTCTCTAGTTTCCTGTTCTTGATCATCCACCTCATGCCTCCCTCCCCCTCCCCCTCCCCCGGCAAAACTGAAACATAATTCTCTAGTTCCCTGTCCTTGATCATCCACCTCTTTCCTCCTCCTCTGGCAAAACTGAAACATAATTCTCTAGTTCCCTGTCCTTGATCATCCACGTCATGCCTCACTCCCCCTCCCTCGGCAAAACTGAAACATAATTCTCTAGTTCCCTGTCCTTGATCATCCACATCATGCCTCACTCCCCCTCCCTCGGTAAAACTGAAACATAATTCTCTAGTTCCCTGTCCTTGATCATCCACCTCATTCCTCCTCCTCTGGCAAAACTGAAACATAATTCTCTAGTTCTCTGTCCTTGGTCATCCACCTCATGCCTCACTCCCCCTCCCTCGGCAAAACTGAAACATAATTCTCTAGTTCCCTGTCCTTGATCATCCACGTCATGCCTCACTCCCCCTCCCTCGGCAAAACTGAAACATAATTCTCTAGTTCCCTGTCCTTGATCATCCACCTCATTCCTCCTCCTCTGGCAAAACTGAAACATAATTCTCTAGTTCTCTGTCCTTGGTCATCCACCTCATGCCTCACTCCCCCTCCCTCGGCAAAACTGAAACATAATTCTCTAGTTCCCTGTCCTTGATCATCCACCTCTTTCCTCCTCCTCTGGCAAAACAGAAGCATAATTCTCTATTCCCTGTCCTTGATCATCCACCTCTTTCCTCCTCCTCTGGCAAAACGGAAGCATAATTCTCTATTCCCCGTTGTTGATCATCCACCTCATGCCTTCCCCTCCCCCGGCAAAACTGAAACATAATTCTCTAGTTCCCTGTTCTTGATCATTCACCTCATTCCTCCTCTGGCAAAACTGAAACATAATTCTCTTGTTCCCTGTTCTTGATCATCCACCTCATGCCTCACTCCCCCTCCCCCTCCTCCGGCAAAACTGAAACATAATTCTCTAGTTCCCTGTCCTTGATCATCCACCTCATTCCTCCTCCTCTGACAAAACTGAAACATAATTCTCTAGTTCCCTGTTCTTGATCATTCACCTCATGCCTCACTCCCCCTCCCCCGACAAAACTGAAACAAAATTCTCTAGTTTCCTGTCCTTGATCATCCACCTCATGCCTCCTCTTCTGGCAAAACTGAAACATAATTCTCTAGTTCCCTGTCCTTGATCATCCACCTCATGCCCCCCCCCCCCCTCCCCCAGCAAAACTGAAACATAATTCTCTAGTCCTCTTTCTTGATCATCCACCTCATTCCTCCTACACTGGCAAAACTGAAACATAATTCTCTAGTTCCCTGTTCTTGATCATCCACCTCATGCCTCCTCTGGCCAAACTGAAGCATAATTCTCTAGTTCCCTGCCCTTGATCATCCAGCTCAATCCTCCTCCTCTGGCAAAACGGAAACATATTTCTCTATTTCCTGTCCTTGATCATCCACCTCTTTCCTCCTCCTCTGGCAAAACTGAAACATAATTCTCTAGTTCCCTGTCCTTGATCATCCACCTCATTCCTCCTCCTCTAGCAAAACTGAAACATAATTCTCTAGTTCCCTGCCCTTGATCATCCACCTCATTCCTCCCTCCCCCTCCCCCAGCAAAACTGAAATATAATTCTCTAGTTCCCTGTCCTTGATCATCCACCTCATTCCTCCTCCTCTGGCAAAATGGAAACATAATTCTCTATTCCCCGTTCTTGATCATCCACCTCTTGCCTCCTCCCCTGGCAAAACTTAAACATAATTCTCTAGTTCCCTGTTCTTGATCATTCACCTCATTCCTCCTCTGGCAAAACTGAAACATAATTCTCTTGTTCCCTGTTCTTGATCATCCACCTCATGCCTCCCTCCCCCTCCCCCGGCAAAACTGAAACATAATTCTCTAGTTCCCTGCCCTTGGTCATCCACATCATGCCTCACTCCCCCTCTCCCGGCAAAACTGAAACATAATTCTCTAGTTCCCTGTCCTTGATCATCCACCTCATTCCTCCCTCCCCCTCCTCTGGCAAAACTGAAACATAATTCTCTAGTTCTCTGTCCTTGATCATCCACCTCATTCCTCCTCCTCTGGCAAAACTGAAACATACTTCTCTAGTTCCCTGCCCTTGATCATCCACCTCATGCCTCCCTCCCCCTCCTCTGGCAAAACTGAAACATAATTCTCTAGTTCTCTGTCCTTGATCATCCACCTTATTCCTCCTCCTCTGGCAAAACTGAAACATACTTCTCTAGTTCCCTGCCCTTGATCATCCACCTCATGCCTCCCTCCCCCTCCTCTGGCAAAACTGAAACATAATTCTCTAGTTCTCTGTCCTTGATCATCCACCTCATTCCTCCTCCTCTGGCAAAACTGAAACATACTTCTCTAGTTCCCTGCCCTTGATCATCCACCTCATGCCTCCCTCCCCCTCCCCCTCCCCCGACAAAACTGAAACATAATTCTCTAGTTCCCTGTCCTTGATCATCCACCTCATGCCTCCTCCTCTGGCAAAACTGAAACATAATTCTCTAGTTCCCTGTTCTTGATCATCCACCTCATGCCTCCCTCCCCCTCCCCCGACAAAACTGAAACATAATTCTCTAGTTCCCTGTCCTTGATCATCCACCTCATGCCTCCTCCTCTGGCAAAAGTGAAACATAATTCTCTACTTCCCTGTCCTTGATCATCCACCTCTTTCCTCCTCCTCTGGCAAAACTGAAACATAACTCTCTAGTTCCATGTTCTTGATCATCCACCTCATGCCTCCCCTCCCCCAGCAAAACTGAAACATAATTCTCTAGTTCCCTGTCCTTGGTCATCCACCTCATTCCTCCTCCTCTGGCAAAACTGAAACATAATTCTCTAGTTCCCTGTTCTTGATCATCCACCTCATGCCTCCCTCCCCCTCCCCCGACAAAACTGAAACATAATTCTCTAGTTCCCTGTTCTTGATAATCCACCTCATGCCTCCTCCCTGGTAAAACTGAAACATAATTCTCTAGTTCCCTGTTCTTGATAATCCACCTCATGCCTCCTCCCTGGTAAAACTGAAACATAATTCTCTAGTTCCACATTCTTGATTATCCATCCCATGCCTCCTCCTCTGGCAAAACCATAACATAATTCCTTTAGAATTTGATATTCAGTAAAAAGAGAGAATAAATATCTCATTAAGATCTAGAGACTTTGTATATCAGTCTTTGGATCTCTGTAACTTCATATTAACCCTTCACCTAATAAATTGGAAACATCTTCTCACATACTGTATTTACTCTATGTATTGGGACACTCTATGATTTGGGACACACATTTTTTCCAGAAAACTAGATTTTTTTATGCTCCAAAGTTTGGGACATTCAGGAGATTTGTTTCCAGTTGGCCAGTCACTAGTAGCAGACGACACTCATAGAAAAAATTATTTCGTATATAGTGATGGAAAACGAATCACAAGCAAATTTATTCAGCATCAAATCAAGACCAGGCTGTGTTCTTTTCCCATTTTCTAAGAATTGGGACACCTGTGAAAATAATTATTTTCAGCTGTCCCAATACATAGAGTAAATACGGTAGTTTACAAATTGAGCAGTTGAAAAAACAACTGATTTCAAAGAAAATTTCCTCAAAACCATATCATGTGACTCCTCATTGGAGCAAGCCGGACAAGCTAATTCCAATAAGCGGCCATATGATATGGTATTGTTGAAATTTTGGGAAAAATTTGAAAAAAGCAAATAATTACATTAACATTTTGATATTATGTGCATTGGTTAACCCATTACCTAACGTAACGGCCAAAAGCGGCCAGTGCTATTCTCAACAATCGTCAATTAATTTTCATTATTTTTTCATTTTTCATTTGTTGAGTTCATTCCAATGAGGGGTCATAACCTATGTTTTTGAGACAAAAAATGAAAATAATAGTTATTCAAGAAATTTTTTGCAAGTGTTGTCTGCTTTTCATGTTAGGTAAAGGGTTAAAGGGCTAAAATAATATTGGATAATTTGGTGGATTCCTTCTAGAAATGTTAATTAGGTCCAAGTGATTTCTTATTCACCCAAAATAATTAGTGTAATTCAAGGACTTTTGGCGCCTTGAAACTTGTCTGAATTTGAAGGTATTGGATCCATCCCCACCCCCCCCCCCCCCACCCTCTCCAAGAAGATTTTGCAAAATCGCAGTGCTCTAAGAGTCAATCTGAGGTATTTGAAGCCTCTGTGTGTGTGTGTGTCTCCCTACATTGGAGACCATTTTGTAGCCTCTGTGTGTGTGTATCCCTATATTGGAGACCATTTTGTAGCATCTGTGTGTGTATCCCTATATTGAAGACCATTTTGTAGCCTCTGTGTGTGTGTGTGTGTGTGTGTGTGTGTGTGTGTGTGTGTGTGTGTGTGTGTGTGTGTGTGTGTGTGTGTGTGTGTGTGTGTGTGTGTCCCTATATTGGAGACCATTTTGTAGCCTCTGTGTGTGTGTATTCCTATATTGGAGACCATTTTGTAGCCTCTGTGTGTGTGTATCCCTATATTGGAGACCATTTTGTAGCCTCTGTGTGTCTATCTCTATATTGGAGACCATTTTGTAGCCTCTTAGTGTGTGTATTCCTATATTGGAGACCATTTTGTAGCCTCTGTGTGTGTCTCTCTATACTGGAGACCATTTTGTAGGCTCTGTGTGTGTGTCCCTATATTGGAGACCATTTTGTAGCCTCTGTGTGTGTGTCCCTATATTGGAGACCATTTTGTAGCTTCTGTGTTTCTCTCTCTATATTGGAGACCATTTTGTAGGCTCTGTGTGTGTCTCTTTCTATATTGGAGACCATTTTGTAGCCTCTGTGTGTGTATCCCTATATTGGAGACCATTTTGTAGCCTCTGCGTGTGTCTCTCTCTATATTGGAGACCATTTTGTAGCCTCTGTGTGTGTATCCCTATATTGGAGACCGTTTTGTAGCCTCTGTGTGTGTGTATCCCTATATTGGAGACTGTTTTGTAGCCTGTGTGTGTGTGTATCCCTATATTGGATACCATTTTGTATCCTCTCTGTGTCTCTCTCTATATTGGAGACCATTTTGTAGCCTCTGTGTATGTGTATCCCTATATTGGAGACCATTTTGTAGCCTCTGTGTGTGTGTGTCTATATTGGAGACCATTTTGTAGCCTTTGTGTGTGTGTCCCTATATTGGACACCATTTTGTAGCCTCTGTGTGTGTCTCTCTATATTGGAGACCATTTTGTAGCCTTTGTGTGTGTGTGTCCCTATATTGGAGACCATTTTGTAACTTCTGTGTGTGTGTATCCCTGTATCGGAGACCATTTTGTAGCCTCTGTGTGTGTGTGTCCCTATATTGGAGACCATTTTGTAGCCTCTGTGTGTGTCTCTCTATATTGGAGACCATTTTGTAGCCTCTGTGTGTGTGTATCCCTATATTGGAGACCATTTTTTAGCCTGTGTGTGTGTGTATCCCTATATTGGAGACCATTTTGTAGCCTCTGTGTGTCTATCTCTATATTGGAAACCATTTTGTGGCCTCTGTGTGTGTGTGTCCCTATATTGGAGACCATTTTGTAGCCTCTGTGTGTGTGTCCCTGTATTGGAGACCACTTTGAAGCCTCTGTGTGTGTGTCCCTATATTGGAGACCATTTTAGGGCTCTGTATTATGTGAAAGTTGGGGGTGGGGGGATTGGCAAAACTTTTGTGGGGCCAAGGCTTGTGGCTATGCCCCTCATACTGAGCATTTTCTTTCCATTCTGTGTTGGTGGTCCTGATGATTTTTTGTTTGTTATATTTTGTTATGAATGTACTAATGAGAGAGAAAATATAACTACTCTCTAATATAGATTATTTCTTTTATAATTCTTCCAGCCTTGGTGTAGCTAGAAATCTTGTAATCAATAATAAACTGATTGCCTACATCACAGAAGTTGATGAAAAATAAATGATTGAGTTATTGCCCTTTGTTACTGTTCTTCTCATAAAAATTTGATATTTATTCTCTAACTTATCATTTTTCACTAAATGTTTCTGTGATGTTCAACAATTTCTGAGAAAAACTTTCATATCCTTTGCTATTCATTAATTGGTAGAGTGCTAGAAGCCACTTTCAGGGCTCTACTGAAAAGTGCTGAAAGCCACTTTAGTCCTTTGTATGTATTAGTTCACTGTTTGTTTAGCAGCAGAAAAAGAAATGTTCATAGAAAATTGTTTTGTTATAATTTATTGGAGATTGTCTATAGACAATAAATAGTAACAAAACAATTATTGATGAACAAAATCTAGCTAAACTAAGGCTCCACTTGTTGTAGCTTTAAATCTTTGAAAAAAATACTCATGTTACAAAACACCTTTGAAAAATTATTTAACACTCTACCAGTTAAAATACTGAGATAGCTGTTGTCCATAGTTACTGAAATTTTTAATGTAATTTCAACAGTAGGCTTATTCAACCATTTCAATAAATTTCAGTCTGTTCCTGTATATTAAAAGTGTCCTTAAAAATATAAAATCTGCTTTGATCCTTTAAAATTAATAGAGAAAACTGACAGATATTAACTGTGTTTATTACTTTCCAACATGTGATTTACTGGGATTTCCGGGTTTGATTATAAACGGTAACTTCACAAGTGAATTATGCAATCAGCTATTGTGTCATGTATCTGAGTGCGCAAACGAAGACGCTTTGCCGTGGGTGTAATAGGGACTTCATTGTTTTTTTTTGCTTTTTTTGTAACCCTTTACCTAACATGAAAAGCAGACAACACTTGCAAAAAGAATTCTTGAATAACTATTATTTTCATTTTTTGTCTCAAAAACATAGGTTATGACCCTCATTGGAATGAGCTCGACGAGCTTGTTCCAATGAGAGGTCATAACCTATGTTTTAGAGACAAAAAGTGAAAAAATAATGAAAATTAATTGGCGATTTTCCAAAATAGCACTGGCCTGTTTCAGCCGTTACGTTAGGTAAAGGGTTAAATAATATAATTATTGTTAATAATGAGAAATAATAAACAGAGTAATCGCTTGACTGGACTGGTTATGTAAATTAATTCACTCGAGGTGAGGGGCTATATTGTAAAACACTTGTGCGCATTCGCGCACTCGTGTTTCTACAACGTCCCTCACCTCGCATGAATTATTTCACATAACCAGTCCAGTCAAGCAATTACTCTCTATCTCATTTGAGATGTTTTAATGTTTATGCCACAACATGAACAGTATCAGATTTAAATTTTCAGTGTGTTGCTTCATTTGAATATATGGGGGTGGAGGGGTGGGGTGGCTTGAATGGAAGTATTGTTCCAGGACCCTCTCCCAGAAAATCATGTACATATTGGTGACATAAGAAGTGATATCTGTGAAATTATTGAGCATTAATGAACAACTTGCCTACTAATTCTGTAAAATCACCCAAATCGCACATTAAGCCTACAATGTCGAAACTGACATGTTATTGGGGTAGTCACTAGACACACCTTTAACACTAACTCAGATGATCAGTCACTTGACACAGCTTTAACACTAACTCAGATAATCAGTGACTTAGACACTACTTTAACACTGACTCAGATAATAAGTCACTAGACACTACTTTAATGCAGACACAGATAATCAGTCACTAGACACTACTTTAAAACTGACTCAGATAATCAGTCCATAGACACTACTTTAACACTGACTCAGATAGTCAGTGACTTACACACTACTTTAACTCAGACACAGATAACCAGTCACTGGAGACTACTTTAAAACTGACTCAGATAATCAGTGACTTGGACACCACTTTAACACAGGCACAGATAATCAGTCACTAGACACTACTTTAACACTGACTCAGATAATCAGTCACTAGACACTACTTTAACACAGGCACAGATGATCAGTCACTAGACACTACTTTAACACTGACTCAGATAATCAGTCACTAGACACTACTTTAACACAGACTCAGATAATAAGTCACTTACACACTACTTTAACACTGACTCATATAACCAGTCACTAGGCACTACTTTAGCACTGACTCAGATAATCAGTGATTACACACTACTTTAACACAGACATGGATAATCAGTCACTAGAGACTATTTTAAAACTGACTCAGATAATCAGTGACTCACACACTACTTTAACACAGACACATATAATCAGTCACTAAAGACTACTTTAAAACTGGCTCAGGTAATCAGTCACTAGGCACTACTTTAACACAGACACAGGTAATCAGTCACTAGACACTACTTTAACACAGACACAGATAATCAGTCACTAGATACTACTTTAACACAGACTCAGATACTCAGTCACTAGACACTACTTTAACACTGACTCAGATAATCAGTCACTAGACACTACTTTAACACTGACTCAGATAATCAGTGAATTAGACACTACTTTAACACAGACTCAGATAATATCTGTCACTAGATACTACTTTTACACAAACACATATAATCAGTCACTAGGCACTACTTTAACACTGACTCAGATAATCAGTGACTTAGACACTACTTTAATACAGACTCAGATAATCATTCACTAGACACTACTTTAACACAGACACAGATAACCAGTCACTTGACAGCACTTTAACACTGACTCAGATAATCAGTGAATTAGACACTACTTTAACACAGACTCAGATAATCAGTCACTTGACACTACTTTAACACAGACACAGATAACCAGTCACTAGACACTATTTTAACACAGACTCAGATGATCAGTCACTAGACACTACTTTAACACAGACTCAGATAATCAGAGACTTAGACACTACTTTAACACAGACTCAGATGATCAGTCACTAGACATTACTTTAACACAGACACAGATAACCATTCACTTGACAGCACTTTAACACTGACTCAGATAATCAGTGAATTAGACACTACTTTAACACAGACTCAGATAATCAGTGAATTAGACACTACTTTAACACAGACTCAGATAATCAGTCAGTTGACACTACTTTGACACAGACACAGATAACCAGTCATTAGACACTACTTTAACACAGACTCAGATGATCAGTCACTAGACACTACTTTAACACAGACTCAGATGATCAGTTGCTAGACACTACTTTAACACAGACTCAGATGATCAGTCACTAGACACTACTTTAACACAGACTCAGATGATCAGTTACTAGACATTACTTTAACACAGACTCAGATAATCAGTGACTTAGGCACTACTTTAACACTGACTCAGATGATCAGTCACTAGACACTACTTTAACACAGACTCAGATAATCAGTGACTTAGGCACTACTTTAACACTGACTCAGATGATCAGTCACTAGACACTACTTTAACACAGACTCAGATGATCAGTTACTAGACACTACTTTAACACAGACTCAGATGATCAGTTACTAGACATTACTTTAACACAGACTCAGATAATTAGTGACTTAGGCACTACTTTAACACTGACTCAGATGATCAGTCACTAGACACTACTTTAACACAGACTCAGATAATCAGTGACTTAGGCACTACTTTAACACTGACTCAGATGATCAGTCACTAGACACTACTTGAACACAGACTCAGATGATCAGTTACTAGACATTACTTTAACACAGACTCAGATGATCAGTCACTAGACGCTACTTTAACACAGACTCAGATGATCAGTCACTTGATGCTACTTTAACACAGACTCAGATGATCAGTCACTAGACACTACTTTAACACAGACACAGATAATCAGTCACTAAATGCTACTTTAACACTGACTCAGATAATCAGTGACTCAGAAAAGGAGTTTTTTTAACAAGTAGAATATAAACTTGCAATTATGATGTATGAACACATCAGCCAGGATAATAATTATATGAACATTGTTGAAACTTATTCATTTACTATTTTTAAATACTTTGAGCATTGTTGGTTGGCCTAGAAAGTGAGGGGTTGAAACTCCCCACTGTCCTACCCATTCCTTGTCTCCACATCCCCTGGATTAGGTAAAGTGTGGGGTTGAAACTACCCACTGACCTTGTCATTCCCTGTCTCCACATCCCCTGGATTAGGTGAAGGGTTAATGAGGGATAACTGTATGAAAGAGTTATATAGAGTCTTGGTAATTTAGATAAGTCTTGGTTTTATAATGGCTATTTGTTCTTCATTCAGGGTAGGATTTACAGAGGAGCGCAATTAATTGTTTTTCTTTTAATTGAATAATCCTGTTAATTGTATTTAACCACCAAACCATTGTTGACAAATTGCATATAGTTTATAGAGTAAATGCCTGTTAATTGAATAAAAGATCATTTTAATCTGTCAAAAGAATTAATTCTGCATTCATGGAGTCCGCCCTCCCCCCATATTTATAGACATTTTTTGCCTCAATACATCCAATAGAGGAATATAATCTATTATATCGTATTTTACAGAGCTCAATGAGCTCTGTCAAACCAGATATAATAGAATAAATGCACAGTTTATAACTGGAAGATAAAAAAATTACCTGACTGCTGTTAACTGTATACTCCCGTTAAAAGAATATAGTCCAGTCTTAGGCAGCTATATATACAGCCAAATATTGGACGGAAGGCATGCATACTATTGATGTGCAGCACGTCTTAGCACACTACGCCATCGTGCTCCCACATGGGCAATTGGGATTAATAATAATAATGTAATGTTAACGTCTAGAATCCACCACATTGCTATCTGTGTTCATTCTATGACATTCTCAGCTCAACTCAACGGAGCATACTGTCGGTGCTCCACAGCAGGGCACACCAGACAAGCACCTTAACAGGTCCCTATTTTACACCTAGGTATGGTGGGGATTACACCAGTGGGGGGGGGGGGGGGTCAAGCCTAATGCAATAGTCCAGTCATAGAGAGCTATATATACAGCCAAGCCTAATGCAATAGTCCAGTCTTAGGCAGCTATATATACAGCCAAGCCTAATGCAATAATCCAGTCTTAGGCAGCTATATATACAGCCGAGCCTAATGCAATAGTCCAGTCATAGAGAGCTATATATACAGCCGAGCCTAATGCAATAGTCCAGTCTTAGACAGCTACACATACAGGCGAGCCTTATGCAATAGTCCAGTCTTAGGCAACTATATATACAGCCGAGCCTAATGCAATAGTCCAGTCTTAGGCAGCTATATATACAGCCGAGCCTAATGCAATGGTCCAGTCTCAGGCAGCTATATATACAGCCGAGCCTAATGCAATGGTCCATTCATAGAGAGCTATATATACAGCCGAGCCTAATGCAATAGTCCAGTCTTAGGCAGCTGTATATACAGCCGAGCCTAATGCAATAGTCCAGTCTTAGGCAGCTATATATACAGCCGAGCCTAATGAAATAGTCCAGTCTTAGGCAGCTATATATACAGCCGAGCCTAATGCAATAGTCCAGTCAGAGAGAGCTATATATACAGCCGAGCCGAATGCAATAGTCCAGTCTTAGGCAGCTATATATACAGTCGAGCCGTATGCAATAGTCCAGTGTTAGGCAGCTATATATACAGCCGAGTCTAATGTAATAGTCCAGTCATAGAGAGCTATATATACAGCCGAGCCTAATGCAATAGTCCAGTCTTCGACACCTATATATGCAGCCGAGCCTAATACAATAGTCCAGTCATAGAGAGCTATATATACAGCCGAGCCTAATGTAATAGTCCAGTCATAGAGAGCTATATATACAACCGTGCCTAATGCAATAGTCCAGTCTTAGACACCTATATATACAGCCGAGCCTAATGCAATAGTCCAGTCATAGAGAGCTATATATACAGCCGAGCCTAATGCAATAGTCCAGTCTTAGACACCTATTTATGCAGCCGAGCCTAATGCAATAGTCCAGTCATAGAGAGCTATATATACAGCCGAGCCTAATGCAATAGTCCAGTCTTAGGCAGCTATATATACAGTCGAGTCTTATGCAATAGTCCAGTGTTAGGCAGCTATATATACAGCCGAGCCTAATGTAATAGTCCAGTCATAGAGAGTTATATATACAGCCGAGCCTAATGCAATAGTCCAGTCTTAGACAGCTATATATACAGCTGAGCCTAATGCAATAGTCCAGTCTTAGACAGCTATATATATAGCCGAGCCTAATGCAATTGTCCAGTCTTAGACAGCTATATATACAGCCAAGCCTAATGCAATAGTCCAGTCTTAGACACCTATATATGCAGCCGAGCCTAATGCAATAGTCCAGTCTTAGACAGCTATATATACAGCTGAGCCTAATGCAATAGTCCAGTCTTAGACAGCTATATATACAGCCGAGCCTAATGCAATAGTCCAGTCTTAGACAGCTATATATACAGCCGAGCCTAATGCAATAGTCCAGTCTTAGGCAGCTATATATACAGCTGAGCCCAATGCAATAGTCCAGTCTTAGACAGCTATATATACAGCCGAGCCTAATGCAATAGTCCAGTCTTATACAGCTATATATACAGCCGAGCCTAATGCAATAGTCCAGTCTTAGACAGCTATATATACAGCCGAGCCTAATGCAATAGTCCAGTCTTAGACAGCTGTATATACAGCCGAGCCTAATGCAATAGTCCAGTCTTAGACAGCTATATATACAGCCGAGCCTAATGCAATAGTCCAGTCTTAGACAGCTATATATACAGCCCATTCTAATGCAATAGTTCAGTCTTAGAGAGCTATATATACAGCCGAGCCTAATGCAATAGTCCAGTCTTAGAGGGCTATATATGCAGCCGAGCCTAATGCAATAGTCCAGTCATAGAGAGCTATATATACAGCCGAGTCTAACGCAATAGTCCAGTCTTAGAGAGCTATATATACAGCCGAGCCTAATGCAATAGTCCAGTCTTAGACAGCTATATATACAGCCGAGTCTAACGCAATAGTCCAGTCTTAGAGAGCTATATATACAGCCGAGCCTAATGCAATAGTCCAGTCTTAGACAGCTATATATACAGCCGAGCCTAAACTTAGAACTACTACCAGAGTACTTTAAATATATCTGTGGTACTGATATTAACAACAGTCAGAATTTACCCTTTATGGGCCAATTCATTTCACCCAGGAGTGTAAATCTGTGGGGAGTGGGGGGAGGGAGTGGGAGGAGGGAGGGAGGGTTGATATAATTTCAAGGACCTATGCTTAGACATAAAACTGCATTGTATTCTTGGGCAAGACACTTAACTCTTAACCTGCTGAGTATTTTCAAAATATTTTTCATCAGATTTAGTCATGGCTGCTGTGAAGCAGCCTCGACTAGATTTGATGAAAAATTCATCGAAATTAGACTCGAGAAATGATTGATCAAAAGATCCATTGAATTCAAAGGACGAAAATTTGGTTAAATGTGTCCTAATTATACATATTTTGGTGGCATAGAGATTTTATGTCCTGGGCAGAAATCTCCGCCACCAACATGCAAAGAATTAATCTTGATTGCCCATGGTGGTGCTGTGTACTAAAGCATACTGCATGTTGATGGTGCACTCTGCTTGTGTGTGCAAAGTCTGACAGTTGCCTGCCACTTCTTAGTGGTTCTTTCTAAGTACTCTGGCTTCCTGCACCTGTAAAATCGTCCAACATGATGTGACCCTGGCTGTCTGAAAGTGCCATTAAACTCCAATAAAGCAAAACAATACTCGCTATTGCTCCATGGTTCTCTCCTGGTACTTCACCTTTCTCCACCTCACTGACTTGATATATCTGTGACTGTTGAAAGTGCTGTTAAACCCCAGTAAATAAACAAACAAACTGCATTTGTATGTTACCATCTGGCAAATTCATGTTCCTATAAGAGTAAAATCCTCGCCCTCTTATTGGATGAGAGCTGGCGTGGTTTCTTTTATGTTTACTGCTCCAGTAGCAAATGTTACCATCTTACGTCATCACGCAAAATATTTGGAATGCTGTCGCCCGTTTCGTAATTGCTTCATCAATGGAGTGTCTAGCAAGTCGTTTCATTTTGCTGGATTTTTCACACATGCAGCAGATAGTGTTCCGGATGAAGTGTTGTTTAAATTACAAACCTATTTACGAGGGGAACTGAGATGGAATGAGTTTATCTTGTTTATTGATTGTTTATCCAGTGTCATTGTCATTTATAGACTAAACCTGCGATCGTTAAAAGTTGCCTTGAACAAGCGACTTTTAACAATCACAAGTTTAGTAAATAAGCCTCTCGTGTTTCATGATGTAGGTTTTGGGCTATCGGTAGGGTCGTATCGGAACATATATGTTGTTGTGATAAATTGACGGTAACATGGTCTGAGATTTGTGGCTTGGAGCATATGTTCAACCTTCATGCTTTGCATCTCATTTGAACATAAGCCCCTAGCCACAAACCTCAGACCATGTTACCGTCGATTCATCACAATAGCTTATAAGTTATGGTCAGGCAATCATGGTACCCCATTGCCCCCAACCCCACCCCAATATATAATGATACCTATGAACCTGATTTCACTAGAGCTTCCTTTGTTCAACCCTTTACCCAATGGAGACGATATCAAAATTTATTATTTTAAATAAAATTTTTCAAAATTTTTTAACAAAACCATATGTGACCCCTCATTGGAACGAGCTCAATGAGCTCGTTCCAATGAGGGGTCACAGGATATGGTTTTGTTGAAATATTTTGAAAAATTTAATTTTTACAACTGCTCAATTTACATATTACGCGGGTGGATGCGGGCGATTCGTTGGGTAAAGGGTTAACACATCTGGGCAATACAGTAATTGCCAAATATTGATGTAGTGAAGAGTAATTGATGGATTGGGCTTTGAAAATGTTAAGGACACAAGTGGTAAATACACACATTATTTGACAAGATGAATGATCCTTCAGCTGAGAGGTTCTAGTTTATAAGATGAGATACACTGTAAACAAGTGACTGAAATTTTCTTCTAATTTGTATCAAACGTGTATTATGCACATATTTAAAATTCGAACATACCGAGGTTTACTGAACTTCTTTTAATCAATAACCTTCCATGGTATCATCTGCATGCACTTTGAGAGAGAAATTAATTTCAGAGAAAAAGCAGTCAATTTTCTTCTTCAGTTTGAAGACCTGTCTTTTTAATTCCGTAGATAATGCCACACATATCGACACCGATATCCCCCTCCATTATTGATTCTAACAGAGAATTTGATAAGCCCCCTTGTACAATCCTAATTTTTTCCATCAAACTCGACTTTTATAAATAACATTGTTACTTTTTACTCTTTATTTGCTCTTACGTTATTGCAATTAAATGAAATAACTAACGTTGCTATGGCAACGTCATGCAGCGTATGTAGGATGCTGCAGAATACGCTCTGATAGATAATGTTGTTACTGCTTGGTTTGAAGTTTGCACATTGGTGAACATATGTCTCTATGCCCTTAAAAGGCAGTAATTTATATTGTTGAAATGAGATAGCTTTGAGATATCTTTTAAGCTTTCAAGTATTTTTTTCTAAACACTCAATTTGCCAGTCAAGATATTCCACAACTCAAATGTAAACTTCATTTAACCCTGTTCCTAACACGAAAAGCATATGACATTTGCAAACAACATTCTTGATTAACTAATTGTTTTCATCATTTGCATCAACAACACTGCTTATGACCCCTACCGTATTTACTCTATGTATTGGGACAGCTAAAAATAATTATTTTCACAGGTGTCCCAATTCTTAGAAAATAGGAAAAGAACACAGCCTGGTCTTGATTTGATGCTGAATAAAGTTGTGTGTGATTCATTTTCCATCACTATTTACAAAAATTGTAGTCCAATTTGTTTTAGATTTTCATTTTTTGCTTCCAAAACATAGCTTATGATCCCTCATTGGAACGAGTGCATTGTGCTCGTTCCAATGAAAAATGCGCTCGTTCCAATGAGGGATCATAAGCTATGTTTTGGAAGCAAAAAATGAAAATTTTTAGTTACTCAAGAATTTTTTTTATGAGTGTCGTCTGCTACTAGCAACGGGTCAACTGGAAACAAATCTCCTGAATGTCCCAAACTTTAGAGCCTAAAAAAAATATAGTTTTCTGGAAAAAATGTGTGTCCCAAATCATAGAGTGTCCCAATACATAGAGTAAATACGGTAATTGGAAAAAGCTCAATAATGATGGGTCCTAAGCTATGTTTTTGTGACAAGAAATGAAAAAGTAATGAAAATGAATTTTGTGAATAGCGCTGGCCATTTTTTGCCATCACATGAAGGGTTAACTCTCAAATTTCTGTTGGACTGATAATGATGAGTCAGACTCCAAAATTTAGACAAAATATAATGCTGTCATCACCCATGGAACTGGAAAATGTAAATGGAAATAGGAATTTATAACAGATTAAAGTTTTGTTTGTTTAACTCCTTGATGCTGTTGGCAGATATTCCCCCCATTTCTCTTCCCACTGAAATAGGTATAATTTGAGCATATTTAATCCAATTTCCATCCTGTAAATTGAATGGATGTTTTCTCCAATGATATCTTGAGTCAAACTGCAGATAAATTTTTCATCAAATTAAGTCATGGCTGCTTTACAGGCCAGTGAGGTCTGAGGCCAGTGAGGTCTGTGAACTTTGAGTAAGTAATTGAATTTCTGAAGCCAGGGAGGTCTGTGAACTTCATGTAATTTCTGAGGCCCATGAGGTCTGTGAACTTTGAATAACTTTTGAGGCCAGTGAGGTCTGTGAACTTCGAATAACTTTTGTGCCAGTGAAGTATGTGAACTTTGAATAATTAAATGAATTTCTGAAGCCAGAGAGATCTGTGAACTTCATGTAATTTCTGAGGCCAGTGAGGTCTGTGAACTTCAAATTACTTTTGAGACGACCAGTGAAGTCTGTGAACTTTGAATAGTTTCCGAGGCCAGTGAGGTCTGTGAACTTCATGTAATTTCTGAGGCCAGTGAGGTCTGTGAAAACTTCAAGTAATTTCTGAGGCCAGTGAGGTCTGTGAACTTCAAGTAATTTCAGAGGCCAGTGAGGTCTGTGAACTTCAAGTAATTACTGAGGCCAGAGACATCTGTGAACTTCAAGTAATTACTGAAGCCAGTGAGGTCTTTGAACTTCAAGTAATTTCTGAGGCCAGTGAGGTCTGTGAACTTTGAGTAATTAATTGAATTTCTGAAGCCAGAGAGATCTGTGAACTTCATATAATTTCTGAGGGCAGTGAGGTCTGTGAACTTCAAGTAATTTCTGAGGCCAGTGAGGTCTGTGAACTTTGAGTAATTAACTGAATTTCTGAAGCCAGAGAGGTCTGTGAACTTCATGTAATTTCTGAGGCCAGTGAGGTCTGTGAACTTCAAGTAATTTCTGAGGCCAGTGAGGTCTGTGAACTTTGAGTAATTAATTGAATGTCTGAAGCCAGTGAGGTCTGTGAACTTCAAGTAATTTCTGAGGCCAGTGAGGTCTGTGAACTTTGAGTAATTAATTGAATTTCTGAAGCCAGAGACATCTGTGAACTTCATGTAATTTCTGAGGCCAGTGAGGTCTGTGAACTTCAAGTAATTTCTGAGGCCAATGAGGTCTGTGAACTTTGAGTAATTAACTGAATTTCTGAAGCCAGAGAGGTCTGTGAACTTCGAATAACTTTTGAGGCCAGAGAGGTCTGTGAACTTCATATAATTTCTGAGGCCAATGAGGTCTATGAACTTCAAATAACTTTTGAGGCCAGAGAGGTCTGTGAACTTTGAGGAATTTCTGAGGCCAGTAAGGTCTGTGAACTTTGAGTAATTAATTGAATTTCTGAAGCCAGAGAGGTCTGTGAACTTCATATAATTTCTGAGACCAGTGAGGTCTATGAACTTCGAATAACTTTTGAGGCCAGAGAGGACTGTGAACTTTGAGTAATTTCTGAGGCCATTTCAAGTAATTATGATGTAATTGAATTTTTGCAGCCAGAGAGGTTTGTGAACTTCGCGTAATTTCTGAGGCCAGAGAGATCTGTGAACTTTGAGTAATTGTTTGTGAGAATAATTTTCTGATAGATTGCAATATTTTATTCTTCACTTAACTGTCATTTACTAATTAAGCTGTGTGCAAAATCATTAAACACCACAAGTTTATGCTGTATGAAAATAATTGATAATAGTAATCTCACGTAATAATTTATCTGTTTGAAAGTGTAAATGAAATCTAAAAATCCTAATTCTTGCCTAGCTATGTAAGAATTACACAAACATGAAGAGTATGTGAACATGTTCAGACTCACCAGTTCCAGATGATAATGTTTTATTATTGATGAACATGTTCTTGTCTTTTTAAGACAAATATTTATCTTCTGTAGATGGTATTTCTAGTAACAATAATTCTAGTGTACTTTGTTAAGTGGCATGTACTAAATGTTATGATTTCTGTATTTTTGTTTAATATCTTTTTATCTTGATTTTTTGTTTGATTTTCTGAGATACCAATGTTCAAAGTATTTTCTACCCATCACCCACTTTCTTATTATTCCAATGAATGTGAAGCATTTTCTGTGAGATTTGCTATAAAGTTTCATCTAATACTAATAGAACAGACTCTGTTTTGATATAAAACAAAGTTATTTATGGCAGAATAAGGAAAATTCAACTATTTTTTTTTAAATCAGGGTGCGGGAGTGGGGGGGGGAGAATTTATTTTTTATTTTATTTTTTTAAATTTCCTTTAACTCTTTACCCAACACAGAGAATACTAAAATTTATTATTTTAATTACTATTTTTAGCTCAACTTGACAAAGTCAAGCTGAGCTATTGCCATCACTTCTCGTCCATTGGCGTATGTACGTACGTACGTTAGTACGTACGTCCACAATTTCCTTTGGCACACCTCACAGGTCGCATTTATGATCACATCACTTTGAAACTTGGTATGCTTGTTTGGGAGCCCTCTAGATGGGGGCTATTGATTTTCTTCAATTTCTGTCAAAAAATGTTGCCACGGCCAGCATTCTTAGAACTTAGTTTAGTCAGACCACAATATTTCCCTTTGGCACACCCTACAGGGCACATTTATGATCGGATTGCTTTGAAACCTGGTATGCTTGTTTAGGGTGACCTCTAGATGGGAGCTATCGATTTTCTTCAATTTCTGTCAAAAAATGTTGCCACGGCCAATGTTCTTAGAACTTAGTTTAGTCAGACAACAATATTTCTCTTTGGCACACCCTACAGGGCACATTTATCATTGGATTGCTTTGAAACCTGGTATGCTTGTTTGGGGTGACCTCTAGATGGGAGCTATCGATTTTTTTCCATTTCCGTCAAAAAATGTTGCCGCAGCCAACATTCTTAGAACTTAGTTTAGTCAGAAGACCTCAATATTTCCCTTTGGCACACCCCACAGGGCACATTTATGATCGATTGCTTTCAAACCTGGCATGCTTGTTTGGGGTGACCTCTAGATGGAAGCTATCGATTTTCTTCAATTTGCGTCAAAAAATGTTGTCGTGGCCAACGTTCTTAGAACTTAGTTTAGTCAGACCACAATATTTCCCTTTGGCACACACTACAGGGCACATTTATGATTGGATTTCTTTGAAACCTGGTATGCTTGTTTAGGGTGACCTCTAGATGGGAGCTATCGATTTTTTTCCTTTTCCGTCAAAAAATGTTGCCGCAGCCAATGTTCTTAGAACTTAGTTTAGTCAAAAGACCTCAATATTTCCCTTTGGGACACCCTACAGGGCACATTTATGATCGGATTGCTTTGAAACCTGGCATGCTTGTTTGAGGTGACCTCTAGATGGGAGCTATTGATTTTCTTCTATTTCCGTCAAAAAATGTTGCCACGGCCAATGTTCTTAGAACTTAGTTTAGTCAGAAGACCTCAATATTTCCCTTTGGCATACCCTACAGGGCACATTTATGATCTCATCATTGCTTTGAAACCTGGTATGCTTGTTTGGGGTGACCTCTAGATGGGCGCTATTGATTTTCTTCAATTTCTGTCAAAAAATGTTGCCACGGCCAGCATTCTTAGAACTTAGTTTAGTCAGACCACAATATTTCCCTTTGGCACACCCTACAGGGCACATTTATGATCGGATTGCTTTGAAACCTGGTATGCTTTTTTGGGGAGACCTCTAGATGAGAGCTATCGATTTTTCTTCAATTTCCGTCAAAAAATGTTGCCGCGGCCAACGTTCTTAGAACTTAGTTTAGTCAGAAGACTTCAATATTTCCCTTTGGCACACCCTACAGGGCACATTTATGATTGGATTGCTTTGAAACCTGGTATGCTTGTTTAGGGTGACCTCTAGTTGGGAGCTATCGATTTTCTTCAATTTCTGTCAAAAAATGTTGCCACGGCCAATGTTCTTAGAACCTAGTTTAGTCAGACAACAATATTTCTCTTTGGCACACCCTACAGGGCACATTTATCATTGGATTGCTTTGAAACCTGGTATGCTTGTTTGGGGTGACCTCTAGATGGGAGCTATCGATTTTTTTCCATTTCCGTCAAAAAATGTTGCCGCAGCCAACGTTCTTAGAACTTAGTTTAGTCAGAAGACCTCAATATTTCCCTTTGGCACACCCCACAGGGCACATTTATGATCGATTGCTTTCAAACCTGGCATGCTTGTTTGGGGTGACCTCTAGATGGGAGCTATCGATTTTCTTCAATTTCCGTCAAAAAATGTTGTCGTGGCCAACGTTCTTAGAACTTAGTTTAGTCAGACCACAATATTTCCCTTTGGCACACACTACAGGGCACATTTATGATTGGATTTCTTTGAAACCTGGTATGCTTGTTTAGGGTGACCTCTAGATGGGAGCTATCGATTTTTTTCCTTTTCCGTCAAAAAATGTTGCCGCAGCCAATGTTCTTAGAACTTAGTTTAGTCAAAAGACCTCAATATTTCCCTTTGGGACACCCTACAGGGCACATTTATGATCGGATTGCTTTGAAACCTGGCATGCTTGTTTGAGGTGACCTCTAGATGGGAGCTATTGATTTTCTTCTATTTCCGTCAAAAAATGTTGCCACAGCCAATGTTCTTAGAACTTAGTTTAGTCAGAAGACCTCAATATTTCCCTTTGGCATACCCTACAGGTCACATTTATGATCTCATCATTGCTTTGAAACCTGGTATGCTTGTTTGGGGTGACCTCTAGATGGGAGCTATCGATTTTCTTCAATTTTCGTCAAAAAATGTTGCAGCTGCCAAAATTCTTAGAACTTAGTTTAGTCAGACCTCAATATTTCCCTTTCGCACACCCTACAGGGCACATTTATTAGCTCAACTTGACAAAGTCAAGCTGAGCTATTGCCATCACTTCTCGTCCGTCGGCGTACGTACGTACGTCGTTAGTACGTACATCCACAATTTCCTTTGGCACAGGTCGCATTTATTTTCATTTCCTTTAAAAAATTATTGTCGTTTTCACCAGCCTTTGAATTTACTGCATTTGTGTAGCAACTTATCCCTTTTGCACTCTCTGCAGGGTATATTTATGAATTTCTATAAAACAGAGAGAAAAACATTGCCACAAGCGATGACATTCAAACTTAGTGCATTTGTGCATTAACATCTTCCTTTGGCATGCCTCAGAGGGTGAATTCATTATCAGGTTGTTTTGAAAACTTGTATGCTTATGCAGGATGACAAAGATAGGAGCTATCGATTTTCTTTTTATTTCCATTAAAAAATGTTGCTGTTAGCAACAGTCTTTGAATTTATTGCATTTGTGCATCAACATTCCTCTTTGACATGGCCTACAGGCCACATTTATCAGGATTTTTTTTTAACTTGGTGTGCTCATTGGGCGAGACCTTTAGATAAGAGCTATTGATTAGCATTTATTCCTGTGAAAAAAGTTGCCATTTACAATAACCTCTGAACTTACTACATTTGTGTATCAACATTCTTCCTTTAGCCAGTCTTACAGTTTACAATTATAAATTCAAGGATTACTCTTGATGTTGTGCACACACAATGCTGTTATGTTGAAATTTCACCAAATAACATTGGTACCAATGATCTTCAATTTTGCCATTTCACTTATAACTTACCAAGTTCAAGTTTGTCAAGTTGAGCTACAGTGTCATTGACACTTTCATTTTAAATTTTTCAACAAAATTTCAACAAAACCATATCATGTGACCACTCATTACAACGAGCTCACCGGGCTCATTCCAATGAGGGGTCACATAATATAGTTTTGTTGAAACATTTTGAAAATTTTGTTCATCTGCTCAATTTACAAATTATGCGATTCGTTAGGTAAAGGGTTAACTGGTAGAGTGCTGAATTATTTTTAGTCATGAAAGTTTGTTCTTTGCCATGTTACATTAATTTATGGGAGGGAGAGTGCCTGTAGGCCGTGTGAGCTGTGCCTTACAGTAGGCTATTCCTGCAGGCTGTTTGAGCCATGCCTGTAGGCTATGTGAGCCTAGCCTGTAGACCTTGTGAGCCGTGCCTGTTGGCTGTGTGAGTCATGCCTGTAGGCTGTGTGAGCTGTGCATGTAGACCATGTGAGCCTTGCCTGTAGGCCATGTGAGCTGTGCCTGTAGGCCATGTGAGCCATGCCTGTAGGCTGTGTGAGCCGTGCCTGTAAGCCATGTGTGCTGTGCCTGTAGGCCATGTGAGCCATGCCTGTAGGCCATGTGAGCTGTGCCTGTATGCCGTGTGAGTCGTGCCTGTAGGCTGTGTGAGTCGTGCCTGTAAGCCACGTGAGCTGGGCCTCTAAGCCGTGTGTGCCATGCCTGTAGACCATGTGAGCCATTTGAGCTGTGTCTGTAGGCCATGTGAGCTGTGCCTGTAGGCTGTGTGAGCCATGCCTGTAGGCTGTGTGAGACATGCCTGTAGGCCATGTGAGCCGTGCCTGTAGGCCATGTGAGCTGTGTCTGTAGGCCATGTGAGCTGTGCCTGCAGGCTGTGTGAGTCGTGCCTGTAGGCCATGTCAGCTGTGCCTGTATGCCGTGCCTGTAGGCCATGTGAGCCATGCCTGTAGGTACTCACCCATAAATTGTAACCGTGCCTGTAGGTACTCACCCATAAATTGTAACAAGGAAAATCCATATAGACTAAATAATTTTGGTTCAAAGATAATATAAAGGACATCCACATAGTTTGAAGCCTTTGAGTTGTAGTACCTGCACTTTAAAGTGAAGCCCAAATATGGGCTTCCCGCACTCTACCAGTTAAGTTTATAGAAGTACAGTGGATCCCACTTAATTGGATATATCTCTTAATTCAATAATTGTTAATTGAATATAACTTTCAAACACAAAACCATTTGCCATGCATTCAGTACAAATTTGACCTGGTATTGCTGGTAATTAGGTAATGTAGGATTTAGAGAAAACTCCTGTTAATTGAATAAAAATAATGTCATGTTTCAAGAAATTATCCTGACAGTCACCAAATTCTCCTTTATAGACCTATTTTGCACCAGTACATCCAATCTGTGCCTTTATACTATTATATCTTGTCAAACAAGCAAACAAACAGACAGTAAATAAATAAATGAATAAATAAATAAATAAATAAATAAATCTCTGAAATACAGAAATGTGACCATATCCCTGTTAGTTGAATACTCCGTTTAATTGAATAATTTTCATTTTCAAAGTGGCTATTCAAGTAACTGAGTCCTAGTGTACCATATGTCATATGATATCAAACTAGGTCTGCATGAAGCTGCCATAATTATCATAAATATGATATCATTAAACTAGTTTTATAGGAGGCATGCCATAATTATCATAAATGCACCCATTTTGCCTTTACCTCATATTTACCTTTTTCATAATCTTGTGAAAACTCAATGTTTGCCTCCTCCCCCAATCCCCCCACACCCCAAAAAAACCCAGATTACTCTTGCATTTTAAATAGAAGTACCCCAAAAGTATTGGGAACTTACTCGAAAAAGAAGTTTGAATATTCAAATTAAAATCATGTGATCATATTTTTTCCACCCAAACACCTCAATGGTTGCCTATGGCAAAGTATGCAGTGCTGTTATACCTGTTGGTTCAGCAAACAGAGACAAGGGAGTTAATTTATGGTGATTCTGCAGACTAAAGACATACACAGAATGACACACATTTGTGAATGGGTTAATCTACATGGCCAAGCCAGAAAATAAGCAGACTGACATCTGCAAAATGAGGTCCCCAGAGGGTGAATTTAGTGATGCCACCCTGCACAGCAGGGTGGCATCACTAAATTTACCCTCTGTGAACCTCAATCTGAACCAGGGTCTCAAACCTAAACAGAATGAAGTACCCAGAGGATAAATTGGCCCACTGTATGAGAAGTGTAGAAATACCTCAACAGAATCCCTCTTCTCGACATACTAACTCAAGGAGGGTTGAAGACAAGTGCACCATCGACATGCAGTACGTACACCTTAGTATACAGCACCACTGTACCCCCGTGTGGGTAATATTAGTTACCCCGTGTCTGATCACGTGGTACAGGTTTTTACCTACCCGAAGCCAGCCGTATCTCATGAGGCCGAAGGCTGGCTTCGGGTAGGTAAAAACCTGTACCACGTGATCAGACACGGGGTAACAAAATTTATCTATTGACTTTCCGTTTTAGAAGTGCAGTCTATTTCATGTGTGAACACACACAGCATGAGATCTTTTATCTTCCATTGTTGAGCCATACAGGTTTCTGTGGAATTTTTGTGCAAAAGAGTTTTTGTGAATATATGCCGATATGACTAGTATGAAAAAATTATTGAATTTCTTTTTTTCTTTTTTGTCTCAAAAAACATAGCTTATGAACCCCACATTGGAGGGTACTCGACAAGCTCATTCCAATAAGGGGTCATGAGCTATATTTTGGAGATAAAAAATTAAAATATAATACATGTACACTGTAAAACTGGAATGACGCGTCTTCTATAGGATATGGACAACTTGTAGATTTTGGAACGAGGCTTCCACTGGGTATGGGAAATTTGTCAGTGGCTGGGCGGACGTATTGTGGGTTTCAATGAATATGGTCTCATACCACGTATCTGTCAACCAATCAAATCAAAACTTCACTTTAGTCAATAGATAATGAGGATTAACTCTTAACCCGCTGAGTATTATCAAAATATTTTTTATCAAATCTAGTCATGGCTGCTGTGAAGCAGCCATGACTGGATCTGATGGAAAATTTAACTATATTTAACTCAAGAAATAGGGGGCGAGGTGGCATTGCGGTAACCGGTTCTCGTCAGATCACCGAAGTTAAGCAACGTCGAGCCTGTTTAGTCCTCGAATGGGTGACCATCTGAGCGATCGATTTGGACTCCCACATTGTGTCCTTGGGCAAGTCACTTAACCCTGAATGTCCACATGGATGGCACGATGATGCCGTGTACTAAGGCGTAATGCACTCAACCAATCTAACCCTGCATGTGCTGCAGTGCAGAGTTATGATGTTGGGGAGCTGGCAGCTGCTCGTCGTTGCTCGGTGGTTCTCTCCAGCTGCCAGCTCCCCAATTTTACAGGTGTTTGACAATAACACGCTTAACACAGTTTTTCCATTAACAAGAATGCCATTAACTGATAGAGGACTGGAAGTTTATATTTGGACTTTATTCTGTAGTTTATAAGTACATCAGCTTATAGGCTTTCATTTTCTGTGCATGTGCTTCTTAATATTTTTATAGTAAAATTATTCTATCATTCTATCATCAGGAATTTGCCTTGAAACTATTTATGGGAAATAATTCAACATTCTATCAGTTAACCCTTTATCCAACACATACAAAATTAAAATTTATTATTTTAAACTTTTTATTCAAATTTGTCACTAAATCTCAACAAAACCATATCATGTGACCCCTTATTGAAATGAGCTTAACAAGCTGAGGTCATATAATAAGTGGATAATTTCTTATCAACTGCTCAATTTGTAACTTACTCTAGGGGTGGGGGTAGGGGGATGTGGCTGGTTTGTTAGGTAAAGGGTTAAGTGTGATCTGCTGGAGTGCATAGGCTCCTAACTGCAAATTTGTATTAAAGGAAAAGTAATTGATTTTGTGTTTGAAAATATTTGTACTAAACCTGGACTTTCAGATATTCAGTATCCGATTAAGTGTGATCTTCTCTTTTTCATTTTTCTGATGTATTTTGCTGCTCCTCCCTGCTATTATGTCATGCACATGCAAAAATTTAATAGTGCATTTGTGCAAGTCGTTTTCAATTTAAACTGCAGTCGTCAATTTTTGGTGTCAGAAATGTAGGCAGAAAAGGAATTACTTGTGTGAATTATTTATTACTTCGTGAAACTGTTACTTAGCAATGCTGATGCAGAGAGAAATGCAATCTGCCGTAAATTCTGAGGGTAATTTATGATGCGCATTGTTTGACTAAGTGAACATAAAATTTTCTTTCTTTCCGATATTTATAATCTAATGATTATTTTCTCTCCCAAACCCACAGATTGTTTATGAGACTTCTGCAATCGTTTGACTATCAAATACTCTGTCTTGTGATAGTTTAAACATTTACGAAGCCAATATGAGTGTTTCTGCATTCATATCTGATCAGATAAATGGAATCCTCAGCAACCCATTTTTGTTTTTGAAAAATTTATTTGGTTTGAAGTGTGAAATCTAGATACTTAACTGATAGAGTGCTAAATTATTTTTCAAAGGTCATTTGTAACGTATATTTCTAAGGCTTCAAATTCAGTGGATATGCTTCATATTATCTTTGAAGTGAAATTATTTAGTCTCTATGGATATGCCTTGTTATAATTTATGGGAGAGTGCCTCTTGGCACTTTCCCATAAATTATAACAAGGCAAAGACATTTGAAAACATTTTGGTGACCAAAAATAATTTAGCACTCTACCAAATGAAGTGCCGGTGATTTGTGTATTGCTCTCTCGGCTGTGCCTGTGTGTGTGTCTAGGGATGGGGGTGCATGGTATGGTCTGTTTAACCAATTTTGTGAGAACCTAGACAATAGTGTTCGGATCCCCACAAGAACTTCCTTTGTTTTCTCCAAGTCCTCACAAAGAAAACAATGGGTTATTGTTTGTCTTCTCAAATTTGTGGAACTTGTTTGTCACAGAAAACAAAAAGAGAAAAACAACAAGTCCACACAAAAGTAATTAAACAAGACACTCTGTGTGTGTGTGTGTGTTATTAAGTTTATGTGTGAGGTGTGTGTGTGTGGGTGTGTTAGGGGTGTGTTTGTGTGTGTGTGGTGTGTATGGGGGTGTGTTATGTGGGTGTGAGATTGGGGGAATGTGTGTTAGAGGTGTGTGGGTGTGTTATTATGTTTGTGTGTGAGGTGGGTGTGTTATGTGTGTGTGTGAGGTGTGTTATGTGTGTGTTTGGTGTGTATGTGTGGGTGGGTGGGTGTGTTATGTGTGTGTGAGAAGTGTGTCTGTGTGGGGGATGTTATTATGTGTGTGTGGGGGGAGTGTTATGTGTGTGTGAGGTGTGTATGTGGGTGAGAGTGTTATTATGTGTGGGTGAGAGGTATGTTTAACCAATAGTGTGAGTACCTAAACAATAGAGTTAAGTTCCTTCAAAGATTTCCCTTTGTGTTAAGGGTTGGTTGTTCACACATTTTTGTAAGGACTTGTTTGTCACCAAGAACAAAAGAAAAACAAAAGGTCCCCACCAAGAACTAAAGAAAAAATAAAAGGTCCCCACCAAGAACAAAAGAAAAAAGAAAAGGTCCCCACCAAAAACAAAAGAAGAACAAAAGGTCCCACCAAGAACTAAAGAAAAGCAAAAGGTTCCCACCAAGAACAAAAGAAAAACATAAGGTCTCCACCAAGAACAAAAGAAAAGGACCCCACCAAAAATAAAAGAAAAACAAAAGGTCCCACCAAGAACTAAAGAAAAGCAAAAGGTCCCCACCAAGAACAAAAGAAAAACATAAGGTCTCCACCAAGAACAAAAGAAAAATGAAAAGGTCCCCACCAAGAACAAAAGAAAAAAGAAAAGGTCTCCACCAAGAACAAAAGAAAAAGAAAAGGTCTCCACCAAGAACAAAAGAAAAAGAAAAGGTCCCCACCAAGAACTAAAGAAAAAAGAAAAGGTCCCCACCAAGAACTAAAGAAAAACAAAAGTCACCACTAAGAACTAAAGAAAAATGAAAAGGTCCCCACCAAGAACTAAAGAAAAAAGAAAAGGTCTCCACCAAGAACAAAAGAAAAATGAAAAGGTCCCCACCAAGAACTAAAGAAAAAAGAAAAGGTCCCCACCAAGAACTAAAGAAAAACAAAAGTCACCACTAAGAACTAAAGAAAAACAAAAGGTCCCCACCAAGAACTAAAGAAAAACAAAAAGTTCCCACCAAGAACAAAAGAAAAACAAAAGATTCCCAACAAGAACTAAAGAAAAACAAAAAGTTCCCACCAAGAACAAAAGAAAAACAAAAGATTCCCAACAAGAACTAAAGAAAAACAAAAAGTCCCCACCAAGAATTAAAGAAAAACAAAAGGTCCCCACCAAGAACAAAAGAAAAACAAAATGTCCCCACCAAGAACAATAGAAAAACAAAAGGTCCCCACCAAGAACAAAAGAAAAAAATAGGTCCCTACAAAGAACAAAAGAAAAACAAAAGGTCCCCACCAAGAACAAAAGAATAAACTAAAGGTCCCTACCAAGAACAGAAGAAAAACGAAAGGTCCCCACCAAGAACTAAAGAAAAACAAAAGGTCCCCACCAATAACAAAAGAAAAACAAAAGGTCCCACAAAGTCAGTTAACACTCTCCTCACTGATGTCAAGATACTCAAATTTCAGGCTCCAGATTTTCCCATGATACAACGAGAAATTTAACCAATTCAGATTTGTTTAACAGAGCTAAATTTACAGCTTGAAATCAAGCATTTTGCATTTTAGACATCCATTCTCCCAAAAATATTATTCCAAGTTGAGAGAAGGAACAACCTCTTCCAGTACACCTCCCTGCATTGCAGCGATAATTTATGTTGGAAATGTTTTGGTGTCATCCCTTTTAATGCACCCACACCATCTTTACTACTGTTGGAAACAACATTAGTGACCATGAACACTCACCTCCCTTCTCACTACCCAACTCTTCATCAAAATCAAAATCAAAAATGGTAAATTCCGAACTTTTGTTTGATGATTTTTACACACACATACCCAATCTTGTGAAACCCTTTTTTGCACACTGATATCAAAATACCAAAATTCTCATTCAAGCAATATTTTCTTTTTATTTATTTATTTATTGGGATTTAACCTTTTACCTAACATGAAAAGCAGACGACACTTGCAAACAAAATTCTTGAATAATTAATTTTTTTCATTTTTGTCTCAAAAACATAGGTTATGACCCCTCATTGGAATGTGCTCGATGAGCTCGTTCCATTGAGGGGTTATAACCTATGTTTTTGAGACAAAAAATGAAAAAAATAATGAAAATTAATTGGCAATTTTTGTGACTAGCACTGGCCGGTTTTGGCCATTACGTAAAGTAAAGGGTTAATGACACTTTTGACAGCCAGGGTCACCTCATGTCAGACAGTTTTACTGGTGGTGTAAGCTGCAGTACCTGGAGAGAACCACTGAACAGTGGCGAGCAACTGTCAGACTCCCCAACATACTGACTCCACACAAGCAGGGTTAGCATTGGTTGAAGACAAGCGCCCCATCTGTTGACATGCAGTATGCCTTAGTTCTCAGCGTCACCATGTCCCCACGTGTGCTATCAGGATTAAGGGCCTTGCCCAAGGACACAACACACTTAACTCTTAGCCTGCTGAGTATTTTCAAGATATTTTTCATCAAATCTAGTCATGGCTGCTATGAAGCAGCCATGACTAGATTTGTTGAAAAATTAATCTTAGTATAACACAAGAAATCATTGGCGAAAAAGCCATTCAATTTGCAGGGGGAAAATGTGATTAAATATGCCCAAATTATGTTGATTTCAAGGACAAGAAAAACTCTGTGCTGGGCAGGAATATCCTCCAGAAGCATGCAAAGAGTTAAATATTTTATTTTTATTTTCTACTGATGTGAATGAACTTATGGGCTGTCATTAGCAAACTTTCAGCTTATAGACCACAACATTACTAATTTTAATTTTTCCAGAAGAGACAGATTATGAAACTGGTTATTTTTTATAGGTTGTTATTTGTATTTTTTCAGGTTTGTAATAGTTTGATAGATATATTGTTAGAACAGTCAGACTTACCTCTATTTTCCGATCTCACAAACGCTGTTGATGTAATTGCTGCTCCAGAAACTACAATTCTTCAGGTATCATTTAATTATTCAATATTTACATATAGTGCTACATTGTCATTAACCCTCTGTACTCTGGTGTCAGAATCAAGCCTGAAAATAAGCGGTCTGACATTTGCAGAATGAGGTCCCCCACAGGTGAATTTGATGATGCTATCCCATGCAGAGGGCCAATTTATCCTCTGGGTACCTCTTTTTACTAAGTTTTGAGACCCTGATTCAGATTGAGGTTCACAGAGAGTAATTTAGTAATGCTACCCTGCTGTGCAAGGTAGCATCACAAAATTCACCCTCTGGGGACCTCATTTTGCAGATGACAGTCTGCTTATTTTCTGGCTTGGTCAAAATGCCAAATGTTTTCAGCAGCAAATATTTCCAATGATGCAGTTCGATATTTAACCAAATATACCTTGTTTATCAGAGCTCTGTCAAACAAGATATAATTGGTTAAATTCATTGTTAAACAACATAATAACAGAGTGATTGGGGAAAATTCTGCTGTAGTTCCATAGTTTCAGGGGTTAACCATTTTTTGTGCAAAAATTTTTTCTAGCATCAGACTAAACCTGTTATTTTTTCTGTAGTATTGGTATTTAAAGCTTCATAGCTTCAGAGTGAGTGAATTAAGTAATGAATGAAATGATGCAGAATCATCATGTTTCGAGTGAGACAAGTGAGAGTTGAGATCTAGTATGTAAGCAATTGTAATTCATCAGTTAAATTCGACCTCGTTGTCAAGCCAGAAAATAAGCAGACTGCCATCTGCAAAATGAGGTCCCCAGAGGGTGAATTTAGTGATGCTACCCTGCATAGCAGGGTAGCATCACTAAATTTACCCTCTGTGAACCTCAATCTGAATCAGGGTCTCAAACCTAAACAGAAAGAGGAACCTAGAGGATAAATTGGCCCACTGCATGGGATAGCATCATCAAATTCACCCCCTGGGGGACCTCATTTTGTAAATGTCAGACTGCTTATTTTCAGGCCTGCTCGTTGTTCTTTCTGAACCCATACTTTGATTGTCTGAGAGCCAGTCGGATCTGTGCTCTAATCTCAGGTAAATTCACTCTTACTGTCTCAATTTGCTGGAAGCAAATCAATTAGAACATGTCTGTATCCACGCTACGCACAAGCAACAGTGCTAAACTGCTCATATCACAGATGATATGATATGATATGATATTTTATTCAACAGTACACATTATACAATTCAATGGTGACGGTGTTACACAAAATATTACTACAGTTTTAATGTATACTGTTAGAAAATGGCATAGCCAGATTGGCCGTCTACCTGCCATTTCCTCAGGGAAAAAAGAAAATCGTACGGCTCTATATGGTTTCAAACAGACTGTGACAGATGTTTCAGTAAGTGATTATATTAGTAACTGTTATGGGTTAGAATGGTAATTTTTGTACCTCACTCACCCAGCGTGCTGGAAGGAATTACTAACGCTATTA
The DNA here is from genome assembly GCA_031216915.1 of Pictodentalium vernedei. NCBI lineage: Eukaryota > Metazoa > Mollusca > Scaphopoda > Dentaliida > Dentaliidae > Pictodentalium > Pictodentalium vernedei. The sequence goes on from CM062289.1 coordinate 399,444,896, forward strand.
AAACTCTTACTTTTAAAATGGTGTTATTTTTTAATTTCACTCCTTCAAAGCACTGCCAATGATGCCCCGTCGAAGCGAGCTTATGGCTCTCGCTTCGATGAGGGGTCACAAGCTATGCCGCAAAAGCAAATAATTAACTTGTTTAGTTATAATTGTTCACAGCCTATGCTGGGCAATGGGTTAATTTGAAAAAGTTTGTTGGTGAAATGTTTCGTAACAACTACGGTGCTGACAACTGTTTTATTGAAATGAGTCAATTGCTCCGTCCGTGCATTACAGATTCTAGACGCGCGAACAAAGCAATGGGCCCCTCCAAAATGGATGAGAAAATCAGGCATAATTACTGTATAGTGGGTATTTTATGCATATATATACTTACTCTGATCGAACACACTGCGGAGTTGTTTTCTATGTCAATGGTTGTCAGCATCCATGCTTCAAAGTACACCTTGTAAATTCGATCATGGCAAATAGACCAAGATCGAAAATGACATTTTTTTTTTATTGTTTTTCTTCAAATAACAGGGGTATGGAGAATTTTTTTCACTTCTAATGATGACAGGAATTATAATGGAGGTAAATGTCTCTTGTTTCGTTAGACATTTATGAATTTGACTATGGAAAACAATTTATTAACTCAACCCTTTGGTGCTCGTTAACAAATGGTCCCGAATGTCTAACTCAACAAAAGACGTTTAACTCCTAAACATTTTATTGTTAAATTTATCAAACAAGAGTACTGCCAGGCATGGTTGAATACGCCCGTTAGCCATTTTGAATTTTACTGCCGCAAAATACCAAAAAATGTTAATAGATGGTCAAAATCCAAGTTGAAGAAGGGCCATCCATCAGGAGACATTCCTCACCTACAGCCTCTGCATGTGGACATACAATCAGAATGAGAACTTCATCCATGTACTGTTGTCCATTCAAGGTGCCATCCTGTATGATGTGGAGGTCAGTATAGTCATCCAAACAGGCCTGAAAATAAGCAGCCTGACATTTGCAGAATGAGGTCCCCAGCAGGTGAATTTGATGATGCTGTCCCATACAGTGGGCCAATTTATCCTCTGGGTACCTCTTTCTGTTTAGTTTTGAGACCCTGATTCAGATTGAGGTTCACAGAGGGTAAATTTTGTGATGCTTCCCTGCTATGCAGGGTAGCATCACTAAATTCACCTTCTGGGGACCTTATTTTGCAGATGACAGTCTGCTTATTTTCTGGCGTGCATCCAAACTCATCCAGCCCCAAACCATTGTTCTTGACCCATGGCATCAGAAAACTTATTGCATCGTCTCCACACACGAAAATGTCTTATCAAGGAAATCTAGACAAAATCCAGACTCGTCAGTAAAGAGAACGTTCGCCCATTGGCACAGTGTCCATGTGATGTGTTCTCTGCATAACACCCACTGATATCTCCATGTCTGGGCTTCAGAGGAATGTGCCAGCGGATGTTCATGCAATCTGTTAGTCTGCCTCAAAATTCTGTTATCCACTGCATTTTGGAGGATATTCTGGAGGATTGTGGCATTTATGGTTCAATTCCAAGTGGCAGTGGTGACAAGGTAACTGTTCTGTCGGTATTATAACCCACTGATGACCACCACCATGCCTCCGCCAAGCACTCCTATGTGTCTGGAAATGGTTCCAGGCCCTGAATACAGCACTCTGTGCAGCCACCTAGGTCTTTGAGATCACAGACTCAAGCATTCACACCCCTCTGAATAGTTCCTTGGGACTAAAATGATGTTTGGTGCGAATTATAAACGTGACCAAAGTGACAAAGAGCATGTACAAGGCTCATTTTATTGTCCCAGTCGAGGTATCACCCCGATTTTGAGAAAGCCATTGTTCCTGCTCCCATCACGAATAAATCTCAATCTCTTCATTGAGAAATTTTCACTGCGCAATCATCCTGGAGGCAGACCTGGCGGCATATGGTTGTCAAACAATCATCAAAGTAAGCCATGGTAGACTGAAACCGGCAATAATTATTGAAATATACAAAAATATGATGATTATATGGGTTATCCTTAGCGAAATGGGAGTAGTATATATCTGGGTAGTGAGTAGAATATATCTGGGTAGTGGGTAGTATATATCTGGGTAGTGAGTAGTATATATCTGGGTAGTGAGTAGTATATATCTGGGTTGTGAGTAGTATATATCTGGGTAGTGAGTAGTATATATCTGGGTAGTGAGTAGTATATATCTGGGTTGTGAGTAGTATATATCTGGGTAGTGAATAGTATATATCTGGGTAGTGAGTAGTATATATCTGGGTTGTGAGTAGTATATATCTGGGTAGTGAGTAGTATATATCTGGGTAGTGAGTAGTATATATCTGGGTTGTGAGTAGTATATATCTGGGTAGTGAGTAGTATATATCTGGGTAGTGAGTAGTATATATCTGGGTATTGAGTTTTTATAGAGTAGTATATATCTGGGTAGTGAGCTTTTATAGAGTAGTATATATCTGGGTAGTGAGCTTTTATAGAGTAGTATATATCTGGGTAGTGAGTTTTTATAGAGTAGTATATATCTGGGTAGTGAGTAGTATATATCTGGGTATTGAGTTTTTATAGAGTAGTATATATCTGGGTAGTGAGTTTTTATAGAGTAGTATATATCTGGGTAGTGAGTTTTTATAGAGTAGTATATATCTGGGTAGTGAGTTTTTATAGAGTAGTATATATCTGGGTATTGAGTTTTTATAGAGTAGTATATATCTGGGTAGTGAGTAGTATATATCTGGGTATTGAGTTTTTATAGAGTAGTATATATCTGGGTAGTGAGCTTTTATAGAGTAGTATATATCTGGGTAGTGAGTTTTTATAGAGTTGTATATATCTGGGTAGTGAGCTTTTATAGAGTAGTATATATCTGGGTATTCAGTTTTTATAGAGTAGTATATATCTGGGTAGTGAGTTTTTATAGAGTAGTATATATCTGGGTAGTGAGTTTTTATAGAGTTGTATATATAGACAATAAACATATAGTGTGTTTTTATATCTGTGTTATACAACGAGTTGAAATATGGTTTATTTTTTCGAGGCTTTGCCGAGAAAAAATAAACCATATTTCAACGAGTTGTATAACACAGATATAAAAACACACTATATGTTTATTGTTTTTATCTGATAACAAACAGACACCCGTCTTGTGCGTCTACCCGACTTATATATGCTTCCCACGGGCCTCCAAAGAAAACCAGTCTACGAGACAAAAGAAATAGGACAAGACGCATAGAGTTGTGTCCCTTACATGACAAAATCGATGACGGCGATTGTAAAGTGCGATTGCACTTCTTGCATCATGTAACTGCGCTGGAACAAAATAAATTTCAGCTATTTTATTAACAGTAACAAAACGGTGTTTCAGTAGAGTTATTCTTTTTTTGACATAGTTCCAGTTTTCTTCCGTGTTTTATGCTGTAGTCCCAATATAAGAAATAATTTTGCGTTTGTTTACAATTTTTACGAAGTGTTTTTTTTTCAGGTAGAGCAGACGAACTTTTAATTAGCGCAGTTCCGCGAGTACTTTTGATCGAGGTCGTGACTATAAATAGTTCGCAGTCGCCGCATACTAATTACTATTAACATTCAAGTAATTTCTACAATGTTTTGAAGCAAAATTTTAGGTTGCCTTTATTGAAGCAAAATAAATAAGAAATTACACCATCAGAGGATTTTGACAAAGTGCAATAAGCGTACAATTAAAACCTGCCCTGTGATATAACGATGTTTCATGAATGAATGAATGAAAATGGAATTGAAAGAGGTCAGAGGTCGTTCGCATAAATTATAATTATATACAACACCCGTTGTATATACTTCAGGTATATACAACGGTTGTTATACTCTATGGTTATCAGATAAATCTGGGTATTGAGTTTTTATAGAGAAGTATATATCTGGGTAGTGAGTTTTTATAGAGTAGTATATATCTGGGTAGTGAGTTTTTATAGAGTAGTATATATCTGGGTAGTGAGTTTTTATAGAGTAGTATATATCTGGGTAGTGAGTTTTTATAGAGTAGTATATATCTGGGTAGTGAGTTTTTATAGAGTAGTATATATCTGGGTAGTGAGTTTTTATAGAGTAGTATATATCTGGGTAGTGGGGTTTTATAGAGTAGTATATATCTGGGTAGTGGGGTTTTATAGAGAAGTATATATCTGGGTAGTGAGGTTTTATAGAGTAGTATATATCTGGGTAGTGAGTTTTTATAGAGTAGTATATATCTGGGTAGTGAGTTTTTATAGAGTAGTATATATCTGGGTAGTGAGTTTTTATAGAGTAGTATATATCTGGGTAGTGAGTTTTTATAGAGTAGTATATATCTGGGTAGTGAGTTTTTATAGAGTAGTATATATCTGGGTAGTGAGTTTTTATAGAGTAGTATATATCTGGGTAGTGGGTTTTTATAGAGTAGTATATATCTGGGTAGTGAGTAGTATATATCTGGGTAGTGAGTAGTATATATCTGGGTAGTGAGTTTTTATAGAGTAGTATATATCTGGGTAGTGAGTTTTTATAGAGTAGTATATATCTGGGTAGTGAGTAGTATATATCTGGGTAGTGAGTAGTATTTATCTGGGTAGTGAGTAGTATAGTATCTGGGTATTCAGTTTTTATAGAGTAGTATATATCTGGGTACTGAGTTTTTATAGAGTAGTATGTATCTGGGTAGTGAGTTTCTATAGACATCAGGTCCTGGATTCTGAAATTCTTTGGGTTGTTCATGGTAGTGTTAGCCTGTATGAAAATTGTAATAGTCATTGAAAATTGTGGTCAAATTCCTTGAAAAATGATTAAATAGTGCTTGAATTTAATTCTCTCTTATCAGTAGGAACCCTGTTATCCGAAATAGCGGTGATGTAACTTAAATCTTTCATGTTTTGTGGATGTGTTCTGTCGATGCTGTTCTGTCGATGCTGTTCTGTTGATGTGTTCTGTTGATGCTGTTCTGTTGATGTGTTCTGTTGATGTGTTCTGGCGATGCTGTTCTGTTGATGTGTTTTGTTGATGTGTTCTGGCGATGCTGTTCTGTTGATGTGTTCTGTTGATGTGTTCTGTTGATGCTGTTCTGTTGTTGTGTTGTGTTGATGCTGTTCTGTTGATGTGTTCTGTCGATGCCATTCTGTTGATGTGTTCTGTCGATGCTGTTCTGTTGATGTGTTCTGTTGATGCTGTTCTGTTGATGTGTTCTGTTGATACTGTTCTGTTGATGTGTTCTGTTGATGTGTTCTATCGATGCTGTTCTGTTGATGTGTTCTGTTGATGCTGTTCTGTTGATGTGTTCTGTCGATGCTGTTCTATTATGTGTTCTGTCGGTGCTGTTCTGTTGATGTGTTCTGTTGATTCTGTTCTGTTGATGTGTTCTGTTGATACTGTTCTGTTGATACTGTTCTGTTGATGTGTTCTGTCGATGCTGCTCTGTTGATGTGTTCTGTCAATGCTGTTCTGTTGATGTGTTCTGTCGATGCTGTTCTATTGATGTGTTCTGTCAGTGCTGTTCTGTTGATGTGTTCTGTTGATGCTGTTCTGTTGATACTGGTCTGTTGATGTGTTCTGTCGATGCTGTTCTGTTGATGTGTTCTGTTGATGCTGCTCTGTTGATGTGTTCTGTCGATGCTGTTCTATTGATGTGTTCTGTCGGTGCTGTTCTGTTGATGCTGTCCTGTTGATGTGTTCTGTTGATGCTGTTCTGTTGATGTGTTCTGTCGATGCTGTTCTATTGATGTGTTCTGTCGGTGCTGTTCTGTTGATGTGTTCTGTTGATGCTGTTCAGTTGATGTGTTTTGTCGATGCTGTTCTGTTGATGTGTTCTCTGCTTGTGCTTCATATTATCTTTAAGGTAAAATTATTTGGTCTCTATGGATTTGTCTTGTTACAATTTGTGGGAGAGTGCCTGTGGGAGAGTGCCTGTGGGCATTCTCCCAGAAATTATAACAAGGTAGAGACATGTGAACAAATTTGAACAACCCAAAAAATATTTAGCCCTCTATCAGTTAATAAATAGAGAGTAATCACTTGACTGGACTGGTTACGTGAAATAATTCATGAGAGGTGAGGGACATTGTACAAACACGAGTGCGCTAATGCGCACGAGTGTTTTACAATATAGTCCCTCGCCTCAAATGAATTATTTCACATAACCAGTCCAGTCAAGCGATTACTCTGTTTATTACTTTTCATTATTAACAATAATTATATTATTCAACCCTTTACCTAACGTAACTGCCAAAACTGGCCAGTGCTATTCTAAAAAATCACCAATTAATTTTCATTATTTTTTCATTTTTTGTCTCTAAAACATAGGTTATGACCCCTCATTGGAACGAACTTGTCGAGCTCGTTCCAATGAGGGGTCATAACCTATGTTTTTGAGACAAAAAATGAAAATAATAGTTATTTAAGAATTTTTTTTGCAAGTGTCGTCTGCTTTTCTTGTTAGGTAAAGGGTTAAAAAACCAAAAAACAAAGAAGTCTCCATTACATCCACGGCAAAGCGTCTTCGTTTGTGTGCACAGATATATGACCCAAGTGTTGATTACATAATTCACTTGTTAAGTTAACGTTTATAATCAAACCAGGAAATCCCAGTAAATCACACTTGGGGAAGTAATAAAGTATTCTCCAGAGTTCCTGAGTTCTTTCTAAACTAGTGGACAGTCATTCTTTCTTTCCAGGTTATACAATTTTCAATTTCTAAATGCTTTCACCTGATGAGAATTCTAATACAGTAATCTATAAATAATATAAGTTATATGTCATGTGACTGGCTGATATTATCAGTTATCCTTGTGTTTTACAGGGTGTATGGGAATTTACCAAACCAGTGTAAATTCCCATACACCCTGGAAAACACAAGGATAACGGATTTATTTCCAAGAATTTTGGTGTACTTAATACTTTAACCTACATTGTGGGCAAAAACTGACAGAAAATTTATACTTTGTTAGTTTCTTAAATAAAACCAGACAAATATGGATGTCAAATGAGCCAGTTCCAATGACATCCATATCTGTAATATTTTATTGCACATAAATATTAAATTTCCTGTATTTTTATTTTTGTTCTAACATAACTGAGCAGAAGGTATGAATTAATAATTAAAAATGGGTACATTTTTGGCCATATAGCTTGCTCTTGTATATTCTTGTTTTTACACCATGGTTAAACACGGTTTAAAAAAGGCACTGTGGATTGCAAGTTACACCGTACCTCTCAGCCAATCAAAATGCAGTATTTTGTTTCATTTGGAAATAAATTTCCACACAAGGCTCTCAGTGTTCATATCAGATTCGGCTTCACCTCACTTGATATGAACTCTCATTGCCTTGTATGGAAATGTATCAGCCAGCCACACAACATGTAACATATTTATCTTACAATCAACATGTATTTTGTCTGTATTAACTCCACAACTATCGTGTATCTGACCCCCTGATACAGATGTTTGTATCAGGGGGTCGGATACAAGCACGTTCCTTTCGCGTGAGTTCCATTTTTTTTCTTTTTGTTCATCCGTACGAATAAATAGTTCATTATATATTCGTCTACATTCTTGACTTATCCCCAATATATTGTAAGATAAAATGATTATTACCATTATGTGGATGTACAAAATATTTATCTGACAATCGGGGCGTTTTTGCACTGTTACGCAACTAAAGTTTAATGTATCTGGGCCCTTGTTCCGAATCCGTATCGGGGGCCCCTGATACAAGCTCGTGATTCTGCTGTTGCCAAAACAACGGCATTATTATCAATTTTCGATCGCTTTGCGTTTTTCCCTTCAGAGAAAATAATATTAGGTGAGGCAAAGCCGAACCTAATATTGTTTTCTCTGAGCTGTATATCACACTGTATCTGCCAATTAAATGTCCTGCAACGTATTTATTATGCACGGCATGCTAAAATGTCACTGGGGAAGTTAACTCGACGAATAGTTCAATTATGCGCACTTTTCGGCATCTTGGGCTGATTTGTAGCCTATTATTGTGATTTTCCTAAATGCTCGAGTCGAGGCTTCTCTGTTGAAGTTGAAGGATTAGCTTTCGCTATGAAATGGGGAAAATTCCACCTCAATAAACGATGAACAGCATATTTTAAAATATAATAAACCTTTACACCAAGAGGAATATTTAATTCACCAGTAATTATTGCAAAAGTAACAACCAAATTCACGTTGACGAAACACACAGTTGCTCCACTTTGCAAGACAGTATTCAGTAAAGTGAATCCCAGTGAAGTAATTTTCTCTGAAGTGTAATGTCATCACTGACCTCAATATGGAGATCAATGAAGGCTATTCTATTTTTCAATTTGCATCTTTCCGTCAAAAACGCAAATGAAAAAGTTCCTCTTAAAATAGTTTTATAACACATTTTGTGGTCAATATTGTGAGATAAATTTATCATCACCACAGTGTGTGTCTCCGGAAATTCTGATCAAGTCTCGTTCTAGGCACAGAATCGCATTTCGACTCACCTAACGGGCTCGTCAGAATACTGTTCTGTTCCTACAACTCAGCTTGATCTGAATTCCCGGAGACACACACTGTGGTGATAATCTGTATGTATCAGCCAGCCACACACCATGTAACATATTTATTTTGTCGAAAGTCCATATAAATCAAGGAATTGATAAATTTTCTAGAGAAACAAAGAATGACTGGGCATTTATTTTTTTAGAAACTGCTATTGACAGCACCATACTGAATCATCAACAGTAACTGGCACCAGTACAAATCCATGGTGGCAGTAAGAAAAGCATTGCTATTTAAAGTGCGATATTTGTTTACAAAATAAAACGTATCGCTACAAGCCTATCTGAAATACATTTACTGTCATTACTACCTGAAAAGAGTTAACAACATACTTTTAAACGTTCAGAAAATCACTTTTAATCTTTTGAATAAACTGTAAAGAAAATGTTTGCTTCAGCATAAAAACAACAAAGAACTTTTGGGACTACAAGTTATATTTTCTGTCCATTTTTTAAATGTTTAATGTTTTAAATCAATAAATATTTTTGGTATTTCAAAATATACTGGACGTCGACTCGGCACATGTACATACGGCGGCAATCATTGGTGGAAAAGTATTAAGAAAACAACACTCGAACACATGGTCTCTCAGTGTGCTGCAAGACACAGGGCTGTAGAAATTGTTTGTTTTTTATTTTCATTTTTTGCAACTATCTATTCAAAACACCACTGGATGTTTTCCAATAAATTGTCGCAAAAAACAAAAATTCAAACTTTGTTGTTGTGGTATAAAGTCTACAAAGAGTTAAATGGGAAGTTGCCCCCAAATGAAGTCGGCCAAAAATAAACCCCCCGCACACTGATGTCAAAATATCTAAATTTCAGGCAGAAAAAATTTCCCATAATGCAACTGATGTCAAAATATCTAAATTTCAGGCAGAAAAAATTTCCCATAATGCAACTGATGTCAAAATATCTAAATTTCAGGCAGAAAAAATTTCCCATAATGCAACTAAAAATTTAACCAATTCAATCTCATTTGACAGAGCTCATTGAGCTCTGTCAAATGAGATTGAATTGGTTAAATTTCTAGATGCATTATGGGAAAAAACAGTTTCCTGAAATTTTGGTATTTTGACATCAGAGTGAAGGGGGTTAAATTCTCTTATTTTGTTTTAATTTAAATTCTGAAAATTTGAAGCGAGTGGAAATGCATCAAAATAGTAATGGCTACTACTCACCCGAGATCAAATAATATCAGGTGAGTTACCTGATACGGCAGAACCCTCAGATGGTATTCCAGCATTCTGATTGGACAGACTAACTTTGAGGCATAATACAAGTAATTCTCCTTCCATCATATCATTGTCAAGTGTGACTGCAATGTGATGTATACCATAGTGATTGATAGAATACTGATTAATTCTCAAAATAAATTGTGAGCTATGGCAGTGTAAGTAAAAAATGTAACATGCTCTATGACTGTGTTTCAAATTTGAGTGGTATTTTTATTTTCAGGAAGATGAAGTTTTGTGGATTCAAAGATACATTAAAAAGAGGAATAGTCCAACAGTTTTTATTTTTGGTACATAAATTCTATTATTTTCTTTCAATTCAAATTTTGAAAATTGAGTGGAAATACATCAAAATAGTAATGGCTACTACTCACCCGAGATCAAATAATATCAGGTGAATTACCTGATATGGCAGAACCCTCAGATGGTATTCCAGCATTCTGATTGGACAAACTAACTTTGAGGCATAATAATGTTTATTGTCTATTTCAGAACATACTTGATGCATTCTGTGAAGCAGCTGACAGTCCTTATGGCTGTTTATATGTGCATGGTAAAGTGGCTATTGCCAGTCGCAAATGGTGGAGTTTTTCACCAACAGAATTAGTTATATTACAACTTCTAATGTCAGCTTCCAGTAATTGTACCTCAAGAGATATGCCTGTATTTTTGCCTCAGCTGAGTCCATCGGTTAGTGAACATTTTCTTAGTATACATGTTTTCATGTATGTGATTGTTATGATTTTATATTTATGGTTGGGAATATATTGATTTTACATTTCACAGATCGGTATTCCACTTTATTCTCGTATAGGTCATTAGCTGCGATACAGGGAAGAGACAGGTACTCCAGAAGGTTATTCTAGTATAGGTCATTAGCTGCGATACAGGAAAGAGACAGGTACTCCAGAAGGTTATTCTAGTATAGGTCATTAGCTGCGATACAGGAAAGAGACAGGTACTCCAGAAGGTTATTCTAGTATAGGTCATTAGCTGCGATACAGGAAAGAGACAGGTAGTCCAGAAGGTTATTCTAGTATAGGTCATTAGCTGCGATACAGGAAAGAGACAGGTACTCCAGAAGATTATTCTAGTATAGGTCATTAGCTGCGATACAGGAAAGAGACAGGTACTCCAGAAGGTTATTCTGGTATAGGTCATTAGCTGCGATACAGGAAAGAGACAGGTACTCCAGAAGGTTATTCTAGTATAGGTCATTAGCTGCGATACAGGAAAGAGACAGGTACTCCAGAAGGTTATTCTAGTATAGGTCATTAGCTGCGATACAGGGTAGAGACAGGTCTTCGAGAAGGTTATTCTAGTATAGGTCATTAGCTGCGATACAGGAAAGAGACAGGTACTCCAGAAGGTTATTCTATTATAGGTCATTAGCTGCGATGCAGGGAAGAGACAGGTATTCCAGAAGGTTATTCTAGTATAGGACATTAGTTGTAATACAGGGAAGAGACATGTACTTCAGGGGGTTATTCTAGTGTAGGACATTAGTTGTGATACAGGGAAGAGACAGGTACTCCAGGCGGTTTTTCTAGTATTGGACATTAGTTGTGATATAGGGAAGAGACATGTACTCCAGGGGGTTATTCTAGTATAGGACATTAGTTGTGATATAGGGAAGAGACAGGTACTTCAGGCGGTTTTTCTAGTATTGGACATTAGTTGTGATACAGGGAAGAGACAGGTCTTCCAGGAGGTTATTCTAGTATAGGACATTAGTTGTGATATAGGGAAGAGAAATGTACTCCAGAAGGTTATTCTAGTATAGGTCATTAGCTGTGATACAGGGAAGAGACATATACTCCAGGAGGTTATTCTAGTTTAGGACATCAGCTGTGATACAGGGAAGAGACAGGTCTTCCAGGAGGTTATTCTAGTATAGGACATTAGTTGTGATATAGGGAAGAGAAATGTACTCCAGGAGGTTATTCTAGTATAGGACATTGGCTGTGATACAGGGAAGAGACTTGTACTCCAGGAGGTTATTCTAGTATAGGACATCAGCTGTGATACAGGGAAGAGACAGGTCTTCCAGGAAGTTATTCTAGTATAGGACATTAGCTGTGATATAGGGAAGAGACAATATTAAATTTCTGGGTTATTCAAGGTTATTATTATACCACACCACCCCTTTACAAAATATGTCTATCTATCCATCCATCCATCTACCCATCATTTCTGGACTGTTAAACCTCATATGGTTAGGCCTAAAAAAATAAAAATCTGTTTCTCAGGCCCTCCCACATGGTCCTTTTGGCTGCCACATGCTCTTTTTTTATAACCAATGGAAACTTTTAAAAAATCAAAATTAAATGGTTTATGTCTGATATTTTTCCAAAGTTAAAAAAATTGATAAATTTGTCCCTTGAGTGCAAGATGGCTTTGCCATGCTAAAGCATTGCAAAGCCTTCTTGCTCTCAAGGGGCAAAATACACCACCTCCCGTGCTATTCTGTAGATTATGAGGCCTAAAACATAAGCCAAGATATGAACCTTTGATGGCAAAGAAATAATTACAGAAATAAAAAGTAAAATAAAAAACTGCTCGCCTGCATGCAAGTTTACAAATAATGGCCTGAGAAACAGAAGATTTACTTTGTGTGGCCTTATATTTGTTTCCTTATACTTCACATGTCTAGGGTCTTCTCTAAGTATTGTATGTATCAATTAAACATAGTACCTTTGTACCCTTGATCGTATAATGCAAATATAATTTGCCTTTAATGAGGCTAAGGTTGGCATTGCTTTTGGGACCTGTAGATCCAAGGTCAAGGCCACTGTTCCTATATCAATGTTTGGTTTGCATAATTTAGTTTCCTCTAGCATACCAAACTATAACTTCATACATAGATTGCCAATAAGGTGCTGATTATTGAGATCATGTCTGAGGTCAATAGGTCATTGTCATGGTTACTTTAACTGGTAGAGTGCTGGAAACCCATGTTTGGGCTTTATTCTCAAGCACACTTACTGCGACTTAAAGGCTTCAAATTCAGAAGCTGTGCTTCATATTATCGTTGAAGTGATATTATTTAGTCTGTTAGGATTTGCCTGGTTACAATTCATAGGAGAGTGCCCACAGGCACTCTCCTATGAATTGTAACAAGGCAAAGACTGATGAACAAACTTTGATGGCCAAAAATAATTTAGCACTCTACCAGTTAAGTAATTTGTGTTTCCTTTCAATAACTTTAGTTTCCTTTCTAACATGCCCAAATTGTCTATAAGGTGTCAATGATTAGGACTGTAATTCAGAGGTCAAGATCACTGTTACTATACATAGAATTGTGTTTCGCTGCTCTCACTTCAGTTTCCTATTGCATATAAAGCTATACCTCCATACACATGTCTATAAGGTGATGATGATTGGGATGAGATCTATGGCCAATAGGTCAAAGGTTAAGTCACTACATAAAGAATTTGAGTTTCTCTGTAACAACATTATTTCCATTTGTGTACAAAACTCTAATGTCATTTACAGATTGTCTGTAAGGTGAATCACCTTTAGTTTGTTGGATAAGATAGAGGGGTACATCTTTGTGAGCTCCTACTCACAGTGTTTTTATTGAGGGCAATATTGGTACTGATCTCTAGTCACATGGGCAAGTCTGGAAATAAACAGACTGTCATCTGCAGAATGAGTTACCCAGAGGGTGAATTTCATCACTAAATATACCCTCTGGAAACCTTAATTTGTATCATGGTCTCAGGCTTAATTGGCCCTAAAGAGAAAGAGGTACCCAGATGATAAATTGGCCCATTGTATGGAATAGCATCAGCAAATTTACCCTCTGGGGATCTCATTCTGCAAATGACAAATTGCTTAATTCCAGGCCTGCCCATGGGTTAGTTATCTTCCAGTTTTTGATGACATGCTTCTATTAATTGTACCTGAAGAGATATACCTGTATTACACTATTACTCGACACCTGTGATGTGCACTTCTTGTTACCATATTTGTCCTATGTCTGTTTTATTGTTTCCTAGTTTCAGGTGCCAGCACAAATTCTTTTTAGCCACCACAACTTGACCTCAGCTTCTCTGATGCAAAACTTTTGTTATCTCACCTGACTGAAAGTCAGCATGAGCTATAGTGATCACTCATCGTCCAGTGTCCATTGTCCGTCATCCGTGAAGATGGTGTTTGCACTGCCCCACCTAAACCACTGAATCAATTTTAGATATATTTGAGTTGATTGCTTGTTCTGACATCGCATTTTGTTTTTTTTTTCAAACCAACTTGCCCAGCCTCATAGGGAGGGTGGAAAATCCACCAAAATTCTTTAAAAATCTTCTCATGAACCAGTGGGTACAATGACTTGATATTTGGTATGCATCTTCCTTTTGAGGTGTAGACTCAAGTTTGTTCAAACGAAGTTTGTGGATCAATATTTGCCTTGTTATGGGAAGGGCAAGATTTTTGGCCCTGCCACGAAATTTATATTTTTTGAACTGATGATCCAATTTCAACCAAATTTGATCTGTGGTATTATTGAGTCAAAAGCACTTGATACGTGCAAAAAAAATGTTTCCTGTGTCCCTGTGGGAGCCAGAGAAGCTAAAAACAGAAGTATTTTCAAATGCCCATATTTCCCAAACCACATTTAACAGAGAACTGTTGTTTGGCATGAAGCATCCTTCATTGCCATCGGTTTTGTCAGGGTGTTTCAAAGTGGGGCATCTGCATATTTGCAAAAGAATTTTAAAAAAATTTTCTCCACAACCACTAACCAGAATCTTGTGATATTTGGTATACAGCATCCATAGGGGAGGCAGATATAAGTGTGTTAAAATGAAGTCCTTGGTTCATATTTGGGCTCAATACAGGCGCACAAATTTTTAACTTAGGGCAATATGGGGAATGATCTTTGAAAATCTTCTTCGGTTCCACCAATCAGAATGATTTGATATTTAGTATGCAACATATTTAGGGGGTCAAATTCAAGTTAGTTCAAATCATATCCCTGGGTTAATATTTGGGCTCCCTATCGAAGCCCCAATTTATCTTAGTGCAATATGAGGAAACTTCTTTAAAAATCTTCTTCTTCAGATCCACCAATCAGAATGCTTTCTTATTTGGTATGCAACATCTTTAGGGGGGGTCACATTCTAATTTGCAAAAAACGAGTCCCTGCGTTCATATTTGGGCTTCCTATGTGAGCCCAAATTTTAACTTGGTGCAATATGAGGGAATTTATTTAAAAATATTCTTCTTCAGATTCACCAGTTAGAATCCTTTCATATTTGGTATACAACATCTCTAGGTGGGGCAGATTCAAGATTGTTCAAATTGGGTTCCTGGGTTAGTATTTGGGCTCAGAATTTTAACTTGATGTAATATGAGGGAATTTCTTTAAAAGTCTTCTTCTCCAGAACCATCTCTTAGAATATTTTGATATTTGGTATACAACATCTCTAGGGGGACAGGGGTCAGATTCAAGTTTGTTCAAATCGAGTCCCTGAGCTAATATTTGGGCTTTTTATGGGGGGCCTGAATTTTAACTTACTGCAATATGAGGGAATTTCTTTAATAATCATCTTTGCCAGATCCACCAGTCAGAATGATTTTGTATTTGGTATACAACATCTCTAGGGGGTGAGACTCAAGTTTGTTCAAATCGGGTTCCTGGGTTAATATTTGGGCCCCCCTATTGCAGCCCGTATTTCAGCTTAGTACAATATAAGGAAATGTCTTTAAAAATCTTCTCCTTCAGATTCCCCCAGCCAGACTGCTTTCACATTTGGTATACAGCATCCTGGTGTTGGAAGGGAAGGGCTCAGACTCAAGTTTGTTCGAGTTAAATTCCTAGGTTGATATTTGGACTCCTTAGTTTTGCATTACTGGAAATCGGGGCATTATTTCTGTGGTAGCATCACAGTACTAGAAAAAAATCATCTGGTATGGAGTTATAAATAATTTAATAACTTCAGTCCTCTGTAGTGTTAACTAGGTATATATGCTATTTAAATCCTTCTTTAAACAACAATTGTCAGGTGAGTGCCTCAGGATCCCTGGGGCCTCTTGTTATTTTGTAAGGGGTGTCCAGACCCCGACTTTTATCTCCAGAAAACATTTTTCACATTAAACATTTTGAAACTATGTGAAAAAATATATGACAGACTGGTCGAATACAAGTACCAGAATCATAGTGGTGGTCACTTTGTTCAATGTTCATGCAGTCAACATAAAAATGATTTGCAGAGTTCCAACAAGGTGATGAAATCCTGGAATAACCTGACATTTGACAAAAATCATTCAAGACCTTGAAAATTCTTAAATTTAAATTTCCAAGGGGGTGGGGTTGGGGGTGGGGGAGTGGTGGCATTAAAAGGCATTGAAAATTGGCGATATTTGTTACACCTGGGATGTGTATAATGAGTCTGTTCATGTGTTTACTGTAAATGTCTCTGTATACTATTAAGATGTACTATCGAAGCATCTTTTCCATGTTGTACACTTTTAAGCCATTGAGAATGACAATGCATTTTTAAAACAATTGTTGATTGTTGCACAGTTGATAAAATCTCGCATGAAGTTATGACATTTGACAAGCACAACAGATTTGTACATGAAATGAATACATACATGATGATTTCGTTCACAAAACCAAACAGAATCCACTACTGTCAGTTTGAAGATGTTGCTGCTGTGCAGGGTAGCATCACTAAATTCACTCTCTGGGGACCTCATTTTGCAGATGACAGTCTGCTTATTTTCTGGCTTGATTATCAGGTAGTTACAATTTGAAGTTTTTTTGTCAGATTTTTGTCATGTAATTAGTCAGGAGGTCCCCTACCATTATCCATGCAGGATCAAAGTCACATTGACTTGAAAATAGACATGTTGGCTTGTCACATGTTCTGGAAGTCAGATTATCAAGAAGACAAAAATGTCAGCAGTGTTCAGATATGGAACCCTCTAGTGGATACAATGGTAAATCATTCCCATCTGTAAGGTGAATTTCTGTCAGTATATTGATTTAAATGAATGAAAATTTTCACAAATTTCACTTTTTCATATTTTACATTTGTTTTTTAAAAGTCTTGTAGTGTTCAAACAATAACTGTTTTAACTCCATTTATTTAATTATGTATGTATTTATTGGAATTTAATGGCACTTTCAACAGCCAGGGTCACCTTGTGTCAGACAGTTTTATGAGTGGAGGAAGCCGGAGTACCCACCAAGCAGGGGAGCGCGGTGGCTCAGTAGGTAGAGGTGCAGGCTGCAAGCCGAGAGGTCCTCGGTTTCGAATCCCACCTGCGGCAACTACGTTGTGTACTTGGGCCAGACACTTCATCTCCATTGCCCACGTGGGGGCACGATGATGCCGTGTACTAAGGCATACTGCACGTCGATGGTACGCATGTCTCAAACCAATCTAACCCTGCCTGTGCTGCAGTGCGGAGTTACGATGTTGGGGAGCTGGCAGCTGTTCGTCGTTGCTCGGTGGTTCTCTCCGGGTACTCCGGCTTCCTCCACCTGTAAAACTGTCACGGTCATGGTTAGCCATTGTGCATAAATATGTGACATTAAAACATCAATAAATAAATAAATAAATAAATAACCCACCAAGCAGTGGTGAGCAACTGCCAGACTCCCCAGCATACTAACACCACACAAGCAGTGTTATGCTTGTCCAACTGCTTAGCAGTGATTTGTAGCCAAGTCATGGCTGCCATAACAGGCAGCCAAGACTTGGCTAAAAATCACTGCCTAGGAGCTTTGTCTGTTGTCAGCAGCATCTCTTGAAGATGGCATGGTCAGGGTACATGCTCTGAGATTGCATATGCCTGAAATAGGGCTTTAAAGGTTAACCCTTTACCCAACGAATCGCCCGCATCCGCCCTCATAATATGCAAATTCAGCAGTTGAAAAAATATTATTTTTCAAAAATTTTCAACAAAACCATATCATGTGACCCCTCGTTGGAACGAGCTCATCAAGCTCGTTCCAACGAGGGGTCACATGATATGGTTTTGTTGAAATTTTTTGAAAAATTTGAAAAAATAATATTTAAAATAATAAATTTTGATATCGTCTGCGTTGGGTAAAGGGTTAAGGTGTGTTTAGAAAAAAAGTCACAAAATTACTGTAAAGCCCATTGGCTGTGGCATTTGTGGCACTGTGGTAGAATGATACAAAAATAACTAATTCTGTATTTTCCTGATGTGAATTCCCCTTTGGTATTACCAGCAAATCACAGTTAAGTTAGATACTGAATACCAGGCCGATACAGAGGTATACCCCTCTTAAAAATATGGAAACCGATACCAAACTCAGAATTCCAATACCACCCATCTCTACCCATGAATGGAATGTACTCAGCTGTAGTTTTAGTATAGTATTAATAAACTATGCATCTTTCAGATAACGGTAGAGTCCAGTTCACCCTTTACCCAAAGTACGTGATCTCATAATTTGTTTTAATTTTTTTTCTCTCAAATTCTCCCAGAAATTTCAACAAAATCATATCATGAAATGCCCAGTCCTGGAAATGAGATGGGTGCGAGTGCAATTGCTCCCATCAGCACCCGTGTTTTCTATTTAACGGGAGCTAAAAAATGCACTCGTTGAAAAATATAATGGGGCTCTAATATACGGTGAGGGCATATAAATGTGTGTCGTTTTGAGAAAGCAGCACTCTGTGGCCAGTTACAAGTTACTGTCATTATTCAGCAATTCCTTATACATTTAACCCTTTAAACTCTAGTGGTATCTTCCATGCCAGTTCAATGGCTGCAATTAGAAGAGTCCATATTCATTATTTGGGGTAGACCAATCAATATTTTCAACGTGCAGCCTGATTGGTCTACCCCACACATTTACTGAACAGCCATCCTATTTAATGACGTTATGACATATCATGTTCCTGGCTGGAAAGGCGGCCGCTCGGGTTCAAAGAGTTAAGGTTTCTGCTGTTTGGTGACAGTATTCCCTCGAAAATTCATATTCTAACATTTTTAGCTCAACTTTGGCGAAAACAAATTTGAGCTTTTGTCATGGCCCGTTGTCCGTCTGTCCGTCCGTCAACAATTGGATACGGCTCGGGCTAGAGGCCGTATTTATGAACCGATCTTTACGAAACTTCTTGGGTACCTTTGTTATGACCGTGGGACGAGAACGAGTGTTTTTGGGTGCGGTCCAAAATTCAAGATGGCTTCCAGCTGCCATTTTGTAGCGACGACGCAGAAATCTGTTTTTTGTACAGAACTTCCATATGAAAGCTCTGATTTGAATAATTTTTTGTATGAATGTTTAGTACCATGGGATACATCACATATAATACGGGTTTTGTTCTCGTGCGTAAATTGTGCAAATTAGACTAATTTTGATGTTTTTTGGGGTTACTTTCAGCACTGTAAGTGCAAATGCCAATACGGCTCGGGCTGGAGTCCGTATTTATGAACCGATCTTTACAAAACTTCTTGGGTACCTTTGGTATCACCGTGGGACGAGAACGAGTGTTTTTGGGTCCGGTCCGAAATTCAAGATGGCCGATGGCAGCC
This sequence comes from Pictodentalium vernedei, assembly GCA_031216915.1. Classification (NCBI taxonomy): domain Eukaryota; kingdom Metazoa; phylum Mollusca; class Scaphopoda; order Dentaliida; family Dentaliidae; genus Pictodentalium; species Pictodentalium vernedei. Next base: position 399,464,213 of record CM062289.1, read on the forward strand.
ATTTTGTACAAAATTAGGTGCAATCAGATTTTTGCATGGAACTTCCATATGAAAGCGCTGATTTGAATAATTTTTTGTGTGAATGTTTAGTATCATTGGATACATCACATATAATACGGGTTTTTTTCTCGTGCAGAAATTATGCAAATTAGATGAACTTTGATTTTTTCAGTGCGACTTACACACAGTAAGTACACATGTCAATACGGCTCGGGCTAGAGTCTGTATTTATGAACTGATCTTCACAAAATGTCTTGGGTACCTTTGTTATCACCTTGGGATGAGAACGAGTGTTTCTGGGTGCAGTCTAAAATTCAAGATGGCTGCCAGTGGCCATTTTGTAACGAAATTAGGTCTAATCAGTTTTTTGTACACAACTTCTATACAGCTCAGACTAGAGGCCATATTTATGAACCAATCTTTACGAAACTTCTTGGGTACCTTTGTTATCACCGTGGGATGAGAGCGAGTGTTTTTGGGTGTGGTCCAAAATTCAAGATGGCCACCAGCAGCCATTTTGTACCAAAATTAGTGCAATCAGTCTTTTGTACAGAACTTCTGTATGAAAGTTCTGATTTGAATAAATTTTTGTATGAATGTTTAGTAACATGGAATACATCACATATTTTAAGGGTTTTTTTTTCGTGCACAAATTATGCAAATTAGATGAACTTTGATTTATTCAGTGCTACTTACACAATGTAAGCACACATGTCAATACGGCTCAGGGTAGAGGCTGTATTTATGAACCGATCTTCACAAAACTTCTTGGGTACCTTTGTTATCACCTTGGGATGAGAATGAGTGTTTCTGGGTACGGTCCAGAATTCAAGATGGCTGCCAGTGGCCATTTTGTACCGAAATTAGGTCCAATCAGTTTTTTGTCACATGTTCTATACAGCTCGTATTTATGAACTGATCTTCACAAAACTTCTTGGGTACTTTTGTTTTCACCTTGGGACAGGAACGAGTGTGTTTTGGGGTGCCTTTGTTATCACTGTGCTATGAGAACAAATATTTTGGGGTTCAGTCAGACCCACTCTGGGACTCAAAGATTTTTTTCTAGTTTAGCATCTGACTGTCACCCACCTTTACAATACTTTACCTATACATTTGTTACAGGCAGCGGTCAGTATTTATGTACAGACCGTTACAATACTTTATATGTACCTTTGTTATCAGGTCATTACCTAGATGTTTGTCATTGCTGTGTCACATACTATACGTGTACATGTCTTTGTCTTGACAAGTTGAGCTACAGTGTCATTGACACTTTCATTTACGGGTGCAATTTACTCTCGTCTCTGATTTTGCAGGTGCTTAAAATTGCACCCGTCAATTTTGTTCATTTCCAGCACTGGTAATGCCTCCCTGGAATGAGCACATTCCAATGAGAAGTGACATGATCTGGTTTTGTTGAAGTTTTTTTTAAAGTAATTTTTTTTCAACAGCTCAATTTGTAATTCATGCAGGCAGATTCGGTCGATTTGTTTGTTAAATTGTTAACTGGATCTATCTTAAATGAATATGCTTGTCAATTTCATAAACTTACAAATATCAAATCCTACACCTTTAAATGAAATTTGACCGGATAATTGCATATAGTTTTGAGGAAACCTCTGTAAGTTTAATAAAACCCTCCACCCTATGCACACGATATCAATTTTTCTCTCTGGAGAAGGCTGTATATGGTCTGTCTGTCTGTCTGTCTGTCTGTCTGTCTGTCTGTCTGTCTGTCTCTGTCTGTCTGTCTGTCTGTCTGTCTGTCTGTCTGTCTGTCTGTCTGTCTGTCTGTCTGTCTGTCTGTCTGTCTGTCTGTCTGCTGTCTGTCTGTCTGTCTGTCTGTCTGTCTGTCTGTTAGCTAGCTAGCTAGCTTTTGTTTGTCCATGCAATAACTTGAAAATGATATGCACCAATTGGATCCTATTTTTTTGTGGTGGTGACTAGAGGAGGATTTCTTTCGATAATCAGTTTTCAGCCATATTGAATATGGCTGCCATGACAGCCATCTTGGATTTTTTGTAATTTTTGCTTGTCCCTCCAATAACTTGAAAACAAAATGTCCCATGGACCCTTTTTCTTTGTGGCAGAGTAGCTGTGACTAGAGGAAGGTTCATTTCAGTAATCGTTTTTTGCCTTATCCAATATGGCGTTCTTCTTGGATTTTATGTTGTTTTTGCTTGTCCCTGCAATAACTTGAAAACAAAATGTCCAATGAATCCTATTTCTTTGTGGTGATTAGAGGAAAGTTTCTTTCGATAATCAGTTTTCTGCCCTATCCAATATGGTCTCCATGGCAGCCATTTTTAATTTTTGTCATTTTTACTTATCTGTGCAATACCTTGAAAATGAAATGCACCATGGATCCTATTTCTGGTGGTAGATTAGTGAGTACTAGAGGGAGTTTCCGTTCAATAATCAGTTTCTTGCATCCATCTTGGATTTTTTGTAATTTTTGCTTGTCCCTGCAATAGCTTGAAAACGAAATGTCCCATGAATCTTATTTATTTGTGGTGAACTAGTGGTGACTAGAAAAAGGTTCCTTTCCGTAATCACCATTCTGCATGGTACATGTATATCCAATCTAATGATCATGGCAGACATCTTGGATTTTTTAATATGTGTGTGAGGCATATTTTGCCCTGCAAAATGACTGGCTTTACATTAACCCTTTACGCAATGCAGACGATTTCAAAATTTATTATTTTAAATATTATTTTTACAAAATTTTCAAAACATTTCAACAAAACCATATCATGTGACCCCTCTTTGGAATGAGCTTGACGAGCTCATTCCAAAGAAGGGTCACACAATATGGTTTTGTTGAAATTTGTCGAAAAATAGTATTTTTTCAGCTGCTGAATTTGTATATTACGCAGGCGGATGTGGGCTTCTTGGTTAAAAGGTTAGGTAGCCATATAATGATGCCAGCGGCCAGCACTGTTCTTGCTTATTTTATTATTTTTTCTTACAATTTTCAAAAGTATTCAATGAAATCATATCATATGACCAACCCCTGATCAGAACAAGCTCTACAAGTTCATTCCATTGAGTACTCGCATGATATGGTTTTGTTGAAATGTTTTGAAAGATAATTTCTCTTTTTCAACAGTTCTGTTTGTAAATTTTGATGGTGGATACATTTGGTAAAGGATTAATTGAATTCTCATGTTCCCCTGTGTGAACCTCAGGCAGTGCATGGGTTAAAGTCCACTAAAATCATTAGGTAAAGGGTTAATTGAATTCTCATGTTCCCCTGTGTGAACCTCAGGCAGTGCATGGGGTGAAAGTCCACTAAAGTCATTAGGTAAAGGGTTAATTGAATTCTCATGTTCCCCTGTGTGAACCTCAAGCAGTGCATGGGGCTAAAGTCCACTAAAGTCATTAGGTAAAGGGTTAATTGAATTCTCACGTTCCCCTGTGTGAACCTCAGGCAGTGCATGGGGTGGAAGTCCACTAAAGTCATTAGGTAAAAGGTTAATTGAATTCTCATGTTCACCAGTGTGAACCTCAAGCAGTGCAGTGCATGGGGTGAAAGTCCACTAAAGTCATTAGGTAAAGGGTTAATTGAATTCTCATGTTCCCCTGTGTGAACCTCAGGCAGTGCATGGGGCTAAAGTCCACTAAAGTCATTAGGTAAAGGATTAATTGAATTCTCATGTTCCCCTGTGTGAACCTCAGGCAGTGCATGGGTTAAAGTCCACTAAAATCATTAGGTAAAGGGTTAATTGAATTCTCATGTTCCCCTGTGTGAACCTCAGGCAGTGCATGGGTTAAAGTACACTAAAGTCATTAGGTAAAGGGTTAATTGAATGCTCATGTTCGACTGTATGAACCTCAGGCAGTGCATAGGGTGAAAATCCACTAAAGTCATTAGGTAAAGGGTTAATTGAATTCTCATGTTCCCATGTGTGAACCTCAAGCAGTTCAGTGCATGGGGTGAAAATCCACTAAAGTCATTAGGTAAAGGGTTAACTGAATTCTCACATTCCCCTGTGTGAACCTCAAGCAGTGCATAGGGTGAAAGTCCACTAAAGTCATTAGGTAAAGGGTTAATTGAATTCTCATGTTCCCCTGTGTGAACCTCAGGCAGTGCAGGGGGTGAAAGTCCACTAAAGTCATTAGGTAAAGGGTTAATTGAATTCTCATGTTCCCCTGTGTGAACCTCAAGCAGTGCATGGGGCTAAAGTCCACTAAAGTCATTAGGTAAAGGGTTAATTGAATTCTCACGTTCCCCTGTGTGAACCTCAGGCAGTGCATGGGGTGGAAGTCCACTAAAGTCATTAGGTAAAAGGTTAATTGAATTCTCATGTTCACCAGTGTGAACCTCAAGCAGTGCAGTGCATGGGGTGAAAGTCCACTAAAGTCATTAGGTAAAGGGTTAATTGAATTCTCATGTTCCCCTGTGTGAACCTCAGGCAGTGCATGGGGCTAAAGTCCACTAAAGTCATTAGGTAAAGGATTAATTGAATTCTCATGTTCCCCTGTGTGAACCTCAGGCAGTGCATGGGTTAAAGTCCACTAAAATCATTAGGTAAAGGGTTAATTGAATTCTCATGTTCCCCTGCGTGAACCTCAGGCAGTGCATGGGTTAAAGTACACTAAAGTCATTAGGTAAAGGGTTAATTGAATGCTCATGTTCGACTGTGTGAACCTCAGGCAGTGCATAGGGTGAAAATCCACTAAAGTCATTAGGTAAAGGGTTAATTGAATTCTCATGTTCCCATGTGTGAACCTCAAGCAGTTCAGTGCATGGGGTGAAAATCCACTAAAGTCATTAGGTAAAGGGTTAACTGAATTCTCACATTCCCCTGTGTGAACCTCAAGCAGTGCATAGGGTGAAAGTCCACTAAAGTCATTAGGTAAAGGGTTAATTGAATTCTCATGTTCCCCTGTGTGAACCTCAGGCAGTGCAGGGGGTGAAAGTCCACTAAAGTCATTAGGTAAAGGGTTAATTGAATTCTCATGTTCCCCTGTGTGAACCTCAGGCAGTGCATGGGTTAAAGTACACTAAAGTCATTAGGTAAAGGGTTAATTGAATGCTCATGTTCGACTGTGTGAACCTCAGGCAGTGCATAGGGTGAAAATCCACTAAAGTCATTAGGTAAAGGGTTAATTGAATTCTCATGTTCCCATGTGTGAACCTCAAGCAGTTCAGTGCATGGGGTGAAAATCCACTAAAGTCATTAGGTAAAGGGTTAACTGAATTCTCACATTCCCCTGTGTGAACCTCAAGCAGTGCATAGGGTGAAAGTCCACTAAAGTCATTAGGTAAAGGGTTAATTGAATTCTCATGTTCCCCTGTGTGAACCTCAGGCAGTGCAGGGGGTGAAAGTCCACTAAAGTCATTAGGTAAAGTGTTAATTGAATTCTCATGTTCCCCTGTGTGAACCTCAAGCAGTGCATGGGGCTAAAGTCCACTAAAGTCATTAGGTAAAGGGTTAATTGAATTCTCACGTTCCCCTGTGTGAACCTCAGGCAGTGCATGGGGTGGAAGTCCACTAAAGTCATTAGGTAAAAGGTTAATTGAATTCTCATGTTCACCAGTGTGAACCTCAAGCAGTGCAGTGCATGGGGTGAAAGTCCACTAAAGTCATTAGGTAAAGGGTTAATTGAATTCTCATGTTCCCCTGTGTGAACCTCAGGCAGTGCATGGGGCTAAAGTCCACTAAAGTCATTAGGTAAAGGATTAATTGAATTCTCATGTTCCCCTGTGTGAACCTCAGGCAGTGCATGGGTTAAAGTCCACTAAAATCATTAGGTAAAGGGTTAATTGAATTCTCATGTTCCCCTGCGTGAACCTCAGGCAGTGCATGGGTTAAAGTACACTAAAGTCATTAGGTAAAGGGTTAATTGAATGCTCATGTTCGACTGTGTGAACCTCAGGCAGTGCATAGGGTGAAAATCCACTAAAGTCATTAGGTAAAGGGTTAATTGAATTCTCATGTTCCCATGTGTGAACCTCAAGCAGTTCAGTGCATGGGGTGAAAATCCACTAAAGTCATTAGGTAAAGGGTTAACTGAATTCTCACATTCCCCTGTGTGAACCTCAAGCAGTGCATAGGGTGAAAGTCCACTAAAGTCATTAGGTAAAGGGTTAATTGAATTCTCATGTTCCCCTGTGTGAACCTCAGGCAGTGCAGGGGGTGAAAGTCCACTAAAGTCATTAGGTAAAGGGTTAATTGAATTCTCATGTTCCCCTGTGTGAACCTCAAGCAGTGCATGGGGCTAAAGTCCACTAAAGTCATTAGGTAAAGGGTTAATTGAATTCCCACGTTCCCCTGTGTGAACCTCAGGCAGTGCATGGGGTGGAAGTCCACTAAAGTCATTAGGTAAAAGGTTAATTGAATTCTCATGTTCCCCTGTGTGAACCTCAAGAAGTGCAGTGCAGGGGGTGAAAGTCCACTAAAGTCATTAGGTAAAGGGTTAATTGAATTCTCATGTTCCCCTGTGTGAACCTCAAGCAGTGCAGTGCATGGGGTGAAAGTCCACTGAAGTCTTTAGGTAAAGGGTTAATTGAATTCTCATGTTCCCCTGTGTGAACCTCAAGCAGTGCAGTGCATGGGGTGAAAGTCCACTAAAGTCATTAGGTAAAGGGTTAATTGAATTCTCATGTTCCCCTGTGTGAACCTCAGGCAGTGCACTAAAGTGTGTGTGTGTGTGGGGGGGGGGGGGGGGAACTTGATCACAGATAATAAAATTAACTTGAACTTTTAACTCTTTAATTAACACGACAAAAAAAAATTCTTGAATAACTAAGTAAATTTCAACTCTGTCCTCAAAACATAATTAATGACCCCTCATTGGCACACACTCGACAAGACTGTTCCAGTGAGGGGTCATAAGGTAAATTTTTAAGGAAAAATTTGAAAAAATAATCATTTGTTAATGACAAGTTTTAACTTCACTTGAAGTGGAGATAAGTTATTGCCATGGTGCATGTGGATGTCTGTTATCTCTCCACATTTTTTTCAGCATGAGCTTAAACCTGCAGCTCTTTCTGATTATCACCAAAGTTCATGTGTAAGTTCAGGTTCTTGTCCTATTATGGTCATGTGTGGCTGCCAGTAATGGTTGCCACAGCAGCCCATCATGGATTCCTTTTGCTCTATCTATATGTTACATTTATGTATCAGTTTTCTTGAAATTTGGCAGGTGACTAATTTTGATGAGTTGATGAGAATGTCATATTTTGGTAATGGTGGCCATCTGTAATGGAGAAATTGGCAGCCATTTTGGAATTCTTCAGTCAAATGTCAATAATTATGATGCAGTTTACTTGAATGTGATACATGTTGGGTAATTATGACATTAACTCTTAGAAGCCAGGAGTCGAGTTTTCTTGCCTGTGATGTAATACGGCAGGTAATCTGGCTGTGACGGTTCGGCTATCTTTGGGCTGGGGGAGAATTAAACACTGAGCAGGTGCTTCTAGTCAAGTGTCGTCTGCCAGAAGAGGCAGACGACACTTGACTAGAAGCACCTGCTTTACTGTAAGTTTTTCGCGGTATGTCATGTTCAATAAATTCATTCTGATTCCCCGGTATCTGAGAGTTAATCTCATAAATGGGGTAAAATCAAGGTGAGCTACGGTGTCATTGACACTTTCATTGTGAAGAGTGCTGACTGAACAGTACTATTACAATAGTTAAAGGTTAACCCTTAAAGATCTAGAGATTTTTACATATTTCTGCTACCCTTTGACATTCTACATCCTGTGACTTTGCTGCTGTTTTTTGGCAAGTCTTGGCTGCCTCTATAGGCAGCCAAGACTTGCCTAAAAACAGCTACCAAGTTGCTTAGAATGTAACTTGTGAGTTAAACCCAAGACTCCATGTAGGAGCACATGTACTGTTGCAAAAAAAAATGTGACCAAAGTCGGAGTTATACCCTTAAGGGTTAACCCTTTACCCAACGCAGACGATATCAAAATTTATTATTTTAAATTTAATTTTTTTAAATTTTTCAAAAAATTTCAACAAAACCATATCATGTGACCCCTCATTGGAACGAGCTCAATGAGCTCGTTCCAATGAGGGGTCACATGATATGGTTTTGCTGAAATATTTCGAAAAATTTAATTTTTTCAACTGCTTAATTTGCATATTACGCAGGCGGATGCAGGCGATTCGTTAGGTAAAGGGTTAACCCTTTATCTAATGAATCAACAGCATCATTCTGCATAATTTACATATTGAACAGTTTAAAAGAGCTCATCAAGCTCATTCCAATGAGGGAGGAACACATGATATGGTTTTGTTGAAATTTTTGGAAAAATTTGAAAATAAGATATTTAAAACCAAAAAGGTTTGATATTGTTTGCATTGAGTAATGGGTTAAAACCTTTGTTATCTCATTAGATAAAATAAATAAAAATTAAGAAGATTCAGGCCTTTTGGAGAACAGGCTGATGATGTTATTTCCATTAATTATTGATTATATTTCGAAAAAACTTTTTTTTCTTTTTCTTCAAATGGATCAAAGAATTTATAAAAAGTTCTCGAAGCATCTGCAATTACAGTGGGTGACAAATTCTAGGTTTGAATGTCTTTCATATCTGTTGGCCTGATTGCTATCGTGTCTGAATTCTACACTTTTCGTGAGATGCAATAATCAATGATGGTGACAGTGAGAATGCAACATGCATTTAAATACCATAATACACATTTCCCTTGCACTCTTCAACCCCTGCACAACTTAATGTTCTTGAAACCATGCGTTCTTATTTGCAAAACCATGGAAGTTGTTTAGCATCCATTTGGTTTTAGTCAGTAAAAACAACCTAAGCATTGTGGATTTCTTATTGGGGCAACAAATATTTAGCTATACATGTGGCAATGTTGGTCTGTCAGTCAGTCAGTCTGTGATCAACAAGTTTTTAAACTGAATAATTTTTAAAATACTGGGTGGAGTGGCATAATATTTGGTATGCAAGTGTATCTTAACCCTTTACCTAACATAGCTTTTTTAAAAAATAAATGAAATTTCACATTTTTCGAACAAATTCTTACAATTTTTCAATAAAATCATACAAATATGGAAATCATTAGAACTGGCTCAACGAGCCTGTTCTAATGATATGCATATTTGTATGGTTTTGTTGAGACATTTGTAAGATACTTTAGGCTGTGGTTTGCTTATTTTGGTCAAATTCCTGGATGTTTTTACTGCTATGTCAGGTAAAGGATTAATGATGTCAAGCATACATTAGGCCTAAAAAATTAAAAAATCTGTTTCTCAGACCCTCCCGCATGGTCCTTTTGGCTGCCGCATGCTCTCTTTTTATAACCAATTTAAACTTAAAAAAATTAAATGGTTTATGTCTGATATTTTACCCAAGTTAAAAAGTTTGATGAATTTGTCCCTTGAGTGCAAGAAGGCTTTGCAATGCTTTAGCATTGCAAAGCCTTCTTGCACTCAAGGGATGAAATACACCACCACCCGTGCTATTCTGTAGATTATGAGGCCTAAAACTTGAACCAAGAACATGAACTTTTGATGGCAAAGAAGAAATTACTGAAATAAAAAATAAAATAAAAAACCGCTTGCCCGCATGCAATTTTACAAATAATGGCCTGAGAAACAGAAGATCTACTTTTGTTTAACCCTCAAGCACACTGATATCAAAATTTCAATGTGCAGATTTTCTCCATGATACTTATTTATTTATTGGGATTTAATGACACTTTTGACAGCCAGAGTCACTTCTTGTCTGACAGTTTCACGGGTAGAGAAAGCCAGAGTTCATGGAGAAAACCACCGAACAGTGGTGAGTAACTGCCATACTCCCCATCGGACTAACTCCTGACAAGCAGGGTTAACATTGGTTGAAGACAAGAGCACCATCGACATGCAATACGCCTTAGTACACAGTGGCACTGTACCCCCGCATGGGTAATCAGGATTAAGTGCCTTGTACAAGGACACAATGCAGTTACCCCTGGTGGGAATCGAAACCTGGACCTTTTGTTCGAAGTTCAATGCCGTAACCACTGAGCTCCCTTCCATGATACAATTCAATCTTGAGCTCAGTCAAACTGCATTGAATTGATGAAATTTCTAGTGGCAGGAAAGGAAAAAGAAAAAAATTCTCTTTATGATATTTTGGTTTTTTGACGTCACTGTGCAGAGGTTTAGATCAGCTAAGCTGCCATTTTTTTAACCCTTAAGGGTTTGGAGATTTTTATACATTTTCCTTATACTTTGAAAGTCTACCTCCAGTGGCTTTGCAGTGATACGCTCATTCCAATGAGAGTCATAACCTATGTTTCAGAAGCAAAAAATGAAAATATAAAAAGATTGAACAGCAGTGATTTTCATGGAAAGCACTGGCCGTTTTTTTCCGTTAGCTTAGGTAAAGGGTCGAGTTATATTTTCTGTCTCTTGGATGCAAGTGGAAAATGTTTCCTGGGAAATCCTTGAATTTTGTCTGTTTTTCTCCTTGAAATTCCTTGAAAAAGCACTAAAAACCTCCTTGAAACACTTGGAATTTGCTTAGAGGTTTGGTGCAGGAACCCTGGGTTAAAATATAGACATTTCGACATGAAAGTATTTGCTGGGTTAATCCTAAAATCCTCATGTAATTTTCATATTCATCTCCATGCACATGATGCTGCAGGTATGGGGGTGTGCAATCTCATTTGACAAAGCACAGGTTTCTCTAATATCTTTCCATTTCACTTCATTCTAGAATTTAAATCAATACTTAAATTTTCTAATTGTGTCAAGAATCTTGTACTCTCTATCCACTTGGTGTATTTTAATTGAGCAATAAAACATTCATAGGTTGTATAATTGCATTGAAGAAAGATGGATGGTAATTCACCTTAATTTTTTATCTCCTACTACCCTTCCCAAGTTCAATCCCCTTAACCCTTTACCTAACCTGAAAAGCAGACGACACTTGCAAAAATAATTCTTGAAAAACTAATTTTTTGTCTCAAAAACATAGGTTATGACCCCCCTCGTTGGAACGAGCTCTTTGAGCTTGTTCCAACGAGGGGTCATAACCTATGTTTTTGAGACAAAAAATAATGAAAATTAATTGGCGATTTTTTAGAATAGCGCTGGCCGGTTTTGGCCGTTATGTTGGGTAAAGGGTTAACTTAACTCTTTGGATGAGGAGACTTATTTTGGTATCAATCCTGATATCACCTTTCTACTCATGACTGTTTGAGGAGACTTATTTTTGTATCAATCTTGATATCACCCTTAATTCTACACATATGTGTCCTGTTATCACCCTTCTACTCATGACTGTATGAGGAGACTTATTTTTGTATCGATCCTAATATCACCCTTCTACTCATAACAGTGCGAGGAAACTTTTTTTTTGTATCAATCCTGATATCACCCTTCAACTCATGACCATATGAGGAGACTTATTTTTGTATCGATCCTGATATCACCCTTCAACTCATGACCGTATGAGGAGACTTTTTTTGTATCAATCCTGATATCACTCTTCTGCTCATGACCATATGAGGAGACTTTTTTTTATATCAGTCCTGATATCACCCTTAATTCTACACATGACCATATGAGGAGACTTATTTTTGAATCGATCCTGATATCACCCTTCTACTCATGACCGTATGAGGAGACTTTTTTTTGTATCAGTCCTGATATCACCCTTAATTCTAAACATGACCATATGAGGAGACTTATTTTTGTATCAATCCTGATATCACCCTTCTACTCATGACCGTATGAGGAGACTTTTTTTTTGTATCAGTCCTGATATCACCCTTAATTCTACACATGACCATATGAGGAGACTTATTTTTGAATCGATCCTGATATCACCCTTCTACATATGACCGTATGAGGAGACATTTTTTTGTATCAATCCTGATATCACCCTTCTACTCATGACCGTATGAGGAGACATTTTTTTGTACCAGTCCTGATATCACCCTTATGTCTACACATGACCGTTTGAGGAGACTTATTTTTGTATCGATCCTGATATCACCATTCAACTCATGACCGTATGAGGAGACATTTTTTTGTATCAATCCTGATATCACCCTTCTACTCATGACCATATGAGGAGACTTTTTTTTTGTATCAGTCCTGATATCACCCTTAATTCTACACCTGACCGTATGAGGAGACTTATTTTTGTATCAATCCTGATATCACCCTTCTACTCATGACTGTATGAGGAGACTTTTTTTTTTGTATCAGTCCTGATATCACCCTTAATTCTACACATGACCATATGAGGAGACTTATTTTTGAATCGATCCTGATATCACCCTTCTACACATGACCGTATGAGGAGACATTTTTTTGTATCAATCCTGATATCACCCTTCTACTCATGACCGTATGAGGAGACTTTTTTTGTATCAGTCCTGATATCACCCTTAATTCTACACATGACCGTATGAGGAGACTTATTTTTGTATCAATCCTGATATCACCCTTCTACTCATGACCGTATGAGGAGACATTTTTTTTGTATCAGTCCTGTTATCACCCTTAATTCTACACATGACCGTATGAGGAGACTTATTTTGGTATCAATCCTGATATCATCCTTCTTCTCATGGCCATATTGAGCAAGTGCTTTTCACAAACATTGCCGTTCAAATTTTATCATTTGTATAAAATTTCTGCTCATTGGGCACTGGCACTGTGTACTAAGGTTTATTACACACCCATCTAAAATTCATGTTTGTTCACGACATTCTAGAATGTGCGATAAAAAGTTTTATCCCACACGTGTATAATACAGGTTTTTTCACTTCTTCAACATCAGAATGGAACCAGTTATATGTCTGGGGCTACATGGACTGATTCTTATACAATGGACCATTTATTTTGATGTTGTTAACGTGGATGTTAGCAGTCTATACTATCTGAGTTTCTGTCTTATCCATAGAAACTCAAGTTCTATACACCGATCGAGCTTCAGAAGAAACCTTCTAATTTATTTTATTAACATGAACAATACTGAATATTGATTGAATGGTTATATGGGTTAAATTATGACATGACAATGGCAGTTCAAACTAAGAACATTGTAGACAGAATCTGAAAGTGTCCTTGAGTGACGTCACTGCGAATAAATAAATGAAATCGTGCGAGCAAGTTTTTTGATCACCAAAATCAAAATACAAAACAAAGTGTGCATTAAACGACTGCATGTTGATATTCATTGGAATTCATATGGATACTGTACCTTTGTTAAACTATATAACACAGACTTTAACCCTTTACCCAACGCAGACAAGATCAAAATTTATTATTTTAAATATACTTTTTTTTTAAATTTTTCAAAAAATTTCAACAAAACCATATCATGTGACCCCTCATTGGAACGAGCTCAATGAAGTATTTGTTGGAATTTAGATTTATTACTTTCCAAAATGTGATTTAATGGGATTTCCCAGTTTGATTATAAATGATAACTTCACAAGTGAATTATGCAATCAACAATTGTATCATGTATCCGTGTGCGCAAATGAAGACGCTATGCTGTAGGTATAATAGGGACTTCAGGCCTAAAAAAATAAAAAATCTGTTTCTCAGGCCCTCCCGCATGGTCCTTTTGGCTGCCGCATGCTCTCTTTTTATAACCAATTTAAACTAAAAAAAAAATAAAAATTAAATGGTTTATGTCTGATATTTTACCCAAGTTAAAAAAATTGATGAATTTGTCCCTTGAGTGCAAGAAGGCTTTGCAATGCTTTAGCATTGCAAAGCCTTCTTGCACTCAAGGGATGAAATACACCACCACCCATGCTATTCTGTAGATTATGAGGCCTAAAACTTGAACCAAGAACATGAACTTTTAATGGCAAAGAAGAAATTACTGAAATAAAAAACCGCTCGCCCACATGCAATTTCACAAATAATGGCCTGAGAAACAGAAGATCTACTTTGTGCAGCCTCATTGGGGTTTTTTTGGCATTTTTTTCACCCTTTACCTAACATGAAAAGCAGACGACACTTGCAAAAAAAATTCTTGAATAATTATTATTTTGACGAGCTCGTTCCAATGAGGGGTCATAACCTATGTTTTAGAGACAAAAAATGAAAAAATAATGAAAATTAATTGGCGAGTTTTGAGAATAGCGCTGGCCGTTTTTGGCCATTACGTTAGGTAAAGGGTTAAATAATATAATTATCATTAATAATGAAAAGTAATAAACAGAGTAATCGCTTGACTGCATTGGTTACATGAAATAATTAATTCGAGGCGAGGGACTATATTGTAAAACACTTGTGCACATTCGCGCAGTCGTGTTTGTACAACATCCCTCACCTCTCATGAATTATTTCACGTAACCAGTCCAGTCAAGCGATTACTCTCTATATATTGTTGCGAAAGTACGGTAATTTTTTGGTGGGGATCACATTAACCACTTAAAATTCATGCTAAAATTGAGGCATATAAAGACTAACTTGTATTTCAGTTTCGCTGTGTTTCATTGATCGAAATGTTGACGCATTGCAAGTTGAAATTATGAATGAAAGTTCAAACAGCATATGAAATAACAGTTAGACTTGTCTCCTACTTGTGAAGATTAATTAGGATTTTTCTCTTATTTTTTTTCCTTAACGTCTAACAAAGGATTGTTGATTCTTACTTTGTATTACAGTAAATGATCTGCTTAACCCTTTACCCTTCGTAGACGATATCAAAATTTATTATTTTAAATAGCATTTTTTTAAATTTTTCAAAATATTTCAACAAAACCATATCATGTGACCCCTCATTGGAACAAGCTCAATGAGTTCCAATGAGGGGTCACATAATATGGTTTTGTTGAAATATTTTGAAAAATTTAATTTTTTCAACTGCTCAGTTTGCATATTACGTGGGCGGATGCGGGCGATTCATTAGGTAACGGGTTAAGAAATTTCCAGTTTGCAAGTATGTGTAATAAGTACAGAACCACACAAGCATTTGAATGGATTGATGTTTGTCACACTTATTCGCCTCTCGTGCTATTCTTAGACCCAACCACACTTGTGTGATAAACATCAGTTCATTCATTGACAAATGCTTGTGCAAGGGAGTGTGGTGGCTCAGTTGGTAGAGGTGCAGGCTGCAAGTCGAGAGGTCCTCGGTTCGAATCCCACCTGCAGCAACCGCGTTGTGTCCTTGGGCAAGACACTTCACCCCGATTGCCTACATGGGGGCACGATGATGCTGTGTACTGAGGCATACTGCACGTCGTTGGTGCGCATGTCTTCAACCAATCTAACCCTGCCTGTGCTGCGGTGCAGAGTTACGATGTTAGGGAGCTGGCAGTTGGTCGTCATTGCTCGGTGGTTCTCTCCGCGTACTCCGGCTTCCCCACCCGTAAAACTGTCATGGTCACGATTAGCCATTGTGCATAAGTATGTGACCTTAAACACCAATAAATAAATAATAAATATAAATAATGCTTGTGTGATTCCGTCTATGAACTACACATCAATACTGTACTTTCAACTGCTACTAACTTTGCACAGAGTCAGTAAATTGTTGCATGCCACTACTCAGTGCTTCTATGGGGACTGAAGCTTCCTCTACTTGTAAAAGTGTCTGACATGATGTGACCCTAACAAACAAACCAACAAACAATTTCTACCTTCAAAACATGGCTTATGACCCTTCATTTACCATGCCTACAATAAAAAAAATAACAGGATTTTCATCCAAATTTTTGTCTAAAGTGGAGTGGGCAGGCAAATTTTATTTTTATTTTATAACAGTATGAATATTGTATGCAAAATAAGGGACTATATATGAGTCATCTAATAGATTTGTTGATAATTCTTCAGTACCACTAGTGGTCTGTAAGCCTGTATTATGTCACAAAAGAATAATAACAAAATTAAGAAAGGGTAATTATTTGTACCTTAGCTTAACTTAATATTGGATATAAATGGTGCCATGTAATTTTTGGTCAAATACATTGGTGTCTCTTGTGGGAATTATATAATGACAATTTTAACTTTTTTCATTTTATTCAGTGAGTATTCGACCATTCAAGATGCTTTCCCTAGCCACCTGAAGGGCCAAAGATTGTCAAATAAAAAGTGAACAATATTGATGTTGTACACTTTGCTAACAGGCTGCAGGGTCTGAAAAATCTGAGTTGGCGGGGATGAAAATCTAGCATATTTTTTTTTATTGTGGCCTGTTTGAGAAATTTGTTGCCAGTGTCGTCCTCTGCTCATGTTCGGTAAAGTATTAATACTTTATCATAAAATTTCTATTCAGTTTCATACATTGAGGATATGGAATGAGTGTTTTTCTCATATAATATTTATGAAACGAGTCTAAGAATTTTCCGTTTTGGCGAGCCCAAACGGAAAATTCGGACGAGTTTCATAAATATTTTTTGAGAAAAACACTCATTTCATATTCTGTTTATCATATGACACACACACACAAATTAGCCACTTTGTATGACTTTTTAACCCATCACCTAACTTGAGTTGCAGACGGCACTTGGAAAAAACATCCTCGTATAACTAAAAATTTTCACTTTTTGCTTCCAAAACATAGGTTATGACCCCTCATTGGAACGAGCTCGTCGAGCTCGTTCCAATGAGGGGTCATAACCTATGTTTTGGAAGCAAAAAGTGAAATTCATAAAAAAATGAATGGCATTTTTCTTGTAGGTAAAAGATTAATACAATATAACCCACCCTAAATAGGACAGATAACGTAAATTCTCCCTACTGAAATTATGCAAATGTCACCCAGTTGTATTTTGTTTAGCCAATCAAATTGTCCAGTTTTGAAATTGACCAATGAAAGCTCCCAACTCTAGTTATGCAAATTATGAAAATGTGGCCCAGTTTTATTTTGTTCAGCCAGTCAAATTGTCTAGTTTTGAAACTGACCAATGAAATTGACGGAAGGCTTTATTTATCACTGATCAATATGAAAACAAAATATCAAATGTTTTAAAGTGAACAAAACGGATGAGTCATATGATAAATATCATTTAAGAACATTTGTAACTACTCTTTATGTAACAAATTGGCTGCATCTCTCTGAGTAATTTACAAACTGAGCAGTTGAAAAGACATTATTTTTCAAAAAAATTTGACAAAACCATATCATGTGACTCATTCCATACATATTATCGCTACAGTGAAGTGATCTGGGTCGTAGTATTGATCCGGTAATCTGACCTCCTCAACTTGGTGTGATGCAACGGTCCAGATCACTTCACTGTAGCGATAAAAGATTTATTATATGACTTATAGTTCAACATCACATGCCAACGCTAGCATTAACAATTCCCCCAAACGTTTTTTGGTAAATTGGATTGAAGTAAAAAAGAACTATTTTTGTTTACACTTATTTTTGTAACAGGTGCACACTTCTGGGGAATCCCCCAATGCACATGAATACGATAAAAAAATATTCTGAATACGATAAAAAAAAATGGACCGCCATTCAACCGCACCCATTCCAGCTTGGAGTACAGTACTCTCTGCACCCGGAACAGCTAATTATGTGAATTCGAAGGTACCCGTAAATAGTCTGTCATACTGTAGTGATATAGAATCAGATTCCACACTGTAGATTTTCCTGGGACCAGGAAAAGATCGTCAAACAGTAGTAATATTTAGCAGTTAAATTACATGGTCATATAATAAAATGAGGGATCACGTATGGTTTTCTTGAAATTTTTTGAAAAATTTGAAAAACAAGAATTAAAATAACAAATTTTAATATTATGTGCAATGGGTAGAGGGTTAGTGAGATGAAATTTAAAACCTTGTGAAAAATCTTTTGAAAGCACTTACAGGTGAATTGGAGTCATTACTCAGTTCCCTCATGGGAATCCTGGGCAGTGGAGCAGCGCATATTTATTGTGTCAAACAAGTTCTGGTTTACTGAATTAGTACAGTCTAACCAATGCAGGATGGGGGAAAAACAATTGGCTGAACTTGAGTTTATACCTATGTCGTAGCCATGATATAGCCACAGATGCTGAAAATTACCTTAATTGGTTGAGTGCTGAAAGCCCAAATTTGGGCTTTACTCAGAAGTGAGGGTACCACAGCTTGAAGGCTTCATATTTAGTGGGTGTGCTTCATATAATCTTTTGAAATGAAATAGTTTAGTCTTAAAGAATTTGCCTTGTTGCAATTTATAAATTGTAACAAGGCAAAGACATGAGAAGAAATTTTGCTCACCAAAAATAATTTAGAACCTCTACCAGTCAACACATTACTCAGACAAAACTGAGATGGGAAAATAGTGTTCCACTTGAATTATATGGTTAAGAATAATGATATCATAAAAATAATGACCTGGCTTGAGGGTAACATTGTAGATTGGAGACAGCCCAGTATAAGCCTTTGGCTTGTTGCTAAATCCATTTCCTTGTTTGTTATTTTTTTGTCAATTTATGTTTGTTACTGTATAATTTAAACATACTTTGGAAATAAATATTGTTACATAACTTGTGCGTGCTCTTTCCGATGCTGTAATCAGTTTCTCAAAACAACCAATACAAAATGAGTGGGGGGGAGAAAACTCATCCTCGATGAGTCTGAAGGTGGGAATGGGGAAATCTCACCCTCGGGCAGGATATTTGAACCAGACCCTCGGCAAGCCTTGGGTCTGGTTCAAATATCTTGCCCCTCGGGTGAGATTTCCCCATCCCACCTCCAGACTCATCGGGGATCATAATAATCCCGAATGGCTTTATCCCCCCCCCCCTCCACCCCAGTCCGATGAATTTGAAAAGAACTGATATCCAACTGCTCCATACTAGTACTTGAGCACTTGATTTTATGTTCAGCTCAAACAATTTTGAATAAATGAACCTTAAATAATTTAATTTCAATGGTTAAAATTGGGTTAATATGGTTAATTTGAATGGTTAAATTCAATGATTATCATTGTAAGAGAATACAACCTGAAAACTTCATTTTTGGTCACTTCCAGTATCATTTTCGGGGAACCTTGGCCCGAGTGCGAGACATTGCCGAAAATGTCACACAGGAATATTACCTGTGAAGGGAATATTGCAGAATAGCAAATCAAATCAAACGGCAGTTTACTATAGGCTTTTAAAATGTGTAATAACACATTTTATTATATGGCTATCACTAAAAGCCCCTCAATAGAACTGTAGTTTTCCCATGAAATCCAGCTCTACAGAAAACAAGAGTGTCAATTTTTCCAGATCGGTATCATGCCTGTCTCAAAAGAGGCATATGTCAACTGACTATTTCTACCAGTGACCTAGAAATAAATATAGAACATAATCACAGAACATAAACATGAGTGTCTTCTCATTAAACTCTGTTGACAAACATTCCAGTCGAGGTCTATTTGAAAATACCGTGCTGAACAATTACAAACAACAATTAACAACTATTTTCAACAAAATGTAAGAGAATCTGAAAGCGATTCCGATTGAAATTCAAGTCTTCCCTCCATTGTTTTGACTTTCAAGTTTCATGTTCGACACAAACGTTCGATATTACTACGTGTTTGTGATTCCCCAATTCCATAAATTATTAATGGTTATTTGGCTAATATAATTCTTGTTGTGTTTGATTGTTGTGATCAGTTTAAAATACTAATTGTGATATAATAAACAAATTACTACAACAGTCAGTTGATCTGTGTTGTTGTATTCCTCCTCGTTGACAAGATGAGATCAGCCCAGACCTTTAGATCAGTCTAATTTAGGCCCAGCAGCAAATATAGATCAGTCGTATTGTGGCCTGCATGGTTGAAGAAAAAGCGCCAGTATTTTCTACTTCTTGGCATCTGTTTTAGGTTACAGTTTCCCCATCTTAAAATGATAGTTTACCACCCCCTGTTATAGGTCTTCACCATTATAACTGGTTCCCACCACCCCTTGACGTAAGTTTACTCGAGAAGGCTTCTTAGTGTCACAGTGTCGAGTCAAAGTCCTATTTGTAGGGCTGCACGGTATATCGATAAACCGATATATACCGGTATTCAAACCAATATCGATTGAATACTGGAGTAATTACAAAAATATTGGTTTATCGTCATTAATTACTTACCCACGATTTAATTTTCAAGATGTCTTGAGCTTTTTAACTGTAGCCTGAATGAATAATATTATCCCTTTATCCAAGGAATCGTCTGCGTGTGCCCTCGTAATATACAAATTCAGCAGTTGAAAAACTAATTTTCAAAAATTTCAACAAAACTATATCATGTGACCCCTCATTGGAACGAGCTCATTGAGCTCGTTCAAATGAGCTCGTTCCAATGAGGGGTCACATGATATAGTTTTATTGAAATCTTTGGGGAAAATCTGATAAACTAATTTTGAATATAATAAATTCTTCTATTATCGTCTGTGTTGGGTAAAGGTTTTTCGAACTGCATCATCAAGGCATGCTAATTCATTCCGACTGTGATGCCTCGAGTGTGGATTGTGGTACTTGTGTTCATGTATGTGAACAGTTTTCGATATACCGGTATACCGCGGTATTTTTTTAATACCGGTACCGGTATTCAGTTTTGAATATCGTGCAGCTCTATTTGAATGTAAATTATGCATGACATTTAATAGGAATTGCCACAAACATGAATATAACAGATCTCCAGCTTTAAGTGTATGATCATGTAGAATTTGCCAAAGAAAAGCAATCGGCGTCGACAGTGTCGTATACAACACTGTCGACGACGATAGCTTTTCTATGGCGAACTCTGTGGATTTTTTAAAAATTATTTATCTGTTGCATTGTTTGATTCGAAGGTAAGTGCTAAGCTATATTGCAATCATCAGGGAAACCTGGCCAGACTATATATTGCCGAAACACTGCAAAACTTTGGAAAAAGTTTCAAACTCCGCATAATTTGGGTGCAATTATCTTATTTGGGCACAGCGTTTACCGTCGTTATATGAAAAGAATTTAAAGGCCTGGATCATCCAGATCAAACAAGATGTCTCTTTTGATCTGGCCAATCTCATCTCATCACCTTGATGGAATACAACAACACAGATCAATTGACTGGTGTAGTAATCTGTATTTATCATATGACTCGTCTATTTTGTTCACTTTAAAACATTTCATATTTTGTTTTCATATTAATCAGTGATAAATAAAACCTTCCGTCGATTTCATTGGTCAGTTTCAAAACTAGACAATTTGATTGACTGTCAAAATACAACTGGGCCACATTTTCATAATTTACATAATTAGAGCTGGGAGCTTTCATTGGTCAATTTCAAAACTGGACAATTTGATTGGCTAAACAAAATACAACTGGGTGACATTTGCATAATTTCAGTAGGGAGAATTTATGTTATTTGTCCTATTTAGGGTGGGTTATATTGTATTAATCTTTTACCTACAAGAAAAACTCCATTCATTTTTTTTATATTTTCACTTTTTGCTTCCAAAACATAGGTTATGACCCCTCATTGGAATGAGCTCGTTCCAATGAGGGGTCATAACCTATGTTTTGGAAGCAAAAAAGGAAAATTTTTAGTTTTATGAGGATGTTTTTTCCAAGTGCCGTCTGCAACTCAAGTTAGGTGATGGGTTAAAAAATCAAACTAAGTGGCTAATTTGTGTGTGTGTGTGTCATATGATAAATAGAATATGAAATGAGTGTTTTGCTCATATAATATTTATGAAACTCGTCCGAATTTTCCATTTGCACTCACCAGTGGCTCGCCAAAACGGAAAATTCTTAGACTCATTTCATAAATATTATACGAGAAAAACACTCATTCCATATCCTCTATTTATTATAGAATTCTACTCTTTCTCTGGTTATTAACTCTTCGTATGTGGCTGACAGATATTCCCGCCCAGGACAGGAAATCTCTTGCTATTAAAATAAGTCAAATTTGAGGATATTTAACTAAATTTTCCCTCTAAGTTATGTGGACTTTTTAACCAACGATTTCTTGTGTCAAATTCTCAGAAAGTTGATCTCAACTCTTTTAATGGCTGCGTTATTGCAGCCATGACTAGATTTGATTAAAAATGTTTTAAAATTACTCGGTGGGTTAACCCTTTACCAAACACGAAAAGCAGACGGCACTTGCAAATAAAATTCTTGAAGCACTAATGTTTTTGATATTTTGCGTCAAAAACATAGCTTATGACCCCTAGTTGGAATGAGCTCGTTCCATTGAGGGGTCATAAGCTATGTTTTTGCAACAAAAAATAAAAAAGTAATAAAAATTGAATGGTGAATTTTGTAAACAGCGCTGGCTGGTTTGGGCAGTTACGTTGGGTAAAGGGTTAACCCTTTGCCTAACATGAAAAGCAGACGACACTTGCAAAAAAATTCTTGAATAACTAATTTTTTTTCATTTTTAGCTTAACTTGACATAGTCAAGATAAGCTATTGCCATCACGCGTGCGGAAGTCTGTTAGTCTGTGAGTCTGTGAGTCTGTTAGTCTGTTAGTCTGTGAGTCTGTTAGTCTGTGAGTCTGTGAGTCTGTGACGTCTGTTCACATTTTCCTTTAGCACGGGCTACACCCCGCAGTTCTTGTCTAATCGTCACGAAATTTAATATGCAGGTTTGGGGTCATGTCTAGATGAGAACGTCCCCTTTTGGTCGCGATCGGGCAACCGGTATGGCTGCCCGAGCCCAAAACCCGAAAACCATTAGCACAGTCTACAGGTCGTATTCATGAAGGGATTTCATTGTAACTTGGTAGGATGCCTCTGTATAGTGCCTAGATGAGAACGTCCTCTTTTGGGCATGATCTATCAACCGTGATGGCTGCCCAAGCCCGAAACCCAAAAACTTTTAGCACAGTCTGCAGTTCATGTTTAGAGTGGAGGGATTTCATTGTAACTTGGTAGGATGACTCCTTATGATGTCTAGATGAGAATTTCCCCATTTGGGCATGATCTGCCAACCGTGACGACTACCCGAGCCCAAAACCCGAAAACCTTTAGCACAGTCTACAGGTCATATTTATTGAGGAATTTCATTGTAACTTGGTGGGTTGACTTCATACAATGTCTAGATGAGAAAGTCCCCCTTTGGACGTGATTGGGCAACTGTGACGGCTACGGGAGCCCGAAGCCCGAAAACCTTTAGCACAGTCTAGAGGTCATATTTATGAAGGGATTTCATTGTAACTTGGCAGGATGACTCCAAATAATGTCTAGATGAGAACGTCCCATTTTGATCGCGGTCATGCAGCCTTGATGGGTGCCCGAGCCCAAAAACCTTTAGCATAGGCAAAAGGTCATATTTATGGAAGGATTTCATTGTAACCTGTTAGGTTGACTCCATATAATGCCTAGATGATGGCATCCCCTTTCGGTCGTGATTGGTCAGTTGTGATGGCTACAAGTGCCCGAAGCCCGAAAACCTTGAGCACAGTCTACAGGTCATATTTATGAAGGGATTTCATTGTAACTTCTTAGGATCACTCCAGATGATGCTCAGATGAGATTGTCCCCCATGGTTGCGATCATTCACACATGATGGCTGCCCGAGCCTGAAGCCCGAAAACCTTTAGCACAGTCTACAGGTCATATTTATGAAGGGATTTCATTGTAACTTGGTAGGTTAACTTCATATAATGTCTAGATGAGAACGCACGATCATTCACCCATGATGGCTGCCCGAGCCCGAAGCCCGAAAACCTTAAGCACAGTCTACAGGTCATATTTATGAAGGGATTTCATTGTAACCTGGTAGGTTAACTTCATATAATGTCTAGATGAGAACGTCCCCTTTTGGACATGATTGGGCAACTGTGACAGCTAAAGGTGCCCGAAGCCCAAAAACCTTTAGCACAGTCTACAGGTCATATTTATGAGGGGATTTCATTGTAACTTGGTAGGATGACTCCAAATAATGTCTGGATGAGAACGTCCCCTTTTGATCGCGATCATTCAGCCTTGATGGGTGCCCGAGCCCAAAAACCTTTAGCATAGATAAAATGTCATATTTATGGAAGGATTTCATTGTAACCTATTAGGTTGACTCCATTTAATGCCTAGATGATGACATCCCCTTTTGGTCGTGATTGGTCAGCTGTGATGGCTACAAGTGCCTGAAGCCCAAAAACCTTGAGCACAGTCTACAGGTCATATTTATGAAGGAATTTTATTGTAACTTCATAGGATCACCCCAGATAATGCCCAGATGAGATTGTCCCCTTTTGTTGCGATCATTCAACCATGATGGCTGCCCGAGCCCGAAGCCCGAAAACCTTAAGCACAGTCTACAAGTCATATTTATGAAGGGATTTCATAGTCACTTGGTAGGTTGACTTCATATAATGTCTAGATGAGAACATCCCCTTTTGGACATGATTGGGCAACTTTGATGGCTAAAGGTGCCCGAAGCCCGAAAACCTTTAGCACTGTCTACAGGTCATATTTATGAAGGGATTTCATTGTAACTTGGTAGGTTGACTCCAAATAATGTCTAGATGAGAACGTCCCATTTTGGCCGTGATCATTCAGCCTTGATGGGTGCCCGAGCCCAAAAACCTTTAGCATAGGCGAAAGGTTACATTTATAGAAGGATTTCATTGTAACATTGTTAGGTTGACTCCATATAATGCCTAGATGATGACGTCCCCTTTTGGTCGTGATTGGTCAACTGTGATGGCTACAGGTGCCCAAAGCCCGAAAACCTTGAACACAGTCTGCAGGTCATATTTATGAAGGGATTTCATTGTAACTTCGCAGGATCACTCCAGATGATGCCCAGATGAGATTGTCCCCTTTGGTTGTGATCATTCAACCATGATGGCTGCCCGAGCCTGAAGCCCAAAAACCTTTAGCACAGTCTAAGGTCATATTTATGAAGGGATTTCATTGTAACTTGGTAGGTTGACTTCATATAATGTCTAGATGAGAACATCCCCTTTTGGACACGATTGGGCAACTGTGACGGCTTCAGGGGCCCAAAGCCCGAAAACATTTAGAACAGTCTACAGGTCATAATTATGAAGGGATTTTATTGTAGCTTGGTAGGATGACTCCAGATAGTGTCCCCTTGTGGTCACGATCATTCAGCCTTGATGGCTGCCCGAGCCCAAAAACCTTTAGCATGTCTGTAGGTCGTATTTATGGAAGGATTTCATTGTAACTTGTTAGGTTGACTCCATATAATGCCTAGATGATGACATCCCGTTTTGCTCGTGGTTGGTCAACTGTGATGTCAACAGGTGCCTGAAGCCCAAAAATCTTGAGCACAGTCTACAGGTCATATTTATAAAGGAATTTCATTGTAACTTCATGGGATCACTCCAGATGATGTCCAGATGAGAATGTTCCCTTTTGGTTGCGATCATTCAACTATGATGGCTGCCCAAGCCTAAAGCCCCAAAACCTTTAGCACAGTCTTCAGATCATATTTATGAAGGGATTTCATTGTAACTTGGTAGGTTGACTTCATGTAATGTCTAGATGAGAACAGCCCCTTTTGGACACCATTAGGCAACTGTGTTGGCTACAGGGGCCCAAAGCCCGTAAATCTTTAGCACAGTCTACAGGTGATATTTATGAAGGGATTTCATTGTACCTTGGTAGGATGACTCTAAATAATGTCTAGATGAGAACGTCCTCTTTTGGTCGCGATCATTCAGCTTTGATGGCTGCCCGAACCCAAAACCCCAAAACCTTTAGCATAGTCTAAATATTGGTCATATTTATGGAAGGACTTCACTGTAACCCGTAAGTTTGACTCCATATAATGCCTAGATGATGACATCCCCTTTTGGTCATGATTGGTCAACTGTGATGGCTTCAGGGGCCCGAAGCCCAAAAACCTTGAGCATAGTCTACAGGTCATATTTATGAAGGGATTTCATTGTAACTTTGTAGGATCACTCCAGATGATGCCCAGATGAGATTGTCCTCTTTTGGTTGCGATCATTCAACCATGATGGCTGCCAGAGCCCAAAGCCCAAAAACCTTTAGCACAGTCTACAGGTCGTATTTATGGAGGGATTTCATTGTAACTTGGTAGATTGACTTCATATAATGTCTAGATGAGAATGTCCCCTTTGGACGCAATTGGGAAACTGACGGCTACAGGGTCCCAAAGCCCGAAAACCTTTAGCACAGTCTACAGTGCATATTTATGAAGGGATTTTAATGTAACTTGATAGGATGACTCATTTTGGAATAATTTCACTGTAATTTGGTAACTTTTGTTGATATACGTTAACTGTGAGGGCCACGTATATTAACTGTGAGGTCATATTAACCCACCCCTCAGATCTTTAGAACAGTGTACACCTCATATTATTTTTATCATAAACATAGCATACAGGGAACAGAAATGAACATATTCCCAATTATCACAATTCTTGTCTTATTTCATAATCCTTTCATAAACATTTAACATTATCCTTTTCATCAAACACAACACACAAGTTAAGCTACAGTGTCATTGACACTTTCATTGTCTCAAAACATAGGTTATGACCCCTCTTTGGAACGAGCTCGCCGAGCTCGTTCCAAAAAGGGGTCATAACCTATGTTTTTGAGACAAAAAATGAAAAATATAATGAAAATTAATTGGCGATTTTTGTGAATAGCGCTGGCCAGTTTTGGCTGTTACGTTGGGTAGAGGGTTAAGGGTTGATGGATTAAGAGTTGAACCCATTCACTAAAATAGGTAATGCACAGCCCATAAGCACCGGAGAATAATCATTGATTCAGAGACTCGGAGGATGAGGAATAATAAACATGTGTTGTCTGTGACAGTAGTTGATGTTTATTTGTAAATTATTTCATTAAAAGTATCATTAAATTCATCACAATGTATTCTTTATGAGGGACTATTTCCTGTCATGGACACTGTGCATAAACAATAAATCTTAAGCTAAAGCTTGGGACAGACCTAATTTATTGAAGTTATTTTGTAAATTTTGCTATAAACTGGGGACTGAAAAAACTCTATTTCTTCAACCATAGTTAGGTGATGATGATCTTCAAAATTATTTGTAATTACTCCCTCAGATGTTACGGTTTGGGCATAAATATTACATCTCTAGCAGCTGGAGAGAAAAAAAAAACGTTGAGAATGTTACACTTGTCTTTAACCCTCTGAACTCTGATGTCAAAATGGAAAAGTTTTCAGCAACTAATATTTCCCATTATGCAGTTTAATATTTTACCCAATATTCTCTGTTTAGTAAAACAAGATATAATTGGTTAAATTCATAGTTAAACAAGAGAAAAACAGAGTGATTGGAAAAAATTTTGTTGCAAAACCAGAATGCTAGGGGTTAGCCCTTTACCTAACATGAAAAGCAGACGACACTTGCAAAAAAAAAATTCTTGAATAACTAATTGTTTTAATTTTTTGTCTCAAAAACAAAGGTTATGCCCCCTTATTGGAACGAGCTAGATGAGTTCATTCCAACGAAGGGTTATAACTTATGTTTTTGAAACAAAAAATGAAAAAAATAATGAAAATTAATTGGCGATTTTGGGGAATAGTGCTGGCCGGTTTTGACCATTACGTTATGTATAGGGTTAAAAGATAAATTATCCAGTATTGCATAAAAGCATTGATAGCTCTATTTACATCCATCTTTCTGGTAATACTGCCTTGCATCCATATTCTCCCATTTATTATCATCACATTTTGAAGAAAACTATTTTTTTTCCAATTTTGATCTATAGCTTTTTGCTGGTAATATAATGAAGTGAATTATGGACCATCTGTGTCCAAGTATTTATTTGAGAGTTATTACCCCTGTTGGAATGCAGTGGCAGGGTATTGGCCATCCCATGGCACTTGTTTTTTGTTACTTTTCCTCAATGTACAGGATTATTCCAACTTCCACAATATAGTTTCCCCAGTCTAAATTATTCATTAACCCTTACCAACACTAATCTTTTTAACCCTTTACCCAACGAATCGCCCGCATCCGCCTGCGTAATATGCAAATTCAGCAGCTAAAAAAATATTATTTTTCGAAAAATTTCAACAAAACCATATGATATGACCCCTCTTTGGAACGAGCTTGTTCCAAAGAGGGGTCACATGACATGGTTTTATTGAAATTTTTTGAAAAAAGTAAAAAAAATTATATTTAAAATAATAAATTTTGAAATTGTCTGCATTAGGTAAAGGGTTAAAAAATATAAAAAAGGAGTAATACTTGTCACTGTGTGCTTCCAAGACATTGCGTATGATCCTGTCATTGAAATGAGCTCATTGAGGAGGAAGAGTGAGTTGGGTGGGGAGGAGGGTATGAGCTATAATCCAGAAGCCAGGATAGTAGAAAATACAATTTTGAATAATGTTTGCATATATAGACTGGTTTGGAAGCATTAACCCTTTACCCAATGCAGACAATATCAAAATTTATTATTTTAAATATCATTTTTTCAAATGTTTCAAAAAATTTCAACAAAACCATATCATGTGACCCCTCATTGGAACGAGCTCGACGAGCTCGTTCCAATGAGGGGTCACATGATATGGTTTTGTTGAAATTTAAAAAAAAAAAAATTTGATGAATTTGCATATTATGTGGGCAGATGTGGGCGATTCGTTGGGTAAAGGGTTAAACAAGGTTGTTAAAAAGAGTAGTGCTTATGACAATTGATAAAAACTAAGCTGTAAAAGTATTGTCTAACACAACCAGAAGATGCCACAACAGAAAATTCTCTTCATTTGCCTCCAAAACATAGTTAATTACTTTCATTGGATAGAGTTTAATGAACACATTCCATCAAGCATTCATAAGATACATTTTGAAGTCAAAAATTGAAAAAATAAAAAAATTTGAATGGAATTTTTGTGAATGATTGCTGGATGGATGTGGACATTATTTTCAGTAACAAAAATGTAAGGTGAAAGCTTGACATGCAAGGCATCAATTTTATTATCAGCATGAAGCCTGGCATGTCACATGACATATTTACTTTCTATTATATTTCAAGTTTTGTATGAAGCCTGGCATGTCATGTGACATATTTACTTTCTGTTGCATTCCAAGTTTTGTATGAAGCCTGGCATGTCATGTGACATATTTACTTTCTATTGTATTTCAAGTTTTGTATGAAGCCTGGCATGTCATGTGACATATTTACTTTCTGTTGCATTCCAAGTTTTGTATGAAGCCTGGCATGTCATGTGACATATTTATTCATGCTTATGACAATTGATAAAAACTAAGCTGTATCAAACAAAATTACATTGGTTAAATTCCAAGTTGCATAATGGGAAAAATTTGTAGCTAAAAATTTAGAAATTTTAACATGAGTGTGTAGACGTTGTTAATCCTGAAATCCTATCAATTCAGGACTTATATTTCATCGCAATTTGGGAGAATCCATTTGGATTATGGCATAAATGGTTGCGAGAATCCATACCTGATATGAGTATCCCAGAATCCCATAAAGCCTCCATGATTGTACCCCTGTTATATACTGATAACACATGTTAACCCTTTACTCAACACTGCCTTTTGATTTTGAAAGCATCAGCTGAATTTTTTTTAACCCTTTACCCAACGTAACGGCCAAAACCGGCCAGCGCTATTCTCAAAAATTGCCAATTAATTTTCATTATTTTTTTCATTTTTTGTCTCAAAAACATAGGTTATGACCCCTCATTGGAACGAGCTCAACGAGCTCGTTCCAATGAGGGGTCATAACCTATGTTTTTGAGACAAAAAATGAAAAAAATCAGTTATTCGAGAATTTTTTTTGCATGTGTCGTCTGCTTTTCATGTTAGGTAAAGGGTTAAGAAAATAAACAATATTTATCAATAAAACCATACCATACACAAATATGGATGTCATTGGAACAGGATCAGTTCCAATGACAGCCATTTTTGTTCAATTTTATTGACAAGGTGTCAGGATATTTCATGGTCATGTTAGCCTTGAATTGGTTAATTTGCTGCCTCTTTGTTAGGTAAAGAATTAATTGACTCAATTCTTTTCATGCAAATCCTAAAAGAGGTGCAGCAAGAATCTACATGGATTCTCGCTGGTTTTGTTTTTTTGAATCTTTGCATGAATGGATTCTCAGATTCTCGTTGAAATATAAACCCTGCAATTTTTCATATTCACATCCTTGCATATTGTGCTGCAGGTACAGGGATGTGCCATCTCATTTGACAAAGTGCAAGATTGATTTGGACGAATTCCTAGCTGCACAATGGGTAAAGTATGTTGATTAACTGTTTGAGTGCTAAATTATTTTTCAAAACGTGATTTGTAACACAAGTACTTTTTCCAAGGATATCATACTACCAGCAGAGGGAGCCTTATCTAAGTAAAATTTTGTTCATAAAAATATTCTTTTGATACAATTGATGGGAGAGTGCATATTAACACTCTCCAATAAATTGTAACAATACAAATTTGTATAAATATTTTTTCGTTTCAGCAGCTGAGCAAATAGCAAATACTAAAGTGGCTTACAACACTTCTCAATAGAGCCATGGTAGTGGCTTCTAGCACTCAACCAGTTACAATTTTGTCATTTTGACATCAGTGCAGCCTGAAAATAAGCAATCGATCATTTGTAGAATGAGGTCCCCAGAGGGTGATTTGCTGATGCTATCCCATACAGTGTGCCAGTTTATCCTCTGGGTACCTCTTGCTGTTTAGGTTTGAGACCTTGATTCAGATTGAGGTTCACAGAGGGTAAATTTAGTGATGCTACCCCAGGGTAGCATCACCAAATTCACCCTCTGGCGTTCTCATTCTGAGGATGACAGTCTGCTTATTTTCAGGCTTGCATCAGTGTGCAGAGGGTTATATAGTTTATGAAGTAGAACATGTCGTTGAAGTTTTTTTATTCGGGTTTTATCAAACTTTAAACTACAAGGACCATAATATTGTTGTCAAGTTAATTGAGGAGTAACCC
This sequence comes from Pictodentalium vernedei, assembly GCA_031216915.1. Lineage (NCBI taxonomy): Eukaryota > Metazoa > Mollusca > Scaphopoda > Dentaliida > Dentaliidae > Pictodentalium > Pictodentalium vernedei. The sequence continues at coordinate 399,495,016 of CM062289.1, forward strand.
TTAATAGCTGAAAGATGTACTAGCAAAGCTGCCAGAAAGACAAAGATAATTTACAAGGAGATTGGTAGTTGGGGGAGGGGACATTATGTTAATGAATCTCCTGTAGATGAATCCAGTTCTCTCAATGAGGTTAATAGATAAATGTTACAGGCAATGCTGAGAAGTAATTCACAACCTGACAGTTGATTGTTGATGATAAATCATTCAGTGCATAATTCTAGTTGATAGTCGCAGTTTGAATTTTAAAATTTTATCAGTGTCAGGACACCAATGTCTTTTTTTTATTGGATCACTTTGTCATGAACAGGATCCCTCAGGGGAGTATAGTAGTATCTTATTCGAGCACACATTGTAAACTACTATTATTTTTTCTGGAAACTCCTGCAAAGCTAATTATTTTTTGGCCAAATAACATTAATTGGTGAGGTGCTACAGTAACATTAATTGATGCGGTGGTATAGGCCAATTTTTTACATATTTTATAAGTGCTGGTGCAGTGATAAAGGTTCTGTATTCATCAGATTTTCTTCATTTTTAACTCTTTGCCTGCTTCAGGCAGATTTTTCTGCCCAGTACAAAATACTACCGATATTAGATGTATAATTCTGGCTCTTGTCAACTGGTAGAGTGTTCAGTTATTTTTGGTCCTAAAAATTTGTTAACATGTCAATGCCTTGTTATAATTTATGGGAGAGTGCCTGAAGGCACTCTCCTATTAATTGTTACAAGGCAAATTCAGGGAGCGTGTTGGCTCAGTGGTAGACTGTTGGACTTCTATGCTAGAGGTCCCGAGTTCGATCCTCATCTGGGACGACCCACGTTGTGTTCTTGGGAAAGGCACTTTATCCCGGTTGCCTACATTGGGGCACGATGACACCATGTACTAAGGCATACTGCATGTCGAAGGTGCACATGTCTCAACTGCTGTAACCCTGCTTGAGTGGAGCTTGAACAGTTAGAATGTTGAGGAGCTGACAGTTGCTCGTCGATGCTCGGTGATTCTCTCCGGGTACTCTGGCTTCCTACACCCGAAAAACTGTCACGGTCACGATTAGCCATTGTGCATAAGTATATGACCTTAAAACACCAATGAATAAATAAATAAATAAATAAATAAATAAATAAATAAATAAATAACAAGGCAAATTCAAAGAGACTAAATTATTTTACTCCAAAGATAATATGAAGCACATCCACAGAATATGAAGCTTTTAAATTGCGGTATCTGCATTTGAGAATAAAGCCAAGGGCTCTACAAGTTAACCCTTTAGGTGCACTTTACAAGTTAACCCTTTAGGTACACTCTACAAGTTAACCCTTCAGGTGCACTCCACAAGTTAACCCTTTAGGTGCACTCTACAAGTTTACCCTTTAAGTGCACTCAACAAGTTAACCCTTTAGGTGCACTCTACAAGTTAACGCTTTAGGTGCACTCTATAAGTTAACCCTTTAGGTGCACTCCAAAAGTTAACCCTTTGGGTGCACTCTATAAGTTAACCCTTTAGGTGCACTCTACAAGTTAACCCTTTAGGTGCACTCCATAAGTTAACCCTTTAGGTGCGCTCTACAAGTTAACCCTTTAGGTGCACTTTACAAGTTAACCCTTTAGGTGCGCTCTACAAGTTAACCCTTTAGGTGCACTTTACAAGTTAACCCTTTAGGTGCACTCAACAAGTTAACCCTTTAGGTGCACTCTACAAGTTAACGCTTTAGGTGCACTCTATAAGTTAACCCTTTAGGTGCACTCCAAAAGTTAACCCTTTGGGTGCACTCTATAAGTTAACCCTTTAGGTGCACTCTACAAGTTAACCCTTTAGGTGCACTCCATAAGTTAACCCTTTAGGTGCGCTCTACAAGTTAACCCTTTAGGTGCACTTTACAAGTTAACCCTTTAGGTGCGCTCTACAAGTTAACCCTTTAGGTGCACTTTACAAGTTAACCCTTTAGGTGCACTTTACAAGTTAACCCTTTAGGTGCACTCTACAAGTTAACGCTTTAGGTGCACTCCATAAGTTAACCCTTTAGGTGCGCTCTACAAGTTAACCCTTTAGGTGCACTCTATAAGTTAACCCTTTAGGTGCGCTCTACAAGTTAACCCTTTAGGTGCACTCTATAAGTTAACCCTTTAGGTGCGCTCATCAAGTTAACCCTTTAGGTGCACTCTACAAGTTAACGCTTTAGGCGCACTCTACAAGTTAACCCTTTAGGTGCACTCTACAAGTTAACCCTTTAGGTGCACTCTACAAGTTAACCCTTTAGGTGCACTCTACAAGTTAACCCTTTAGGTGCACTCTACAAGTTAACCCTTTAGGTGCACTCTACAAGTTAACCCTTTAGGTGCACTCTACAAGTTAACCTGTTAGCTAATGTAATGACAATTTTTAGTCAGTACTATTCATAAGAAAAATTGCCATTCAAATGTTATTTCTTGAACTTTTGCTGCCAAAATGTAGCTTATGACTCCGGATTAGATCACAACCATTGAGCAGCATATTCCAGTGATGGGCCCTAATTTAGATCTAGGCTTAGGAGTCAAAAAAGAAGATTTTCAGTAACTGAAGAAATCTTTTTATGAGTATCTTTTTCTAAAGGTGATTTCTTAATACAGCTAGGCAATACCCCACTGGCTGTTGGCTTGTTTAGTGAAAAGTTTTCTCATTGCCATCTGCTAGCCATATTAGGTAAACTTGTGGTGATTAAAGGTGATTTGTAAATACAGGTGATACCCCACTGGCTGCTGCCTCATTTAAAGAAAAACTTTCTCACTGTCATCTGCTAGCCATCTCAGATAAAGGTGATTTGTAAATACAGGCAGTACCCCAATGGCTGTGGTCTTGTTTAATGACAAATTTTTTGTGGTGGCCTTTAGGTGATTTGTAAATACAGGTGACACCACAATGGCTGTTGCATTGTTTAGTGACAAATTTTCTGTGATGGCCTTAAAGTGATTTGTAAATACAAGTGATACCCCAATGGTTGTGGCCTTTTTTAGTGACAAATTTTCTGTGATGGACTTAAGGTGATTTGTAAATACAGGCGATACCCCACTGGCTGTTGTCTTGTTTAGTGAAATATTTTCTCACTGTTGTCTTCCAACCATCTCAGATAAACTTGTAGTGGCCTAAATGTGATTTGTAAATACAGGCAATACCCCAATGACTGTTATTTTGTTTAGGGACAAATTTTCTCACCGTTGTCTGCCAACCATCTCAGGGGAACTTGTGGTGGCCTAAAGGTGATTTGTAAATACAGGTGATACCCCAATGGATGTTGTTTTGTTTAGTGAAAACGTTTCTCACTGTTGGCTGCCAGGCATCTCAGGTGACCTTGTGGTGGCCTAAAGGTGATTTCTAAATACATTTGATACCCCAGTATCTGCGGTCTTGTTTAGTGAAAGGTTTTCAAGTAACCTTCAAGAATAGAAAGATTTCAATGAAAATCAAGTAATCTTCAATAATAGAAACATTTCAAGCACATTCCATTGAAGGAGTGGAAGTTTGAGGACTTCATTTGTATTTAATTTGTTTTGCTTTTTGCTAGTGTTCCCAATATTGGACATTACTAAACACAAAATATGAATCACAACATGTGTGCAATACCAATTAAATTACTCTCTGATTATCAGATGGTTACTAAAAGTGTTGTCAAACACAACTAGAAGACGCCACAACAGAAAAATTCTCTTCATTTGCCTCCATTGGAATGAGTTTAATGAACACATTCCATCAAGCATTCATAAGATACATTTTGAAGTCAAAAATTGAAAAAATAAAAAAATTTGAATGGCATTTTTGTGAATGATTGCTGGATGGATGTGGACATTATTTCGGTAACAAAAATGTTAAGTGAAAGCTTAACATGCAAGGCATCAATTTTATTATCAGCATGAAGCCTGGCATGTCACATGACATATTTACTTTCTATTGTATTTCAAGTTTTGTATGAAGCCTGGCATGTCACATGACATATTCAAGTTTTGTATGAAGCCTGGCATGCCACGTGACATGTACTTTCTATTGCATTTCAAGTTTTATATGAAGCCTGGCATGTCACATAACATATTTACTTTCTATTGCATTCCAAGTTTTGTATTGTAGCAGTCGAGGTATAAAGGCCATTTACCAACCAGCCTGGTTGGTCTGGATCTCTTAGTCTCGTGGTAAATCGGTCGCTTTGTTTGCTAGAGGTCGACAGTTCGAACCCCGGCTCCCGCACTTATCTCTTCTCCTGTTATATTTGAGGGCTCGTCCGATCCTCAGCAGTAGGTGGCACTGCGGGTGTTTTAACCGCTCTGAGGGAGGAACCTGGGTGAGATTCACATGTGGTGAATCTCAAAAGAAGGGGAGAGTAGTGTAGCGGTCGAGGTATAAAGGCCATTTACCAACCAGTCTGGTTGGTCCGGATCTCTTAGTCTCTTGGTAAATCGGTCAGTTTGTATGCTAGAGGTTGACGGTTTGAAACCCGGCTCCCGCAATTATCTCTCCTCCTGTTACAGTATGAAGCCTGGCATGTCATGTGACATATTTACTTTCTATTGCATTCCAAGTTTTGTATGAAGCCTGGCATGTCATGTGACATATTTACTTTCTATTGCATTCCAAGTTTTGTATGAAGCCTGGCATGTCATGTGACATATTTACTTTCTATTGCATTCCAAGTTTTGTATGAAGCCTGGCATGTCCTGTGACATATTTACTTTCTATTGCATTCCAAGTTTTGTATGAAGCCTGGCATGTCATGTGACATATTTACTTTCTATTGCATTTCAAGTTTTGTATGAAGCCTGGCATGTCATGTGACATATTTACTTTCTATTGCATTCCAAGTTTTGTATGAAGCCTGGCATGTCATGTGACATATTCAAGTTTTGTATGAAGCCTGGCATGTCCTGTGACATATTTACTTTCTATTGCATTCCAAGTTTTGTATGAAGCCTGGCATGTCATGTGACATATTTACTTTCTATTGCATTTCAAGTTTTGTATGAAGCCTGGCATGTCATGTGACATATTTACTTTCTATTGCATTCCAAGTTTTGTATGAAGCCTGGCATGTCATGTGACATATTTACTTTCTATTGCATTCCAAGTTTTGTATGAAGCCTGGCATGTCCTGTGACATATTTACTTTCTATTGCATTCCAAGTTTTGTATGAAGCCTGGCATGTCATGTGACATATTTACTTTCTATTGCATTTCAAGTTTTGTATGAAGCCTGGCATGTCATGTGACATATTTACTTTCTATTGCATTCCAAGTTTTGTATGAAGCCTGGCATGTCATGTGACATATTCAAGTTTTGTATGAAGCCTGGCATGCAATGTGACATGTACTTTCTATTGCATTCCATGTTTTGTATGAAGCCTGGCATGTCATGTGACATATTTACTTTCTATTGCATTTCAAGTTTTGTATGAAGCCTGGCATGTCATGTGACATATTTACTTTCTATTGCATTCCAAGTTTTGTATGAAGCCTGGCATGTCATGTGACATATTCAAGTTTTGTATGAAGCCTGGCATGCAATGTGACATGTACTTTCTATTGCATTCCAAGTTTTGTATGAAGCCTGGCATGTCATGTGACATATTTACTTTCTACTGCATTCCAAGTTTTGTATGAAGCCTGGCATGTCGTGTGATATATTCAAGTTTTGTATGAAGCCTGGCATGTCATGTGACATATTCAAGTTTTGTATGAAGCCTGGCATGCCACGTGACATGTACTTTCTATTGCATTCCAAGTTTTATATAAAGCCTGGCATGTCATGTGACATATTTACTTTCTATTGCATTCCAAGTTTTGTATGAAGCCTGGCATGTCACATGACATATTTACTTTCTATTGTATTCCAAGTTTCGTATGAAGCCAGGCATGTCACATGACATATTTACTTTCTGTTGCAAGTTTTGTAGGATTCCATTATGGCTTATACATGCATGCTCTTTCTAACAGATGCTAGATTACACAAAGAGTTATTCAATTTTAATGTGCTTGAATTCGGTGTTTATCAGCATAGTTCCTATCTGGAGGGTATATAATTCAATTTTGGGGTATAGTACATACTGACTAGAGCTCCTACCTGGAGGGTATATAATTCAATTTTGGGATATAGTATAGACTGACTAGACTAGAGCTCCTACCTGGAGGGTATATAATTCAATTTTCGGGTTTAGTATAGACTGACTAGAGCTCCTACCTGGAGGATATATAATTCAATTTTGGGGTATAGTACATACTGACTAGAGCTCCTACCTGGATGGTATATAATTCAATTTTGGGGTATAGACTGACTAGACTAGAGTTCCTACCTGGAGGATATATAATTCAATTTTGGGGAATAGTATAGACTGACTAGAGCTCCTACCTGGAGGATATATAATTCAATTTTGGGGTATAGTATAGACTGACTAGAGCTCCTACCTGGAGGATATATAATTCAATTTTGGGGTATAGTATAGACTGACTAGAGCTCCTACCTGGAGGATATATAATTCAATTTTGGGGTATAGTATAGACTGACTAGAGCTCCTACCTGGAGGGTATATAATTCAATTTTGGAGTATAGTATAGACTGACTAGACTAGAGCACCTACCTGGAGGGTATATAATTCAATTTTGGGGTTTAGTAAAGACTGACTAGAGCTCCAACCTGGAGGATATATAATTCAATTTGCGGGTATAGTACAGACTGACTAGACTAGAGCTCCTACCAGGCAGTTATATAATTCAATCTTGGGGTTTAGTATGGACTGACTAGAGCTCCTACCTGGAGGATATATAATTCAATTTTCGGGTATAGTACAGACTGACTAGAGCTCCTACCTGGAGGATATATAATTCAATTTTGGGGTATAGTACGGACTGACTAGAGCTCCTACCTGGAGGGGATATAATTCAATTTTGGGGTATAGTACAGACTGTCTAGTACTCCTACCTGGAAGGTATATAATTCAATTTTGGGGTTTAGTATAGACTGACTAGAGCTCCTACCTGGAGGATATATAATTCAATTTTGGGGTATAGTACAGACTGACTAGAGCTCCTACCTGGAGGGTATATAATTCAATTTTGTGGTATAGAATAGACTGACTAAACTAAAGCTCCTACCTGGAGGGTATATAATTCAATTTTGGGGTGTAGTACAGACTGACTAGAGCTGCTACCTGGAGGGTATATAATTAAATTTTGGGGTATAGTACAGACTGACTAGATCGACTACTTGGATGGTATATAATTCAATTTTGGGGTTTAGTATGGACTGACTAGAGCTGCTACCTAGAGGGTATATAATTTAAGTTTCTGCTTGTCATGTTGTGTTAAGAATTGAGAATCCTTTCCAACAGTACTAGTATATCACACAACAGCCTTTCTTTAACTTGTAGGTGAGTGAATTATATTTTGTCGTCAAATTTGTTTACATAAATTTGCCTTGTTACAGTATATTTGAGAGTGCCACTAGGCACTTTCCCATAAATTGTAACAAGGCAAATCAAAATAGACTAAAATTTCACTTCAAAAGTAATATGTAGAACATCCACTGAATATGAAGCCTTCAACCCTTTACCCAACGAATCGGCCGCATCCGCCCGCGTAATATGCAAATTCAGCAGTCGAAAAAATATTATTTTTCAAAAATTTTCAAAAAATTTAAATAAAACCATATCATGTGACCCCTCGTTGGAACGAGCTCGAGCTCGTTCCAACGAGGGGTCACATGATATGGTTTTGTTTAAATTTTTTGAAAAATTTGAAAAAATGATATTTAAAATAATAAATTTTGATATCGTCTGCGTTGGGTAAAGGGTTAAGTTGTGATACTGGCACTTCAAAATAAAGCCCAAATATGAGCTTCTATCACTCTGCCAGTTAACTAAGTTCCCAGGAGGTAGAGCAGTGTTTTTTTACTATGGTAAACAAGTTCTGTTTCACAGATAATATAGTACCCTGTAACCAATGTCCTCTGAAGTAGACAACATGGTATAAATGGTTGTTGACTTAGCCCTTTACCCAACGAATCGCCCGCATCCGCCCGCGTAATATGCAAATTCAGCAGTTAAAAAAATATTATTTTTCAAAAAACTTCTAAAAAAAAAAAATATTTAAAATAATAAATTTTGATATCGTCTGCATTGGGTAAAGGGTTAAATTTGTGCTGGAGTCATGATATAGCCATATATATTGAAAGTAACATTAAACACCAATAAACTAACAATTGCCATAAGAAAATGATGTACAAACATGTTCCCAGTATAGAAATTTTTCACAGGGAAATACCTCTGTGAAATAAAAATGTTATGTAATTGCAGTCATACCTCCCTGTTTTATATAACCTTTGTTTCAGCCATGAAAGGAACTTGCAGCTATAACTGTTGATTCCTCCTCATGTTAGATTTTAGCACACTTGACTGAAAGTCAGGGGAAACTTTCTGTCCATCCGTCCGATCTTTGGGTTAATATTTGGGCTCCCTGTGGGAGCCCAAATATTAACTCAGTGCAGTATGAGGAAATTTTATTAAAATCTTCTTCTTCAGATCCACCCGTCAGAATCCTTTCATATTTGGTATACAATATCTTTAGGGGTGTCAGATCCAAGTTTGTTCAAATTGAGGCCAGGGCCATATATTTGGGCTCCCTATGGGAGCCTGAACTTTAATTTAGTGCAGTATGAGGGAATTTCTTTAAAAATCTTCTCCAGAACCATCAATTAGAATCTTTTGATAAATGGTATACAACATCTCTGGGGGGCAGATTCAAGTTTGTTATCCCCACCCCAAGGGGCGGATATAGTGATGAGCTCTGTCCGCCTATAGGACATATTCTCAATTATCACAGTTCTTGTCGTATTTTATAATCCTTTCATAAACATTAAACATTATTCTTTTCATCAAACACTACACACAGTCAAGTGAAGCTAGTGTCATTGACAATTTCATTTGGTATATATCTCTTTGGGAACAATGTCTACCTCATGTTCAATGACCACTGTTATCCGATAAAAATTATATTGGTAAAGATATTGCCCTGGCCCCAAAGTGCCAATTAGGCAATTCTTTTTTCTTATTTTCTTAGCTCCAAAATGCATTTTGAAGGATTTAGAGGGAGTACATGCAGAATTTGTTTTTACTCCTATAACCCCACCCCAATGTCAATTAGGCAATTTTTTTCTTTGCTCCAAAATGCATTTTGAAGGATTTAGAGATTAATTGCAGAAAGAAATTTGATGCCAATACCTCCACCCACCCACACCAACACCCACCCTTGTGTCAATTAGGCATTTTTTTTTCTTTGCTCCAAAAATGCATTTTAAAGGATTTAGAGTGATTAGATACCGGTAACCGGTTCTCGTCGGATCACCAAAGTTAAGCAATGTTGAGCCCGGTTCATCCTCAGATGGTTGACTGTCGGAGCGATCGATTCGGACTCCCACATTGTGTCCTTGGGCAAGGCACTTAACCCCGATTGTCCACATGGGGGCACGATGACGCCGTGTACTAAGGTGTACTGCACGTCGATGGTGCGCATGTCTTCACCCAGTCTAACCCTGCCTATGCTGCAGTGCAGAGCTACGATGCTGGGGAGCTGGCAGCTGCTCATCGTTGATCGATGGTTCTCTCTGGGTACTCCCTCTTCCTCCACCTGTGAAACTGTCACGGTCATGATTAGCCATTGTGCATAAGTATGGTACCTTAAACACCAATAAATAAATAAATATAATTTTTATATTTTATGAGGGGAACCCCCCCCCCCCCTCCTTAATTGGGGGTACAGGGGATTAGCAGCACTTGCCGATGCAGGCCTCTTGTCCAAATCGAGTCCCTGGGCTCTCCTTAACTTAGTGCAATATGAGGAAATTTCTTTAAAAATCTATGATTTCATGTTTGGTATGAAACATGTCAAAGAAGCTCAGATTCAAGTAATGATGTAACGATGATCAAAAGGGGTTGTGAACCGATGATTTGAGACCACCATCGGCTGATACCAATGCCGATACTGATGAATGTTCGAATAAATTGATCGAGTGACTGATCATCAATAATGTTGTCAAACACCTGGGATAATTCAGTGGCTAAAAAGCAGGTGTCAAGTGCCGATTGCTACCGAATAGTTTATACACATCGCTCTTTGATGTAATGTCGCATTGTTCAAAGAGAACTATATATTATTAGCTCAACTTTGACGAAGTCAAATTTGAGCTATTGTCATGGCCCGTCTGTCCGTCTGTCCGTCTGTCCGTCCGTCAACAATTGGCTATGGCTCGGGCTAGAGGTCGTATTTATGAACCGATCTTTACAAAACTTTTTGTGTACCTTTGTTATGACCCTGGGACGGGAACGAGTGTTTTTAGGTGTGGTCCAAAATTCAAGATGGCTGCCAGTGGCCATTTTGTACCGATGATGCAAAAATCAGTTTTTTGTACAGAACTTCTGTATGAAAGTTCTGATTTGAATAAAGTTTTGTATAAATGTTTAGTACCATTGGATACATCACATATAATACGGGTTTTTTTCTCGTGCGTAAATTATGCAAATTAGACTGACTTTGATTTATTTAGTGTTACTTTCAGAGCTGTAAGTGCCAAGCTGCTATGGCTCGGGCTAGAGGCCGTATTTATGAACCGATCTTTACGAAACTTTTTGTGTACCTTTGTTATGACCCTTGGACGAGAACGAGTGTTTTTGGGTGCGGTCCGAAATTCAAGATGGCTGCCAGCTGCCATTTTGTACCGACGATGCAGAAATCTGTTTTTTGTACAGAACTTCCATATGAAAGCTCTGATTTGAATAATTTTTTGTAGGAATGTTTAGTACCATGGGATACATCACATATAATACGGGTTTTTTTCTCGTACGTAAATTGTGCAAATTAGACTAATTTTGATGTTTTTTGGGCTTACTTTCAACACTGTAAGTGCAAATGCCAAGACGGCTCGGGCTAGAGGCCGTATTTATGAACCAATCTTTACGAAACTTTTTGGGTACCTTTGGTATCACCGTGGGACGAGAACGAGTGTTTTTGGGTCCGGTCCGAAATTCAAGATGGCCGATGGCAGCCATTTTGTACAAAATTAGGTGCAATCAGATTTTTGCACAGAACTTCCATATGAAAGCCCTGATTTGAATAATTTTTTTGTGTGAATGTTTAGTACCATGGGATGCATCACATATAATACAGGTTTTTTTCTCGTGCAGAAATTATGCAAATTAGATGAACTTTGATTTTTTCAGTGCGACTTACACACAGTAAGTACACATGTCAATACGGCTCAGACTAGAGTCTGTATTTATGAACTGATCTTCACGAAATGTCTTGGGTACCTTTGTTATCACCTTGGGACGAGAACGAGTGTTTCTGGGTGCGGTCTAAAATTCAAGATGGCTGCCAGTGGCCATTTTGTACCGAAATTAGGTCTAATCAGTTTTTTGTACACAACTTCTATACAGCTCAGACTATAGGCCATATTTATGAACCAATCTTTACGAAACTTCTTGGGTACCTTTGTTATCACCGTGGGATGAGAGCGAGTGTTTTTGGGTGTGGTCCGAAATTCAAGATGGCCACCAGCAGCCATTTTGTACCAAAATTAGTGCAATCAGTTTTTTGTATAGAACTTCTGTATGAAAGTTCTGATTTTAATAAATTTTTGTATGAATGTTTAGTAACATGGAATACATCACATATTGTAAGGGTTTTTTTTTCGTGCAGAAATTATGCAAATTAGATGAACTTTGATTTATTCAGTGCAACTTACACAATGTAAGCACACATGTCAATACGGCTCAGGGTAGAGGCTGTATTTATGAACCGATCTTCACAAAACTTCTTGGGTACCTTTGTTATCTCCTTGGGATGAGAATGAGTGTTTCTGGGTACGGTCCAAAATTCAAGATGGCTGCCAGTGGCCATTTTGTACCGAAATTAGGTCCAATCAGTTTTTTGTCACAAGTTCTATACAGCTCGTATTTATGAACTGATCTTCACAAAACTTCTTGAGTACTTTTGTTTTCACCTTGGGACAGGAACGAGTGTGTTTTGGGGTGCCTTTGTTATCACTGTGCTATGAGAACAAATATTTTGGGGTTCAGTCAGACCCACTCTGGGACTCAAAGATTTTTTCTAGTTCAGCATCTGACTGTCACCCACCTTTACAATACTTTACCTATACATTTGTTACAGGCAACGGTCAGTATTTATGTACAGACCGTTACAATACTTTATATGTACCTTTGTTATCAGGTCATTACCTAGATGTTTGTCATTGCTGTGTCACATACTATACATGTACATGTCTTTGTCTTGACAAGTTGAGCTACAGTGTCATTGACACTTTCATTTCCCCTATGGGACTATAGATATTTTTTCCCCTGTGGGACGATATATTATTTCCCCTATGGGATGATATATTATGTCCCCTATGGGACGATATATTATTTCTCCTATGGGACGATATATTATGTCCCCTATGGGACGATATATTATTTTCCCTATGGAACTATATATTATTTCCCCTGTGGGAGTATTATGTCCCCCATGGGGATTATATATTATTTCCCCTACGGGGGTACTATGTCCCCTATGGGACTATATATTATTTTCCCTATGGGACTATAAATTATTTCCCCCATGAGACGATATATTATTTCCCCTATGGGACTATATATTATTTCCCCTATGGGATGATATATTATTTCCCCTATGGGACGATATATTATTTCCCCTGTGGGATGAGATATTATTTCCTCTATGGGACGAGATATTATTTCCCCTATGGGACTATATATTATTCCCCCTATGGGACTATATATTATTTCCCCTATGGGACATAGGACATTCTAGCACACAGGCAATGATATGCGAAATACTACAAAAGCAAAAAGTGGCTCCTGTAAAATATTTTAGATGCTCAATTTGCTGCTGTAAAAGAAATAAACCCTTTGTTTAGGGTAACCCGATCAACCCTAAAAATTATGCCAACCCTAAAAATTTTATCGAATAAAATTCACTCATTTAGTTCACTGTAACTCCAAATTTCCATCCAACTTAAATTGTGAATCTGAAACCGATCTGGAGTTCAAGCTTTCAAAATTACCTGTAGAAATACATATTTTGGACAGTATAAATGAGGAGCAAGTGGCAAGTTCCAGTTCAGCAAAGGAAACTGCAATTTGATAAAGTGATGAACATTTTACAGTGCTTCGCCACTGGTGTTGACAGGTCATGAGTATTAAGGAGGATCGTGTTGAGTTTTTGTGTATTGATATGGAAAGCCCCAAACCTTGGCCTACTATTTTGAAAATGTCATTGGTGCAAGTATAGTGTACAAAAGCTTTTTAGCACACCTGACTGAAAGTCAGTAGGAGCTTAAGTGATCACTTTTTGTCCGTCATCCATCCATCCATCCATCATCATCCATTGTCCATTCGGCGTGAACTTTATATTATTGACTTCTCCTCATAAACCACTGGACCAAATTGAACCAAATTTGATGTTCCTTATCATAGTTCAATTCAAATTGTTCAAATAAAATTGCCACACCCACAGGGGGCACCACAAGGTGCTTTACTCTGATAACACCCATAAATTGTTTTCCAAAATCAAAAAAATCTTCTTCTCCAGAACCATCAATTAGAATCTTCTGATATTTGGGGGTATATTATAGCATCTCTAGGGAGGTCAGATTCAAGTTTGTTCAAACTGGGTCTCTGGGTTAATATTTGGGCTCTTTATTGGAGCCCAAAGTTTAACTTAGTGCAATGTGAGGAAATTTCTTTAAAAATCTTCTTCTCCAGATCCACCTGTCAGAATCCTTTCATATAAGTTATGCGACATCTCTAGTGTTGTTGGATTCAAATTTGTTCAAATCAAGTCAGTGGCTTAATATTTGGGCCTTCTATGGGAACCCAAAGACTAACTTATGTGCATTATGAGGAATATTCTTTCAAAATCATCTACTTTAGGTCCACCCGTCAGAATTCTTTCACATTTGGTTTTTAGCATCTCTAAGAGGATCAGATTCAAGTTTGTTCAATTTGAGTCCCTGGCTTAATATTTGGGCTCTCTATTGGTGGGGTTGGGGGGGGGGGGGGGGGGGGGCTGAGGAAGCAGGTTAGGTTAGTTTGTTTAAATCCATTCCTTAGTGTTTTTCCATAAAATTTGTGTTTTAAAATTGCAGTGACATAACAACCCTTGGAAGTATGGCAGTGCATGTCTGCAGCTGATGGAATCGGGAAACATTCAGGAAGACCTATGATAATAATCATCTGACATGAACACGAGAGTTGTGAATAATATTATGACATCATTTCTCTGTAGTGTTGATATCCCAAAATACTTCTTTGAACCACTTTGTAAGATGAGGGATTAACCCTTTACCTAACAGGGAAAGCAGATGACACTTGCAAAAAAAAATTCCCGAATAACCCATTTTTTTTCATTTTTCTGTCTCAAAAACATAGGTTATGACACCTCGTTGGAACGAGCTCGACGAGCTCGTTCCAACGAGGGGTCATAACCTATGTTTTTGAGACAAAAAATTGAAAATTAATTGGCGATTTTTGTGAATAGCGCTGGCCTTTTTTGGCCATTACATTGGGTAAAAGGTAAGGCCCCTTGAGGCCTCTTGTTTAGTAACATGATGTGTAACTGTGAGTTGGAAATAAATAATTTTTAAACCAGAAATAGATGAAAACAGTAAAATCGTTAACACTTTGCTTCAATTCCAGGTACCGCACAGATTAATGACATTTTTGTTGATAAAGAATATAGAAGTATGTGTAATTTGTGGTCCAGCACCTTCTCTGAAAGAATTACATTGCGAGGTATGGCAAACTAAAATAAATTTTATTTTGACTCTTCAACTTGACTGATTGTTAGAGACTTGTACAAAATAGGCAAATGACCATTTCCTTCCACCTGTTGCTCACTTTAAAAAAAGTAAGGTGAACAAATTTTTTGTTTGCTTACATTACTAGAGCATAGACAACAAAGAAGAATATGTAATCCTTGGTAATCATTTCTTACCTTTTCCAAAATCAGGAGTTACAAAACAAAAAAATAGACAAAAAATAAGGGTTTTGGTTCATGGGCAGTCCCTCACTGAAATTGACCCTGCTCATTGAATGTTTTTAATTCACCAACTTCAAAGAAGTGGTGAGCTTATGTGACAACTCTGCTGTCATCGGCATCAGGTGTATCTGTTAAATTTTGTAAAAATTAGTGTTTACTTATCTTTCTCCAAGGCAATTAGATTGCTTATATAGATTGTGTGGGTGGGGAGAGAGTGGTATCACTGGAGTATCCAACCCTAATACTGTGACTTTTTTCCCCAGTTTCACCTAAAAATTTCAGTGCAAACTTTGTCAATTTATGGTTGTAATAATCAGCATTTAGGTCAAGCTTTTGTGTAGATTATGCGGTTTTAACTTTTCATAACTGTGTATTTTTTGCTCACAAACTTCAAAGAAGTGGTGAGCTTATGTCGTGACTCTGGCAGTGTATGTCGGCATCAGAAGTACCTGTCTAATTTTATTTAAGAATTGAATGCATTCAATTCTTATAATTACATTCCGTAACTGTTTAAACTACTTTTCACCAAACAACAAAGCAGAAGGACGAAATAAAACATGTACAAACGAACGAGGCAAAAAACCACCCTCACACAAAATACAAAGCGCACAACTCTGATTTTTAATTTTCACAACTTTAGAAATGGATACGAGTATTTTAGTAATGGGCTTTATGCCACAGTTGGGAAAATGTCACCAAAGAAACAGCAGTGGAGTTGCTCACTGCGAGAGGCGCTAAAAGTTAAAAACCCGCTGCCCGAATTACATTCTGTCAGCTGCGCACTACCATAAATGTGGGTCAAAGTTCGACCAAATGTATTCATTGCAAAATGAATTACATTTGGTCATGACGTTTTCATCCAGCTGACCAATGGAAATTGAGTATTTGGACCCAAAACGTATAACTACATAAACAATGTAATTATAATAATTTGTGTTTAGGTCATTTTTTCAAAGTCCAGAGAGTGCAGGCCTTTTATATGGCGCTTGTAGGTTGTAGGGGGCTATCACAATAGTATCCAACCCAAATACTGTGGCTTGTACAACCTAAAATCGTCAGCCCAAACATAAACAAGTTCTGTTTGTAAGAATTTACATTTAGGTGAGCTTTTTGTACAGAGACGTCTCCTTACCAGTACTGTTCATTTTTAGCTCAACTTTGGCAAAGCTTTTGAGCTTTTGTCATGGCCCGTCGTCTGTCTGTCCGTACATCAACAATTGGATACGGCTCGGTCTAGAGGCCGTATTTATGAACCAATCTTTACAAAACTTCTTCGGTACCTTTGTTATGACTGTGGGATGAGAACGAGTGTTTTTGGGTGCGGTCCGAAATTCAAGATGGCTGCCAGCCGCCATTTTGTACCGACGATGCAGAAATCTGTTTTTTGTACAGAACTTCCATATGAAAGCTCTGATTTGAATAATTCTTTGTATGAATGTTTAGTACCGTGAGATACATTACATATCATACAGGGTTTTTTCTCGGGCTTAAATTATGCAAATTAGACTAACTTTGATTTATTTAGTGTTACTTTCAGCACTGTCAGTGCAAATGCCAATACGGCTCGGGCTAGAGGCCGCATTTATGAGCCGATCTTTACGAAACTTCTTGGGTACCTTTGTTATCACCGTGGGACGAGAACAAGTGTTTTGGGGTCCGGTCCGAAATTCAAGATGGCCACCGGCTTTGTTCAAAATTAAGGGCAATCAGATTTTTGCGCAGAACTTCCACATGAAAGCTCTGATTTGAATAATTTTTTGTATGAATGTTTAGTACCATGGGATACATCACATATAATACAGGGTTTTTTCTCGTGCAGAAATTATGCAAATTAGATGAACTTTGATTTTTTCAGTGCTACTTACACACAGTAAGTACACATGTCAATAGGGCTCGAGCTAGAGGCTGTATTTATCAACTGATCTTCACAAAACTTCTTGGGTACCTCTGTTATCACCTTTGACGAGAACGAGTGCTTCTGAGTGCGGTCCAAAATTCAAGATGGCTGCCAATGGCCATTTTGTACCTAAAATAGATCCAATCAGTTTTTTGTACACAACTTCTATACGGCTCGGGCTAGAGGCCGTATTTATGAACTGATCTTTACAAAACTTCTTGGGTAACTTTTTATCACCGTGGGATGAGAACAGGTGTTTTTGGTGTGGTCCGAAATTCAAGATGGCCACCAGCAGCCATTTTGTACCAAAATTAGTGCAATCAGTCTTTTGTACAGAACTTCTGTATGAAAGTTCTGATTTGAATAAATTTTTGTGTGAATGTTTAGTAAAATGGAATACCTCACATACAGTACGGGTTTTTTTTCTCGTGCAGAAATTATGCAAATTAGATGAATTTTGATTTATTTAGTGCTACTTATACACTGTAAGTGCACATGTCAATACAGCTCGGTCTAGAGGCTGTATTTATAAACCGATCTTCATGAAACTTCTTGGGTACCTTTGTTATCACATTGGGACGAGAACGAGTGTTTCTGAGTGCGGTCCAAAATTCAAGATGGCTGCCAGTGGCCATTTTGTATCAAAATTAGGTCCAATCAGTTTTTGGTCACAACTTCTATACAGCTCGTATTTATGAACTGATCTTCACGAAACTTCGTGGGTACCTTTGTTTTCACCTTGGGACAGGAATGAGTGTGTTTTGGGGTGTCTTTGTTATCACTGTGCTATGAGAACAAATATTTTGGGGTTCAGTCAGACCCACTCTGGGACTCAAAGATTTCTTTTCTAGTTTAGCATCTGACTGTCACCCACCTTTACAATACTTTACCTATACATTTGTTACAGGCTACGGTCAGTATTTATGTACAGACCGTTACAATACTTTATATGTACCTTTGTTGTCAGGTCATTACCTAGATGTTTGTCATTGCTGTGCCACATACTATACATGTACATGTCTTGACAAGTTGAGCTACAGTGTCATTGACACTTTCATTTAATTTCATTAACACCTTTAGGCATTAACCCTACTGTATGCAAAGATTTAACTGATTCTTTTTTCAGTAAAAATTTTCATTTTTTTTACTTGTACCTCACTCAATTTTATGTTGTAAAAGTTTGTGTTAAGGTGAGTTTTGTTTCTATATGTTGTGCCATGTGATTGGATATTATAGGCTTGGGTTGCTGAAGTCCATTACAGTAATATTTAACCCTTATTTTATGTATATTTCAGGGATTTGATGGAGATTTTTAGCCAAACCTCAGTTAATTTTTGGCTGTGAGAATGAACATTTTGGTCAGCTTTTATGCATATTGTGGTGCCTTAACTTCTCATTGGACTATATTTTTTTATTTGATGAACATCTTTTACATTTTAAACCCTTTGCATCCATAAATTTTATGAATTTTTTTTTTCTGTCAAAATGTTCATATTTGTCTGGACATACTCAATTTTAGGTTGTAAAAGTTTGTGTTAATCCTTAAGGGCCTGGACAAGTATTGTGAATTCCCGGCAGCCCACAGTCTGTTTAGGACAAGTATCGTGAATTCCTGGCAGCCCACAGTCTGTATAGGACAAGAATCATGAATTCCTGGCAGCGCACAGCCTCTATAGGACAAGTATTGTGAATTCCCGGCAGCCCACAGTCTCTATAGGACAATTATTGTGAATTCCTAGCAGCCCACAGTCTGTATAGGACAAGTATCGTGAATTCCTGGCAGCCCACAGTCTATATAGGATGAGTATCATAATTCCTGGCAGCGCACAGCCTCTATAGGACAAGTATCGTGAATTCCCAGCAGCCCACAGTCTGTATAGGATAAGAATCATGAATTCCTGGCAGTGCACAGCCTCTATAGGACAAGTATTGTGAATTCCCGGCAGCCCACAGTCTCTGTAGGACAAGTATTGTGAATTCCTGGCAGCCCACAGTCTGTATAGGACAAGTATCGTGAATTCCTGGCAGCCCACAGTCTATATAGGACGAGTATCATAATTTCTGGCAGCGCACAGCCTCTATAGGACAAGTATCGTGACTTCCCAGCAGCCCACAGTCTGTATAGGACAAGTATCGTGAATTCCCAGCAGACCACAGTCTGTACAGGACAAGTATCGTGAATTCCTGGCAGCCCACAGTCTCTATAGGACAAGTATCGTGAATTCCCAGCAGCCCACAGTCTGTATAGGACAAGTATCGTGAATTCCTGGCAGCCCACAGTCTCTATAGGACAAGTATTGTGAATTCCTAGCAGCCCACAGTCTGTATAGGACAAGTATTGTGAATTCCTGGCAGCCCACAGTCTGTATAGGACGAGTATCATAATTCCTGGCAGCGCACAGCCTCTATAGGACAAGTATCGTGAATTGCTGGCAGCCCACAGTCTGTATAGGACAAGTATCATGAATTCCCAGCAGCCCACAGTCTGTATAGGACAAGTATCGTGAATTCCTGGCAGCCCACAGTCTCTATAGGACAAGTATTGTGAATTCCTGGCAGCCCACAGTCTGTATAGAACAAGTATTGTGAATTCCTGGCAGCCCACAGTCTCTATAGGACAAGTATTGTGAATTCCCGGCAGCCCACAGTCTCTATAGGACAAGTATCATGAATTCCTGGCAGCCCACAGTCTCTATAGGACAAGTATCGTGAATTCCCAGCAGCCCGCAGTCTGTATAGGACAAGTATCGTGAATTCCTGGCAGCCCACAGTCTGTATAGGACAAGTATTGTGAATTCCTGGCAGCCCACAGTCTGTATAGGACAAGTATTGTGAATTCCTGGCAGCCCACAGTCTGTACAGGATGAGTATCATAATTCCTGGCAGCGCACAGCCTCTATAGGACAAGTATCGTGAATTGCTGGCAGCCCACAGTCTGTATAGGACAAATATCGTGAATTCCCAGCAGCCCACAGTCTGTATAGGACAAGTATCGTGAATTCCTGGCAGCCCACAGCCTCTATAGAACAAGTATCATGAATTCCTGGCAGCCTATAGCCTCTACAGGACAAGTATTATTAATTCCTGGCAGCCAACAGCCTCTATAGGACAAGTATCATGAATTCCTACAACCTTTATAGGACAAGTATCGTGAATTTCCAGCAGCCCACAGCCTCTATAGACAAGTATCATGAATTCCCAGCAGCCCACAGCCTCTATAGGACAAGTATCATGAATTCCTGGCAGCCAACATCCTCTGTACAACAAGTATTGTGAATTCCAGGCAGCCCACAGCTTCTATAGAACAAGTATTGTGAATTCCCGGCACCCACAGCCTCTTTAGGACAAGTATTGTGAATCCCCAGCAGCCCACAGCCTCTATAGGACAAGTATCATGAATTCTCAGCAGCCCACAGCCTCTATAGGACAAGTATTGTGCATTCCTGGCAGCCCACAGCCTCCATAGGACAAGTATCGTGAACCATGGCAGCCCACAGCCTCTATAGGACAAGTATTGTAAATTCACGGCAGCGGCAGCCCACAATCTCTATAGGGCAAGTATTGTGAATTCCCAGTTTTAAATGTTGGAAATGGGCTTTGAGCAAGCCTGAAAATAAGCAGACAGTCATCTGCAAAATGAGGTCCCCAGAGGGTGAATTTGGTGATGCTACCCTGCACAGCAGGATAGCATCACAAAATTTACCCTCTGTGAGCCTCAGTCTGAATGAAGGTCTCAAGCCAAAACAGAAAGATGTACCTAGAGGATAAATTGGCCCACTGTATGGGATAGCATCAGCCTCTGGGGAGAGTTACTTATATTCAGGCTTGCCTTTAAAGGTTAACCTTTACCCAAAGCAGACGATTTCAAAATTCATTATTTTAAATATTGCTTATATTCAGGCTTGCCTTTAAAGGTTAACCTTTACCCAAAGTAGACGATTTCAAAATTCATTATTTTAAATATCATTTTTAAAAAAATTTTAAATTTTTTTTAACAAAACCACATCATGTGACCCCTCTTTGGAACAAGCTCGATGAGCTTGTTCCAAAGAGGGGTCACATGATATGGTTTTGTTGAAATTTTTCGAAAAATAATATTTTTTCAGCAGCTGTATTTGCATATTATGCGGGCGGATGCGGGCGATTCGTTGGGTAAAGGGTTAAGGTGAGTTCTGTTTCTGTCAATCTTTTCAGGTAAATGATATTGTAGACATAGATTACTAAAGACAATTGGCAGTAATATTTAACCCTTATTTTGTGTATACTTAATAAATTTGATGAGGATTTAACTTAATTATTATTTGTTTATAAGATTTAATGTTTAGATCAGCTTTTATACAGATTATGATGATTTAATCTCTGATTACATTGTATTTATTTTCTCACCTGGTTCAGTGAAGTTGTTAGTAGCTCACCTACTTCAGCGAAGTGCTGAGATTATGTGACGACTCTGTCAGTGTCAGATGTATGTGTCAAATTTGTAAGAATTAGTTTTTATGTCATTTTTGTGTCGCCTGCCCCACGAAGTGGGGAGCGACATATAGGGATTACTTTTGTCGTCTTGCGTCGACCGCGTTGTCCGTGTCACACTTTCTCTTATCCCCCACTCCTCTTTAACCTATGAATGGATTTTGATGAAACTTTCAGTGATTCTTTATCACATAATGGCATTGTGCACCTCCTATTTTATTTTTTGATCCGCTGTATTTTTTCTAGAGTTATGCCCCTTTTCCACTTAGAATTCTGTCTGAAATATTAAAATATAGTGCAGGCGACACACTTCTTCCATGGAAGACTCACATCTAAGTCTTAAAGTCCAGTGGACTCAGGGCTTTGATATTGCATATGAAGGTTGTAGGGGGCTATCACAACAGCATCCATCCATAATACTGTGACTTTTTTACCAATTTCACCTCAAATTTTCACCCCAAACTTAGTCAATTACTAGTTGTAAGAATTAGCGTTTAGGTTAGCTTTTGTGCAGATAGTGGGGCCTTAACTTCTCATTACTGTGTATTTTTAATTTGAGTAACATTTTTAGGTATTGACCCTACTACTGTATGCAAAGTTTTAACTGAATTTCTTTTTCAGTCAAAATTTTCATGTTGTTTTCTTGGACAATTTTGAGTTGTAAAAGTTTGTGTTACGGTGAGTTTTGTTTCTATGTGTCTTTCCAGGTGATTGATAATGTAGTCTTGGATTAGTGAAGACCATTGCAGTAATATTTAAACATTAAGCCAGACAAAGTAAATCTTCTGTTTCTCAGGTCATTATTCATAAAATTGCATGCGGGCGAGCGTTTTTTTATTTTATTTTTTATTTCTGTAATTATTTCTTTGCCATCAAAAGTTCATGTTATTGGTTTAGGTTTTAGGCCTCATAATATGGAATAGCATGGGTGGTAGTGTATTTCGTCCCTTGAGAGCAAGCAGGCTTTTCAATGCTAAAGCATTGCAAAGCCTTCTTGCTCTCAAGGGACAAATTTATCAATTTTTTTAACTTGGGTAAAATATCAGACATAATCCATTTAATTTTTATTTTTTTTAAGTTTACATTGGTTATAAAAAGAGAGCATGAAGCAGCCAAAAGGGCCATGCGGTAGGGCCTCAGAAACACATTTTTAATTTTTTTAGGCCTTATCTTATGTATATTTCAGGAATTTGATGGAGATTTTTTTGCAAAAACTTAGTTATTTTTTGGGTTGTAAGAATTGGCATTTAGATCAGCTTTTATGTTAAGTGCCTTAACTTCTCATTACTGTATATTTTTTTATTCGAAGGACAGTAATTAGTGTTTGAAGTCTAATATTATTTCATCCATGAAAATATTGCCTACCCTTGGAAAGTGATGAAGAGTCCACGGCGCTGTACTGTATTAAACAGAAATGTGCAATTTAATTAAATCTTTCTAAAGGATAATATAAAACACTAAATATTTTTTATTGCAGGTGAACAGGTTTTGGAAAACAGGAGTTGATTCGCTAAAAAATATAGTTAAAATTCCACCAAGAAATATACCAAATAGCATTGTTCTAGATACAAGCTTACTTGGGTAAGTACAATTATTTCCAAATGGAATGAAATACTGCTTTTTGATTGGCTGAGAGGTATATTATAAGTTATATCTGCCACCTGAACATCCTGTAACGTATTTATTATGCCAGCGAAAACAAAATAACAATCAAATTTGAACGCCGGCACATTTTCAAAACTGGTGCAAAACGCTATGTAAGTTGTAACAAACGTGCATATAAAATATCAGAAGTACCATTTATCCAATGATTTCTGGCCTACATGTCCTAAGATATCAGCAGTATGATATATCCAATAATGTCTGGCCTATCTGGCGTAAGATATCAGCAGTAGGATATATCCACTATTTTTTGGCCAACCTAAGATATCAGCATTAGGATATATCCAATAATTTCTGGTCTACCTAAAGCTGGAGATGTGGCGAAGACATTATTAGATACAATTATATCCTACTTCCAATATTTTAGGAACACAAAAACAGGTATATGTGAGGTGAGGTGTTGTGATACAATCACACAGAGACTACTAATATATGTGAGGTGAGACACAGAGACTACTAATATATGTGAGATGAGACATAGAGACCACTAATATATGTGAGATGAGACATAGAGGCCACTAATATATGTGAGATGAGACACAGAGACTACTAATATGTGTGAGATGAGACATAGAGGCCACTAATATATGTGAGATGAGACACAGAGACTACCAATATATGTGAGGTGAGACACAGAGACTACTAATATATGTGAGATGAGACATAGAGACTACTAATATGTGTGAGATGAGACATAGAGGCCACTAATATATGTGAGATGAGACACAGAGACTACTAATATATGTGAGGTGAGACACAGAGACTACTAATATGTGTGAGGTGAGACACAGATACTACTAATATATGTGAGGTGAAACACAGAGACTACTAATATATGTGAGGTGAGACACAGAGACTACTAATATGTGTGAGGTGAGACACAGATACTACTAATATATGTGAGGTGAAACACAGAGACTACTAATATTTGTTTAGGTGAGACACAGAGACTACAAATATATGTGAAGTGAGACACTGAGACTACTAATATATGTGAGGTGAGACACAGAGACTACTAATATATGTGAGGTGAGACACCGACTAATATATGTGAGGTGCGACACAGACTACTAATATATGTGAGGTGAGACACAGAGACAACTAATATTTGTTTAGATGAGACACAGAGACTACAAGTATATGTGAGGTAAGTCACAGACTACTAATATATGTGAGGTGAGACTCAGAAACTACTAATATATGTGAGGTGAGACACAGACTAATATATGTGAGGTGCGACACAGACTACTAATATATGTGAGGTGAGACACAGAGACTACTAATATTTGTTTAGGTGAGACACAGAGACTACAAATATATGTGAGGTGAGACACAGACTACTAATATATGTGAGGTGAAACACAGAGACTACTAATACATGTGAGATGAGACATAGAGACCACTAATATATGTGAGATGAGACACAGAGACTACTAATATATGTGAGGTGAGACACAGAGACTACTAATATATGTGAGGTGAGACACAGAGACTACTAATATTTGTTTAGGTGAAACACAGAGACTACAAATATATGTGAGGTGAGACACAGACTACTAATATATGTGAGGTGAGACACAGATTACTAATATATGTGAGGTGCGACACAGAGACTACTAATATTTGTTTAGGTGAGACACAGACTACTAATATAGGTGAGGTGAGACACAGACTACTAATATATGTGAGGTGAGATACAGAGACCACTAATAATAAGACACAGTGATGCTGTTGTCTTGAACTGAATGAATTGTTAATTTCAATATCCTTCCCTACGATGACCTGAGCTCATCTTCCATGACAACTTTAGCTCCCTAAACATAGCACTTAATAGATTTAGGTGCACTATTTTTTGCTCGTCATGCAGGCCTGAAAATAAGCAGTCTAACATTTGCAGAATGAGATCCCCATAGGGTAAATTTGATGATGCTATCCCATACAGTGGGCCAATTTACACTCTGGGTACCTCTTTCTGTTTAATTTTGAGACCCTGATTCAGATTGAGGTTCGCAGAGGGTAAATTTAGTGATGCTACCCTGCTATGCAGGGTAGCATCACTAAATTCACCCTCTGGGGACCACATTTTGCAGATGACAAGTCTGCTTATTTTCTGTCTTGTTGCCATGTTTGTCAGAAATGAAGCCCTGTTGTATCCCCTCCAGTGTGTAACAGACTTAATTTCTTATGATGTGAAAATGAAGTATTAACTGGGTGAGCAGCCAGCCACCATCATGGCTCTACTGAAAAGAGCTGGAAAGCATCAGCTTGTTGCTTTTGCAGCAGTAGAGGAAAAATTATTTGCATAAAATTATTTTGTTACAATTTATTGGAAAATTGTAACAAAGCAATTATTATTTTGCTGGTAGCATGGGGTAAAATTTCTCATTGCTGGTAGCGTGGTATCTATAATAAAATTTCTCTTCGCAGGTAGCATGATCTCTTTTATAACATTTCTCATTGCTGGTAGCGTGGTATCTATAATAAAATTTCTCTTCGCAGGTAGCATGATCTCTTTTATAACATTTCTCTTTGCTGGTAGCGTGGTATCTATAATAAAATTTCTCTTCGCAGGTAGCATGATCTCTTTTATAACATTTCTCTTTGCTGGTAGCACGGTATCTATAATAAAATTTCTCTTTGCTGGTAGCATGGTATCTATAATAAAATTTCCCTTTGCTGGTTGTACAATATCTATAATAAAATTTCTCTTTGCTGGTAGCATGTTATCTATAGTAAAGTTTCTCTTTGCTGGTAGCATGGTATCTATAATAAAATTCCTCTTTGCTGGTAGCATGGTATCGATAATAAAATTTCTCTTTGCTGGTAGCACGGTATCTATAATAAAATTTCTCTTTGCTGGTAGCATGGTATCTGTAATAAAATTTCTCCTTGCTGGTAGCACAGTATCTATAATAAAATTTCCCTTTGCTGGTAGCATGGTATCTATAATAAAATTTCCCTTTACTGGTAGCAAGGTATCGATAATGCAATTTCTCTTATCTGGTAGCATGATATCTATAATCAAATTTCTCTTTGCTGGTAGCACAGTATCGATAATAAAATTTCTCTTTGCTGGTAGTGCAGTATCTATAATAAAATTTCTCTTTGCTGGTAGCTTGGTATCTTTAATAAAATTTCTCTTTGCTGGTAGCATGGTATCTATAATAAAATTTCTCTTTGCTGGTAGCATGGTATCTATAATAAAATTTCTCTTTGCTGGTAGCACAGTATCTATAATAAAATTTCTCTTGTTTCACACAGCCTTTGAGAAAAAACTCAGCACTGTGCCAGTTAATAATATGCTAGATGGGCAGTATTTGAGTAGGAGAAATATCTGTGGGCGGGTTCAAATTGCATTTTATTTTTATCCACTTTTCCCCCACTGGAATATATTTATATGTTATGTGGTGTATTTCTTGTACCCTGAGCTGCATGTAATGCCCTCGAACTGGTTAAGGATTAAAATGCAATAACATAAAAAATTAGATTGACAAGTTCGAAGTTTGTAACAGTGGCTTGCAGCTGATCCATCAATAAAACTACATGTTAAATTTCATTACAGATTATTGTTAGTCAACACAGAAACTCACAGATGTTTGTCGACAGTTAATCCTCATGGGACAGAGGATAACCTTTCAGGTACTATTGTATACAAACTGGTTGAAATATATGGTATTACTTGCCAAGCATGTCATGAAGATTCCAATTCTGGATGGAAGGGTGGAGTGGGGTGTAAAACCTGAGTGTGATGGTTCATGGCCCACTTCTTAAAATATTCCAACAACATCATCAAGGCATGCTTTCATGATGTAGTTGGAATAGTAGTCAGTTGGGATTATAGTTTAAAAACTTCACATGTCCTGGAAGTTTATTCATGGATTAACCCTTTACCCAACGTAATGGCCAAAACAAGCCAGCGCTATTCTAAAAAATTGCCAATTAATTTTCGTTATTTTTTCATTTTTTGTCTCAAAAACATAGGTTATGATCCCTCATTGGAATGAGTTCATCTAGCTCGTTCCAGTGAGAGGTCATAACCTATGTTTTGGGGACAAAAAATGAAAAACATTAGTTATTTATAAGAATTTTTTTACAAGTGTTGTCTGTTTTTCATGTTAGGTAAAGGGTTAATAAAATGTAGTAGTCATGACACAATTGTTCCTTATTATATGTCAATTCAAGTTTGTTCAAATAAAGTTGCCATGCCCACAAAATGGGCATAATTCTGTTATCACCCCACAAAATTTGTTTTTAAATTAAAAAATCTCCTTCTCTAGAAGAGCCAAGCTGAATCTTCTGATACCTGGTGCACAACATCCTTAGTGGGGGTCAGATTCAGGTTTGTTCAATACAAGTCCCTGGGTTAATATTTGGGAAAATTTTTTCCAAACTCCTTCTTCAGATCCACCAGTTAAAATCTTTGAATATTTAAGATGCAGCAACCTTAAGTGGTTCAGATTCAAATTTGTTCAAATCAAGTCCCTTGGTTCATATTTGGTCTCCCTATGGGAACCTGAATTTTAACTTGGTGCAATATAAGGAAATTTATTTTAAAATCTTTTTTTCGTCTGATCTACCAGTCAAAATCTCTTGATATTTGGTATATTGTATCTTTAGAGGGGGTCATCTTTAAGCTCGATAAAATTTATTTATTTATTAATTTATTCGGGTTTAATGGCACTTTTGACATCCCTGGTCACCTTTGTTCAAATTAAGTTCCTGGGGTGATATTTGGGCTCCCTTTTAATTTGGTGTAATATGAGAAAAATGTTTCTGAAATCTTCTTCTTCAGACCCACCAGTCAGAATCATTTGATGATTGGTATGTAGCATCCTGATTGAAGTTTGTTCAAATCATGTCAAGCCTGGGGTCATATTTGGGCTCCCTATGGGAACTCGGAACTTTAACATCATGCAATATGAGAATATTCTTTAACAATCTTTTTCTTTAGATCTACCAGTCAGAATATTTGATGTGCAGTATCCTTAGGAGGTTCAGATTTGGGTCATATTTGAGCTCCTTGAAGGCCCAAATTTTAACTTGCAACATGAGGAATATTCCCTTAAAAACCTTTTCCAGATCTCCCAGTTAGAATCTTTTGATATTTGTTTGCAATATCCTTAGTGGATTCAGATTCCAGTTTGTTCCAGTCAAGTCCCAGGGTTCATATTTGGGCTCCCTATGGCAACCTAAATTTTAACTTAGTGCAGTTTAGTGCAATATGGGGAAATTCCTTCAAAACTCTCCTTCTTAAGATCCACCAGTCAGAATCTTTTAGTATTTGAGATGCAGCAACCTTAGGTGGTGCAGATTTCAGTTTGTTCATCCAAGTCCCTTGGTTCATATTTTGCTCCCACCCTTGGTTAATATTTTGCTCCCTGTGGATCCCAACTTTAATTTAGTGCAATATCAGGACTCTTCTTTAAAAAATCTTCTTCACAATCACAATTCTTTTGTTACATAGTATTGGGGAAAGAAGACAATTTTTTGTTGCTTGAGAACAAGATTAGGAGGATTTAAATTGATTTAAAAAAAAAACATTCACCCATGGGGGAGGGGGGGGGGGGGGGTTAAGGGTTGGGGGTAGATCAGCTGAGTAATTTTTTTCTATTTGCTTAATAATGAGTTTTGAAGGGGTTTGAGTGATTTTATTAAAAAAATGGAAAAAAAACACAACCTTCTCCCGCCACCCCCACTGTGGTTTTGTGACTTTTGTATAAGCTTGGGTGATGTAGAACGATCGAACATCAAAATAAACTTTATAACAATTTTATTATGCCGAAATTGTGGTAACCGGTTCTCGTTAGATCACCAAAGGTAAGCAACGTTGAGCGGTGACCATCTGAGCGCTCAATTCAGACTTGTGTGTTGTGTCCTTGGGCAAGGCACTAAACCCTGATTGTCCACATGGGGTCACGGTGACGCCATGTACTAAGGCATACTGCATGTCAATGGTGTACATGTCTTCAACCAATCTAACCCTGCCGTGCTGCAGTGCGGGAAGTTATGATGTTGGGGATCTGGCAGCTGCTCATCGTTGCTCGGAGGTTCTCTCCGGGCACTCTGGCTTCCTCCACCCGTAAAACTATCACCGTATGACCTTGGCTGTTAATGTGTTGTTAAACCCTAATAAATAAATAAATAAATAAATAAATAAATAAATAAATAAATATGCCGAAAAACATTCTGAATATTATTAGCTGAATGTTTGCCAGGGATTAAAATATGACACAGCATTATCAGACCTGCAGTTCAAACTATGAACAATGTAGACAAAATCTGAAAACCTTTGAGTGATGTAACTTCGAATGAATGATGTCGAATCGGCAAGTTTTTACTCAAAATTATTTTTTATTTTTCTCTTATTTTATTTTCGTAACATCTCCAAAGGACTGGGTAAATCTTACATCATATTTTAGTAAATGATCTGCTTAAGAAAACTGAAAATGTGTAAATTCAGAACTATACCATTGTGTGAGTGGGTTAATGTTTAACACACTCGTTTGGTTTGGTGCAGGATACCACTCAAGGCTTCGACTCTCATTGATTTCTTGTGCACAACCCAACCCATATGCTATATATATTAACCCATTCAAATGCTTGTGCAATTCTGTATATTTAAAACATTTGTGTACTACTATTGCTAATAAAGTGCACTAGTAGTACACATTTTCTTTAAACATTCCATTCACACGTTAATTTACGTGTACGATTAGTTTTAATCAAAATTGAAACACCCAAATGCTAAAAGCACTTGGGGACATCAAATTGATCTAGACTTATTTCATAATGTTTGTCCTCTCTGGAGAGATATTGCCCTATACACAGTGGAGTCCACTTTAATTGGATATCTTTTAATTTAATAACTGCTAACTGAATTTAATTTTCAAACACTAAACCATTTAATGAACTTTCAATTAAAATTTGACCTGTTAATTGCATTGTCCACATGGGGGCACGACTATGCTGTGTACTAAGGCGTACTGCACGTCGCTGGGGCCCATGTCTTCAACCAATCTAACCCTGCCTGTGCTGTAGTGCGGAGTTACGATGCTGGGGAGCTGGCAGCTGCTCGTCATTGCTCGGTGGTTCTCTCCGGAAATTCCGGCTTCCTCCACCTGTAAAACTGTCACGGTCATGATTAGCCATTGTGCATAAGTATGTGACCCTAAACACCAATAAATAAATAAATAACTCTTAAGACAGTGCAGACAGCATGTTGGGGCACCTGTTCTGTTGCTGTAAAAGTGACCCTTAAGGGTAAACCTATTTTATCTTGGTTAACTGAGCTCTGTGGTCTCTGTCAAACAAAATATAATAGAATAAATACTTAGTTTATCACCAGAATTAAAAATTTTTAAAAATTACCAATTTCCTGTTTATTGAATATTTGTCTCTAGCAAAGTGGGTATTGAATTAACAAAGTTCTACTACATCTTTAATGACAATAGACATCAACAAATATTTGTTAGACATTTACTACAACCTTTTGAGGTAGCATGTAATTAAATACATTGTATCAGAAATAACTTGTTTTTCACTGCAAAGTGTCTTCAGTAAGAAAAGTTAAAAATCTGTTTCTTAGGCCCTCATGGTCATTTTGATTGCAACATACTCTCTTTTTATAATTAATGCAAACTAACAAAAAAAATTAAATGGTTTATGCCTGATATTTACACAAGTTAATAAAATTGATAAATTTGTCTCTTGAGTGCGACAAGGCTTTGCAATGCATTAGTATTGCAAAGCCTTCTTGGACTCACGGGAGAAAATACACCAACACCCATGCTATTGTATAGATTATGAGATCTAAAACATAAAACAAACCCAAGAACTTAAACTTTTGATGGCAAAGAAATAATTACAAAAAAGGCCTGCCCACATACAGTTTTACAAAAAAATGGCCTGAGAAACAGAAGATCTGCTTTGTGGGGCCTAAATTTTAGGATTTGTTTTGATAAAGTTTAGGATCACTCTCCAATAAACTGTGAAAATGATTCTGTAGCATTCTATTGGAGAGAGCCTAGTCATTCACCGATGGATTGTAACAAAATAAATTGATGAACAATAACAAAGCCAAGGTTGTTGAAGGAACTTTGAAATGACATGTATACTACTCAAAGTTTGTTAAGCACCAAATTATTTGGCACATCATTGTGAAATTTGCTGGTGACATATTTGCGATATTTTTGGTGGATATGATTGAGGAATGTATTGAGATGGTCCCCTCTGTTTACATTAGCTCTCTTGACAGGCAGACTTTTCGTGACAGTCATGGAAAGCATGTATCCCTTGATTTTCATGATGTTTTTGTGTACTGTCTACATGCACATGACATGTGTAGGGTATTTAATCTTCATTTCAACACAAACCCTTGTGATTTAATGATTGAATATGGCAAATGCAAATGTAAGAAGACATTTGTCTGAAGCAGAAATGTGGCGGGCTGTAGGGATGGTGGAGCAAAGGGCTACCCATCATCAGGTTGGTGACGCCCTTGGTGTGCACCATACGGTGATCACCAGAGCCTGGGCAAGATTTCATCAGTATGGCACACCAGTAAGACGGCATGGTGGTGGCAGAGACAGGGCAACTTCTACAGCTGAAAACCGGTTTTTGATCATTCAGGCCCGTAGGAACCGCTTTGCCACAGCAACCCAGCTTCGCAGTGACCTTCAGAATGCATCCGGGGTAAAAGTTTTGATGCTGGCTATACGGGCAAGGTTGCACGAAGGTGGTCTTCAATCGAGAAGACCATGTATTCACATTCCGCTGTCCCAGAACCACACCAGGCACGATATGAATGGGTCATGGACCATGTTGGATGGACCAGAGAAGATTGGCGACCTGTCCTTTTTACAGATGAGTCAAGGTGCTGCCTAGGCCACACAGATAGGCGTTCTAGGGTATGGAGAAGGCCAGGAGAGCGATTCCATGCAGCCAACATTGCTGAGCATGACTGCTATGATGGAGTGTCAAATGTACGTACAGAGCTCTGTGTTCTTGAATGTGGTACATTGACTGCACAGCGGTATATTGATGAGATCCAGGATGTCCACATCAGATTGTATGCAGGTGCAGTGAGTGATAGATTCATTCCGGTGGACAATAATGCCCGTCCTCATGTTGCCCATGCTGTCGGGGAGTACCAACAGAGGGAGGGGATTGAGCGTATGGACTGGCCAGCAAAATCCCCTAACCTCAATCCACTCAAATATGTCTGGAATGAGTTGCAGCTTGCAATTTCAGCCTGTCCAGTCCAGCCAAGAAATGTCCAGGAGCTTGGTGCCATGCTGGTCCAAGAATGGAACAACATCTCAGAAAGGACCACCAGGAACCTGATTGGGAGCATCAGAAGACGTTGTCAAGCTGTAATTAACAGTAATGGGTCTCATACTCGATATTGAGCCCATACCAGTTCGCTCTGTCAACTTTTTGGCAAATTTGGAAAATTTCCTCCTTTACCAATAATATCCATTTTCCAAAGTTATCGTATTCAAAAGCTAAAAAATAATGTCAAACACAAATAGAATCTTAATTTCTGTACTTAAATCATTAAAGATATAATTAAATAAAAAATATATACACTTTTCATTACAGTATTTCAACTAAAACATAAAACAGGTAGTTAGATATACTTGGTGCTTAGCAAACTTTGAGTAGTATATTATATTAGAAAATACTCATAATTAATTGTACTAACTAGAAGTTAATTAATTGCTGGATCAGTAGGATATAGACATATAAAACCTGTTTTGAGATACCACCTGTCATGAGAGACCACAGTCATGAGAGACCACAGTCATGAGAGACCAGTCATGAGAGACCACCATCATGAGATACCATCTGTCATGAGATACCACCTGTCATGAGAGACCACAGTCATGAGATACCACTGTCATGAGAGACCACTGTCATGAGATACCACCTGTCTTGAGAGACCAATGTCATGAGAGACCATTGTCATGAGATACCACCTGTCTTGAGGAACCACTGTTATGAGAGACCACCTGTCTTGAGAGACCGCTGTGACCTTGTACTGTTTGGTTGTTTTACACTGTAATTGACCTTTCTTGAAAGACCACCTGTTTTGGGAGACCATTTTTGCTTGGCAAAAAGTGTGGTCTCTCAAGACAGGTTCTACTGCACTTGCTTCTAAGAAAATGCAAACAAATGTACCTAGAAACATTGTTTGAAACAGTTTGAAGCTGCTGTACCGATATTTTTTTCCTGAGGAATGTGATTTTTTTTTTTTTTAACTTTTTTCCTTCAAAAACCTAACCCATGACAACTTACTGAAATTATCTACAGTACAGTCACCGTGGACTGGCCGCAATCCACTCATGGGCAGTGATGTCCACGTATGCGTTTAACAGGTAATAAAAATCATTAGCAGCATAATTTTGATTAAATTAATTTAATCAAAATTAAATTTTTGATGATTATTTCTATAATTAGTGTTTGAAATCTAATATTATTGCATCCGTGGAAAATTTTTAAATTTTTTTTTTATTAGGGTTTAACGACACATTAACAGCCAGGGTCATATCATGTCGGTGACAGTTTTATGGGTGGAGGAAGCCAGAGTACCCGGAGAGAATCACCGAGCAACGACGAGCAGCTGTCAGCGCTCCAACATCGTAACTCAGAACTCTGCACCGTGGCACAGGCAGGGTTAGATTGGTTGAAGACATGCACACCGTTGACATGCTGTACACCTTAGTACACAGCATCATCATGCCCCTATGTAGGCAATCGGGGATCCGTGGAAATATTGTCCATCAATAGAAAGTGACCAGTACACGGTGGCTTAACTGTAAAGGGGTTCTTAAGGCAAAATTATGGAATTACCATAAGCTACAGAATTACTCTTAAAGTAGGTCCAAATCTATGGCAAAAGTTTTTATCTTGCAAAGAAATTTTTGTAATTCAGATCAGTCTCATGTAAGTAATGTGCCGGGAAAGTTTCAGTCAGTGGCAGGGAAAGGTTGTTGAAGGAGAGGAGGTGGGCAAACAGATAGGGCACTATACTATAGCTATATGCTTCATCTTTTGGCAAATGATGTTAGTTCAACCGGTAATATATTATAAAATCCATTAGAGAGTCAATATTCAACGAATATAAGAACTCTTTTTCATGCAGGTACAATAGATGCCCTGACTGCCACAAACAATAAACCCAGAGTATATATCCCATATATATATATGTATGTATGTATGTAAATGTATGTATTTATGTATATATGTATATGTATATATAGGTATGGGTTGTTACTTTTTTCCACCGTTTAAAGTGTGGTTCAGTATATATAAATATATATGCAATATGCAATATACTTATATGTCTATGCTTGATACTCCTGTTGTCTCATCCCAAATTATTGGCCTTGGGAAAAGTTATAAGTCACTCTTTTTCTTAAGACTGAAAATAATATAAAACTTATACCAAGACCAATATTCTAAACATCTCAAGTTGATTCTACCCGAAAATATGACTAAAATACATGTCGACCTATGTCTACCTGTTTAACCCCACTCAAAATATTGTACTGATATTCGTGGCGGTGGCAGGAAGCTATGCCATTGCCTAACAATGCACTTAACATATTTGTATTATGTAAAAAAAAATCACTTTTGTATTACTGTTTAACTTTGTGATTTGTTAAATAAAATTTATCTATCTATCTATCTAGACCTACCGGTCCTATATACTTAACCGGTAGAGTGCTAAATTATTTTTGGCCATCACAACTTCAACACAGGTCTTTGCCTTGTTACAATTTATGGGAGAGTGCCTATGGGCACTCTCCCATAAATTGTAACAAGGCAAACCCTCACAGACTAAATAATATCACTTCAAAGAAATACAAAGCACATCCACTGAATGTGAGCCTTCAAGCTGTGGTACCGACACTTCAGAATAAAGCCCAAATATGGGCTTCCAGCACTCTACCAGTTAAACATTAAAGTAAGAGTAAGTCTTGGATGGAAATTCGGATCACTGCAGATTGACAAGTGCTAGTTCATGTATAGTCTTTGATGTGTATGTATGAACACTCAGGATATTCCCAACTGTCTTTCGAGACGCTTTTCTCTTCTGAAGACAGGGGCATTGTTTCTTTAAAACTGGTGGAAAAATGCCTCCCATTTCTGTCGCCTCTGGTGCCAGTATTGTATTATGAAAATTTGGGCAAATATCCAGCCAGAAGATGCTTTCAGTGAATTGTTATCTTTGAACCCATCTGTGTTTGAAATTATTGAAACTGAAATACCATTATATTTTCAGAGATTTTCAGTTCGGACAAAAGAAGGAAAGCACTAAGGTCATTTTATAAACACATTATTGGTACATACTTTTCAACAACTATTGAAGGAAGTGAGAAAGGTAATAATAATTTTTTACTAGCAGTTTTAACCCTTTACCTAAACTGAAAAGCAGACGACACTTGCAAGAAAAATTCTTGAATAACTAATTTTTTTCATTTTTTTTCTCAAAAACATAGGTTATGACCCCTCGTTGGAACGAGCTCGATGAGCTCGTTCCAACGAGGGGTCATAACCTATGTTTTTGAGACAAAAAATGAAAAAATAATGAAAATTAATTGGCGATTTTTTAGAATAGCGCTGGCCGGTTTTGGACGTTACGTTGGGTAAAGGCTTAACCAGTGGCAGAGCTAGGATTCTCAAATAAGGGGGGCCTATGTAATAGTCGGGGTGGGGGCTGAAAGGCCAAGTGTGTGGTGGGTCTGGGAGGGGGGTCCCACTCCCTAAGGTTTGGATCTGGGGACCCTCCTACCAGGAAACTTTGAAAAATCTAGTGCTCTGAGGGTGAATCTGGTGTAAAATTTGCTTCCAACTGGGGGTAATTTGTCCATTGAGTTCCAATGTGTTCTATGTACCTACTGGCATGTAGAATACATTGGAAGTCAGGGGATGAATTATCTGTGCCAGAAATGAATGTTCCCCAACACCAAACACTGTATCAGTGTTATTGCCTCAATCTTGGTGTAACATATGACAGATGGGTGAAAATAGTTGAAATGGGGTTTGGATTTGGAGGCCTATTGAGATTTGGGGGTGGAATCCCCCTCAAGCCCCCATAGCTCCACCACTGGTATTAACCAATTGAGTATTCAAAGACCAATTTTTATGCCTAATTCCAAAGGTCAATTACAAGACTTCATATTTTGTGGATGTATTTCATATTCTCTCCGAAGGGAACTTATTTTTTTTTGAAAGGCTTTGCCTACTGGCACTCTTCATCTTCAATCAATTTTAACAAGGCAAAGACAAATGTCAACAAATTTTGACAACCAAAACTAATTTAGTTAATAGTTTGACCTGGTTTGATGGCTAACTTAAATTACAAGCATTTTGTGTGATGACCATTCAAAAATCGAGAATCAGCCTTGGAAAGGATTGTAAATTTAATTCTTCTGAAACTAAAACCATGATAGATTCATGGGAAAACAACCTTAGACCTTATGACAGCCATTCAGCTGTATGCTCAGCCTTTAACCCTCTGCACACTGATGTCAAAATAATGAAAAGTTGAGCAATAAATTTTTCCCATAATGCATTTAGAAATTTGACCAACTGAATTTGGTTTGACTGAGCTCTGTCATAGAAGAGTGAATTTGTTAAATTTCTAGTTGCATTATGGAAAAAAATTAATATTTTAACAGCAGTGTGCAGAGGGTTACAGATTGTCTAGACATTTGAATGTAATTTTGAAAAATTGCTTGTAGTTTATATGAGCAGCCTAAACAAGACTAAAATCCCTCTCCCCCCCCCCCCCCCCCCCACCCCCTTTCTCTATATGTATTTAACTTTTTTCTGTCAGGCTTACTCCAGACTGTGTTCTTGCTTGAGATCATGCTCTGAAGTCATACATGAGATCTAGCCTTTGTTGGTAAATGAAACATCTTGATAACTAACCTTGCATGAATATGTCATTAATCTGAGCAGTAATGGCAAATGGAAGGAATATAAAGACGGTGAGACATAAACATGTTAATACAGGTCAAGTACAGCCTTAAAACCAAAAGTTGGAGTTAGAGCTGTTCGGTTGTGAAATTTTGCCTCCATTTCTATTTCGGTGTTAGTTGTGATAAAAAACTCAAGTCTCAGTTTCAGCCCTGGTAATTCACCCTCAGCAATCAGCAGTGCCGAGGAATCGAAAAAAATCCACAGCAAAAATACTGCTGAGGATGGCTTCTTCAGAAAGCCTTGTGGTGGCAGAAATGGCACAACCTCCAGCTTACACAAGGAATCAAACCATGTGGGTTGCACTACACTGTATTGCTAATCCTACAATTTACAGTACAAGTTGCAGCATAACCACTAGAAACTATGTGTTCTGCTTCTTCTGTGTTGATAACACCAGAATCTGACATCAATTTCTGGATGCCAGATGTCAGATTCTGGTGTTATTAACATAGAAGCAGTGAGATACTTAGATTGTGGTTTTTCTGCATCTTATTTCCAATCATACTATACATATTGAGCAAGTCGCCTGCTTACTTCCAAGATTTTTTCTCAGCATTCACATAGTTCATGATATTGGCATGATCTAATTGAGTGAAAGATTCTGCACATTGATTGTGACTATATACACATGTATCTCGAACTACTTTCACATGTTAAAGTTATTTGAAAGTTTCCACTTCACCGGATACTACATATACATGAGACTATGCCCTGCCCGTGATGATTTTTACACAATAGAACAGGCTTCACAGCAATTGCCGTAGAAGCACCAGTTTTCGACAGCAAATTTTTTGCCGAGGAAACAAGGATGAATTACCAGGACTGCAGTTTGGTTTGGTTTTTTATTTCTTTTTATTTAACCAAACAGGGAAACTCAACGAAATACTGAAAATGTAATACATACTTTTTTAAATTAAAAGGCTTCCCAAGAATTCCATAAAGAAAGTCATCTTTCTATTTTGTAACATACTCTCACTTCTCTTGTCAAAAGCATTAAAACAAAACTTGTTATAGGCTGCTGGTGTAAAGGGTAAAAGCCCTCTGAAAAAGGAGCTGTGTTTAACTTTCTTCATACAACAGTAGTTATTGCTTTTAATTTTCTACATACAGCTGATGTTCTATTTTTATACATTGGGCTGCATTTCTATCTGTGTTCACTGGCTTACAGCTTACAGGCACTGTTCACTGGCTTACAGCTTACAGGCACTGTTCACTGGCTTACAGCTTACAGGCACAAACACAGTAAAATGTGTGGAATAGCACTGCACGACATTAGATGCCAAAGTCGTATAATTTTGAATTCAGGTCAAGATGGGCTATATGGTATCTAGCTAGCCATCACTTTGGTAGCTGGCTAGACATCAAACTTTCATGGTGACTGAGAGGGCTGAGGCAGCTTGAAGGTTTGTTCCATTTGGATATATTTATCACAAAGCTTGTGTCCCCAGGGTGTTGGAGTAATATTTATCACAAAGCTAGTGTCCCCATGGTGTAGGAGTAATATTTATCACAAAGCTAGTGTCCCCATGGTGTAGGAGTAATATTTATCACAACGCTAGTGTCCCCAGGGTGTAGGAGTAATATTTATCACAAAGCTAGTGTCCCCATAATGTAGAAGTAATATTTATCACAAAGCCTGTGTCCCCATGGTGTTGGAGTAATATTTATCACAAAGCTAGTGTCCCCATGGTGTAGGAGTAATATTTATCACAAAGCTAGTGTCCCCATAATGTAGAAGTAATATTTATCACAAAGCTTGTGTTCCCATGGTGTTGGAGTAATATTTATCACAAAGGTAGTGTCCCCATGGTGTTGGAGTAATATTTATCACAAAGCTAGTGTCCCCATAATGTAGAAGTAATATTTATCACAAAGCTTGTGTCCCCAGGGTGTTGGAGTAATATTTATCACAAAGCTAGTGTCCCCATGGTGCAGGAGTAATATCTATCACAATGCTAGTGTCCCTATGGTGTAGGAGTAATATTTATCACAAAGCTAGTATCCCCATGGTGCAGGAGTAATATCTATCACAAAGCTAGTATCCCCATGCTGCAGGAGTAATATCTATCACAATGCTAGTATCCCCATGGTGCAGGAGTAATATTTACCACATTGCTAGTGTCCCCATGGTGTAGGAGTAATATTTATTGCCAAGCTAGTGTCCCCATGGTGTAGGAGTAATATTTATTGCCAAGCTAGTGTCCCCATGGTGTAGAAGGAATATTTATCACAAAGCTAGTGTCCCCATGGTGTAGGAGTAATATTTAAATAACAGATTATTCTGTGTAAGACTAAGTTAAGTTTGTGTAGTTTGTTAGCCTCAACCACGCTGGTAGTGCAACAGAATTTTCTCCCATCACTTTTCTCTTATTAAACTATGAATTTAACTAATTTTTTTCTTGTTTGATAGATTGCACTGGGCTCTGTCAAACAAGAAATATTTGGTTGAATATGAAACTAAACTGTGGAAATATTTGCTTCTGAAAACTTTACCCTTTTGACATCAGAGGCAGAGGGTTAAGCTGTGTTACTAAATTTAGATATACGCCATCTGGAAATCAAACAAACTTTCAGTAGAATCTGACTATAAACTGGTGTCTTCACTCGGGGATAGCCACACAGAATGAGCATGGCCCATCGCATCCCTGGTATTTTGATTTGGTTTGTAGTAAATGTACAGTAACTAAACGGCACTGTATATACACGTAGCCTGATAAAGTGTAGAGAATATTGGTTTATGTTTTTGATGTTTTTGTTCACACTGGTATTACTCTATTGGCTTTTTGTTCATACTGGTATAACTCTATTGGCTTTTTGTTCATACTGGTATATCTCTATTGGCTTTTTGTTGACACCGGTATAACTCTATTAGCTTTTTGTTCACACCAGTATAACTCTATTAGCATTTTGTTCACACCAGTATAACTCTGTTGGCTTTTTGTTCTCACCGGTATAACTTTATTGGCTTCTTGTTCACACCGGTATATAACTCTATTGGCTTTTTGTTCACACCGGTATAACTCTATTGGCTTCTTGTTCACACCGGTATATAACTCTATTGGCTTTTTGTTCACACCGGAATAACTCTGTTGGCTTTTTATTCACACCGGTATAACTCTATTGGCTTTTTGTTCACATTGGTATAATTCTATTGGCTTTTTGTTTATACCGGTATAACTCTATTGGCTTTTTGTTCACACTGGTATAACTCTATTGGCTTTTTGTTTATACTGGTATAACTCTATTGGCTTTTTTTGGCATGGGATTTGTCACCGTAGAAAGACTGTTGCTCTGTGATGAGCAAATTGTAAAGACTTTGGGGGAAATACCAATATTAGATATGTCCATTAATAGCCCCAAAATACAAAATATCAAATTAACCCCCAATAATTTTTTTGTCAGTACTGTGCACTTGCCTTTGGTGAAATCATATAAAACCAAACTTTTTTAGAGAAATAGTAGAGTAACTTGCAATTGTACACCCATAAGGTATAGCTCTTAACATGGCCCGACTTGAGAGATACAGAATCAAATGGGCAGTGATTTGTGTCACTTTGTGACTCCAAGAGTGAATTTTACACCCGACTTGGATAAGTGCAACAACAAGAAGTGTGCTACCCATTGTAATATATCAGCATCTTAGTATCCAGTATGATCTGGTTGACCTTTTAGTGCCCAATATGATCTAGTCTACCTTTTATTGCCCGGTATGATCTGGTTTATCTTTTAGTGCCCAGTATCATCTGGTTTACCTTTTAGCACCCAGTATGATTTGGTTTATCTTTTAGTGCCCAGTATCATCTGGTTTACCTTTTAGTGCCCAGTATGGTTTGGTTTATCTTTTAGTGCCCAGTATCATCTGGTTTACCTTTTAGCACCCAGTATGATTTGGTTTATCTTTTAGTGCCC
This sequence comes from Pictodentalium vernedei, assembly GCA_031216915.1. Classification (NCBI taxonomy): domain Eukaryota; kingdom Metazoa; phylum Mollusca; class Scaphopoda; order Dentaliida; family Dentaliidae; genus Pictodentalium; species Pictodentalium vernedei. Next base: position 399,536,008 of record CM062289.1, read on the forward strand.
AGTATCATCTGGTTTACCTTTTAGTGCCCAGTATGGTTTGGTTTATCTTTTAGTGCCCAGTATCATCTGGTTTACCTTTTAGTGCCCAGTATGGTTTGGTTTACCACTTAGTGCCCAGTATGATTTGGTTTACATTTTAGTGCCCAATATGATCTGGTTTACCTTTTAGTGCCCAGTATGATCTGGTTTATCTTTTAGTGTCCAGTATGATCTGGTTTATCTTTTAGTGTCCAGTATGATCTGGTTTATCTTTTAGTGCCCAGTATGATCTGGTTTATCTTTTATTACCCAGTATTGTCTGGTTTATCATTACCTTTTAGTGCCCAGTATGATCTGGTTTACCTTTAGTGCCCAGTATGATCTGGTCTACCTTTTAGTACCCAGTATGGTATGGTTTACCTTTTAGTGCCCAGTATGATCTGGTTTACATTTTAGTACCCAATATGATCTGGTTTACCTTTTAGTGCCCAGTATGATCTGGTTTATCTTTTATTACCCAGTATTGTCTGGTTTATCATTACCTTTTAGTGCCCAGTATGATCTGGTTTACCTTTAGTGCCCAGTATCATCTGGTTTACCTTTTAGTACCCAGTATGGTATGGTTTACCATTTAGTGCCCAGTATGATCTGGTTTACATTTTAGTGCCCAGTATGATCTGGTTTACCTTTTAGTGCCCAGTATGATCTGGTTTATCTTTTATTACCCAGTATTGTCTGGTTTATCATTACCTTTTAGTGCCCAGTATGATCTGGTTTACCTTTAGTGCCCAGTATCATCTAGTTTACATTTTAGTACCCAGTATGGTATGGTTTACCATTTAGTGCCCAGTATGATCTGGTTTACATTTTAGTGCCCAATATGATCTGGTTTACCTTTTAGTGCCCAGTATGATCTGGTTTATCTTTTAGTGTCCAGTATGATCTGGTTTATCTTTTAGTGTCCAGTATGATCTGGTTTATCTTTTAGTGTCCAGTATGATCTGGTTTATCTTTTTTTACCCAGTATTGTCTGGTTTATCATTACCTTTTAGTGCCCAGTATGATCTGGTTTACCTTTAGTGCCCAGTATGATCTGGTCTACCTTTTAGTACCCAGTATGGTATGGTTTACCTTTTAGTGCCCAGTATGATCTGGTTTACATTTTAGTGCCCAGTATGATCTGGTTTACCTTTTAGTGCCCAGTATGATCTGGTTTATCTTTTATTACCCAGTATTGTCTGGTTTATCATTACCTTTTAGTGCCCAGTATGATCTGGTTTACCTTTAGTGCCCAGTATCATCTGGTTTACCTTTTAGTGCCCAGTATGGTTTGGTTTATCTTTTAGTGCCCAGTATCATCTGGTTTACATTTTAGTACCCAATATGATCTGGTTTACCTTTTAGTGCCCAATATGATCTGGTTTATCTTTTAGTGCCCAGTATCATCTGGTTTACATTTTAGTACCCAATATGATCTGGTTTACCTTTTAGTGCCCAATATGATCTGGTTTATCTTTTAGTGCCCAGTATCATCTGGTTTACCTTTTAGTGCCCAGTATGGTTTGGTTTATCTTTTAGTGCCCAGTATCATCTGGTTTACATTTTAGCACCCAGTATGATTTGGTTTACCTTTTAGTGCCCAGTATCATCTGGTTTACCTTTTAGTGCCCAATATGATCTGGTTTATCTTTTAGTGCCCAGTATCATCTGGTTTACCTTTTAGTGCCCAGTATGGTTTGGTTTATCTTTTAGTGCCCAGTATCATCTGGTTTACATTTTAGTACCCAATATGATCTGGTTTACCTTTTAGTGCCCAATATGATCTGGTTTATCTTTTAGTGCCCAGTATCATCTGGTTTACATTTTAGTACCCAATATGATCTGGTTTACCTTTTAGTGCCCAATATGATCTGGTTTATCTTTTAGTGCCCAGTATCATCTGGTTTACCTTTTAGTGCCCAGTATGGTTTGGTTTATCTTTTAGTGCCCAGTATCATCTGGTTTACATTTTAGTACCCAGTATGATCTGGTTTACCTTTTTTTACCCAGTATTGTCTGGTTTATCATTACCTTTTAGTGCCCAGTATCATCTGGTTTACATTTTAGTACCCAATATGATCTGGTTTACCTTTTAGTGCCCAATATGATCTGGTTTACCTTTTAGTGCCCAGTATGATCCGGTTTATCTTTTAGTGTCCAGTGTGATCTGGTTAATCTTTTATTACCCAGTATTATCTGGTTTATCATTACCTTTTAGTGCCCAGTATGATCTGGTTTACCTTTAGTGCCCAGTATGATCTGGTTTACCTTTTAGTACCCAGTATGGTATGGTTTACCTTTTAGTGCCCAGTATGATCTGGTTTACCTTGCAGTGCCCAGTATGATCTGTTTACCTTTTAGTGCCCAGTATGATCTGGTTTATCTTTTTTTACCCAGTATTGTCTGGTTTATCATTACCTTTTAGTGCCCAGTATCATCTGGTTTACATTTTAGTACCCAATATGATCTGGTTTACCTTTTAGTGCCCAATATGATCTGGTTTACCTTTTAGTGCCCAGTATGATCCGGTTTATCTTTTAGTGTCCAGTGTGATCTGGTTAATCTTTTATTACCCAGTATTATCTGGTTTATCATTACCTTTTAGTGCCCAGTATGATCTGGTTTACCTTTAGTGCCCAGTATGATCTGGTTTACCTTTTAGTACCCAGTATGGTATGGTTTACCTTTTAGTGCCCAGTATGATCTGGTTTACCTTGCAGTGCCCAGTATGATCTGGTTTATATTTTAGTGCCCAGTACGATCCAGTTTACCTTTTAGTGCCCAGTATGATCTGGTTTACCTTTAGTGCCCAGTATGATATGGTTTTGTGGAAATTTTTTTTAAAATTTGAAAAAATGATATTTGAAATAATAAATTTTGATATCATCTGCATTGGGTAAAGAGTTAAATAGCCAGAGATCCTGAAAGTGACTTTACCTCTTTACCTGCTGAGTATTTTCAAGATGTTTTTTTTTTTATCAAATCACAGCAGCCCTGACTAGATTTGATGGAAAATTCATCTACATGTAACTCAAGAAATGATTGTTGAAAGAATCCATTCAGTTGGGGGTGTGGTGGCTCAGTTGGTAGAGGTGCAGGCTGCAAGCCAAGAGGTCCTCTGTTCGAATCCCACCTGCGGCAACCGCGTTGTGTTCTTGGGCAAGACATTTCACCCCCATTGCCCACATGGGGGCACGGTGACGCTGTGTACTAAGGCGTACTGCACGTCGATGGTGCACATGTCTTCAACCAATGCTAACCCTGCTTGTGTGGAGTTAGTATGTTGGGGAGCTGACAGTTGCTCGCCTTTGCTCGGTGGTTCTCTCCGGGTACTCCGGCTTCCTCCACCCGTAAAACTGTCATGGTCATGATTAGCCATTGTGCAGAAATATGTGACCTTAACCATAAATAAATAATCCATTCAGTTTTCAGGGGGAAAATTGCATTAAATATGCCCAAATTATACTTAATTCAGTGGCAACAGAAATCCTGTCCTGGGCAGGAAAATCAATCAGCAGCATTAAGGAGTTAAACACCAGTAAATAAATAAATACCTTTGATTTTAGGCCTTAACCCTTTACCCAACGAATCGCCTGCATCCGCCCGCGTAATATGCAAATTCAGCAGCTAAAAAAATATTATTTTTCGAAAAATTTCAACAAAACCATATCATGTGACCCCTCTTTGGAACGAGCTCATCGAGCTCGTTCCAAAGAGGGGTCAGATGCTATGGTTTTGTTGAAATATTTTTTTAAATTTAAAAAATTATATTTAAAATAATAAATTTTGAAATCGTCTGCGTTGGGTAAAGGGTTAAATAAGAATTTTTGGTTATTCAAGAAATATTTTTGGAATTATCATCTGCTATTCATGTTAACCCTTTACCTAAAGAAACGGCCAAAACCGGCCAGCGCTATTCTCAAAAATCGCCAATTAATTTTCATTATTTGTTTCATTTTTTGTCTCAAAAACATAGGTTATGACCCCTCGTAGGAACGAGCTCATCGAGCTCGTTCCACGAGGGGTCATAACCTATGTTTTTGAGACAAAAAATGAAAAAAATTAGTTATTCAAAAATTATTTTTGCAAGTGTCGTCTGCTTTCCAGGTTAGGTAAAGGGTTAAGTGGAGGGTTAAGTTTTGTTACAGGATTCTGTTGCTGAATGAGATGTCCTTTAACGACATATACCTTCTCTTCTGCTCTGACAAAAACTGTCCATGTCCTTGTAGAATAACACTGCACATTATAAGTTCAATTACTTTTTATCAGAAGATAGTAACCTATGAATGTTGTCTGAAATGTCAAGAAGTTTTAAAACATACCTAAAATAATGTGATACTTGTGTGATTTCTGCACTTTGAATAAAGCCATTATGCTTTCACAATTAATCGTTTGAAGTTTCTACATTTTAGTTTCATGAAGTCATACAAATTGAAAAATAATGTGAAGGAAATTCTGCATCTTGCTGTTGAAGCTCGTAAACAATGAGGCAAATAAATTTAATTTTGAGGGTTTAGGAGGACAGAAATGTATTATTATCTGATAGTGTTTGGTTTTCACCGAGATCTCAAGGAGAGGCAAGCAGCCATTAACCCTTTACCCAACACAGACAATATCAAAATTTATTATTTTAAATATCATTTTTTTAAATTTTTCAAAAAATTTCAACAAAACCATATCATGTGACCCTCATTGGAACGAGCTCGATGAGCTCGTTCCAATGAGGGGTCACATGGTATGGTTTTGTAGAAATCTTTTGAAAAATAAGATGCGGGCGATTCGTTGGGTAAAGGGTTAACCCACATGTCCACCTAAGTCTAAAGATGGAGACTGATCAATGGCTAGCCTAAAATACCTGCAAATATCCAAGATTGAAGTCAACACTGGGCTATACTCTTACATCCAAGTTCCATATTATTATATTTTGGTAAATAGCTGTATGCTTCTTGTAAAAGATTCATGTAGTGCTGCCATTAATCTCCATAAAACTGGATGGCTGGAACGATTATTGGTTACATATAGTAACATGGTCACCAAGGACATAGCTACAGGGGGATGGGGCTGCTATGTTTACTCTTATAACCAATATGTAATTAACAGGTCAAATTTGTACTGAAGATATGGGAAATTGTTTTGTGCTTGGAAATTATATTCAATTAATAGGATTATTCAATTAAGAGATATCCCATTGTGTAGACTTTACTGTGTAATGTTTGTTAACGTTTACCCAACGTAACGGCCAAAACCGGCCAGCACTATTCTAAAAAATCGCCAATTAATTTTTGTTATTTTTTCATTTTTTTCTCAAAAACATAGGTTATGACCCTCATTGGAATGAGCTTGTTGAGCGTGTTCCATTGAGGGGTCATAACCTATGTTTTTGAAACAAAAAATGAAAAAAATTAGTTATTCAATAATTTTTTTTGCAAGTGTCGTCTGCTTTTCATGTTAGGTAAAGGGTTAACCAAGCCGTAATTTGACTCACAAGTTTGATTTTCATGAAAGATCAAATTTTCCAACCACATCATTCGATGAATTTTGAAATAACAAGGGAGAGATAAATAACCCACCATCACTTGTCTGACCTTGAACCCTTTTTAGCTAACACAAAAGGCAGATGGTACTTGCACATAAAATTCTTGAATAGCTAATTTTTTTCATCAAAAACGTAGCTTATGGCCCCTCATTGGAATGAGCTTATTCCAATGAGGGGCCATAAGCTATATTTTTTAGACAAAAAATGAAAAAAATACTGAAAATTAAATGGTGATTTTTGCGAGTAATGCTGGGCGAATTGGCTGTTACATTCAGTAAAGGGTTTTAAACATCACTTTCCGGAGGCGCGGTGGCTCAGTAGGTAGAGGTGCAGCCTGCAAGCCGAGAGGTCCTTGGTTCGAATCCTGCCTGCGGCAACCGCTTTGTGTCCTTGGGCAAGACACTTCACCCCCATTGCCCACGTGGGGGCACGCTGTGTACTAAGGTGTACTGCACGTCGATGGTGCCCCTGTCTTCATCCAATGCTAACCTTGCTTGTGTGGAGTTAGTATGTTGGGGAGCTGACAGTTGCTCGCCGTTGCTCGGTTGTTCTCTCCAGGTACTACGGCTTCCTCCACCTGTAAAACTGTCGTGGTCATGATTAGCCATTGTGCAGAAATATGTGACCTTAAACACCAATAAATAAATAAATAAATAAATAAATAAATAAATAAATAAATAAATAAATACATCACTTGCCTGACCTTTTACCTTGTGCATGCTGCTATCAGATATCGCTGCCTTAGACTAGATTTCTCTTGCCATTGAAATCAGAATAATTTGTCACTTGTAATGCTGAATGGATTTATTTCTTGAGTTAAATTTAGATGAATTTTTCATCAATTAGTCATGGCTGCTTCACAGCAGCCATGACTAGAGTTAATGAAATATCTTGAAAATACCCAGAGTTTTAAAAGTAGGGACCTGCGAATTGCTGATTTTGATCGAATCAAATCGAATTGGTGAGAACAAATCAAATTTCGAATCAAATTTGAATCGAACTTTGAATGGAATCCCAGTTAATGGAAACGTCATCAAAAGAGAGAATTTTTCGCCTCACCACTTGCCACACAAAAATAATAATAATAATAATAATGTTTAAGCCTAAAATCCACATTGTGCTCTATGGCTTTACAAAAGTAACTGACACACACACATACACACACACATACACACGTGCGCACACGCATGCTCATAAAACTATGTGTAATGATCAGGAATTACAAAATCAACAGATAAAGGTCTGTTCGTACAAATGGGTTTTGAGACCGGACTTAAATTGATTTATGGTCAATTCAGATTTTAGATGCACTGGTATGGAGTTCCAGCGAGCCGGTGCGGCACATATGAAAGCTCTGTCACCTGCTGTTGTAAGTTTAGACTTTGGTACCACCAGATTATAGGATTCAGAGGAGCGGAGATTCCTGACTGGTGTATAGGGCTTAACAAGTGTAGATAAATATTCCGGAGCCAGGCCGTTAATACATTTGTATGTAATAAGTAGTATTTTATATTTTATCCTTTGCTGGATGGGGAGCCAATGAAGGGTTTTGAGGACCGGATTGATTCGGCAGAACTTACGATTTTGAGTGAGGATCCTGGCAGCACAATTCTGATTATATCGGAGTTTGTCAATAAGTGAATTTTTGCACCCATACAGCAAAGTATTACAGTAGTCAAAACAACTGGTGACGAATGCATGGATGAGTTGTTGGAATGCCTGTTTGGGGTTACCTCTAGATGGGAGCTATTGATTCTCTTCCTTTCTGTCAAAAAACGTTGCCGCTGCCAACGACCTTCGATGATCTTAGTGCAGTTATGCATCAATATTTCCCTTTGGCACATCCTGCAGGGCACATTTATAATCGGATCGCTTTGAAACTTGGTGTGCTTGTTTGGGGTGACCTCTAGATGAAAAAAAAAAAAATTATAACTTAGTTTAGCCAGACCTCAATATTTCCCTTTGGCACACCCTACAGGGCACATTTATGATAGGATTGCTCTGAAACCTGGTATGCTTATTTGGGGTGACCTCTAGGTGTGAGCTATCGATTTTCTTCCATTTCTGGCAAAAAATGGTGCTGCTGCCAACGACCTTTGAACTTAGTTAAGTTAGGCATCAATATTTACCTTTGGCACACCCTACAGAGCGCATTTATGATCGGATTGCTTTGAAACTTGGTATGCTTGTTCAGGCTCTAGATGGGAAATATCAATTTTCTTCCATTTCCATCACAAAAAGTTGCCATTGGCAACAACCTTTGAACTTAGTTCAGTCAGGCATAAATATATTCCTCTGGCATGCCCTACAGGGCCCATTATGATAGGATCACTTTGAAACTTGGTATGCATGTTCGGGGTGGCCTCTAGATGTGAGCTGTGGATTTCTTTTCATTTCCATAAAAAATTGTTGTTGATGTTGTTGTTAGGACTTTGGACTTAGTGCATTTTTGTAGCACCTTATCCCTTTTGCACTTTGTACAGGGTATATTTATGAATTTCCATAAAAAAGCAAAAAAGACCATTGCCACCAGCAATGACCGTCAAACTTAGTGCATTTGTGCATTAACATCTTCCTTTGGTATGCCTCAGAGGGCGCATTCATTATCAGGTTGTTTTGAAACATCATATGCTTATTCAGGGTGACAGAGATAGGAGCTATCGATTTTATTTTCATTTCTATCAAATATTTATTTATTGGTGTTTAGGGTCACATACTTATGCATAATGGCTAATCATAACCGTTACAGTTTTACAGCTGGAGGGAGCTGGAGTACCCAGAGAGAACCACAAGCAACAACGAGCAGCTGTCAGCTCTCCAACATCGTAACTCTGAACTCTGCACCGCGGCACAGGCAGGGTTAGATTGGTTGAAGACATGCGCATCATCGACTTGCAGTATGCCTCAGTACACAGTGTCAATTTCTATCAAAAACTGTGGCTGTTAGCAACAATCATTGAATCTACTGCATTTGTGCATTTTCATTCTTTTTTGACATGGCCTACAGGGCACATTTATCAGAGAATTGTTTTTGAACTTGGTGTGCTCATTAAGTGGGACCTCTAGATAAGAGCTATGGATTAGCATTCATTTCTGTGAAAAAAGTGGCTGTTTACAATGTCAACATTCTTCCTTTAGCTAGTCTTACAGTTTCGTTTAAAAATACATGGATTGCTCTGACGTTGTGCACACACAATGCTGTTATGTTGAAGTAAATTCACCAAGTAACATTGAAGCTAATGATCTTCAAATTTACCATTTCAAGTTTGTCAAGTTGTGCTACAGCATCATTGACACTTTCATTTTACATAATACAAATATCCCAAGTGCATTGTTAGGCAACAGCATAGCCGGTATGGCTGTCCTCCTGCCATTGCCAGAATAGGTGCCCTAACATGTTGTCTTTGGTATGACTTGCAAGTTCCATTCTAGGCACCTTGGCAGTCATTCTTGGCAAGTCTTGGCTGCTTATATAAAAAAAAATGTTTAAATTTCAACAAAACCATGTCATGTGACCCTCTCATTGGAATGGGCTCATCAAGTTCATTCCAGTAAGGAGCCACATGATATGGTTTTGTTGGAATTTTTTTGACAAATTTTAAAAAAAAAATAGTTAACCCTTTACCTAACGAATCGCCCGCATCCGCCCGCGTAATATGCAAATTCAGTAGTTGAAAAAATATTATTTTTCAAAAAATGTCAACAAAACCATATCATGTGACCCCTCGTTGGAACGAGCTCGACGAGCTCATTCCAGCGAGGGGTCACATGATATGGTTTTGTTAACATTTTTTGAAAAATTTCAAAAAATTGTATTTAAAATAATAAATTTTGATATCGTCTGCGTTGGGTAAAGGGTTAACCCTTTACCTAACATGAACAAGCTTGTTCCAACGAGGGGTCAGAACCTATGTTTTTTAGACAAAAAATAATGAAAATTAATTGGCGATTCTTTAGAATAGCGCTGGCTGGTTTTGGCTGTTATGTTGCCTGACGGGTTAAAACAATAAATTTTTACCTTGTGCACATTGGGTGAAGGATTGGAGATGCTTTTTACATTTTTTTACTGCCACACTTTGACAGTTTATATACTGTGGCTTTTGAAGTTGTTGGGGGCACGGTGGCTCAGTTGGTAGAGGTGCAGAGTGCAAGCCGAGAGGTCCTTGGTTCGAATCCCACCTGTGGCAACCGTGTTGTGTCCTTGGGCAAGACACTTCGCCCCCATTGCCCACGTGGGGGCACGGTGACGTTGTGTACTAAGGGATACTCTTATTACTTCAGCACCCATAATTCTCAAATAAGACATTGAAACCATGCACATACTGCTTAAATCTATTTACATAATCAGAATAAACCACCAGGGGTGCGGTGGCTCAGTAGGTAGAGGTACAGGCTGCAAGCCGAGAGATCCTCGGTTCGAATCCCACCTGCGGCAACAGCTTTGTGTCCTTGGGCAAGACACTTCACCCCCATTGTCCATGTGAGGGCATGGTGGTGCTGTGTACTAAGACACACTGTTTTCGAACAAGGATAACCCTGATGGTGTAGTATGTTGGGGAGCTGACGGTTGCTCGCTGTTGCTCGGTGGTTCTCTCCAGGTACTCCAGCTTCCTCCACCCCAAAAACTATCATGGTCATGGTTAGCCATTGTGCAGAAATATGTGACCTTAAACACCAATAAATAAATAAATAAATATTATGAAGTTGTTTCTAGGCTAGTCTTGGCTGCCAGTATAGGCAGCCAAGACTAGCCTATAAACAACTGCCAAAGTACATAAAAAATGACTTGCAGGTCTACCCAAAGACTGAATACTGGGGCACCTGTTTTTCATGCATTAAAAAGGTATCAAAGTCAGAAGTAGACTTTTAACCCCTAGGGGCCAAATTCCAACTTTGATAACTTTTTAATGCAAAGGAATAGGTGCCCCAACATGCATTGTTTGGGTAAACTCAAAACTTGTTTTCTAAGTACCTTGTCAGTTATTTCTAGGCAAGTCTTGGCTGCCTCTGTAAACAGCCAAAACTTGACGAGTAACAACTGCAAAGCCGCTAGAGGTTGACTTTCAAGGTATAGCAAAAATGTATAAAAATCTCCAGGCCCCTAAGGGTTATGGGTAAAATACTCCTTGAATTTGATTTTACTCATCTGTGTGAACTTGTATGCAAGTATGAGGGTATATTTGTATTAAAGATATGGTAAGTGGTTTAGTGTTTGAAATCTATATGTAATTAACCCCCCTGAACACTGATGTCGATGTGTCAAAATTTTCAGGTGCAAAATTTTCCCATAATGCATCTAGGAATTTAGCAAATTCAACCTTGTTTGACAGAGCTCATTGAGCTCTGTCAAACAAGATTGAATTGGCTCAATTTCTAGATGCATTATGGGAAATATGACTACTTAAAATTTTGGTATTTTGACATCAGAGTGTAGGATGTTAAACAGGGATATTCAATTAAGCAGTATCCAAATAAATGATATCGTTGTATTCTTATCAATTTCAGTTTATTCCTTTCATTGAAAATTTGCAGTTCCATCAGGAAGAATGTTGATCAATAAATAAAATTTGTTGAGCCTAATGGTTTTCCATTCCTCTCATCATTATTTTCGACTGGTTTCTCAAGACGTTTTTTAAACATATTCAGTTTGTGAAGCCATACTTACACTCAACAACAAACACTCAACAACAAAAGTCTTAGTAACAGAGATAAAGTAATTTGTTACTCTCTATTGAACAACTATTTATCCCATCTCCATTAACCTATTACCCTACCAGTCACCCTTTATATATCTATCAGTTCATTACCCTCTATCAGCAATAGACTTGCATTTTGTTGGAATCACTGGGAAAAAAATTTACTAGCTATATGGCTTCTTTTTGGTGAGAAGATTTGATTATGAAATTGAAAGTTCTGTCCAATCACATGTCATGTGTCCTTGACCAAGATACTCAATCTCAAATGCCCAAGTAGGAGTGGTTATTTATTTATTTATTTATTTATTTATTTATTTATTTATTGGGGTTTAATGACACTTTTTACAGCAAGAGTCACCTCGTGTCGGACAGTTTTACAGGTGGAGGAAGCCATAGTACCTGGAGAGAACCACCTAGCAATGGCGAGCAACTACCAGACTCCCCAAAGGATTGCACAAGCAGGGTTAGCAATGGCGAGCAACTACTAGACTCCCCAAAGGATTGTACAAGCAGGGTTAGCAATGGCGAGCAACTACCAGACTCCCCAAAGGATTGCACAAGCAGGGTTAGCAATGGCGAGCAACTACCAGACTCCCCAAAGGATTGCACAAGCAGGGTTAGCAATGGCGAGCAACTGCCAGACTCCCCAAAGGATTGCACAAGCAGGGTTAGCAATGGCGAGCAACTACCAGACTCCCCAAAGGATTGCACAAGCAGGGTTAGCAATGGCGAGCAACTACCAGACTCCCCAAAGGATTGCACAAGCAGGGTTAGCAATGGCGAGCAACTGCCAGACTCCCCAAAGGATTGCACAAGCAGCATTAGCAATGGCGAGCAACTACCAGACTCCCCAAAGGATTGCACCAGCAGGGTTAGCAATGATGAGCAACTACCAGACTCTCCAAAGGATTGCACCAGCAGGGTTAGCAATAGCGAGCAACTACCAGACTCCCCAAAGGATTGCTCCAGCGGGGTTAGCAATGGATGAAGAAATGGACAAGGCCCTAATGCAGTAACCCGTGGTGGGAATCAAACCTTTCGGTTTGAAGTCCAAGCTGTAACCATGGAGCGACCATGATCCCTGGGATAGGAATGGTACACACTAGCACAATGTATCAATATGTATAACATGTTGATGGTTCATGTGCTTTCAATCAATGTTTTGCCTCACTTTTAGCAAGTTATTAAGTGGAAAACCTTGACAGTAATACTCACCACTGTAGTGTTTCTCTCCAGGTACTCTGGCTTTTTTTCAATCCATAAAACTGTCCATCCTGATAGGACCCTTGCTGTTGAAAGGGTCATTAACCCTTTACCACACATAAACAGAAGATGACACAAAGAATTTTTTGAAGAGATAAAATTCAATGTCAGCATTGTGAGTGAGTTGGTGTTGGAAGTAAAATTGAATTAATTTTCTCTTTTTTATCCCAGCATTTTAAAAAATGTGGTGATATAGTGATGATATACATCTGTTTGACTGTATGTCCGTTTTTAAGCTATAATTTTTAAATTTACCTTACATCTGAAGCATGGTATTGAGATGAAAAAAATACATTTAGTTTGAATTTTTGTCGCCAGGTGGTGCCAGTGGCACCACTTAAAGACTGAGCAAAAATACTAGTTTCTGGGGGGGCCTGGTGGCTCAGTAGGTAGAGGTATTTAGCAGGCTGCAAGCCAAGTGGTCCTCGGTTCAAATTCCACCAGCGGCAACCGCGTTGTGTCCTTGGGCAAGACACTTCACCCCCCAGTGCCCACTTGGGGGCATGGTGGCATTGTGTACTGAGATGTACTGAACGTCGCAAGTTAGTATGTTGGGGAACTGACAGTTGCTTGCCATTGCTCAGTGGTTCTATCCTGGTACTCTGGCTTCCTCCAACAGTAAAAATGTCATGGTCATGATTAGCCATTGTGCAGAAATATGTGACCGGAAAGACCAATAAGTAAATAAATAAGTAAATAAATAAATAAATAAATAAATAAATAAATAAATAAATAAATAAATAATACTTTCTGATGAAAGGCTCCTGGGATACGTATTTAATTCAGGTTGTTTAAAGTGTGTTTATATGTTCCTGTAGGGTCTCTCGATGTGCATAAATGTTTCAGATTTTTGATTCATCCCCATGTGGCATCTGTAGCGCCACTTTTGTCGTTAGAAAATAGGTTTCTGGTGAAAGGCTCCTGGGGTTTTAAATCAAAACGTTGAAAGTATGTTCATATGTTCCGGTAGGGTCTCTAGATTTGCATAAGGTTTTGGATTTTTAATTTGGGCCCTTGTGGCACCTGTAGTGCCACTTTTGTCGTTACCAAATTGGTTTCCTGGTGAAAGGCTCCAAGGAGTTTTAATTCAAAATGCTGCAAGTGTGTTCATATGTTTCAGTAGGGTCTCTTAGATGTGCATAAAGGTTTCAGATTTTTGATTTGGCCCCAGGTGGTTCCCAGTCATGCTACTTTTTGTCGTTAGAGAATCGGTTTCCAGCAAAAGGCTCCAAGGGGTTTAACCCTTTACCCAACGCAGACGATATCAAAATTTATTATTTTAAATATAATTTTTAAATTTTTAAAAAAAAATTTCAACAAAACCATATCATGTGACCCCTCGTTGGAACAAGCTCGTTCCAACGAGGGGTTATATGATATGGTTTTGTTAAAATTATTTTGAAAAATACTATTTTTCAACTGATGAATTTGCATATTATGTGGGCGGATGTGGCCGATTCGTTGGGTAAAGGGTTAATTCAAAACATTGAAAGTGTGTTTATATGTTCCGGTAGACTGTCCAGATGTGCATAAAGGTTTTAGATTCAGCCCCATGTGTCACCCGTAGTGCCACTTTTGTCATTGGAGAATCGGTTTCCCACAATAGGCTCCAAGGGGTTTTAATTTGAAATGTTGAAAGTGTGTTCATATGTTCTGATAGAGTGTCTAGATGTGCATAAAGGTTTTCAGATTTTCGATTTGGTCCCATGTGGTGCCAGTAGCATCACTATTGTCATTAGAGAATCGGTTTCCGGCGAATGACTCCTAGGGATTTTAATTTGAAATGTTAAAAGTGTTTCATATGTTTCGGTAGGGTCTCTAGAAGTGTATAAAGGTTTTGGATTTTTTATTCGGGCCCATGTGGCATTCATAGCGCCACTTTTGTTTCTGGCAAAAGGCTCCTGGGAGTTTTAATTTGAAACGTTGAATGTGTGTTCATATGTTCAGGTAGGGTTTCTCTCTAGATGTGCATAATGGTTTCGGATTTTGGATTCGGTCCCAGGTGGCACCCATAGCACCACTTTTGTCATTAGAGATTCGTTTTCCAGAGAAAGGCTTCTTGGTGTTTTAACTCAAAACATTGAAAGTGTGTTCATATGTTTGGGTACGGTCTCTAGATGTGTATAAAGGTTTCAGACTTTGATTTGGCACAATGTGGCACCAATAGCACCACTTTTGTCAGTAGAGAATCACTTTCCAGCAAAAGGCTCCTTGGGGTTTCAATTTGAAACATTGAAAGTGTGTTCATATGTTCCGAAAGGATCTCTAGATGCGCATAAAGTTTCGGATTTCCTTTTTTGGCAAAAGGCTCCTAGGGGTTTTAATTCAAAATGTTGAAAGTGTGTTCATATGTTCAGGTAGGGTCTCTAGTTGTGCATAAACGTTTCGGATTTTTGATACGGCCCCATGTGGTGCCAGATGTGCCACTTTTGTCATTAGAGAATGTGAATTGATTTGTGACCATCGTGATGGCTTATACTGAAAATGCGGCGATACACTTTAGTGTGCTTTGCACACAAATGACACCATTCTATACAACTCAAAGTTTGCTAAGCACCAAGTATATTCAACTACCTGTTTTATGTTTTAGTTGAAATATTGTAATGAAAAGGGTTTATATTTTTTATTTAATTATATCTTTAATGATTTAAGTATAGAAATTAAGATTTTACATTATTTTTTAGCTTTTGAATACGATAACCATGGAAAATGGATATTATTGGTAAAAGAAGAAATTTTTTCAATTTGGCAAAAAGTTGACGGAGCGAACTGGTATGGGTTCAGTATCGAGTATGAGACCCATTACTGTTAATTACAGCTTGACAATGCCTTCTCATGCTCCCAATCAGGTTCCTGGTTGTCCCTTGTGAGATGTTGTTCCATTCTTGGACCAGCATGGCACCAAGCTCCTGGACACTTCTTGGCTGGACTGGACGGGCTGAAATTGCAAGCTGCAACTCGTTCCAGCAAGATCCCCTGACCTCAGTCCAATCGAACATGTCTGGAATGAGTTGCAGCTTGCAATTTCAGCCCGTCCAGTCCATACACTCAATCCCCTCCCCCTGTTGGTACTCCCGGACAGCATAGGCAACATGAGGACGGGCATTATCGTCCATCAGAATGAATCTATTACCCACTGCACCTGCATACAATCTGACGTGAATATCCAGGATCTCATCAATATACCGCTGTGCAGTCAATGTACCACGGTCAAGGACACAGAGCTCTGTATGTCCATCCCTGCTGATGCCGTCCCAGACCATGATTGACCCTCCACTATAGCGGTCACGCTCAGCATTATTCACTTCATGGAATCGCTCTCCTTCATGGAATCGCTCTCCTGGTCTTCTCCATACCCTAGAACGCCTATCTGTATGGTCTAGGCAGTTCCTTGACTCATCTGTAAAAAGGACAGGTTGCCAATCTTCTCTGGCCCATTCATATCGTGCCTGGTGGTGGGTCTGGGACAGTGGAATGCGAATATGGATAGTCTGCATCGAAACATTTACCCCGGATGCATTCTGAAAATGACTGCAATGTTGGGTTGCTGTGGCAAAGCGGTTCCTTCAGGCCTGAATGATCAAAAACCGGTCATCAGCTGCAGATGTTTCCCTGCCTCTGCCACCACAATGCTGTCTTACTGGTGTGCCATACTGCTCAAATCTTGCCCAGGCTCTGGTGATCATCATATGGTGCACACCAAGGGCTTCACCAGCCTGACGATGGGTAGCCCCTTGCTCCACCATCCCTACAGCCCGCCACATTTCTGCTTCAGACAAATGTCTTCTTACATTTGCATTTGCCATATTCAATCATTAAATCACAAGGGTTTGTGTTGGAATGAAGATTGAATACCCTACACATGTCATGTACATGTAGACAGTACACAAAAACATCATGAAAATCAAGGGGTACATGCTTTCCAGGACTGTCACGAAAAGTCTGCCTGTCAAGAGAGCTAATGTGAACACTGGGGACCATCTCAATACATTCCTCAATTATATCCACCAAAAATATCGCAAATATGTCACGCGCAAATTTCACAATGATGTATCAAATATTTGGTGCTTAGCAAACTGTTGGTGTTCCGATTTCTCAAATTGGAAAGACTTTCTCATTTGAGAAATCAGAACATTGGGTCACATGTCATTAGCACAATTTGCAACACCTTTATAGAGAAGTTAGTATAAAAGGAGCTCCTAACAAATAGAAATGGTTTATTATCTAATCGCCTTCGAATTTACGAAAATAAATATGGGCAGGGAAGCCAAGTTAGACTAGATACCAGACAAAGGCAAAAATGACACACAACTTAGGGTTCAGGTACGGCGGACATTACATAGGCAACAATTATTTTTGACTAAGTTCCACAAGTGGTTTCATTGATTGGGTATGTCAAAGAACTCACCCATTGATTTATAATTTACAGAGAACAGTCTGGACAGTATATATAGTTTATTTATAGTTATAGGCCATTTTTTGATTGGTGTATTTTTGCAACCTTCATTTGTCTGAGCTTATATTCCAACATTTTTCAGTTAAGTTTTTTAAAACTGGTCACAGAGAATAACCAGCATGGGAACCTATGTACCTGTGATTTTGAGATGGGCCACACTCCTTTTAACAAAGTTATTGCCATTTTTTGATTGGGGTATTTTTGCAACCTTCATTTGTCTGAGCATTCCAACATTTTCCAGTTAAGTTTTTTAAAACTGGTCACAGGGATGAACCAGCATGGGAAACTATGTACCTGTGATTTTGAGATCGGCCATATGTATTTTGCTGAGTTATTGCTCTTTTTTGACTTTTTAGTGCCATCTGGACAGACACCTCCAGTTTGTATCTGATAATATCTTACCTTCTACAATTATCTGGGAATTTCATTGGTTTGCAAATGTCACATGCAAACCCCATATAAAACCAACCATATACCGTCAGTTGCAAGTCATATGCGACTGACCGCCAGAGTATTCTCCCCTCAGTTCGTTCATCTTTGAAAATGTTGGAAAACAATAAACGCTTCGCGCAGACGACAGACGAGGAGGTAGATGTAAAACGTCTTAAGCTGAACGCAGACAATACCATTAAAGCTAATAAAAGATGTGCCAATATTTTAAGAGACTATCTCAAAGAAAAAATGACACAATTCAAAATTGTACCGTTGTAAACACAGTGCAATCAAATCCCAATGTTTATTATGTAATAGATATATCACTATTTTGTGTACTATATGGGTAAATAATTGTACAGTTGTGCAGGTGTCCTCCAGTATTTGGATGAGGCGAAGCCGAGTCCAAATATTGGAGGACACCTGTACAACTGTACAATTATTTACCCATATAGTACACAAAATAGTGATATATGTGATTTAATCCACAGCCCCTCAATGTTAACAAAAGTCAAAAAAATTATATTTTAGAAAGTTTGACACTAGTAAAACCACATTTTAAAACACTTTTTGCTTGCTCTACCCCCAAAAAACAAAATGGGCATAACCCATTGTTTGCTTGCTAGAAAGTCTATTGAAGTTATGACACGCATCAGGAGTTCAGATATTGTGAACAGATCTGTGGCTTCGAAGTGAACTCACATCATGACGTAATTTGTTCTCCCGCTAATATAATGTCTCAGCTCAAGGGTGGAACACTTATTCAATCCCTCATCAAAAGTGCGGCAGATAAATTTAATAATCGTTCATTTTTAAAGCATTTGGAAGAATAATTCTTTTTTTATCTGAAGAAGAGGTTTGCTTTCCCTCAGGGGTGGCGGGTGGTGGTGCCTGATTGCCGTCTTAATATTTGAAAAAGGGCGTTTTTTTTTAGGTTATTTATTTATTTACTGGTGTTTTAGGTCATTTCTGCAGCTATGGCTAATTGTGACCGCAAAAAAGGTGTAAAGTCAAGTTTAACCAATCGTTTACACCCATGCTGCCCATTTTAGGGGACTTCTACCCCGGTCACTGGTGACCAGGTCCTATTTTACCAGTACAACTGAACTTGTTTACCACAGCAAACAAGCACTCCTTCACTTCCGAGGTTTCCAAGGCTGTTGGTTATTAAAAGCAACAAAAAATTAAAAAGTACATTATAATTTGGACATGATGCACACTCAATTCAGTAGCTCTGTCGAGAAAAGCTTGTCGATAATTCATGTGTTAGAAAGTTTTTCACACCTCCTTTACAGCATCTTTACTTTTGAATGGTTATGATTACAGTACCGTGACAATCGTACAAATATCTAGTTATTGGGACTCTTTCAAAACCGTCCCAATATCCAGATATTGGTACTGTTTTACTGATCTGTTCTCATCAAAACCATACTTGGTGTGATTTTATAGGGCTTGTTTTCATGACAGAGAACAAAAGAAATATTAGGTAGCTATGGATTAAGGAAATGTTACAATCATCCATAACCTCACAATAAACAAGAATTAAGATTCAATTCTTGGCAACTTATAAGATACATGTACATTCATTTCAGTGTTATCTGATTCTTCATTTGTGAACGATTCGAAATTTTGGAAGTCACAGAAACGCGTTCATTTTTGTTGGTTTTGATATATTTATTTGTGTTAATTAGAAGAAAATATGTTAAAATTAACAAGAAGGAATTTTACCATTTATCAGTCATTGTATAGTCCAATTCATTATAAAAAAAGGTAGTCGGTAAGATATATTCATTACACAGTTTGGTAGTGACCTAATATGGTATATATGGGGTCAGTTAATTCCATATTGGAATTAACTGACCCCATATATACCATATTAGGTCACTACCAAACTGTAACTTATAATATACTGCAAAATAAATATTGACTGGTTACATTAACTGGTAGAGTGCTGAATTATTTTTGGTCATCAAAATTTGTTCACATATCTTTGCCTTGCTACAATTTATGGGAGAATGCCAAAAGGCACTCTCCGAAAAATTGTAACAAGGCAAATCCTAACAGACTAAATAATTTCACTTCAAAGGTGATATGTAGAACATCCACAGAATAAAAAGCTTTTAAGATGTGGTACCGACACTTCAGAATAAAGCCCAAATATGGGCTTCCAGCACTCTACCAGTTAACTGGTTGAGTACTAGAAGCCACTATCAGGGCTTTTTATCTGTACACTGTATTTATTACCTCAGCAGTTGAAACACAAAAAATATTTAAACAGAATTGTTTTATTACAATTTATTGGATAGTGCATGGAGGCCTTTAAAACACAAATAATTACCCACCCTGTGAAACCCTGGCTACACCCCTGTTCCCCATTTACCAAATCAAATCTTTACCTTGTTCTATCAACCTTTTACCATCTTTTAATTGTTTCCTTACAAGATGTTCGTATTTAATTTCACTTTCAATTACAGTTACCACCAAAAATTCTCATACCTTCAGCATGTACTTCCTGTTCTGATAAAAACCAATGTCATTTTGTTAAGGCTTAATAAAATTAAAAATCTGTTTCTCAGGCCCTCCCACATGTATGGTCCTTTTGGCTGTCACATGCTCTCTTTTTATGACCAATGCAAACTTGAAAAAATAAAAATTAAATGGTTTATGTCTGATATTTTACACAAGTTAATAAAATTGATAAATTTGTCCCTTGAGTGCAACAAGGCTTTGCAATGCTTTAGCATTGCAAAGCCTTGTTGCACCCAAGGGATGAAATACACCACCACCCTTGCTATTCTGTAGATTATGAGGCGTAAAACATAAAATAAACCAAGAATATGAACTTCTGATGGCAAAGAAATAATTACAAAAATAAAATATAAAATAAAAAACCGCCCGTCCGCGTGCAATTTTACAAAACTTTGCCTGAGAAACAGAACATCTACTTTGTGTGGCCTAATATGGATTTATTTTATGAATTCTTTTTTATTTAAGATGGCTCAAGGTACTTTCGAATAAAAGCTTACAATTTCAATACAGATCAATAATTCTCACCATCAAAAATAATCTGGCTCTCAACTAGTGAACTAGTGAAAGCATGTCACCCCATCTGCATTGAATGTTTACTTAAAGTTGATGCAATGTCGTCCATTAAATGAACACAGTTCTTTACAAATTCATGTTCTGAAGATATAATCTTCCTGAAAACTGAAGGAAGATGCTTGCTCTCTAATATGGCTGTGTCAGTGCAGGCCCATAATTTGCTCATATTTCGTCGTTAGTTTATCCATGATGGGAGCAACTGATGTAATCTGAATAAAACTGGACATTACATTATTTAATTCAGATTAGAACAGTGGCACACACACACACACCCCACCCCACCCCCACAAATTTGTCAAAAGTAGGCTTTACTGGGCTGGGTTGGTGGTTTCTCCACACGGGATGCCCACTGGTTACCATATTCCGACATTGCTGTTAATGATTACTGGATTGAGTGGGTTCCATGTGGGCTTTCTTCCACCAATAAAACTGACAGTCGTGTTTTCGCCTAATTGTGGAAAGCGATGTTAAACCCGAACCAACCACAGGGTAATTCATTGCATGTTCACTATTCCTGTCATTCTGCTCGGAAATCATGCTGAATTGATCAGAGAGCTGACGTATTTCCTTATTGACGAGGTGTTTGCTCAGAATCACTCAGAATGCATATTTGTACATCTTAAATTAAAAAAATTTCCCGGACCCCCACCAACGAAATGGGGAGGTACCCCACTCGTGCTCACCCCCACTTCGCGGTTCGGATGACGCTTTGCGTCATAGGAATATACGATTTATTTGCTCAGAATCAACCAGAATGCATGTTTTTACATCTTAAATTTGAAAATTTCCCCCACCAACGAGATGGAGGATACCCCCTCTCGCCGCTCGGAAGACACGTCGCATCATCGGAATATAGGTCCTACCCCCCCCCCCCCCCCCCCCCCAAATAAAATAAAATTATCTTACTACACCCCTGGATTAGAATTATGAACGCATCACTGAATGTATAACATGCACCTGCATATGTTGATGTGCAAACATTTTGAGCAGTTCCTTTGGCAGCTTAGAAGACCACGACAACCGTTGGCGTAATGATAAAACTAATGAATCCACCATAAGGCCTGACTGTTTTTTAGCATGACGGAATACGGCCACGGCCTGCAGGTGAGCCCAGTGTGAGAACCGTCCCCAAATGTTATGGGGTTCTATTGGGATTTTTTAAACATTTTGTTAAAAAAACAACTTTTGCTGTTTAAAAAAATCAAGAGGTTTTTGCTTCAAAAGCTACCAGAATGCTTCCTTTGATTGCCCTTTTCAAAACATTTTCTGGGGGAGTAACCCCCCTCCCCTCCCCCCTTCCCCCAAAAAAGCTTGTGCCTTCAGCACTCGCGCCAGATGCCTTCGGCATCTGGATACCCCATACCCATTTAGTATCAGCCAGTTCACCCAAATTAGCAATATCAGACCCCCCAATATAAATTTCGATCCGACGGGCCTGCAGTGTGGTGTCCATTCATTGCTCTATAATATGGCTGTCAGTGTGGTGCCCATTCATTGCGCTATAATATGGCTATGTCAGTGTGGTGCCCATTCATTGCTCTCTAATATGGCTGTGTCAGTGTGTTGTCCATTCATTGCTCTATAATACGGCTGTGTCAGTGTGGTGCCCATTCATTGCTCTATAATATGGCCACATCAGTGTGGTGCCCATTTGTTGCTCTATAATATGGCTGTGTCAGTGTGGTGCCCATTCATTGCTCTGTAAACATTTTTGGTGTCATTCATTGCTCTATAATATGGATGTGTCTGTGTGGTGTCCATTCATTGCTCTGTAATATGGCCGTGTAATATGGCCGTGTCAGTGTGGTGCCCATTCATTGCTCTATAATATGGCTGTGTCAGTGTGGAGCCCATTCATTACTCTATAATATGGCCGTGTCAGTGTGGTGCCCATTCATTGCTATATAATATGGTCGTGTCAGTGTTGTGCCCATTCATTGCTCTATAATATGGATGTGTCAGTGTGGTGTCCATTCATTGCTCTATAATATGGCTGTGTCAGTGTGGTGTCCATTCATTGCTGTATAAAATGGATGTGTCTGTGTGGTGTCCATTCATTGCTCTTTAATATGGCCATGACAGTGTGGTGCCCATCCATTGCTCTATAATATGGCTGTGTCAGTGTGGTGTCCATTCATTGCTCTATAATATGGCTGAGTCAGTGTGGTGCCCATTCATTGCTCTATAATATGGCCATGTCAGTGTGGTGCCCATTCATTGCTCTATAATATGGCCATGTGAGGGTAGCGCCCATTCATTACTCTATAATATGGCTGTGTCAGTGTGGTTCCCATTCATTTCTCTATAATATGGCCATGTGAGTGTGGTGCCCATCCATTGCTCTATAATATGGCTGTGTCAGTGTGGTGCCCATTCATTGCTCTATAATATGGCCATGTGAGTGTGGTGTCCATTCATTGCTCTATAATATGGCTGTGTCAGTGTGGTGCCCATTCATTGCTCTATAATATGGCTGTGTCAGTGTGGTGCCCATTCATTGCTCTGTAATATGGCCATGTGAGTGTGGTGCCCATTCAATGCTCTATAATATGGATGTGTCAGTGTGGTGTCCATTCATTGCTCTATAATACGGCTGTATCAGTGTGGTGCTCATTCATTGCTCTATAATATGGCCATGTCAGTGTGGTGCCCATTCATTGCTCTATAATATGGCTGTGTCAGTGTGGTGCCCATTCATTGCTCTGTAATATGGCCACGTCAGTGTGGTGCCCATTCATTGCTCTATAATATGGCCATGTCAGTGTGGTGCCCATTCATTGCTCTGTAATATGGCCGTGTCAGTGTTGTGCCCATTCATTGCTCTATAATATGGCTGTGTCAGTGTGGTGCCCATTCATTGCTCTATAATATGGCCACGTCAGTGTGGTGCCCATTCATTGCTCTATAATATGGCTTTGTCAGTATGGCACCCATTCATTGCTCAGTAATATGGCTGTGTCAGTATGGTGGCCACTCATTGCTCTGTAAATGGCTGTGTCAGTGTGGTGCCCATTGATTGCTCTATAATATGGCTGTGTCAGTGTGGTGCCCATTGATTGCTCTATAATATGGCTGTGTCAGTGTGGTGCCCATTGGTTGCTCTATACTATGGCTGTGTCTGTGTGGTGCGCATTGATTGCTCTATAATATGGCTGTCTCAGTGTGGTGACCATTCATTGCTCTATAATATGGCTGTGTCAGTGTGGTGCCCATCCATTGCTTTATAATATGGCCATGACAGTCTTTTGGCTGCCGCATGCTCTCTTTTTATAACTAATGCAGACTTAAAAAAATAAAATTTAAATGGTTTTTGTCTGATATTTTACCCAAGTTAACACAATTGATAAATTTGTCCCTTGAGTGCAACAAGGCTTTACAATGCTTTAACATTGCAAAACCTTCATGCACTCAAGAAATGAAATACACCACCACCCATGCTATTCTGTAGATTATGAGACCTAAAACGTAAAACAAGCCGAGAACATGAACTTTTGATGGCAAAGAAATAATTACAAAAATAAAAAATGAAATAAAAAAACGCCCACCCTCATGCAATTTTACCAAAAAAAATGGTCTGAAAAAAAGAAAATCTACTTTATGGGTGCCTAAAGATAGAACAATGGATAGATAGAGGGATAGCTACATTGTTTAACAGATGGATGTATGGCCTAGGCCTTTATAAAATATTGGCCATATATTATAAATATTGCATTGCTTGGAGCTGACTATGCCAAAAATAACTGTCCTCAAGAAAGAATAGTGCATACACCATAGGTCATTATTTTTGTGACATGCCTTGCAAATATTATATTTTATTATATGACAGAATAAATCTGGTAATTTATTTGGCTGAAACACTTGTCAGAAGTGTTGCTGATCTATTCTATTTTTATCAAAATCGAGTCGCTATGTCACAGATCTGTCATTGTTGTCTATAAATAGCGCAGGTAGGTAGATATAATGATTCCTGTTTGGGACGAAAATAGAAATGACATTTACAATTTGCTCTTTCCTTTAACTCCTAGCACTCTGGTGGTATTTCAGATTTTTCATCATTGACTCCATGTTGCCCATGCAGCATGAAAAATTTAAGAAATTGTATTTTGTTTGACAGAGCTCTATGAGCTCTGTCAAACAAAATATATTTTTTTAAATTTTCAGTTGCATTTTGCAAAAAATTTGCTGCTGAAAACTGGAGTATTTTAACATCAGAGTGCAGAGGGTTAATTTCTCCGTTCCAGTATTTAGGAATTGTTCAGATATAACAATTAACTCTTTGCATGCTGTTGGCAGATATTCCTGCCCAGCACAGGCTTTCTCTTGTTACTGAAATAAATATAAGTTGGACACATTTAATTGTATTTGCTCCATGTAAACTGAATGGATGTTTTCACCAATGATTTCTTGTGTGACATTTAGATTAATTTGTCATCAAATCTAGTCATGGCTCCTTTAAAAATATCTAGAAAATACTCAGCAGGTTAAGAGTTAACTACAACATGAACAAATAAATTAATGAACATTCCTTCTTAATATATATATACATCTTGAAATTAAATTTATTTTGTTACATATGAAAATACTGTTTTTCTTTGATAAAATATGTAATACAGTAAGGAATTTGCAAAGGATTTTTTCTGTCATAATAATAAAACAATAATTGACTTTCCTTGAGCTTGATACAAGGAATTATCAACCCGAGAAAAGTAATATTCACCGAGGCCGTATCAGCCTCAAGGAAAGTCAATAATTGTATAATATCAAATAAACTGAGGAAGAATTTTTCTACTTACCAGGATTCTAATCCTAGTACATTGCATATTGTCAAGAATCTCCCCCTCCCCTCCCAAGACAATCTTCTAACTTAGAAATAACAAACTAGAATTCCAGAAAAAATAGGCCGATGAAATTGTCAGATGTGTACCCATATGTGCAACTAGTAGAAAGCTGTATGACGGAGGGCCACCCTGGATGCTGACATTATGTACACCATACATGGTATGGGTACATATAGAAATGGATTGGAGGAATGCCTAATTTGATGGATAAAGGGTTAATATCTCCAGATCAAATTATTAAATTTACATAAAAAACTATACAGCACAACACATCAGTAACCTGAATACATATATAAAGTAACCTGATAATCGGATTAATATTTATGGAGTTATCGCATGCCGAAGAAATGGATTGGAGGAGTTCTCAATTTGAAGGATAAAGGGTTAATATCACAGGATCAAATTATCAGATTTACACCAAAAACTATACAGCTCGGCACATCAGTAACCAGAACACATATACGAAGTAACATGACAATCGGATTGATATTTTTTGAGTTATCTCATGCCAAAGGGATTGGAGGAATTTTCAATTTGAAGGATAAAGGGTTAATATTTCAGGATCAAATTATCAGATTTACACCCAAAACTATACAGCTCGGTACATCAGTAACCTGAATACAAATATAAAGTAACTTGACAATCCAAGCAATATTTTTCAAGTTATCAAATGCCAAAGGGATTGGAGGGATTTTCAGTTTGAAGGATAAAGGGTTAATATCTCAGGATCAAAATAACAGATTTACACCAAAAACTATACAGCTCAGTACATATGTAACCTGAACACAAATATAAGGTAACTTGACAATCCAAGCAACATTTTTCAAGTTATCGAATGCCACAGGGACTGGAGGAATTTTCAACTTAAAGGATAAAGGGTTAATATCTCAGGATCAAAATAACAGATTTACACCCAAAAGTATACAGTTCGGTTCATCAGTAACCTGAACACAAATATAAAGTAACTTGACAATTCAAGCAATATTTTTCAAGTTATCGAATGCCAAAGGGATTGGAGGAATTTTCAATTTGAAGGATAAAGGGTTAATATCTCAGGATCAAAGTAACAGATTTACACCAAAAACTATACAGCTTGGTACATCAGTAACCTGAACACAAATATAAAGTAACTAGACAATCCAAGCAATATTTTTCAAGTTATTGAATGCCAAAGGGATTGGAAGAATTTTCAATTTGAAGGATAAAGGGTTAATATCTCAGGATCAAATTATCAGATTTACACCAAAAACTATACAGCTCGGCACATCAGTAATCTGAACACAAATATAAAGTAACTTGACAATCCAAGCAATATTTTTCAAGTTATCGAATGCCAAAGAACTGGATATGGACGCTGGATGGACGCTGGATGGACGAACGATGGATGGCCACCCTGGATGCAGGCATTATGTGTACCATACATATACATATGGGTACACATAAAAATCTTTTAAAAGGGGTGCATCGTGTTCCATCAGTGAAACTTTCTAGAATATTCCATGGCTATTTTTAGAAAGTGTTTTGTGTACAATTATTTTCAAAATCCTCATGAGATAAAACAGTTAGGAATAGCAAAGCCAAATGCAGTCAGCAGTATTTGCAAAAATCCTCATCGTGTTTGTTTTTTTTTCAAAATACATAATATCTCCCCCCCATGTCACTCATTATAATTTCTCCCCCCACTGCATGTGTAACATACGTGTGTCCCGGGTGAGATAGCAGGGAGAGACAGATGTATCCCACCCCACCCACGTGACGTTATACATTTATAATGTTATTATGACATTATGCATATCGTATCAGTTTCTTGCTACCAACTAATTCATATTGACATCATCGGAATGCAGTGTGATCAAAGTTTGATGCTCTAAAACTCTTCAACCCTCAAGCTGCCACCGTTCCGAATCGATTTCGTGGTATATACATAACTTGTGCATGCTCTTTCCGATGGTGTCATCAGTTTCTCAAAACAACGAATACAAAATGAGTTGAATGAATCAGCATGTGACACCCGATTACCTCTGGCTAACATAATCACTGCATGATGAGGGGAGAAAACTCGATGAGTCTGAAGGTGGGAATGGGGAAATCTCACCCTCGGGGCAAGATATTTGAACCAGACCCTCGGCAAGCCTCGGGTCTGGTTCAAATATGTT
The DNA here is from genome assembly GCA_031216915.1 of Pictodentalium vernedei. Classification (NCBI taxonomy): domain Eukaryota; kingdom Metazoa; phylum Mollusca; class Scaphopoda; order Dentaliida; family Dentaliidae; genus Pictodentalium; species Pictodentalium vernedei. Next base: position 399,563,505 of record CM062289.1, read on the forward strand.
GCCCCTCTGGCGAGATTTCCCCATCCCACCTCCAGACTCATCGGGGATCACAATAATCTCCCCCACATCACTCATAACTTTTTTTGTTGTTTATTCAGTGCTCTTTGATGGTCAGATGTTGAGACATACACTTTTGTCATCAATTTCAGATATTTATGTTTTGAAAAAAACATCACCCCACCAAATATACTATTAAAACAAGAGGCCCCACGGGGCCTGAGGGCGCTCACCTGATACTGGCCGAGTCATATCACCAAAATAGCAAGGGATTCTGCCTTGTGGTTATTATCAGTTTTTCAACATAAAAGTGTTTTCTCTACTTAGTAACCCAGAGTGTTCATATGTTAGATCCCCATATTGGGTACTCAATAATTTATCTATTTATTTATTGGAATTTAAGGTCACTTTCAGCATCTAAGGCTACATCTTACAGAGGCGTAATTATAATATCAAGTTTGGTCAATCGTTTATGCCTATCACTGCCCACTTTACAGGGCTTTCAATGCAGGAATTGGTTACTACTGGGCCCAATTTTATCAATAAAGCAGAACTTGAACAAACTTCAATTTGCCACTTCTAAGAAAATCAAAAATCAAATATCAAAAGATTCTGACAGGAGTAACAGAAAAAAAAGATTTTTTAAGAATATTTCTCATACTGAACTAAGTTATACATGGGCTCCCATAGGGAGCCCAAAAATAAAAGCTTCTGAAGCAGTGTTTTGGGAGAAGAAGATTCTTCAACGTTATTCCCATTAGCTACACTGTTAAAAAATGATGACTCGGCACTTTTAGTCCTAGAAAAGAACCTTATGATAAAATTTTTACCATTTTTTTCTTCCGGTCCTAAGGAAGCTTCACACCATATAAAAATTCTCAGTGCCATGTAGTTCTGGAGATATGGGCATTTAAAAAGAAAAAAATTTTTTAGCTCCTGCAGTTCCCGTGGGGGACAGGAAAACAATTTTCGGCATAAATTAGGTACTTATGACCCAATAAGCCCTCATATCAAATTTGGTTCAAATCGACTTTTTGGTTTGGAAAATAAAAATTTTGGTATAATTTGGGCTCCCACAGTGAGCCCAAATATGAACCCAGGTACTTGGCTTTACCAAACTTCACTCTCAGCCCCTAAGAATGCTGTACATCAAATATCAAAACATTTTGACTGGTGGATCTGAAAAAAAAATTTTTTTTAAAGAATATTCCTCATATTGAACTAAGTTATAATTTGGGCTCCCACAGGGAGACCAAATATGAGCCGAAGGACTTGACTTGAACAAACTTGAATCTCACCTCCCTAAGCATACTGTATACCATATCAAAAGATTCTGACCGGTGGATGCGAAGAAGAAGATTTTAAAAGAATATACCTCGTATTGCACTAAGTTACAATTTGGGTTCCCAAAGGGAGTCCAAATATGAACTCAGGGACTTGGCTTGAACAAACATCAATCTCACCCCCCTAAGGATGATGCATAGCAAATATCAAAAGATTCTGATTTGTGGATCCGAAGAAGAAGATTTTTAAAATATATCCCTCATATTGCACTAATTTGAACATTTGGGTTCCCATAGGGAACCCAAATATGGACCGAGGAATTTGATTTCTACAAATATGTGAATCAATGTTCCAAAGATGTTATATGTAAAATATGAAAGCTTTTAGAGCAGTGGTTTGGAAGAAAACAATTCTTTATTTTTTTCCCATTGCCTACTGTGTTAAAAAATACTGACTCAGCACTTTTTCAGAGTCCCAAAAAAGTACCCTATGATAAAACCGATAGCAATTTTTTTTTACCAATCCTTTCTGTTGGTCCCAAGAAAGCTTCACACCAAATAAAAATTCTCACTGCTGTGCAGTTTTTGAGATATAGGCGTTTTAATTTTTTTCTATTTTTAGCTCCTGTGGTTCCCACGGGGCTACAGGAAAAAAAATTTCTGCATAAATTAGGTACTTATGACCCAATAAGCCCTCACATAAAATTTGGTTCAAATTGGCCTCTCGGTTTAAAAAATAGAAATTTGGGGTGGGGCCAAAATTTTTGCTCCTCCCATAACATCGCCAAGTATAGACCTACAAACTTCTCTTGAACAAACTTCAGTCTACACCTCAAAAGGAAGCTGCATACCAAATATCAAGTCTCTGCTATTGCTGGTTCTTGAGAAGAAGATTTTTTAAGAATTGGAGCATTTTTGCCCCACCCCTCTGCTCAATATGAGCCGAAACCTAATTTGCCCAAAAATCAAAATGCCGCTATATAACCCCTACTCACATGAAATTTCATTAACATGCGGCCAGTGGTTTGGAAGAAAAAGACCCAAACACCACCTTCACGCCGGACGACGGACGCCGGATGACGGACGACGGACGAAAAGTGATCAGAAAAGCTCACCCTGACTTTCAGTCAGGTGAGCTAAAAAGTAGGGGATATGCAAACTGATGTTGATATTTTCAGAAAATGGTATTGGATACGCGTGATTGGACACCTCAATATGTTACCAAGTTTAGTGTGGATCATGAATGTCACTGGCCCACGAAAACTTTGTGCAGGTTTTTCGCAGGTCTCATCATTCTTTTCTTGGTATAAACTCATTCATCAATAGTTTCTGGTCGAAACGTAACTTTTGAGGTAATGCAAAGACTGACACGTGATGAAGGTTTACGTGCCATTGGCTTGTTGGATGCTGACAATAGACAGACTGCTGTGTCTCCATATTTGAGCATCAAATTGCATTGAATAAATAAGAATTAAAATTCATGTGTGTGGTAAGATATTCAGGGTGGAGGGGGAGAACATATCCTTGGATATCCTTCCCCCAATGGAAGAAATCTGGGATGGGTGGGGAGGGGAAGATGACATACACCCGAGCCTATTTTGTCAGTAAAGCAGAACTTGTTTTTCACAGTAAACATGCACTGCTCCACTTCACAGGGCTTTGGAAGCGAGAATTTCAAAAATGTTTATGAAGAGTGCACGACAAATCTGGACACTTCATTAGATGAAAAGTAAGGATTTCAAATTATTCAGTTATTATATTCAGAATGTACTCTTTTCAGGACCAAGCAGTTTCAGTCATAAACCCATCGAATCGTACCTAACAGGAGAATCGTATAAATGCTACGCCATGCAGAGTGGACCATATCAGCTGTATATCTTGTACAACAAACAGATTCCTACATTTGCCATGAGGTGAGTACATTAACCCTTTGATACTTTTGTACGTCTTATTACGTACGAAATCAAACAGCACGTTGATACTTTGTGGTCATTTGTTTCGTTATTATTTTTCGATTTTTTACAGATTTAACCTCAATTCCTATTTTCCCCAGAATAGTGCTCAGTGACAACTGTTGAGCCAAATGTTATTGCAGCTTAAAATACTAATATAATCCTGCTGTCAAGACATCTTAACGGGTTGAGTGCTAGAAGCCACTATCAGGGCTTTCAAAAAATAAGGATACCAGAGCAAAAACCAACACTTTCCTTGCTTATATTTCATATTCAGTCAAACACAAATAATATTTCGTTTGGATAAATTTGTTTTATTACAAATTATTGGAGAGTGCCTCTGGGCACTCTCCAATAATTTGTTAAAAAACAAGTTTTGAATAACAAATTCAGACCACCAAAAATAATCTATCCCTCAATCAGATAATCACAAAAATGAAAAATATCTTGTTATTTGTACTTTCCGACGTTTGACATCCCATTTTGAAAAACGTTGAAGAAACGAAATTCCCAGTGACGTTTGAACGTCAAGATAATTAAAGTCTCGAAAGGTTAATGATTACTGATCTACCAAGCATAACGAGATAACACTTTAACCCTTTACACATTTATTTATTGGAGTTTAACCACACTTTTGACAGCCAGGGTCACCTTGTGGCAGACAGTTTTACGGATGGAAGAGGCCAGAGTACCTGGAAGAACCACTGGGCAAAGGCAAGCAACTGTCAGTCTCCCCAATGTACTAACTCCATACAAGCAGGGTTAGCATTGATTGAAGACAGGTGCACCATCAACATCCATAATGCCTTAGTACACAGTGTCACCATGTCCAGCGCATGTGCAATCGGGATTATGTGCCTTGCCCAAGGACACAATGTAGCCATCTTTGGTGGAGATCGACCATGGACCTCTCAGTTTGAAATTCAATGCTGTAACCACCGAGCCACTGCACACCCTTTGCACACTGATGTCAAAAATGAAATTTGAAGCTGCAATTATTTCTCACATAATGTAAAAGGGGATTAACTCTTAACCCCGCCTACCTACCCCTGGAGCATAGCATCCCCTGTTTCTAAAATGGCCAAAAAAATTGGTATGTTTCCATTTCATTTTTTAGTTACATGTCGGGTAACAAACCCGTGTAAAAATTACATTTTATAAAATAGCCAATTTTTCGAAGCCACTGTTTCCCATAATTCACCTGGTAATTTACCCCTATATATCAGACTCCAACTTTGGGACCAAAACTTCAAATTCTCTTGTCCAGCAAAAAACCTAATGTAATCATATATCTGATACTAAAAATATATCTCTATTTTACATGGCCTTAGTTTTAACATGTGCCCTATGTTTAAAATTTCAACTGTGCAATAGTGCGAAACTAATCACATTACTGTAGAAAATGGATGTTTGTTTGTTTATTGGGATTTAACTTTTAACATGCTGAGTATTTTTAAGATATTTTTATTCTCCCAGAGAGATTCTCTTGGGAGCATTCTGTTTTCACCATGTCCATCCATCCATTTGCCATCTGTCCATTAATTTTTGGTTTCCATCAAATAACTAAAAAACTGCTTATTTGATCAAATCATAATTTTAGGGGTAACTTATGGATGACGAGACAATGCTTCATTTTAATTTTGGCCCAGCTAGCCCCTTTCAATATGGCCACCATGACAGCCATATTAAATTTGGTTTCTGTCCAATAACTTTTGAATGCTGACTCGAATCATTTTTATTTTTTAATTATGCATTGTTGCTGTCTAGAGGAAGCTTCATTTCGATTTTTGACCAGTCAGCTGATCCAAGATGGCCGCCAGTGGCCAATTCATTATGGCTTCTATGGTGGCCATCTTGAATTTGGTCTCCGTCCAATAACTAATGAATACTGACTGGAATCAATTTAAGTTTTTGGTTATGCATTATTGGTGTCTAGAGGAAGCTTCCTTTTGATTTTGGATCAGCCAGCCAATTCAAAATGGCTGCCATGGCGGCCATATTGAATTTGGTTTCCATCTAATAACTAATGAATGCTGACTCAAATCAATTTTTTTTTTTCGGATGCATTATTGGTGTCTAGAGGAAGCTTCCTTTTGATTTGGTTGTGCCCCCGAGAGACTTACCTCCCCTTTTATGACACCGTCGGTGGCATTTGTCATGCTTTGCATTACTCTTGTTTATCAAATCTAGTTATGGCTGCTGTGAAGCAGCCATGACTAGATTTAATGAAAAATTCATCTAAATTTAATTCAAGAAATCATTGATGAAAAAACCCATTTAATTTACAGGGTGGAAATTGGATTAAATATGCCCAAATTATACATACTTCAGTGGCAAGAGAAATCCTGTCCTGGATGGGAATATCTGCCAGCAGCATGCAAGGAGTTAATGACACTTTCAACAGCCAAGGTTATGTCATGTCAGGCAGTTTTATGGGTGAAGGAAATGGAGTGCATGGGTGATAACCACCAAGCAATGGCAAGTAACTGTCAAAGTCTCTACTTACTAACCTGGCACAAGCAGGGTTAGCATCGGTTGTCCAAAATGGATACTTTATATGCTGATGTAAATAATGTTATACAAGTTGATACTGTTACAGGTAGATGGTCACCCCCAGGGTAATCAATCCTTCCCTTCTTTGCTATCTGACCGTTTGGGCAATAAATGATGCACTGGGCTATACACTGTATTTCAATATGACTACAAGTAAGGAAAATAAAACTTTGCTTAAAACAGAATTAAATAATTATTTATTATAATGTTTTCTTCTCAATCTCATAAACGTATAAATTAATCTTGGTTTTAAACATAGCAAATATAGTACCGTAAACCGGGGTGTATAGGGACTGCAGTGTGAATAGGGACAGTAAACTGAAAAGTTGTTTCATGTTTTGTAAACATGCCTAGATATATATTTTTTATTAGCTCAACTTGACAAAGTCAAGCTGAGCTATTGCCATCACTTCTCGTCTGTCGGCGTACGTACGTACGTACGTACGTATGTACGTACGTACGTACGTTAGTACGTTAGTACGTACGTCCACAATTTCCTTTGGCACACCTCACAGGTCACATTTATGATCAGATTACTTTGAAACTTGGTATGCTTGTTTGGGGTGACCTCTAGATGGGAGCTATCGATTTTCTTCAATTTCCGTCAAAAAATGTTGCCGCGGCCAACGTTCTTAGAACTTAGTTTAGTCAAACCACAATATTTCCCTTTGGCACACCCTACAGGGCACATTTATGATTTGATTGCTTTGAAACCTGGTGTGCTTATTTAGGGTAACCTCTAGATGGGAGCTATCGATTTTCTTCAATTTCCGGCAAAAAATGTTGCCACGGCCAACATTCGTAGAACTTAGTTTAGTCAGACCTCAATATTTCCCTTTGGCACACCCTACAGGGCACATTTATGATCAGATTGCTTTGAAACCTTGTATGCTTGTTTGGGTAGACCTCTAGATGGGAGCTATCGATTTTCTTCAATTTCTGTCAAAAAATGTTGCCGCGGCCAACGTTCTTAGAACTTAGTTTAGTCAGAAGACTCAATATTTCCCTTTGGCACACCCTACAGGGTACATTTATGATCGGATTGCTTTGAAACCTGGCATGCTTGTTTGGGGTGACCTCTAGATGGGAGCTATCGATTTTCTTCAATTTCCGTCAAAAAATGTTGCCGCGGCCAACGTTCTTAGAACTTAGTTTAGTCAAACCACAATATTTCCCTTTGGCACACCCTACAGGGCACATTTATGATTTGATTGCTTTGAAACCTGGTGTGCTTATTTAGGGTGACCTCTAGATGGGAGCTATCGATTTTCTCCAATTTCCGGCAAAAAATGTTGCCACGGCCAACGTTCGTAGAACTTAGTTTAGTCAGACCTCAATATTTCCCTTTGGCACACCCTACAGGGCACATTTATGACCAGATTGCTTTGAAACCTTGTATGCTTGTTTGGGTAGACCTCTAGATGGGAGCTATCGATTTTCTTCAATTTCTGTCAAAAAATGTTGCCGCGGCCAACGTTCTTAGAACTTAGTTTAGTCAGAAGACTCAATATTTCCCTTTGGCACACCCTACAGGGTACATTTATGATCGGATTGCTTTGAAACCTGGCATGCTTGTTTGGGGTGACCTCTAGATGGGAGCTATCGATTTTCTTCAATTTCCGTCAAAAAATGTTGCCGCGGCCAACGTTCTTATAACTTAGTTTAGTCAAACCACAATATTTCCCTTTGGCACACCCTACAGGGCACATTTATGATTTGATTGCTTCGAAATGTGGAATGCTTATTTAGGGTGACCTCTAGATGGGAGCTATCGATTTCCTTCAATTTCCGGCAATAAATGTTGCCACGGCCAATGTTCGTAGAACTTAGTTTAGTCAGACCTCAATATTTCCCTTTGGCACACCCTACAGGGCCCATTTATGATCAGATTGCTTTGAAACCTGGTATGCTTGTTTGGGGATACCTCTAGATGGGAGCTATCGATTTTCTTCAATTTCCGTCAAAAAATGTTGCCGCGGCCAACATTCTTAGAACTTAGTTTAGTCAGAAGACTCAATATTTCCCATTGGCACACCCTACAGGGTACATTTATGATCGGATTGCTTTGAAACCTGGCATGCTTGTTTGGGGTGACCTCCAGATGGGAGCTATCGATTTTCTTCAATTTCTGTCAAAAAATGTTGCCGCGGCCAACGTTTTTAGAACTCAGTTTAGTCAGACCACAATATTTCCCTTTGGCACACCCTACAGGGCACATTTATGATTTGATTGCTTTGAAACCTGGTATGCTTGTTTGGGGAGACCTCTAGATGGGAGCTATCGATTTTCTTCAATTGCCGTCAAAAAATGTTGCCACGGCCAACGTTCTTAGAATTTAGTCGAGTCAGACCACAATATTTCCCTTTTGTACACCCTACAGGGCACATTTATGATCGGATTGCTTTGAAACCTGGCATGCTTGTTTGGGAAGGCCTCTAGATGGGAGCTATCGATTTTCTTCAGTTTCTGTCAAAAAATGTTGCCACTGGAAAAAAAAAATGACACTGGTACCAATGATCTTCAATTTTGCCATTTCATTTATAACTTACCAAGTTCAAGTTTGTCAAGTTGAGCTACAGTGTCATTGACACTTTCATTCTTTATGTATTATTTACGGATGGGTCTATGACTGAAGAAAACTCATCAAGATAGAATAACAGTTTTGACACATATCAAGTGTAGTGATAGAGCCAAGAACAAGGGACGTAATTTCTGAAAAATTTTGGAAGGGGCGAAAACTTTGTATGTCCAGAGCTAAGTATAGCAGATATGGGCTCCTGCAACATTTGATACCTCAACCCCAGGTGTCACAAAGGTAAATTTCCGATATCAATGAATTCCTGCGTTACGTTGTTCTAATATGAGATTTTTTCTATTTTTCAAGTGTTTGTTAAAGTTTTCGAGGGGTGAATAGGGGCAGACATGCTGCAAAACTATAAACCAAAGCTGGGTGGAAAAATCTATCGTAAGCACGACAAAGATGCTTTGAATGCTGCATTAGCTGTTGTGAAGGGGGTATGTCATTTCGAAAGGCCGAGAAAAAGTTTAATATCCCCAAAACTGTTCTATACAGACATAAAAAATGTCCAGAGACTCGAAAACAGGGTGGGCAGACTGAACTGGATAAATCTACTGAAGATCACTTAGTTAAGAGGTTGAAGACTTCAGCAGAGTGGGGCTATCCTATGGATCAGTATGACGTCAGAATAATTGTGAAAGGCTATCTGGATCGGCGTGGCATAACATCAAAAAAATTGAAAAACAATATGCCGAGTTGGGATTGGGTGCGTTCATTCCTGAAAAGGAATAATGATGAAATAGCAAAAGAATGTGCCAGAACATAAAATGGTCAAGGGCCGGGGTTTCACCAGAGACAGTTAATGACTATTTTGACAATCTGTCTGAAACACTAAAGGATATACCAATCCAAGGCCCCCTCCTTGCTCAATGTTGACTTATTGTGAATCTAGTCTGCCAAAATATCAGTTCATTTTGCCGTATCATTGTTCAATTTGTTTTTTAAAAACCTGTAAAAAGTCCCTATTATCCCCAAGCAAGGGTAGAAAAGAGACAGCTATATGATTGGCAGACTGTCCCTATTCACCCCACAACGAGGGGTGAATAGGGACAGCTGTTTATTAAAAAAAATATATACTTAAATAATCAATAGAAACTAAAACTATTGATGGATCTCAAGTATCACATCGGGGTCATAGTTTAGTATTAGGAAAACCCCAAATTTTGTATCCTAACATAGTTTAAAAATATATAAATGTTCAAAAGTGTCCCTATACACCCCGGTTTACGGTAACAATTTATCACAGATTTATCCTTGGACAGACTGTGTAATATATATAAATTTAATTTCTGCCATGGTGAACTGAGACATTTATTTTGTCTGATAAGCCTTATGGGAATCCCAACTTAATAATTGTCACAATTCACCTAGAAACTGATAAGGGTTAAATTTCTTTCTAGTCGCAGATTATTGAAAATAACAATTATGTGTGAGGTATAAATGATGAAAACACAAATTTGAACTGAACCAGATTGGAACACCCAGTCTGGAGTTTATCAGTTTCATTTCTTGTGAATTTCTCCTATTAAGTCTGATTAAATTGATTAATTATTCCTTCTTGCAACATATAATTATTTGCCTTAACCCTTTACCTAACGAATTGCCCGCATCCACCCGCGTAATATGCAAATTCAGCAGTTGAAAAAATATTATTTTTAAAAAAAATTCAACAAAACCATATCATGTGACCCCTCGTTGGAACGAGCTCGATGAGCTCGTTCCAACGAGGGGTCACATGATATGGTTTTGTTGAAATTTTTTGAAAAATTTGAAAAAATGAAATTTAAAATAATAAATTTTGACTCGTCTGCATTGGGTAAAGGGTTAAACCACACTGGAATCAGCAGTCTGGAGTTTACTAGACATTTAAATCCCGTTGCACTTAATAAAGTTCTTCAACTAATTTAACGATTCGTGCTTTCTTAATGTGAATTAAGATTCTGGTTATTGTTATAAATATTAAGTATAAATAATTCTTCATGTAATTTCTAATAATAATTTATCTTTGCCAGACGTGCAGCTAAAATTTAGATTGTGTAATTGGGACAATTCTGTAAACAATACTGCATTGGTTTAATGATTGACAGTTGAGCTGACCTAATTCTCGCTCTATGAAATAAACACTCCATGGTCGGTTAGTCTATTTCCAGACTGAGTATACTCAACGAGAACCCATAACTTAATATGCACCTTAATTGAGGTTTGAATGAAGGCTCTGAGTGATTTCAAGAGTTGTTTTCAGTTCGGAGATTTTTTCCGAGAAGCGTTAAACGACGTCTGCGCGTCCTTTTATAGACGGGAAAATCCCACGGCTGTGATTGTTGGAAACTGTGGGATCACGTGATCTATTCTCTTTGTGGAAAAAAATACATTTATGCGCTCTCGCATTTTCAGATACATTGCGCATTGCATTTATAAAGCCAATGCATCTTATATAAACAATTCCTCGTTAATTAACCTTAATTAATTTGCAGTTGGCAACTATTTTCGATACGTTATGTTTGGAGAGGTCAAAAGACGGGACATCGGAAATACTCCAACGCGCAGTACCTTGAACGACTTTTAAAGCGGAAACGTAAAATTAGGTTGAAATTAAAACCAATTTTGTGTACATTATTGCCAAATACAGAAGTAAAACATTACATAGGTGAGTTCATACATGACGTTACGTAAAATGTGTTTTTTTTACTTGAATGAAGCGTCTGCTAAAATCGTCTCGCTGGAATCAGTACTCCGTAACACTATGTGTTGCCACTGATTTACGCAGGCAACTAAATTAGTAAATAGCCTTCTATAGCAATGAAACAACTCACATTTTTTTAAGATCGTTTAAATAAATGAATGAAAAGGTCAACAAGAGTTGCAAAAAGTGGCATTCGCCAAAATACCATTCTGGTGTTCAGAAAGGGTTATAAAAAAGTTTGATATTCCTTTACATTTCAGATCCATTACTCAGAAGACGATGCAGCTATTGACGAAGGACAAACAAGTACACATCTGAATGAAAACAAGTACATGTCTGAATGAAATAAATCAAAAGGACTGAACTACAGTGTAGTGGAGAGAGTCAGAACCACCCATATCGATTCAGTGACTCCATGAGTTCTATGAATTTGGCTGATGTAACCAAATCTCATCCATCAATTATGTCTTGGGGTTGATTTTGTTGCTCAGAAAGGATTCTACCATCAGCTCAATTTTCAGTGAGGGACAAATACACTATCAGGATGGAAAATAATATTTTAGTATTTTCTTCCAACCAAGAACCGAAACTTACAGAGTACTATACAAACTGTCCACATTTCGTTTCTAAGCATAGCTTTTGTACATTCATTGAAAGAAGCTTGACAAGCTCATTCCTCCAATGATAGGTTGTTTGGAATAAAAAAGAAAAAGTATAAATGTTGTTTTGTGAAAACGTTTGGCTGCCTGCCTAGATTAACTTATAGCCCAATATGATGATTATATTAAATCTTCATATTCCGTGGGATGTGCTTCATACTTTCTTTGAAGTGCAATTATTTTATCTGCATGGATTTACCTTTTTACAATTTATAGGTGAGTGCCTGTCCTGGAGCCAACACTATAAACGTTTACAATTGTATTTTCTAGAATTGTATTTTCTACCTATTAATATAACTGACTGAAATGAATCATTAGCATTTTAAAAGATATGGCAATTTGCCAACTGGCAAATTGCCACATCTTTGAAAATGCTAATGGTTCATTTTTACCCATTTAAAGTCATAACAAGAAAATACAATTTTAGAAAATACAATTGTAAAAGTTTTATAGTATTGGCCCCAGGTGTGATCATTTTTCAATCACATAAAATGAGTTGATATTTTGTCTGCCAAATTTTATTTAATCCTTCTTTACCAAAGGTAACTTCAAAAACCAACCAGCACTATTTGCAAAAATTGACATTTAGATTTTTAGCTCAACTTTGACGTAGTCAAATTTGAGGTTATGCCATGGCCTGTTGTCCATCGTCCATCTGTCCAGCTTACACAGACAAACTTGTGGGGTTTACAATTTAGAGTCAGTGGTAGTTGTGGGGTTGGGTTAGTACAGTGGCCACTTGTGGAGTTATTTTTTGCACTGTGGGGTTAAATTTTTGACCTTGTGGGGTTAGGCTTTAACATGGGAAAAACCCCACAAGTAAGAACATGTAAGAACGTCCATCTGTCTGTCTGTCAACAGTTCAATACAGCTCTGGCTAGAGGCCGTATTTATAAACCGATCTTTACAAAACTTCTTGGGTACCTTTGTTATCACCGTGGGACGAGAACGAGTGTTTTTGGGTGCGGTCCAAAATTCAAAATGGCCACCAGCAGCCATTTTGTACCAAAATTAGTGCAATCAGTTTTTTGTACAGAACTTCTGTATGAAAGTTCTGATTTGAATAAATTTTTGTATGAATGTTTAGTAACATGGAATACATCACATATAGTACAGGTTTTTTTTCTCGTGCAGAAATTATGCAAATTAGATGAACTTTGATTTATTCAGTGCTACTTGTACACAGTAAGTGCACATGTCAATACATGTCAATACGGCTCGGGTTAGGGGCTGTATTTATGAATCGATCTTCACAAAACTTCTTGGGTATCTTTGTTATCACCTTGGGATGAGAACGAGTGTTTCTAGGTGCGGTCCAAAATTCAAGATGGCAGCCAGTGGCCATTTTGTACCGAAATTAGGTCCAATCAGTTTTTTGTCACAACTTCTATACAGCTCATATTTATGAACTGATCTTCACGAAACTTCTTGGGTACCTTTGCTATCACCTTGGGACAGGAACGAGTGTGTTTTGGGGTGCCTTTCTTATCACTGTGCTATGAGAACAAATATTTTGGGGTTCAGTCAGACCCACTCTGGGACTCAAAGATTTCTTTTCTAGTTTAGCATCTGACTGTCACCCACCTTTACAATACTTTACCTATACATTTGTTACAGGCTATGGTCAGTATTTATGTACAGACCATTACAATACTTTATATGTACCTTTGTTATCGGATCATTACCTAGATGTTTGTCATTGCTGTGTCACATACTATACATGTACATGTCTTAACATGTTGAGCTACAGTGTCATTAGGACAACATAAGGAATTTTGTCCCTATCTCCCTCTTTTCCATTCCTCACTTTTGAGACCACTTTTAATACCTCCTCGGCTTTTATTTCACTGCAAACAAACCTCAATAAATTTTGCTCGACCTCATTGTGGCACTCCACCCCATGCCACATCATTTATTATTTACCTTTTACCTGTGCTGGACTAGTTCTGATGCTATTTGGTCTTGATCGTCTGTATTTCTGCCCTCTATTCTGTGAATTACTTCCTTTCTATTATTCACCCATTTCAAAATACTTTCAAACTTGATCTAGTGCTCAAACGACTAGTGAAATCCAAAGTCGACTAGTCAATACCCAAAAGTCAAGTCGACTTCGACTAGTCATTGGTGATAACTTGTTTCCTTATAACAGTGTTGGTGTTCCGGTAGAGTGCTGAAGGTCCAAATTTGGCTTCACTTGGGCATTCATATACAGCAACTTACTGGAACATTATTCTGCTAATGTGCTTCTAATTATGCTAAGAGTGAAATAATATAGTCTTATTTAATTTGCCTTGTTGCGAGTTATGGGAGAGTGCCCATAGGCACTCTCCCATAAATTGCAACAAGGCAAATTAATAACATATCCTGATAGCCCAAAATAATTCAGCACTCTACTAGTACCAGTTAAAACAAACTACTGTCACTACTATTAGATGGCAATAGATGTATACATTGATTGCCCAATATTGCTGTTCAAACTGTCTGACAGTGGCACAGAAGGGATACTATTTACCTAAAAGCTTGAACTCCTCTGACTAGTCGACTGCACAATTGAGAGTCGACTACTGGTTTGCCCAGAGTCGACATCGACTAGTCGACTTATCGTTTGAGTACTAACTTGATCCCCTGTCATAAGGGACGTGGCTAGAGGTTTTCAATTGGGGGGGGGGGGGGGGGGGGGGTGTAGGGTAGTGCATTTGCAGCTAGGGGGAAGGATTTCCCCCTTCTGGTTCCTCCCCTAGTTGGAAATTCACTATCAAGAAAAATTTAGAAAATGAAGCCATGAAAGGAGGCATAAAATTGATTCTAGTAACTGAAATGCCAACGCACTTTTGATAGAATTATTAGGTTGTTATTATTATTTGGTATTATTCTGGAAATTGAATATGTGCCAAACAAATGCTCAAGCTTAGAACTTTGAACAATTCACACTCTCCTAACATTAAATCAGATCTTATGCAGGAATGGTCAGTTTTCGATGTTTCATCATTTCGTAACTGTGAATGATGGAATTAACTCCAGATAGCGATTTTACATGATGTGATTTTCTTGGAAGTGCATTTCGAGGATTTTTTTATTACGACAAGTAAACGTACTATAGAAATCTTGTTCCGATTGACGTCATGCATACTTATGAAGCTCGATATTGTTTACACTGTAGTTGTAAATAGTAACAGTTGGAATTTTTGCCGATTTGAAACCAAGTTGGAATTTAGGGAAGAAAAAGAGACATCAGCGTCACCAAAGAAGCTGTAAAATCCAGATAGATCTAATTTCCAAACTACTGATGACTCGCCCTCCGAATTTCCAACTATAGGAAATTTTGGCCGGGATTGGGGTGTCTCACCCCCACCCCACGTCCTGTCCCTGCCTGACATTCTTATCGTCCTAATAAGATTGCAGTTTCACACTCTCCAATTACCATCTTTAATCTTTATTTACTTTATTTTGTGCTTGTTGGTATTCTTCCTCTGCTACCCTGTCCTCATTGCTTTCCACCTCCTTGAGTTTTTTACTCCTCCTGTGCATAGCACATTTGACTTTTCTGCCCTTTGATGACCTTTTTCAATTCGTCATGCACTCGGCACCCAAGTTCCTGTGTGGCACCCTATAATTATCTTTCCTAGACTTTCCTTCCCTGCCATAACTACGCTCACAACTATTGCATCTGCCATTTTCTGGACACTGGCCTACCTGTGTACATTCACAAGCTTTGGTTTCAATTTTTCTTCAAAATTCACCTGTCCGCATTCTTTCCGAGTTCCCAAATCTCTTTAAAGCTTCCTTTGCTTCTTACAGGGTTTTTGCCCCTGATCGTAACTGCAATCAGGCCGTGATCATTATCTAACTCCCTCATCATCCACTTCTACCTCTATCACCTCCCTCCATAAATCTGTGAGAATATAGTTGATTATTGTTCTTCTGTCGTTCCTCTCCCAGGTCCATTTCCCCTTACACTTTGCATCCCTGTCCAGAATCTTCAGACTGAGCCCATTTTTGCCCTGCAGCTTCCTTCCATTCCTGTTGACTTTCTTAAAACCACTCTGTATGCATTCTTCCTTATCACCTATGTGCCCATTAAAGTCTCCAATCAGAATTATACCGAGTCCCCTGTTTTTTAATTCCGTGATATTGGACCTAAGTGTTGAGTAGATTGAGTAATTCCACTCAGGTTTTCCTCTCTCCCCCCCCTCTCCACCACACATTACACATTCCCAAGGGCAACATTTTTGTTTTCTCGATGAACCTTTACCCATCCAATTTCTTTTGATGATACCTCAGCTGGGGTACTGAAATCTGCCAGATCTGTGATTTATGACAGTTGTAAATCCTCTTTAATGTATATGCCTACCCCTCCACTCTTTTTCTGACCTTCAGTTCGTCATACACCTTGCCACATAAATTGTCCCAAAGTATCCTGGTGTAATGTGGGTAAGGGAGGGGGTTCCAGATAAAATACCCAGAACAGTAAATCCTCCCGATGAGTGGTAAAGTTCAGTAGAGTGAATTAAATGTCCCAGAGTGGGTTGGAATAGGAGATTCAGTTCCTGTAAATGCTATTGGGTTTGAGACACAAATTGCTTGATACTCTGATGGTCTTGATACTCAATGACCTCCTTTCGATGTACTCTTTTACCTTATAATTCATTGACCTACTGCCAGTGTATAGAATAATGTATTCTCTAGATCCCTCAGTTCACTAACATTCTGGCAGTGAAAGTAATAACATTCTTTGGAAACTGGATATTGTGAGCTCTGACCTATTGTCAGTGTATGAACTTGGCATAAAATTTTGAACTCTCTCTCTTTGAATAGAATGGGGTAAATATATAGGCACTGTCCCAGGCCAAAACTGAAGGTTCATTAAACAATAGGGTGGAATTAATTGGCGTTAAGACATCATTTAATCAGATGGAATGTTTATTATACCCCCCCCCCCTCCCGCAATGAGGTGTGGGAGGGGGGGTATACTGGAATCACCTTGTCCATCCATCCGTCCATAGACATAATTTTAGATTTTCTCCGACATTTATGGACCAATCTGCTTGGAACTTGGTATGAATGTTCACCACCATAAGAACCTGTGCACCTGCAATTTTTGTTCCGGTCTGATTATTTGTACTAGAATTATGTCCCTTTTCAACTTAAAGAAGCAGGCCTAGAATTTGTCTGCAGATTTTCTCAGATGTTTATGGGTTGATTCCTTTGAAACTTTTGTATGGTTGTTTACTACCATGGGAACCTGTGCACCTGCGATTATAGTTTCGATCTGATGTTTTTTGCCATACTTATGTCCCTTTTCATCTTAGAATGTCTGAATTTTGTCAAAGGATTTTCTCATCTGTTTATGTGTCGATTCCTTTGAAACTTGGTATGGATGTTCACTACCATGGGATCCTGTGCACCTGTAATTATAGTTTCGATCGGACTTTTTTGGCTAGAGTTATGCCCCTTTCCATCTTAGAATGCCTGAATGGCCTAATTTTGTCCGGAGATTTTCACAGATGTTCATGGGTAGATTTTGAAACTT
Organism: Pictodentalium vernedei; assembly: GCA_031216915.1. NCBI lineage: Eukaryota > Metazoa > Mollusca > Scaphopoda > Dentaliida > Dentaliidae > Pictodentalium > Pictodentalium vernedei. Next base: position 399,580,740 of record CM062289.1, read on the forward strand.
GGTATGGATGATCACGACTGTGGGAACCTGTGCACCTGTAATTATAGTTTTGATTCGACTTTTTTTCCCACAGTTATGCCCCTTTTCATCTTAGAATATGGCAGCAGGGCAGTCACACCCCTAGTTTTACATCAAATGAGATTGAACATTCAAACACAATAAAAGGTGTACAATCGGATATCCATATTTCTTTTCTTAAATAACTTAATAGGTCAATCCTTCTACAAGCCAATAAATTCCAATATTGCCTGTCAATTAATTATAGCTTTCATTGATTCAATCACCGATCATGATTTAACAGTAGAATTATTTCAGTTTTAGTGAGAATACAGCAACTCAACACCAGCTATGGTAGTAATAGTAGTTATGGTTACTCTAGCGTGACTTTAAACAGTGGCAAGGTCAGCGCATAATTTATGATGAAAAGGCTGTACAGTCTGAGTCAAAGCATCTAAGCAATCATGATGTTTTGCCATGACAACTTATTGACAGGAACAAGTACCTTATAGATCTTTAAGTAGAATGTAGATACTTTATTTCAATCAAGACTACAATGACTCTGTAACACTTTTGAATGTTTGAGCAATGGTGTTTGAAGAACGGATGACCAAGCACAACCAATCGTTGGTCTTTATATACCCGGAGATCAGACCAGACCAGACCAACTAAGTTTGAAACGCAAACTTTACTTTATCTTTTGGTCTCTGTGTCAATGGCCGCTTTACAAAAATCATTAAATACAGCGTCGAATATTCATATAATGTGATGAAAATATGCTAAATTAACCCCCTTCACTCTGATGTCAAAATACCCAAATTTTAACCCATTTTTTACCCATAATGCATCTAGAAATTTAACCAATTCAATCTCATTTGACAGAGCTCAATGAGCTCTGTCAAACGAGATTGAATTGGTTAAATTTCTAGATGCATTATGGGAAATTTTTCTGCCTGAAATTTAAATATTTTGATATCAGTGTGCAGGGGGTTAATGTGAATTACCCTTGGATTTATACTTTTCCCAATAAAGTGAAGCAAGGCAAACAAGTGTTTGACCACCGAGGTGGTATTAGTCCCCTACGGCGCTTTTGTGACATAAGGTGTTTTTGTCACATAAGATACTAGAGTATATAAGCATCTCTGCATTTCAGGTTAGTAGTTTAAGAAGTACAAAGACCGTCAGTGATGGTCCGGTCCAGCGAAAAGAAGGTCGAGTCCAGCTCTTGGTAGTGCAGTATTTTTGCCTGGACCGGTCCAATCATTATAATAACCTTAAATGAAGGGAAAGGTGATGAAATCTTACTTTTGGTAATACCAAAAAAGGAAGATATTAAAACATTTTCCTTTTACAATTGGGGTTTCGTGACAACAATTCGAACAGGAGTGTCAGACCTAGGGGTTGGTTTGGTTAAAATACAGGTTATCAGACAGGATTTCAAATGTGAATGGAATCTGAAAATTGAGAATTGAGAAAAAAAGTTGAAAAATAAACCAAAATGGCTAGTACACAGTGTAGGTGCTAATGAAGACCATGTTTTATGTTTGCACAATGACCATCTTATATGCATATGATGATAAACACAAGCATCTAAGTCCAAGTGCAAAATACAAAAGGTTCAGCTTAAATGACACTGGAGGTACAGTTGGTAACGTTTAATAGAAAATAAAGTTGAAAAACAAACAAAGATGACTGCCAGCCATAGCTTGAACCATGTTGGAGGGAGGGGTGGTAACATAAAATAGAGAAAAAAGCTTAAAAAACACAACCAAAATGGCCGCCATTCCGCCATCTTGGATTTTGAAAAACAAATATTGAGCATGCATAATTCCCTCACAACCCTCTATCCAGGTGCCAGATATGAAAAGTGTAGCTTGAACCATGTTGGAGTGAGGGGTGGTAACATAAAATAGAGAAAAAAGCTTAAAAACACAGCAAAAATGGCCGCCATCTTGGATTTTTAAAAAAAAATATTGAACGTGCATCATCCCCTCCCAACCCTCTATCCATGTACCAAATATGCAAAGTGTAGCTTGAACCATTTTGGAGGGAGGGGTGGTAACATGAAAATAGAAAAAAAAAGCTTAAAAAACACAACAAAAATGGCCGCCATTCCGCCATCTTGGATTTTGAAAAAAAAAATTTGAGCGTGCATCATCCCCTCAGAACCATTTATCCATGTATCAAATATGAAAGGTGTAGCTTGAAGCATGTTGGAGGGAGAGGTGGTAACCATTATGTGTACAGTCCATTTAAAATATTCTCTCCTCTCCACTAGTCGATTGCATAATAGGGTGTCTAAAAATAGAATAAGCTAATTGGCTTTGAGGGGAACTTTTTAGTATCCATGGTAATTACTTCAACAATAACACGTGCAGTTGTCGATGATGATCTTATGGACAGTCAGCTGTGTTGACTGATTATATGGGACAAATGATTTTAACAAACAATACTTTATTAAGCAATTTTTTTATTAATGATATCTGACTTTAATGCTTTGCAAGTATCTACAAACATTTGCACACACGAATAACAGAATATATTATATTTTAAAAAAATATATACGCAAGCACTCTTTCAAAGCACTATAATATCAATCGGGTTTTGTGATTAATGATATCTGACTTTAATTCTTTACAGGTATCTATAAACATTTGCACACATGAATGACAGAATATATTATCTTTTAAAAAAAAATTATATACACAAGCACTCTTTCAAAGCACTATAATATCGATCGGGTTTTGTTTGCACTTTTGAATAGAAAATCTTTGCTAATATTCCATGGACTTAGCACTCAACTACTAATGGGTAAAAATACACAGTACATGACAGGTGGAGTTCTACCAAATCACTTGTCAAGTGAATGTTTTACAGAACTCATATTTTTTTCACACAAACCGATTTTTTTAACGGCCACCGGATTTATCTACACATCCATCAAGAGACAAGTTGCTTGCTTGTCTGCTGTTTATCAGCGTGTGTAAGTTGAAGTTGAGTGGATAATTCACTCTGTGTGTGATTTGGTTGTAATCCATCCTGCACTTATCTACACACACGAAATAAATTGTGTGAACAAACTAGACACTTTGCAAGAAGCATTAGCTATTTATTTATTTATTTAATGGTGTTTAAGGTCACTTTTCATCAGCTATGGCTAACTGTGTCCATCGGTCGCAATAGGCCATAGTTGCTGAAAAGTGACATTAAACACCAATAAATAAATAAATTGTGACCACAACAAGGGTCTAAAGTCAAGTTTAGCCGATCATTTACCCATTTGGTGCCCATTTTAGTGGACACCCATCCCAGGCACTGGTGAATGGTGACTGGGTCCTATTTCACCAGTGAAGCGGAACTTTCTTGCCATAGTAAATAAGCACGGCTTCATTTCCCGTTCCCATAGGGAAAGAAGCTGTATTAAATATTATCACAGTGTACATTATTGTCTTAAGAAATTCTGTGGAAATGCAATGACCCCCCCCTGCCCCCAATATTTCAGACAGCACACCTCTTGAGCAAGGTGGTAGTGATCCATTGAACATGTGTTTGTTTAAACACACGAGAATAATTTAACTGGGTTTTTTTTAACAAAAATTACTTTACAGCCTTACTAACCAAGTTTGTACCAGACAGAACCCAACACTGTGATGTACCACACAAAAAATTACTTTACAGCCTTACTAACCAAGTTTGTACTAGACAGAACTCAACACTGTGATGTACCACAAAAGAAATTACTTTACAGCCTTACTAACCAAGGTTGTACTAGACAGAACTCAACACTGTGATGTACCACAAAAGAAATTACTTTACAGCCTTACTAACCAAGTTTGTACTAGACAGAACTCAACACTGTGATGTACCACACAAAAAATTACTTTACAGCCTTACTTACCAAGTTTGTACTAGACAGAACCCAACACTGTGAGTGCTGAAAGTGACAAACTTCTCACCTGGAGTTCCTCATCTGAGAAAATTTAACCGTGTTGAAATTGTGAACTTATAAAAAATAATTACTTATCATTTAATGAGCCACAGCCTTTTGGTATTCATGTAGTTCAGATGTCATGATAACAGTTTATATCCATAAAATAGTGCAACTCTGTTGATTGAATAGCCACTTTGCAGTGAAAAATATTCAATTAACAGGAGTATTCAATTACTGGAAGAGTACTAAATTATTTTTCAAAGGTTATTTGTTATGTGAGTATTTTTTTCAAGGGTACCATGTTACAAGCAAAGGGAGCCCCAGTTTAATAAGATTTTGTTCATAAACAATTGTTTTGTTACAATTTATTGGAGAGTGCATATCAGTCCTCTCCAATAAATTGTAATAAAACAATTTTGTTTAAACATTTTTGTATTTCAACTACTGAGTAAACGAGGTAATGAATACAGTGTAAAGCGACTCAAGTGGCTTTCAGCACTTTTCAGTGGAGCCCTGATAGTGGCTTCTACTACTCAACCAGTTAACACTAATTTTGTCATTGTTCTGTACTCTAGTGATAAACTGAGCATTTAATCCATTGCATCTTGTTTGAAAAAGCTCAAAGAGCTCTATCAGACAAGATATAATAGATTAAATGCCCAAACTGGATGAACTGAGGTCAAATAGGTCTATAACAAGAGATATTACCAAAGGTGATTGCAAACCCCCACCATGTGTGTCTGGATGGACAATGTTTCTCAAACCAGAGGCTCAAGTGAGCCTAAACCAAATAAGGGTATCACTGTTGATGGATCAGAAAGACAGAGGTAAAAGGAAATGTCACCTTGTACATGTGTACATACTGCAATGACTGTCACCAAAAGGGCTCTGAAAAATTATGTTGTTCATCCATCTATTCCAAGAACACACCTATGTTAGGCATGAGATTATGTTGAAAAACAACAGAAGGGCTTTCCCCTGAAAAGACCACCTAGGTAGGGCTGTCACGATTTTTCAATTTAGGAATCGATTAATCGTCGCAAATAATCGATAATAATCGATTAATCGTACCTAGATGACCCCCCACCCCTCTCCCTCTCTTTGAAGTCGATAAAAATGAAGTCAAGTCCGCTGACCTACCTCAAGTAAACAACGAAGACGATCAACTTTTAGGTACATTCAAAGCTTTGATGTTCTGAACTTTTGAACCGTCAGTGTTATAATCAAGACCGGTCGGCAGTTGCGATCTTCGCAACTGCAGACCGGTCTTGATTATTACACTGATGGTTCAAAGATTCAGAACATCAAAGCTTTGATGAATGCACCTGGAAGACAAATGCTTCCAACGGCTTCTTGGGGTTTAACATCGATGTTCTTAACTCAATGCCTTTAGAAACAATAGTTTTTTCATCAAATTTTCTTTTAATTATTAAACATCTAAAACGGGATACAATTTACCGATTATTCGACAACGAAAAATACTAATCGATTTCGCTGTGACCGATCAACAATCGATTAATCGATTGATCGTGACAGCCCTACACCTAGGTTGGTTAAAATTTTGGGCTGAAATTCATTGAAATATTCAGTGTTTCTGGAAGCCATCAGCTGTGTGAAATGGAGTGAAATTTCAGTCAGCAAGGACATGATTGAGACAGAATTTTTTTGACAAATTAGGGCTTTCTGGTTGTGTGTCCTAACACACTTAGACTGATGTAATCATTTATAGAAACAGAACATTCAATTGAAATAAAATTTGTTTTCTTAACAAATATCATATTGCACTACAAGGAGCCAAATATGAACCTATGGATTTGATTTGAGCACACTTCAATCTGACCCTGTCCCCTCAAGGATAATGTATACCAAATAAAATGAAAATGTCAATGACACTGCAGCTCAGCTTCTCTGAGAAGGGACTGAACTAAATAGAAAGATCCAGTAATGTCATGTCACTCACTCAAGTTTCTATAGAAAAGACATCACACCAAAGCTACACATGAAATCTGAAAAAAATCGGGTGAGGGATGGGGTCTGCTGGGTGTACTAATGGAATTGTTGACAATTTATATGTCAAATCCAAGATGGCTGGTGGCACCTATCTTTTTCAACAGAATGCAGGAAAATTTGACAACTTCCATCATACCATAGTCTCATATGAAATTTGAAAAAGATCGGGTGAGAGGTGCAGCCTGTAGGGTCCACTAATGGAATTGCTGAAATTTATATACCAAATCAAAGATGGTCACTGCCAACCATGTTTTTCAACGAAATTCAGAAAAATTTGATAGCTCCCATCTAGACATAACGCCAAAACTACATATGAAATTTGAAAAAAATTTGGTGAGAGATGTGACCTGCAGGGTGTGCTAATGGAATTGTTGACAATTCAAATGCAAATCCAAGATGGTTGCTGGCAGCCATATTTTTGAACGAAATTCAGAAAAAGTTGATAGTTCCCATCTAGACAATGCACCAAACAAAGCTATTTATGAAATTCATAAAAGATCAGGTGAGAGATGTGACCTGTGGGATGTGCTAATGGAATTTTTGACAATTTATATCTGAATCCAAGATAGCTGTTGTTGGCCATGTTTTTCTACAAAATTCAGAAATATTTGTTATAACTCCCATCTAAACATCACACAAAAGCTACATATGAAATTTGAAAAAAGATTGGGTGAGAGATGCGGCCTGTAGGTTGTGCTAATGGAATTGTTGACAATTTATATGCTAAATCTAAGATGGCTACTGGCGACCATGTTTTTTAACGCAATTCGGAAAAATTTGATAGCTCCCATTTAGACACTGGTCCAAAGCTACATATGAAATCTGTGACTGATCGGATGGGAGTTGCAATCTGTAGGGTGTGCTAAAGGAATTGTTGGACAATCTGTTTCCAAGTCCAAGATGGCCACTGGCGGCCAGGTTTTTCAACGAAATTCGAAAAAAATCGACAGCTCCCATCTAGACATTGCCCCAAAGCCATATATGAAATTGGGACTGATTGGATGAGAGCCACGGCCTGTAGGGTGTGCTAAAGGAATTGTTGGACAATTTATATCCAAATCCAAGATGGCTGCTGGCAGCCATGTTTTTTAACAAAAATCAGAAAAATTCAGTAACTCCCATCTAGACATCATACCAAAGCTACATATGAAATCTGAAAAAGATTGGGTGAGAGATGTTACCTGTAGGGTGTGCTAATGGAATTGTTGACAATTTATATGCTAAATCTAAGATGGCTACTGGCAACCATGTTTTTTAATGAAATTCGGAATGAAAGTGTCAATAACACTGTAGCTTAACTTTACTGTGTGTTGTGTTTGATGAAAAGGATAATGTTCAATGTTTATGAAAGGATTATGAAATACGACAAGAATTGAGAATATGTTAATTTCTGTTCCCTGTATGCTATGTTTTCAATAAAAATAATCTGAGGTGCAGACTGTACTAAAGAATTGAGGGATGGGTTAATGCGGCCCTCACAGTTAATGTATGTCAACCAAAGTTATCAAGTTACAGTGGAATTATTCCAAAATGAGTCATCCTATCAAATTACAATGAAATCCTTTCATAAATACGGCCTGTAGACTGTGCTAAAGGTTTTCAGGCTTTGGGCCTGTGTAGCCATCTTGGTTGACTGATCACAACCAAAAGGGGACGCCCTCATCTAGACATTATACTGAGTCATCCTACCAAGTTACAATGAAATCGCTTCATAAATACGACCTGTAGTCTGTGCTAAAGGTTTTTGGATTTTGGGCTCGGGCAGCCGTCACGGTTGAATGATCATGACCAAAAGCGACGTTCTCATCAAGACATTATCTGGAGTCATCCTACCAAGTTACAATGAAATCCCTTCTTAAATACGACCTATAGGCTGGGCTTCGGGCCCCTGTAACCATCACAGTTGACCAATCCCAACCAAAAGGGGACATTCCCATCTAGACATTATATGGAGTCATCCTACCAAGTTACAATGAAATTCCTCCATAAATATGACCTGTATACTGTGCTAAAGGTTTTCGGGTTTTGGGCTTGGGTAGCTGTCACAGTTGACAGATCATGACCAAATAGGGAAGTTCTCATCTAGACATCAAACAGAGTCATCCTACCAAGTTACAATGAAATCCCTCCATATTAAATATGACCTGTAGACTGTGCTAAAAGTTTTTAGATTTCGGGCTTGGGCAGCCATCACAGTTGACAGATCATGACCAAAAGGGGACTTTTTCATCTAGACATTATACAGAGTCATCCTACCAAGTTACAATGAAATCCTTGTATAAATACGACCTGTAGACTGTGCTAAAGGTTTTCAGGTTTTGGGCTCGGGCAGCCATCACAGTTGACCAATTGCGACCAAAATGGGACGTTCTCATCTAGACATGACCTCAAACCTGCATATGAAATTTTATGACGATCGGTCAAGAACTGCAGAGTGCAGCCTGTGCTAAAGGAAAATGTGAACAGACTCCAGACTTACAGACTAACAGACTTCCGCACACGTGATGGCAATAGCTTATCTTGACTTTGTCATGTTAAGCTAAACATTTGATAGCTCCCATTTAGACACTGCCCCAAAGCTACATATGAAATCTGAGACTGATCGGGTGAGAGCTGCAACCTGTAGGGTGTGCTAAAGGAAATGTTGGACAATTTAGATCCAAGTCCAAGATGGCCACTGGCGGCCATGTTTTTCAGTGAAATAATTCTCATCTAGACATTGCCCCAAAGCTACATATGAAATTTGGGACTGATCGGGTGAGAGCCACTGCCTGTAGGGTATGCTAAAGGAATTGTTGGACAATTTATATCCAAATCCAAGATTGCTGCTGGCAGCCATGTTTTTTAATAACAATCAGAAAAATTCAATAATTCTGATCTGGACATCACACCAAAGCTACATATGAAACTTGAAAAAGATTGGGTGAGAGATGTGGCCTGGAGGGTGTGCTAATGGAATTGTTGACAATTTATGTGCCAAATCTACGATGGCCACTCCAACCCGTAGGGTGTGCCCAAGGAATTGTTCGACAATTTATATCCAAATCCAAGATGGCCACAGGCAGCCATGTTTTTCAACAAAATTAGAAAAAAATTGATAGCTCCCATCTAGACATTGTCCCAAAGAAACATGAAATTTGGAACTGATCGAGTCAGAGCTCTGGACTGTGGGGTGTGCTAAAGGAATTGTGGACGGGCATATGGACGATGGATCACAACCCAACCCAATAGCTCATACTTAATGTTGTCAAGTTGAGCTAAAATAAAAACTTCCTGCCAGATGGATTGAAGAAATTTTTTAAAGCATTTTCCTCGTATTACACTAATTGAGTTAAAATTTGGGTTGCAATATGAACCCAGGGATAAACTTAAATCTGATCCCATTAAGAAGCTGTTTGCCAAACTACCAGGAGATTCTAACTGGTGGATCTGAAGATATTAACCCTTTACCCAATGAATCGGCCGCATCCGCCCGCGTAATATGCAGTACTCAGCAGTTGAAAAAATATTATATTTCAAAAAATTTCAACAAAACCATATCATGTGACCCCTCGTTGGAATGAGCCCCTCGAGCTCGTTCCAACGGGGGGGTCACATGATATAGTTTTGTTGAATTTTTTTGAAAAATTAAAAAAAAATAGTATTTAAAATAATAAATTTTGATATCGTCTGAGTTGGGTAAAGGGTAAAAAATCCTATTTTACCATAGGTTGAAATTGAGGCTCCCTTTCAGTCCAAATATGAACCCATGGACTTAATTTGAACAAATTTGAATCTGACCCCCCAATAGATGCTGCAAACCAAATATGAAAAGATTCTGACTGGTGGATTTGAAAAAGAAGATTTGTAAAGAATATTCCTCATACTGCATTATGTTGAACTTTGGTCTCTAATAGGGAGCCCAAATATGAACTCACAGACCTGATTTGAACAAACTTAATTCGTAAATATGGTCTATACAGTGGAGCCCACTTAATTGGATATCTCTTAATTGTATATCCCTGTTAATTGAATATAATTTTCCAACACAAACCATTTACCATACCTACAGTACAAATTTTACCTGTTAATTGAATATAGGTTATAGAGTAAACTCCTGTTAATTGAATAAAAAGTCTTGTAACCTGTCGAGAAATGACCCTGACTCTCCCCAGTTTTCCTTTGTTTATAGACCTATTTGGCCTCAGTACATCAAATACAGACATTTAATCTATTCTATCTTGTTTGACAGAGATCATAAAGCTCTGTCAAACAAGATATAATAGAATAAATTAATTAAATTTATCTCTAGAATACAGGAAAATGACACAATCCCTGTTAATTGAATACTCCTGTTAACTGAATAATTTTCACTGGCAAAGTGGCTATTCAATTAAAAGGGTTCTACTGTACTAAATATGAGACGATTCTGACTGGTGGATCTTAAGAACAACATTTTTAAAGAATTTTGTTAAAAGAAGTCAAAATTTGTTCTCCCATAAGGAGCCCCGATATAAACCCAGGATCTTAATTTGAACAAACTTGAATCAGACCCCCATATGGATGCTGTGTATCAAATGTAAAAAGATTCTGAATGGAAGATGATAAGAAGACGATTTTTAAAGAATATTCCTCATACTAAACTTAGGCTCCCATAGGAAGCCAAATATGAACCAAAGGACTTGATTTGAACAAATTTGAATCTGCTCATCCCATCCACCCCCACCCACCCTCCCAAGAGTGTGAATACCAAATATGAAGAGTTTTTGCCTGGTGGATCTGAAGAAGAATTTTTCTCCTATTGCACCAAGTCAAAATTCAGGTTCCCAAAAGGGAACGAAATATGAACCCACAAATTTGAGTTTGGCCCATATAAGGATGATATATACTAAATATCAAAAGACACAGACTTGACTTGAACAAACTTGAGTCTGGCCCATATAAGGATGATGTATACTAAATATCAAAAGATACAGACTTTATCTGAACAAACTTGAATCTGGCCCATATAAGGATGATGAATACTAAATATCAAAAGATACAGACTTGACTTGAACAAACTTGAGCCTGGCCCATATAAGGATGATGTTATACTAAATATCAAAAGATACAGACTACTGAGTTAGGCCCATATAAGGATGATGTTATACTACTGAGATTGGCCCATATAAGGATGATGTATACTACTGAGTTTGGCCCATATAAGGATGATGTATACTACTGAGTTTGGCCCATATAAGGATGATGTTATACTACTGAGTTTGGCCCATATAAGGATGATGTATACTACTGAGTTTGGCCCATATAAGGATGATGTATACTACTGAGTTTGGCCCATATAAGGATGATGTTATACTACTGAGTTTGGCCCATATAAGGATGATGTTATACTACTGAGTTTGGCCCATATAAGGATGATGTTATTCTACTGAGATTGGCCCATATAAGGATGATGTTATACTACTGAGATTGGCCCATATAAGGATGATGTATACTGCTGAGTTTGGCCCATATAAGGATGATGTATACTACTGAGTTTGGCCCATATAAGGATGATGTTATACTACTGAGTTTGGCCCATATAAGGATGTTATACTACTGAGATTGGCCCATATAAGGATGATGTATACTACTGAGTTTGGCCCATATAAGGATGATGTATACTACTGAGTTTGGCCCATATAAGGATGATGTTATACTACTGAGTTTGGCCCATATAAGGATGATGTATACTAAATATCAACAGATTCAACTGACAGACTTGATTTGAACAAACTTGAGTCTGGCCCATATAAGGATGATGTATACTATTGAGTCTGGCCCATATAAGGATGATGTTATACTAAATATTGAAAGATTCTGTGTGGTGTATTGGAAGAAGTTTTTTAAAATAATATTTCTCGTAATGAACCAAGTTTAAATTCGGGCACACATGGAGAACCCAAATATGAACCCATGGACTTGATTTGATCACACTTAATTCTGAGCCCCAAAAGGATGCTATATACCAAATAAGAAAACATTCTGACAGTATTCCTCATATTTCAAGAAGTTAGAATTTGAACTACCACAGGAAGTCCACATTTGAACGCACCTGTAGACCTCAATTGAACAAACTTAAATCTGGCTCCCTATAAGGATGCTGTAGACCAAAACTGAGGAAATTCTGACTGGTAGATATGAAGAAGATTTTTAAAGATGTTTAAAGTTAAAATTCAGGCTCCCATAGGGAGCCCAAGAAAGAACTCAGTGACTTGATTTGTAGAAACCTGAATTGGATCCCCCATGTATGTTGCATACCAAATATCGGAAGATTCTGATTGGAAGCTCTGAAAATTTTTTTTTCCCATTTTCAAAAAGTGCATTTTTTTCATCACCGCACACCCTCCCCACCCCCCATATGGTACCCCAAGATGCTTTTGGGCCACTCAATTCTACTGACCTTAAGGATGTAGTATACCAAATAACAATTCTTTATTTCATGCAGTTTGTGAAATATGGGAATTTTAATTTTTTCTATTTTTAGATCATGGGGGTTCCTGCAGGGCAGAGAAAATTGTTTCTGTGCATAAATCAAGTACATGTCCCCTAATACTATTGCATACCAAATTTGGTTCACCAGAAATAAAAACTTGGGACAGAGCCAAAAATATTGCCCCTCCCAGCACAAGCCCAAAAACTTTATTCGAACAAACTTGAATCTTGAGCTTATCTGGAAGTTGCAAACCAATATGATTGGTGGTTTATGAGGAGATTTAAGAATTATGGGTGTTTCGAGCATTGCCCCCAGCTCATTTAGCTTAACCGCTTCTATTGAACAAACTTGGAAGGTTATCTCCCCCTCCTCTGAAAGACAATTAATGCCAGGTTTGGTTGGGTTTGGTCCAGGGGAGAAAACTGATATGTAAGTTAACAGACGCCAGGCAATGGATAATGGATGCCAAGGGATGGCAAAAGCTCACCCTAACTTTCAGTCAGGTGATCTAAAAATGGGGGCATATATCATGAGTGAAATGTGCAGGCAGCATAACTTGGTACATGTGTATGTGTCATGCTGAACATCTGAGTAAGACTTCATTAGGATCTGACTATTTTTACTGTAGTATGTGTGGACAGCATAACTTAACCCTTTACCTAAAAAGGAAAGCAGATGACACTTGCAAACAAAGTTCTTGAATAACTATTTTTTTTCATTTTTTATCTCAAAAATATAGGTTGTGACCCCTCTTTGGAACGAGCTCATTCCAAAGAGGGGTCATAACCTATGTTTTTGAGACAAAAAATTAAAATATAATGAAAATTAATTGGCGATTTTTGAGAATAGCGCTGGCCAGTTTTGACCGTTACGTTGGGTAAAGGGTTAATCTGTATCTGAAAGGTAGGGCCCTACGAAGCTTCGAGATTTGATTCAATTTCCAATCTCAAGTTGTTATTCAGTTCCGCTGGTACCAACATAACCGGGACGGGACAGAGACTGTCCCTTCAAAACCGGTACCGGTTTCGGGACAAATCAACAATTGGATGATCTATCGCAATCAGAAAAAATTCGCATTTAAACCGCCCCAGTCCCAAAGATCGCACAACGAACATGGCACCATGCCAATTATTCTGCGGCGACATCAAAGTAATGCTTTATAATTATTATGAGGTCACCACAGAATAATTTCTTTGAAGTAATCGATGGCGGCCTTTCATTGTCTTTAATGCAAAATGGTCAGCCTTATCGTGGTCGTGGTGCAGACAGAACATACACCTGTAGAGTGTTTTGATATGTTAATTCAAAAATAAGTTAAAAGTACGTTATGCAAGTGTGCCATACACGATTATCAGCCTGTTTACCCTCGTTCAATTGGGAATTTCCCGATAAAATAATTTTGGCCCGGTACCAGCGGGACAAAAGCTTCAGTACCGGTACCGGTTGGAGCATGAGGAACTGGCGGAACCTGTTCAAGTACCAGTTGACATGCCTGGTTCGATTCGATTCCTTTCAAATCTTTTCACAGGTATGTAGCTTGGTATCAGTCATTTACAGTGTCTCACAAAACATCACGTTCAGATGGAAACTGTTCATGAATAATGTTGAAAAAAAGAATGAGTGTAATTTCTCCATATTAACATAAATAGGATCTGTATCCATGCCACTGTCCATCCTAGTTTCTGTCTTACTTGTCACTACCACCGTTGAAAGCAATTTATAGTTCCCAAACAATATCGATGATGAACTGTTGCTAGCAGCTAGCCCTGTACAGTGCTTAGTGCGAGAAATTCTTGCACAGGTACATATTTTTAAACTATAACCCTTACTGGGTAATATTCCAACTATATTATCAAGACATGCCTTCGATGAAGGCATGCCTTGATAATGTAGTTGGAATACTGTATTAGTTGGGACTTGAGCCATCACAGCCGGAACAAATCAGGTTTACAGCCAAACCCTCCCCCCCCCCACCCCCACAACCGATCATTTTCAAGATGCCCCTGGTTCGACTCGAGGTTTGATTCGATTTTTAATAACAAACCTGATTCGATTTGAGATTCGATTCAAATTTAAAATGTGTGGATGCTACTGAGAAGGCATGTCATGCTCAACATCCATCTATTCTTTCATGAGGATCCAAATATAATTACTGGTACAAAGAGTTGGACGAATGGACAGACAAATGAAATCCAGTATTCTGTCCAATCTCCTCGAGAATTGGGATATAATAATGGGAAATTCAGTGGCTGCTAAATGTAACTCTTGCTTTACTATACAGTGGAGCCCGGATATCTCTTAATTGTATATCCCTGTTAATTGAATATAATTTTCAAACACAAAACCATTTACCATACCTTCAGTACAAATTTGATCTGTTAATTGCATATGGGTTGTAGAGTAAACTCCTGTTAATTGTATATAAATTTTTGTAATATGTCGAAAAAATTACTGTGACACGCACGAAATTCCCTTATTCATCAACCTTTTTGGACTCACTCCATCCAATACAGGCATTTATTCTATTATATCTTGTTTGACAGAGCTCTATGAGCTCTGTCAAACAAGATATAATAAAATAAATGCTCAGTTTAGCTCCAGAACACAGGAAACTGACCCAATCCCTGTTAATTGTATACTCCTGTTAATTGAATAATTTTCACTGGCAAAATGGATATTCAATTAAGAAGATTCTACTGTAGCAGAGCACCACACCATCCATTTTGATTGTATGATGAATACTAATTCATTCTACCCTTACCAGCTATGGGAAAGCGACCACATTGCTGGGGCATTGTGTAATTTATGTAACCTCTTTACATAACACAACTACTTAACAACACTTGCAAGAAAGATTCTTGAATGGTTGAAAATTTTATTTTTTCTGTCTCAGAAAACACAGCTTATGATCCCTCACTGGAAGGAGGTCATTCTAATGAGGGGGTCATAAGTCATTTTGGGGGCAAAATATTTCTTTTAAATTTGAATGGCATTTCTAGAATGTAATGCTGACTATTTATTTATTTATTTATTGGTGTTTAAGGTCACATATTTATGCACAATGGCTAATCATGACCGCGACAGTTTTATGGGTGGAGGAAGCCGGAGTACCCGGAGAGAACCACCGAGCAACGGCGAGCAACTGCCAGCTCCCCAACATACTAACTCCACACAAGCAGGGTTAGCATTGGTTGAAGACAAGTGCACCATCGACGTGCAGTACGCCTTAGTACACAACGCCACTGTGCCCCCATGCGGGCAATGGAGATGAAGTGTCTTGCCCAAGGACACAACGCGGTTGCCGCAGGTGGGATTCGAACCGAGGACCTCTCGGCTTGCAGCCTGCACCTCTACCTACTGAGCCACCATGCTCCCCAAATGCTGACTAGATTTGTGTTTGGTAAAAAGTTCATCACATAATTTTTCGAATAGAGCAGTTGAAAGTTTTTTTCTCAAAAAAATGTCAAGCAAAACCATTTCATGAAACCAATAACCTGAGCAAAACTTGTTGATCTTGTTCAATGGTGGAGGGGGGAAGGTTCACATGATATGATTTTGTTGATAACCTTGAAAAATATATAATTAAAATAAGAAAAATTGATATTGTGTGCTTTGGTTGGAGGGTTAACTGGTAGACTTGACCACAGATTGCATTTTATCACACACCTATTAATGTAAAACACAGGATTTCCACTGTTCTGCCTGTTCGATAAAAAGTTGTATCGCACATGTGGTGATACAAAACACGTTCGATTTCATTTCCAATATAAACAGAGAAGTAACCCGTCTAAATAAATCATGTCAATCATTGGTCGAATGCACCGGAGTTGAGATCGCTTGGAAATTCCAAGGTCGTTATTTAGATTTGTTTACCCAGGATAATTAAACAATAAGATTCGTGTCAAAAATCTACAAAATAAAAATAACATTCTGACTGCTTGTTCCTTGACAAATACTTTCCACAACTGGTCATATAATGATGGAGTGTTCTGAACTAAGCTATTTAAAAAGTTTTTGTTGTATTATTCCCTGCAGTTTAGTCAATATTTGAAGTTCGATCATCGTGACCATGACACTGATCTGCATCAATTGATTTTGACAAAAAAAGAAAAGTAGGGTTGGTATCTCCCCACCTAACAGTGATGTCGTGTGGCAATGAACAAACAGGTTAAGTTTGAAAAACTCAAAATAGTGAGATTTTTACGCGGCAAAGCTTGTTTTGCCATACAAGACAAAAAATGGTAATTGTCCTCCCCCACGCCATCCATTACTTTTAAAATTCTTCTGCCAAAAATTAAGAAAAATAAAGTAAATGTTGGCAATGTTGCAGGATCATATGTGCAGTTTCATCTAACAGAAAATAAAAATTGGGCTGAAAAAAGTTGCATAATTCCAAACAATCCCCCAACCCAACACTCCCACCCCTCCATAAATTCCAGTCAGAAAAATGAGGGGAAAAACTGAAACATGAGTACAGTTTCAGCTGAAGGACCACAGTGATTATGAAATACACACTGGACAACAATTTGTCTATAGACCTGTCAAACACTGAAAATCAAGTCAGTGGGATCCAATGGAGGAGCCATGGGGTTTCTAGGGAGCCCAGCACCCTATCCCCCCATTCTACAAGCTGGTTCCTCCCACCCCCAAATTTGAAAAAAAAAAAAAAATTTATTTCCTTTCCTTAATACGAGTACAACACCCTCAATTCTGAGATTCCCCCGACTCTTCACTAGCATCCCACCCCCCCCAGGATTTCAGACCATGGCCCCACCCTTGCATGGGTGGGATCTGCATTGGTCTATCAGTTTTGGAGCTTTCTCAAGATGCAAAAATTTACAAGAAAAGACGTATTTTAACAAAAGTCAACAATACTTATTTTTTGAGAAGTCACTAAGCTCTTGACATGGTTTTGAGAGTTAATATGCTCTCGTGATATTCTGGGCCAAAGCAATCTCATGCGATAATTCTTAACCCATTCAAACATAAGCGCGGTTCTGTATATCCATCACATAATATTCTGTTACATTTGATTGGAAAGTGCCAATAGGCACTATCCAATTAATGTAACTGAGCAATGTGTCGTTGACAAAATCCGATTCTTGCTTGGTCAAAATGAAATCAACTCACAGAGTGTAGATATTATAGTCACAACCTGTGTTTTTTTTTTAAGTCCCAAATATGGGATTCCAGCACTCTGCCAGCTGAGCAAAATAAACATATTCCCATTAGTATGTCCACTGATCTCTACACATCTGGATTTCTGGGACATTGGTGAATAGTGTCATAACCCAATCTGTCCCCCACCTCCCAAATGGTGTCAGGTGACTCTGTAGAGCCTTTCTAGTTTAATGACAAAAAAGCCACTATGCTGTGACTGTAATTTATTTATTTACTGGTGTTAACCCTTTACCTAACGAATCGACTGCATCCGCCCGCGTAATATGCAAATTCAGCAGTTGAAAAAATTAAAGTTTTCAAAATATTTCAACAAAACCATATCATGTGACCCCTCATTGGAACGAGCTCAATGAGCTCGTTCCAATGAGGGGTCACATGATATGTTTTTTGGTTTTTTTTTGAAAAAATTATATTTAAAATAATAAATTCTGATATCGTCTGCATTGGGTAAAGGGTTAAGGTCACATATTTCTGCACAATGGCTAATCATGACCACGACAGTTTTACGGGTGGAGGAAGCCAGAGTACCCAGGCAGAGCCACTAAGCAACGGTGAGCAACTGTCAGCTCCCCAACATACTAACTCCACACAAGCAGGGTCAGCATTGGTTTAAGACAGGTGCACCATCGACGTGCAGTACAGGGGTGAAGAGTCTTGCCCAAGGACACAACGCGATTGCCGCAGTTGGGATTCGAACCGAAGACCTCTCGGCTTGCAGCCTGCACCTCTACCTACTGAGCCACCACGCCCCCAACTGCCCCCCAAAGTTACAAAATGAGGAGCTGAAGTTTTATTTTCAAAACATTTAACTTATTTGGGCTTTATTCTGAAGTGTGGGTACCAGTACCACATCTTAAAGGCTTCATATTCTGTGGATGTTCTACATATCACCTTTGACGTGAAATTATTTAGTCTGTTAGGATTTGCCTTGTTACAATTTATGGGGCACTCTCCCATAAATTGTAGCAAGGCAAAGATATGTGAACAAATTTTGATGACTAAAAATAATTCAGCACTCTACCAGTTAAACAAGACATCATATGCACCCCCCCCCACCCCCCCCCCCCCCCAATTTTGATATCGAGTTGGGTAAAGGGTTAAATGCACTTTCAATATATTTAGTTATTGGTGCTTAAGGTCACATATTTCTACACAGTGACAAATCATGGCACTTTCAATAAGCAGAGCTTGATAAAGCGATAGCTAAAATAGTAACTCTCTTGTAAGTCTTCTTTGATGGATGGTTTAAAATCATGAAAGTAGGAAAAAAAACATTTTAATTATGGAGTAGGAAAGATAAAGCAGCAAAAATGAAAATGCATTGAGTGATATAATTTCAGTTTGTAACTGAATGTACCTCTAGCTGTACTTTTTAATGCACTTTCAATATTCAGAGCCTGAAAAAAGTGATTGTCGCAACTATAACTCCATTATAAGTCTTCATTGATGGATGGTTTAATGTCATCAAAGTATGAAACATCCACATTTTAATTACAGGTCATAAAAGATAAATACAAGCTCCTCAATTTTTCCAGAAATAGTTGAAAGAGAGGGAGTGTCTAGGCCGATACAGTGGAACCCTGTTAATTGAATAGCCACTTTGCCAGTGAAAATTATTCAATTAACAGGAGTATTCAGGGGTAGTGTCACTTTCCTGTATTCTAGAGATAAACTTGGCATTCATTCTATTATATCTTGTTTGACAGAGCTCCATGAGCTCTGTCAAACAAGATGAAATAAATTAAATGTCTGTATTGGATGCACTGAGGCCAAATAGGTCTATAACCAAAGGAAAACTGGAGAGAGTCAGGGTAATTTCTTGACATGGTACAAGATTTTTTATTCAATTAACAGGAATTTACTCTATAATCTATATTCAATTAACAGGTCAAATTTGTACTGGAGGTTTGGTAAATGGTTTTGAGTCGGGAAATTATATTCAATTAACAGGGTTATTCAGTTAAGAGATATCCAATTAAGTGGGCTCAACTGTATTATCTTTCCCAACAATTCAATGTAATTTTATTGGGAATTGTGGTAAGGGATATGTCCGAAGATTCACTCATTTGAGTTGTCTCTATTGCAGCCTTTAACTCCTTGCATGCTATTGGCAGATAATCCTGCCAAGGACAGGAAATCTTGTGCCACTATTATAAGTATAATCTGGGCACATTTAACCAAATTTCCCCTTGTGTAAATTGAATTGCAGTTTTGACCACTAATTTATTGAGTGAAATTTATACAAAGATTTCATCAAATCTTGTCATGGCTGCTATGAAGCAGCCATGACTAGATTTGATGAAAATATTTTTAAAAATAAAGAGTTATTTATATTTATTTATTTATTGATGTTTAAGGTCACATATTTATGCACAATGGCTAATCATGACCATGACAGTGTTACGGGTGGAGGAAGCCGGAGTACCCGGAGAGAACCACCGAGCAACGACGAGCAGCTGCCAGCCCCCTAACATCGTAACTCCGCACTGCAGCACAGGCAGGGTTATATTGGTTGAAGACATGCGTACCACCAACGTGCAGTACGCCTTAGTACACAGCGTCATCGTGCCCCCACGCGGGCAATGGAGATGAAATGTCTTGCCCAAGAACACAACACGGTTGCCGCAGGTGGGATTCGAACCGAGGACCTCTCGGCTTGCAGACTGCACCTCTACCTACTGAGCCACCGCGCACCCAGGTCAAGAGTTAAAGTTGAGAAAATGCACATTTTGAGCTCCATATTTAACAAATTTAATCAAATAGAGTAAAAAGATGTGCATGTTTAGCTGTGACAAGCAGCTCTATATGTGGCAATGTCTGTCGGCTTGTGACTAACAAGATTTCAAACTCAAGAACTTTTTTAGAATACTTGGTGGAATGACATCATATTTAGTATGCAAGTGTATCTCACTGATACTGATGACTATGGGGAGTGATGGCTCATGAGGTAGAGGTGCAGGCTGCAAGCCGAGAGGTCCTCAGTTTGAATCCCACCTGCAGCAACTGCGTTGTGTCTTTGGGCAAGACACCTCACCCCCCCCCCCCCCCCCCCCCCCACTGCCCACGTGGGGGCAAGGTGGCATTGTGTACTAAGGCGTACTGCACATCGATGGTGCACTTGTCGTTAACCAATGCTAACCCTGCTTGTTTGAAGTCAGTATGTTGGGGAGCGGACAGTTGCTTGCCATTGCATGGTGGTTCTCCCCGGGTACTCCGGTTTCTCCACCCGTAAAACTGTTGTGGTCATGATTAGCCATTGTGCAGAAATATGTGACCATAAACACCACTAAATAAATAAATAAATAAATAAATAATAATTGATTTCTAATCTAGTGTTTATGTTATTCAGAATATTTTTTGTTGGCGTGATTACACTTTATGGACTTGAAAGTTGTTTAATTTTTACCCTCAAATTCAATAACTTTTAAAATACTTGTGGTATAACATCATATTTGGTATGCAAGTGTGTCTTACTGACGTCTACCCTATGTTCAGTACAGGTGCTATTAGGAGTATGTTTGTTAGAGTTATTGCCTTTTTTCGACTTGGAATTTCTTTCAATCTTATCATCCGGCGCAACTTATAAGCAAACTCAGGCCAGAAAATAAGCAGTCCGACATTTGCAAAATGAGGTGCCCAGAGGGTGAATTTGAATAAGATTTTCAACGATTATTCCTCATTTTGGACTACGTTAAAATACGGGCTCTAATAGGGAGCTCTAATATCAACCTGGGGACTTGGTTTGGACAAACTTAGATCTGACTCAAGCCAGAAAATAAGCAGACTGATGTCTACAAAATGAGGTCCCCAGAGGTTGAATTTAGTGATGCTACCCTGCACAGCAGGGTAGCATCACTAAATTTACCCTCTGTGAACCTCAATCTGAATCAGGGTCGCAAAACTAAACAGGAGGTACCCAGATGTTAAAATGGCCCACTGTAAGGGATAGCATAATCAAATTCACACTCTGGGGACTCTGGGGACCTCATTCTGCAAATGTCAGGCTCCTTATTTTCTGACCTGATCTGACTTTCCTGAGGATGCTGTATACCAAACATCAAAACATTCTGCCAGGTGGATCTGAAGGTGATTTTTCAAGATTATTCCTCATATGGCATTAAGTTAAAATTCCCCCCCCCCCCCACTTCCCGGTAGGAGACCAGATGAGAGGCTAGATTTGAATAACTTGAATATGACCCCTGTAATATCAAAAGATTTTGACTGTTGATTTTGGAGAAAATTCTTTAACCCTTTATCAAACGCAGACGATATCAAAATTTATTATTTTAAAAATCATTTTTTAAATTTTTTCAAAAACTTTCAACAAAACCATATCATGTGACTCCTCTTTGGAATGAGCTCGTCAAGCTCGTTCCAAAGAGGGGTCACATGATATGGTTTTGTTGAAATTTTTTGTGAAATAATATTTTTTCAGCTGCTGAATTTGCATATTACGCGGGTGATTCGTTGGGTAAAGGGTTAACTGGTTGAGTGCCAAAAGCCACTAACATTATTCTATTGAAAAATGCTAAAAAAGTCCAAAATCTCCAAAAAATGTCCAGCCACAGATTAATGTCATCTTATATTGACGCTTTTGACACATATATGAAATATAAAAGCTGCAGCATACCAGTGGTAGCCTACACTCATGCACAGCAAAACAGGTCAGAAATTTTCGAAGTCCACACTGACAAAAAAGTCTAACATTGCATTAAAAAAGTCTAAAATCTCCGAAAAATGTCCGGCAACTGGTTTATGTCATTTTATATTGACGTATTTGAAACATATATGAAATATAAAAGCCACAGCATACCGGAGGTAGCCTCCACTTGTGTATAGCAAAACAGGTCAGACATTCTCAAAGTCCACACTGACAAAAAAGTCTAACATTGCAAAAACAGTAAAAATCAATAAAATATCTAAATTTTATAGTAAATTTCCTTTCTTATTATACCTACCACAATTGTTTACTACAGGCTTGCACTACAGTGGAAGTCCCTAACTCGGATAAAATACTCTTTATTTTTGTCTTTCCCAAGCAAGTTGGGAAAGAAAAGTGGTGCAAAAGCACCAATAAAAATAAGCCAAAACTGGGTCGAGTGACAACCGGCGCAGACCCAGTACGGGACGCTCTCTCCCAAGTACAACTCCACGACTTCCGTTGCCAGTGCGCATATACCGTCTCTAAAGACTCATTCTTTTTGAATCCGTAAACGTTAGAGTTATGTGATCAGCGGGGAGGAAAGATTCTTTACCCGTAAAGAAGACGGGAGGGCCTCCATGTAAACAATTGTGGTAGGTATAATAAGAAAGGAAATTTACTATAAAATTTAGATTTCTTATCAACCTACTCACAATTGTTTACTACAGGCTGAATAGACAAAAGGCTGGAGGGAATCGCATAACCAACCCCCACATAACCCTAGTGCACTGGAACCGTGAAGTAGAAGGAAGAGGTCCTGAGGCTTATCAACCATAATGTCGCAATCATTGGTAAAGGACAATGAAAAGAGACATATGAGCCTGTGTGACACACAGACAGAAAAAGGGCAGTAACAGCACAAGGCTGAAACTGACCTTCAAGAAGCCTAATGGCTATGGCAGACAACAGCCTGAGCAGAAGAAAGAGGACCCAGGGCAAAAAGGTCCTCCGACTGCTCCTGCAACTGGCGCAAATAAAAGGTGGAGAAAGTAGAAGCATTTCTCCAGTAGGCTGCCTGCATAACATCCGACAACTTGACAGAGTTAGAATAAGCCCAAGAGGTAGACAGTGCCCGTACCTTGTGGGCAGAAATACGATTGGTAATACAATCGCCAGCTGCTAAACGACTATAAGCCGTACGAATAGCAAGACAAATCCATCGAGAAATGGATTGAGGAGAGATCTTCTGTCGACCCGGAATGAGAGACAGAAAAAAACGTTTTCTGCCCTTCCGTATGAAGCGTGTCCGATCAAGATAAATGCGAATAGCACGGACCGGACAGAGCAAAGGGCGAGTACCCTCAACAGAGGGAAGAGCCCTGATACAGATAGGAGGAGGAGTAGTATCTGGTAACTGATTCTTAGCCAAAAAGGAGCAATCAGTGGTAAAAGTAACACTGTTGGGAGAGCTCCTAAAAAAGGCCGGGTCAACCGAGAGGGCGTGAAGCTCACTAACCCGTCTGGCCGAAGCAAATGCCATCAGAAAAGCCGTCTTATATGTGAGAAAATGCATATCCACCTGGGATAAAGGTTCGAACGGCGCCCCCCCTCCTCCCCCCCCCCCCCCCCCCCCAAGCAAAGCAGCACCCACGAAAGATTCCATCGTGGAGTAAGCTGCAAAGTCCGAGGCCTTTTCAAAGAAAAGTGCCGAACAAGCTTGGAGAGGTAAGGATTAGTGCCGATACGACGCTTCCCCACATAAGAAAAAGTCTCTGAAAGCATAGACCTGTAACCCTTGATGGTAACAGGCTGGAGACCCCGAGAATCAAACAGATATACCAGAAACTCCGCAATCTGTGAAATCGAAGGATTGGCATAATCAACAGTGTGATCAGCACACCAACGACAGAAGACCTTCCATTTAGCTGCTTAAGCTAAACCAGTGGAGTGCCTCCTTGAAGAAGAAATGCACTCCACTGCTCGTCTCGAAAAACCTCTACGGAGGAGACAGGACCTCACAAAAGATATGCGTGAAGGCACAATGAAGTCGGGTCGACGTGAAACCTCCTCAGGTGACCTTGACAAAGAAGGTCGCGACGTAGCGGGAGACGTGCCGGAACCGCCGCCATCAGCGAGCGGAGCTGATTGATCCACACCCGCTGAGGCGACAGGGGAGCGATCAGAATGATTCGACAACTGCAGGTTCGAATTTTGGCGAGAACCTGAGGAAGAATCGGAACCGGCGGGAAGGCGTAGCCGACTAGACCGTTCCAATCGAGTGACAGAGCATCTACGGCAAAAGCCAGAGGATCTGGACACGGGGACACGAAAGTGTCCACCTGATGGTTCCAACGAGTCGCAAAGAGGTCGATGTGGGGATGTCCCCAGAGATCGCAAAGCGACTGGAACACTGCCCTGTGAAGCATCCACTCGGTGGAAATAACCCTGCCCTGTCGGGACAGGGAGTCGGCTAGGACGTTCAGACGACCGGGAATGTGACGAACAACCACTCCGGCATGAACATCCTGAGCGAGCAGTAGAAGATCCCGAGCTAACTCGTACATCGGAAGCGAGTGCGTGCCGCCCTGGTTCCGAATGTAAGCAACCACCGTCGAATTGTCGGATAGTAGAAGGACCTGGCGATTCGACAGGTGAGGGATCCACTGCCTGAAACTCAGAAGAAGAGCAAGAAGCTCCTTCTGGTTGATGTGTAGAGCTGCTTGATCCTGGTCCCACATCCCGTGTAGGGAAAGACCGAGAGGATCCAACGTCGCACCCCATCCGAGATCGCTGGCATCTGCCGTCAGAACGCGATCGGACGTGGGTAAGTCCAGCGGAACACCCTGCGTAATCCACTGAACATCTGTCCAGGGAAGAAGGTGAGGATACAGAGAGTCCGGAAACGGAAGCACCTGATCCAGAGAATCTACATTCGGCCTCCAACGACTGAGCAAAAAGTGTTGGAGAGGTCTGACACGCAGCCGACCTAGAGGAATGAGATCCGTCACCGAACCGCAGAGACCGATCAGCCGGAGAAAACTCAGAGCGGTCGCGGACCTGGACTGGGACAGAGTCAGAGCAAAAGCTGAGAGAATCACAGCCTTGGCCTGGGGAACCGCCACCAAATTGAATTTGGTTAGGAAAGACATCCCCAGATGACAAAACGACTGAGAAGGGACCAGGTCCGACTTCTCCTCGTTGACTCTGAATCCTAGCGACGTGAGCAAGCTCAACAGAGTGGCGACATCCGATTCCAGTAAGGTAGCATTGGAATGCCTCTGGAGGATATCGTCCAGATATGCCGAAGTAGTCACCCTGGACTGTGTGCGATGGAACGCTATCACATGCGACATCAGTCTGGTGAACGCCCAAGGAGCCAGGTTGAGGCCGAAAGGTATGGCCTTGAACTGGTAAACTCGCCCCAGAAAAGCGAACCTGAGATACTTCCGTGACGCCCAATGCATCGGAACGTGGAAGTAAGCGTCTCGCAGGTCGATGCTGGCTGCGAAATCTCCCTGGTGAATTGATTGGCGGACCGACCTGAAAGTCTCCATGCTGAACTTGGGAGCAATGATAGACTGGTTCAGGATACTCAGATCGATAACCGGTCGGAGTCGGCCGTCCTTCTTCGGCACCAAGAACAGGCGGGAATAGAAACCCACTGACTGAACGTTCTTGACGACCTCGATCGCCCCCTTTGCCAGGAGATTGGCAATCTCCGTGGACAAAAGTTCCCGACGTAAAACGTCTGAAGGAACTGTGGTTGGAAGAGGCACCTTGGACAGAGTGGGGTGCCGTCGGAAGGATATGCGCAGCCCGGACCGAACAACATCTCACACCCATGGATCGGATGTGATGGTGGTCCAATGGTCTGCGAACTCTGCTATCCTTCCTCCAACCTGGGACGAGTCGAGGTGAGGACCTTCATTTCGAGCCCCGACGAGGCCCGCGAGAGGAGAAACCACCTCCTCTGCTAAATGAAGAATCCTGAGACTTCCCTCGATTCTGCCGACCCCTACCTTTACCCCGTGAGTAAGAAGTAGAGGCGGCAGCAGAAGGACCAGCCTTTTGCTTCACAGAGGAAGCAGAAGGGTACTTGTTAGGCTTGGAACAGCCCTTGCCTCCCCGAGAAGGCTGATCAAGCTGACGAAACAGCAGCTGATCTTTGGAATGACGTAGGACGTCATCCCGGACAGTCGACACGGAACCATGGAAAAGTTGTGGACCTGCCAAAGAAGCAGATCGAAGAGTAGCCTGCTGCTACTCGGGAAGGGATCGTCCTGTGTCCAGCACAGCGTCCCTTCGAACTAATTCCAAATTAGCCGTGTTACAGGCATGCGTGTGAGTAAGGTGCATAAGCGCCTTGGACAGCACACGTAAAGGAGCCTGTACCTCGTCAAACTTATCTGGAGGCAGATAAGCAGCCAAAGCTGAGACGACGTGATCTGAGAGAGAAAGCATGCCAAGCATCTCTCTAGATAAGCCCAACGTGGACTCCAGAGTCATCATTGGAATGACGGCAGACTTGGGCTTGGAAAGCCCGAGGAAAGTGGAGTCCTGATCCAGAACCGTCAAAGCCTGGCAGACTGACGGATTGGCGGAATCGTAGGAACGATAACGCACAGGAGGCAAAAAGGTGTCAACCCTGGTGAAGAACGAAGTCTTCAAAGCCTTGGAATTCAGCTTGGCATCCAATGCTGAAAAAGCTTCAACCACCTGTACCGACTGGCAAGGACGAAGGCGCCCAGAAGCAGGTTGCTCCATAGGCTGTTGGCGCGCGACCGATGATCGCGGCCAGGCTGACACTGTCGGCTGGTTAGCAGGTTTGAGCTCAGGCAGAAACCCAAACACAAAGTCAAGAGCCACCCCCAAGTCCGAAGACTGCTGGCCCTCGACCTCAAGCATGTCGGACTCCTCCCCAGAGTCGGAAGACACATAGCCCATCGTGGGCAAACCAGCCGACGCCTCCCATGGTGTCAGGACACCAGAGGAATCGGAAACCGACCTGTTTCCAATCCCGGGAGGCGGCGCCATAGGAGGCGCCTGGAAACCACCCATAGCCTCGCTGGAAGCAACAGGAAGGCTCTTAGAAAGAACCTGAGTGAGTAAGGAGAGGGCCTCCCTAAGCTCACTGCCTGTACCGACCGGTTCGACAGGGGAGCGAACCAGCAAAGTGGCTTCACCTCTGACCCTCTTAACCAGCGAAGGGTCACGATCCTCCAAAACACCCGACGCGGGACGACGGGCAGCAGCCGAAACATCTGAAGGCAGACGTGTATAGGGGTACGATGCACCCCGAGGATCAATATTGCGAGAACTCATGAGAGTCACCGCGGACCTCTGCGGGGCAGAAGGTCCAGGCTGCACAAAAGGCGTTGGTCCCCCAAAACTGGTCGTGTGACCAGAGTGAGTAGACGGAAACGCCACGGAGTTCATAGTGTTTCCACTACGAACATCCGAATCCAAAGACACAACTGTGGTGCTCGACGGCAAAGCGACCACAGCGATGGGCTCGGCCGGCAGCCCCTTCCGACTTCGCCGAGTTGAAGTCAGGGAAGGCTGAGGCCGATATCCCACGTCTACAGTATCGGACAGTCCTGCAGTCTCCTGCAGCAAAAAGCCGAGGCCGGCTGAAACAGACAACGAAGCAGACGGACCAGCAGCAGTAGTAGATACGTCGAGAGTCGTTGAGGCTGGTGAAATAGTGGAGAGAGCACACCGGCTCGGCTCCGAAGGAGGAGTCACAACCCTAGTGACAGCCTCAGATGTCGACTGGAGGGGGACCGTAGTCCCGGAACCAGGCATCTCTACACCAGAACACTCAACGGCTCCCGCAGTATCCACCACAGGAAAAGACTGCACATCCCCCACGGAGGAGGAATAACTCTCACCAGACAAAGTCGGCTCGGGAGGCCCCGAACGACCACGTTCTCCTTTCCCGCGGGAGCGGGAGGCACGGCCACGAGAACGAACGACACGGTTTACTGATGCCCAGAAGGTGGAAGACCATGTTCCACAGACACCACACGGCCGCTCGGCCGAACACCCATTACAGGAGGAACAAGACGAATGTACATCGTCCACATGCTTTGGCAGCAGACATTGCCCACAAGGAATTGTCCTGGGCATGATAGAGGTGAGAGGAGCAGAGAAGGGAAAACAGAACACCCCCAAAGAAGAGAGAAAGGTGACAGAAACAAAGACCCCAAACGGTCGACCGGGAACCACCCAACAGGAAGACTACTCTCAAAAGAAAGAAGAAACACTGTAGGAGTGGTACCCCGCTGACACCTAACTCTAACACAATTAGAAAATTTTGCAAAAAATGCAAGTCCGAACCGCGTGGCACGCGAAATTCGCGTGCGACTCGAGAGAGAGCAAATAAATATACATTATGGACATATAATAGAAAAGAGAATATAAAACACTGTTCCTGAGAATACAAAGGATACACTGTGGTATAATGAATCAGGAATCATCAAACATCGAGCTGGTGGAACACTGATAAGCGTGCAAAAACATCTCGACACGAAGCGGATTTTAAAAAGAATGAGTCTTTAGAGACGGTATATGCGCACTGGCAACGGAAGTCGTGGAGTTGTACTTGGGAGAGAGCGTCCCGTACTGGGTCTGCGCCGGTTGCACTCGACCCAGTTTTGGCTTATTTTTATTGGTGCTTTTGCACCACTTTTCTTTCCCAACTTGCTTGGGAAAGACAAAAATAGAGAGTATTTTATCCGAGTTAGGGACTTCCACTGTAGTGCAAGCCTGTAGTAAACAATTGTGAGTAGGTTGATAAGAAATCACTGGGTAAAGATCTGTGGGTAATTGTAAGCTATACGAACACAGTATGAGGTGCATATCAACAGGGCTGAAAGTCAAAGCGCACTCGTACAATAACTTTAACACAAGTGCCGACGTGCCTCGGGTCATGACAAAAGCTCACACAACTTCATTGGTGAGCTAAAAAACAGAGAAAAAAAGAAAGAAAAATTTAAAAAAATAAGGATTAGTCATGGTTCTAAATAACCTCCAGCTGCAAGTTGAAAAGCCTGGGGCCACTGGGTTTGAAGAAACAAACTCAAACACACACTCTTACAATTCAGAAATTGGAGCCGACTTTAATTTTTACAAGTACAATTTCACAGATTTTTGCTGCAAAAAGAAGGAAAAATGGGCAAAATAACTGCATATATACTGAGTAGAAGGGTTAAGAGAAACTACAATCGCAATAAAAAACCATCAATAAGCAATATAGATCACCTTAATGTGCAATAAAGTTTACTTTAAAAGATCTTCTTACAACAGAAAATTGACTGAGTGTCACGTGAAAAAAAAAATTGAAGAAAAATTTCCAGTAAATAAGCATCAAGTACTGTAGTTATAGTCCAAAACAACCAGCAAATGTAATATAAAAGTCATGCGGCCACTGGGTTTAACTGGTAAAGTGCTAAGTTATTTTTGGTGCTGGAAATTTTTTTGTACATCTTTGCCTTGTAACAATTTATGGGAGAGTGCCTATAGGCACTCTCCCATAAATTCTGACAAGGCAAATCCTAACAGATAAAATAATATCACTTCAAAGATAATATGAAGCACATCCACAGAATATGAAGCCTTTAAATTGCAATACCAGGACTTCAGAATAAAGCCCAAATATGGGCTTCCAGCACTCTACCAGTTAAAGAAACACACAAACTCTTACAATTCAGATATTGGAGCTGACTGTACAAGTTCACACATATTTTGCTGAAAAGTTAAAAAATTTATAGTAATTTATATATTTTTTATACTTACCAATGACCCAGACTTAGCTGGTGCTAACTCTAACAAAACCAGGGCCAAACACAAATTTTGCCCCCCAATCCCCAAAATTTGCATCCAAAACAAAAAGAAATCATGTCCTAAAGGACCTCCATACTACGCCTCTACTGCGCATGCGCAGTGACGCAGTCGTCCCGAAATTGGCGCCAATTATCATTCTTACTGGCAGTGCCTGGTCAGCGCTATGTACTCAGCGGGGAGGCAAGAGTTCCCAACTCCAGGGAGGGCCATCCCCGTCTGGGTCATTGGTAAGTATAAAAAATATATAAATTACTATAAATTTTTTAACATTTTTATACTGTACCAATGACCCAGACTTAGCTGAATAGTAAACAGGCTGGAGGGCCTAGGACATAGAGGAAAATCCAATAAGCTCAACTATATAGTAAAGAGGTAACCCCTTAAGGAGAAAAGGAGTATTAGGCTTTACATGTATCTTTCTTATTTAATATTAAATTAGAAAGATACACTACCCTTAATAATTGAGCACAATAACATTCATGTTCTCTATTAACATCCAGTATAACCCTTATACTAATTATTTTTAAAGCAAGCCAATAAATAAAGTAGTCCAGAGAATTGAGACTCTTTATAATCATTTAAAAGTGTCCGAGTATTGTATATTAAAGCCCGTTTGACACTTGACATATACAAATGCTTCACACCGAGCTACACTTTAAAAATAAGACATGAATGAATTTAAACATTAATATTACACTTTAAAACCATCCCGGAAGCGACTCAGAAATACTGACTTGGAGGAGGCATTCCCTTGCTTTTCACTATAAAGCAGGTGACATAAGGGAACACCCGCCCCCCCCCCCCCCCCCCCCTTCCCCTTGCCCTGGGTCAAATAGCCCAGAGCGAAGAGGGCAGCCGGACGGAGTCACTGCCGGAACAGAAAGCCTGCATAACTATAGTTGCAACTGTTTAGTGGACGACATTCTGAGCAACAGATAATGGACCTAAACAATGCAGGTCTCCAGAAATGGACTCAATATTTCTGAGATAAAAATTTGTAAATGTGGATGGCTGAGACCAATAAGCAGCCTTCATTAAATCTGTAATAGCAACACTATTAGCATAAGCCCAGGAAGTAGAAAGAGCTCTTACTTCATGAGCAGAAATCTTAAGCACAGACTGCTGAGAAGAAGATAAATCTTCATAAGCAGTACGGATAGTTAACTGAATCCATCTAGCAATAGAATGGACTGAAATGTCCTTTCTATTAGGCATCAAAGACAGAAAGAAACGTTTCCGTCCCTTTCTGATAAACTGAGATCTCTGTTTATAGATACGTAGTGCTCTAACAGGACAGAGTAAAGGCCTACGCCCGTCTGAAGACGGAAGAGCCTTAATAACAATAGGTTCCGGATATTTATTAGGAGCCTGATTCTTAGCTAAAAAACCCACATTAGTAGTGAAGGTGATAGTGTTCCCAACACTACGATAATGAGAATCATCCACCGATAGTGCATGAAGCTCACTGACTCTTCTGGCAGAAGAGAAAGCTAAGAGAAAAGCTGTCTTATAAGATAAGAATTTGAAATCTACTGTCCCAAGAGGTTCAAATGGCTTTTCCTTCAATTTAAGGAGAACCCAAGCTAAATTCCACTTAGGAATTAATCTAAGAGTTCTAGGTCTATTTATCGAAAAGTTTCTAACCAACTTCGATAAAGAGACATTAGATCCAATTTGTAAACTATCATGATGTGCATAGGTATCAGATAACATAGATCTATAACCCTTTATAGTAACAGGCTGCAGTTTGATTTCGTCAAACAAGTATACTAGAAAGTTTGCAATGTCTGGTATAGAGGGATCAAATATATCTACAGAATGATCCCAACACCAACGACGAAAAACCTTCCACTTAGCCGCATAGTTTAGCGAAGAGGAGGTCCTCCTACAGTTAGAAATCGCGTCCACTGCTCGTCCTGTAAAGTGCTTGCCATGCAAGAAGGACCGCACAACGGAAAAACGTGAAGGTTGAGACCTTGCGGGTTGTGATGGAGTTGGCGCGATTTCCCCTGCGAAAGAAGATCCTCTCGTGGAGGAAGCTTCCGCGGTAGGTCCCACAACAGACACCTGAGTAGATTTATCCACGGTCTCTGTGGCGACAGAGATGCTACCAACAGAATCTTGCATTGAGATTGTTTTATCTTTAGCAATACTTGTTGAATTAACGGCGCTGGAGGATACGCATATCCTATCATTCCGTCCCAAGGGATCGACAGAGCGTCTACTGCAAATGCTCTTGGATCCGGACACGGAGACACATACGTCTGCAACTGATTGTTGAGATGTGTCGCAAATAAGTTTATCATTGGCCGTTCCCATTGGTAGCAAATCTGATTGAATACTTGTTTGTTGAGAGTCCACTCCGACGGCAACAAGCGACCCTTTCGTGAAAGGGAGTCTGCTAGCACATTCAGACGACCCGGTATGTGACGGACCGAAAGAAGAACGTGATGTTCTAACGCAAACAGAAGGATTCTTTCCGTTAGATTGAACAACAGAACTGAATGAGTGCCTCCCTGATTCCGTATATACGCCACTACTGTCGTATTGTCGGATAGGATTTGGACATGAGCATCGTGAATAATGTCCATCCAGTGACGTAACGCAAGCCAAATTGACATCATTTCCTTGATGTTTATGTGCTTGCACAGGAATTGCGGATCCCAAAGACCCTGGCATCTCGAATCCGTTGGGATTAATGATGCACCCCAACCTGTTTGACTGGCATCCGTCATAACGGTAAAACTCGGATCCGGCAACTGCAGCGGAACTCCTTGAGTTAACCACTGAATGTTTGCCCAAGTCTGAATCTCTTGTTTCACTTGATCTGACAAGAGAACGTCTACATCGAGCGAATGAATTTTCACACTCCAATTCTGAGTCAGGAAAATTTGAAGAGGACGTGTGCGTAGCCGCCCCATCGGAATGAGATCCGCGGCGGCTCCGCACAGACCTATCAGTCTCATAAATTCTCTCGCCGTGACTTTGTCTGCGTGCAGACAATAGCGAGCGTAACAACTGACTAATTTTGCTCTGGTTAACGGCAGACGAACGAGATTGTTGTGCGTCTCGAAGCTCATTCCCAGATGAGTGAATGACTTGGACGGCACCAGATCCGACTTCTCCTCGTTTACTATAAAACCGAGACGTCGGAGCAATAGAAGAAGATTCTGAACATCGTTCTGAAGCGTTAACTCGTTGCCGTACCTCTGAAGAATGTCGTCCAGGTAGGCCGACGTTACCGCAGACGAATGAGCTCGGAAGTAGATCATTACCGAGTTTATTACCCCAGTGAAAGCCCAGGGTGCTAGATTCAATCCGAAGCACATCGCCCGGAATTGATACACCACTCCCAGGACTGCAAAGCGTAGATACTTTCGGAATGTCGGATGTACCATGACGTGAAAGTACGCATCTTTGAGATCTATGCTCGTTGCATAATCGTTCACCCGAATACTCGCTCTGACCGATCGAATCGTCTCCATATAAAACTTCGGAGCGACGATCAGCTTGTTTATCCAGCTCAAATCTATGACTGGACGGAACGAGCCGTCTGGTTTCGGAACCAGAAACAGATGGCTGTAGAATCCCAGAGATTCCTGGTTTTCTACGACCTCTACCGCGTTCTTCATTAAAAGAGACTGCACCTCTGATAACAGAGCGTCTCTTTTCTGTGGATTTGACGGAAGATGAGTCCACTTTGGACTTCGAGTTAATGGAGGCTTTCGTTTGAAGGGTATCTTTAGACCTTCCGAAGTCACTCCTCTCACCCAAGGGTCGTCCGTAATCGACGCCCACTCTTGTGAAAAACTCGACAACCTTCCGCCAACCGGAACGCGATAGAGGTTTAAGCCATCACCTCCTGGACCTGCGAGGCCTGCGGTAGGAGAAACCACGTCTTCCATGACCCGCACCTCGCCTCGTCGACCTCGGGGCGTCCGACCGATTGTCCCGGCCTGAAGGACGTCCCGAACGAGAGTCGCTATCCTGACGGTCTCTCGAATAAGACCAAGAGGACGCACCGGAACCTCTATAGGAACCTCTCTTGGGCGCATTAGACCCAGAAGTGCCTGTCTTATTCGTGTCTGCTGTATCCGACTTCTTAGGAGCCGATCTGAACAACAGAGAATCATTAGCTTTCTTTTTAATTTTATCATAAATAGCGGAAAGCTTGCCGTCAAAGAGAAGTTCTCCTGAGACCGAAGCGACTCTAAGAGAGTTCTTCACCTTAGAATCCACTAGTGTGGATGTAGCTAGGGCTGCGTCACATCTAACCAACTCCAGATTTGCCACTGAAAGGGCGGAGTTACACGTGGAATAAGCTACTGCCCTTGAAAGAAGTCTTAAAGAGGATTGTATATCCTGAAACTCTTCCCCTTGAAGGCGCAGTGATAACGCCTTAGTAAGGTGATCTGCGTAAGATAAGGCATCTAAATTGGCTCTGTTAGACGCAATAGCTGTTTCCAACACCGCGGTTGGAATAGAAGCTGACGACGGTAATGATAGCTCTAAGTCTTCCGCCTCGTCGTCCATATGCAGAGGAACTCTCGGTATACCCTGTCCTGCCGTATCGAATTTATTCCTTGCATTAATGAAAGGCAGGTTGAGAGTATTAGCGGACAAGAAACCTGCTTTCCCCGTCCTGGAAGCAAGTTTAAATATAGCGTCGTTCAATAATTCAAATGTTCTAGCAACATTATTGGACTGCGACGGAAACTCGGGAGCGATGTCCCTGAACCGCTCAAAAAATTCAGAGTCCAATGACGCTATAATTCTCTTGTCCGGAAGCGCAGCAGTCTGGCCCGACGGAACAACTTGAGGGAGAAAGTGCCGGATGAAGTCCACGGCAGCTTTATGTTGTTCCGAAAGGGATAGCTCCAAGTCATCCGTATCCCTTTCACCATCCGGTCGGACCTCACGATGTTCCCGGTCGTCCGCCCCCGATGCTTCGGCGGAGCGTACCGACCCAGCGCCGTCGGATAATTCTCGATCCGACACCGTTTCTGTCGGCTGCTGGGATAAGCTGTGCTATCTGCACAAGAATGTCCGGCGTCGAGACCTGCGGAGGCGCAGTCTTTCGCTGCTTCGCCGAGGGCAGCTCCGCATCAGATGGCTCCCGCATACTTTTCCTATGCGAACGTCCGGAGTCCATCGGTCTCGAATCCCTGGCTGCCGGATGGTGTGACCTGGTCGCCGAAGAATCCTTCATCGGCGAAGCTGGTAATATATCGGCGGTCACGCAGCCAAGGTGCGGTCGTGTGCGCTGACGAGAAGAGGAAGCCTTAACAGTCTCTGCGGACTGCTTATACAACGGAGCGTCCCGAGCGACGGACGTATGCTCCGCTAAAGACACATTTTGTACCACAACATCTGGTCCCAGATGTTGTTGTACGAGAGAGGGACCTCTCTCGCTCGCGGCCCGGCTGGACCTGGACGAGCTATGAACCGGACTAAAAGGCTTCCTCCGTTCTCGCTTACTATCCGCCGTCACTGGGTGTGCATCTATTATGTTTATAGTGCTCGCATCACCCAAAATTTCCTCTTGGACCGCATCGGACGAACCCGGCTGCCGAACCATTCGGTGAATGGACGCTACACCAGGCGAGCTAGCGGACGACATTTGTCTAATCTCCATGAGCACTTTTGCCGCTAGCTCTGAATTCATTTGTGACGACGGACGCACACTTGAAGAAGATAACATGGAAACATCACCCTGTTCTGGTTCCTCTGAAATAGAAACTGAGAGAGTAGAGTGACCTTGCGGAGAAAGAGCCGGCATCGATCTTTCTCCAGAAACAACATATCGTGACACACGTTTCCAATGTTTCTCATCCCAATGTTCACATATAGGACAGGGATTAATGTGAGAACACTGACTACAATTAATACAATGATCATGAAAGTCAGAGGAAGATTTCTTCCTATTACAATTTGAACAATGTCCCTTCATTGTGAAAGAACAACAATAAGTCCTAGTTACTCGCAAAAACCCCTGACACAAAGATACATAATAACATGATCCATTAATAAATGAAAAAACAATTGCAAAACAAAATAATTTTGAAAAAATATTTTTTCAGAGAAGCCCAAGTTGCTGAAAAGTAACGTTGAGCCCTGATGGATCCGATGGCAAAGTGTGGTCAAAAATTTTAAATTTATATAAAATAATTAATGAGACACTTTCGGATAATATAAATGTATCTTATAATGAGATAAACTACCACAAAGGCAAACAGCCCCCCTCAAAAAAGGCTGTTGCCAATGAAAACAAACAGTGTAAACACACTAGAAAACATGACTCCAGGCACTGAAAAAACTGGCCCGGAATCAGTCATCAATTACACTCTATCTGATGCAAAACAGAGACTCCCAGGGGAGAATCTGTAGAACATCAGATGGAAGATGCAGAACACAAACGTTATACACCCATGGGTGAAAACGTAACTATGGGGAAAATAACAGAAAACATTCTGTAACCAAGCAACTCTCCCAGGAAATTTTAGAAATGAAATTTCTCAAAAATATGCCAAAAGCATGGGAGAATTGCCAGGGGGGACTTTAGAAGGCTAGGGGAGAGGAAACACTGAATAAGCAGTGCAACAATTAGCAAGAATGACAAATAGAAGCCCATGCCTCGAAAATAGGCAACATAACATAATTTCATCAAAAAATTTTAAGTACAGCCCTGATTATTTTTTGCCACTTCTTTTTCCTCTCCTCCTTCTATCCTCCTTAGAATCACATTTTCTCCAAAAATTACGTGTCTGGCATCCTTTAAACTGAGATTTACAAGCACAAAGATCAGTGAGATGTTGACTGATGAAGGGCCAAACAGAGAATGATAATTGGCGCCAATTTCGGGCCGACTGCGTCACTGCGCATGTGCAGTAGAGGCGTAGTATGGAGGTCCTTTAGGACATGATTTCTTTTTGTTTTGGATGCAAATTTTGGGGATTGGGGGGCAAAATTTGTGTTTGGCCTTGGTTTTGTTAGAGTTAGCACCAGCTAAGTCTGGGTCATTGGTACAGTATAAAAATATAGAAAAACCGGCAAAATAACAGCACATATACTTAGTATAAGGGTTAGGAGAAACTAAAAATACAATGAAACACATCTATAAACAATATAGATCACCATAATATTCAATAAAGTTTATTTTAATATAACTTCTTACAACAGAAAATTGATCAAGTTTTCACCTAAAAAAAAAAAAAAGCAATTGAAGAAAATTTCCAGAAAATAAGGGATAAGTACTGAAGTCATGGTCCTAAATAACCAACGACAGCAATTTGAAAACCATGGGGCTACTGGGTTCAAAGCAATTTACTTTTACTTTAAACACAAACTCTTAAAAAACTGGACATTGGCGCCGACACTGACGCTGATGGAGTCATGATGTCACCTCACCTCTACTTCACAGTAGGTGAGCTAAAAATGAAGCTTGCAAGGTAACAAGCATGGCATTTGAACATATATTAATGGGTGCAAAACGTTCCAAAAAATTGAACTAAAACCGTTCTGACTAGAATGTATTCTTTATTTGATTTATATATAAATATATATCTACACTTCTTCAAATATTTTATATAATATCGTCAATTTGCCGTCATGCTTGGAAGATTACTTCCTTCTAAGCGGCTTTCATTTTTGACTTATAGTCAATTAAATATATATCTAAATATACAGTAATAAATAACTGAGAATTTTCTATTCTGCTTATAAATCAAACATAACTGGACTCATGTGTGGTAACGCAATCTATTCAAGAATGGGGATAAAACCTTTGCTAAGCCTTGATTTTACTGATGAAATGAGATGATTGTGTCCACATAAGAGTGTATTATCAGTTTAATAAAAGCAGGGTGTCACGAAGATGACTGACTGAGGGAGTGCAAACTGTTAAAATATTTCAGTTACATCATAAAAGCATACTGTCATTGAAAGCATGCTAATGATGATGTACTTAGAAAATAAGTCAATTAGCATTATAGTTAACTGGTTGAGTGCCAAATTATTTTACAGAGGTGATTTGAAACATGGGTATTTTATTTCAATGATACCATGCTACTAGCAAGAGTAGCCTTAGTTTAGGAAGATTTTATACGTTTTATTACAATTTATTGGAGAGTGCTAAAAATTACTACTGCTGAGCAAACATCAAGCTAATGCATCCAGTCTAAGACACTAAAAAGGCTTCCAGCACTTTTCAATGGAAACATGATAGTGGCTTCTAGCGGCTTTAGATTGACTGTAACCCAAAAACATATATATTAGAATTATATTTCCCACTGTAGTGGACTCTATACCGGACAATGGTTACCAGGTCGTATTTATACCAACCCCAAACCTATATGATTATGTTTCCCACTGTACTGGACTCTATACCAGACAATGGTTGCGTAGTATGGCTTTAGATTGACTGTAACCAAAAACATATGTATTAGAATTATATTTCCCACTGTAGTGAACTCTATACCGGACAATGGTTACCAGGTCGTATTTATACCAACCTCAAACCTATATGATTATGTTTCCCACTGTACTGGACTCAATACCAGACAATGGTTACGTAGTATGGCTTTAGATTGACTGTAACCCAAAACATATATATTAGAATTATGTTTCCCACTGTAGTGGACTCTATACCATGCAATGGTTACCAGGTCCTTTTTATACCAACCCAAAACCTATATGATTATGTTTCCCATTGTGGTGGACTCTTCACCAGGCAATGGTTACCAGGTCCTATTATTCCAACCCAAAATCTCTATAATCATGTTTCCAACTGTAGTGGACTCTATACCAGGCAATGAATACCAGGCCCTATTTATACCAGCCCAAAACCACTACAATCATGTTTCCCACTACAGCGGACTATTTACCAGGCAACGGTTACCAGGTCGTATTTATACCAACCCAAAACCTATGTTTCCCACCATAATGGACTCTATACCAGGCCAGTTAGCACATTTTAATTTTAAATAGTTATGGGTCATAACATGCTTTTGATGAAAACATACATGAAACTGCCATTTACTACTGGAGATGTAAATTGACAATATACATTAAACTGCCACCTGCTACTGGAGATGTAAATTGACAATATACATTAAACTGCCACCTACTACTGGAGATGTAAATCGACAATATACATTAAACTGCCACCTACTACTGGAGAGGTAAATCGACAATATACATTAAACTGCCACCTACTTAGGGCTGAAACGGTTGGACCATTTTCGTAACCGACTAACAAAGAGCTATAACCGGATAATATCCAGTTATCCGTGGCTATTATTTCACCGAATATGGGATCAAAACTATAGGAATTGGAAAGCAGTATTCTCAAACTATTCTGTAGTGTGTATACAAACTAACGTTGCTGAGTACTCAACGTTCATTTCTATAGAATAATGTCTGCAATTACGCATTACTCACAGAAACTATCGATCATTAACGAAGTCTTGAACGCCAGAGTCAATTATTTCTCAATGTATACACTGCGGCTTCGATGTGTAATCTATCACAAAGGAGAAGCAGCAGATTTACGATGTTTTAAAAGTGGAATGACGATCACTATCGATATTTTGGATAACCGGTTGACGTTTTTTCTAATCAGCTAGGAAGCTAACTGGTTTCAAACCGATTATCCGGTTAACAATTTCAGTACTACACCTACTACTGGAGATGTAAATCAACAATATACATTAAACTGTCACCTACTACTGGAGAGGTAAATCGACCTGAGTGTTTCGTTTATAACCACTTGCAGAATTGACAATGGTGTTCTATATGTCACAGAGAACCATAAGGCTGTCAACTAATATTTTGGCATGGTACATCCTTTGGACGTCTCACACCAAAATTTACTTTATGGACTTAGGGTCCAAGTTTTGACTAATGTGGCAGAAGAATGTTATACAAATTTTACATTTTGGAAACAAATGAACTGAACATATTGGTTCATTTGTAAATAATTACATTGTTAATGTAGTTATACGTTTTGGGTCCAAATACTCAATTCCCATTGGTCAGCTGGATGAAAACGTCATGACCAAATGTAATTCATTTTCCAATGAATACATTTGGTCGATCTTTGAACCGCATTTACGGTAGAGCGCAGTTGATAGAATGTAATTCGGGCGGTGTTTGGGTGGGTTTTTAACTTTTAGCGCCTCCCGCAGTGATCAACTCCGCTTCTGTTTCTTTGTGACAAATCCCAACTGTGGCATAAAGCCTGTTACTAAAATACTCGTTTCCATTTCTAAAGTTGTGAAAATTAAAAATCAGAGTTCTGCGCTGTGTCTTTTGTGTGAGGGTGGTTTTTCGCCTCGTTCGTTCGTACATGTTTTATTTCGTCTTTCTGCTTTGTTGTTTGGTAAAAAGTGGTTTAAACAGTTACGGAATGTAATTATAAGAATTGAATGCGGGATTCATACATAATTTGTACCCATTCCCACACGTTCATACTCTAATAAAGATTATAAAAGTTAAAAAATTTATAGTAATTTATATATTTTTTATACTTACCAATGACCCAGACATAGCTGGTGCTAACTCTTAAAATATAGGGCCAAACACAAATTTTGCCCCCCAATCCCCAAAATTTGCATCTAAAACTAAAGAAAACATGTCCTGAAAGGCCCTCCACACTACGCCCCTACTGCGCATGCGCAGTGTCAAGGACGTTCCGAAATTGGCACCATTTATCATTCTAATAACCAGTGCCTGGTAAGTGCTATGTACTCAGCGGGGAGGCAAGAGTTCCCAACTCCTGGGAGGGCCATCCCCGTCTGGGTCATTGGTAAGT
Organism: Pictodentalium vernedei; assembly: GCA_031216915.1. NCBI lineage: Eukaryota > Metazoa > Mollusca > Scaphopoda > Dentaliida > Dentaliidae > Pictodentalium > Pictodentalium vernedei. The sequence goes on from CM062289.1 coordinate 399,621,610, forward strand.
ATAAAAAATATATAAATTACTATAAATTTTTTAACATTTTTATACTGTACCAATGACCCAGACATAGCTGAATAGTAAAAAGGCTGGAGGGCCAAGGACATAGAGCAAAATGGAATACGCTCAATAAAATAAAATAGAGTCATCCCCTGTAGGGAAAAGAAGTAATAGGCCTTACATGTATCTTTCTTATTTATGATAAATTAGAAAGATACAACACCTTCCAAAAATTGAGCTTCATACATCCATGTACTCTATTAATATCCAATAATCCTTATACTAATAATTTTTAAAGTAAGCCAATAATAAAGTAAGTCTAGAGAATAGAGACTCTTATACTCCTAAAAGTGTGTGAGAATTGCATAATCATGTCCGTTGACATATGCAATATTCAAAAGCTATACTTTAAAAACTAAGACTTGAATGAATTTTATAAACTTAAACTTCTCACTAAACAACCATCCCAATAACAGCTCAGAATTACTAACTCCGGAGGAGGTATCCCCTTGTTTTCATAGTAAAAACAGGTGACCCAAGGGAACACCCTCCCCCCCCCCCCTTTTTCTTGCCCTGGGTCAAATAGCCCAGAGCGAAGAGGGCAGCCGAACGGAGACACTGCCGAAACAGACAGCCTACCTAGCTATAGTAGCAACTGTTAAGTGAATGACATTCTGAGCAGTAGATAATAGACCTAACAATAGAGGCCTCCAGAAATGGACTCGATATTTCTGAGATAAAATTCATGAATGGATGGCTGAGCGCAATGAGCAGCCTTCAAAAATCTATAATAGCAACACTATTAATGTAAGCCCAAGAAGTAGAAGAACTCTTACTTCATGAGCCGAAATCTTAAGCACAACTGCTAAGCCAATGATATACCATAAGCAGTACGCTAGTTAATAGAATCCATTAACAATAAAATGGAGCGTAACGTCCTTCTACTAGACATCAAAGACAGAAGAAGCTTACGCCCTTGTAATAAACAGATATCTGTTTATAAATACATAAACTGTACCCGGAAAGAGTAAAGGCCTATGCCCATACGAAGACGGAAGGACCTTAAAATAATAGGTTCCGGATAATAGGAGCCTAACTCTTATGCAACAATCCAACCTAAATAGTAACGGAAGTATTGATTCCGAAACTATGAAAGTGAAAATCATCCATCGATAGTGCATGAAACTCACTGACTCTACAGTAAAAGAGAAACCAACAGAATTACTGTCTAAAAGGTCAGAATTTGAAAACTACTGTTTCCAGAGGCTCAAATGATTACTTAGCTAAATAAGAACCGAAGTTAAAATCCGTATAGGAATTTAATCTAAAGATTCTAAGTCTATTTATCAAAAAGTTACTAACTGACTTAGATAAAGAGACAAAAGACTCAATTGTAAACTATCGTAGAGTGCATAGGTATGAGGTAACATAAACCTATAACCTAAATAACAACAGGCTGCAGTAGATCTTGTGAAACAAGTATACTAAAAAATAGCAATGAGTAGTATGGAGGGATCAACCATATGAACATAATGATCCCTACACCACGACGGAAGAGCCTCCACTTTAGTCGCATAGAATAGCGAAGAAGAGGATCTCCTATAGTAAGAAATCGCGTCCAAAGCTCGTCCAGTACAGTGCTAACAATGCAATACGGACCACACAACGGAATACATGAAGGTTGCGACCTTGCTGGTTGTGATAAAGATGACACGATTTACCCAGTGAAAAAAGATCCTCACATAGAGGAAGATTTCACGTTAAGATCCACAGTAGACAAGAGAGTAAATTACTCATGATCTCTGTGAAGATAGAGATGCTATCAACAGAAATGTATTGTGGTTGTTTATCTTAGCAATACCTGCTAAAACAACAGCGCCGGAGGATACGCGTATCCTATCATTCCGTCCTATAGATCAATAGAGCGTTAACAGTATTAGCTCAGAGATCTGGACAAGCCAACACATACGTCTGCAATTGATTAGCAAGCTGTGTCATAAATAAAACATCATTGGGCGCTCCCATAGATAGCAAATCTGATTGAATACTTGTTTGTTGAGAGTCCATTCTGACAGCAACAAGCGACCCGTAAGAGAACGGGAGTGCGATAAAACAATCAGACGACCCAGAATATGACGGACCAAAACTGAACTTGGTGTACTATAACCAACAGACGGATTCTTTCCATTAAATTGAATAACGGAAACGAAAGAGTGCCTCCCTGGTTCCGGAGATACGCCACTACTGTCGAATTAAAGGACAGGAATTTGGGCATGCGTTTCTGAATAATGTTCATGCAATGACATAAAGCAAGCCTAAAAAACATTATTCCGCGGAAGTTAAACTGATAGCTAAAAGACTGCGGAACCCAAAGACCCTGGCACTTCGAATCCGTAGGGATCAGTATATATCCCAATCTGTTTGACTGGCAACCGTCATAACAGCCACACTCGGGTCCGGCAACTGCGGCGGCACTCTCTGAGTCAACCACCGAATGTTTGCCCCAGTCTGAATCTCTTGTAACACTAGATAGACAAGAGAATGTATAAATCAAGCAATTCATGGATTGCCGGAAAGTTGCCGTCGAAGAGAAGCTTCTCCGAGAACGAAGCGACTCTGAGAGAGTTCTTAACCTACTATCCACGCGTGGATGTAGCTAGGGCTGCATCACGTCTAACCAACTCCAATCAGCCACTGAAGGGCGGAGTTATACGTGAACAAACTACTGCCCTCAAAAGAAATTACATTGAGAATAATATCCCGTAAATCTTTTCTTGAAGACGTAATGATAACGCCTCAGTAAGGCGGATTACGTATAATAAAGCGTCTAAGTTAAGTCTACTATACATAATGTCGTTCCCAACATTGAAATTGGAAAAGACATAAACGGCGAAAAAGAATATATGCAGTCTTTAATCACACCGTCTAGACGCATATGAACTCTCGGTATGCCCTGCTCTGCCAAAATAAACTATATGTAAAAAAGATAAAATGGCAGAAATGAGCCACGCGGACAAGAAACTAAACTATCATGCTTAGTAGCAGGCTTGTATATATATATAAATATAATGACAATATTGGACTGCGTCGGTAAGTCAGGGACAAAGTCCCTGTACCGATCGAAAAATCCGAGTCCAATGACGCTATAAGTCTCTTATCCAAGATCGCAGCAATGAAGTCCGAAAAATAATCACTGGAAGAAATGCCAGAAGATATGAAAGGCATCTTCCGATACTACTAAAGGGAAAACTCGAAATCTTTCGAATCCCTTTCGCCATCCTGTCGGACCCTATAAAGCGTTCGGTCATCCGTAGCTTGATGCAACCGCGGACCGCACCGACCCAGCGCCGTCGGATAATTCCTGATTTGACCGAGAAACTGTCAATTGCTGGGATGCTGCGAAACAACTGTGCTAACTCGGATAGCACGTCCGTCACTGAGGCCTGAGGAGCAGCGGTCTTACGATGCATTGCCGCAGGAAGCTCCGAGATCGTTACCCCGTGCATACTTCCAATATGCGAGCGAACGGAGTGTATAGGCCTCGTGTCCTTTGGCTACCGGATGGCGCGACCTATTCGCTGTGGAATCACTGAATGCCGAACTGATCGGATACTCGAGGTCACGTAGCCAATGTGCGGTCGTGTGCCCTGCTGTGAGGATGAGGAAGCATTAAAGACAGTCTCTCGGACTGTCAATATGACGGAGCGGATGCTGCGATAAACTGTGCTATTAAGGAAAGCACGTCCGTTCCCGAGGCCTGTGCAGTAGCGGACTTACGATGCATTGCCGCTGGAAGCTCCGTGTACGTTGACTCCTGCACACTTCCTATGCGAACGTCCGGAGTCTGCAGGCCTCGAGTCCCCGGCTACCGACCCAGCGCTGTCGGATAATTCTCGATCCGACACCGTTTCTGTCGGCTGCTCGGATGCTGCGATAAGCTGTGCTATGTGCACAAGAATGTCCGGCGTCGAGACCTGCGGAGGCGCAGTCTATCGCTGCTTCGCCGAGGGCAGCTCCGCATCAGATGGCTCCCGCATACTTTTCCTATGCGAACGTCCGGAGTCCATCGGTCTCGAATCCCTGGCTGCCAGATGGTGTGACCTGGTCGCCGAAGAATCCTTGATCGGCGAAGCTGGTAATATATCGGCGGTCACGCAGCCAAGGTGCGGTCGTGTGCGCTGACGAGAAGAGGAAGCCTTAGCAGTCTCAGCGGACTGCCTATACAACGGAGCGTCCCGAGCGACGGACGTATGCTCCGCTAGCGACACATTTGTACCACAACATCTGGGGCCAGATGTTGTTGAACGAGAGAGGGGCCTCTCTCGCTTGCCGTCCGGATGGACCGGAACGAGCTATGAACCGGACTAAAAGGCTTCCTCCGTTCTCCCTCCGATCCGCCGTCACTGGGTGTGCATTAAGTTAATTTTATAGTGCTCGCATCACCCCAAAATTCCTTCTAGACCGCAACGGACGAACCCGGCTGCCGAACCATTCGGTGAATGGACGCTACACCGGGCGAGCTAGCGGACGTCAAAGGCCGTCGAACCTACTAGGGTCCTCTTAGGCAATTGGCGTATTACATGAGCACTTTTCCGCTAGCCCTTCATTAATTGTGACGACGGAGGCACACTGTTGGAAGACATCACAGATACATCACCCTAATCTTGATCGTCTGAAATAGAAATTGATAAAGTAGAGTGACCCTGCGGGGAAAGGACCGGAGTGTCCAAATCCCCAACAACATACCGTGACATACGCTTCCCATATTGTCATCGAAATCATACGATACAGAACAGGAGTTAATGCGAGTACACTGACCACATATAGAATGATAATAAGGTCAGAGGAAGACTTCCTCTTAAAACAATTGATCAATATCCTTTCAATGTGAAAAGAAAACAAGTCCTGGTACTCGCACTAACCCCTGGCAATCAAAATACATAATAATAATATGATCCATTAATATAGAAAAAATAATTGAAATCAAAATATTTTGAAAAAATATTTTTTCAGAACAGCCCAAGTTTCTGAAAAGTAACGTTGAGCCCCAATGGATCCCAAGCCTAAGTGTGGACAAAAATTTTAAAAATATTTTAAACAATTTATTCAACACTTACGAACAATAATAATGTATCTAGTTATGATTAAAATAACATAAAGATATTATTATTTAGAAATCCCCCCCTCACACAGAGGGCTGTTGTAAATGTAAACAATGAGTGTAAAAACACTAAAATAAGACTCCAGGCACCCAGGCCCGAAATCAGTTACCAAAAATACACCATCTGATGCAAAACAGAGACTTCCAGGGAAGAAACTGCAGAACATCAGATGGTAGATGCAGAACACAACGCCTAACCACCCGTAGGTGAAGACGTAAACATGGGGAAAGAACAGAATTCATTCTGTTATTCAGCTAAAACTCCCAAGAAATTTTAGTAATAATAATTACAGAAACTATGCCAAAAGCATGGGAGAATAGCAAGGGGGAACTTAAAGGACAGGGAGAGAGGAAAAACACTTGAAAAAACAGTGTAACTAAATAATCAGAAAGACAACAAAATGGCTGCTGCCTTGAAAATAGGTAACTTAACATAATTTCATTAAAAAATTTTAAGTTACAGCCCTGATAATATTCTGTCACACATTCTTTTCCTCTCCTCCTTTTCTATCCTCCTTAGAATCACCATTTCACTAATATTTATGTGTCTGGCATCATTTAAACTGAGATTTAAAAGCACAAAGATCAGTCAGATGTTAACTGATGAAGGGCCAAACTTAGAATGATAAATGGCGCCAATTTCGGAACGTCCTTGACACTGCGCATGCGCAGTAGGGGCGAAGTGTGGAGGGCCTTTCAGGACATGTTTTCTTTAGTTTTAGATGCAAATTTTGGGGATTGGGGGGCAAAATTTGTGTTTGGCCCTATATTTTAAGAGTTAGCACCAGCTATGTCTGGGTCATTGGTACAGTATAAAAATATTGCATTCAATTCTTAAATTTTGATTTGGAGGATGAGAATGGATACTTTACTAAAGATAATTAATAGTTAACATATTGAGGGCTAGATTATTTTCGGTGGTCTGAATTTGTTATTTAAGATTTGTTTTATTACAAATTATTGGAGAGTGCCCACAGGCACTCTCCAATAATATGTAATAAAACAAATTTATATAAACAAAATATTATTTCGGTTTGACTGAATATGAAACACGAACAAGGAAAATGTCAGCTTTTACTCTGGTACCCTCATTTTTCTGCAAGTCGTGATAGTGGCTTCTAGCCCTCAGCCATTTAATAATTAGAACAGTTGATGTAAAACAATGAACTTATAAACCTTACCATGCAGAATAAGGGCTGATGAAAAACAATGAACTTATAAACTTAACTATGCGGAATAAGGGCTGATGTAAAACAATGAACTTATAAACTTAACCATGCGGAATAAGGGCTGATGTAAAACAATGAACTTATAAACTTAACCATGCGGAATAAGGGCTGATGTAAAACAATGAACTTATAAACTTAACCATGCGGAATAAGGGCTGATGTAAAACAATGAACTTTTTAACCTAACCATGCAGAATAAGGCCTGATGTAAAATAAAGAATTTATAAACTTAACCATGCAGAATAACTACATAAACACAGTTTGCACTGGTTGAAGACTGCGCATATTTAATACAGAAAAAGCGATAAAATATTTTGCCAATGGATACAGTGGTGCTTAAATAAGTGCATATGTCTCAATAGAAAAACCTTTCTGATTTGCATATAATTTTTGAACACAAACCATTTACTAAAGCTAAGTACAAATTTGCCCTGCTAATTGCATATAGATTATAGAATAGCTGCCAGTTAATTGAACAAAAACTCTTGTTCTCTACTGAACAATTACCCCCGACAACCATTGACTATCCCATGTTCACTGATCTATCTGCATTTAGTACAGCCTGAATTTATTCTCACTGAGCTCTGTCAAACAGGATATAACAGAATTTATTTATTTATTTATGTGGGTTTAATGACACTTTCGACAAGCAGGGTCACCTCGTGTCGGAGAGTTTTAGGAGGAAGCCGGAGTGAACCACCAAGCAATGACGAGCAACTGTCAGGCTCCCCAACATACTAACTCCACACAAGCAGGGTTAGCACTGGTTGAATACAAGTGCACCACTGACATGCAGTGCACCTTAGTACACAATTCCACCATGCCCCCACTTGGGCAATGGGGGTGAAGTGTCTTACCCAAGGATACAATGCAGTTGCCGCAGGTGGGATTCGAACCGAGGACCTCTTGGCTTGCAGTCTGCACCTCTACCTACAGAGCCACCACACCCTGGATAAAATAGAATGAATGCTTAGTTAATTAACAGAATACAGAAACATGCCAAAATTCCTGATTATCAAAGACTCCTGCAAACTGCATACTTTTCAATTTCAAAGTGACTGTTCATTTAACAGGCGTCCACTGTAGCACCTTCAGCTCAGGTGGAGAGATATTCATCAAAACAATCTTAATAATAAACAGTTATTTTCTTTAAATTCTTGTCTAAGTCATGACTTGTTTTAACCCTTTACCCAACGAATCGCCCGCATCCGCCCACGTAATATGCAAATACAGTAGTTGAAAAAATATTATTTTTCCAAAAATTTCAACAAAACCATATCTTGTGACCCCTCGTTGGAACGAGCTCATTGAGCTCGTTCCAACGAGAGGTCACATGATATGGTTTTGTTCAATTTTTTTGGAAAATTTGAAAAAATGTTATTTAAAAAAATAAATTTTGATATCGTCTGCATTGGGTATCGTCTGCATTGGGTAAAGGGTTAACAACCCTTTTTTTATAACTCAGTTCAAAGAAGATCATTAGATGAAGAGTCCTATTTGGCACAAAGATTAATTTTATATTAAAACTAATTAATCCCCTTCTAAATGATTATAAAAGTGTTATCACAATGTTTTCTATTGAATCCTGTGATCTCAAGAGATATATACAGGTCCAACAATAAAGTTTGGAGGCCCCCAGTGAAAAGGAAGAAATTCTAGATTAATTCGATAGTAGCATTGTGGATGAGGATTTTTACATGTCCATGCCTTAATAGATTCGTGAAAATATGTGGCCACAGTTAGATAATACATAGGCATGCTAACGGTAGAAATTTCAACATAAAATGTAATAACTTTGAAAGAAGTATTCTGCCTGGGGCCAGCACATTTCAGAATGTATATACCTCACCTGATGGACTCCCAGTGGTGGAGCCCAACACTGTATGCAGGCCCGCTCCCCCCACCGCCCCAAATCCAACGATGCACATGGCTGACCATGGTTCGACCCTGCATGAGAAAAGTTTGAAAATCAGTGTCAAAAGAAGTAAACTCCATGACTCTAGATATACAATAAATACATCTATTACTCTGCAAATTTTCACGTATTTTGTTTGTGAGAATGGGCACATCACGAGCCCATTCTCACAAATGAAATACGTAAAAATTTGCAGAGTAATAGATATATTTACTGTACATCTATAGAGTCAAGGAGTTTGCATCTTTTGACATTGATCTTCAAACTTCTCTCACGCAGGGTCGAACCATGGTCGGCCATGCACGTCCTTGGACTCAGGGGGTCTGCATACAGTGTTGGGCCAGCAGCCCCTGGTGGCCTCCTGCCACTGCTGGGAGTCCACCAGCTGAGGATTGCAATGAGGAATATACGTTCTGAAACGTGCTGGCCCCAGGCATAATACTTCAAAGTTATTACATTTTATGTTAAAATTTCTACCGTTAGCATGCCTATGTATTATCTAACTATGGCCACATATTTTCACGAATCCATTATGGCATGGACATGTAAAAATCATCATCCACAATGCTACTAACGAATTAATCTAGAATTTCTTCCTTTTCACTGGGGGCCTCCAGACTTTATTGTTGGACCTGTATGATGGCACAAAATAAAATTTGTTGCCAATGGTTCTTATCAGTTTTGTAGATAAATGGTATACTATGATGGATCACAAACAACACATATCCTCTCAGGTATACAACTTTTATGGTAACCATGACCTGAAATAGAAATAAAACCAAGATCAATATGAATATTCTGAATATCATTTCATGACTGGATAATACAAGATGATGACCTACAGTTAAAACTAGAAGTCCTGTCATGAAATGCGCACAAATAGCACGTTGATATGTGCGTTAATGTACGTGCTATGGCCCAAGTAAAGCTATCAAATTCTGTACATATGGCCTGTGCACAAGCAATGTTTCAGCCAATGGAGCTCTGGGTAACCCGGAGGTCCATTGGCAGAAACATTGCATGTGTTTGCTATGAGTAACCAGGAGAACCTGCCGTGCTTTGGATGTCATTCAATATGACAATTGCGCGCAATTCCAACGCGTAATTCAGCCTAAATAAGCGCACTATTCGTGACAGGACTTCTAGTTTTAACTGTACATCACAAAAAATGCTGATAGGATCACCGATCCAAGGTCGAGTTGAGACAGCACAAAAGTGGGTTTAATCATTATCAATTTATCGTCCGGACAACCAATTGTCTATGATTTACTATGTGAAGGGTCACCTTGACCTTTGACCTAGTTATTCCAAAATAAATAGGGTTCTTTCTTGCACCAATGCCAACCTACCTCTGAAGTTTCATGAACGTGGGTCAAACCATTGTCAAATTATCATCTGGAAACCAATTGTTTACGATTTATTATGTTCAGGGTCATTGTGACCTTGACATTTCATCTAGCGAATCCAACAATTAAAGGGTTCTTCCTCTCACCAAGGCCAACCTACCTATGAAGATTCATGAATGTGGGTTGAACTATTGTCAAATTATCATCCAGAAACCAACTGTTTACGATTTACTATATTGAAGGTCACTGTGACTTTGACCTTTCACCTACCGAGTCCAAAATAAATAGGGTTCTTCCTCTCACTGATGCCAACCTACCTATGAATTGTCATGAACATGGGTCAAACCACTATCAAGTTATCATCCAGAAACCAATTGTTTTGATTTACCGTGTTACGGGTCACTGTGACCTTGACCTTTCACCTAGTGAATCCAAAATAAATAGGGTTCTTCCTCTCACAAAGGTCAACTTACATATGAAGTTTCATGAATGTGGGTAGGACCATTTAGGTCAATTTATCCGGAAAACAATTGTTTACGATTTACTACGTTCAAGGTCACTGTGACCTTGACCTTTGGCCTAGCGAGTCCAAAATAAATAGGGTTCTTCCTCTCACCGATGCCAACCTACCTATGAAATTTCATGAACATGGGTCAAACCATTATCAAGTTATCGTCCAGAAACCAATTATTTACGACCGCCAAACCACCTGCCATTCATCAAATTATAAGTCAATTTTGACTTTGTCACAACTCGACTAAAAAGTGATGAAAAACATACACCTCTGTCACATCTCTTAATTTCATCAAGACATCATAACTATAATTGGAACAAGAGGCCTCTCAGCCTAGACAGCTCCAACCAGGGTCACTGCTTTTAGCGGAAGCAAAACACATGACAAGAATCCATGTGTTACTATTTGTGACCTTAAGTTTGCTTCCTGTGATCTTGACTTTGATGACATGACCTTCAATCAAGGTCGCAACATGCCTCTGAGTCATAGGCAATAATTGTACGAAGTACAGGTAAGATCTGTCAATCACACCAAGTTTTATGGACCAGACAAGTGCTGTTATGGTGTTTTTTAAACTCAATGGTGACTGACCGACCGACCGACCGACCGACCGACAGACAGACTGACATTGCCACATATACAGCTGCTAGTTGCAGCTAAAAGAAAATTAAATGGTTTTTGTCTGATATTTTTCCCAAGTTAATAAAACTGATAAATTTGTCAGTTGAGTGCAACACGCATTGCCAAGCCTTCTTGACTCAAGGGACGAAATACACCACCACCCATGCTTTTCTGTAGATTATGAGGCCTAAAACATAAAACAAACCAAGAACCTGAACTTTTGATGGAAAAAGACATAATTACAAAAATAAAAAGTAAAATAAACAAGAGGACCCACAGGGCCTGAAGCACCAAGAATGAATTACATTAAGCAATCCATCTCCATAGGATACATCGTCAACCCTTGAGCCCCTCAGGAATGACAAAAAGTTAAAAAATTTATAGTAATTTATATATTTTTTATACTTACCAATGACCCAGACATAGCTGGTGCTAACTCTTAAAATATAGGGCCAAACACAAATTTTGCCCCCCAATCCCCAAAATTTGCATCTAAAACTAAAGAAAACATGTCCTGAAAGGCCCTCCACACTTCGCCCCTACTGCGCATGCGCAGTGTCAAGGACGTTCCGAAATTGGCGCCATTTATCATTCTAATAACCAGTGCCTGGTAAGCGCTATGTACTCAGCGGGGAGGCAAGAGTTCCCAACTCCTGGGAGGGCCATCCCCGTCTGGGTCATTGGTAAGTATAAAAAATATATAAATTACTATAAATTTTTTAACATTTTTATACTGTACCAATGACCCAGACATAGCTGAATAGTAAAAAGGCTGGAGGGCCAAGGACATAGAGCAAAATGGAATACGCTCAATAAAATAAAATAGAGTCATCCCCTGTAGGGAAAAGAAGTAATAGGCCTTACATGTATCTTTCTTATTTATGATAAATTAGAAAGATACAACACCTTCCAAAAATTGAGCTTCATACATCCATGTACTCTATTAATATCCAATAATCCTTATACTAATAATTTTTAAAGTAAGCCAATAATAAAGTAAGTCTAGAGAATAGAGACTCTTATACTCCTAAAAGTGTGTGAGAATTGCATAATCATGTCCGTTGACATATGCAATATTCAAAAGCTATACTTTAAAAACTAAGACTTGAATGAATTTTATAAACTTAAACTTCTCACTAAACAACCATCCCAATAACAGCTCAGAATTACTAACTCCGGAGGAGGTATCCCCTTGTTTTCATAGTAAAAACAGGTGACCCAAGGGAACACCCTCCCCCCCCCCCCCCTTTTTCTTGTCCTGGGTCAAATAGCCCAGAGCGAAGAGGGCAGCCGAACGGAGACACTGCCGAAACAGACAGCCTACCTAGCTATAGTAGCAACTGTTAAGTGAATGACATTCTGAGCAGTAGATAATAGACCTAACAATAGAGGCCTCCAGAAATGGACTCGATATTTCTGAGATAAAATTCATGAATGGATGGCTGAGCGCAATGAGCAGCCTTCAAAAATCTATAATAGCAACACTATTAATGTAAGCCCAAGAAGTAGAAGAACTCTTACTTCATGAGCCGAAATCTTAAGCACAACTGCTAAGCCAATGATATACCATAAGCAGTACGCTAGTTAATAGAATCCATTAACAATAAAATGGAGCGTAACGTCCTTCTACTAGACATCAAAGACAGAAGAAGCTTACGCCCTTGTAATAAACAGATATCTGTTTATAAATACATAAACTGTACCCGGAAAGAGTAAAGGCCTATGCCCATACGAAGACGGAAGGACCTTAAAATAATAGGTTCCGGATAATAGGAGCCTAACTCTTATGCAACAATCCAACCTAAATAGTAACGGAAGTATTGATTCCGAAACTATGAAAGTGAAAATCATCCATCGAAAGTGCATGAAACTCACTGACTCTACAGTAAAAGAGAAATCAACAGAATTACTGTCTAAAAGGTCAGAATTTGAAAACTACTGTTTCCAGAGGCTCAAATGATTACTTAGCTAAATAAGAACCTGAAGTTAAAATCCGTACAGGAATTTAATCTAAAGATTCTAAGTCTATTTATCAAAAAGTTACTAACTGACTTAGATAAAGAGACAAAAGACTCAATTGTAAACTATCGTAGAGTGCATAGGTATGAGGTAACATAAACCTATAACCTAAATAACAACAGGCTGCAGTAGATCTTGTGAAACAAGTATACTAAAAAATAGCAATGAGTAGTATGGAGGGATCAACCATATGAACATAATGATCCCTACACCACGATGGAAGAGCATCCACTTTAGTCGCATAGAATAGCGAAGAAGGGGATCTCCTATAGTAAGAAATCGCGTCCAAAGCTCGTCCAGTACAGTGCTTACAATGCAATACGGACCACACAACGGAATACATGAAGGTTGCGACCTTGCTGGTTGTGATAAAGATGACACGATTTACCCAGTGAAAAAAGATCCTCACATAGAGGAAGATTTCACGTTAAGATCCACAGTAGACAAGAGAGTAAATTACTCATGATCTCTGTGAAGATAGAGATGCTATCAACAGAAATGTATTGTGGTTGTTTATCTTAGCAATACCTGCTAAAACAACAGCGCCGGAGGATACGCGTATCCTATCATTCCGTCCTATAGATCAATAGAGCGTTAACAGTATTAGCTCAGAGATCTGGACAAGCCAACACATACGTCTGCAAATGATTAGCAAGCTGTGTCATAAATAAAACATCACTGGGCGCTCCCATAGATAGCAAATCTGATTGAATACTTGTTTGTTGAGAGTCCATTCTGACAGCAACAAGCGACCCGTAAGAGAACGGGAGTGCGATAAAACAATCAGACGACCCAGAATATGACGGATCAAAACTGAACTTGGTGTACTATAACCAACAGACGGATTCTTTCCATTAAATTGAATAACGGAAACGAAAGAGTGCCTCCCTGGTTCCGGAGATACGCCACTACTGTCGAATTAAAGGACAGGAATTTTGGGCATGCGTTTCTGAATAATGTTCATGCAATGACATAAAGCAAGCCTAAAAAACATTATTCCGCGGAAGTTAAACTGATAGCTAAAAGACTGCGGAACCCAAAGACCCTGGCACTTCGAATCCGTAGGGATCAGTATATATCCCAATCTGTTTGACTGGCAACCGTCATAACAGCCACACTCGGGTCCGGCAACTGCGGCGGCACTCTCTGAGTCAACCACCGAATGTTTGCCCCAGTCTGAATCTCTTGTAACACTAGATAGACAAGAGAATGTATAAATCAAGCAATTCATGGATTGCCGGAAAGTTGCCGTCGAAGAGAAGCTCCTCCGAGAACGAAGCGACTCTGAGAGAGTTCTTAACCTACTATCCACGCGTGGATGTAGCTAGGGCTGCATCACGTCTAACCAACTCCAATCAGCCACTGAAGGGCGGAGTTATACGTGAACAAACTACTGCCCTCAAAAGAAATTACATTGAGAATAATATCCCGTAAATCTTTTCTTGAAGACGTAACGATAACGCCTCAGTAAGGCGGATTACGTATAATAAAGCGTCTAAGTTAAGTCTACTATACATAATGTCGTTCCCAACATTGAAATTGGAAAAGACATAAACGGCGAAAAAGAATATATGCAGTCTTTAATCACACCGTCTAGACGCATATGAACTCTCGGTATGCCCTGCTCTGCCAAAATAAACTATATGTAAAAAAGATAAAATGACAGAAATGAGCCACGCGGACAAGAAACTAAACTATCATGCTTAGTAGCAGGCTTGTATATATATATAAATATATAGCGTCGAAAAATAAAACACATGTTGTAATGACAATATTGGACTGCGTCGGTAAGTCAGGGACAAAGTCCCTGTACCGATCGAAAAATCCGAGTCCAATGACGCTATAAGTCTCTTATCCAAGATCGCAGCAATGAAGTCCGAAAAATAATCACTGGAAGAAATGCCAGAAGATATGAAAGGCATCTTCCGATACTACTAAAGGGAAAACTCGAAATCTTTCGAATCCCTTTCGCCATCCTGTCGGACCCTATAAAGCGTTCGGTCGTCCGTAGCTTGATGCAACCGCGGACCGCACCGACCCAGCGCCGTCGGATAATTCCTGATTCGACCGAGAAACCGTCAATTGCTGGGATGCTGCGAAACAACTGTGCTAACTCGGATAGCACGTCCGTCACTGAGGCCTGAGGAGCAGCGGTCTTACGATGCATTGCCGCAGGAAGCTCCGAGATCGTTACCCCGTGCATACTTCCAATATGCGAGCGAACGGAGTGTATAGGCCTCGTGTCCCTTGGCTACCGGATGGCGCGACCTATTCGCTGTGGAATCACTGAATGCCGAAACTGATCGGATACTCGAGGTCACGTAGCCAATGTGCGGTCGTGTGCCCTGCTGTGAGGATGAGGAAGCATTAAAGACAGTCTCTCGGACTGTCAATATAACGGAGCGTCCCGAGCAACGGACATATGCTCCGAATGTAAAATATCTGAACCACAACATGCGGTCCCCTATGTTGTTGGCTTCCTCCGATCTGTCCTCAATCTGCCGTCACTGGGTGAGTACTAAAGTAATTAAAGTGCTCGCATCACCCAAATCTCCTTCCTAGACCGCAACGGACGAACCCGGCAGCCGAACCATTCGATGAATGTACGCTACACCGGGTGAGCTAGCGAATGTCACTCCGTAAGCGATAGACATATTCCATGAGCACTTATTGCCGCTAACTCCTCATTAACTATGACGACAGAGGCACACTTTTGAAAGACATCTCCATAACTCTTCGAACAAGAAACCAGAAATGCTTGGATAGCAAGCATAAAATAATAATATATATAGCTTCGTTCAATAATTCGAAAGTTGTGTGACATTATTGGACTATGTCGGAACTGAGGGACGATGTCCCTGAACCGAACCAAAAAATTTCTAAGTCCACCGACGCTATCAGTTTCTTATCCGGCATCGCAGCATATGTTGTTCCGAAAGGGAAAGCTTGAAATCCACCGAATCCCTTTCGGTATCCCGTCGGACCGGATGAAACTTTCGGACGTCCGTACCCGCTTCCGCGGAGCGTCCCGACCCAGCATCGTCGGATAAAATATATGCGACAGATTCAGTTGATGCTGGGATGCTGCGATAAACTGTGCTATTAAGGAAAGCACGTCCGTTCCCGAGGCCTGTGCAGTAGCGGTCTTACAATGCATTGCCGCTGGAAGCTCCGTGTACGTTGACTCCCGCACACTTCCTATGCGAACGTCCGGAGTCTGCAGGCCTCGAGTCCCCGGCTACCGACCCAGCGCTGTCGGATAATTCTCGATCCGACACCGTTTCTGTCGGCTGCTGGGATGCTGCGATAAGCTGTGCTATGTGCACAAGAATGTCCGGCGTCGAGACCTGCGGAGGCGCAGTCTATCGCTGCTTCGCCGAGGGCAGCTCCGAATCAGATGGCTCCCGCATACTTTTCCTATGCGAACGTCCGGAGTCCATCGGTCTCGAATCCCTGGCTGCCGGATGGTGTGACCTGGTCGCCGAAGAATCCTTGATCGGCGAAGCTGGTAATATATCGGCGGTCACGCAGCCAAGGTGCAGTCGTGTGCGCTGACGAGAAGAGGAAGCCTTAGCAGTCTCAGAGGACTGCCTATACAACGGAGCGTCCCGAGCGACGGACGTATGCTCCGCTAACGACACATTTGTACCACAACATCTGGGGCCAGATGTTGTTGAACGAGAGAGGGGCCTCTCTCGCTTGCCGTCCGGATGGACCGGAACGAGCTATGAACCGGACTAAAAGGCTTCCTCCGTTCTCCCTCCGATCCGCCGTCACTGGGTGTGCATTAAGTTAATTTTATAGTGCTCGCATCACCCCAAAATTCCTTCTAGACCGCAACGGACGAACCCGGCTGCCGAACCATTCGGTGAATGGACGCTACACCGGGCGAGCTAGCGGACGTCAAAGGCCGTCGAACCTACTAGGGTCCTCTTAGGCAATTGGCGTATTACATGAGCACTTTTCCGCTAGCCCTTCATTAATTGTGACGACGGAGGCACACTGTTGGAAGACATCACAGATACATCACCCTAATCTTGATCGTCTGAAATAGAAATTGATAAAGTAGAGTGACCCTGCGGGGAAAGGACCGGAGTGTCCAAATCCCCAACAACAAACCGTGACATACGCTTCCCATATTGTCATCGAAATCATACGATACAGAACAGGAGTTAATGCGAGTACACTGACCACATATAGAATGATAATAAGGTCAGAGGAAGACTTCCTCTTAAAACAATTGATCAATATCCTTTCAATGTGAAAAGAAAACAAGTCCTGGTACTCGCACTAACCCCTGGCAATCAAAATACATAATAATAATATGATCCATTAATATAGAAAAAATAATTGAAATCAAAATATTTTGAAAAAATATTTTTTCAGAACAGCCCAAGTTTCTGAAAAGTAACGTTGAGCCCCAATGGATCCCAAGCCTAAGTGTGGACAAAAATTTTAAAAATATTTTAAACAATTTATTCAACACTTACGAACAATAATAATGTATCTAGTTATGATTAAAATAACATAAAGATATTATTATTTAGAAATCCCCCCCTCACACAGAGGGCTGTTGTAAATGTAAACAATGAGTGTAAAAACACTAAAATAAGACTCCAGGCACCCAGGCCCGAAATCAGTTACCAAAAATACACCATCTGATGCAAAACAGAGACTTCCAGGGAAGAAACTGCAGAACATCAGATGGTAGATGCAGAACACAACGCCTAACCACCCGTAGGTGAAGACGTAAACATGGGGAAAGAACAGAATTCATTCTGTTATTCAGCTAAAACTCCCAAGAAATTTTAGTAATAATAATTACAGAAATTATGCCAAAAGCATGGGAGAATAGCAAGGGGGAACTTAAAGGACAGGGAGAGAGGAAAAACACTTGAAAAAACAGTGTAACTAAATAATCAGAATGACAACAAAATGGCTGCTGCCTTGAAAATAGGTAACTTAACATAATTTCATTAAAAAATTTTAAGTTACAGCCCTGATAATATTCTGTCACACATTCTTTTCCTCTCCTCCTTTTCTATCCTCCTTAGAATCACCATTTCACTAATATTTATGTGTCTGGCATCATTTAAACTGAGATTTAAAAGCACAAAGATCAGTCAGATGTTAACTGATGAAGGGCCAAACTTAGAATGATAAATGGCGCCAATTTCGGAACGTCCTTGACACTGCGCATGCGCAGTAGGGGCGAAGTGTGGAGGGCCTTTCAGGACATGTTTTCTTTAGTTTTAGATGCAAATTTTGGGGATTGGGGGGCAAAATTTGTGTTTGGCCCTATATTTTAAGAGTTAGCACCAGCTATGTCTGGGTCATTGGTACAGTATAAAAATTTATAAATTCATAGTAATTTGTATATTTTTATACTTACCAATGGCCCAGACATAGCTGGTGCTAACTCAAAAATATCCAGGGCCAAACACAAATTTTGCCCCCAATCCCCAAAATTTGCATAAAAAAACGAAACTTTCATGTCCAATGTGGCCCTCCATACATTTGACATCTGCGCATGCACAGTGTCCAGGAAGTACCGAAATTGCTGCCAAATATCATTCCTTCTACAGTGCCTGCTAAATGTTATAGTCAGCGGGGAGGTATGAGTGCCCATTCATGGGAGGGCTGTCCCCGTCTGGGCCATTGGTAAGTATAAATATATACAAATTACTATGAATTTATAATATTTTTACACAGTAACCAATGGCCCAGACATAGCTGAACGGTAAATAGGTTGGAGAGCCTATGACACAAAGGAAAATTCAGTTACTCAATCACTTCTAAAAGAATATCTACTACAGGAGAATAGGAGAGAACGGAATTACACGTCTTTCATATTTATTTAAATAAAAAAGACATAACACCAACAATGTAATTGAGCATTACTCAATATATAATTCTCCATTTTAATGCCAGCATAACCCATTATGCTAATTCCATGAAGGACAACCCAATATATAAAGATAGTCCAGAGAATGAGACTCTTTATACTCATTTTAAAAGTGTCCAAGGATTGTATATTAACGCTCGTTTGACACGTGACATATACAAATGCTTCACACCGAGCTACACTTAAAAATATTACATAAATGACATCATAATTGCTTCCACTGAGCTACACATTAAAACCATCCCAGTACCAACTTGGAACTACTGACACCGGAGGAGGTCTTTCCTTGCTTTTCACTATAAAGCCAGATGATATTAAGGGAAAACCACCCCCCCCCCCCTCCCCTTCCCCTTGTTCTGGGTCACATGACGAAGAGGGCAGCAGAACAGCGTCAATGCCGGAATGGAAAGCCTAAATAACTATAGCTGTAAACCTTTAGTGGACGAGATTCTGAGCAACAGATAAAGGACCTAAACATCTAAGGTCACCGGAGATGGACTCCATATTTCTAAGGTAAAACTTAGTGAATGTAGAAGGCTGTGTCCAGTACTCATCTTTCATGAGATCAGTAATAGCTGTACTGCTAGAATAGGCACAAAAAGTTGACAGTGCTCTGACTTCACACACTGAAATCTTATTAACAGAACACTGATCTGGAGATAGATTATCATAGGCAATACGTATTGACAATTGAATCCATCTAGCAATAGACTGAACAGAAATATCTTTTCTGTTAGGCATTAATCATAGAAAGAAGCATTTCCTTCCTTTCCTAATAAATTCTGATCAGCGTTTATATATGCGTATAACCCTGACTGGACACAGCAAAGGTCTACGGTTGTCCGTAGACGGCAGAGCCTTTATGATAATAGGCTCAGGCCGCACATTAGGAACTTGATTCTCAGCGAAAAATCTCACTTGTGTTGTTAAAGTGATGGTATTCCCAACACTACGGTAGTGAGATTCGTCAACTGATAGTGCATGGAGTTCACTAACTCTTCTAGCAGAAGCAAAGGCTAAGAGAAATGCTGTTTTATAGGTCAAGAATTTGAACTCTACAACGTCTAAAGGCTCGAACGGAGCTTCTTTGAGCCCAAGCTAAATTCCACTTCGGAATTATCCTGACAGCTCTAAGTCTATTAATAGAGAAATTTCTAACTAGTTTGGATAAAGAAGTATTAGATCCAATATCCAAATTACCATTATGTGCATAAGTGTTTGATAGCATAGACCTACAGCCCTTAATAGTGACAGGCTGCAGTTTGAGAATGTCAAACAAGTAGACCAGAAAATTTGCAATGTCTGGTATGGATGGATCATAAATGTCTATCGACTGATCCTTACACCAATGGAAGAAAACCCTCCACTTTGCTATGTAATTCAGTGAAGAGGAGGTCCTCCTTCAGTTAGAAATTGCATCCACTGCTCGTCCTGTAAAATGCTTGCTATGCAAGAAGGACCGCACAACGGAAATACGTGTAGGCTGAGGCCTTGAAGATTGTGATGCAGTGCGCGTGACTTACCCTGATAAAGAATGTCCTCCCGCGGAGGAAGCTTCCGGGGAACGTCCCATAACAGACACCTGAGAAGATTTATCCATGATTTCTGTGCCGACAGAGATGCTACTAACAAAATCTTGCAAGGAGATTGCTTGATCTTTAACAAGATCTGTTGAATTAATGGCATTGGAGGATACGCGTATCCTATTATTCTGTCCCAAGAAATTGAGAGAGCGTCTACTGCGTACACTCAAGGATCTGGGCATGGCAACACGTAAGTCTGCAACTGATTGTTGAGGTGTGTCGCGAATAAGTCTATCATAGGTTGATCCCACTGGTAGCTTGAGAGTCCATTCTGAAGGCAACAGGCGACCTTTCCGAGAGAGCGAGTCTGCTAGTACGTTCAGACAACCCGGAATATAACAGATTAATAGTTGAACTTGACATTCCAAGACAAAAAGGATTCATTCCGTTAGTTCGTATAACGGAATCGAATGTGTGCCTCCCTGGTCCCTTATGTATGCTATGACTGTCGAGTTGTCCGACAATATTTGAACATGAGCGTTCTCTATAATGTGAATCCATTGTTGTAGCGCTAGCCATACTGACATCATTTCCTTGATGATTATGTGCTTTACTAGAAACTCTGGGTTCCAAAGACCCTAGTATTTCGAAGCTGTCGGATTATGGGTCACACCCCAACCTGTTTGACTTGCATCCGTGAAAGCCAGATCCGGCAGTTGCAGTGGAACTCCCTGTGTTAACCATGGAATATCTGCCCAAATCTGAACTTTTTGTTTTACTTGGTCTGTTAAAACAACATTGGTCTCGAGCAAATGCGTTCGAGTTCTGAGTAAAGAATATCTGGAGAGGACATGTGCATAAGCGACCCATCGGAATGAGATCCACAGCCATTCCGCACAGCCCCATCAGTCTCATAAATTCCCTCGCTGTTAATGCGTCTGAATGTAGACAAAAGCGAGCATAACAACTGACTAATTTCGCTCTGGGTAACGGCAGACAAACCAGATTGTTGTGAGTCTCGAAGCTCATCCTCAAGTGAATGAATGCCTTGGACAGAGCTAGATCCGACTTTTTCTCATTTACGATGAAACCGAGACGTCGGAGTAGTAATAGCAGACTCTGAACATCGTTCTGAAGAGTATCTTTGTTACCATACCTCTGAAGAATGTTGTCCAAGTAAGCCGACGTTACCGCAGACAAATGAGCTTGGGAATAAGACATTACTGAGCTCATTATTCGAGTGAACGCCCAGGGAGCTAGATTCAGGCCGAAGCACATTGCTCGTAACTGATATACCGTCCTCTGAACGGCGAACCATAGGTTCTTTCTGAATGCCGGATGTACCATGACATGAAAGTACGCATCTTTTAGATCTATGCTTGCCGCATAGTCGTTTACTCGCTCTTACCGACCAAATGGTCTCCATATAGAACTTTGGAGCTACGATAAGCTTGTTTATCCAGCTCAAGTCTATTACTGGTCGGAACGAGCCGTCTGGCTTCGGTACGAGGAACAGGTGACTGTAGAAACCTAATGATTCCTGGTTGTCTACAACCTCTATTGCATCCTTTTCTAGGAGAGACCTTACCTCCGAGAGGAGAGACTCTCTTTTTGTAGGATTTGGCGGAAGCCTGAGTCCATTTCGGACTTTGTGTTAGCGGTGGTTTGGCTTGGAATGACAGCTTTAGGCCTTCTGAGACCACACTTCTCACCCACCAATCTTCCGTTATAGTTATCCAGTTTCTCTCGAATCTTGATAACCTTCCGCCAACTGGGACACAATAGAGGTCCTGACCATCACCTGTAAGGCCTGCGGGAGGAGAAACCACGTCCTCCCCGTGATGAGCTTCGACCCGCCGGCTTGGGGGCGTCAGACCGGTTGCCTTAGCCCTGGAAAGAACTGGCGGAGTTATACGTGGTAAACATTATCGTCCAGGAAAGAACTCGTAAAGAGGTACAAACATCCTCAAATTCCTTCCCATTGAGACGTAGCACCATAGCTCTCATCAGGTGATCTGCGTAAGACATAGTGTCTAAATTCGCTCTATTAGATGAAATTGCCGTCTCAATAGTATCCGAGCGAATTGAAAATGATGGAGGTAAGGCCATATCTAGGTCTAACCTCAGCCTGCTCATCTAAACACAGAGGAACTCTCTGTACACCTTCCCTACCATTTTAAATGGATGCGGTCCAATAAAAGGTATACGGATGGAAGATGATGATAAAAAGCTGCCTTTTTTCTTTCCGCTAGAAAGATTAAATATAGCGTTGTTAAGGAGAGCAAAGGTCTGTACTTGTTTTGACTGCACCGGAAAGGAAAGGACATCCACCCTTGACCGGATATAGTCAGCGTATAATGATGCTAGCAGCTTCTTATGAGCAGTCGCAGCAGTCTGATTCTCTGGAACAAAATCAGGAAAGTATTGATGGATAAAATCCATCGCTACCTTGTGTTGTTCCAAAAGGGAAGGGTCCGTACCCTCCATTTCCCTTTCACCATCCGATGGAATCAGAATATCCTCACAGTCTTCTGCATCTGAGCGCGCAGATTACTGAACCGACCCAGCGTCATCGGACAGCTTGTGTTCCGAGGCTGCAGTAGTTTGCTCTTGATGCTGCGATGAAATGCGCAATTTGTGACAGCAAGTCTGTTACTGAGGCCTGAGAAGCAGCGGTCTTTTGTTGCTTGGCTGCTGGCTTCTCCTGGGACCATGTGTCCGAGACGGCTCTTTTCTCCGGACGTCCCGACGAACGAGGCCTCGTTTTCTTGGCTACTAGATGGTGTGACTTTTCTGAGGAAGAGTGGTCCTTTCTCGGCGATTCCGGAAGGATATCTAATGTCACATAGCCAAGGTGCAGTCGTGTGTGCTCAATAGTTGCGGAGGAAGCCATTCTTATAGCCGTCCCCAGCTGTATATTTGACGGAGCGTCCCAGACCGGATGCGTGGACGCAAGCTCCGTTTGATGCAAGTTCCGTACTACAACATCTGGCCCCAGATGTTGTTGATAAAGAGATGGGATGGGGCTCTCTCACTCGCAGTCCTATCAGACATCGCCGAGCTGACCATCATACTTGCTTGCTTCCTCCTTTCTGTTGTCACTGGGTAAACCTGTTTAGATATTATAGTGCTCGCTCTACCCTTTTTCTTTCCCTCGACCGCAACAGACACAACCGGTGTCGCAGTGCCCACCGCTTCACCGGTCGAGCTAACTGGCAACAGGTCTTTGTAACCACTGGTGCGTGGTTTATTGCCCTGTCTTATATTTAGGAGCACTTTTGCCGCTAGCTCTGACTGACTATCAATATCAATATGCGACGACGGATGCACACTGTTAATATTTGGGCTCGCTATGGTAGTCCAAATTTTAATTAATGCAATATGAGGAAATTTCTTCAAACATTTTTTTCAGATCTGCCAGTCAGAATGCTTTCCTATTTATTATACTACATCTCCCCAAAGGTCAGATTCAACTTTATTCAAATCGAGTGCCTGGGTCCAGTCAAGAGTCATCTGACTGAACAGGCAGACAAAAAATGATAAACCATAAGTCTAGACTTCCGCCCTGCATAATGATGCCCAAATACATAACTTACCACATTCCAAAACATAAAACATAATGATGTCCAAATATATAACTTACCACATTCCAAAACTATCACTCCAGATTCAACATGCGATACCATTTCTGTCAACAGCAGACCACATATAGAACAGTCACTACAATCGGAAAAAGAAAAAAAAATCACTATTATTTATAACAGTAAAATAGACTTCCCTCGTTTGTGGGATTCATGGAAAATTTTTTTTTTAAAAAGGCTCCCTCAAATATTAAGAAAGAGGCCCTTCAAAGAATGTGATATTATATCAGCAACAAGGGATAAGTTAGGAAGTTCATAAGTCACACTTGTGACACTCTATGTATCTCTCAAGGTTCAAGGTACTCTTACCACCTCTGCATGTGAAACTGCCTCACAGGACATGACCCTGGCTCTTGACACTGTCATTAAAAACTAGGAAATAATTCATTTACTTATTACCTAATGTAACAGTTATATCTAGCCACCACTAATCACAAAAATGCCAATCTTTCACTTTTTGACTCCAAAACAAAGTTTGTGACCCTGCCTAATTGGAATGATCTTGACAAGCTCATTCCAATGAGGTGTCATAAGCTATGCCTTTGGGAGCACAAAATGGAAATTTTTAGCTGTGGCCGTATGCCCTCTTTTTTAACCAATGCAAACTTAAAAAATTAAAAATTAAAATGGTTTATGTCTGATATTTTACCCAAGTTAATAAAGTTAAAAAATTTATAGTAATTTATATATTTTTTATACTTACCAATGACCCAGACTTAGCTGGTGCTAACTCCACAAAAACCAGGGCCAAACACAAATTTTGCCCCCCAATCCCCAAAATTTGCATCCAAAACAAAAAGAAATCATGTCCTAAAGGACCTCCATAGTACGACTCTACTGCGCATGCGCAGTGACGCAGTCGTCCCGAAATTGGCGCCAAATATCATTCTTACTGGCAGTGCCTGGTCAGCGCTATGTACTCAGCGGGGAGGCAAGAGTTCCCAACTCAGGGAGGGCCATCCCCGTCTGGGTCATTGGTAAGTATAAAAAATATATAAATTACTATAAATTTTTTAACATTTTTATACTGTACCAATGACCCAGACTTAGCTGAATAGTAAACAGGCTGGAGGGCCTAGGACATAGAGGAAAATCCAATAAGCTCAATTATAAAATAAAGAGATAACCCCTTAAGGAGAAA
The DNA here is from genome assembly GCA_031216915.1 of Pictodentalium vernedei. Taxonomy (NCBI): domain Eukaryota; kingdom Metazoa; phylum Mollusca; class Scaphopoda; order Dentaliida; family Dentaliidae; genus Pictodentalium; species Pictodentalium vernedei. The sequence goes on from CM062289.1 coordinate 399,646,619, forward strand.
AGGAGTATTAGGCTTTACATGTATCTTTCTTATTTAATATTTAAATTAGAAAGATACACTACCCTTAATAATTGAGCACAATAACATTCATGTTCTCTATTAATATCCAGTATAACCTTTATACTAATTATTATTAAAACAAGCCAATAAATAAAGTTAGTCCAGAGAATTGAGACTCTTTATAATCATTTAAAAGTGTCCGAGTATTGTATATTAAAGCCCGTTTGACACTTGACATATACAAATGCTTCACACCGAGCTACACTTTAAAAATAAGACATGAATGAAATTAAACATTAATATTACACTTTAAAACCATCCCGGAAGCGACTCAGAAATACTGTCTTGGAGGAGGCATTCCCTTGCTTTTCACTATAAAGCAGGTGACCTAAGGGAACACCCGCCCCCCCCCTTCCCCTTGCCCTGGGTCAAATAGCCCAGAGCGAAGAGGGCAGCCGGACGGAGTCACTGCCGGAACAGAAAGCCTGCATAACTATAGTTGCAACTGTTTAGTGGACGACATTCTGAGCAACAGATAACGGACCTAAACAATGCAGGTCTCCAGAAATGGACTCAATATTTCTGAGATAAAAATTAGTAAATGTGGATGGCTGAGACCAATAAGCAGCCTTCATTAAATCTGTAATAGCAACACTATTAGCATAAGCCCAGGAAGTAGAAAGAGCTCTTACTTCATGAGCAGAAATCTTAAGCACAGACTGCTGAGAAGAAGATAAATCTTCATACGCAGTACGGATAGTTAACTGAATCCATCTAGCAATAGAATGGACTGAAATGTCCTTTCTATTAGGCATCAAAGACAGAAAGAAACGTTTCCGTCCCTTTCTGATGAACTGAGATCTCTGTTTATAGATACGTAGTGCTCTAACAGGACAGAGTAAAGGCCTACGCCCGTCTGAAGACGGAAGAGCCTTAATAACAATAGGTTCCGGATATTTATTAGGAGCCTGATTCTTAGCTAAAAAACCGACGTTAGTAGTGAAGGTGATAGTGTTCCCAACACTACGATAATGAGAATCATCCACCGATAGTGCATGAAGCTCACTGACTCTTCTGGCAGAAGAGAAAGCTAAGAGAAAAGCTGTCTTATAAGATAAGAATTTGAAATCTACTGTCCCAAGAGGTTCAAATGGCTTTTCCTTCAATTTAAGGAGAACCCAAGCTAAATTCCACTTAGGAATTAATCTAAGAGTTCTGGGTCTATTTATCGAAAAGTTTCTAACCAATTTCGATAAAGAGACATTAGATCCAATTTGTAAACTATCATGATGTGCATAGGTATCAGATAACATAGATCTATAACCCTTTATAGTAACCGGTTGCAGTTTGATTTCGTCAAACAAGTATACTAGAAAGTTAGCAATGTCTGGTATAGAGGGATCAAATATATCAACAGAATGATCCCTACACCAACGACGGAAAACCTTCCACTTAGCCGCATAGTTTAGCGAAGAGGAGGTCCTCCTACAGTTAGAAATCGCGTCCACTGCTCGTCCTGTAAAGTGCTTGCCATGCAAGAAGGACCGCACAACGGAAAAACGTGAAGGTTGAGACCTTGCGGGTTGTGATGCAGTTGGCGCGATTTCCCCTGCCAAAGAAGATCCTCTCGTGGAGGGAGCTTCCGCGGTAGGTCCCACAACAGACACCTGAGTAGATTTATCCACGGTCTCTGTGGCGACAGAGATGCTACCAACAGAATCTTGCATTGAGATTGTTTTATCTTTAGCAATACTTGTTGAATTAACGGCGCTGGAGGATACGCATATCCTATCATTCCGTCCCAAGGGATCGATAGAGCGTCTACAGCAAATGCTCTTGGATCCGGACACGGGGACACATACGTCTGCAACTGATTGTTGAGATGTGTCGCAAATAAGTCTATCATTGGCCGTTCCCATTGGTAGCAAATCTGATTGAATACTTGTTTGTTGAGAGTCCACTCCGACGGCAACAAGCGACCCTTTCGAGAAAGGGAGTCTGCTAGCACATTCAGACGACCCGGTATGTGACGGACCGAAAGAAGAACGTGATGTTCCAACGCAAACAGAAGGATTCTTTCCGTTAGATTGAACAACGGAACTGAATGAGTGCCTCCCTGATTCCGTATATACGCCACTACTGTCGTATTGTCGGATAGGATTTGGACATGAGCATCGTGAATAATGTCCATCCAGTGACGTAACGCAAGCCAAATTGACATCATTTCCTTGATGTTTATGTGCTTGCACAGGAATTGCGGATCCCAAAGACCCTGGCATCTCGAATCCGTTGGGATTAATGATGCACCCCAACCTGTTTGACTGGCATCCGTCATAATGGTAAAACTCGGATCCGGCAACTGCAGCGGAACTCCTTGAGTTAACCACTGAATGTTTGCCCAAGTCTGAATCTCTTGTTTCACTTGATCTGACAAGAGAACGTCTACATCGAGCGAATGAATTTTCACACTCCAATTCTGAGTCAAGAAAATTTGAAGAGGCCGTGTACGTAGCCGTCCCATCGGAATGAGATCCGCAGCGGCTCCGCACAGACCTATCAGTCTCATAAATTCTCTCGCTGTGACTTTGTCTGTATTTAGACAATAGCGAGCGTAACAACTGACTAATTTCGCTCTGGTTAACGGCAGACGAACGAGATTGTTATGCGTCTCGAAGCTCATTCCCAGATGAGTGAATGACTTGGACGGCACCAGATCCGACTTCTCCTCGTTTACTATGAAACCGAGACGTCGGAGCAATAGAAGAAGATTCTGAACATCGTTCTGAAGCGTTAACTCGTTGCCGTACCTCTGAAGAATGTCGTCCAGGTAGGCCGACGTTACCGCAGACGAATGAGCTCGGAAGTAAATCATTACCGAGTTCATTACTCGAGTGAAAGCCCAGGGTGCTAGATTCAATCCGAAGCACATGGCCCGGAACTGATACACCACTCCTAGGACTGCGAAGCGTAGATACTTTAGGAATGTCGGATGTACCATGACGTGAAAGTACGCATCTTTGAGATCTATGCTCGTTGCATAATCGTTCACCCGAATACTCGCTCTGACCGATCGAATCGTCTCCATATAAAACTTCGGAGCGATGATCAGCTTGTTTATCCAGCTCAAATCTATGACTGGACGGAACGAGCCGTCTGGTTTCGGAACCAGAAACAGATGGCTGTAGAATCCCAGCGATTCCTGGTTTTCTACGACCTCTACCGCGTTCTTCATTAAAAGAGACTGCACCTCTGATAGCAGAGCGTCTCTTTTCTGAGGGTTTGACGGAAGATGAGTCCACTTTGGACTTCGAGTTAATGGAGGCTTTCGTTTGAAGGATATCTTTAGACCTTCCGAAGTCACTCCTCTCACCCAAGGGTCGTCCGTAATCGACGCCCACTCTTGAGAAAAACTCGACAACCTTCCGCCAACCGGAACGCGATAGAGGTTTGAGCCATCACCTCCTGGATCTGCGAGGCCTGCGGTAGGAGAAACCACGTCTTCCACGACCCGCACCTCGCCTCGTCGACCTCGGGGCGTCCGACCGATTGTCCCGGCCTGAAGGACGTCCCGAACGAGAGTCGCTATCCTGACGGTCTCTCGAATAAGAGCTAGAGGACGCACCGGAACCTCTATAGGAACCTCTCTTGGGCGGATAAGACCCAGAAGTGCCCGCCTTATTCGTGTCTGCTGAATCCGACCTTTTAGGAGCGGATCTAAACAACAGAGAATCACTAGCTTTCTTTTTAATATTATCATAAATAGCGGAAAGCTTGCCGTCAAAGAGAAGATCTCCTGAGACCGAAGCGACTCTAAGAGAGTTCTTCACCTTAGAATCCACTAGTGTGGATGTAGACAGGGCTGCGTCACGTCTAACCAACTCCAGATTAGCCACTGAAAGGGCGGAGTTACACGTGGAATAAGCTACTGCCCTTGAAAGAAGTCTTAAGGAGGATTGTATATCCTGAAACTCTTCCCCTTGAAGACGCAGTGATAACGCCTTCGTAAGGTGATCTGCGTAAGATAAGGCATCTAAATTGGCTCTGTTAGACGCAATAGCTGTTTCCAACACTGCGGTTGGAATAGAAGCTGACGACGGTAATGATAGCTCTAAGTCTTCCGCCTCGTCGTCCATACGCAGAGGAACTCTCGGTATACCCTGACCTGCCGTGTCGAATTTATTCCTTGCATTAATGAAAGGCAGGTTGAGAGTATTTGCGGACAAGAAGCCTGCTTTCCCTGTCCTGGAAGCAAGTTTAAAAATAGCGTCGTTCAATAATTCAAATGTTCTTGCAACATTATTGGACTGCAACGGAAACTCGGGAGCGATGTCCCTGAACCGCTCGAAAAAATCAGAGTCCAATGACGCTATAATTCTCCTGTCCGGAAGCGCAGCAGTCTGGCCCGACGGAACAACTTGAGGAAGAAAGTGCCGGATGAAGTCTACGGCAGCTTTGTGTTGTTCCGAAAGGGATAGCTCCAATTCATCCGTATCCCTTTCACCATCCGGTCGGACCTCCCGATGTTCCCGGTCGTCCGCCCCCGATGCTTCGGCGGAGCGTACCGACCCAGCGCCGTCGGATAATTCTCGATCCGACACCGTTTCTGTCGGCTGCTGGGATGCTGCGATAAGCTGTGCTATCTGCACTAGAATGTCCGACGTCGAGACCTGCGGAGGAGCGGTCTTTCGCTGCTTTGCCGAGGGCAGCTCCGCATCGGATGGCTCCCGCATACTTTTCCTATGCGAACGTCCGGAGTCCATCGGTCTCGAGTCCCTGGCTGCCGGATGGTGTGACCTGGTCGCCGAATAATCCTTCCTCGGCGAAGCTGGCAAGATATCGGAGGTCACGCAGCCAAGGTGCGGTCGTGTGCGCCGGCGAGAAGAGGAAGCCTTAACAGTCTCTGCGGACTGCTTATACAACGGAGCGTCCCGAGCGACGGACGTATGCTCCGCTAAAGACACATTTTGTACCACAACATCTGGTCCCAGATGTTGTTGTACGAGAGAGGGGCCTCTCTCGCTCGCGGCCCGGCTGGACCTGGACGAGCTAGGAACCGGACTAAAAGGCTTCCTCCGTTCTCGTTCACTATCCGCCGTCACTGGGTGTGCATCTATTATTTTTATAGTGCTCGCATCACCCAAAATTTCCTCTTGGACCGCATCGGACGAACCCGGCTGCCGAACCATTCGGTGAATGGACGCTACACCGGGCGAGCTAGCGGACGACATTTGTCTAATCTCCATGAGCACTTTTGCCGCTAGCTCTGTATTTAATTGTGACGACGGACGCACACTTGAAGAGGATAACATGGAAACATCACCCTGTTCTGGTTCCTCTGAAATAGAAACTGAGAGAGTAGAGTGACCTTGTGGAGAAAGAGCCGGCATCGCTCTTTCTCCAGAAACAACATATCGTGACACACGTTTCCAATGTTTCTCATCCCAATGTTCACATACAGGACAGGGATTAATGCGAGAACACTGACTACAATTTATGCAATAATCATGAAAGTCAGAGGAAGATTTCTTCCTATTACAATTTGAACAAGTTCCTTTCATTGTGAAGGAACAACAATAAGTCCTAGTTACTCGCAAAAACCCCTGACACAAAGATACATAATAACATGATCCATTAATAAATGAAAAAACAATTGCAAAACAAAATAATTTTGAAAAAATATTTTTTCAGAGAAGCCCAAGTTGCTGAAAAGTAACGTTGAGCCCCGATGGATCCGATGGCAAAGTGTGGTCAAAAATTTTAAAATTATATAAAATAATTAATGAGACACTTTCGGATAATATAAATGTATCTTATAATGAGATAAACTACCTCAAAGACAAACAGCCCCCCTCAAAAAAGGCTGTTGCCAATGAAAACAAACAGTGTAAACACAGAAGAAAACATGACTCCAGGCACTGAAAAAACTGGCCCGGAATCAGTCCTCAATTACACTCTATCTGATGCAAAACAGAGACTCCCAGGGGAGAATCTGCAGAACATCAGATGGAAGATGCAGAACACAAACGTTATACACCCATGGGTGAAAACGTAACTATGGGGAAAATAACAGAAAACATTCTGTAACCAAGCAACTCTCCCAGGGAAATTTTAGAAATGAAACTTCTCAAAAATATGCCAAAAGCATGGGAGAATTGCAAGGGGGGACTTTAGAAGGTTAGGGGAGAGGAAACACTGAATAAGCAGTGCAACAATTAGCAAGAATGACAACAAGAGGCGTTTGCCTCGAAAATAGGCAACTTAACATAATTTTAACAAAAAATTTTAAGTACAGCCCTGATTATTTTTTGCCACTTCTTTTTTCCTCTCCTCCTTCTATCCTCCTTAGAATCACATTTTCTCCAAGAATTACGTGTCTGGCATCCTTTAAACTGAGATTTACAAGCACAAAGATCAGTGAGATGTTGACTGATGAAGGGCCAAACAGAGAATGATATTTGGCGCCAATTTCGGGACGACTGCGTCACTGCGCATGCGCAGTAGAGTCGTACTATGGAGGTCCTTTAGGACATGATTTCTTTTTGTTTTGGATGCAAATTTTGGGGATTGGGGGGCAAAATTTGTGTTTGGCCCTGGTTTTTGTGGAGTTAGCACCAGCTAAGTCTGGGTCATTGGTACAGTATAAAAATATTGATCAATGAGTACAACAAGGCTTTGCAATGCTTTAGGGATGAAATACACCACCACCCATGTTATTCTGTAGATTGAGGCCTAAAACATAAAACAAACCAAGAACAGGAACTTTCGATAGCAAAGAAATAATTACAGAAATAACTAGAAGTACTGTGAGCAAACTCACAAAGTGATACACCCCGCGCCTGAAATGTATAAGTTAGATTATCTCCCCTTGAAAATGTCAGAACGGAATTATATTGCTTCTTGCACATCTTCATATATCGTTCTTCGATTGTGTAAAGTTTCATGAAAATTCTTCAAACAGTTTAGGGGTTGTGCTTACAAGGATGGATAGACGGTAGATGGTATAAGTTGAATTATCTCCCCTTGGAAATGTCAGAACGGAATTATATTGCTTCATGCACATCTTCATATGGAGTTCTTCATTGTGTAAAGTTTCATGAAAATTCTTCAAACGGTTTAGGAGGAGTTGCACTACAAGGATGGACAGACGGACAGATAGACGGACAGGTTGATTCCTATATACCCCCCCAAACTTTGTTTTCAGGGGTATAAAAATTAATATAAAAAACTGTCCACCCACATGCAATTTTACAAAAAAATGGCCCGAGAAACAGAAGATCTACTTTGTAGGGCCTTATTCATGAAAATATACTGTCATTGTCATCAAATGTCAGATAAAAGGTTAATATACCAATATGAAATAATTTGTTACTTTTGTATTCTACTGTATTTACTCTATATATTGGGACACTCTATAATTTGGGACACACATTTTTTCCAGAAAAATATTTTTTTTTTATACTCCAATGTTTGGGACACTCGGGAGACTTGTTTCCAGTTGGCCCAGTCACCGGAAAACGATGCAAAATGCTCAATATTGAAGCTAAGTTTGTGTTTAATTTTCCTTTTTAAACAATAAAAAATTGATAATACATACTGATTTGTGTTGTTTTTATTTAAATCTGTTCCTAAGTTTTAATATTTACAGTCCGGACAGACATGAGGAAGACTATTTAATATTACACTGTGACAGTCTTCAACCCTTTACTGAAAACTAGTGGCAGATGACACTCATAAAAAGAATTCTTGTGTAACTAAAAATTTTAATTTTTTGCTTCTAAAACATAGTTTATGACCCCTCGTTAGAACGAATGCAATGTGCACGTTCCAATGAGGGGCATAAGCTATGTTTTGGAAGCGAAAAATGAAAATCTAAAAAAAAATTGGATGGAAATTTTCGTATATAGTGATGGAAAATGAATCACACACAACTTGATTCAGCATCAAAAGAAGACCAGGTTGTGTTTTTTCCCCATTTTCTAAGATGTGGGACATCTGTGAAAATATTTATTTTTAGCTGTCCCAATACATAGAGTAAATACGGTATATTTTTCAAATTTCGTCAACAAATGTTATTTTCTCATTCATTTTTTACAGGATCTTGTGTTTGCAAAACCTTCTTGCACTCAAGGGATGAAATACACAACCACCCACGCTATTCTGTAGATTATATTTATGAGACCTACAACATAAAATGAAAGTGTCAATGACACTGTAGCTTAACTTGTCTGTGTGTTGTGTTTGATGTGAAAAGGATAATGTTCAATGTTTATGAAAGGATTATGAAATAAAATTGTGATAATTGTGAATATGTTAATTTCTGTTCCCTGTATGCTATGTTTTTAATAAAAATAATACGAGGTGTACACTGTACTAAAGAGCTGAGGGGTGGTTAATATGACCTCACTGTCAATGTATGTGGCCCTCACAGTTAACGTATGTCAAGAAAAGTTACCATGTTACAGTGAAATTATTCCAAAACCAGTCATCCAATCAAGTTACATTGAAATCCCTTCATAAATATGGCCTGTAGACTGTGCTAAAGGTTTTCGGGTTTCAGGCCTGTGCCATGATGGTAGACTGATTGCAACTAAAAGGGGACGTCCTTATCTCGACATTATACTGAGTCATTCTACTAAGTTACAATGAAATCCCTTCACAAATACGACCTGTAGTCTGTACTACAGTTTTTTGGGTTTTGGGCTCGGGAAGCCACCATGGATGAATGATCACGACCAAAAGGGGGCGTTGTCATCTGGGCATAATCTGGAGTGATCCTACAAAGTTACAATGAAATCCCTTCAGAGGCAATGATTTTATTGACCTATGTCTAAATCTGTACCTGCCTCAACTTGTTTACCCTTTACCTAACATGAAAAGCAGACAACACTTGCAAAAAAAATTCTTGAATAACTATTTTTTTTCATTTTTTGTCTCAAAAACATAGGTTATGACCCCTCATTGGAACGAGCTCGACGAGCTCGTTCCAATGAGGGGTCATAACCTATGTTTTTGAGACAAAAAATGAAAAAATAATTAAAATTAATAGGCGATTTTTGAGAATAGCGCTGGCCGGTTTTGGCCGTTACGTTGGGTAAAGGGTTAATACTATAACCATACCTCAATATTGGAGTTTTCACTCCCCAATGACATTCATGGTCTTCTGTGCATCTCTTTACATTTGAAGCACTCAACTTTGCGAACTGTTAATAAAAATTTAAAAAAATGTCATTATACCTTCACTCAAGTTATCATAAAATGCACCTAATAGCAGGCCAGGAAATAACTCGTGAATGACAGTTTAGGTTATGTGTGGGTTACATCAATTGTAAAATACACAAACAAACTATCGGTATTGGCAGCTTCCGACAGGTTACAACAAAGAAATACAACAGAAGTTTATTAAATTACCAGCTTAAAAGAATTTCTGCCAAAATAAATAGCAGCAGCCCCAGCGAGAACGCACGTCAGTTGTCGATATTTATATAGGCGGGAAATCCATAAAAACGTTAAAAAAGCATGACTGGCATTAGTAAAAGCAGAGAAGCACCACAACATCCCGTTCCTATGGGTTACAATCATGCTATATGGTGTAACCTACCAACGTGTTATGATACAGGCCCTTTATTTCCAGGTCTGTAATAGCCTTTCAGAAGTGCAAAATAGATAATAAGAAGAGCCACCCCCCCCCCCCAAGTAGCCTTAATCACTCACCTGAAAAAGTTGTTTAAAGAAGGATTTAAGGTCAGATTCAGCATCAATGGCTATAGTTAACACTAGAGAGTAATGTAAAGAATTGAGTCATCTCTGTTGTCCATGTCAGATGATTTAACAGGTAGAGTGCTCGAAGTCCATATTTGGGCTTTACTCAAGATGTCTAGGTAACGTAACTTAAAGCCTTCATATTCATCTTTGAAGTGAAATTACATAGTCTGTATGGATTTGCCTTGTTATTATTTATGGGAGACTGCCTACAAGCAGTCTCCCATAAATTGTAACAAGACAAAGACATGTGAACAAATGGGGAGGCGTGGTGGCATCGCGGTAACCGGTTCTCGTCAGATCACCAAAGTTAAGCAACGTCATGCACGGTTAGTAGTTGGATTGGTGACCATTTCAACGACTGATTCACGCTCCCCCATTGTGTCCTTGGGCAAGGCACTTCACCCAGATTGCCTACATGGGGGCACGATGACGCCATGTACTAAGGCGTACTGCACGTCGATGGTGTGCATGTCTTCAACTAATCTAACCCTGCCTGTGCCGCGGTGCAGAGTTCAGAGTTACAATGTTGGAGAGCTGACAGCTGCTCATCGTTGCTCGGTGGTTCTCTCTGGGTACTCCGGCTTCCTTCACCCGTAAAACTGTCACCGACATATGACCCTGGCTGTTAATGTGTCATTAAACTCTGATAAAAAAAAAAAAATGTGAACAAATTATGGTGATCAAAAATAATTTAGCCCTCCAACAGTTAAATACCCAGATTTTCAGTAATGCTAAAAGGGGCCATTTTTCCAGAACATTGAATTCTAAATCTCTGTTTTCCAGTAGCAGTATTTTCCAGTTTTTAAGGTAGGCAGCAAGCCTGGAAACAAGCAGACTATAATCTGCAGAATGAGGTTCCCAAAGGGTGAATTTGATGATGCTACCCTGCAGAGCAGAGTAGCATCACTAAATTTATGCTCTGTCAAACTCAATCTGAATCAAAGTCTCAGGCAAAAACAGAAAGAGGTACCCAGAGGATAAATTGGGGAGTAATTCTAGCCCACTGTAAGGGATAGCATCAGCAAATTTACCCTCTGGGGACCTCATTCTAGAAACGACAGATTGTTGATTTCCAGACTTGGTAAGCAGTGAACCCTGAGTTCAATCTCTGACTGTGTCAATATCGTATTTTTAACTGTGGGGTGGGACTGGGGTGAGGTTGGCAAGGGGGATCAAGTGGGGGATTTTTTTCCTTTAAAATGAGTCTTTAAGGATTTTTAGTGATTTTATGCCAGAAAAAATGTACACATAATTGACCTGGGGCGGGGGGTGGGGGGTGTGGGGGGGGGGAGGGTGAACATGAAAGCAGCTCCCGAAAAAGTCTTTACAAAAATTATTGTCGAAATCTTTTCCCATGATGGATATTTCCTAACCAAAAGTCAAACCATAAATTGTGGTAAATTACAGCCCAACATGTTAGCACTAGCGTACTTAAAATACAACCAGCAACTACCTTTGAGCAATTACAATTATCACTTATACTGGTACAGTAGAATCCTCTTAATTGAATATCCATTTTGCCAGTGAAAATTATTCAATTAACAGGAGTATACAATTAACAGGGATTTGGTCAGTTTCCTGTGTTCTGTAGGTAAACTGAGCATTTATTCTATTATATCTTGTTTGACAGAGCTCATAAAGCTCTGTCAAATAAGATATAATAGAATAAATGCCTGTATTGGATGTAGTGAGGTCAAAAAGGTTGATAAATAAGGGGAATTTGGTGCATGTCACAGTAATTTTTTCGACAATTAACAAAATTTATATACAATTAACAGGAGTTTACTCTACAACTCATATGCAATTAACAGATCAAATTTGTACTGAAGGTATGGTAAATGGTTTTGTGTTTGAAAATTATATTCAATTAACAGGGATATACAATTAAGAGATATCCAATTAAGTGGGATCCACTGTACCAGTATTTCAAAATTTGAAATAACAGATACAATTTTAAAATTCCTCAGTGATCCTCAGTAAACAGGATTACAGGAAAAGATTGTCAGTGTATCAAATCTAATTCCACTGCTCAAACTAAAGGAGTTCCTTTTTCTCCTATCGGAAAATTGTCAGGGCAAACAGTAACATTTATTTGCGAATAGGTGTCTAAGAAGGGTTTAAGTTTGGACAAGCAAACTGTTTATCATGTGAGATCAAATCGTTGAGTTCTATGTTCGAATTTCTTTCTGATTTAATACCCTTAATAATTTAATCTTATGACTTCGACCCATTCCTTCTTACACATGCTACAAGAACAGTTAAGTACCACTACTGCTGTAATATTTCTGGTACCGTAATAGCACTAACATTGAAACCAGTGATACTTCACAATCACTGCTTGGAGCAAGGCTACATTCACATAAAAGTTTGGTTAACTGGTAGAGTGCTAAATTATTTTCAGCCATCAAAATTTATTCACGGTCTTTGCAATGTTGCAATTTATGGGAGAGTGCCAAAAGGCACTCTCCCATAAATTGCAACAAGGCAAATCCATACAATTGAAATAATTTCACTTCTAAGGTAATATGATGTAGACCCACAGAGTATGAAGCCTTTGAGTTGTTGTACCTGCACTTCAGAATAAAGCCCAAATAAGGGCTTCCAGCACTCTTCCAGTTAACAAGCGGTTAAAACTGTGGCCTTTACAACAATTGCACAAGACATTGTTGTCAATAAGGAGAGATGGGTGGAAGGCAATTCCATGTCTTTGAAAAAGTTGTGGAAAACAAATCAGGATTGCAGTTGACAAGGAGAGCTGTACTTGCAAGGAACTAATTACTTTACACTAACATTTCAACATACCATATGTTGGGTCTCTTCGGTCAGTTCTGTTTTTTCACTGACATTTCTCTTTTCTTCACCAATCGCATAAAATAACTGGAAATTGAGATAAAACGTACTGCAGCTTAAATTAATCTTGATTCTTCATAATAAAGGTATAAGAAGATTGAATAGTCAACAGATTTGAAAGTCTAAACCTGTATTTTAGGCCCCACAAAGTTGAGCTTCTGTTTCTCAGGCCATTTTTTGTAAAATTGCGTGTGGGCGGGCAAGGGGGTATTTTATTTTTATTTTTGTAATTAACCCTTTGAGACTTTAATTATCCTGACATTCAGTTTCTTCAACGTTTTTCAAAATGCGTTGTCAAATGTTGAAAAGTACAAATAATAAGATATTTTTCACTTTGGTGATTATCTGGTTGAGGGCTGGATTATTTTTGGTGGTCTGAATTTGTTATTCAAAACTTGTTTTATTACCAATTATTGGAGAGTACCCAAAGGCACTCTCTAATAATTTATAATAAAACAAATTTATATAAACAAAATATTATTTGTGTTTGACTGAATATATATTTATTTTTTGGTGTTTAAGGTCACATATTTCTGCTCGATGGCTAATCATGACCACGACAGTTTTACGGGTGGGGGAAGCCGTAGTACCCCGGAGAGAACCACCGAGCAACGGCGAGCAACTGTCAGCTCCCCAACATACTAACTCCACACAAGGAGGGTTAGCATTGGTTGAAGACAGGTGCACCATCGACGTGCAGTACGCCTCAGTGCACAGCATCACCGTGCCCCCACATGGGCAATGGGGGTGAAGTGTCTTGCCCAAGGACAAAACACGGTTGCCGCAGGTGGGATTCGAACCGAGGACCTCTCGACTTGCAGCCTGCACCTCTACTTACTGAGCCCCCCCCCCCCCCCCCCATGACTGAATAAAAAATATAAGCAAGGAAAGTGTTGGCTTTGCTCTTGTCTCCTCATTTTTTGAAAGCCCTGATAGTGGCTTCTAGCACTCAACTAGTTAAGAAGTCCTGACAGCAGGATTATATTAGTATTTTAAGCTGTGATAACATTTGGCTCAATGGTTATCACTGAGCACTATTTGGGAGAAAATAGGAATTTGAGGTTAAAACTTTAAAAAATCGAAAAATAATAACAAAACAAATGACCACAAAGTATCAACCCGCTGTTTGATTTCATACGTAATGACACATACAAAAATATCAAAGGGTTAAAAAAAAGAGAGCATACGGTGGCCAAAAGGACTGTGCAACAAAAACAGGTGCCAAAACATAGTTTTCAGCTAAATTTTGTTGCATTCTAAGAACCTTGGCAATTGTTTCTAAGTGCTGATATCCATGGAACAAAAATGGAGGCTGAATGAATTGCATTCCAGTTTCAATCTGAATGAGACTAGCTTTAGTTTCTCCACACAGTTACAAATACCGACTGAAGTCATCTAACAAACCAAAACAGTTTCATTTTCAGATGCAGAGCACAACTGACAATTTTAGGTAACACGTGTGACAGTGGATTTCTTGTTTTTATAATAAATTGTCTTTTGAAATCATTCTCATTACCAGAAAAACTTTTATTTTTCTTTAACCCTTTGAGACTTTAATTAGTTTCTTCAACGTTTTTCAAAATGCAACGTCAAACGTCGGAAAGTACAAATAAGATATTTTTCACATTAGTGATTATCTAGTTGAGGACTAGATTATTTTTGGTGGTCTGAATTAGTTATTCAATACGTGCTTTATTACAAATTATTGGAGAGTGCCTACAGGCACTCTCCAATAATTTGTAATAAAACAAATTAATATAAACAAAATATTATTTGTGTTTGACTGAATATGAAATATAAGCAAGGAAAGTGTTGGCTTTTGCTCTGGTATCCTCATTTTTGGCTTCCAGCACTCAACCAGTTACGCAGTCTTGACAGCAGGATTATATTAGTATTTTAAGCGGCGATAACATTTGGCTCAACGCTTGTCTCTGAGCACTATTTGGGAGAAAATAGGAATTGGGGTTAAAATTTAAAAAAATTGAAAAATAATAACAAAACAAATGACCACAAGTATTAATGCGCTGTTTGATTTCTTACGTCATAAGATCCACGAAAGTATCAAAGGGTTAACTGGTCAAGTGCTGGGAGCCCATATTTGGGCTTTCTCAAAAATGCAGGTAGCACAACTCAAAGGCTTCATATTCAGTGGATATGCTTCATATTATCTTTGAAGTGAACTCATTTAGTCAGTATAGATTTACCTTGTTATAATTTATGGGAGTGTACCTCTTGGTACTCTCCCCAAAATTATAACTAGGCAAAGACATAACAAATTTAGGTGCGAAAAATAATTTAGCACTCTAACAGTTAAAAAACAGGAAATTTGTGACGGAGCTTTCACTTAACAGGTTATTAATTCCATAATTCATGATATGAAAATTTTACTCAACTACTGCTGAAGCAATCATTGATGTCAAGGACTACAATGTAATGCTGAAGGTATTGAAGGGTTATAAAAAAATTAGTTAAGTATTCAAATGAATTCTTTAATACAGTCTGTCTGAAATGTAACACGCGTGACATGAAATGGGCCCATTCCTTTTATTACCCTAGGTTGACATTTGGGCTCTCATAAGGTCCATATACAAACCCATGGACTTAATTTGAACAGACATGAATATGACTCCCACTATGATGCTGCTTACCAAATATGAAAAGATTCTGACCAGTCGATGTTGAAGAAGATTTTTAAAGAATATTCCTCATGCTCCATTGGGGAGCCCAATTATGTACTCATAGAACTGATTTGAACAAACTTAAATATGACCTCTCTGTGGATGCTGTACACCATATATTATATGAGACGATTCTGACTCGTGGATTTAAAGAACAAGATTTTTAAAGAATTTTAATGTTGCACTTAGCTAAAATTCGGTCTCACTTTAGGAACTCAAATACAAACACGGTCATAATTTGAACAAACCTGAATCTGACTATTTATTTATTTATTGGTGTTTTAAGGTCACATATTTATGCGCAATGGCTAATCATGACCGTGACAGTTTTACGTGTGGAGGAAGCCAGAGTACCCGGAGAGAACCACCGAGCAACGACGAGCAGCTGTCAGCTCCCCAACATCGTAGTTCTGCACTGCAGCACAGGCAGGGTTAGACTGGTTGAAGACATGCATACCATCGACATGCAGTATGCCATAGTACACGGCGTCATCATGCCCCCATGTGGACAATCAGGGCTAAGTGCCTTGCCCAAGCACACAATGCGGGAGTCCGAATCGATCGCTCAGACAGTCACCCATCCAAGGATTAACTGGGCTCGAGTAATCTTGAGTACCTCGGTTCGAATCCCACCTGCGACAACCGTGTTGTGTCCTTGGGCAAGACACTTCATCTCCATTGCCCGCGTGGGGGCACGATGATGCCGTGTACTAAGGCATACTGCATGTCGATGGTACGCATGTCTTCAACCAATCTAACCCTACCTGTGCTGCAGTGCGGAGTTACGATGTTGGGGAGCTGGCAGCTGCTCGGTGGTTCTCTCCGGGTACTCCGGCTTCCTCCACCAGTGAAACTGTCACGGTCATGATTAGCCATTGTGCATAAATATGTGACCTTAACTGGTAGAGTGCTGGAAGCCCTATTTTGGGCTTTACTAAAAGTGACAGGCAATAACTGTCTGTGGCTACATTCTGCCTGAGGAAGCCTTTATTGTCCTTGATATGAATCCAATTTTTTATACAATACCTTGCTCTCTGACATTTAATTGGGTAGTGCCTATAAGGCACTATCCAATTAAATGTAATAGAGCAGTATATGATGAGCTTTGATTTGTTGTCAGAAACAACTCAGCACTTTACCAGTTAAACATCAATAAATAAATAAATCTTGAGTACACAAGGAAGCTGCATATCAAATTTGTGACTAGAGGTTTATCAGAAGATTTCTGAAGAATTTCAAGTTTTTGGGGCACTGCCCTCAGCCCACTGGTATTAGCTACTTCAACTGAACAAACCTGGAATATTATCTCACAAAGATACTTTAGGCCAAGTTTGGTCAAGTGGTTCCTGAGGAGAAGGCTGATATGAAAAGTTGACGAATACATGTACTAGATAATTGAGGTCAAGTGATGGCAATAGATCACCCTGACTTTCTATGCGGTGAGCTAAAAATGAGGATCAACGTTCAATATACATGTACTTACTTGTGGTGCAATGATTGTCTGTCTCTGTGACCATAAATAAGTATCAATTTTTTCCATCATTTCATGAATCAGAAACCTAAAAATTTGAAAGAAAATCAGAGTATAAATGCCTGCAACAATGAAGATGGAATCAAGCAGTTGATAGCAAATTGTTCACCTATCATTTTTATCAGATCCTATTTGGCAAATAAATATGTTTAACCCTCTGGACACCGATATAAACATACAAAAATTTCAACCTACAAATTTTTCCAACAATGCAACTTAGAATTTAATGAATTTGATCAGGTTTGACAGAGCTCATTAAGACTGAATTGGTTAAATTTCCAGTTGCATTATAGAAATGAAAGTGTCAATGACACTGTAGCTCAACTTGACAAACTTGAATCTGGTAAGTTATGAATGAAATGGCAAAATTGAAGATCATTGGTACCAATGTTATTTGATGAAATTTCAACACAACAGCATTGCACAACATCAGAGTAATCTATGCATTTTTAAATGTAAACTGTAAGACTGGCTAAAGGAAGAATGTTGAAACACAAATGCAGTAAGTACCCTGAAGGGTGTGCCAAAGGGAAATATTGAAGTCTGACTAAGTTCAAAGGTCATTGCCAGCGGCAACATTTTTTGACAGAAATGGAAGAAAATCGATAACTCCCATACAGATATCAGATTCCGCTTATGACACACTTATATCAGTGGATCTAGATTTCATGAAATCAAAAACGAATCAAGTAAAAAATACAAATAACAAAACAAATAATACCCTCAGTTTTTTTAAAGTTCTGATAGTGGCTTCTGGCACTCAACCAGTTAAATAGAATCCCGCAGGACATCACAGAATTAAACGGTTGAATGGGATAGCATGCATAGACAGCTTGTTAATTTGTTAAGCATGGGCACATCCCTGAAAATTAATCCAGAATTCTATATCAGTTGAAAATAAAATAGGCTTTAACCCTTTACCCAACACAGACGATATCAAAATTTATTATTTTAAATATTATTTCTTTTAATTTTTCAAAAAAATTTCGACAAAACCATATCATGTGACACCTCGTTGGAACGAGCTCGATGAGCTCGTTCCAACGAAGGGTCACATGATATGGTTTTGTTGAAATTTTTCCTAAAATAATATTTTTTCAGCTGCTGAATTTGCATATTACGCGGGCGGATGAGGGCGATTCGTTAGGTAAAGGGCTAAGTGTATACTTACTTCTGTTGCTTCTCAGCCATAGCGCTAATAATACATCCCTCATAGAAGAGATCCGACAATACAACATCTCCAGTATCACAACACTCTAACAATGATAATGCACTTTGCAGGCCTATATTTCTCACCATTAGTTTTCCAACATTTTCCCAAGTAAAAGTGCTGTTAAAAACATAAGGATTTTGTTCATCAGTTCCAGTGGTGTTTGACTTAGCTGTAACTGGAGATGTTTCCATTAGTGTCAGAAAGTACCCGCCATTCCTTCAAAGATTTGGGTGAATAGCCTACAACAAAATGCACATATTCAGTTGTTTTTTTTTTTATTAGGGTTTAACGACACATTAACAGCCAGGGTCATATCATGTCGGTGACAGTTTTACGGGTGGAGGAAGCCAGAGTACCCAGAGAGAACCACCGAGCAACGACGAGCAGCTGCCAGCTCCCCAACATCGTAACTCTGAACTCTGCACCGCGGCACAAGCAGTGTTAGATTGGTTGAAGACATGCGCACCATCGACGTGCAGTACGCCTTAGTACACAGCGTCATCGTGCCCCCATGTAGGCAATCAGGGTTAAGTCCCTTGCCCAAGGACACAATGCGGGAGCACGAATTAGTCGCAGAAATGGTCACCCATCCAACTACTAACCACGCTCGACGTTGCTTAACTTCGGTGATCTGACGAGAACCGGTTACCGCGACACCACCGCGCCCCTGCACATATTCAGTACTGTTGTGACAGAATGAGGGCTAACATGCTTACACAACTATTTGTCAAACAAACCTGTGAGGATCACAGTCAACTGCATTTGCATAAAAACTGAACAATGTGAATCTGATTAGATTTCTACAAACTCTCATGATCAAATCAGGTGTGGAAATAAAGAGCTTACATTGTAACCTGTTAGGCCTAAAAAAATTAAAACTCTGCTTCTCAGGCCCTCCCGCATGGTCCTTTTTTATAACCAATGCAAACATAAAAAAATAAATAATATATGGTTTATATCTAATATTTTACTCAAGTTAACCCTTTACCTAACGAATCGCCCGCATCTGCCCACGTAATATGCAAATTGAGCAGTTGAAAAAATTTTATTTTTCAGAATATTTCAACAAAATCATATCATGTGACCCCTCATTGGAACGAGCTCATATGAAGCGTGTCCGATCAAGATAAATGCGAATAGCACGGACCGGACAGAGCAAAGGGCAAAGTACCCTCAACAGAGGGAAGAGCCCTGATACAGATAGGAGGAGGAGTAGTATCTGGTAACTGATTCTTAGCCAAAAAGGAGCAATCAGTGGTAAAAGAAACACTGTTGGGAGAGCTCCTAAAAAAAGGCCGGGTCAACCGAGAGGGCGTGAAGCTCACTAACCCGTCTGGCCGAAGCAAATGCCATCAGAAAAGCCGTCTTATATGTGAGAAAATGCATATCCACCTGGAATAAAGGTTCGAACGGCGCCCCCCCCCCCCCCCCCCCCTCCCAAGCAAAGCAGCACCCACGAAAGATTCCATCGTGGAGTAAGCTGCAAAGTCCGAGGCCTTTTCAAAGAAAAGTGCCGAACAAGCTTGGAGAGGTAAGGATTAGTGCCGATACGACGCTTCCCCACATAAGAAAAAGTCTCTGAAAGCATAGACCTGTAACCCTTGATGGTAACAGGCTGGAGACCCCGAGAATCAAACAGATATACCAGAAACTCCGCAATCTGTGAAATCGAAGGATTGGCATAATCAACAGAGTGATCAGCACACCATCGACAGAAGACCTTCCATTTAGCTGCATAAGCTAAACCAGTGGAGTGCCTCCTTGAAGAAGAAATGCACTCCACTGCTCGTCTCGAAAAACCTCTACAGAGGAGACAGGACCTGACAAAAGATATGCGTGAAGGCACAATGAAGTCGGGTCGACGTGAAACCTCCTCGGGCGACCTTGACAAAGAAGGTCGCGACGTAGCAGGAGACGTGCCGGAACCGCCGCCATCAGCGAGCGGAGCTGATTGATCCACACCCGCTGAGGCGACAGGGGAGCGATCAGAATGATTCGACAACTGCAGGTTCGAATTTTGGCGAGAACCTGAGGAAGAATCGGAACCGGCGGGAAGGCATAGCCGACTAGACCGTTCCAATCGAGTGACAGAGCCAGAGGATCTGGACACGGGGACACGAAGTGTCCACCTGATGGTTCCAACGAGTCGCAAAGAGGTCGATGTGGGGACGTCCCCAGAGATCGCAAAGCGACTGGAACACTGCCCTGTGAAGCATCCACTCGGTGGAAATAACCCTGCCCTGTCGGGACAGGGAGTCGGCTAGGACGTTCAGACGACCGGGAAAGTGACGAACATCCTGAGCGAGCAGTAAAAGATCCCGAGCTAACTCGTACATCGGAAGCGAGTGCGTGCCGCCCTGGTTCCGAATGTAAGCAACCACTGTCGAATTGTCGGATAGTAGAAGGACCTGGCGATTCGACAGGTGAGGGATCCACTGCCTGAAACTCAGAAGAAGAGCAAGAAGCTCCTTCTGGTTGATGTGTAGAGCTGCTTGATCCTGGTCCCACATCCCGTGTAGGGAAAGACCGAGAGGATCCAACGTCGCACCCCATCCAAGATCGCTGGCATCTGCCGTCAGAACGCGATCGGACGTGGGTAAGTCCAGCGGAACACCCTGCGTAATCCACTGAACATCTGTCCAGGGAAGAAGGTGAGGATACAGAGAGTCCGGAAACGGAAGCACCTGATCCAGAGAATCTACATTCGGTCTCCAACGACTGAGCAGAAAGTGTTGGAGAGGTCTGACACGCAGCCGACCTAGAGGAATGAGATCCGTCACCGAACCGCAGAGACCGATCAGCCGGAGAAAACTCCGAGCAGTCGCGGACCTGGACTGGGACAGAGTCAGAGCAAAAGCTGAGAGAATCACAGCCTTGGCCTGGGGAACAGCCACCAAATTGAATTTGGTTTGGAAAGACATCCCCAGATGACAAAACGACTGAGAAGGGACCAGGTCCGACTTCTCCTCGTTGACTCTGAATCCTAGCGACGTGAGCAAGCTCAACAGAGTGGCGACATCCGATTCCAGTAAGGCAGCATTGGAATGCCTCTGGAGGATATCGTCCAGATATGCCGAAGTAGTCACCCTGGACTGTGTGCGATGGAACGCTATCACATGCGACATCAGTCTGGTGAACGCCCAAGGAGCCAGGTTGAGGCCGAAAGGCATGGCCTTGAACTGGTAAACTCGCCCCAGAAAAGCGAACCTGAGATACTTCCGTGACGCCCGATGCATCGGAACGTGGAAGTAAGTGTCTCGCAGGTCGATGCTGGCTGCGAAATCTCCCTGGTGAATGGATTGGCGGACCGACCTGAAAGTCTCCATGCTGAACTTGGGAGCAATGATAGACTGGTTCAGGATACTCAGATCGATAACCGGTCGGAGTCGGCCGTCCTTCTTCGGCACCAAGAACAGGCGGGAATAGAAACCCACTGACTGAACGTTCTTGACGACCTCGATCGCCCCCTTTGCCAGGAGACTGGCAATCTCCGTGGACAAAAGTTCCCGACGTAAAACGTCTGAAGGAACTGTGGTTGGAAGAGGCACCCTCGACAGAGTGGGGTGCCGTCGGAAGGATATGCGCAGCCCGGACCGAACAACATCTAACACCCATGGATCGGATGTGATGGTGGTCCAATGGTCTGCGAACTCTGCTATCCTTCCTCCAACCTGGGACGAGTCGAGGTGAGGACCTTCATTTCGAGCCCCGACGAGGCCCGCGAGAGGAGAAACCACCTCCTCTGCTAAATGAAGAATCCTGAGACTTCCCTCGATTCTGCCGACCCCTACCTTTACCCCGTGAGTAAAAAGTAGAGGCGGCGGCAGAAGGACCAGCCTTTTGCTTCACAGAGGAAGCAGAAGGGTACTTGTTAGGCTTGGAACGGCCCTTGCCTCCCCGAGAAGGCTGATCAAGCTGACGAAACAGCAGCTGATCTTTGGAATGACGTAGGACGTCATCCCGGACCGTCGACACGGAACCATGGAAAAGTTGCGGACCTGCCAAAGAAGCAGATCGAAGAGTAGCACGCTGCTCCTCGGGAAGGGATCGTCCTGTGTCCAGCACAGCGTCCCTTCGAACTAATTCCAAATTGGCCGTGTTACAGGCATGCGTGTGAGTAAGGTGCATAAGCGCCTTGGACAGCACACGCAGAGGAGCCTGTACCTCGTCAAACTTATCTGGAGGCAGATAAGCAGCCAAAGCTGAGACGACGTGATCTGAGAGAGAAAGCATGCCAAGCATCTCTCTAGATAAGCCCAACGTGGACTCCAGAGTCGTCATTGGAATGACGGCAGACTTGGGCTTGGAAAGCCCGAGGGAAGTGGAGTCCTGATCCAGAACCGTCAAAGTCTGGCAGACTGACGGATTGGCGGAATCGTAGGAACGATAACGCACAGGAGGCAAAAAGGTGTCAACCCTGGTGAAGAACGAAGTCTTCAAAGCCTTGGAATTCAGCTTGGCATCCAATGCTGAAAAATCCTCAACCACCTGTACCGACTGGCACGGTCGAAGGCGCCCAGAAGCAGGTTGCTCCATAGGCTGTTGGCGCACGACCGACGATCGCGGCCAGGCTGACACTGTCGGCTGGTTAGCAGGTTTGAGCTCAGGCAGAAACCCAAACACAAAGTCAAGAGCCGCCCCCAAGCCCGAAGACTGCTGGCCCTCGACCTCAAGCATGTCGGACTCCTCCCCAGAGTCGGAAGACACATAGCCCATCGTGGGCAAACCAGCCGACGCCTCCCATGGTGTCGGGACACCAGAGGAATCGGAAACCGGCCTGTTTCCAATCCCGGGAGGCGGCGCCAAACGAGGTGCCTGGAAACCCCCCATAGCCTCGCTGGAAGCAACAGGAAGGCTCTTAGAAAGAACCTGAGTGAGTAAGGAGAGGGCCTCCCTAAGCTCACTGCCTGTACCGACCGGTTCGACAGGGGAGCGAACCGGCAAAGTGGCTTCACCTCTGACCCTCTTAACCAGCGAAGGGTCACGATCCTCCAAAACACCCGACGCGGGACGACGGGCGGCAGCCGAAACATCTGAAGGCAGACGTGTATAGGGGTACGATGCACCCCGAGGATCAATATTGCGAGAACTCATGAGAGTCACCGCGGACCTCTGCGGGGCAGAAGGTCCAGGCTGCACAAAAGGCGTTGGTCGTGTGACCAGAGTGAGTAGACGGAAACGCCACGGAGTTCATAGTGTTTCCACTACGAACATCCGAATCCAAAGACACAACTGTGGTGCTCGACGGCGAAGAGACGGCGAAGAGACCACAGCGATGGGCTCGGCCGGCAGCCCCTTCCGACTTCGCCGAGTTGAAGACAGGGAAGGCTGAGGCCGATATCCCATGTCTACAGTATCGGACAGTCCTGCAGTCCCCTGCAGCGAAAAGCCGAGGCCGGCTGAAACAGATAACGAAGCAGACGGGCCAGCAGCAGTAGTAGATATGTCGAGAGTCATTGAGGCTGGTGAAATAGTGGAGAGAGCACACCGGCTCGGCTCCGAAGGAGGAGTCACAACCCTAGTGACAGCCTCAGATGTCGACTGGAGGGGGACCGTAGTCCCGGAACCAGGCATCTTTACACCAGAACACTCAACGGCTCCCGCAGTATCCACCACAGGAAAAGACTGCACATCCCCCACGGAGGAGGAATAACTCTCACCAGACAATGTCGACTCGGGAGGCCCCGAACGACCATGTTCTCCTTTCCCGCGGGAGCGGGAGGCACGGCCACGAGAACGAACGACACGGTTTACTGACGCCCAGAAGGTGGAAGACCATGTTCCACAGACACCACACGGCCGCTCGGCCGAACACCCATTACAGGAGGAACAAGACAAATGTACATCGTCCACATGCTTTGGCAGCAGACATTGCCCACAGGGAATTGTCCTGGGCATGATAGAGGTGAGAGGAGCAGAGAAGTGGAGATGAGAAAACAGAACACCCCCAAAGAAGAGAGAAAGGTGACAGAAACAAAGACCCCAGAAGGTCGACCGGGAACCACCCAACAGGAAGACTACTCTCAAAAGAAAGAAGAAACACTGCAGGAGTGGTACCCCCGCTGACACCTAACTCTAACACGATTTGAAAATTTTGCAAAAAAAGCATTAACAATAATTGTGAAAAAATCTAAGTCCGAACCGCGTGGCACGCGAAATTCGCGAGCGACTCGAGAGAGAGCAAATAAAAATACATTATGGACATATAATAGAAAAGAGAATATATAAAACACTGTTCCTGAGAATACAAAGGATACACTGTGGTATAATGAATCAGGAATCATCAAACATCGAGCTGGTGGAACACTGATAAGCGTGCAAAAACATCTCGACACGAAGCGGATTTAAAAAAGAATGAGTCTTTAGAGACGGTATATGCGCACTGGCAACGGAAGTCGTGGAG
The DNA here is from genome assembly GCA_031216915.1 of Pictodentalium vernedei. NCBI lineage: Eukaryota > Metazoa > Mollusca > Scaphopoda > Dentaliida > Dentaliidae > Pictodentalium > Pictodentalium vernedei. The sequence goes on from CM062289.1 coordinate 399,671,056, forward strand.
TTGTACTTGGGAGAGAGCGTCCCGTACTGGGTCTGCGCCGGTTGCACTCGACCCAGTTTTGGCTTATTTTTATTGGTGCTTTTGCACCACTTTTCTTTCCCAACTTGCTTGGGAAAGACAAAAATAGAGAGTATTTTATCCGAGTTAGGGACTTCCACTGTAGTGCAAGCCTGTAGTAAACAATTGTGAGTAGGTTGATAAGAAATGGTGTCTGATTCACTTCATTTATTGGTTGCTCTGGTAAAGAAATAGGTAAAACATCAGAAAAATAAAATGTCCTATTGTATAAAATTAATATCATATTTATACCAATGTTAACCCTTTACCCAACGAATCGCCCGCATCCTCCTGCGTAATAAGCAAATTCTGCAGTTGAAAAAATAATATTTTTCAAAAAATTTCAACAAAACCATATCATGTGACCCCTCGTTGGAACGAGCTCATCGAGCTCGTTCCAACAAGGGGTCACATGATATGGTTTTGTTGAAATTTTTTGAAAAATTAAAAAAAATTATATTTAAAATAATAAATTTTGATATTGTCTGCGTTGGGTAAAGGGTTTGTTGTTTGTTGGTGATTAACGGCACATATTTATGCACCATGGCTAATCGTGACACAACATGGAGATGAAGTCAAGTTTAGTCAATCGTTGATCTACATGTTGCCCAGTTTAGAGGACTTTCACCCCAAGCATTGGTGACTGGGTCCTATTTTACTAGTAAAGCGGAACTGGTTTACCACAGTAAACAAGTGCTGCTTACTTCCCGGGGTTCCCACGGGGATGGGTAAAGGGTTAAAAATAAAATGTCCTGTATAAAATTAATAACATATTTATACCAATGTTAAAAATAAAATGTCCTACAGTATAAAATTAATAATATATTCTTACCATCGTTGAATGTTGAAGAAAAATGGAATAGAAGGAGGATTTCTGAATGTATCTCTGGGAAATTTCAAGATGACAAGGTCCAAGGGAGACAACTCAAGATATGAAAACATGATTCCCTCCTTTCTTCCGGGAAATTTTTTCTTTCCCTTTTCAAAAAATCAAACAAATACTCTCATGTTGTGGTAGTGTAAACCTGTCAGTTATGAAAAGGCTAAAAATATTTAAGACTTTGTGATAATATATCACTTTCTTTTGAAATACAACAAACACTTTGTGAGAATATACCACTTTCTATTGAAATACAATAAACACTTTGGGAGAATATACCACTTTCTATTGAAATACAAGAAACACTTTGTGAGAATATACCACTTTCTATTGAAATCCTCACAAACACTTTGTGAGAATATACCACTTTCTATTGAAATACAACAAACATTTTGTGAGAATATACCACTTTCTATTGAAATACAATAAACACTTTGTGAGAATATACCACTTTCTATTGAAATACTCACAAACACTGTGAGAATATTTCACTTTCAATAGAAATACAGTAGAATCCTTTTAATTGAATATCCATTTTGCTAGTGAAAATTATTCAATTAACAGGAGTATACAATTAACAGGTATTTGGTCAGTTTCCTGTGTTCTGGAGGTAAACTGAACATTTATTCTATTATATCTTGTTTGACAGAGCTCATAGAGCTCTGTCAAACAAGATATAATAGAATAAATGCCTGTATTGGATATAGTGAGGCCAAAAAGGTTGATAAATAAGGGGATTCTGGTGCGTGTCACAGTAATTGTTTCGACATATTACAAAAATTTATATACAATTAACAGGAGTTTACTCTACAACCCATATGCAATTAACAGATCAAATTTGTACTGAAGGTATGCGAAATGGTTTTGTGTTTGAAAATTATATTCAATTAACAGGGATATACAATTAAGAGATATCCAATTAAGTGGGCTCCACTGTACAACAGACAGACAACTCACCCAATTCATTGTTATCATCTAACAAAGAAATATCACCAACATGAAAAATCATTTTCAAATGTTCTTCTGACCGCTCAGAAATTTTCAGAACACTCAAACAACCTCTCCAGTATCTGCAATGAAAAATGGCTGTTTTCATATAATCAGGTATTTGAAATTCTGTGTAAATAGATGACCTTCTTAACCAAGCCTGGAAATTAGCAGACTGTCATCTGCAGAATAAGGGCCCCTGAGGGTGAATTTGGTGATTTTACCCTGCACAGCAGTGTAGCATCACTAAATTTACCCTCTGTGAACCTCCATCTAAATTAAGGTCTCAATCCTAAACAAAAAGAGGTACTCAGAGGATAAATCAGCCCACTGTATAGGACAGCATCAGCAAATTCATCCTCTGGGGACCTCATTCTGCAAATGACAGATTGCTTATTTCCAGGTTTGTTCTTAACTCTGCTTTCCAATGTTGAAAAACCAAAGTTTTCAGCATCAAAATGCAACCTGAAATTTAACCGACATTTGTCTTGAGCGAGTTTTTGTCTGTAAATCTCTTCTATGACATTATTTTGCACTTGTAGGACAAATATTTAACCAACTATATCTTGTTCGACAGAACTCACAGAGCTCGGTCAAACAAGATATAGTTGGTTAAATTTACATCTACATTGTGGGAAATTTTCACTGCTAAAAACAGCATGATAGTGTATGTAGTTAAATTTCTGATTCTAACTATTTTCAGAACTTTTTTGTGAATATAAAAAAAAGCCTTCCTCCCTCATAAAACTGAGGAAAAAAATACCTGAGAAACAAGAATTTTATTTTAGGCCTAACAAAATAAAAAATCTGTTTCTCAGGCCCTCCCACATGGTCCTTTTGGTTGCCACATGCTCTCTTTTTAAAACCAATTTAAACTTAAAAAAAAATAAAAATTAAATGGTTTATGTCTGATATTTTACCCAAGTTAAAAAAACTGATGAATTTGTCCCTTGAGTGCAAGAAGGCTTTGCAATGCTTTAGCATTGCAAAGTCTTCTTGCGCTCAAGGAATGAAATACACCACCACCATACTATTCTGTAGATTATGAGACCTAAAACTTGAACCAAGAACATGAACTTTTGATGACAAAAAAGTAATTACTGAAATAAAAAATAAAATAAAAAAACACTCACCCGCATGCAATTTCACAAATAATGGCCTGAGAAACAGAAGATCTACTTTGTGTGGCCTTGTAGGCCAAATTTAATTCTACAATTCCACAGCACTTTGGGATTAAATTATCACTGAACCACGCTATACATGCAGAATAGCTTCACCCATTTTGCCATAGGCAGTATTGTATGAGATAATACCATAGAGAGTGTCAGTGTTGAAGGGTTAAAGGGTGGCTCAGTTGGTAGAGGTGCAGGCTGCAAGCCGAGAGGTCCTCGGTTCGAATCCCACCTGTGGCAACCACGTTGTGTCCTTGGGCAAGACACTTCACCCCAATTGCCCACGTGGGGGCACGGAGACGCTGTGTACTAAGGCGTACTGCACGTCGATGGTGCACTGGTCTTCAACCAATGCTAACCCTGCTTGTGTGGAATTGGTATGTTGGGGAGCTGACAGTTGCTCGCTGTTGCTCAGTGGTTCTCTCCGGGTACTCCGGCTTCCTCCGCCCGTAAAACTGTCACGGTCATGGTTAGCCATTGTGCAGAAATATGTGACCTTAAACACCACTAAATAAATAAATAAATAAATAAATAAATAAATATAAATAAATACGTTGAAGGGTTAACTGCTAGAGTGCTAAATTATTTTTTAACCCTTTACCTAACCTGAAAAGCAGACGACACTTGCAAAAATAATTCTTAGGTTATGACCCCTCGTCAGACACGTTAACCTCCAGAATAATTTTTCAGGGAACCTGAGGGTGATTTTCAGGGAAATGGGATGGATTTCAGGGAAAAGTTCGCGCGGGGGCGAAATAAAAGAAAAAATCTTGTGAATTTTCAGCTCACGGACCACTATTAACACAAGGTTATATCCAGAACTAGTTGTCAACTATGCTGATGCATTTATGCTATGTTGAAAAATTTTAAAAATCATAAAATAACTGTGGATTTGACCCCCCCCCCCCCCCCCCGGTATCCTCTACTTCTTGAGTCCCCCCCCCCCCCCCCCCCCCCCACACACACACACACACTGTCCCACAGAGCACATCCACCTGTGGTTTGCTCTTATCAAAGTCTATTTAGCTAATAATTTCCCAAGTCTGGAAATGTTAAAAGGAAAGATGTCCTGTTGTTCAGTTACTTCAAGAACATTAGTACTCAGAAAGTATCTTTATCAAACTTCATGCATGTGGGACGCTTATGCACTACACAAAACTTTTCTTTTCATCACTGAAGCATTTTTGTTCAATTCCATTCAAAATCTTCTGGTTACAGATGGCCAACAGTTAACAGTTCTGTAGTCAGCACAACAGAATAAATGTGGTGTTAGAAAAAAAGTCCATTGTGTTTAAATATGCTGTTATAATTTTTCGGCATCCTAAGCGACATTAACCTACTTTTAAGCTGTGCTAAATAGTTGATGTTTACGTTTTGATTTTGGAAAAGGGATGAGAATTAAAGCTATTCTATGAAGGAATAAATAAATATATATTATTTAATTCCTTTTCATATATTTTAATTTCCAAAAACTGCATTTAAATGAAGGTGGAGTTTTCAATTTTTTGAAAGTAAGTCACCTATTTTCACTTCGACACTCGCACATTTATCACAAATCTCCGAAGAAAAACCCCAGAAATAAACATGAACACAGTTGAAATATACATCGTAAAATAGCCTTTTCTTAAATAAATTTAACTTAAATCCATATTTTACTGCTTCGTGAGTTTTTACCAGAGTTTGAAATGCATGTGATTTGACTCCGAACGTTTTTCATAAGTTACAACGGGAACAAAATATTTGACTGTTGTTTTCCGGGATTTTTGGTCCAAAACTGATTCCCGTCCGGGAGGCCGGGAACTACACTGAAATTCCGGGATTTTCCCGGGCATTCCGGGAGAGTTAACATGTCTGCCCCTCGTTGGAACGAGCTCGACGAGCCGTTCAACGAGGGGTCATAACTTATGTTTTTGAGACAAAAAATGAAAAAAATAATGAAAATTAATAGGCGATTTTTGAGAATAGCGCTGGCCGGTTTTGGCCGTTACGTTAGGTAAAGGGTTAAACAAGAATCGTTTTCAAACATATTCTACCAGCAAGAAGAGCTATAATTTAACAAGATTCTCTTCATAAGTATCGTTTTATTAAATTTAATTGGAGACTACTTTTTTGGCTCTCCAATAAATGTTAAAACAGTTTTATATAAACATTTTTTTCTGCTGCTAAACAAACAGCAAACTAATGCATACAGTGTAAACACACTGTTCAATTAAGCCATGGCAATTGCTTCTAGCATTAAACCAGTTAACCCTTTACCTAACATGAAAAGCAGACGACACTTGCAAAAAAAATTCTTGAATAACTAATTTTTTTCATTTTTTGTCTCAAAAACATAGGTTATGACCCCTCGTTGGAACGAGCTCGACGAGCTCGTTCCAACGAGGGGTCATAACCTATGTTTTTGAGACAAAAAATGAAAATATTTTGAAAATTAATTGGCGATTTTTGAGAATAGCGCTGGCCGGTTTTGGCCGTTACGTTGGGTAAAGGATTAATATTCCATAGTATTGTCTTACTTCTATAAACTGTGAAGGGTTATTTATTTATTTATTGGTGTTTAAGGTCACATATTTCTAATCGTAACTGCAACTTGGAGCTTCCAAATCGGCCAAATTCTGTACAGGCGGATCCCTTGCTTGCACACAACGTCCAATAAAGTCCCAGAAGTGCTCTAAGGGATTCAAATCGGGGCTCATTGCAGGCCAAGGTAGTGTTGTAATAGCGTTGTTCTGAAGGAATGGTCTCACAGCATAGGAATGATGAGGCCTTGCATTGTCGTCCATGAATACAGGGCAAGTAGCCAATGGGTGGTTGTCAAAATGAGGCACGACAACTGGACTGAGAATGTCCCAGATGTACTGATGACCATTGAGATTCCCATGTACAGTCACCATATCAAGTTTACAATCATGAGAGAGGTATCCCCAGATCATTACTGATACTCCACCATAAGGAACAGTAGGTCTGATGTTCCTGGGCATGTAAGCAGTATTTCTATGCCTCCACAGTCTCATGCGACCATCTGTGACGTGAAGCAGCAGGAATCTACTCTCTGACCAATGGACCCTCCTCCATGTCCTGAGATTCCATTGTTATTGTGCCATACACCACTCCAAACGTCATCTTTGAGGCTGATCGGACAGAGCTTGACGACCCTTCTGGACCTCATACCCAGTGCTTTGAGATGGTTTCAGACAGTTCTGTTGCACAAATGCCTGTCAGGGAGCCAAAGGCATTTCAAAACCCCACTTGAAGCAAAGGGTTCACACCTAATGAGGCGTGCCAGACTCCGATCTTCCCAAGGAGAGGTCTTTTGGGGTTGTCCAGATCCTGGTCAGTCCTTAACATCATTTGTTTGTTGATGTTTTCAGACAAGTCTGCTTATGACAGAATGACTATAGCCAAGTTGCCTTCAAATAGCTTTGGATGGCATGCCAACGATTTGCCATCTTAGTGCCTCTGACAGTCTCCTCCTTGCCATGTCAACATTTATTGATAAAACAAGTGACAAATTTTCTTGTTTTATACCCAGATATTGCATGTGGACGATAGTGTTTTTTGTGACATTCGTGGGAAGCATGCTTCACGTGGATGTGGGGATGTATTTGGGATACGCTATCAACCAGAAACATCATGTTTCACTAGATGAAATGTACTGCAAGACATAACAATCATTAAAACATAATAATCAATAACAGCAACTTCACCTGTCAAGAAACATTTCAGGGGGTGTTTAATTAAGTTCCAGGTGTATATATGGTTAACCCTTTTCCTAACTAATCAGGAACATATGACTGCATAATATACAAATTAAGGAGTTGAAAGAAAATTGTTTTTCATAAAATTTTAACAAAACAATATCATGTGACCCCCTCACTGAAACAAGCTTGTTGAGCTCATTCCAGTGAGAGGCCACATATGGTTTGGTTGAAAATTTCTGAAAAATTTGAAAAAATAATATTTAAAATAATAAATTCTGATATTGTTTGCATTGGGTAAAGGATATATATCTAAGGCCTAAAAAAATTAAAAATCTGTTTCTCAGGCCCTCCCGCATAGTCTTTTTGGCTGCCACATGTTTTCTTTTTATAACCAATGTAAACTTGAAAAAAAAAAAAATTGAATGGTTTATGTCTGCTATTTTATCCGAGTTAATAAAACTGATAACTTTACCCCTTGAGTGCAAGAAGGCTTTGCAAAGTTTTAGCATTGCAAAGCCTTCTTGCTCTCAAGGGACGAAGTATACCACCATCCATGCTATTCTGTAGATTATGAGGCCTAAAACATAAACCAAGAACATGAACTTTTTATGGCAAAGAAATAATTACAGAAATAAAATAAAAAATGTAGCTCAACTTGTTAAGACAAAGACATGTACATGTATAGTATGTGACACAGCAATGACAAACATCTAGGTAATGACCTGATAACAAAGGTACATATAAAGTATTGTAACAGTCTGTACATAAATACTGACCGTTGCCTGTAACAAATGTATAGGTAAAGTATTGTAAAGGTGGTGACAGTTAGATGCTAAACTAGAAAAGAAATCTTGGAGTCCCAGGGTGGGTCTGACTGAACCCCAAAATATTTGTTCTCATAGCACAGTGATAACAAAGGCACCCCAAAACACACTCATTCCTTCCCAAGGTGAAAACAAAGGTACCCAAGAAGTTTCGTGAAGATCAGTTCACAAATGTGAGCTGTGTAGAAGTTGTGACAAAAAACTGATTGGACAATTTCGGCCACTGGCAGCCATCTTGAATTTTGGACCGCACCCAGAAACACTCGCTCTCGTCCCAAGGTGATAACAAAGGTACCCAAGAAGTTTTGTGAAGATCGGTTCATAAATACAGCCTCTAACCCGAGCCATATTGACATGTGCACTTACAGTGTATAAGTAGCACTGAATAAATCATAGTTCATCTAATTTGCATAATTTCTGCACGAGAAAAAAACCCGTACTATATTTGATGTATTCCATGTTACTAAACATTCATACAAAAATTTATTCAAATCAGAACTTTCATACAGAAGTTCTGTACAAAAGACTGATTGCACTAATTTTGGTACAAAATGGCTGCTGGTGGCCATCTTGAATTTCGGACCACACCCCAAAACACTCGTTCTCATCCCACAGTGATAACAAAGGTACCCAAGACGTTTCGTAAAGATCGGTTCATAAATACGGCCTCTAGTCTGAGCCGTATAGAAATTGTGTACAAACAAGAGGCCCCAGGGGGCCTGAGGGCGCTCACCTGACATGGTAGCCTAAATATCAACCCAGAGAATTGATTTCCACAAGTTGCATCTGCTCCTCCTAAGAAAAGCTGAAACCAAATATCCAAATATTCTGACCAGTGGATCTAAAAAAAGATTTTTAAAGAATATTCCTCATACTGAACTAAGTCATAATTCGGGCTCCCACAGGGAGCCCATATATGAACCCAGGGACTTGGCTTTAACAAACCTGAATCTCACACCCCTAAGGATTCTGCACACCAAATATCAAAACATTCCGACTGCTGGATCTGAAGAAGAAGATTTTTAAAGAAAATTCCTCATTTTGAACCAAGTTACAATTCGAGCTCCCACAATCAGCCCAAATATGGACCTAGGGACATGGCTTGAACAAACTTGAATCTTACCCCCCTAAGGATGCTGCATAAAAAATATCAAAAGCATTCATCTGCTGGATCTGAAGATTTTTAAAGAAAATTCCTCATTTTGAACTAAGTTGTCATTCAGGCTCCCATAGTGAGCCCAAATATGAACCAAGGGACTTGGCTTGAACAAACTTGAATCTCAGCCCCCAAGGTTGCTCCATGCCAAATATCAAAACATTCCAACTGCTGAATCTGAAGAAGAAGATTTTTAAAGAAAAATTCCTCATATTGACTAAGTTATAATTTGGGCTCCCTCAGGGAGCCCACATATGGACCCATGGACTTGGCTTTAACACACTTGAATCCCCCCCCCCCCCCCTCCAAGGATGCTACTCACCACATATCAAACCATTCTGACTGCTGGATCTGAAGAAGAAGATTTTTTAAGAAAATTCCTCATTTCGAACAAAGTTACAATTCAAGCTCCCACAGTGAGCCCAAATATGGACCTAGGGACATGGCTTAAACAAACTTGAATCTCACCCCCCTAAGGATGCTGCATACCAAATATCACAAGATTCTGCCTGCTGGATCTTGAGAAGAAGATTTTCAAAGAAAGTTCGAATTTGGGCTTCTATCGTGAGCCCAAATATGAATCCAGGTGGCTGATTTGAACAAACTGGAATCAAATCCACCCCACAATGTTGCATACCAAATATCAAAAGATTCTGCCTGCAGGATCTGGAGAGGAAGATTTTTGAAGAAATTTGCCTGAAATGCACTAAGTTCAAATTCGAGCTTCTATAGTGAGCCCAAATATGAATCTAGGGAGCCGATTTGAACAAAATAGAATCAGATCCACCCCACAATGTTGCATACCAAATATCAAAAGATTCTGCCTGCTGGATCTGGAGAAGAAGATTTTTTAAGAAATTTGCCTGAAAAGCACTAAGTTCAAATTTGGGCTCCTATACTGAGCCCAAATATAAACCCAGGGAGCCGATTTGAACAAACTTGAATCAGATCCACCCCACAATGTTGCATACCCAATATCAAAAGATTCTGCCTGCTGGATCTTGAGAAGAAGATTTTCAAAGAAATTTGCCTGAAATGCACTAAGTTCAAATTTGAGCTCCTATACTGAGCCCAAATATAAACCCAAGGGGCCGATTTGAACAAACTTGAATCAGATCCACCCCACAATGTTGCATACCAAATATCAAAAGATTCTGCAAGCTGGATCTGGAGAAGAAGATTTTCAAAGAAATTTGCCTGAAATGCAGTAAGTTCAAATTTGGGCTCCTATACTGAGCCCAAATATAAACCCAGGGGGCCGATTTGAACAAACTTGAATCAGATCCACCCCACAATGTTGCATACCAAATATCAAAAGATTCTGCCTGCTGGATCTGGAGAAGAAGATTTTTTAAGAAATTTGCCTGAAATGCACTAAGTTCGAAATCGGGCTCCTATACTGAGCCCAAATATGAACCCAGGGGGCCGATTTGAACAAACTTGAATCAGATCCACCCTCCAATGTTGCATACCAAATATCAAAAGATTCTGCCTGCTGGATCTGGAGAAGAAGATTTTTTAATGTTTTTCCCATTGCCTACAGTGTTAAAAAGTGCTGACTCAGCACTTTTTCAAAGTCCCGAAACTGTACCCTATGATAAAACCGATGGCAATTTTTTTTTACCAATTCTTTCTGTTGGTCCTAAGGAAGCTTCACACCAAATAAAAATTCTCGGTGCCGTGCAGTTTTGGAGATATGGGCGTTTTAATTTTTTTCTATTTTTAGCTCCTGCGGTTCCCATGGGGCTACGGGAAAAAAAAAATCAGCATAAATTAGGTACTTATGACCCAATAAGCCCTCACATAAAATTTGGTTCAAATCAGCCTCTCGGTTTGGAAAATAGAAATTTCGGGCGGGGCCAAAAATTTTGCCCCTCCCATAACGACGCCAAGTATAGCCCCACAAACTTCTCTTGAACAAATCTGAGTCTACACCTCAAAAGGAAGCTGCACACCAAATATCAAGTCTCTGCTACTGCTGGTTCATGAGAAGAAGATTTTTTAAGATTTCAGCTCACTTTTTGGGTGTGGCCCTACCCACGGGCGGGGCAACTTGATTTGAACAAAATCAAATTGCGATGTCATAACAAACTATTATCTCAAATATCAATTAAATTGGTTCAGCGGTTTGGGAGGAGAAGACGCAAACACCATGTTCACGGACGACGGACGACGGACGCCAGACGACGGACGACGGACGACGGACGGTGAGTGATCACTATAGCTCTCCTGACTGAAAGTCAGGTGAGCTAAAAACTGATTAGACCTAATTTCGGTACAAAATGGCCAGTGGCAGCCATCTTGAATTTTGGACCGCATCCAGAAACACTCGTTCTCGTCCCAAGGTGATAACAAAGGTACCCAAGACGTTTCGTGAAGATCGGTTCATAAATACAGACTCTAGCCCGAGCCGTATTGACATGTGTACTTACTGTGTGTAAGTAGCACTGAAAAAATCGAAGTTCATCTAATTTGCATAATTTCTGCACGAGAAAAAACCCCGTATTATATGTGATGTATCCCATGGTAATAAACATTCACACAAAAAATTATTCAAATCAGCGCTTTCATATGGAAGTTCTGTGCAAAAATCTGATTGCACCAAATTTTGTACAAAATGGCTGCCATCGGCCATCTTGAATTTTGGACCGGACCCCAAAACACTCGTTCTCGTCCCACGGTGATAACAAAGGTACCCAAGGAGTTTCGTAAAGATCGGTTCATAAATACGGCCTCTAGCCCGAGCCGTATTGGCATTTGCACTTACAGTGCTGAAAGTGACACCAAAAAACATCAAAGTTTGTCTAATTTGCATACTTTACGCACGAGAAAAAAACCCGTATTATATGTGATGTATCCCATGGTACTAAACATTCATACAAAAATTATTCAAATCAGAGCTTTCATATGGAAGTTCTGTACAAAAAACAGATTTCTGCATCGTCGGTACAAAATGGTGGCTGGCAGCCATCTTGAGCCCGCCCGCATGCAATTTCACAAATAATGGCCTGAGAAACAGAAGATCTACTTTGTGAGGCCTAACCTGTATTTTGTACACACATCAAGACACCACTCTAAAAAATTCTGCAATAGAATCTGCAAAATAAATTTAATCAACTCTTCATGTTTCCATCTTGTGCCATAAGTCCTGCAAAATAAAAACAGAAAACATGCAAGCTTTTACAGTTATGAAGACTTTGAAATAACTAAACACTTTGTAAAAATATTTCCTTGCATAGTATGTGATGAATGGATAATATAAGTGATATGGTGTGTAGGTGGCTGATACATTTCCAAACAAGGCGATGAGAGTTCATACCAGGTGAGGCAAAACTGAACCTGATATGAACACTCAGAGCCTTTTATGGAAATGTATCGGCCAGCTACATGCCATGTAATATATTTATTATGCCGAAAGTCCATGTAAATCAAGGGATTAATTAATTTGCATGAGACACAAAAAACGACTGGACATTATTTTTTAGAAACCACTATTTCTTTGTTAGATGATAAATAGAGGATATGGAATGAGTGTTTTTCTCATATAATATTTATGAAACAAGTCTAAGAATTTTCCGTTTTGGCGAGAGAGACCAAACGGAAAATTCCGATGAGTTTCATAAATATTATATGAGAAAAACGCTCATTTCATATTCTATTTATCATATGACACACACACGCACAAATTAGCCACTTAGTATGACTTTTTAACCCATCACCTAACTTGAGTTGCAGACGGCACTAGGAAAAAAACATCCTCGTATAACTAAAAATTTTCATTTTTTGCTTTCAAAACATAGATTATGACCACTCATTAGAACGAGCTCGTTGAGCTCATTCCAATGAGGGGTCATAACCTATGTTTTGGAGCCAAAAAGTGAAAAAAAAAAAAAAATGAATGGCGTTTTTCTTGTAGGTAAAAGATTAATACAATACAACCCACCCTAAATAGGACAAATAACGTAAATTCTCCCTACTGAAATTATGCAAATGTGACCCAGTTGTATTTTGTTTTGCCAATCAGATGGTCCAGTTTTGAAATTGACCAATGAAAGCTCCCAACTCTAATTATGCAAATTATGAAAATGTGGCCCAGTTGTATTTTGTTCAGCCAATCAAATTGTCTAGTTTTGAAATTGACCAATGAAACTGACGGAAGGCTTTATTTATAACTGATTAATATGAAAACAAAATATCAAATTTTTTAAAGTGAACAAAATGGACAAGCCATATGATAAATACTGATATTGCTATATACAGTACAGTCGCCGTGGATTGGTTGTAATCCAGGCGTGGGTAGTGATGTCCACAACTGCGTTTACCAGGTAATAAAAATCATCAGTCATATGATAAATAAAACATATCCCAACAAGTATATCTAAAATAAACTTATATCTATTTACTGTCATTACCACTTGAAAAGGGTTAACAAAACACTTTTAAACTTTCAAAAAATCACTTTTAATCTGCTGAGTAAATGTAACGAAAAATGCGCTTCAGCAGAAAAAATCGATAGAATCGTAAAAACAACAAAGAACTTTCGGGACAACAAAAAATATTTTCTGTCCATTTTATAAATACTTATTTTTTAAATCAATAAATATGGAACCTTAAAAATATTTTTGTTGCTTAAATTCTCTTATTTTGTTTTAATTTAAATTCTGAAAATTTGAAGCAAGTGGAAATGCATCAGAATAGTAATGGCTGCTACTCACCCGAGATCAAATAATATCAGGTGAGTTACCTGATACGGCAGAACCCTCAGATCGTATTCCAGCATTCTGATTGGACAGACTAACTTTGAGGCATAATAAAAAGAAAAACACACATGGAGTGAAGTTTCAACCAAAGCAAAGTTTTAGCCAATAGACCTATGGGTTTAACATGGAGGTCTGTCAGTTAAAACATTGCTTGTGCTTCTTTTCCTTATTATTTTTCATGTTTAAGGTGGCTTTCAGCATCTATGGCTATATCATGTCCATAAATCCAATTATTTATACCTATAATAATATGATATTAACATATATGTTAACCATTTACCTGACTCAAATAGACAATGATACTTGAAAAAACAAGAGGCCCCAGGGGGCCTGAGGGCGCTCACCTGACATGGTAGTCTAAATATCAAACCAGGGACTTGACTTGAATAAGCTGCATACGTCCCTCCTAAGAAAAGCATATATATAGATGAAGAGATTGTGCCCACACAATTATTTATTTATTTATTTATTGATGTTTGAGGTCACATATTTATGCACAATGGCTAATCATGACCATGACAGTTTTACGGGTGGAGGAAGCCGGAGTACCCGGAGAGAACCACCGAGCAACGACGAGCAGCTGCCAGCTCCCCAACATCGTAACACCGCACTTCAGCACAGGCAGGGTTAGATTGGTTGAAGACATGCGTACCATCGATGTGCAGTACGCCTTAGTACACAACGTCACCGTGCCCCCACGCGGGCAATGGAGATGAAGTGTCTTGCCCAAGGACACAACGCGGTTGCCACAGGTGGGATTCGAACTGAGGACCTCTCGGCTTGCAGCCTGCACCTCTACCTACTGAGCCACCACACTCCCTGCCCACACAATACACAGGATTTTCCTTCTATTTTCAGTTCCTGCGCTTTTACGTCCCAAAATTGAGATAAACACATAAAAAATAGATTTTTTTCCCAAACAAAATACTTTCAGCCTAAATTTTTTTCTTCTTCTTAAAATGCATAAAAAACGATAAAACTAATTTCAGGATTTTGGTCCAAAATTTTCTAAGTCCCACCCGGACCCCAAATTTTCAGGGTAAAAAAAAAAAAATTTTTTTTGTCTTAAAATTGAGAGAAATGCATAAAAACGAAAAAAAAAACAAATTTTCAGGATTTTGGTCCAAAATTTTCTAAGTCCCACCCTGACCCCAAATTTTCAGGGGGAAATTTTTTTTTTTTTTGTCTTAAAATTGACCAAAACACATAAAAAACAAAAAAAAAATTTTTTAGGATTTTGGTCCAAAATTTTCTAAGTCCCACCCGGACCACAAATTTTCAGGGGAAAAAATTTTTTTTTTTTTTTGTCTTAAAATTGACAGAAACGCATAAAAAACAAAAAAAAAATTTTCAGGATGTTACGACCCGTAATGTAATAAATGCCCATAATGTAATACCTACCCATAATGTAATACAAAAAGAACCCATAATGTAATACGAACCCATAATGTAATAAAAAACGACCCATAATGTAATAAATGTAATAACATGTAATAAATGTTAGGTACCCATAATGTAATAAATTTTTTTTAAAATTAGATACAAATTACACTTTTTCAGGCCCGTAATGTAATAAAATTCTAAGTTTGATTTTTGTTTTTTCTCTTTACTCCAGCAGTGCGTTCGGCTACTTATGACACATCCTACGCCTTCATCAATGCTGCCAATGGCCCCTATGCCGTACACAGCCAACATGTGTGGGTGTGTTGGGATTATGATGGAGAGTATTCCGGAACCTGGGGCGGGTATACTCTGCTCTGAGTGGCAGGCATTATCCCTCTTCTATTTGTACCACCCACGCAAACGTCTTCCTCAATAGCCTCTACTGCCCTGCCACAACCACATAGGTCTACCTTACCAGACATTCAGTAATTTTGATTCCAGGATGGTCATTTATAACTGCAATCATCATATTCGACCGGCTGTTCACTTGCACAAAAGCAATGTGGGTAGCAGGTTCCTACAGTTAATAAATGTAAGTAACTCTGGCCAAAGTTGCTGGGGCAAAGGGTGGAGTGGGTGCCGTGGGATTTGGGTGCACCAAGTACAAGGAAAAGATGAAACAGAAGCAAGACGTTGAGTCAAGCGGCGCAGAGGAATATCGGGAGGCGATATGGTAGGTGTACTGGTATTGGGATAGGGGATATCCTATAGCTCGATGGGATTTGGATTAGGCTACTTTGCTCCAAATTAAGCGTACGATCTGTCCTCTGTCTCTCCAGTTTTCACTACCTGAACAAATTAGTCATTTCCCTGTACTGTACTACTATAAGTTTATGTCACACCCACCGCACCTGGAAACCAATGAGCCCGATCCCAGGATGACACTTAATAACAACCACATCATATTCCCGATCCTGTGATAACATGTGTCAAGTAATATTATTAGTCCACCACACGGCCTTCCACTTAAACTACCTACAGTCATGGCAGTTCCTGGCGGTTGGCAGGGACTTCCTGCCAACCACCTACTCTATCACATCGACTATTCGCGTGTTCATCTCCGCTATTGTGCCATCTTCTCCTAAGTTACACTCAAACAACATACATAGCTAGACACGAGGAGTAACATGGGCGTATCCGTTTGACCGGGTGTGTGACCTTGACCATCAAACCGGAAACCTTGAACCTGTGTATCGGCTCCTGCTGGGCGATTGTCTTGAAACTTGGTGTGTGGTTCGGGTGCCCAACAATTTCGCCACACCCGATGCCCGTCATGTGTGACCTTGATATTCAAACCGTTGACCTTGAACCTGTATCTCGGTTCATGCTGGGCCGATTTTCGTGAAACTTGGTGTGTGGGAGTAGTTCAGGACGCTCAATATATATATATATATATATATATAGAGAGAGAGAGAGAGAGAGAGAGAGAGAGAGAGAGACCCGAACTACCCCCACATACCAAGTTTCACGCAAATCGGCCCAACATGAGCCGAGATATAGGTTCAAGGTCAACGGTGTGAATATCAATCAAGGTCACACATGACGGGCATCGGGTGTGGCAAAATTGTTGGGTGCCCGAACCACACACCAAGTTTCATAAAAATCGGCCCATACACAGGTTCAAGGTCACCAGATTGATGGTCAAGGTCACACCTCACGGTCAAACGGATATCCCCATGTTACACCTGGTGTTTAGCTACGTATGTTGTTTGAGTGGAGCCTAGGAGAAGATGGCACAATAGCGGGGATGAACACGTGAATAGTCGATGTGATAGAGTATGCGGTTGGCAGGAAGTTCCTGCCAACCGCCAGGAACTGTCAGGAAATGTAGGTGGTTTAAGTGGTAGTCCCCACAGCTCAGAAAATGCTGTGGAATGCTTTTCCAATCAACATAATCTCAAGAACCACCAAAACTACTCTCTATTATAGATCTGCATTCGTCCTGTGCATACTATGAGTGATGCCACACCACTGGTGAAATTTATTTGAGAATGCAATCCCCTGAGCTCAATACAAAGAGGCTGCTTTGTACAACCAAGTGATGTGCACATTAACTCGACTCAGTTGCTGGTCACAGCCACAGGTGAACATGACATACTCTTAACCAATCTTCTCACAAAGGTGGCCTGCGTGGATGATAGCAGTCTACAAGGCGTTTAACTTGCTTCGGTTCATATCAATTGAGGGTGTTCAATCTGTGGTGTGTTGAGGTTTTAGAAAAAAAACACTGAGAGGAGTTGAAACCATTTCACTCAGGGCTGTCACTATTGAAACTGATACAATTTTTATTGAAAATGTAAGGTCTTTCTTGCATGTGCGAAGTGCAAACTATTTGACTGGAAAGCATTTGATAATATTACTTGACACATGTGATCACAGGACCGGGAATATGATGTAGTCGTTATTAAGTGTGGTCCTGGGCTCGGGCTCATTGGTTTCAAGGTGCGGAGGGTGCGACATGAACTTATAGTAGTACAGTACAGGGAAATTACTAATTTGTTTAGGTAGTGAAAATTGGAGAGACAGAGGATAGATTGTACGCTTAATTTGGAGCAAAGTAGCCTAATCCAAATCCCATCGAGCTATAGGATATCCCCCATTCCAACACCAGTACACTCACCATATCGCCTTCCGATATTCCTCTGCGCCGGTTGACTCAACGTCTTGCTTCTGTTCTATCTTTTCCTTGTATCCCACACTATACGCACCCCCCCTCCCCTATCCGGTTATTGTGCACCCAAACCCCACTGCACCCCACTACACCCTCTGCCTCAGCAACTTTGGCCAGAATTGCTTGCATTTATTAACAGTATAGGAACCTGCTACCCGCATTGCTTTTATGCAAGTGAACAGCCGGTCGAATATGATGATTGCAGTTATAAATGACCATCCTGGAATCAAAATTATTGAATGTCTTGTAAGGTAGACCTATATGATTGTGGCAGGGCAGTAGAGGCTATCGAGGAAGTCGTTTGCGTGGGTGGTACAAATGGAAGAGGGATAATGCCTGTCACCTGTCACTCATAGCAGAGTATACCCGCCCCAGGTCCCGGAATACTCTCTATAGTAATCCCAACACACCCACACATGTTGGCTGTGTACGGCATAGGGGCCATTGGCAGCATTGATGAAGGCGCAGGATGTGTCATAAGTAGCCGAACGCACTGCTGGAGTAAAGAGAAAAAACAAAAATCAAGCTTAGAATTTTATTACATTACGGGCCTGGAAAAGTGTAATTTGTATCTAATTTTTTTAAATTTTTATTACATTATGGGTACCTAACATTTATTACATGTTATTACATTTATTACATTATGGGTCGTTTTTTATTACATTATGGGTTCGTATTACATTATGGGTCGTTTTTGTATTACATTATGGGTAGGTATTACATTATGGGCATTTATTACATTACGGGTCGTAACACAGGATTTTGGTCCAAAATTTTCTAAGTCCTACCCGGACCCCAAATTTTCAGGGTAAAAAAAAAGATTTTTTTTTTGCCTTAAAATTGACAGAAATGCATAAAAAAACAAAAAAAAAGTTTTCAGGATTTTGGTCCAAAATTTTCTAAGTCCCACCTGGACCCCAAATTTTCAGGGAAAAAATTTTTTTTTTTTTTTCTCTTAAAATTGACCAAAACGCATAAAAAAAAAAAAAAATTTTCAGGATTTTGGTCCAAAATTTTCTAAGTCCAATCCAGACCCCAAATTTTCAGGGAAAAAAAAAAATAAATTTTTTTTGTCTTAAAATTGACAGAAATGCATAAAAAACAAAAAAAAAATTTCCGGATTTTGGTCCAAAATTTTCTAAGTCCCACCCTGACCCCAAATTTTCAGGGGAAAATTTTTTTTTTTTTTTTGTCTTAAAATTGACCGAAACCCAGAAAAAAACCCCAAAAAATTTTTCAGGATTTTGGTCCCACCCAGACCCCAAATTTTCAGGGAAAAAAAAATAAATTTTTTTTTGTCTTAAAATTGACAGAAAGGCATAAAAAACAAAACAAAAAATTTCTGGATTTTGGTCCAAAATTTTCTAAGTCCAACACGGGCCCCAAATTTTCAGGGGAAAATTTTTTTTTTTTTTTTTGTCTTAAAATTGACCAAAACGCAGAAAAAACAAAAAAAATATTTCGGATTTTGGTCCAAAATTTCTAAGTCCGCAACGGGACCCCCAATTTTCAGCCTAAATATGAACCTAGGGACTTGGCTTCAACAAACTTGAATCTCACCCCTCTAAGGATGCTGCATACCAAATATCAAAACATTCTTATTGCTAGATCTAAAGAAGAAGATTTTTAAAAAATACTCCTCATACTGCACTAATTTAAACATTTGGGCTCCCATAGAGAGCCCAAATATCAACCCAGGAAATTGATTTCAATAAACATGTGAAACAATCGTTCAAAGATGTTATATGTGAAATTTTAAAGCTTTTGGGGCAGTGGTTTGGGAGAAAAGTAGTCTTATGTTTTTCCCATTACCCACAGTGTTAAAAAATGCTGACTCAGCACTTTTTCAAAGTCCCCAAAAAGTACCCCATGATAAAACCGATGGCAATTTTTTTGGACCATTCCATTCTGTTGGTCCTAAGGAAGCTTCACAACAAATAAAAATTCTCAGTGCCGTGTAGTTTTGGAAATATGGACGCTTTAATTTTTTTCTATTTTTAGATCCTGTGGTTCCCACGGGGCTATGGGAAAAAAAATTTCTGCATAAATTAGGTACTTATGACCCAATAAGCACTCACGTAAAATTTGGTTCAAATCGGCCTCGCGGTTTGAAAAATAGAAATTTGGGGCGGGGCCAAAATTTTTGCCCCTCCTTTAACATCGTCAAATATAGCCCTTCGAACTTCTCTTGAACAAACTTGAATCTACACCTCAAAAGGAAGCTGCATACCAAATATCAAGTCTCTGCTATTGCTGGTTCTTGAGAAGATTTTTTAAGAATTGGAGCATTTTTGCCCCATCCCTCTACTCAATATGAGCCGAAACCTAATTTGACAAAAAATCAAAATGCCCTTATATAACCCCTAACCACATGAAATTTCATTAATATGCGGCCAGTGGTTTGGGAGAAAAAGGCCCAAACACCACATTCACGACGGACGACGGACGATGGATGAAAAGTGATCAGAATAGCTCACCCTGACTTTCAGTCAGGTGAGCTAAAAATGTCTTGCATTACTAAAGGTTTTCATCTTTTGCTAGCTTATGACACCTGATTTGAATGTACACAAATAGCAGGCATTGTTAATTTTATTGTCTATTTTCTAATTATTATTTCCTTTCCCTCAGAGGTTGATATACTTGGTTTGTTTAATGTTTATTCATGTTTATAATCTACTGAATAAAATGAGCAGTGGCGTAGGTTATGCACTTTATTTACTTGGGGAATATATCTCACATAAAGCAATTCATTTTTATATTTTTAAGACTTAAGTGGTATTAAAAAAAAGCATGTGACATTCAAAATGACCCTGCAGAAAGGTGGGGTTTGGGGCAGCAGATTAAAAAAACTTTTTAGCCTTAGAACTGGCCAAAATTCCCATTACAATAGATAACGGGTTAATATGTACGGGGAAGTGTTATCATTTGTAGATAACATAAGATAGAAGAAGATTGAGTTGCCACTACAACTGACAAATTTAATATTATCCTTCACCATACATGCTAGAAGATAACACCTGACAAAAAAAGTTCTTCAATAACTTCAATTTTTGTTTTTTGTCCAAAAAAAACACCAGTTTAGGCCTCACAAAGTAGATCTTCGGTTTCTCAGGCCATTATTTGTGAAATTGCATGCGGGCGAGCAGTTTTTTATTTTATTTTTTATTTCTGTAATTATTTCTTTGCCATAAAAAGTTCATGTTCTTGGTTTATGTTTTAGGCCTCATAATCTGCAGAATAGCATGGATGGTGGAGTATTTCGTCCCTTGAGAGCAAGAAGGCTTTACAATGCTAAAACTTTGCAAAGCCTTCTTGCACTCAAGGGGTAAAGTTATCAATTTTATTAACTCGGATAAAATAGCAAACATAAACCATTTAATTTTTATTTTTTTCAAGTTCACATTGGTTATAAAAAGAGAGCATGCGGCAGCGAAAAAGACCATGCGGGAGGGCCTGAGAAACAGATTTTTAATTTTTTTTAGGCCTTATGACCCCCGCATTTGAACGAACTTGTTGATCACATTCAAATTTGGGGTCAAAAGTGATATTTGGAAGAATAAAATGACAAATTATACAGCAGTTTAAATTTTCAACAAGAATTGAAGATATATTTCTCATACTTCAGACTGTTATCGGTAAGTAAATAAGAGGAAGAATCCTGCTCACACTGAGGGTATTGGTTGGTACGGATGATGCAATATTAACATGGTTTCTTCAAAATAACCAACAGTAATGGTTCTAGAATTTTAAAATGTTCTCAAACTTAATACATGGATGAAGTATAGATTGATTTAAGATTTGAAAGACTGGACGATATTGCTCGCAGGTATTACACAGATTGATTAGACATTCAACATCCTTTTGGCCCCACAAAGTAGATTTTCTGTTTCTCAGACCATTTTTTGTAAAATTGCATGTGGGCGGGAGGTTTTTTATTTTATTTTTGTAATTTTTTCTTTGCCATCAAAAGTTCATGTTCTTGGTTTGTTTTATGTTTTAGGCCTCATAATCTACAGAATAGCATGGGTGGTGGTGTATTTTGTCCCTTGAGTGCAAGAAGGCTTTCCAATGCTGAAGCATTGCAAAGCCTTGTTGCACTCAAGGGACAAATTTATCAATTTTATAAACATGATTAAAATATCAGACGTAAACCATTTAATTTGTATTTTTTTAAATTTGCATTAGTTACAAAAAGAGAGCATGCAGCAGCCATAAGAACCAAGCGGGAAGGCCTGAGAAACAGATTTTTAACTTTTTTATGCCTTATGATACAAAATTAACCCTTTACCTAATACACACAATATCCAAATGTGTTACTTTAATTATTTTTAGCCAAATATTTCACAAAATTTCAACAAAAACAATATCATGTGTCCCCTGATTGGAATGAGCTTGTTCCAATGGGGGGAGAGGGGGGGGGGGGGGGGCACATGATATAGTTTTGTTACAAATTTTTTTACAAATACTTGTAAATTATGCTGACGGATTGTTTGGGTAAAGGGTTAAAAATCAATTATTATTATCAAATAATTACCAAGGATTGATTTGATGTTTGGAAGACTTTGGTGAATGGTTTAGTTGCAAAAGACTCTCAAAAAATACTTTCAAGACAATATGGCATCCTGTGAACTTGTTTAGTACATCATATCTGAAAATAAACACTAAGCATATGATTTGCTGTTCATCTGATGCTTTAGCAGAGGGAGCTCAAAGAATTCACTCCTAGCATTCTATCAGTGAAAATTGTCCTCCATACCCCTACTCTTGAGTTCGAAATAAAAATACAGGGCAGAATATAAAATAATATAAGAAAGAAAATCAGACAAAATTAAACTAGAACTATAACAGAAGGTGATTAATACTCCAGAATCCACCTCTGAATGTACATGTGATGCTTAAAAATCAGTTGTAAGTTCGAGGGATTCCAGTTGGTTAAAACTGCTGCAGTTTGAAAATTATGGACTACGTGCAAGTTCACTTGGTGGTCATAAGTTTATATTCAATTCATAGATGGAGGAGGAGTTACAAACACAAGAATATCCTATACTATTTATTTTATTGGGATTTAACGACACATTCTATAGCAACTGTCAGACTCCCTAAGATAGCACAAGGAGGGTTATCATTAGCTGAAGCAAGTGCCCGATCAACAAGAAGTATGCAGTATGCCTTAGTACAATGCCACCATGCCACCCCACCCCCCCCCCCCCCCCACCCCCCCACCACTCACACACACTTGGGCAATCGGGATTAAGTACCTTGCCGAAGGACCAAACAGAGTTACCACTGGTTGAAATTGAACCATGAACCTTTTGGTTTGAAGTCCAATGCCCTAAAAGTTGAGCCACTACACTCTTAGAGCCTCTTATACAAATCTACATTACAGTACATGGAGAGAGGACTGTTACTAAATCACTCAAGAGGTGGTGTCTCCACTCAGATAAAAATTCCATGTCTGGGAAAAAAGCCTTAGAACAAGAAATAAAATTTCAGTGAAGGGACCGCTGGGCAGAACCTGGAGACCCCTTGCCTAAAATTGTGCTGTCCTTTTCATGCATTACCACAGGAATCAACTGTTATTGTCTGGGTGGAAACTTGATTCCACGAGGGTTTTTTTCTGCATGTGATCACTGCAAATCCTTAAAAATGCATTTTGGGGAAAAGAAAAAAAAACAAAAACATAAATGAGACATAAATGTTTGCATGTTACGCTTCCCAATCCTTCAAAATGCATTTTGGAAAAAATTGCAAAATAACACAGTGGTCATAAAACCTGAGGTAGACTTTGTTCCCAAAGAGATATATATCCCCCAAAAATTTATATTTGGTTACTAATGTTTAAGTTATTCCATAAACAAGCATTACACAATATTTATTAACAAAGGGCATTAACTCCCATAATTTTCATTGGATTTGGTTTGTCATCGAACTTGAAGTAGACATTGTTGCTATAGAGACATACACCAAAAAGAATTGAAATCTGTTAACTATTGTTCAAGTTATGCCATAAACAAAGTTCTGAAAAAATGTCGATTGAAATATGCAAATTTCTAAGTTGAAAAGCACCATAACTCTTGTATAAATCATCGGACGATGCCCCAATTCAAACTTAACCTTCATTTTGATGTAACTGAGGCAGAAAGCAAGTTTGGTCCTGATCTATGATTCCAAACTCAAGTTATCATCGGAAACCAAAATGTTGATGGTAATGAGAAATTTTCTAAGTCGAAAAGGTCCATAACTCATGTACAAATAATTGGATGGAACCCATAATCAAACTTCATAAATACAGACTGTAGACTGAGCTAATGGTTTTTGGGCCTGAGTGGCCATCATGGTTGACCGATCGCAACCAAAAGGGGACGTCCTCATCTAGACATTATAACTGAGTCATCCTACCAAGTTACAATGAAATCCATTAAAAAATACGACCCGTAATCTGTGCTAAAGGTTTTCGGGTTTTGGGCTCGGGCAGCCATCACAGTTGAATGATCACAACCAAATTGACCAAAAGGAGACGTTCTCAGCTAGACATTATCTGGAGTCATCCTACCAAGTTACAATGAAATCCCTTCATAAATACGACCTGTAAACTGCGCTAAAGGTTTTCAGGCTTCTGGCCCCTGTAGCCATCACAGTTGACCAATCCCGACCAAAAAGGGACATTCTCATCTAGACATTATATGGAATCATCCTACCAAGTTACAATGAAATCACTCCACAAATACGACCTGTAAACTGTGCTAAAGGTTTTTGGGTTTTGGGCTCGGGCAGCCATCATGGTTGACCATCATGACCAAAAGGGGACGTTCTCATCTAGACATGACCTCAAACTTGCATATGAAATTTTGTGACGATTGGACAAGAACTACGGGTGCAGCCTGTGCTAAAGGAAAATGTGAACAGACTTGCAGACTAACAGACTTCCCACATGTGATGGCAATAGCTTATCTTGACTTTGTCAAGTTAAGCTAAAAATGTATAAAAACCTCCAGACCATCAACTGGTAGAGCGCTGGAAGCCCATATTTGGGCTTTATTCTGAAGTGCAGGTACTGCAACTTAAAGGCTTCAAATTGATTGGCAGTGCTTCGTATTATCTTTGAAGTGGTATTATTTAGTCTGTTAGGATTTGCATTGCTACAATTTATAGGAGAGTGCCAACAGGCACTCTCCTATAAATTGTAACAAGGCAAAGACATGTTAACAAATTTTCATCACCAAAAATAATTTAGCACTCTACCAGTTAAGGGTTAAAAGATATAAACTGTATAATTCCCAGTTGCATCATGGGAAAATACTGCAGCTGAAATTTCTGGTATTATGAAATCAAAAAGCAGTAGGTCAAATAGCAAGATATGCTTAACGGTTTCAAAGCTGGAAGTGTTTCACAGTGATGGACAAAGAGTTTGTCTTTGCTCCTTAGCTGGTGAATTGCTATTAGGAAAACCATTCCCAACAATATGTCATAAACAGGCCTGAAAATAAGCAGTCTGACATTTGCAGAATGAGGTCCCCAGAGGGTGAATTTGATGATGCTATCCCATACAGTCGGCCAATTTATCCTCTGGGTACCACTTTCTCTTTAGTTTTGAGACCCTGATTCAGATTAAGGTTCACAGAGGGTAAATTTAGTGATGCTACCCTGCTCTGAAGGGTAGAATCTCTAAATTCACCCTCTGGAGACCTCACTTTTCAGATGACAGTCTGCTTATTTTCTGGCTTGGTCACAAACTAATATATAAAACAACCAAGAAAAAAACACACTAAGTCTCATAATCATTATAATTACATTGGCAGTATAGTTATACGTTTTGGGTCCAAATACTCAATTCCCATTGGTCAGCTGGATGAAAACATCATGACCAAATGTAATTCATTTTCCAATGAATACATTTGGTCGAACTTTGACCCTCATTTACAGTAGAGCGCAGTTGACAGAATTTAATTTGGGCGGTGTTTGGGTGGGTTTTTAACTTTTAGCGCTTCTCGCAGTGATCAAATCCGCTGCTGTTTCTTTGGTGACATCTCCCAACTGTGGCATAAAGCCAGTTACTAAAATACTCGTTTCCATTTCTAAAGTTGTGAAAATTAAAGCTTATTTGCCTTTGGGATATCATTTGGATGGAGCCGGCACTCAGCTCAGAGTTGTGAGCTTTGTCTTTTGTGTGAGGGTGGTTTTTCGCCTCGTTCGTTTGTACATGTTTTATTTTGTCTTTCTGCTTTGTTGTTTGGTAAAAAGTAGTTTAAACAGTTACGGAATGTAATTATAAGAATTGAAAGCAATTTTTATAATCTTTATTGGAGTATGAACGTGTGGGAATGGGTACAAATTGTATGATTCCCTTTGGGATTCATAATAATTTGTACCCATTCCCACATGTTCATACTCCAATAAAGATTATAAAAATTGCATTCAATTCTTATATGTTTAATTTGATTTTGGAGACAACTCTTAAGTATTCCTGTTTTTCACTGACTTTCCTTCAGCATGTTGTTTTCAATGCAAAAAGCATATAGGACAAAAACTAATCACGTTCAAAAACAAAATGAAGGAAGATATGAAAATGTTTACAATGAACAAATAAACCTGGTTTTTACAGTCTTCCCGAAAAGAATGAACCGTGTGTATTTGCTTGCTGCAACAAAATGACTGCAAGATCTTTGAAAGATAAAGAAAAAGCATCGGTTATCTTCTTCCAGGTTGATTTGAGCAAAATATGAGTCCTCAGGCAAGAATGAGTAGAAAAATCCAACAGGAAAAATGAAAAGTAAAACTCATTTCACACTTTACTTTTTAATTATGCCTGTTTAGAATTTCTTGTTTCTCCACAGGGAGACTTTTACTTCATTTTTATTGTTAATCCTTAAGCAACATCAAGCCCAGTTAATCATTGAATGGGTGACCGTCTGAGCAATCAATTCGTACTCCCGCGTTGTGTCCTTGGGCAAGGCACTTAACCCCGATTGTCCACATGGGGGCACGATGATGCCGTGTACTAAGGCATATTGCATGTCGATGGTACGCTTGTCTTCAACCAATCTAACCTGCCTGTGCTGCAGTGTGGAGTTACGATGTTGGGGAGCTGGCAGCAGCTCGTTGTTGCTCGATGGTTCTCTCTGGGTACTCTGGCTTCCTCCACCCATAAAACTGTCACGGTCATGATTAGCCATTGTGCATATTGTGCAGAAGTATATGATCTTAAACACCAATAAATAAATAAATAATTGTTAATCCACCAAAGAAGTACTGAAAATAGTGGAAATTATTAATTTGATTCATTACACTATTCTGTGGAAAAAACTATGTTTTCAGCAGTGAAAATTTCCAATGCTACACTGTGCTACAGTGTGCTAAGGGCCCTGGAAAGCTTTGAAATTTGATTCAATTTTGAATATCAAGTTGGTATTCAATTCGAAATCAGCTTCCTGATTCATCTTCCTTCAAATTTATTTATTGATGTTTAATGTCACATACTTATGCACAATGGATAATCGTGACCGTGACAGTTTTACGGGTGGAGGAAGCCGGAGTACCCCGGAGAGAACCACCGAGCATCCACGAGCAACTGTCAGCTCCTCAACATTCTAACTCTGTTCACGCTCCGCTCAAGCAGGGTTACAGCTGTTGAAGACACGTGCACCATCGATGTTCAGTACGCCTTGGTACACGGCATCATCATGCCCCCATGTAGGTAACGGGGATAAACTGCCTGCCCAAGGACACAACGCAGATCATCCTGGACGGGGATCGAACTCGGGACCTCCAGCGTAGATCTTCCTTCAAATCACTTCACTGGAATAAAGCTTGATATCAGTTATATTCGTTGTCTCATTGTTCAGATGGAAATTGTATGTAAATAATGCTGAAAGAGAAGACTGAGTGTAATTTCTGTTTTTGAAATGAAGCTGTTACATAGAAATAGTCCAGCTACATCATCAAGGCATGCTTTCGACAATGACATGACTTGATGATGAACTTGGAATATTTTATCAGTTGGTACTTCAGACATCACAGTCACAACAAATCAAGTTTACAGTACCCACTCCCCCCAAATTGTCACTTTCTAGACACTCCTGATTTGATTTGAGGGTTCAATTCAATAGAGAGTAATCGCTTGACTGGACTGGTTACGTGAAATTTATTCATGAGCGGTGAGGGACGTTGTACACACTCGAGTGCGCAAATGCACAAGTTTTTTACAATATAGTCCCTCACCTCGATTGAATTATTTCACGCAACCAGTCCAGTTAAGCGATTACTCTGTTTATTACTTTTCATTATTAACAAAAATTATATTATTTAACCCTTTACCTAACGTAACGTTGAGCTCGTTCCAATGAGGGGTCATAACCTTTGATTTTGAGACAAAAAATGAAAATAATAGTTATTCAAGAATTTTTTTTTAAAGTGTCATCTGCTTTTCATGTTAGGTGAAGGGTTAAAAAAAACAAAAAACAATGAAGTCCCCATTACACCCACGGCAAAGCGCCTTCGTTTGCGCGCACAGATACATGACCCAATTGGTGATTGCATAATTCACTTCTGAAGTTATCAATTATAATCAAACCCGGAAATCCCAGTAAATCACACTTTGAAAAGTAATAAATTTGGAATAATAGACCTGATTCGATTCAAGATTCAAATTGAAACAAAATGTGTGATTTGCAGTGCCCTAAATGTACTACGGTTACAAATTTAACTAGAAAAACTGTGAGCACTGCTCACTAAATGATACCACCCACTCCCACCAAGAAACATTTTACAACAGTAAAAGTGTGTTTAATGTAGAGAGCACAAACACTGACAACCCCCCCCCCCCCCCCCCCCCCAAAAAAAAAAAAATAAAAATACCTGAAAGCAGAATAGAAGGTGCACATCTATAATGTATATAAAAGAATGTCTGAGAGTTTCAATGAAATTCGCCCACTGGTATAAGAGGAGTAGCGGATAGCAGGAGTGTACCCCCCTAAAGCATCACAACAATTTGGCTAAGTTCATTTCGCCCTTTGGGAAAGAGTAAAAAATAAAAATACCTGAAAGCAAAATAGGAGGTGCACATCTATAATGTATAGAAAAGAATGCCTGTAAGTTTCAATGAAATCCACCCACTGGTTTAAGAGGAGTAGCGGATAGCAGATGTGTACCCCCAAAGCGTCACGGACGTACGGAAGTATGGACGTATGGACGTACGTAAGTACGGAAGTACGGACACCATGAATGCTATATACCGCCCACTTTTCAAGTGGGTGGTATAACAAACTAGATCTTGTTTAATAGATCTCAGTGAGCTCTGTTAAACAAAATGTGGTTGGTTCAATTTCTATTTGTACAAGTGCAAAATAGTATAACTAAAGAAATTTCCAGATAAAAAGGAATGACGAAGTAGATTTCCAAGGACGAGGGAGGTGTGAGCGAAAGAAACTAGAGGTACTGTGAGCAAACTCACAAAGTCATACCCCCCCCCCCCCCCGCCACGCCTGAAATGTATAAGTTAGATTATGTCCCCTTGGAAATGTCAGAACGGAATTATATTGCTTCATGCACATCTTCATATGGAGTTCTTCCATTGTGTAAAGTTTCATGAAAATTCTTCATACGATTTAGGAGGAATTGTGCTTACAAGGATGGGCAGACGGTATAGGTTAGATTATCTCCCCTTGAAAATGTCAGAACGCAATTATACTGCTTCATGCACATCTTCATATGGAGTTCTTCCATTGTGTAAAGTTTCATGAAAATTCTTTAAACGGTTTAGGAGAAGTTGCGCTTACAAGGATGGACAGACGGTATAAGGTAGATTATCTCCCCTTGGAAATGTCCGAACGGAATTATATTGCTTCACGCACATCTTCATATGGAGTTCTTCCATTGTGTAAAGTTTCATAAAAATTCTTCAAATGGTTTAGGAGGAGTTGTGCTTACAAGGATGGACAGATGGTATAAGTTAGATTATCTCCCCTTGGAAATGTCCGAACGGAATTATATTGTTTTATGCACATCTTCATATGGAGTTCTTCCATTGTGTAAAGTTTCATGAAAATTCTTCAAATGGTTTAGGAGGAGTTGCGCTTACAAGGATGGACAGATGGTATAAGTTAGATTATCTCCCCTTGGAAATGACCGAACGGAATTATATTGCTTTATGCACATCTTCATATGGAGTTCTTCCATTGTGTAAAGTTTCAGGAAAATTCTTCAAACGGTTTAGGAGGAGTTGAGCTTACAAGGATGGACAGACGGACGGACAGGGTGATTCCTATATACCCCCCCAAACTTTGTTTGCGGAGGATATAAATATCTTTAAATAGCTTTAACTCTTCAATTAATTGAGATTTAATTCAAGAACATCTTAACCCTTTACCTAACGGAATTTATTATTTTAAATATCATTTTTAAATTTTTTTTAAAAAAATTTCAACAAAACCATATCATGTGACCCCTCGTTGGAACGAGCTCGACGAGCTCGTTCCAACGAGGGTCACATGATATGGTTTTGTTGAAATTTTTTGAAAAATAATATTTTTTCAACTGCAGAATTTGCATATTACGCGGGCGGATGTGGGCGATTCGTTGGGTAAAGGGTTAAAACACAAGACAATTTTATGTATCAATTTTTTTAGAACTATACTAACCTGTAATTACTTCCCTCTGTTGAGACAATTCCCAACATGTACCGTAAAAAATATTTTTCCACTGGCTGGTTATATAGAAGACACATATACAAAATGTCAATGGGATGAACGCTGTCAAGTTCTAAACATAACTCTACAGCTTTCATAGGAGAAAGCTCAAATGATCTGAAGTGAAAAACAAAACATCTATGAAAAATATAAAAGTTTCCATCATCAGTGGTATGTGATGTCCTCTTAACCCTTTACTTAACAAATCGACCGCATCCGTCTGCGTAATTTGCAAATTGAGCAGTTGAAAAAAAAAAAATAATCTGCAAAAATATTTCAACAAAACCATATCATGTGACTCCTCATTGGAACGAGATCATTAAGCTTGTTCCAATGAGGGGTCACATGATATGAATTTGTTGAATTTTTTTGAAAAATTAAAAAAAACAGTAATTAAAATAATAAATTTTGACATTTTCTATGTTGGGTAAAGGGTTAATTGCATATCTCTGCTGGTTCAACTTCACAGCTTTGGAATTGTGTGACCCCTTCCTCGCTGGCATAACCAGTCATGGAGTATAACAACTGACCCATTTCAAAGAAAGGCTTTTCTCATATGCCCCCCCCCCCCCCTGAAAAAAACAAAAAAAACAAACAAACAAAAACAAACATCTCATGGTTGTCCCATTCTGTTCTATTGCTTTTTTCCCTGACATCTATTTTCAAATTCATATTTCTTTTCTTTGCTAGGGGTTGACAGGTAGACAGCCAATCTGGCTATGCCATCCCCTACAGTATACTTATTCTCTGCATTCTGTTAAATTTGTATTATGAATTGATGCTGTACATTTTATCTTGTGAATAACAAGAGACCCCATGGGGCCTGAGGTGCTCACCTGACCAAAGTTGTTTAACCCTTTACCCAACGAATCGGCCGCATCCGCCCACGTAATATGCAAATTCAGCAGTTGAAAAAATATTATTTTTCAAAATATTTCAACAAAACCATATCATGTGACCCCTTGTTGGAACGAGCTCGTCGAGCTCGTTCCAACGAGGGGTCACATGATATGGTTTTGTTGAAATTGTTTGAAAAATTTTAAAAAATGATATTTAAAATAATAAATTTTTATATCGTCCGCTTTGGGTAAAGGGTTAAAGAAGGGTTTAAATTAGCATCTATGGCTTGTCAACATCACAGAGGAATCAAGTTACTTAATGATTTATAACTCTGTTGTCCATGCCAGATGATTTTTTTCTAGTATTGGGATGCTACCACAGAAATAATGGCCAGATATACAGTAATGCAAAACTTGGGGGACCAAATATCAACCTAAGGGCTTAACGTGAGGAAACTTTGAATCTGAGCCCTTCCTCTCCACCTCCAGGATGGCATATACCAAGTATCAATAGATTATGAATGGTGGATCTGGAGAAGATTTTTTTTAAGATCGTAATATTACACTAAGTTTAAATTTGGGACACCGTAGGGAGCCTAAATATGACTCCAGGGACTTAATTTGAACAAACTTGAATCTGAGCCCAACTAGGGTGTTGTATACCAAGTATCAAAACATTCTGAATGGTGGTTCAGAAGAATTGTTCAAAGAATATTTCTTTTTTGCACCTAGTTAATGTTAGGGCACCTGACTTTTGGTTCGGAGGATGAAGATTTTGAGAATACCGTAGAATCCTTTTAATTGAATATCCATTTTTCCAGTGAAAATTATTCAATTAACAGGAGTATACAATTAACAGGGATTTGGTCAGTTTCCTGTGTTCTGGAGGTAAACTGAGCATTTATTCTATTATATCTTGTTTGACAGAGCTCATAGAGCTCTGTCAAACAAGATATAATAGAATAAATGCCTGTATTGGATGTAGTGAGGCCAAAAAGGTTGATAAATAAGGGAATTTTGGTGCGTGTCACAGTAATTTTTTTGACATGTTACAAAAATTTATATACAATTAACAGGAGTTTACTCTACAACCCATATGCAATTAACAGATCAAATTTGTACTGAATGTATGCTACATGGTTTTGTGTTTGAAAATTATATTCAATTAACAGGGATATACAATTAAGAGATATCCAATTAAGTGGGCTCCACTGTATTACCAATTTAGTACTATCTTCAAATTTTATCCCCCCCCCCCCCCCCCCCACCTCAATACGGAACACAAATATCAACCCAGATACTTTATTTGAACATACTGGATCTGAACCCCTAAAGGATGTAGTATTCCAACTAGCAAAAGATTCTGATTGTATCTCAAGAAGCAGATTATTTAAGATTATTCCTCACATGCGACTAAGTTCAAATTTGGCCTGCAATAGGGAGCCCAAATATTGACCCAGGGACTTGATTTTGAAAAACTTGAATCTGACTCCCCTAAGGGTGGTGTATACCAAGTACCAAGTATTAAAAGATTCTAACTGGAGGTTCGTGAAAAGCAGATTTTTAAAGAATATTCCCCATACTGCACCAAGTAAAATTCAGGCTCCTAAAGAGAGCTCAATTATTAACTGATGGACTTGAACAAATTTGAATCCAACACATGTAAGGATTCTGTATACCATAGATCAAAGGATTCAGACTGGTGTTTCTGGAGAAGAATAGTTTTAAAGATTATTCCTCATAGTTAAAATTCATGCTCCAACAGAGAGCCCAAATATTAACCCAGGAACTTGGTTTGAACAAAATTAGATCTAACCTCCCTAAGGATGCTGTACACCAAATATCAGAAGATTCTGACTAGTGAACCTGAAGAAGAAGATCTTTAAAGATTATTCCCCATATTGCACTAAGTTAAAATTCAAGTCCCCATAGGAAGCCAAAATATGAACTGAGGGACTTGACTTGAACAAACATGAATCTGACCCTTATAACAATGATATATACTGAATATTAAAAGATTCTGATTGGTGGTTCTGAAGAAGCAGATTTTTAAGTTAACCCTTTGAGACTTTAATTATCCTGACGTTTAAACGTCACTGGGAATTCAGTTTCTTCAACGTTTTTCAAAATGAGACGTCAAATGACGGAAAGTACAAATAACAAGAAATTTTTCACATTTGTGATTATCTGGTTGAGGGCTAGATTATTTTTGGTGGTCTGAATTTGTTATTCAAAACTTGTTTTATTACAAATTATTGGAGAGTGCCCACAGGCACTCTCCAATAATTTGCAATAAAACAAATTTATATAAACAAAATATTATTTGTGTTTGACTGAATATGAAGTATAAGCAAGTGAAGTGTTGGCTTTTGCTCTGGTATTCTCATTTTTTGAAAGCCCTGATCGTGGCTTCTAGCACTCAACCAGTTAAGAAGTATTGACAGCAGGATAAAATTAGTATTTTAAGCTGTGACAACATTTGGCTCAACGTTTGTCACTGAACACTATTCGGGAGAAAATAGGAATTGAGATTAACATTTTTAAAAATCGAAAAAAAATAACAAAGCAAATGACCACAAAGTCATAAGACGTACAAAAGAATCAACGCGCTGTTTGATTTCATACGTAATAAGACGTACCAAAGTATCAAAGGATTAAAACCTGAGCTCCTGCATTGAGACCAAATTTGAACCAAGGGTCTTAATTTTAACAAACTTGCATCTGACCACTCTATGGGTGCTGTACACCAAACAACAAAGGATTCTAATCAGTGGTTCTGGGGAAGAAATTTGGTTAGGAAAATATGGGCGTTTGAAAATATTTCTCTTTTTAGCTCCTGGGTTCCCACAGGACACAGGAAATGATTTTTTTGCATGAGTCAAGTACTTATGACTCAATAATACCACATACCAAATTTGGTTCAAATTAGCTAGGCGGTTCAGAAAACAGAAATTTTGGGTGGGGCCAAAAATCTTGCCCCTAGTATTACAATGGCAAATATTGCTCCACAAAATTTGTTCGAACAATTTGATTCTACTCCTCAAAAGGAAGCTCCATACCAAATATCAAGTAATTGTACCCACTGGTTCATGAGAAGATTTTAAAAATAAATTTGAGCATGCCCCCCCCCCCCCCCCCCCCCACAACCCCAATTGGGGCTGGGCCTGTTGATATGAAAAAAAAATGAGATGTCAGAACCAGAAATCACCTCAAATTTAACTAAAATCTGTTCAGTGGTTTTGGAGGAGCAGATGCAAACACCATGTTCACAGACGACGGATGGTCAGTGATCACAACAGCTTTTTTTGACTCTCAGTCCGGTGAGCTAAAAAAAAACCCATCAACTGAATCAATAGAATATAACTTTATAACACCAGCCATTTACCATACCTTCAACACAAATTTAACCTTTTAAATGCATGAAGGTTATATATTAAACTCCTGTTAATTGAATAAAAAATAAAATGTCAAGAAATTACCGACAATCACCATATTGCCCTTGTATATGGCATCAGTACATTCAATACAGGCATTTATTATCAACTACAGTACATTCTATATGTCAACCTACCAGTTCAATGAACTGGTAGGCTGAAGTGTAGAATGTGCTGCAGTTGATCATTTCTAAAGGACTTCTCTGATACAGGCAGGTTGAAGATTACATATGTTCTATTGAATATTACTTTTCTCAGGATGATTATTCTTGTTTCAACCGCAAGGAAAGTCAATTAGGCCTCACAAAGTAGATCATCTGTTTCTCAAGCCATTATTTGTGAAATTTCATGCGGGCAGGCGGTTTTTTATGTTGTTTTTTATTTCTGTAATTATTTCTTTGCCATAAAAAGTTCATGTTCTTGGTTTATGTTTTAGGCCTCATAATTTACAGAATAGCATGGATGGTGGAGTATTTCGTCCCTTGAGAGCAAGAAGGCTTTACAATGCTAAAGCATTGCAAAGCCTTCTTGCACTCAAGGGATAAAGTTATCAATTTTATTAATTCGGATAAAATATCAGCCATAAACCATTCAAGTTTTATTTTTTTTCAAGTTTACATTGGCTATAAAAAGAGAGCATGCGGCAGCCAAAAAGACCATGTGGGAGGGCCTGAGAAACAGATTTTTAATTTTTTTAGGCCTTATTTTTTTATTATTATGACACAAATATTTGTTTGCAAATTCCTTGCTCTATTACATATTTTTTTAAGAAAAACAGCATATTCATATGCAACAAAATAAATTTAATTTCAATATATATATACAAGAGCAATGCTAATGCATGTGCTGATGCCCCCAAAGATAGCAAAGTCAGACTTTCATGTAAATAAATAACTTCTGAATGTTTAAAGAGAATTGGTTCATCCAAACAACTTTGAATGAACAGAATTAAAAAACACTATGATGCTTTTGTCATCCATATTTATATGAATATATCGATATGTTGTTGGTTAAAATGACATGCAAACCTACCCTGCAAACACTGGGCAGTACAGAAATAGTGGACTAGAAAAAATTGGGATAGTGGACAAAAAAAAATTGGGCAGCACTTCCCCTTTTAGACACTGGCCAGTAAGAATAAAGCTGAAATTGGCATCCATATTTATATGGTTATATCGATATGTAGTTGGTTAAAATGACATGCAACCTCCCCACCAAGCACTGGGCAGCACAGAAATAATGGACTAAAACAAATTGGGCATCACTTCCCCCATAGGCACTGACCAGTAAGAATAAAGCTGAAGTTGGCATCCATATTTATATGGTTATATTGATATGTAGTTTAAAATGACATGCAACCTCCCCTGCAAGCACTGGGCAGTGCAGAAATCGTGGACTAAAAAAAAATCGGGCAGCACTTCCCCTATAGGCACTGGACAGTAAGAATAAAGCTGAAATTGGGAAATTTGTGATTTTTTAATTAAAAAAGAGGCATAACTCTTGCAAGAATGGTCGGAGTGAACCTCCAAATCAAACTTGACCTGTATTTTGACATTAGTAATAAGCAAATAAAATTTGAAAGCGATTGGTGCGGTGATACAATTTTAAACGGTCTAGAACCAAAATCACGATAATTCTTGTGTCATCCATATTTATATGGATATATTGATATATAGAGGTTAAAATGTCATGCAACCTCCCCTGCAAGCACTGGGCCACAGAAAAATAATGAACTAGAAAAAAAATTGGGCTGCACTTTGCCCTGTAGGCTATTTGCCCTTAGGCTATGGTACAATTTACCTTAGTCAGAAACAGAGGCCAAAAACAAACAGGGGCCATAACTCTACCAAACATGAATGGACGAAATGGCAGGTATGAGAGCATCTGTTCCTCCTAAGCTGCCCTATCACCATACCAAAGAACATTAAAATCCGACAACTGATGCTCGAGTTATAATACCAAAAGTTCGTACGGACGGACGGATGGATGGACGTACGGACGGATGGAGACCTTGACTATATACCCCCTCAAAACTTTTTCAGGGGCATAATAAACAATGTACATTAACTTATTTGTTCATGTTATAGTTAATTGTTATATTTGAACAGTTCGTAAACATTGGAATAGAGAAATTAAATAAAGGAAGAAGCAAGTTAGAAACATTTATATTTTATTGCAAACAGGTATTTGGAATCATTATATCAAACTACCTGCACTATTTATACACAACAAAGGCAGAGCAGTGAATTATCAACTTGATTTCAGTAAAAATAAAATAGGTCAGCAATACTGGTCACTGGAGTATATCAATTAAATTACCAGATTTTTTTCTGTCATATAATAAAATTGATTTGGAACATGCTGTGGTTTGGAGGATGCTTGTGAGTTTGTGGACTTTCAAAGATTGAATCTGATATTATTTCTACTGACAACTGGTCTCGAGGACTAAGGATGTTACAAAATGAGTATGGTATAATTACGCGTAATTTTTTATAATGATATATTCGCCTTTCATATGTGGAAACATTGCAAATTTCTTTGTTAAATGACAACTTGTATCCATTTGAGAAATTCTCAATGTTTAACCCTTTACCCAACGAATCGGCCGCATCTGCCCGCATTATATGCAAATTCAGCAGTTGAAAAAAGATTATTTTTCAAAAAATATCAACAAAAGCATATCATGTGACCCCTCGTTGGAACGAGCTCGTCGAGCTCGTTCCAACAAGGGGTCACATGAAATGGTTTTGTTGAAATTTTTTGAAAAATTTTAAAAAATCATATTTAAAATAATAAATTTTGATATCGTCTATGCTGGGTAAAGGGTTAAGAACTTTTACACTCTGAAAATAACACTCAATACCATTTTGAACCAAAGATTACATGTAGCCAAGCCAGAAAATAAGCAGACTGACATCTGCAAAATGAGGACCCCAGAGGGTGAATTTAGCGATACTACCCTGCACAGCAGGGAGCATCACTAAATTTACCCTCTGTGAACCTCAATCTGAATCAGGGTCTCACAACTAACAGAAAGAGGTACCCAGAGGATAAATTGGCTCACTGTATGGAATAGCATCATTAAATTCACCCTCTGGGGACCTCATTTTGCAAATGTCAGACTGCTTATTTTCAGGCCTGCATGTAGCGCCTGGATAATAAATTTGACACACTAATGGAGAAATGTGTGTAATCTAGCACTGAAGAATGCTAAAACAACTTTTGAATAAGTATCATCTGTTTTTGATGTAAATGAATGAATCTCTGTGCATCCTTTGTGACACGAATCTCTGTGTGAGTGTCACTTGTGACAATCAACAAGGTGTTCAATTGAGGAATGAATTTCGGTATTACAGTATAAAACCTGGTCAGGGTTTAGTTTAACTGTCAGAAATTAGATACATATTGTAAATGCATGCGCAGTTTGTGCAAAATAGCCTACTGGGTCAGTAAAATTAATAAATATTACTCTCACGTCTGTTTTGTTATTTATGCTCACTTAAAACTTCCAAATTTTCATTGGGGGAAACTTACCCATGTGGGCATTAACAAGTGCTGGGATGTTTTTTGAGGTTTTTGGCCAGGTTCTGGGTTTTGCAGCAAACTGGAAAATTGAATCGCAAGCCCCAGTAAAAAACGGCTGAACGCTTTTACCGTGTTTGTGTATTTATTTATATATTATTTATTGGTGCTGAAGGTCACATATTTTTGCAAAATGGCTAATCATGACCACAACATGAGTATCAACTCAAGGCCAGGGGTGAGCGTTAATAAGCCATGTTGCCCATTTTAGAGAGTGTTTGCACCTCCCAAGCACTGGTGACTGGGTCCTATTTTACCAGTAAAACAGCCTGTTTACTGCAGTTAACAGGCACTGCTTTACTTCTCGGGGTTCCCGTGGGGTTGTTTGTGTATAAACTATCTCACCAGGAGGTGACCCAGCGACCACTATGGACTCTCGCCACCTGTTCTATCCGGCAAAGGGGCGAATACGCCATGTTCTCATTGTCACATCTACTCCTTAACCCTTTGATACTTTTGTACGTCTTATGACGCACGAAATCAAACAGTGCGTTGATACTTTGTGGTCATTTGTTTTGTTATTATTTTGAGTTTTAACCTCTATTCCTATTTTCTCCCGAATAGTGCTCAGTGTCAACCGTTGAGCCAAATGTTATCTCATCTTAAAATACTAATATAATCCTGCTGTCAAGACTTCTTAACTGGTTGAGTGCAAGAAGCCACTATCAGGGCTTTCAAAAAGTGAGGATACCAGAGCAAAAGCCAACACTTTCCCTGCTTATATTTTATATTCAGTCAAACACAAGTAGTATTGGTTTAGATTAATCTGTTTTATAACAAATTATTGGAGAGTGCCTATGGGAACTCTCCAATAATTTGTAATAAAACAAGTTTTGAATAACAAATTCAAACCACCAAAAATAACCTAGCCCTCAACCAGATAATCACTGATGTGAAAAATATCTTGTTATTTGTAGTTTCCAAAGTTTGACGTCGTATTTTGAAAAAAAACGTTGAAAAAACTGAATTTCCAGTGACGTTTGAACGTCAGGATAATTAAAGTCTCAAAGGGTTAATTGATTTGTCCATGGGACGAGTCAATGAGGGAGAAACTGTGGCAATGAAAACACTACAGAGTTTAAATAAACTTCATTCAATTTATAATAATTACATTGTTAATGTAGTTATACGTTTTGGGTCCAAATACTCAATTCCCATTGGATGAAAATGTCATGACCAAATGTAATTCATTTTCGAATGAATGCATTTGGTCGAACTTGGACCCGCATTTACGGTAGAGCGCAGTTGACAGAATGTAATTCAGGCAGTGTTTGGGCGGGTTTTTAACTTTTAGCGCCTCTCGCAGTGATCAACTCCGCTGCTGTTTCTTTGGTGAAATTTCCCAACTGTGGCATAAAGCCCATTACTAAAATACTCGTTTCTATTTCTAAAGTTGTGAAAATTCAAAATCAGAGTTGTGCGCTTTGTCTTTTTTGTGAGGGTGGTTTTTCGCCTCGTTCGTTCGTACATGTTTTATTTCATCTTTCTGCTTTGTTGTTTGGTAAAAAGTAGTTTAAACAGTTACGGAATGTAATTATAAGAATTGAATGCAATTTTTATAATCTTTATTGGAGTATGAACATGTGAGAATGGGTACATACATAATTTGTACCCATTCCCAAATGTTCATACTCCAATAAAGATTATAAAAATTGCATTCAATTCTTAAATGTTTTTTTTCTGACTGAATAGACTTTGCAACCGATCCCCTAGAATCCTTAAGAATGATCAAAGGGAAGCTAGGCTGAACCCAATACATACAGGGTTTTTGTGGAGAGTGATTTTGTCAAAATTAAGGAGACTTGAGCGTTATTAACTCCTTGCATGCTGCTTGTCAGGGACACCTGAGGCCCCGTAAGGCCTGGGCTGACGTGGGGTTATTTAGTCCCGCAGATGAAGTTGCGGGAAAATTAGACCAACGTGGAGGGTCGGAATCCAAGTGTCGCGAACTCGGCGCAGAGAGCTGAGTTAGACCGACGCCGTGATTCCTTCTCTGCCAAATTGGCCTGAAATAGGTTCGATTTCCGTTAGGTGTGATTCCTAATCACTTCAGGCTGTATAATGGAAAGAATGATTTAAAGTAACAACGATTCTTTTATTTACACATAAAAATAAATCCGTTTCAATATTTCAACAATCA
The DNA here is from genome assembly GCA_031216915.1 of Pictodentalium vernedei. Taxonomy (NCBI): domain Eukaryota; kingdom Metazoa; phylum Mollusca; class Scaphopoda; order Dentaliida; family Dentaliidae; genus Pictodentalium; species Pictodentalium vernedei. The sequence continues at coordinate 399,711,385 of CM062289.1, forward strand.
ATAATTCGATTCTTTTCACAGAAAATGGGTCGCTACGGTTAAATAATTCTAAACAATCATATAGTCATTCTATAGCCCTGTACTGGCACTATAGTCTACACACTGGAAATGTTACTACCGTGAGCTCGCCATAAGAGCTTCACAAATCTGAAATGTTATTACTGTGAGCTCGCCATCAGAGCTTCACCCGCTTAGGCTCAAATGTCAACGTCTGCGCGTAACTGTACCTCTGGCTGTCGGAGGGTTCCGACCAGCAATGTTCGTCATCTATAAAGACACCGTACTTCTGATTTGGGTCAGATATTGTCTACTCATACCTTATGTGCCTTTGAAAGTCCTCCGTGAAAGTCCTATTGAAATATTCACCGTTCCTGGTTGAATTCACGATTCACAAATGCCCTTTTTGTGCTAGGGTGAAATTGTCACTCACACCGATCTCCAGTCGGTATTACGATGCTTCGACAGCAAAACAAACTACTCAGAACGCAATCAGTCTGACGCTTCAAAGGGTTAATACGCACAATACAATTAACCTACACTTCTGACTATTGCAGGCCGATACCTGCTACTCGACAATCTAAACTTTAACGTTCCACCTGGGGTGTTCCTTCTCACGAATTCGGCCCCATAGCCGCCTATCAACGTTAAGCTAAACCTTTGCGACAGACGGGGTTAGTGTGCCTCACACTCACAACAAACTCTCGTTAATAAAAACAAGCGCGGTTTCCCCGGGCCTTAACACCGGGTTTGTGCATCCCATACTTACAAAACTCGACACACAGGCTCCCCGTCCACGCACACGCGACAGACAGGGCAGTGTATCTCACATTCGCACTCACAACCAACTCTAGTCAGCAGTCAGAGCAATAATAATACTAAAATAAGAAAATTCCTCCGGGCCTTAACACCGAGTTTACGAAACCCATCACCTCACCCACAAAAATATTTGGGACTGGAGCCCCCGTCCCAGACACCAGGCCCACAGCCACCCAACTATTGCTTCTTTATAACCACCGACCATTGGTAGGGGTCCGGTTCCCAGTATCCCCTTGGGTAACCCTTGACACACCCCTACTTCTCTCCCCGTTATTTCTACGGGTATTCCACCAGGGTCCCCATACCCTGTCATTGTCGCATTCCCAAGAGCTTTCCTTGGCGCTATATCCCCCAGGCTCACTCGTCCCGGCGATTACCATCGTTCGAATGACACTGGCCGTCCTTGGCCCTTGTGCCTTCGACCCCCCGGTCCATTGCGACGACTTCTTACGCACATTGGGCGCTGTGCGCTCCCGGCACTCTCTACGTGGTCTCCGCCACCTAGGATGCTTCTCCTTTGATTTGTGGACCCTGTCCTCGGCCCCCTGGGCGCCCATCTTAGCGGTCCCAACCACTTTAACAAACTCAACTTGTGTTGACCCGTGCCCTCTCAATTCTGGGGAAGTTTGCCCAGCCATTTGCGTGGGTCTGGCCTCCCCTCTCCACCCGGGTGACACCGACTTCTTGGGGCGCTCAACTCCCCAACATAAATTTGCTTGAGGGTCTTTCCCCAGTGATCCCATTGGGTTCCCTTGCTGTTTGGCGTTTCGCCTGGACCGCCTGCGGCCCCTTCTCCCTAATTGGACAGGAGTCGTCCCTCCTGAAACTTCCCGACATTTCGTCGTGTAGGGGCCATCCCCCGGACCATCGGATTGGTTCCCCCTGGGAACCTTCCCTTCCTTACTCATTGGGCCTTCACTTGGCCCCCTATCCCTGGACCATAACTCATCAGGGTTTGCCCTCACCCCTGGGATATTACCTATGACCAGGTCATACACAGGTGATTCAATGCACATGGCTTCCACTTCGCCACAATAAAATGGGGTATCCACCGTTATCCTCGCGACGGGAAACCTTCTAACGGTCCCATCTATCAAAATACACAAATGGTCGCGCCCCAACAATTGCTTGTCGTCAACCAGTTGCTTTCTAACCGCTGCAGAGGAGCACCCAGAATCCCGGAGCAGACGAATCTCCCTTTGTCCCACATACCCTGGGTACACTGGCATATCAACCTTCTCCTGCGAAGTTGTGAGCCTCTCACACATGCCACTTATTATCGGGACAACCTTCCCGCCTTAATTCTCCCTCTTGTATACATTCCCGGAGGGGACTGTGTTCTGGACCGATAGTTTGACAGAACGCTGCCGTCTGCCTACTGGGCCCTGGATCTACGCGGTCACCTTGCTTCCAACCCCTTGGCGCTGCGTTCCCGGCCCCCTGCTGAGGTGGTCTAATGTTCCCAGTGGTCCTTACCTGCTTCTGCCAGCAGTCCCTGGCAATATGACCCCGCTTGTTGCAGATAAAACAAGCGGTGTCCTTGGGAGCGCCCCCCTTCCGGCTGGTCTGCGACGCAGGAGGATCGGGGTGGTGTTGCCTTACGGGTGCCATTGCCAACCCGTTTGCCCCACCCCTAGCCGATTTGGGTGCGTTTACACTCCCACCGTGGGCCTCGATGTAGCGTTCTGCCACAGTTGCCATCTCATCATAGGTGGGCGGACCCCTTTCCTTGATGAACAGGCCCAACTCCTTGGAGCATGTAGTTAAAATCTGCTCCCGGAGAAATAGATTTCGCAGGGCTCCATATGACTCATTCACTTCTGCGAGATCAGTCCAGTGGTCAAAGTACCGCCTAGAACGGGCAAAATACTGAGGCACTGTTTCTCCCTTCTCCTGCTTAATCTCTCGGAACTTGGTCCGGAATCCTTCTTCAGTGAGCTGGTATCTCCGAAGGATGGCATTCTTCAGCTCACCTGGGGTGTTCCTTCTCACGAATTCGGCCCCGTAGCCGCCTATCAACGTTAAGCTAAATCAATCATGGAATGCCCTCTCTGGCGATTCCAGCCGTTTCAGGGTCCTGTGATCGAAGGTACCCTTATGCCAGGAAACAGAGTCCGCCTGTCCTGGACTTCACCAACGTGTGTGTGACCCCAAGTGTGTGTCTAATGCTCTGCTCTTCCAGGTATATATACTTTTTACCCTAAACTGTCAGGTGGACCGACGCTCATCTGTCCACCTGTCAAAACGGTGGGAGATGACATATATCGAGACAGAATCAATACAAGTCATCTCGCGCGTGACTTAACCGATTCGTTCTTGCCATTTGTTGTTACCTAATGATCAGGTGACGATACGATAGACATTTCTATCGTTTTCAAATCTCGTTTCTTAATTGACCGTGACGATAAATGAGATTAGACCTTATCTAACATACCGTTTCTCCCCTGGGTCCCTGCGCTAAAGCTGGATATACACCACATGTGTTTTTCCAGCTTTACAGAGAAGTGAAATTCATGTAGGTTTTTTGCCTTGACGCTGAATATATTTTGAACTTACAATATCTTTAAATATGAGGCCCCTTGCCCCTATATTTAGGCTGGCTTTGCCCTGACACTGCTGGCGTATATTCCTGCCCAGGACAAGAAATAACTGCCAATGAAATAAGTGGAATTTGAGCACTTTCATCCAAATTGTCCCTTGTACATTTGATCATCTGTCTGACCGATGATTTCTTATATAATATCACATGAAACGTTGTTAATTTTGACGTAACAATCCATGTGTTATTTCCTGATTAATAACTACTGTTTAATCGGCGCATGGTCCCATAGCAGCAGCATTCTATTCTTGTGCGTAGTTCACATGATGTCAATTACAACAACAGGTTCAAGTAAAGTGCACTCATGACATCATGGTGTGAATCGTCTGAGCCAACAAACTGACTGTCGATTGTTTTGGGAGAATTTAGCGACAATGAATTAAATAAAAAGTGTAAAAAACATTCGAAAATTCATGTGATATACATAATCTTTAACTCGTGATGTTTGGATATAAGATTTTTTGAAACTTGTTTGATGAATTCGATTCACAACTCGCCTTAAGGCTCGTTGTGAATCAAATTCATCAAACTTGTTTCAAAAAATCTTATATCCAAACATCACTCATTTGAGATCCTCTATAAATCAAAATAAATTTTTCATCAAATCTAGTCATGGCTGCTTCACAGATTTGCTGAAAAATATTTTAAAATTACTTAGCAGGTTAAGAGTTAACTGTCTGTTCTCAACAAATAGAAAACCCAAACCAAAACTGAGGTTTGTTCCTGACACAGAACTGAAACTGAATCTGAGAAATGAAAACCTCACAGCTCTAGCATTAACGTGAAAACCTCAGTCAAGCCAATGGGCACCTCTCCTTCTAGTTCTATCAGATTAATTTTTTGAATTTAGACTGGAGATGAGACCATTACACAGAAGTCTACACTGCATGCAATTAATATACTGAATTTGATAGATTGAGTAGGAGCTAGGGGTCTACTGAAATATACTCCAAATCTCTGCATCTCAATTTCACCTTGGTGGAGGATATACATATTTCAATTTTCCTATCCATATTTACTTAACCCTTTACCCAACGTAATGGCCAAAACCGGCCAGCGCTATTCTCAAATATCGCCAATTAATTTTCAGTATTTTTTCATTTTTTGTCTCAAAAACATAGGTTATGACCTCTCGTTGGAACGAGCTCATCGAGCTCGTTCCAACGAGGGGTCATAACCTATGTTTTTGAGACAAAAAATGAAAAAAAATAGTTACTCAAGAATTTTTTTTGCAAGTGTCGTCTGCTTTTCATGTTAGGTAAAGGGTTAAAAGCTTTGTCCAACGCTTTCCAAAGTCTCAGAATTTCAGAGCCTAAATATTTTATTTCCATGGTAACAAATCACAGCAGTTTCCTATTATGTTAGTGTCTTATATTCTCAAATATAATATCAAGAAATGCGTGACTATCATGTGATAAATATCATTTCAATTAGGCCTATATAAAAAAATTTTCTTGTTTCTCAGGAATTTTTCCCTCAGTTTTATGAGGGAGGGAGGCTTTTTTTATATTCACAAAACAGTTCTGAAGATAGTTGGAATCAGAAATTTAACTACTTACACTCAAACTTTTTTTTCATTAGTAAAAATTGTCCATAATGTAGTTGAAAATTTAACCAAATACAGTGAAGCCCACTTATTTGGATATCTCTTAATTGTATATCCCTGTTAATTGAATATAATTTTCCAACACAAAACCATTTACCATACCTTCAGTACAAATTTGACCTGTTAATTGAATGTAGGTTATAGAGTAAACTCCTGTTAATTGAATAAAAAATCTTGTAACCTGTAGAGAAATTACCCTGACTCTCCCCAGTTTTCCTTTGTTTATAGACCTATCTGGCCGCAGTACATGCAATACAGACATTTAATCTATTATATCTTGTTTGACAGAGCTAATGGAGCTCTGTCAAACAAGATATAATAGAATAAATGCTAAGTTTATCTCTAGAATACAGGAAAGTGACACAATCCCTGTTAATTGAATACTCCTGTTAACTGAATAAATTTCATTGGCTATGTGGCTATTCAATTAACAGGATTCCACTGAATATCTTGTTTGACAGAGCTCTGTGAGGTATAGTTGGTTTGTGAGCTCTGTTAAGCAATGTATAGTTAGCTAAATATTTGTCCTACAAGTGCAAAATTGGGTCATAGAAGAGATTTCCAGGAGAAAAAAATGGTGCCGAGGCAGATTTTCTATGACGAGGAAGGTGCCTGAGAAACAAGAATTTTTTTTTTAATCGCCTTACTCCAATAGTTCATACCTGACTAATAAACCTAGTGTTTGTTCTTTACTGTATTTTGAGCCAATAAAATCCTGAACACTTGTACTATTAATATCCATAATATACTCCTCCTCCTTCAGCCATTCTGCTGCCGATTCTACAAAATAATATATTTTCAACACTTTACTGTTCAGTGGTAAGATTGATTATCCAAGAATAACTGAGCTCATTCCAGGGAATTTCCTCACTACCATGGGAAAGGGACCTGGGTCCTCTTAAATTGGGGAATTTACCATTGTTGGGAAGGAATTGGGAATTTAAAAAATTTGTAAAAAAAATTTTTTTCAGTTATTTTCAATTACCTCCCTTGATATTTATCTGCCAAGGCAGATCAACCAAGAAAGGCCTGATTCTAACATTTCGCAAATCTTTACAACTCAGAGGAGATGCTTCTACATGTAGTAATAGTTGAGTCTTCTAGACAATAATAACTGATGCTGGCAGTGGTTTCTTGTCAAGTCTTGGTTGCCCAGGGCTTATATTTGGTCTAAATTTGTGAGAATCCATTTGGATTCTCGTGAAAATGGTTGCGAGAATCCATACCTACTATGAGTGTCCCGCATGACACCACCATGGTTAAACCAGTGTTGTATACCATTTACCCAACACACTTTTTTAATTTTTAAAACAAAGTTTGATAATTTTTAAAGAATAAATAATAAATAAATTATAAAATAATTAAATGAACAATAATTACCAATAAAATCTTACAAATATGGTTGTCGTTGGAACCGGCTCAATGAGCCGGTTCCAATGACAGCCATATTGTAAGGTTTTATTGACAAAGTGTCAGGATATTTCAGGTCATGTTAGCCTTCTATTGGTTAATTTGTTGGCACTTTGTTAGTTAAAGGGTTAAACTGACTCAATTTTTTTCACGCGAATCCTAGCAGAGGTGCAGCGAGAATCTACATGGATTCTCGCCAGTTTTACTGCGCGAATCTTTGTGCGAATCGATTCTTAGATTCTCGTCGAAATATAAGCCCTGTTGCTTGTGCAGGTAGATAAAACATGACAGAAAATCATTGCCACACCAATAAGGTTTAGTATAAAACTATTTCTTGATGACTGTCCGCCTGATCAAAGTGTACTGTTCATTCCAATCTCTAGAATTGTGAATTAGTGACTGGTAGGAAAGAAATAGACAAAATCATATTGAGAAAGGGTCCCAGAACCAGACACTATGGACCACCAGCAAACCCCTGCATTCTTCAATGTGTATTTTACACAGCTGATGATAATACAGTAGAGCCCACTTAATTGGATATCTCTTAATTGTATATCACTGTTAATTGAATATAATTTCCCAACACAAAACCATTTACCATATCCCCAGTACAAATTTTACCTGTTAACTGAATATAGGTTATAGAGTAAACTCCTGTTAATTGAATAAAAAATCTTGTAATCTGTCAAGAAATTAACCTGACTCTCCCCAGTTTTCCTTTGTTTTTTTTTTAACTATTTGGCCTCAGTACATTCAATACAGGCATTTAATCTATTATATCTTGTTTAACAGAGCTCATGGAGCTCTGTCAAACAAGATATAACAGAATTAATGCTAAGTTTATCTCTAGAATACAGGAATGTGACAATCCCTGTTAATTGAATATTCCTGATAATTGAATAATTTTCATTGGCAAAGTGTCTATTCAATTAACAGGATTCCACTGTACAGTGATATCATGTTAAAGAATGTTGAAGATTTTCTAGAACCTTTATTGCGCCCTGTTGAGAAACAAAATTTTCTTGCTCAGGCTTAAATTCAGGTATTTAAGCCTGATCAGTACATAAAATTCATTATTACACACTCTCTCTCTTTCACCAGTTCTAATATGCGGAGACGAGATGAGAAATAGAGTTTCTGATAGAAAGGCAGAGAGTCTCCCTGACAGCCCATTCCTCTTGCCAAATTTTTTCCAACCAAGATTACCAAACAGTAAAATCAATGTATTGGGACCAATATTGGGGAATTGGGATCCCCCAATGAGATGTATTTCTTCTATATTAATTGTATTATATTGCAATTCCTGACTCTTTTAACCCTTTACCCAATGCAGATGATATCAAAATTTATTATTTTAATTTTTGTTTTTTCAAATTAAAAAAAAAAATTCAACAAAACCATATGATGTGACCCTTCACTGGAACAAGCTCGATAAGCTTGTTCCAATGAGGGGGTCACATGATATGGTTTTGTTGAAATTTATGAAAAATATATTATTTTCGACTGCTTAATTTTTAAATTATGCATGCGGTTGCAACCAATTCGTTACTTAAAGGGTTAAACAGAATAGTGTTTTGAGATCAATGAAATAATTTCACGCTCAGTCTCTATCACGGTACATGTAGCTTCCATGTTACAATAAATGACATGTGTTGAGCTGTTGATTTGGAAATAATTACCCTAATGGTCAGGATATACTTTGTATGATCACATTTTTAATAAGCACCACTTTATTTCAACGTTCATCTTGCCAAGTTTGGAAGAGGTAGTCAGGATAAAGTCAAGCAGTTTACTGTCATTGCATTTCCTCAACTCTGAGCAATCCACCCTATGAACATGTGGTGCCATCCAGGGCATTGTTGCTGTACCACAGTCAATGCCAAGGCTTGGTATTTGAGTAATGAATTGTCTTATTTATTTATTTATTTATTGGTGTTTAATGTCACATACCTATGCACAATGGCTAATGAATTGTCTTATGTTTAGCATTTGGATGAATCCAAACTTGATATCCTTAACCCTTTACCTAACGAATTGCCCGCATCCGCCCGCGTAATATGCAAATTGAGCAGTTGAAAAAATTAAATTTTTGCAAAATATTTCAACAAAACCATATCATTTGACCCCTCATTGAAACGAGCTCATTGAGCTCGTTCCAATGAGGGGTCACATGATATGGTTTTGTAGAAATCTTATGAAAAATTTTTAAAAAATGATATTTAAAATAATAAATTTTGATATCGTCTGATTTGGGTAAAGGGTTAATCTAAGCATAGCCTATTTGGTTCTAATGTTAAAAAATTTATAGTAATTTATATATTTTTTATACTTACCAATGACCCAGACTTAGCTGGTGCTAACTCCACAAAAACCAGGGCCAAACACAAATTTTGCCCCCCAATCCCCAAAATTTGCATCCAAAACAAAAAGAAATAATGTCCTAAAGGACCTCCATAATACGACTCTACTGCGCATGCGCAGTGACGCAGTCGTCCCGAAATTGGCGCCAAATATCATTCTTACTGGCAGTGCCTGGTCAGCGCTATGTACTCAGCGGGGAGGCAAGAGTTCCCAACTCAGGGAGGGCCATCCCCGTCTGGGTCATTGGTAAGTATAAAAAATATATAAATTACTATAAATTTTTTAACATTTTTATACTGTACCAATGACCCAGACTTAGCTGAATAGTAAACAGGCTGGAGGGCCTAGGACATAGAGGAAAATCCAATAAGCTCAATTATAAAATAAAGAGATAACCCCTTAAGGAGAAAAGGAGTATTAGGCTTTACATGTATCTTTCTTATTTAATATTTAAATTAGAAAGATACACTACCCTTAATAATTGAGCACAATAACATTCATGTTCTCTATTAATATCCAGTATAACCTTTATACTAATTATTATTAAAACAAGCCAATAAATAAAGTAGTCCAGAGAATTGAGACTCTTTATAATCATTTAAAAGTGTCCGAGTATTGTATATTAAAGCCCGTTTGACACTTGACATATACAAATGCTTCACACCGAGCTACACTTTAAAAATAAGACATGAATGAAATTAAACATTAATATTACACTTTAAAACCATCCCGGAAGCGACTCAGAAATACTGTCTTGGAGGAGGCATTCCCTTGCTTTTCACTATAAAGCAGGTGACCTAAGGGAACACCCGCCCCCCCCCCTTCCCCTTGCCCTGGGTCAAATAGCCCAGAGCGAAGAGGGCAGCCGGACGGAGTCACTGCCGGAACAGAAAGCCTGCATAACTATAGTTGCAACTGTTTAGTGGACGACATTCTGAGCAACAGATAACGGACCTAAACAATGCAGGTCTCCAGAAATGGACTCAATATTTCTGAGATAAAAATTAGTAAATGTGGATGGCTGAGACCAATAAGCAGCCTTCATTAAATCTGTAATAGCAACACTATTAGCATAAGCCCAGGAAGTAGAAAGAGCTCTTACTTCATGAGCAGAAATCTTAAGCACAGACTGCTGAGAAGAAGATAAATCTTCATACGCAGTACGGATAGTTAACTGAATCCATCTAGCAATAGAATGGACTGAAATGTCCTTTCTATTAGGCATCAAAGACAGAAAGAAACGTTTCCGACCCTTTCTGATGAACTGAGATCTCTGTTTATAGATACGTAGTGCTCTAACAGGACAGAGTAAAGGCCTACGCCCGTCTGAAGACGGAAGAGCCTTAATAACAATAGGTTCCGGATATTTATTAGGAGCCTGATTCTTAGCTAAAAAACCGACGTTAGTAGTGAAGGTGATAGTGTTCCCAACACTACGATAATGAGAATCATCCACCGATAGTGCATGAAGCTCACTGACTCTTCTGGCAGAAGAGAAAGCTAAGAGAAAAGCTGTCTTATAAGATAAGAATTTGAAATCTACTGTCCCAAGAGGTTCAAATGGCTTTTCCTTCAATTTAAGGAGAACCCAAGCTAAATTCCACTTAGGAATTAATCTAAGAGTTCTGGGTCTATTTATCGAAAAGTTTCTAACCAATTTCGATAAAGAGACATTAGATCCAATTTGTAAACTATCATGATGTGCATAGGTATCAGATAACATAGATCTATAACCCTTTATAGTAACCGGTTGCAGTTTGATTTCGTCAAACAAGTATACTAGAAAGTTAGCAATGTCTGGTATAGAGGGATCAAATATATCAACAGAATGATCCCTACACCAACGACGGAAAACCTTCCACTTAGCCGCATAGTTTAGCGAAGAGGAGGTCCTCCTACAGTTAGAAATCGCGTCCACTGCTCGTCCTGTAAAGTGCTTGCCATGCAAGAAGGACCGCACAACGGAAAAACGTGAAGGTTGAGACCTTGCGGGTTGTGATGCAGTTGGCGCGACTTCCCCTGCCAAAGAAGATCCTCTCGTGGAGGGAGCTTCCGCGGTAGGTCCCACAACAGACACCTGAGTAGATTTATCCACGGTCTCTGTGGCGACAGAGATGCTACCAACAGAATCTTGCATTGAGATTGTTTTATCTTTAGCAATACTTGTTGAATTAACGGCGCTGGAGGATACGCATATCCTATCATTCCGTCCCAAGGGATCGATAGAGCGTCTACAGCAAAAGCTCTTGGATCCGGACACGGGGACACATACGTTTGCAACTGATTGTTGAGATGTGTCGCAAATAAGTCTATCATTGGCCGTTCCCATTGGTAGCAAATCTGATTGAATACTTGTTTGTTGAGAGTCCACTCCGACGGCAACAAGCGACCCTTTCGAGAAAGGGAGTCTGCTAGCACATTCAGACGACCCGGTATGTGACGGACCGAAAGAAGAACGTGATGTTCCAACGCAAACAGAAGGATTCTTTCCGTTAGATTGAACAACGGAACTGAATGAGTGCCTCCCTGATTCCGTATATACGCCACTACTGTCGTATTGTCGGATAGGATTTGGACATGAGCATCGTGAATAATGTCCATCCAGTGACGTAACGCAAGCCAAATTGACATCATTTCCTTGATGTTTATGTGCTTGCCCAGGAATTGCGGATCCCAAAGACCCTGGCATCTCGAATCCGTTGGGATTAATGATGCACCCCAACCTGTTTGACTGGCATCCGTCATAATGGTAAAACTCGGATCCGGCAACTGCAGCGGAACTCCTTGAGTTAACCACTGAATGTTTGCCCAAGTCTGAATCTCTTGTTTCACTTGATCTGACAAGAGAACGTCTACATCGAGCGAATGAATTTTCACACTCCAATTCTGAGTCAAGAAAATTTGAAGAGGCCGTGTGCGTAGCCGTCCCATCGGAATGAGATCCGCAGCGGCTCCGCACAGACCTATCAGTCTCATAAATTCTCTCGCTGTGACTTTGTCTGTATTTAGACAATAGCGAGCGTAACAACTGACTAATTTCGCTCTGGTTAACGGCAGACGAACGAGATTGTTGTGCGTCTCGAAGCTCATTCCCAGATGAGTGAATGACTTGGACGGCACCAGATCCGACTTCTCCTCGTTTACTATGAAACCGAGACGTCGGAGCAATAGAAGAAGATTCTGAACATCGTTCTGAAGCGTTAACTCGTTGCCGTACCTCTGAAGAATGTCGTCCAGGTAGGCCGACGTTACCGCAGACGAATGAGCTCGGAAGTAAATCATTACCGAGTTCATTACTCGAGTGAAAGCCCAGGGTGCTAGATTCAATCCGAAGCACATGGCCCGGAACTGATACACCACTCCTAGGACTGCGAAGCGTAGATACTTTCGGAATGTCGGATGTACCATGACGTGAAAGTACGCATCTTTGAGATCTATGCTCGTTGCATAATCGTTCACCCGAATACTCGCTCTGACCGATCGAATCGTCTCCATATAAAACTTCGGAGCGATGATCAGCTTGTTTATCCAGCTCAAATCTATTACTGGACGGAACGAGCCGTCTGGTTTCGGAACCAGAAACAGATGGCTGTAGAATCCCAGCGATTCCTGGTTTTCTACGACCTCTACCGCGTTCTTCATTAAAAGAGACTGCACCTCTGATAGCAGAGCGTCTCTTTTCTGAGGGTTTGACGGAAGATGAGTCCACTTTGGACTTCGAGTTAATGGAGGCTTTCGTTTGAAGGATATCTTTAGACCTTCCGAAGTCACTCCTCTCACCCAAGGGTCGTCCGTAATCGACGCCCACTCTTGAGAAAAACTCGACAACCTTCCGCCAACCGGAACGCGATAGAGGTTTGAGCCATCACCTCCTGGATCTGCGAGGCCTGCGGTAGGAGAAACCACGTCTTCCACGACCCGCACCTCGCCTCGTCGACCTCGGGGCGTCCGACCGATTGTCCCGGCCTGAAGGACGTCCCGAACGAGAGTCGCTATCCTGACGGTCTCTCGAATAAGAGCTAGAGGACGCACCGGAACCTCTATAGGAACCTCTCTTGGGCGGATAAGACCCAGAAGTGCCCGCCTTATTCGTGTCTGCTGAATCCGACCTTTTAGGAGCGGATCTAAACAACAGAGAATCACTAGCTTTCTTTTTAATATTATCATAAATAGCGGAAAGCTTGCCGTCAAAGAGAAGATCTCCTGAGACCGAAGCGACTCTAAGAGAGTTCTTCACCTTAGAATCCACTAGTGTGGATGTAGACAGGGCTGCGTCACGTCTAACCAACTCCAGATTAGCCACTGAAAGGGCGGAGTTACACGTGGAATAAGCTACTGCCCTTGAAAGAAGTCTTAAGGAGGATTGTATATCCTGAAACTCTTCCCCTTGAAGACGCAGTGATAACGCCTTCGTAAGGTGATCTGCGTAAGATAAGGCATCTAAATTGGCTCTGTTAGACGCAATAGCTGTTTCCAACACTGCGGTTGGAATAGAAGCTGACGACGGTAATGATAGCTCTAAGTCTTCCGCCTCGTCGTCCATATGCAGAGGAACTCTCGGTATACCCTGACCTGCCGTGTCGAATTTATTCCTTGCATTAATGAAAGGCAGGTTGAGAGTATTTGCGGACAAGAAGCCTGCTTTCCCTGTCCTGGAAGCAAGTTTAAAAATAGCGTCGTTCAATAATTCAAATGTTCTTGCAACATTATTGGACTGCGACGGAAACTCGGGAGCGATGTCCCTGAACCGCTCGAAAAAATCAGAGTCCAATGACGCTATAATTCTCCTGTCCGGAAGCGCAGCAGTCTGGCCCGACGGAACAACTTGAGGAAGAAAGTGCCGGATGAAGTCTACGGCAGCTTTGTGTTGTTCCGAAAGGGATAGCTCCAATTCATCCGTATCCCTTTCACCATCCGGTCGGACCTCCCGATGTTCCCGGTCGTCCGCCCCCGATGCTTCGGCGGAGCGTACCGACCCAGCGCCGTCGGATAATTCTCGATCCGACACCGTTTCTGTCGGCTGCTGGGATGCTGCGATAAGCTGTGCTATCTGCACTAGAATGTCCGACGTCGAGACCTGCGGAGGAGCGGTCTTTCGCTGCTTTGCCGAGGGCAGCTCCGCATCGGATGGCTCCCGCATACTTTTCCTATGCGAACGTCCGGAGTCCATCGGTCTCGAGTCCCTGGCTGCCGGATGGTGTGACCTGGTCGCCGAATAATCCTTCCTCGGCGAAGCTGGCAAGATATCGGAGGTCACGCAGCCAAGGTGCGGTAGTGTGCGCCGGCGAGAAGAGGAAGCCTTAACAGTCTCTGCGGACTGCTTATACAACGGAGCGTCCCGAGCGACGGACGTATGCTCCGCTAAAGACACATTTTGTACCACAACATCTGGTCCCAGATGTTGTTGTACGAGAGAGGGGCCTCTCTCGCTCGCGGCCCGGCTGGACCTGGACGAGCTAGGAACCGGACTAAAAGGCTTCCTCCGTTCTCGTTCACTATCCGCCGTCACTGGGTGTGCATCTATTATTTTTATAGTGCTCGCATCACCCAAAATTTCCTCTTGGACCGCATCGGACGAACCCGGCTGCCGAACCATTCGGTGAATGGACGCTACACCGGGCGAGCTAGCGGACGACATTTGTCTAATCTCCATGAGCACTTTTGCCGCTAGCTCTGTATTTAATTGTGACGACGGACGCACACTTGAAGAGGATAACATGGAAACATCACCCTGTTCTGGTTCCTCTGAAATAGAAACTGAGAGAGTAGAGTGACCTTGTGGAGAAAGAGCCGGCATCGCTCTTTCTCCAGAAACAACATATCGTGACACACGTTTCCAATGTTTCTCATCCCAATGTTCACATACAGGACAGGGATTAATGCGAGAACACTGACTACAATTTATGCAATAATCATGAAAGTCAGAGGAAGATTTCTTCCTATTACAATTTGAACAAGTTCCTTTCATTGTGAAGGAACAACAATAAGTCCTAGTTACTCGCAAAAACCCCTGACACAAAGATACATAATAACATGATCCATTAATAAATGAAAAAACAATTGCAAAACAAAATAATTTTGAAAAAATATTTTTTCAGAGAAGCCCAAGTTGCTGAAAAGTAACGTTGAGCCCCGATGGATCCGATGGCAAAGTGTGGTCAAAAATTTTAAAATTATATAAAATAATTAATGAGACACTTTCGGATAATATAAATGTATCTTATAATGAGATAAACTACCTCAAAGACAAACAGCCCCCCTCAAAAAAGGCTGTTGCCAATGAAAACAAACAGTGTAAACACAGAAGAAAACATGACTCCAGGCACTGAAAAAACTGGCCCGGAATCAGTCCTCAATTACACTCTATCTGATGCAAAACAGAGACTCCCAGGGGAGAATCTGCAGAACATCAGATGGAAGATGCAGAACACAAACGTTATACACCCATGGGTGAAAACGTAACTATGGGGAAAATAACAGAAAACATTCTGTAACCAAGCAACTCTCCCAGGGAAATTTTAGAAAAATATGCCAAAAGCATGGGAGAATTGCAAGGGGGGACTTTAGAAGGTTAGGGGAGAGGAAACACTGAATAAGCAGTGCAACAATTAGCAAGAATGACAACAAGAGGCGTTTGCCTCGAAAATAGGCAACTTAACATAATTTTAACAAAAAATTTTAAGTACAGCCCTGATTATTTTTTGCCACTTCTTTTTTCCTCTCCTCCTTCTATCCTCCTTAGAATCACATTTTCTCCAAGAATTACGTGTCTGGCATCCTTTAAACTGAGATTTACAAGCACAAAGATCAGTGAGATGTTGACTGATGAAGGGCCAAACAGAGAATGATATTTGGCGCCAATTTCGGGACGACTGCGTCACTGCGCATGCGCAGTAGAGTCGTATTATGGAGGTCCTTTAGGACATTATTTCTTTTTGTTTTGGATGCAAATTTTGGGGATTGGGGGGCAAAATTTGTGTTTGGCCCTGGTTTTTGTGGAGTTAGCACCAGCTAAGTCTGGGTCATTGGTACAGTATAAAAATATTACCTGATATTACTGGCATTAAAGTATGAAAATAAAAGAATTCATTACACTGTGGGTTGGTATAATTTGGATGGATCTAGATACTTAGATGGATATCCAGATGACATACACAGACACAATAAGCAATCATAGCCTCTGTCGTGCGACTTAGTTTCACCAATCAAGTGAAACAGTAAGTAACTGTACCAGAAATGACAGCCCACTTAATATTCATGAGCCAGCTATTTTTTAAGGCAGCGTTAATTCAAAGACTTGACAAACAGCACTTAATTCACCATGTAATAATATAAATATATAGAATAGTAAATTATGCTGTAATATGGTGAATTCTTGCCAAAAATTATACAGAAGACATATATGTCACATGTAAAGACCAACATAGATGAGAACTTTCCAACTGAGGAGATAAAAGGATTATGGCGCATATAAATAGAGATTATTACCATTATGTGGATGTACAAAATATGTATCCGAGTCAAGCTCTGGGTTTTAAGGGCAGATCGTGACGAGTCGTGATCTACCCTTAGAATCCGGAGCGAAACTCGGATACATATTTTGTACATCCACATAATGATAATAATCATTTTATCTTACCATATATTGGGGATGAATAAAAAGAAAAAAATGGAACTCATGCAAAAGGAACGTGCTTGTATCCGACCCCCTGATACAAACATCTGTATCAGGGGGTCGGATACACTACAGTTGCGGAGTTAATACAGACAAAATACATGTTGATTGTAAGATAAAAATGGTCAACGGTTCGTTTAAAATGACAGTCTGATAGATATCATTTATCAATTAATGAAAATATAATGCCAAGATGTGAGTAATCTAAAGTCCCTGTGTCCCTGCAAAGACTTCATCCAATGATGATAACAGCTGTATGAAGATCTGTAACAGAGAGCTGGCTTGGTGAACATTGTGGAGATCTGTAACAGACAGCTGGCTTGGTGAGCATTGTGGGGATGAAGCTGGCTTGGTGAACATTGTGGTGATCTGTAACAGAGCTGGCTTGGTGAACATTGTGGGGATCTGTAACAGAGAGCTGGCTTGGTGAACATTGTGGGGATGAAGCTGGCTTGGTGAACATTGTGGTGATCTGTAACAGAGAGCTGGCTTAGTGAACATTGTGGGGATCTGTAACAGAGAGCTGGCTTGGTGAACATTGTGGTGATCTGCAACAGAGAGCTGGCTTGGTGAACATTGTGGTGATCTGTAACAGTGAGCTGGCTTGGTGAACATTGTGATGATCTGTAACAGAGAGCTGGCTTGGTGAACATTGTGGTGATCTGCAACTGAGAGCTGGCTTGGTGAACATTTTGGTGATCTACAACAGAGAGCTGGCTTGGTGAACATTGTGGGGATCAGACCTGTTAACCTCTGAAGGTGACTGTCAGTGAGATTTTGATGAGCTCTCAGTGAGATTTGGATGCTTGTCAGTGAGATTTTTGCACGCGGCCAATACATCAATATTTTCCTTGTTATGCCTCCCATGGTCCCACCCGGGCACCCCCCCCCCCCCCCACCACCAACCCAAATGCATTATATATTTCAATAAGTAAAAGCATACAAATATGGATATCAGTGGTCCAAGCCCCTGCCCCCAGGGACAATGACCCTCCCCCACCCCCCACCCCCCCACCCCCCGACACACAAATTTTATTTTCCTAGTGTTCCTAGTCAAATAAATGAATTTTGCACAAGACAGCAAGTGAGTTTGGAAACTTGAACTCTGTTCAAAGGCAAAGGGGAATCCCCTTGAAAGAAGAAATGGGATGTGACCGTGAGAGCGTGAGTTGGTGCCTCAAACTGGGAGACTCACGGTGAAACCGGGAGAGTTAACAGGTCTGGTGGGGATCTGTAACAGAGAGCTGGCTTGGTGAACATTGTGTGGATCTGTAACAGAAAGCTGGCTTGGTGAACATTGTGGTGATCTGCAACAGAGAGCTGGCTTGGTGAACATTGTGGTGATCTGCAACAGAGAGCTGGCTTGGTGAACATTGTGGGGATTTGTAACAGAGAGCTGGCTTGGTGAACATTGTGGTGATGAAGCTGGCTTGGTGAACATTCTGGTGATTTGTAGCAGAGAGCTGGTTTGGTGAACATTGTGGGGATGAAGCTGGCTTTGTGAACATTGTAGTGATGAAGCTGCAGTGTCAACGAAGAGACTGGAACTTTTGTCTGTGAATTCACCAGATATATTATTGCCACTGAATATTATTTTTAACCTTCAGAGCTGACAAGAGTTGGATGAACCTATTCCCAGCTGCTTTTGTTAAATTTCGAATACACAAAACAAGTTGCTTCAAACCAAATAACAATTCTTTGTTCTGTCAGTTTGGGAAATGTCTGGCTGGTTCTAATGGGGGGAGGGGTGGCATAAATTTAACTTTCAAATAATTGTTGATTGCATTTGAATTCAATGAAAAAAAATGTAATTATAAGGCCTCACAAAGTAGATCTTCTGTTTCTCAGGCCATTATTTGTGAAATTGCATGCAGGCGGCGATTTTTTATTTTATTTTTTATTTCTGTAATTATTTCTTTGCCATAAAAAGTTCATGTTCTTGATTTATGTTTTAGGCCTCATAATTTACAGAATAGCATGGATGGTGGAGTATTTCGTCCCTTGAGAGCAAGAAGGCTTTACAATGCTAAAGCATTGCAAAGCCTTCTGGCACTCAAGGGATAAAGTTATCAATTTTATTAACTCAAATAAAATAGCAGACATGAACAATTTAATTTTTATTTTTTTTCAAGTTTACACTGGTTATAAAAAGAGAGCATGCGGCAGCCAAAAAGACCATGCAGGAGGGCCTGAGAAACAGATTTTTAATTTTTTCAGGCCTAATGTGTTGTTTTCTTTCCATTTTTTCTCAATTCTCAGCTGAGTGTGCATATAAAGATAGATAACATGGAGATGTGCAAACAATCAAAATTACACTGAATTTTTTAAATCCTCAAAAAAATACCTGTTAATGTTTCCTACTTCATCAGTAATAATCCCCGTTAGAGTATTTTACATGACTCCACAAGTCGTTCCTGCTACTGGTGTTCCTAGTCAAATAAATGAATTTTGCACAAGACAGCAAGTGAGTTTGGAAACTTGAACTCTGTTCAAAGGCAAAGGGGAATCCCCTTGAAAGAAGAAATATGCAGCTAGTGATGCTACCCTGCTGTGAAGGGTAGCATCACCAAATTCACCCTCTGGGGACTTCATTCTACAGATGACAGTCTGCTTATTTTTAGGCTTGCTTGTCAAGTATTTTGTTTGATAATGACATCCACAGCATGACTTTCTTTGCGAAATAAAATTAATTTTAGGCATCACTCGGTAACACAGGGGAATAAACGAGCAAAGTAAACAACAGTATATGTTTAATTTCCAAAGTTTATCAAATAAAAGCTAAAAAAAAAACCCTCAAAAATCAAAACTCTGAACAATATCCAGTTCGGTATTTGGTAGGAATTTTGTTTTTTTCTAATGAGGTTTTAAAGACAATTTCGACAGCCAGGGTTACTTTGTGTTGAACTGTTTTGGGGGGAGGGAAGCCAGAGTACCTGGGAAGGACCACCGAGCAACTGTCAGACTCCCAAACATACTAACTCCACAGAAGGGTTAGCATTGATTGATGACAAGTGTACCATCGACGTGCAGTACATCTTAGTACACAATGCCACTGTGGTCCCCACATGGGCAAGCGGGATGAAGTGCCTTGCCCAAGGACACAATGCAGCTGTCCCTGGGGTGATCTAATGGTGGATACACATGGGCAAGCAGGATGAAGAGCCTTGCCCAAGGACACAATGCGGCTGTCCCTGGTGGGGATCTAACGGTGGATCCACATGGGCAAGCGGGATGAAGTGCCTTGCCCAAGGACACAACGCAGCTGTCCCTGGTGGGGATCTAACTGTGGATCCGTCAGTTTGAATTCCAATGTTGTAACCACTGAGCCGCCACATTCCTGATTTGGTTAAGTAGAATGTTGCAGTAATTCACCTTTTTTTCATTTCACTGAATCTGATATCCTGTCCTATGGGGGCGCGGCCACGTTGCAGTAACCGGTACTTGTTAAATCACCGAAGTTAAGCAATGTTGAGCCTGGTTAGTCCTCAGATGGGTGACGGTCTGAGTGATCGATTTGGACTCCCACATTGTGTCCTTGGGCAAGGCACTTAACCCCGATTGTCCACATGGGGGCACAATGACGCCATGTACTAAGGTGTACTGCAGGTCGATGGTGTGCATGTCGTCAACCAATCCAACGCTGCCTGTGCTGCAGTGCAGAATTACGATGTTGGGGAGCTGGCAGCTGCTCGTCATTGCTCGGTGGTTCTCTCCGGGTACTCTGGCTTCCTCCACCCGTAAAATTGTCACGGTCATGATTAGCCATTGTGCATAAGTATGTGACCTTAAACACCAATAAATAATAATAATAATAATAATATCCTGTCCAACCTAAAACCTGGGGAATAGGGTTTGACATATGGAGGGCACACTGATTCTCAAATTTGAAATAGTGGGTGTGGTGGGTAGTGGTATTTTGACATGATTATAGACGTCAACACAGGTTAGTATGGTGTTGCCACACATACTGGATTTTATAGTATTGCCGTTTATCCAGTTCACCTGAATATTTACCCCTGCACACTGACGTCAAAATATCCAGATTTGAAGTAGCCATTTTTTCCCATAATGCAACTGGGAATTTAATCAATTCAATCTTGTTTGACAGAGCTCATTGAGCTCTGTTAAACAAGATTGAATTGGTTAAATTTCTAGTTGCATTGTGGGAAATATTTGCATCCTGAACTTTAGATATTTCGACATCAGTGTGCAGGGGGTTAATTGAGAAATAGAAGACTATTTTCAATAGAACAAAATTTAATAAAAAATGTGGTGTGGTAAAAGTACATACCTTGTAAGCACCTTATTAGTGAATACCAGCTCCTTGGTCTTAACTGATCGGAATTTGTGACAAAGGAATGAACGTCTTTGGCATCCAGTAGAAAAAAATATAGCTGCATGAATATTGCAATGCCCAAATCAGATGCATCAAGTTTGCTGCTACAATGTTTACAAACTGTACACAATTTCATAAAATCAAAATCTCTTCTTTCAATTCCTTGATTAAATTTATTGTTCTCTTTTGCAGTCATTTTTGAAGATGGTGTGCTCATATGAGACACTTCTTTAGTTAATCTAGTCTTGTTACTCTTTGTACAATTCCTATGTATATCACAGCCATTTATGTCATCTGATAGTTGAACCTCATATATACTGTTTATGATGGATGAATTTATAAAATTACTACAGATAAAACAGGTAGTCAAATCCCTTAACTGCTCGTTACGCGGAACGTATAACGAAGAGTTGAATGTTTCTTCAAATACTTCAGAAGAGTGTCTTGGGAAATTAAAATGGTAATTTTCTAAATTTGATTGCTCATTATTTAGACAGTTTTTTAACTCATTTATGATATCTCCGGTACATCTATTTTTAAAACACAGTTGACAAACTTCTCTTATATCAGATAAAATTATTTCTGGAATGTTGAGTGGATCCTGAGTATATATTACAGAAATTAGAGATAACTTTTGATTAATATATTCTAATTTATCCGAGTTGTTATGTTCCTGAGCATTAGGAATGCTAGGGTGAAAGACTTCATTAGGAATATTAATTGGTCCCTCCTCATCTATAATACCTATAACATCACAGTTTTGATTTTGGTAATTCACTTCAGAAGAAATGTTCCGAGAAAAACTGAAATTTGTCGAGGAACTGTCTGTAGGTTGACCTGAGGCTGAAGTGATATTTGTTGAGGAACTGTCTGTAGGTTCATCTGAGGCTGAAGTGATATTTGTTGAGGAACTGTCTGTAGGTTCATCTGGGGCTGAAGTGATATTTGTTGAGGAACTGTCTGTAGGTTGATCTGAGGCTGAAGTGATATTTGT
The DNA here is from genome assembly GCA_031216915.1 of Pictodentalium vernedei. NCBI lineage: Eukaryota > Metazoa > Mollusca > Scaphopoda > Dentaliida > Dentaliidae > Pictodentalium > Pictodentalium vernedei. The sequence continues at coordinate 399,733,182 of CM062289.1, forward strand.
TGAAGAACTGTCTGTAGGTTCATCTGAGGCTGAAGTGATATTTCCAGCAGGCTGTAATAGTTGATTATCAGTAGATCTAGAGGAATTGTCATTCACAGAAATCAAAACTTCAGATAAATCATCTGATGACTTGTTTTCACTCATGGATTGCTCAATACTAAAGTCACTGAAAACATTCTCAGATTCTATTCTAGGCGGGATCAGAGAACTGTAATTTGAATTTAAGATAACAGAATTGTCTAAATCATCACTGGAAACATTGGCCTTCTGTACGTCATCTTCAATTTTATCATCATGGGGTGCTGTAAAATAATCCTGTGAAATATCTACAACTACATCCTTGTCAGCATCGTCATTAGGAGAGACATTCCTAGATATGTATTCTGTGGTTTTGTTCAAATTTTGCTCACTTTTGTTCACTCTACTGTTCTCAGAAAGTATTTCTTCTTGCTGGCTATCCTCTGAAAGTCTTTTCCTGTTAATTAACACTTCTTTCATTGCAGTATGTAGAACTAAAACCCAAGCCTCTAGAATTTCATTTAGTATACTAGAATTTATAATAATAGATGGATTCTGTAACTGAGACTTGACTTGTTTAGTTGTATTTATTAACTGAATTATACAGACTGATGGCTTAACATCAGACATTCTTACTGCATTATCTTCTGATTCTCGTGGTTTTGCAGACACAAGATCCTGTAAAAAATGAATGAGAAAATAACATTTGTTGACGAAACAGAATACAGTAGAATCCTCTTAACTGAATATCCATTTTGCCAGTGAAAATCTAAATTTTATAGTAAATTTCCTTTCTTATTATACCTACCACAATTGTTTACTACAGGCTTGCACTACAGTGGAAGTCCCTAACTCGGATAAAATACTCTCTATTTTTGTCTTTCCCAAGCAAGTTGGGAAAGAAAAGTGGTGCAAAAGCACCAATAAAAATAAGCCAAAACTGGGTCGAGTGCAACCGGCGCAGACCCAGTACGGGACGCTCTCTCCCAAGTACAACTCCACGACTTCCGTTGCCAGTGCGCATATACCGTCTCTAAAGACTCATTCTTTTTGAATCCGTAAACGTTAGAGTTATGTGATCAGCGGGGAGGAAAGATTCTTTACCCGTAAAGAAGACGGGAGGGCCTCCATGTAAACAATTGTGATAGGTATAATAAGAAAGGAAATTTACTATAAAATTTAGATTTCTTATCAACCTACTCACAATTGTTTACTACAGGCTGAATAGACAAAAGGCTGGAGGGAATCGCATAACCAACCCCCACATAACCCTAGTGCACTGGAACCGTGAAGTAGAAGGAAGAGGTCCCGAGGCTTATCAACCATAATGTCGCAATCATTGGTAAAGGACAATGAAAGGAGACATATGAGCCTGTGTGACACACAGACAGAAAAAGGGCAGTAACAGCACAAGGCTGAAACTGACCTTCAAGAAGCCTAATGGCTATGGCTATGGCAGACAACAGCCTGAGCAGAAGAAAGAGGACCCAGGGCAAAAAGGTCCTCCGACTGCTCCTGCAACTGGCGCAAATAAAAGGTGGAGAAAGTAGAAGCATTTCTCCAGTAGGCTGCCTGCATAACATCCGACAACTTGACGGAGTTAGAATAAGCCCAAGAGGTAGACAGTGCCCGCACCTCGTGGGCAGAAATACGATTGGTAATACAATCGCCAGCTGCTAAACGACTATAAGCCGTACGAATAGCAAGACAAATCCATCGAGAAATGGATTGAGGAGAGATCTTCTGTCGACCCGGAATGAGAGACAGAAAAAAACGTTTTCTGCCCTTCCGTATGAAGCGTGTCCGATCAAGATAAATGCGAATAGCACGGACCGGACAGAACAAAGGGCGAGTACCCTCAACAGAGGGAAGAGCCCTGATACAGATAGGAGGAGGAGTAGTATCTGGTAACTGATTCTTAGCCAAAAAGGAGCAATCAGTGGTAAAAGTAACACTGTTGGGAGAGCTCCTAAAAAAGGCCGGGTCAACCGAGAGGGCGTGAAGCTCACTAACCCGTCTGGCCGAAGCAAATGCCATCAGAAAAGCTGTCTTATATGTGAGAAAATGCATATCCACCTGAGATAAAGGTTCGAACGGCGCCCCCCCCCCCCCCTCCCCCCCAAGCAAAGCAGCACCCACGAAAGATTCCATCGTGGAGTAAGCTGCAAGTCCGAGGCCTTTTCAAAGAAAAGTGCCGAACAAGCTTGGAGAGGTAAGGATTAGTGCCGATACGACGCTTCCCCACATAAGAAAAAGTCTCTGAAAGCATAGACCTGTAACCCTTGATGGTAACAGGCTGGAGACCCCGAGAATCAAACAGATATACCAGAAACTCCGCAATCTGTGAAATCGAAGGATTGGCATAATCAACAGAGTGATCAGCACACCAACAACAGAAGACCTTCCATTTAGCTGCATAAGCTAAACCAGTGGAGTGCCTCCTTGAAGAAGAAATGCACTCCACTGCTCGTCTCAAAAAACCTCTACGGAGGAGACAGGACCTGACAAAAGATATGCGTGAAGGCACAATGAAGTCGGGTCGACGTGAAACCTCCTCGGGCGAGCTTGACAAAGAAGGTCGCGACGTAGCGGGAGACGTGCCGGAACCGCCGCCATCAGCGAGCGGAGCTGATTGATCCACACCCGCTGAGGCGACAGGGGAGCGATCAGAATGATTCGACAACTGCAGGCTCGAATTTTGGCGAGAACCTGAGGAAGAATCGGAACCGGCGGGAAGGCGTAGCCGACTAGACCGTTCCAATCGAGTGACAGAGCGTCCACGGCAAAAGCCAGAGGATCTGGACACGGGGACACGAAAGTGTCCACCTGATGGTTCCAACGAGTCGCAAAGAGGTCGATGTGGGGACGTCCCCAGAGATCGCAAAGCGACTGGAACACTGCCCTGTGAAGCATCCACTCGGTGGAAATAACCCTGCCCTGTCGGGACAGGGAGTTGGCTAGGACGTTCAGACGACCGGGAATGTGACGAACAACCACTCCGGCGTGAACATCCTGAGCGAGCAGTAGGAGATCCCGAGCTAACTCGTACATCGGAGGCGAGTGCATGCCGCCCTGGTTCCGAATGTAAGCAACCACCGTCGAATTGTCGGATAGTAGAAGGACCTGGCGATTCGACAGGTGAGGGATCCACTGCCTGAAACTCAGAAGAGCAAGAAGCTCCTTCTGGTTGATGTGTAGAGCTGCTTGATCCTGGTCCCACATCCCGTGTAGGGAAAGACCGAGAGGATCCAACGTCGCACCCCATCCGAGATCGCTGGCATCTGCCGTCAGAACGCGATCGGATGTGGGTAAGTCCAGCGGAACACCCTGCGTAATCCACTGAACATCTGTCCATGGAAGAAGGTGAGGATACAGAGAGTCCGGAAACGGAAGCACCTGATCCAGAGAATCTACATTCGGCCTCCAACGACTGAGCAGAAAGTGTTGGAGAGGTCTGACACGCAGCCGACCTAGAGGAATGAGATCCGTCACCGAACCGCAGATACCGATCAGCCGGAGAAAACTCCGAGCGGTCGCGGACCTGGACTGGGACAGAGTCAGAGCAAAAGCTGAGAGAATCACAGCCTTGGCCTGGGGAACAGCCACCAAATTGAATTTGGTTTGGAAAGACATCCCCAGATGACAAAACGACTGAGAAGGGACCAGGTCCGACTTCTCCTCGTTGACTCTGAATCCTAGCGACGTGAGCAAGCTCAACAGAGTGGCGACATCCGATTCCAGTAAGGCAGCATTGGAATGCCTCTGGAGAATATCGTCCAGATATGCCGAAGTAGTCACCCTGGACTGTGTGCGATGGAACGCTATCACATGCGACATCAGTCTGGTGAACGCCCAAGGAGCCAGGTTGAGGCCGAAAGGCATGGCCTTGAACTGGTAAACTCGCCCCAGAAAAGCGAACCTGAGATACTTCCGTGACTCCCGATGCATCGGAACGTGGAAGTAAGCGTCTCGCAGGTCGATGCTGGCTGCGAAATCTCCCTGGTGAATTGATTGGCGGACCGACCTGAAAGTCTCCATGCTGAACTTGGGAGCAACGATAGACTGGTTCAGGATACTCAGATCGATAACCGGTCGGAGTCGGCCATCCTTCTTCGGCACCAAGAACAGGCGGGAATAGAAACCCACAGACTGAACGTTCTTGACGACCTCGATCGCCCCCTTTGCCAGGTGATTGGCAATCTCCATGGACAAAAGTTCCCGACGTAAAACGTCTGAAGGAACTGTGGTTGGAAGAGGCACCCCTGACAGAGTGGGGTGCCGTCGGAAGGATATGCGCAGCCCGGACCAAACAACATCTAACACCCATGGATCGGATGTGATGGTAGTCCAATGGTCTGCGAACTCTGCTATCCTTCCTCCAACCTGGGACGAGTCGAGGTGAGGACCTTCATTTCGAGCCCCGACGAGGCCCGCGAGAGGAGAAACCACCTCCTCTGCTAAATGAAGAATCCTGAGACTTCCCTCGATTCTGCCGACCCCTACCTTTACCCTGTGAGTAAGAAGTAGAGGCGGCGGCAGAAGGACCAGCCTTTTGCTTCACAGAGGAAGCAGAAGGGTACTTGTTAGGCTTGGAACTGCCCTCGCCTCCCCGAGAAGGCTGATCAAGCTGACGAAACAGCAGCTGATCTTTGGAATGACGTAGGACATCATCCGGGACCGTCGACACGGAACCATGGAAAAGTTGCGGACCTGCCAAAGAAGCAGATCGAAGAGTAGCACGCTGCTCCTCGGGAAGGGATCGTCCTGTGTCCAGCACAGCGTCCCTTCGAACTAATTCCAAATTCGCCGTGTTACGGGCATGCGTGTGAGTAAGGTGCATAAGCGCCTTGGACAGCACACGCAAAGGAGCCTGTACCTCGTCAAACTTATCTGGAGGCAGATAAGCAGCCAAAGCTGAGACGACGTGATCTGAGAGAGAAAGCATGCCAAGCATCTCTCTAGATAAGCCCAACGTGGACTCCAGAGTCGTCATTGGAATGATGGCAGACTTGGGCTTGGAAAGCCCGAGGGAAGTGGAGTCCTGATCCAGAACCGTCAAAGCCTGGCAGACTGACGGATTGGCGGAATCGTAAGAACGATAACGCACAGGAGGCAAAAAGGTGTCAACCCTGGTGAAGAACGAAGTCTTCAAAGCCTTGGAATTCAGCTTGGCATCCAATGCTGAAAAAGCTTCAACCACCTGTACCGACTGGCACGGTCGCAGGCGCCCAGAAGCAGGTTGCTCCATAGGCTGTTGGCGCGTGACCGATGATCGCGGCCAGGCTGACACTGTCGGCTGGTTAGCAGGTTTGAGCTCAGGCAGAAACCCAAACACAAAGTCAAGAGCCGCCCCCAAGTCCGAAGACTGCTGGCCCTCGACCTCAAGCATGTCGGACTCCTCCCCAGAGTCGGAAGACACATAGCCCATCGTGGGCAAACCAGCCGACGCCTCCCATGGTGTCGGGACACCAGAGGAATCGGAAACCGGCCTGTTTCCAATCCCGGGAGGCGGTGCCATAGGAGGCGCCTGGAAACCACCCATAGCCTCGCTGGAAGCAACAGGAAGGCTCTTAGAAAGAACCTGAGTGAGTAAGGAGAGGGCCTCCCTAAGCTCACTACCTGTACCGACCGGTTCGACAGGGGAGCGAACCGGCAAAGTGGCTTCACCTCTGACCCTCTTAACCAGCAAAGGGTCACGATCCTCCAAAACACCCGACGCGGGACGACGGGCGGCAGCCGAAACATCTGAAGGCAGACGTGTATAGGGGTACGAAGCACCCCGAGGATCAATATTGCAAGAACTCATGAGAGTCACCGCGGACCTCTGCGGGGCAGAAGGTCCAGGCTGCACAAAAGGCGTTGGTCCCCCAAAACTGGTCGTGTGACCAGAGTGAGTAGACGGAAACGCCACGGAGTTCATAGTGTTTCCACTACGAACATCCGAATCCAAAGACACAACTGTGGTGCTCGACGGCAAAGAGACCACAGCGATGGGCTCGGCCGGCAGCCCCTTCCGACTTCGCCGAGTTGAAGTCAGGGAAGGCTGAGGCCGATATCCCACGTCTACAGTATCGGACAGTCCTGCAGTCCCCTGCAGCGAAAAGCCGAGGCCGGCTGAAACAGACAACGAAGCAGACGGGCCAGCAGCAGTAGTAGATACGTCGAGAGTCGTTGAGGCTGGTGAAAAAGTGGAGAGAGCACACCGGCTCGGCTCCGAAGGAGGAGTCACAACCCTAGTGACAGCCTCAGATATCGACTGGAGGGGGACGTAGTCCCGGAACCAGGCATCTCTACACCAGAACACTCAACGGCTCCCGCAGTATCCACCACAGGAAAAGACTGCACATCCCCCACGGAGGAGGAATAACTCTCACCAGACAAAGTCGGCTCGGGAGGCCCCGAACGACCACGTTCTCCTTTCCCGCGGGAGCGGGAGGCACGACCACGAGAACGAACGACACGGTTTACTGACGCCCAGAAGGTGGAAGACCATGTTCCACAGACACCACACGGCCGCTCGGCCGAACACCCATTACAGGAGGAACAAGACAAATGTACATCGTCCACATGCTTTGGCAGCAGACATTGCCCACAAGGAATTGTCCTGGGCATGATAGAGGTGAGAGGAGCAGAGAAGGTGAGATGAGAAAACAGAACACCCCCAAAGAAGACAGAAAGGTGACAGAAACAAAGACCCCAGACGGTCGACCGGGAACCACCCAACAGGAAGACTACTCTCAAAAGAAAGAAGAAACACTGTAGGAGTGGTACCCCCGCTGACACCTAACTCTAACACAATTAGAAAATTTTGCAAAAAAAGCATTAACAATAATTGTGAAAAAATCTAAGTCCGAACCGCGTGGCACGCGAAATACGCGCGCGACTCGAGAGAGAGCAAATAAATATACATTATGGACATATAATAGAAAAGAGAATATATAAAACACTGTTCCTGAGAATACAAAGGATACAGTGTGGTATAATGAATCCGGAATCATCAAACATCGAGCTGGTGGAACACTGATAAGCGTGCAAAAACATCTCGACACAAAGCGGATTTTAAAAAGAATGAGTCTTTAGAGACGGTATATGCGCACTGGCAACGGAAGTCGTGGAGTTGTACTTGGGAGAGAGCGTCCCGTACTGGGTCTGCGCCAGTTGCACTCGACCCAGTTTTGGCTTATTTTTATTGGTGCTTTTGCACCACTTTTCTTTCCCAACTTGCTTGGGAAAGACAAAAATAGAGAGTATTTTATCCGAGTTAGGGACTTCCACTGTAGTGCAAGCCTGTAGTAAACAATTGTGAGTAGGTTGATAAGAAATTATTCAGTTAACAGGAGTATACAATGAACAGGGATTTGGTCAGTTTCCTGTGTTCTGGGGGTAAACTGAGCATTTATTCTATTATATCTTGTTTGACAGAGCTCATAGAGCTCTGTCAAACAAGATATAATAGAATAAATGCCTGTATTGGATGTTGTGAGGCCAAAAAGGTTGATAAATAAGGGGAATTTGGTGTGTGTCACAGTAATTTTTTCGACATATTACAAAAATTTATATACAATTAACAGAAGTTTACTCTACAACCCATATGCAATTAACAGATCAAATTTGTACTGAAGGTATGGTAAATGGTTTTGTGTTTGAAAATTATATTCAATTAACAGGGATATACAATTAAGAGATATCCAATTAAGTGGGCTCCACTGTACAAAAGTAACAAATTATTTCATATTGGTATATTAACCTTTTACCTGACATTTGATGACAATGACAGTATATTTTCATGAATAAGGCCCTACAAAGTAGATCTTCTGTTTCTCAGGCCACATTTTTGTAAAACTGCATGTGGGTGGGCAGTTTTTTATATTAATTTTTATTTCTGTAATTATTTCTTTGCTATCGAAAGTTCCTGTTCTTGGTTTGTTTTATGTTTTAGGCCTCATAATCTACATGGCATGGGTGGAGGTGTATTTCATCCCTTGAGAACAAGAAGGCTTTGCAAAGAAAGCCTTGGTACAAATTAAAATTTTTTATTAACTTGGGAAAAATATCCGACATAAACCATTTAATGTTTGAAATTTTTGTTGACTCGACTATGTCTGTCCTCCCTCCAATCATTGTCCATTCCCCTGCCCTGTCTGGGGTAAAGGGTAATTCACCTGTTTTCACATTTTCATTTTAATGGATCTGAGGTCTTCACAAAATAAAAACAAGAGGCCCCAAGGGGCCTGAGGGCGCTCACCTGACATGGTAGCCTAAATATCAACCCAGGGAATTGATTTCAACAAGTTGCATCTGCCCCTCAAAAGAAAAGCTTATACCAAATTTCCAAAGATTCTGACCAATGGATCTAAAAAAAAAAAGATTTTTTAAGAAAATTCCTCATTTTGAACTAAGTTACAATTCAAGCTCCCACAGTGAGCCCAAATATGGACCTAGGGACATGGCTTGAACAAACTTGAATTCCCCCCCCCCCCCCCCCCCCCCCCCCACCAAGGATGATGCATGCCAAATATCAAAAGCATTCTGACTGCTGGATCTGAAGAAGAAGATTTTTAAAGAAAATTACTCATTTTGAACTAAGTTATCATTCAGGCTCCCACAATGAGCTCAAATATGAACCCAGGGACTTGGCTTGAACAAACTTGAATCTCAAAACATTCCGACTGCTGGATCTGAAGAAGAAGACTTTTAAAGAAAATTCTTCTTTTTTAACTAAGTTACAATTCAGGCTCCCACAATTTTGTTGGTTCTATAGTTATGGTCTTGACATCAGTATAGATGAGTACAACAATTTTGTTCAGTCTGTTGGTTCTATAGTCATGGTCTCGACAGCAGTATAGATGGGTACAACAATTTTGTTCAGTCTACTGGTTCTATAGTTGTGGTTTTGACATCATTATAGAAGAGTACAACAATTTTGTTCAGTCTGTTGGTTCTATAGTCATGGTCTCGACAGCAGTATAGATGGGTACAACAATTTTGTTCAGTCTGTTGGTTCTATAGTCATGGTCTCGACAGCAGTATAGATGGGTACAACAATTTTGTTCAGTCTACTGGTTCTACAGTTGTGGTTTTGACATCATTATAGAAGAGTACAACAATTTTGTTCAGTCTGCTGGTTCTACAGTTGTGGTTTTGACATCATTATAGATGGGTACAACAATTTTGTTCAGTCTGCTGGTTCTACAGTTGTGGTTTTGACATCATTATAGATGGGTACAACAATTTTGTTCAGTCTACTGGTTCTACAGTTGTGGTTTTGACATCATTATAGAAGAGTACAACAATTTTATTCAGTCTGCTGGTTCTATAGTTGTGGTTTTGACATCATTATAGATGGGTACAACAATTTTGTTCAGTCTGCTGGTTCTACAGTTGTGGTTTTGACATCATTATAGAAGAGTACAACAATTTTGTTCAGTCTACTGGTTCTACAGTTGTGGTTTTGACATCATTATAGAAGAGTACAACAATTTTATTCAGTCTGCTAGTTCTATAGTTGTGGTTTTGACATCATTATAGATGGGTACAACAATTTTGTTCAGTCTGCTGGTTCTACAGTTGTGGTTTTGACATCATTATAGATGGGTACAACAATTTTGTTCAGTCTACTGGTTCTACAGTTGTGGTTTTGACATCATTATAGAAGAGTACAACAATTTTATTCAGTCTGCTAGTTCTATAGTTGTGGTTTTGACATCATTATAGATGGGTACAACAATTTTGTTCAGTCTGCTGGTTCTACAGTTGTGGTTTTGACATCATTATAGAAGAGTACAACAATTTTGTTCAGTCTGCTGGTTCTACAGTTGTGGTTTTGACATCATTATAGAAGAGTACAACAATTTTGTTCAGTCTGCTGGTTCTACAGTTGTGGTTTTGACATCATTATAGATGGGTACAACAATTTTGTTCAGTCTACTGGTTCTACAGTTGTGGTTTTGACATCATTATAGAAGAGTACAACAATTTTATTCAGTCTGCTGGTTCTATAGTTGTGGTTTTGACATCATTATAGATGGGTACAACAATTTTGTTCAGTCTGCTGGTTCTACAGTTGTGGTTTTGACATCATTATAGAAGAGTACAACAATTTTGTTCAGTCTGCTAGTTCTATAGTTGTGGTTTTGACATCAGTATAGATGGGTACAACAATTTTATTCAGTCTGCTAGTTCTATAGTTGTGGTTTTGACATCATTATAGAAGAGTACAACAATTTTGTTCAGTCTGCTGGTTCTATAGTTGTGGTTTTGACATCAGTATAGATGGGTACAACAATTTTATTCAGTCTGCTAGTTCTATAGTTGTGGTTTTGACATCAGTATAGATGGGTACAACAATTTTGTTCAGTCTGCTGGTTCTATAGTCATGGTCTCGACAGCAGTATAGATGGGTACAACAATTTTGTTCAGTCTGCTGGTTCTATAGTTGTGGTTTTGACATCATTATAGATGGGTACAACAATTTTGTTCAGTCTGCTGGTTCTACAGTTGTGGTTTTGACATCATTATAGAAGAGTACAACAATTTTGTTCAGTCTGCTGGTTCTATAGTTGTGGTTTTGACATCAGTATAGATGGGTACAACAATTTTGTTCAGTCTGCTGGTTCTATAGTTGTGGTCTTGACATCAGTATAGATGGGTACAACAATTTTGTTCAGTCTGCTGGTTCTATAGTCATGGTCTCGACAGCAGTATAGATGGGTACAACAATTTTGTTCAGTCTGCTGGTTCTATAGTTGTGGTTTTGACATCATTATAGAAGAGTACAACAATTTTGTTCAGTCTGTTGGTTCTATAGTCATGGTCTCGACAGCAGTATAGATGGGTACAACAATTTTGTTCAGTCTACTGGTTCTATAGTTGTGGTTTTGACATCATTATAGAAGAGTACAACAATTTTGTTCAGTCTGCTAGTTCTATAGTTGTGGTTTTGACATCAGTATAGATGGGTACAACAATTTTATTCAGTCTGCTAGTTCTATAGTTGTGGTTTTGACATCAGTATAGATGGGTACAACAATTTTGTTCAGTCTGCTGGTTCTATAGTCATGGTCTCGACAGCAGTATAGATGGGTACAACAATTTTGTTCAGTCTGCTGGTTCTATAGTTGTGGTTTTGACATCATTATAGAAGAGTACAACAATTTTGTTCAGTCTGTTGGTTCTATAGTCATGGTCTCGACAGCAGTATAGATGGGTACAACAATTTTGTTCAGTCTACTGGTTCTATAGTTGTGGTTTTGACATCATTATAGATGGGTACAACAATTTTGTTCAGTCTGCTGGTTCTATAGTTGTGGTTTTGACATCATTATAGAAGAGTACAACAATTTTGTTCAGTCTGCTAGTTCTATAGTTGTGGTTTTGACATCAGTATAGATGGGTACAACAATTTTATTCAGTCTGCTAGTTCTATAGTTGTGGTTTTGACATCAGTATAGATGGGTACAACAATTTTGTTCAGTCTGCTGGTTCTAAAGATACAGTCTCAGTAGCTTGTATTTCTTGAGATTTACTTAACTCTTTACCCAACATGAACAACAGACAACACTTGCAAAAAATTGTTCTTCAATAACTAAAATATTTTGCCTCAAAAATGTAACTTGTGACCCCTCACTGGAATGAGGGCAATGATCTCATTCCAATGAGGTTTTATTAGCTATGTTTTTGAGGTAAAGATTGGAAAAATAATAAAAATTTGAATAGTGATTTTTGTAAATAGTGCTGGACAGATAGGGCTGTTATGCAAAGAAAAATGTTTTTTCTTTCTCTTTTTTTATTGAAGTTTAATGACATTTTTGACAGCCAGGGTGCCACCTGGTGTCGGACAGTTTTAAGGTTGAAGGATCCTGGAGTACCCAGAGAGAGCCACCAAGCTGCAGTGAGCAACTGTCAGCTCCCCAAAGTACTAACTCCGCACAAGTAGGGTTACCATTGGTTGAAGGCAAGTGCACCATTGATGTGCAGTATGCCTTACTACACAGCCAGACCATGCCCAAACATAAGCAAACATGATTAAGTGCCTTGCCCAAGAACACAATGTAGTTACCTCTGGTGGGGATTGAACCATACAATGTAGTTACCTCTGGTGGGGATTGAACCATACAATGTAGTTACCTCTGGTGGGGATCGAACCATACAATGTAGTTACCTCTGGTGGGGATCGAACCATACAATATAGTTACCTCTGGTGGGGATCGAACCATACAATGTAGTTACCTCCCGTGGGGATCGAACCATACAATGTAGTTACCTCTCGTGGGGATCGAACTATACAATGTAGTTACAGGGGTGTGATTGGGACCAGATGAAAAAAACTGAAATCATGTTTGCATGGTGGAAAGGTTTCAAAATCAAGCTTTTTCTCCCCATATAACTGTAGCTCTGCAGAAATAAAGCTTTTGGTTGCATTTCATTTCTTTGAATTTACATGAAAATGGTCTTTAGGACCATTTTCATGTAAATTTAAAGAAATAAAAAGGTGTAATTGGGTAAGAAACAAGAGGCCCCACGGGGCCTGAAGTACTCATCTCGAACAGAACACAATATAAACAGAGTCCAAGAATGAGTACATTAAGCAAGCCATCTCCATAGGCTACACTGTCAATCCTTGAGTCCCTCAGGAGTGACAAAAATAATCCGGGCATTATGCCTTTTCTTCAGTTGATCATAAAGTAAAATGTAGAGCTCCCCTATGAAGCCCCTTGATTAATCTTAGTTACACACCTTTAGAGGTTGGATTAATCTTAGTTACATACCTTTAGAGGTTACTGAATACAAAATTTTTAATTCTGCAGCAAAATGGCCAATTCCAGCTCTCATAGGGAGCCCAAATATTAACCCAGGCTCTCGATTTGAACACAATTGAATCTGACTACCCTAGAGATGTTGTGTACCAAATATGAAAGCATTCTGACTGGTGGATCTGAAGAAGAAGATTTTTTTAAATTATCCCCCATATTGAACAAAGTTAAAATTTGGGCTTCTGTAGGAAGCCCAAATATTTACCTAGGGACTTGATTTGAGCAATCTGGAATCTGACCCTCATAACAATGATGTATACCAAACATTAAAAGATTCCGACTGGTGGTTCTGAAGAAGAAGATTTTTAAAGAATATTCCTCATACTCATATACCTATGTTAAAAATTCGGGCTTCTGCAGTGAGCCCAAATATGAACCAATGAGCTTTATTTCAACAAACTTGCATCTGACCTCCCTGTGAATGCAGTATACCGAATATCAAAAGATTCTGATGACTGGTTCTGGAGAAAAGACTTTTTTAACATTTTTTGCAAATATGCTAACCCAGCATTTTTTCGATGCCCATTACAGAACACCCTAACATAATCGATGGCAATTTTTTTTTACCATTCAATTCTACTGGTCCTAAGGATACTTCACACCAAATAACAGCTCTCTGTTCCGTGTGGTTTGGGAAATATGGGCGTTTGAAAATATTTCTATTTTTAGCTCCCAGGGTTCCCATGGGGATGCGGGAGGGTTTTTTTTTCATGGGTCAAGTACTTATGACCCAATAATACCACATACCAAATTTGGTTCATACTGGACCATTGGTTCAGAAAATAGAAATTTTGGGTGGGGCAAAAAATCTTACCCCTCCCATTGCAAAGGCAAATATTGCTTCACTAACTTCGTTTGAACACATATGATTCTAAACCTCAAAAGGAAGCTCCATAGCAAATATGAAGTCATTGTACACACCGGTTCTTGAGAAGATTTTAAAAATATTTTGGAGCATTTTCTCCCACTCCCTCCCTATGGGGCTGGGCATGTTGAGTTGAACAAAAATGCAATGCCCCTTCGGGACCATCACTCACACAAACTTTCACTTGAATTGGCCCAGTGGCTTTGGAGGAGAAGACCAAAACATGGTGTTGGCGGACGATGGAGATTAGCTCAGCTTGACTTTGTCAAGATGAGCTGAAAATCTTTGGAAAAAAACACACTGAAGTCATGAGAGGGTTAAATTAAAGATATTCAGACAGGAATCAGATAAATTTTTTTCCAAGGAACAAGAAAAAAATACATCTACAGTACCGAAAGGGTTTTTTGTTTGTTCATGGCATCAATAGAAATCTTTGGAGCCCACACTGCAGTCTTGAGAGGGTTAAATTAAAGACATGCATACAGTTATCAGATGTTTTCCAGCATTGAAATGGTTCATTCAACATAAATAAAAATCTTTCTAAAACAAACAAAAGTCCCACAGAATTGAGATTGGAACAGACTGGAATAACAAGATAAACTGTTCATAACAGAATTTTTGTTAATTTAAGAACATGTCAATCAAAAAGTTCTGTGAATGAAAAATCCTCTGAATAAAACTACTGCAAAAATTATTACTCATTATTTTTTCAATACCCTCTACCGTGCACCCTGATTGAACTGGTGGCATTTTTTTTTAACAAATCCCTTCTTCCGGTCCTAAGGATGTTTCATACCAAATACCAGTTCTCTGTTCCTTCTGGTTTGGGAAATATGGGCTTTTGAATTTGTTTTCTGTTTTTAGCCCCTGGGGTTGTCACACAAATATGACGGAGAGCGATGAGATTAGCTCAGCTCGACTTTGTCAAGATGAGCTAAAAAAAACTGAAATCAGATAAAAAAAAAAACTGAAAAGTTAAAAAATTTATAGTAATTTATATATTTTTTATACTTACCAATGACCCAGACTTAGCTGGTGCTAACTCTAACAAAACCAGGGCCAAACACAAATTTTGCCCCCCAATCCCCAAAATTTGCATCCAAAACAAAAAGAAATCATGTCCTAAAGGACCTCCATACTACGCCTCTACTGCGCATGCGCAGTGACGCAGTCGTCCCGAAATTGGCGCCAATTATCATTCTTACTGGCAGTGCCTGGTCAGCGCTATGTACTCAGCGGGGAGGCAAGAGTTCCCAACTCCAGGGAGGGCCATCCCCGTCTGGGTCATTGGTAAGTATAAAAAATATATAAATTACTATAAATTTTTTAACATTTTTATACTGTACCAATGACCCAGATTTAGCTGAATAGTAAACAGGCTGGAGGGCCTAGGACATAGAGGAAAATCCAATAAGCTCAACTATATAGTAAAGAGGTAACCCCTTAAGGAGAAAAGGAGTATTAGGCTTTACATGTATCTTTCTTATTTAATATTAAATTAGAAAGATACACTACCCTTAATAATTGAGCACAATAACATTCATGTTCTCTATTAACATCCAGTATAACCCTTATACTAATTATTTTTAAAGCAAGCCAATAAATAAAGTAGTCCAGAGAATTGAGACTCTTTATAATCATTTAAAAGTGTCCGAGTATTGTATATTAAAGCCCGTTTGACACTTGACATATACAAATGCTTCACACCGAGCTACACTTTAAAAATAAGACATGAATGAATTTAAACATTAATATTACACTTTAAAACCATCCCGGAAGCGACTCAGAAATACTGACTTGGAGGAGGCATTCCCTTGCTTTTCACTATAAAGCAGGTGACCTAAGGGAACACCCGCCCCCCCCCCCCCCCCCTTCCCCTTGCCCTGGGTCAAATAGCCCAGAGCGAAGAGGGCAGCCGGACGGAGTCACTGCCGGAACAGAAAGCCTGCATAACTATAGTTGCAACTGTTTAGTGGATGACATTCTGAGCAACAGATAACGGACCTAAACAATGCAGGTCTCCAGAAATGGACTCAATATTTCTGAGATAAAAATTCGTAAATGTGGATGGCTGAGACCAATAAGCAGCCTTCATTAAATCTGTAATATCAACACTATTAGCATAAGCCCAGGAAGTAGAAAGAGCTCTTACTTCATGAGCAGAAATCTTAAGCACAGACTGCTGAGAAGAAGATAAATCTTCATAAGCAGTACGGATAGTTAACTGAATCCATCTAGCAGTAGAATGGACTGAAATGTCCATTCTATTAGGCATCAAAGACAGAAAGAAACGTTTCCGTCCCTTTCTGATAAACTGAGATCTCTGTTTATAGATACGTAGTGCTCTAACAGGACAGAGTAAAGGCCTACGCCCGTCTGAAGACGGAAGAGCCTTAATAACAATAGGTTCCGGATATTTATTAGGAGCCTGATTCTTAGCTAAAAAACCCACATTAGTAGTGAAGGTGATAGTGTTCCCAACACTACGATAATGAGAATCATCCACCGATAGTGCATGAAGCTCACTGACTCTTCTGGCAGAAGAGAAAGCTAAGAGAAAAGCTGTCTTATAAGATAAGAATTTGAAATCTACTGTCCCAAGAGGTTCAAATGGCTTTTCCTTCAATTTAAGGAGAACCCAAGCTAAATTCCACTTAGGAATTAATCTAAGAGTTCTGGGTCTATTTATCGAAAAGTTTCTAACCAACTTCGATAAAGAGACATTAGATCCAATTTGTAAACTATCATGATGTGCATAGGTATCAGATAACATAGATCTATAACCCTTTATAGTAACAGGCTGCAGTTTGATTTCGTCAAACAAGTATACTAGAAAGTTTGCAATGTCTGGTATAGAGGGATCAAATATATCTACAGAATGATCCCTACACCAACGACGAAAAACCTTCCACTTAGCCGCATAGTTTAGCGAAGAGGAGGTCCTCCTACAGTTAGAAATCGCGTCCACTGCTTGTCCTGTAAAGTGCTTGCCATGCAAGAAGGACCGCACAACGGAAAAACGTGAAGGTTGAGACCTTGCGGGTTGTGATGGAGTTGGCACGATTTCCCCTGCGAAAGAAGATCCTCTCGTGGAGGAAGCTTCCGCGGTAGGTCCCACAACAGACACCTGAGTAGATTTATCCACGGTCTCTGTGGCGACAGAGATGCTACCAACAGAATCTTGCATTGAGATTGTTTTATCTTTAGCAATACTTGTTGAATTAACGGCGCTGGAGGATACGCATATCCTATCATTCCGTCCCAAGGGATCGACAGAGCGTCTACTGCAAATGCTCTTGGATCCGGACACGGAGACACATACGTCTGCAACTGATTGTTGAGATGTGTCGCAAATAAGTCTATCATTGGCCGTTCCCATTGGTAGCAAATCTGATTGAATACTTGTTTGTTGAGAGTCCACTCCGACGGCAACAAGCGACCCTTTCGTGAAAGGGAGTCTGCTAGCACATTCAGACGACCCGGTATGTGACGGACCGAAAGAAGAACGTGATGTTCTAACGCAAACAGAAGGATTCATTCCGTTAGATTGAACAACGGAACTGAATGAGTGCCTCCCTGATTCCGTATATACGCCACTACTGTCGTATTGTCGGATAGGATTTGGACATGAGCATCGTGAATAATGTCCATCCAGTGACGTAACGCAAGCCAAATTGACATCATTTCCTTGATGTTTATGTGCTTGCACAGGAATTGCGGATCCCAAAGACCCTGGCATCTCGAATCCATTGGGATTAATGATGCACCCCAACCTGTTTGACTGGCATCCGTCATAACGGTAAAACTCGGATCCGGCAACTGCAGCGGAACTCCTTGAGTTAACCACTGAATGTTTGCCCAAGTCTGAATCTCTTGTTTCACTTGATCTGACAAGAGAACGTCTACATCGAGCGAATGAATTTTCACACTCCAATTCTGAGTCAGGAAAATTTGAAGAGGACGTGTGCGTAGCCGCCCCATCGGAATGAGATCCGCGGCGGCTCCGCACAGACCTATCAGTCTCATAAATTCTCTCGCCGTGACTTTGTCTGCGTGCAGACAATAGCGAGCGTAACAACTGACTAATTTCGCTCTGGTTAACGGCAGACGAACGAGATTGTTGTGCGTCTCGAAGCTCATTCCCAGATGAGTGAATGACTTGGACGGCACCAGATCCGACTTCTCCTCGTTTACTATAAAACCGAGACGTCGGAGCAATAGAAGAAGATTCCGAACATCGTTCTGAAGCGTTAACTCATTGCCGTACCTCTGAAGAATGTCGTCCAGGTAGGCCGACGTTACCGCAGACGAATGAGCTCGGAAGTAGATCATTACCGAGTTCATTACCCGAGTGAAAGCCCAGGGTGCTAGATTCAATCCGAAGCACATCGCCCAGAATTGATACACCACTCCCAGGACTGCAAAGCGTAGATACTTTCGGAATGTCGGATGTACCATGACGTGAAAGTACGCATCTTTGAGATCTATGCTCGTTGCATAATCGTTCACCCGAATACTCGCTCTGACCGATCGAATCGTCTCCATATAAAACTTCGGAGCGACGATCAGCTTGTTTATCCAGCTCAAATCTATGACTGGACGGAACGAGCCGTCTGGTTTCGGAACCAGAAACAGATGGCTGTAGAATCCCAGAGATTCCTGGTTTTCTACGACCTCTACCGCGTTCTTCATTAAAAGAGACTGCACCTCTGATAACAGAGTGTCTCTTTTCTGTGGATTTGACGGAAGATGAGTCCACTTTGGACTTCGAGTTAATGGAGGCTTTCATTTGAAGTCACTCCTCTCACCCAAGGGTCGTCCGTAATCGAAGCCCACTCTTGTGAAAAACTCGACAACCTTCCGCCAACCGGAACGCGATAGAGGTTTAAGCCATCACCTCCTGGACCTGCGAGGCCTGCGGTAGGAGAAACCACGTCTTCCACGACCCACACCTCGCCTCGTCGACCTCGGGGCGTCCGACCGATTGTCCCGGCCTGAAGGACGTCCCGAACGAGAGTCGCTATCTTGACGGTCTCTCGAATAAGACCAAGAGGACGCACCGGAACCTCTATAGGAACCTCTCTTGGGCGCATTAGACCCAGAAGTGCCTGTCTTATTCGTGTCTGCTGTATCCGACTTCTTAGGAGCCGATCTGAACAACAGAGAATCATTAGCTTTCTTTTTAATTTTATCATAAATAGCGGAAAGCTTGCCGTCAAAGAGAAGTTCTCCTGAGACCGAAGCGACTCTAAGAGAGTTCTTCACCTTAGAATCCACTAGTGTGGATGTAGCTAGGGCTGCGTCACGTCTAACCAACTCCAGATTTGCCACTGAAAGGGCGGAGTTACACGTGGAATAAGCTACTGCCCTTGAAAGAAGTCTTAAAGAGGATTGTATATCCTGAAACTCTTCCCCTTGAAGGCGCAGTGATAACGCCTTAGTAAGGTGATCTGCGTAAGATAAGGCATCTAAATTGGCTCTGTTAGACGCAATAGCTGTTTCCAACACCACGGTTGGAATAGAAGCTGACGACGGTAATGATAGCTCTAAGTCTTCCGCCTCGTCGTCCATACGTAGAGGAACTCTCGGTATACCCTGTCCTGCCGTATCGAATTTATTCCTTGCATTAATGAAAGGCAGGTTGAGAGTATTAGCGGACAAGAAACCTGCTTTCCCCGTCCTGGAAGCAAGTATAAATATAGCGTCGTTCAATAATTCAAATGTTCTAGCAACATTATTGGACTGCGACAGAAACTCGGGAGCGATGTCCCTGAACCGCTCAAAAAATTCAGAGTCCAATGACGCTATAATTCTCTTGTCCGGAAGCGCAGCAGTCTGGCCCGACGGAACAACTTGCGGGAGAAAGTGCCGGATGAAGTCCACGGCAGCTTTATGTTGTTCCGAAAGGGATAGCTCCAAGTCATCCGTATCCCTTTCACCATCCGGTCGGACCTCACGATGTTCCCGGTCGTCCGCCCCCGATGCTTCGGCGGAGCGTACCGACCCAGCGCCATCGGATAATTCTCGATCCGACACCGTTTCTGTCGGCTGCTGGGATGCTGCGATAAGCTGTGCTATCTGCACAAGAATGTCCGGCGTCGAGACCTGCGGAGGCGCAGTCTTTCGCTGCTTCGCCGAGGGCAGCTCCGCATCAGATGGCTCCCGCATACTTTTCCTATGCGAACGTCCGGAGTCCATCGGTCTCGAATCCCTGGCTGCCGGATGGTGTGACCTGGTCGCCGAAGAATCCTTCAACGGCGAAGCTGGTAATATATCGGCGGTCACGCAGCCAAGGTGCGGTCGTGTGCGCTGACGAGAAGAGGAAGCCTTAACAGTCTCTGCGGACTGCTTATACAACGGAGCGTCCCGAGCGACGGACGTATGCTCCGCTAAAGACACATTTTGTACCACAACATCTGGTCCCAGATGTTGTTGTACGAGAGAGGGACCTCTCTCGCTCGCGGTCCGGCTGGACCTGGACGAGCTAGGAACCGGACTAAAAGGCTTTCTCCGTTCTCGCTTACTATCCGCCGTCACTGGGTGTGCATCTATTATGTTTATAGTGCTCGCATCACCCAAAATTTCCTCTTGGACCGCATCGGACAAACCCGGCTGCCGAACCATTCGGTGAATGGACGCTACACCGGGCGAGCTAGCGGACGACATTTGTCTAATCTCCATGAGCACTTTTGCCGCTAGCTCTGAATTCATTTGTGACGACGGACGCACACTTGAAGAAGATAACATGGAAACATCACCCTGTTCTGGTTCCTCTGAAATAGAAACTGAGAGAGTAGAGTGACCTTGCGGAGAAAGAGCCGGCATCACTCTTTCTCCAGAAACAACATATCGTGACACACGTTTCCAAGGTTTCTCATCCCAATGTTCACATATAGGACAGGGATTAATGCAAGAACACTGACTACAATTAATACAATGATCATGAAAGTCAGAGGAAGATTTCTTCCTATTACAATTTGAACAACGTCCCTTCATTGTGAAAGAACAACAATAAGTCCTAGTTACTCGCAAAAACCCCTGACACAAAGATACATAATAACATGATCCATTAATAAATGAAAAAACAATTGCAAATCAAAAAAAAATTTTGAAAAAATATTTTTTCAGAGAAGCCCAAGTTGCTGAAAAGTAACGTTGAGCCCCGATGGATCCGATGGCAAAGTGTGGTCAAAAATTTTAAATTTATATAAAATAATTAATGAGACACTTTCGGATAATATAAATGTATCTTATAATGAGATAAACTACCACAAAGGCAAACAGCCCCCCTCAAAAAAGGCTGTTGCCAATGAAAACAAACAGTGTAAACACACTAGAAAACATGACTCCAGGCACTGAAAAAACTGGCCCGGAATCAGTCATCAAATACACTCTATCTGATGCAAAACAGAGACTCCCAGGGGAGAATCTGTAGAACATCAGATGGAAGATGCAGAACACAAACGTTATACACCCATGGGTGAAAACGTAACTATGGGGAAAATAACAGAAAACATTCTGTAACCAAGCAACTCTCCCAGGAAATTTTAGAAATGAAATTTCTCAAAAATATGCCAAAAGCATGGGAGAATTGCCAGGGGGGACTTTAGAAGGCTAGGGGAGAGGAAACACTGAATAAGCAGTGCAACAATTAGCAAGAATGACAACAAGAGGCCCATGCCTCGAAAATAGGCAACTTAACATAATTTCATCAAAAAATTTTAAGTACAGCCCTGATTATTTTTTGCCACTTCTTTTTCCTCTCCTCCTTCTATCCTCCTTAGAATCACATTTTCTCCAAAAATTACGTGTCTGGCATCCTTTAAACTGAGATTTACAAGCACAAAGATCAGTGAGATGTTGACTGATGAAGGGCCAAACAGAGAATGATAATTGGCGCCAATTTCGGGACGACTGCGTCACTGCACATGCGCAGTAGAGGCGTAGTATGGAGGTCCTTTAGGACATGATTTCTTTTTGTTTTGGATGCAAATTTTGGGGATTGGGGGGCAAAATTTGTGTTTGGCCCTGGTTTTGTTAGAGTTAGCACCAGCTAAGTCTGGGTCATTGGTACAGTATAAAAATATCACACTCCTGTAGTTACCTCTGGTGGGGATCGAACCATGGACCTTTCGGTTTGCAGTCCAATGCCCTAACAACTGAGCCACCACGCTCCCTAGAATGAGTATTATTTATTGGAGTTTAACAACACTTTCAGGGTCACCTCGTGTCAAGACAGTTTTACGGGTGAAGGAAGCTGGAGTACTCAGAGAGAACCACCAGGCAACAGTGAGCAACTGTCAGACTCCCCAACATACTAACTCTACACAAGCAGGGTTAGCATGGTTGAAAACAGGTGCAGCATCGACGTGCATTACACCTTAGTACACAGTGCCACCATGCCCCCAGGTGCACAACCAAGTGCCTTGCCTAAGGACACAATGCTGTTACTCCTGGTGGGGATTGAACCATGGAGCTCTCGGTTTGAAATTCAATGCCTTTAACCACTGAGCCACTGCACTTCTTAGGAAGAGTGTTAAAGATCTGAAGATATATATATAAATAGAGGACGAGTTTCATAAATATTATATGAGAAAAACACTCATTTCATATTCTATTTATCATATGCACAAATTAGACACTTAGTATGACTTTTTAACCCATCACCTAACTTGAGCTGCAGATGGCACTTGAAAAAAACATCCTCGTATAACTAAAAATTTTCATTTTTTGCTTCCAAAACATAGGTTATGACCCCTCATTGGAACGAGCTCATTGAGCTCGTTCCAATGAGGGGGTCATAACTTATGTTTTGGAAGCAAAAAGTGAAAATATAAAAAAAAATGAATGGCGTTTTTCTTGTAGGTAAAAGATTAATACAATATAACCCACCCTAAATAGGACAGATAACTTAAATTCTCCCTACTGAAATTATGCAAATGTGACCCAGTTGTATTTTGATTAGCCAATCAAATTGTCCAGTTTTGAAATTGACCAATGAAAGCTCCCATCTCTTATTTCGCAAATTATGAAAATGTGGTCCAGTTTTATTTTGTTCAGCCAATCAAATTGTCTAGTTTTGAAATTGACCAATGAAATTGACGGAAGGCTGTATTTATCACTGATTAATATGAAAACAAAATATCAAATGTTTTAAAGTGAACAAAACGGACGAGTCATATGATAAAACTGAATATGAAACTAGAAAAACTGTGAGCACTGCTCACTAAATGATACCACCCACTCCCACCAAGAAACATTTTACAACAGTAAAAGTGTGTTTAATGTAGAGAGCACAAGCACTGACAACCCCCCCCCCCCCCCCCCAAAAAAAATACCTGAAAGCAGAATAGAAGGTGCACATCTATAATGTATATAAAAGAATGTCTGAGAGTTTCAATGAAATTCGCCCACTGGTATAAGAGGAGTAGCGGATAGCAGGAGTGTACCCCCCTAAAGCATCACAACAATTTGGCTAAGTTCATTTCGCCCTTTGGGAAAGAGTAAAAAATAAAAATACCTGAAAGCAAAATAGGAGGTGCACATCTATAATGTATAGAAAAGAATGCCTGTAAGTTTCAATGAAATCCACCCACTGGTTTAAGAGGAGTAGCGGATAGCAGATGTGTACCCCCAAAGCGTCACGGACGTACGTAAGTACGGAAGTACGGACACCATGAATGCTATATACCGCCCACTTTTCAAGTGGGTGGTATAATAACAAAAATATACAGCAGAAAAAAATATCAGCGAATAGAGTACACACCACTTACAATGAAATGCAGGGACTATTGAGAACATTGTAAAAGATAATGGTACAGTGGAGCCCACTTAATTGGATATCTTTTAATTGTATATCCCTGTTAATTGAATATAATTTTCAAACACAAAACCATTTACCATACCTTCAGTACAAATTTGATGTGTTAATTGAATATAGGTTATAGAGTAAACTACTGTTAATTGAATAAAAAATATTGTAACCTGTCGAGAAATTACCCTGACTCGACCTAGTTTTCCTTTGTTTGATCTGTTAATTGCATATGGGTTGTAGAGTAAACTCCTGTTAATTGTATATAAATTTTTGTAATATGTCGAAAAAATTACTGTGACACGCACCAAATTCCCCTTATTTATCAACCTTTTTGGCCCCACTACATCCAATACAGGCATTTATTCTATTATATCTTGTTTGACAGAGCTCTATGAGCTCTGTCAAACAAGATATAATAGAATAAATGCTCAGTTTACCTCCAGAACACAAGAAACTGACCAAATCCCTGTTAATTGTATACTCCTGTTAATTGAATAATTTTCATTGGCAAAATGGATATTCAATTAAGAGAATTCTACTGTAAACATGCTCACCTGATGGTCTGATTAATGACATGGAACTAAACAATATATATACCTTGTCTTCTGTGTCTAAATTCTCTACTGTAACAGGTGTTTTCTTCAGAATTTTAGTTTCCTGTATTGTTTTGATAAAAGATTTTGTTCTTGATGAAATTTTTGTTGACAAACTGAAACAGATTTGAAAAAAGCGATCTTAGGTGAGAACACAGGTACAGTGGAATTTAGTTAACCCTTTACCTAACGTGACCATAAGATGACACTGGAGTATCTGATCATTTTCACTTTTGTCTCAAAAATATAGTTTATGACTATCACTGGAATGAGCTGAACAAGTTAGTTCCAATGATGGGTTGACAGCTAAGTATGGGAGATGAAAATTGGAGAACAATTCTATTAGTGACCTGTATTTTGATAAGAATTTAACTTATATCTTTTTTGACAGAGATCAAGGCAATACTACACACATGGAAGTTAAATTTCAAATCTTATATTTACTAACGTAGACTACAGTACAGTCGCATGTGGGTAGTCATTTATTTAGTTATTTATTGGTGTTTAACCCTTTACCTAACATGAAAAGCAGACGACACTTGCAAAAAAAATTTCTTGAATAACTATTATTTTCATTTTTTGTCTCCAAAACATAGGTTATAACCCCTCATTGGAACAAGCCCTGACAGCTCGTTCCAGTGAGGGGTCATAACCCATGTTTTAGCATCAAAAAATGAAAAAATAATGAAAATTAATTGGTGATTTTTGAGAATAGCACTGGCCGGTTTTGGCCGTTACATTAGGTAAAGGGTTAAGATCACATATTTCTGCACAGTGACTAATCATGACCACAACATGGATATAAAGTCAAGTACCGACAATTGTTTATACCCATGTTGTCCATTTTAGAGGACTTCCACCCCAGGCATTGGTTATCGAATCGTATTTTACAAGTAAAACAGAGCATGTTCAACCTTCACTTTCCGGGGTTCCCACGGGAATGTGGGCAGTGATGTTCACGCATGCGTTCACCAGGTAATAATGAAAGTGTCAATGACACTGTAGCTTAACTTGTGTGTTGTGTTTGATGAAAAGGATAATGTTCAATGTTTATGAAAGGATTATGAAATAAGACAAGCCTAGGTGATGGCATCCCCTTTTGGTCGTGATTGGTCAACTGTGATGGCTACAGGTGTCCGAAGCCCAAAAACCTTGAGCACAGTCTACAGGTCATATTTATGAAGGGATTTCATTGTAGTCACAGTTGCCTAATGGTGTCCAACAGGGGCTGTTCTCATCTAGACATTATATGAAGTCAACCTACCAAGTTACAATGAAATCCCTTCATAAATATTACCTGAAGACTGTGCTAAAGGTTTTCGGGCTTTGGGCTCGGGCAGCCATCATGGTTCAATGAACGCAACCAAAAGGGGACATTCTCATCTGGACATCATCTGGAGTGATCCTACAAAGTTACAATGAAATCCCTTCTTAAATATGACCTGTAGACTGTGCTCAAGATTTTCGAGCTTCGGGCACCAGTAGCCATCACAGTTGACCAATCACGACCAAAAGGGGATGTCATCACCTAGGCATTATATGGAGTCAACCTAACAAGTTACAATGAAATCCTTCCATAAATACGACCTATAGACTATGCTAAAGATTTTGGGGCTTGGGCAGCCATCAAGGCTGAATTATCGTGACCAAAAGGGGACATTCTCATCTAGACATTATTTGGAGTCATCCTACCAAGCTACAGTGAAATCCCTTCATAATTATGACCTGTAGACTGTTCTAAAGGTTTTCGGGCTTTGGGCCCCTGTAGATGTCACAGTTGCCTAATCGTGTCCAAAAGGGAACGTTCTCATCTAGACATTATATGAAGTCAAACCTACCAAGTTACAATGAAATCTCTTCATAAATATGACCTGTAGACTGTGCTAAAAGTATTCGGGCTTCAGACTCGGGCAGCCATAATGGTTGAATGATCGCAACCAAAAGGGGACATTCTCATCTGGGCATCATCTGGAGTGATCCTACGAAGTTACAATGAAATCCCTTCATAAATCTGACCTGTAGACTGTGCTCAAGATTTTCGGGCTTCGGGGACCTGTAGCCATCACAGTTGACCAATCATGACCAAAAGGGGATGTCATCATCTAGGCATTATATGGAGTCAACTAACAAGTTGCACTGAAATCCTTCCATAAATAGGATCTATAGACTATGCTAAAGGTCTTTGGGCTCGGGAAGCCATAAAGGCTGAATGATCGCGACCAAAATGGGACGTTCTCATCTAGACATTATTTGGAGTCATCCTACCAAGTTACAATGAAATCCCTTCATCAATATGACCTGTAGACTGTGCTAAAGGTTTTCAGGCTTCGGGCTCAGGCAGCCATCATGGCTGAATGATCGCAACCAAAGGGGACAATCTCATCTGGGCATCGTCTGGAGTGATCCTACGAAGTTACAATGAAATCCCTTCATAATATGACCTGTAGACTGTGCTCAAGGTTTTTGGGCTTCGGACACCTGTAGCCATCACAGTTGACCAATCACGACCAAAAGGGGATGCCATCACCTAGGCATTATATGGAGTCAACCTAACAGGTTACAATGAAATCCTTCCATAAATATGACCTTTTGCCTATGCTAAAGGTTTTTGGGCTCGGGCACCCATCAAGGCTGAATGATCGCGATCAAAATGGGACGTTCTCATCTAGACATTATTTGGAGTCATCCTACCAAGTTACAATGAAATCCCTTCATAAATATGACCTGTAGACTGTGCTAAAGGTTTTCGGGCTTCAGTCCTCTGTAGCCGTCACAGTTGCTCAATCACGTCCAAAAGGGGACTTTCTCATCTAGACATTATATGATGTCAACCCACCAAGTTACAATGAAATTCCTCAATAAATATGACCTGCATACTGTGCTAAAGGTTTTCGGGTTTTGGGCTCGGGCAGTCGTCACGGTTGGCAGATCATGCTCAAATGGGGAAATTCTCATCTAGACATCATAAGGAGTCATCCTACCAAGTTACAATGAAATCCCTCCATATTAAACATGACCTGCAGACTGTGCTAAAAGTTTTTGGGTTTCGGGCTTGGGTAGCCATCACAGTTGACAGATCATGCCCAAAAGAGGACGTTCTCATCTAGGCATTATACAGAGGCATCCTAACAAGTTACAATGAAATCCCTTCATAAATACGACCTGTACAGTGTGCTAATGTTTTTCGGGTTTTGGACTCGGGCAGCCATACCGGTTGACCGATCACACCCAAAAGGAAATGTTTCCATCTAGGCATGACCCTAAACCTGCATATGAAATTTCGTGACGATCAGACAAGAACTGCAGGGTGTAGCCCGTGCTAAAGGAAAATGTGAACAGACTCACAGACTAACAGACTTCCGCACGCGTGATGGCAATAGCTTATCTTGACTTTGTCAAGTTAAGCTAAAAATGAAAGTGTCAATGACACTGTAGCTTAACTTGTCTGTGTGTTATGTTTGATGAAAAAGATAATGTTCAACGTTTATGAAAGGATTATGAAATAAGACAAGAATTGTGATAATTGGGAATATGTTCATTTCTGTTCCCTGTATGCTATGTTTTCAATAAAAATAATATGAGGTATAGACTATACTAAAGTGGTGGATTAATGTGGCCCTCACAGTTAATGTATGTGGCCCTCACAGTTAATGTATATCAACGAAAGTTACCAATTTACAGTGAAATTATTCTAAAACGAGTCATCCTATCAAGTTACAATGAAATCCCTTCATAAATACGGCCTGTAGATTGTGCTAATGGTTTTTGGGCTTTGGGCCCCTGTAGCCATCATGGTTGACCAATCGTAACCAAAAGGGGACGTCCTCATCTAGACATTATACTGAGTCATCCTACCAAGTTACAATGAAATCACTTCATAAATATGACCTGTAGTCTATGCTCAAGTTTTTCGGATTTTGGGCTCGGGCAGCTGTCATGGTTGAATGATTGTGACCAAAAGGTGGCGTTCTCATCTAGGCATTATCTGGACTTATCCTACCAAGTTACAATGAAATCCCTTCATAAATATGACCTGTAGACTGTGCTAAAGGTTTTCGGGCTTCGGACCCCTGTAGCCATCACAGTCGACCAATCGTGACCAAAAGGGGACGTTCTCATCTAGACATTATATGGAGTCAACCTACCAAGTTACAATAAAATTCCTCCATAAATATGACCTGAAGACTGTGCTTAGGGTTTTGGGGGTTTGGGGCTCGGGCAGTCGTCACGGCTGACAGATCATGACAAAATGGGGAAATTCTCATCCGGAGTCATCCTACCAAATTACAATGAAATCCCTCCATATTAAATATGACCTGTAGACTGTGCTAAAAGTTTTTGGATTTTGGGCTTGGGCAGCCGTCACGGTTGACAGATCATGACCAAAAGGGGACATTCTCATCTAGATATTATACAGAGGCATCCTATCAAGTTATAATGCAATTCCTTCATAAATACAACCTGTAGACTGTGCTAATGGTTTTCAGGTTTTGGGCTCAGGCAACCACCACGGTTGACCGATCGCAACCAAAAGGGGATGTTCCCATCCAGACAGGACCTGAAACCTGCATATGAAATTTTGTGATGATCGGATAAGAACTACGGGGTGTAGCCCGTGCTAAAGGAAAATGTGAACAGACTAACAGACTTCCGCACACATGATGGCAATAGCTTATCTTGACGGTGTCAAGTTAAGCTAAAAATCATCATCAGCAAAATTTTAATTAATGAAGCACCAGGTTGTACCCGGTGCTTCATTAATGTTTGATAATTATTCCTATAATTAGTGTTTCTAATGTAATATTATTGTGACCATGGAAATATTGCCCAGCTGTGGAAAGTGACCAGTACATGGTAGCTGTACTGTATGTACTGTATGCTTCAGTGGGGCCCAAAATAAAAAAAGTTTGAAATCCATACATTATAAATCTATTTATTATATGCTTTTTCAAAAGAAAGCGAGAAATTTTTAACCGATATTTTTCTATATCTATCGTCACGGTAGATATAAGGGAATATCCCTCTGTAGATTAATCGAATCACGCAAGAAAGTTAAAAAATTTATAGTAATTTATATATTTTTTATACTTACCAATGACCCAGACTAAGCTGGTGCTAACTCTAACAAAACCAGGGCCAAACACAAATTTTGCCCCCCAATCCCCAAAATTTGCATCCAAAACCAAAAGAAATCATGTCCTATAGGACCTCCATACTTCGCCCCTACTGCGCATGCGCAGTGTCAAGGACGTCCCGAAATTGGCGCCAATTATCATTCTTACTGGCAGTGCCTGGTCAGCGCTATGTACTCAGCGGGGAGGTAAGAGTTCCCAACTCCTGGGAGGGCCATCCCCGTCTGGGTCATTGGTAAGTATAAAAAATATATAAATTACTATAAATTTTTTAACATTTTTATACTGTACCAATGACCCAGACTTAGCTGAATAGTAAAAAGTCTGGAGGGCCTAGGACATAGAGGAAAATCCAATAAGCTCAACTATATAATATAGAGGCAACCCCTTAAGGAGAAAAGGAGTATTAGGCTTTACATGTATCTTTCTTATTTAATATTAAATTAGAAAGATACAATACCCTTTATAATTGAGCACAATAACATTCATGTTCTCTATTAACATCCAGTATAACCCTTATACTAATTATTTTTAAAGCAAGCCAATAAATAAAGTTAGTCCAGAGAATTGAGACTCTTTATAATCTTTTAAAAGTGTCCGAGTATTGTATATTAAAGCCCGTTTGACACTTGACATATACAAATGCTTCACACCGAGCTACACTTTAAAAATATGACATGAATGAATTTTAACATTAATATTACACTTTAAAACCATCCCGGAAGCGACTCAGAAATACTGACTTTGGAGGAGGCATTCCCTTGCTTTTCACTATAAAGCAGGTGACCTAAGGGAACACCCTCCCCCCCCCCCCCTTCCCCTTGCCCTGGGTCAAATAGCCCAGAGAGAAGAGGGCAGCCGGACGGAGTCACTGCCGGAACAAAAAGCCTGCATAACTATAGTTGCAACTGTTTAGTGGACGACATTCTGAGCAACAGATAACGGACCTAAACAATGCAGGTCTCCAGAAATGGACTCAATATTTCTGAGATAAAAATTCGTGAATGTGGATGGCTGAGACCAATAAGCAGCCTTCATTAAATCTGTAATAGCAATACTATTAGCATAAGCCCAAGAAGTAGCAAGAGCTCTTACTTCATGAGCGGAAATCTTAAGCACAGACTGCTGAGAAGAAGATAAACTCTCATAAGCAGTACGGATAGTTAATTGAATCCATCTAGCAATAGAATGGACCGAAATGTCCCTTCTATTAGGCATCAAAGACAGAAAGAAACGTTTCCGTCCCTTTCTGATAAACTGAGATCTCTGTTTATAGATACGTAACGCTCTAACAGGACAGAGTAAAGGCCTACGCCCGTCTGAAGACGGAAGAGCCTTAATAACAATAGGTTCCGGATATTTATTAGGAGCCTGATTCTTAGCTAAAAAACCCACATTAGTAGTGAAGGTGATAGTGTTCCCGACACTACGATAGTGAGAATCATCCACCGATAGTGCATGAAGCTCACTGACTCTTCTAGCAGAAGAGAAAGCTAAGAGAAAAGCCGTCTTATAAGATAAGAATTTGAAATCTACTGTCCCAAGAGGTTCAAATGGCTTTTCCTTCAATTTAAGAAGAACCCAAGCTAAATTCCATTTAGGAATTAACCTAAGAGTTCTGGGTCTATTTATCGAGAAGTTTCTAACCAACTTAGATAAAGAGACATTAGATCCAATTTGTAAACTATCATGATGTGCATAGGTATCAGATAACATAGACCTATAACCCTTAATAGTAACAGGCTGCAGTTTGATTTCGTCAAACAAGTATACTAGAAAGTTTGCAATGTCTGGTATAGAGGTATCGAAAATATCTACAGAATGATCCCTACACCAACGACGAAAAACCTTCCACTTAGCCGCATAGTTTAGCGAAGAGGAGGTCCTCCTACAGTTAGAAATCGCGTCCACTGCTCGTCCTGTAAAGTGCTTGCCATGCAAGAAGGACCGCACAACGGAAAAACGTGAAGGTTGAGACTTTGCGGGTTGTGATGGAGTTGACGCGATTTCCCCTGCGAAAGAAGATCCTCCTGTGGAGGAAGCTTTCGCGGTAGGTCCCACAACAGACACCTGAGTAGATTTATCCATGGTCTCTGTGGAGACAGAGATGCTACCAACAGAAACTTGCATTGAGATTGTTTTATCTTTAGCAATACTTGCTGAATTAACGGCACTGGAGGATACGCATATCCTATCATTCCGTCCCAAGGGATCGACAGAGCGTCTACAGCAAATGCTCTTGGATCCGGACATGGAGACACATACGTCTGCAACTGATTGTTGAGATGTGTCGCAAATAAGTCTATCATTGGCCGTTCCCATTGGTAGCAAATCTGATTGAATACTTGTTTGTTGAGAGTCCACTCCGACGGCAACAAGCGACCCTCTCGTGAAAGGGAGTCTGCTAGCACATTCAGACGACCCGGTATGTGACGGACCGAAAGAAGAACCTGATGTTCTAGCGCAAACAGAAGGATTCTTTCCGTTAGATTGAACAACGGAACTGAATGAGTGCCTCCCTGATTCCGTATATACGCCACTACTGTCGTATTGTCGGATAGGATTTGGACATGAGCATCGTGAATAATGTCCATCCAATGACGTAACACAAGCCAAATTGACATCATTTCCTTGATGTTTATGTGCTTGCCCAGGAATTGCGGATCCCAAAGACCCTGGCATCTCGAATCCGTTGGGATCAATGAAGCACCTCAACCTGTTTGACTGGCATCCGTCATAATGGTAAAACTCGGATCCGGCAACTGCAGCGGAACTCCCTGAGTTAACCACTGAATGTTTGCCCAAGTCTGAATCTCTTGTTTCACTTGATCTGACAAGAGAACGTCTATGTCGAGCGAATGAATTTTCACACTCCAATTCTGAGTCAAGAAAATTTGGAGAGGACGCGTGCGTAACCGCCCCATCGGAATGAGATCCGCAGCAGCTCCGCACAGACCTATCAGTCTCATAAATTCTCTCGCTGTGACTTTGTCTGCGTGCAGACAATAGCGAGCGTAACAACTGACTAATTTCGCTCTGGTTAACGGCAGACAAACGAGATTGTTGTGCGTCTCGAAGCTCATTCCCAGATGTGTGAATGACTTGGACGGCACCAGATCCGACTTCTCCTCGTTTACTATAAAACCGAGACGTCGGAGCAATAGAAGTAGATTCTGAACATCGTTCTGAAGCGTTAACTCGTTGCCGTACCTCTGAAGAATGTCGTCCAGGTAGGCCGACGTTACCGCAGACGAATGAGCTCGGAAATAGATCATTACTGAGTTCATTACCCGAGTGAAAGCCCAGGGTGCTAGATTCAGTCCGAAGCACATCGCCTGGAATTGATACACCACTCCTAGGACTGCAAAGCGTAGATACTTTCTGAATGTCGGATGTACCATGACGTGAAAGTACGCATCTTTGAGATCTATGCTTGTTGCATAATCGTTCACCCGAATACTCGATCTGACCGACCGAATCGTCTCCCTATAAAACTTCGGAGCGACGATCAGCTTGTTTATCCAGCTCAAATCTATGACTGGACGGAACGAGCCATCTGGTTTCGGAACCAGAAACAGATGGCTGTAGAATCCCGGAGTCTCCTGGTTTTCTACGACCTCTACCGCGTTCTTCATTAAAGGAGACTGCACCTCTGATAATAGAGCGTCTCTTTTCTGCGGATTTGACGGAAGTTGAGTCCATTTTGGACTTCGAGTTAATGGAGGCTTTCGTTTGAAGGATATCTTTAGACCTTCCGAAGTCACTCCTCTCACCCAAGGGTCGTCCGTAATCGATGCCCATTCTTGTGAAAAGCTCGACAACCTTCCGCCAACCGGTACGCGATAGAGGTTTAAGCCATCACCTCCTGGACCTGCGAGGCCTGCGGTAGGAGAAACCACGTCCTCCACGACCCGCACCTCGTCCCGTCGACCTCGGGGCGTCCGACCGGTTGTCCCGGCCCGAAGGACGTCCCGAACGTGAGTCGCTACCTTGACAGTCTCTCGAATAAGACCAAGAGGACGCACCGGAACCTCTATAGGAACCTCTCTTGGGCGCATTAGACCCAGAAGTGCCTGTCTTATTCTTGTCTGCCGTATCCGACTTCTTAGAAGCAGATTTGAACAACAGAGAATCCGAAGCTTTCTTTGTAATTTTATCATAAATAGCAGAAAGCTTGCCGTCAAAGAGAAGTTCTCCGGAGACCGAAGCGACTCTGAGAGAGTTCTTCACCTTAGTATCCACGAGTGTGGATGTAGCTAGGGCTGCGTCACGTCTAACCAACTCCAGGTTTGCCACTGAAAGGGCGGAGTTACACGTGGAATAAGCTACTGCCCTTGAAAGAAGTCTTAAAGAGGATTGTATATCCTGAAACTCTTTCCCTTGAAGGTGCAGTGATAACGCCTTAGTAAGGTGATCTGCGTAAGATAAGGCATCTAAACTGGCTCTGTTAGACGAAATAACTGTTTCCAACACCGCGGTTGGAATAGAAGCCGACGACGGTAATGATAGCTCTAAGTCTTCCGCCTCGTCGTCCATACGCAGAGGAACTCTCGGAATACCCTGTCCTGCCGTGTCGAATTTATTCCTTGCATTAATGAAAGGCAGGTTGAGAGTATTGGCGGACAAGAAACCTGCTTTCCCCATTTTGGAAGCAAGTTTAAATATAGCGTCGTTCAATAATTCAAATGTTCTTGCAACATTATTGGACTGCGACAGAAACTCGGGAGCGATGTCCCTGAACCGCTCAAAAGTCCAATGACGCTATAATCCTCTTGTCCGGAACCGCAGCAGTCTGGCCCGACGGAACAACTTGAGGGAGAAAGTGCCGGATGAAGTCCACGGCAGCTTTATGTTGTTCCGAAAGGGATAGCTCCAAATCATCCGTATCCCTTTCACCATCCGGTCGAGCATCATGATGCTCCCGGTCGTCCGCCCCCGATGCTTCGGCGGAGCGTACCGACCCAGCGCCGTCGGATAATTCCCGATCCGACACCGTTTCTGTCGGCTGCTGGGATACTGCGATAAGTTGTGCTATCTGCACAAGTACGTCTGGCATTGAGACCTGCAGAGGCGCAGTCTTTCGCTGCTTCGCCGAGGGCAGCTCCGCATCTGATGGCTCCCGCATACTTTTTCTATGCGAACGTCCGGAGTCCATCGGCCTCGTGTCCCTGGCTGCCGGATGGTGTGACCTGGTCGCCGAAGAATCCCTGATCGGCGAAGGTGATAAGATATCGGCGGTCACGCAGCCAAGGTGCGGTCGTGTGCGCTGACAAGAAGAAGAAGCCTGAGCAGTCTCCGCGGACTGCCTATACAACGGAGCATCCCGAGCGACGGACATATGCTCCGCTTGCGACACATTTGGTACCACAACATCTGGTCCCAGATGTTGTTGTACGAGAGAGGGGCCTCTCTAGCTCGCGGCCCGGCTGGACCTGGACGAGCTAGGAACTGGACTCAAAGGCTTCCTCCGATCTCGCCTACTATCCGCCGTCACTGGGTGTGCACATTGAATGTTTATAGTGCTCGCATCACCCAACATTTCCTCCTGGACCGCATCGGACGAACCCGGCTGCCGAACCATTCGGTGAATGGACGCTACACCGGGCGAGCTAGCGGACGACATTTGTTTAATCTCCATGAGCACTTTTGCCGCTAGCTCTGTATTCATTTGTGACGACGGAAGCGCACTTGCGGAAGATAACATGGAAACATCACACTGTTCTTGTTCCTCTGAAATAGAAACTGAGAGAGTAGAGTGACCTTGCGAAGAAAGAGCCGGCATAGCCCTTTCTCCAGTAACAACATACCGTGACACACGTTTCCAATGTTTGTCATCCCAATATTGACATATAGAACAGGGATTAGTGCGAGAACACTGACTACAATTAATACAATGATCATGAAAGTCAGAGGAAGATTTCTTCCTATTACAATTTGAACAATATCCTTTCATTGTGAAAAGTCAACAACAAGTCCTAGTTACTCGCACAAACCCCTGACACAAAGATACATAATAACATGATCCATTAATAATGAAAAAACAATTGCAAATCAAAATAATTTTTGAAAAAATATTTTTTCAGCGAAGCCCAAGTTTCTGAAAAGTAACGTTGAGCCCCGATGGATCCGATGGCTAAGTGTGGTCAAAAATTTTAAATTTATATTAAATAATTAATGCGACACTTACGGATAATAGAAATGTATCTTATAGTGAGATAAACTACACCAAAGGCAAACAGCCCCCCTCAAAAAAGGCTGTTGCCAATGTAAACAAACAGTGTAAAACACCAGAAAACATGACTCCAGGCACTGAAAAAACTGGCCCGAATTCAGTCATCAAAATTACACTCTATCTGATGCAAGACAGAGACTCCCAGGGGAGAATCTGCAGAACATCAGATGGAAGATGCAGAACACAACGTTTATACACCCATGGGTGAAAACATAACTATGGGGAAAATAACAGAAAACATTCTGTAACCAAGCAACTCTCCCAAGAGAATTTTAGAAATGAACTTTCTCAAAAATATGCCAAAAGCATGGGAGAATTGCAAGGGGGGACTTAGAAGGCCAGGGGAGAGGAAACACTGAATAAGCAGTCCAACTTTTTAGCAAGAATGACAACAAGAGGCCCATGCCTCGAAAATAGGCAACTTAACATAATTTCATAAAAAATTTTTTAAGTACAGCCCTGATTATTTTTTGTCACTCCTTTTTCCTCTCCTCCTTCTATATCCTCCTTAGAATCACCATTTCTCCAATAATTATGTGTCTGGCATCCTTTAAACTGAGATTTACAAGCACAAAGATCAGTGAGATGTTGACTGATGAAGGGCCAAACAGAGAATGATAATTGGCGCCAATTTCGGGACGTCCTTGACACTGCGCATGCGCAGTAGGGGCGAAGTATGGAGGTCCTATAGGACATGATTTCTTTTTGTTTTGGATGCAAATTTTGGGGATTGGGGGGCAAAATTTGTGTTTGGCCCTGGTTTTGTTAGAATTAGCACCAGCTAAGTCTGGGTCATTGGTACAGTATAAAAATATTAGAATGAAATTACTCTGCCAACGAACTTTTTATATCCTCACTAGAGACCACATAGAATGTGAACAGCCTGCTGAATTATTCCAAGGTAAATCTAGAGCAAAGCAGGCAAATTTCTTCACTTTTGTCTGAAATTAGTCTGACACAATTCAAAACCAGCCATCACTTGTGAGAAAGAAATCTCAACAAAATCAATCATCTACTTTTGCACGTAAATCTCCATGTGGCACTTCATCATTCTTTGAAACCGAAACAACCTGTGTTAACACCAGTTCCACCATTGGCATCGATTCTCATTGTCGTACCGACACGGCAACACCTATTTTTAGTGGGAGCACATTCAATGCGCCGGTAAATGTGCATTTTAGCTTGTCTCTAAGTAACAAAGTTAGTGTTGCGAATAGTCCAAAAAGGAAGTACAAGAAAATCTGACTCATCGAAAGTGACAGTGACAGTGATTGACAAATATGCTAAAAACAATTTGAACATTTGAAAAATCCTCCTTTGTCCTTCATTAAACATTTGTGAACTGTGTCATGTTTGTGTGCATCTGCGCAGTGCACTTTTGTTATTACTTTTGAATAAATGTGCCACCCATTGTTTTGGGGTGAATGTCATAAACCACTTTCACACGCGTTCATTGATTTTGTGTGTGTAACTGACAATATAGCCATTTTCTAGGGTGATTTATGTGGAACTATTTTGTTGTCTGGTAGTTTAATTTTGAAATCGGGGCCAATAAGTAAATGGGTCAACTGCATCAGCTCATTTTTGTTGACATTGTCATCATTTTCTCCACCTCGGGTTTTTGATTGCAATGAAAACACCACATTACCTCTTTTAATCACAACAAAAACAATGCAACGCATATAATAAAAAGAATACCTACTGTTTTTGAGTGAGTATCGGAATTATCTCATTCGTGGCTGCAAAGAAATTTAATTTTTTCACTTGCGGCTTTCAGCCGCTCGTGAAAACTAATATTCCTTTGCAGCCACTCATGAGATAATTCCGATACTCACTCAAAAACAGTAGGTATCCTCTATACATTATAAATAAGTGATAACTTGAGATACATAGTGAGTTTTGAATAATAACCTGTCTTTCATGGCTATAAATGATTTGGTTGCTTGAGATAAACTGGGCATCTTATTTTCTTCAGCATACGAGTCAGTGGAGTCGATGGACGATGTTAATTCACTGGTGTCTGCTTTGGTGAGTACTAAATCAATAGCTGCATCCACATCTCCAACACCATCAACTGATGATGATCCAACAAGACCTGCAAGAAAGAATATAAAACTACACTCTCTGCAATATAAAAGACTAAAAGTCAAGACTGTTCAAACCATGACGATGCATGGTTTTGAAGATAAAGATCCAAATGTTATTCTTTATCACGCCTGATCCGTGAATTTTTATCAAAGTCAGGGTCATTCAGAAGTATGTCAATAATATGGAATTCCATGTTACAGACAGGTTTATCATGCT
This sequence comes from Pictodentalium vernedei, assembly GCA_031216915.1. NCBI lineage: Eukaryota > Metazoa > Mollusca > Scaphopoda > Dentaliida > Dentaliidae > Pictodentalium > Pictodentalium vernedei. Next base: position 399,770,952 of record CM062289.1, read on the forward strand.
TGTTTCAGATATCTCCTAAATGTTCCAAGATATGGATATGGAAAAAGCGCGTCAGACGGGGAAATACGGATAGATACGGATGACCATTCGTATCTATCTGCAGATATCCGTATCTGACCGCAGACATCTGTATCTGACCGTATCATCCGTATCAATCCGAGTGAAAACGTATCACGAAGCGCACAATATGAAAAAAGTTTTGAAAATTTCAAAAAAAAATTTCATCCGTGTGCAGATGGCCAATCCGCACAAAATACGTATTAATCCGTATTGATCCATATTAATACGTATCTCATCCGCATCAGATACAGATAAATACGGTGGAAAAGGGAGTCTATCAACGCGAGGTTTGATACCACAATTTGACATCACAGTGTATCTATCCGTATTGATCCATATCTCATCCGTATCTATGCGTATCTATGCGTATCTCCTGCCGCAGGTTTTAGGTATGGCCACAGAGTGATACGCATAAATCCGTATTTATCTGCAGACCATCCGTATCTCATCCATATTATATACCTATTTTCCAAAAATACGAGGTATTTTCATGGTTCGGAGGGAGGGGGGGTCGACATTTATTATATGTATCTCCATCCGCAAGGCCATCAGTATCCTCGTCTGACGCGACTAGAATGCATGCAACATTTAAGGGATATCAGAAACAAGCATGATAAGCCTGTAAGTTAAGAACTATAATGAACCGAACCACACGTCTGATAACATGGAATGCCGCATTACTGACGTTCTTCCAAGTGACCCTGACCTCGATAAAAATACACAGATCAGGCATGATAAAGAAATACATTGGATCATTATCCTCAAAACTATACAACCCTATGGTTTGAACAGGTTTGACTTTTAGTCTTTATATTGTAAGTAGTTGGTACTATACAACCCTATGGTTAGAACAGGTTTGACTTTTAGTCTTTATATTGTAAGTAGTTGGTACTATACAACCCTATGGTTTGAACAGGTTTGACTTTTAGTCTTTATATTGTAAGTAGTTGGTACTATACAACCCTTTGGTTTGAACAGGTTTGACTTTTAGTCTTTATATTGTAAGAAGTTGGTACTATACAACCCTATGGTTTGAACAGGTTTGACTTTTAGTCTTTATATTGTAAGTAGTTGGTACTATACAACCCTTTGGTTTGAACAGGTTTGACTTTTAGTCTTTATATTGTAAGTAGTTGGTACTATACAACCCTATGGTTTGAACAGGTTTGACTTTTAGTCTTTATATTGTAACTAGTTGGTACTATACAATCCTTTGGTTTGAACAGGTTTGACTTTTAGTCTTTATATTGTAAGTAGTTGGTACTATACAACCCTATGGTTTGAACAGGTTTGACTTTTTTAGTCTTTATTTTGTAAGTAGCTGGTAAACTTTTAGCCTGCTCCATTATGCCAATGTGACTTAATGGCTAGTGATTACTGGTAGGAATCAATATAGAAGTGAATATTTCGGTTACATTCAGAGGGTAACTGAGTCACATTCTTAGCCTTTGGCCCAATCTAATCTCCACTGGCTGCAGTAAACACTATCAAATGCAGGTGAAGTAAGACAACTATGCTACACAGTAATCACACCCTAGGCACTTCAAATGAAGTCCCTGATACCTCAAGAATTTACCCTTTGAAACAACTCTCCCAAGAGATATCATTATCCTGGTGACCTGCACACAATAGCAGGGGAGACAACCACAGAACACAATTCCAGTTACAATAGGAAGGGAGACAACTCTACCCACTACTTTTGAGTGGAATGACAGTAGCAAGGGAGGCAATCCCATAATCCAGATGAAGGATTTTGTATGCAAAATATGTTTTTAGGCTTATGCACAGCGGCAAGGCTTAAAAAGACATATACATGTAGCCCACACAGAGGCGGGTCGGTCTTCTGCTCAAATTGTAATAAAAAACGAATACCTGAAAAAACATCAGGTTTCTTGAGCTATGACCCTAGTGGATACAGGTTTCTTGAGCTATGACCCTAGTGGATACTTTCACTCAAACTACTGAGAACCTCCACTAGTAACAAAGACCTGATGACATCCCCATCCACTGAGACCCTCATAGCTGAAATTTTATGGAGATGTTCCAAGGAGCCTCGGGGCGAACAGGGTGTTCTTCCCAGAACACAGAACAGACAACCCCACCCTCCCCACACACACACACAAGAAAATCTCTATAGGCACTATTCCATAAATTGTAACAAAGCAAAGACATACCAGTGAAAGATGATTTCTGTCACTAAAGTTTGAGATACTAGTCAAGTGTAGCATCAGAACATCCGGTCCTGTTCAGACTTCCGCTATGGTATTATTAACTCTTGTTTGAGATACAAGTCAAGTGTAGCTTAAGCAAGCCAGAAAATAAGCAGGCTGTCATCTGCAAAATGAGGTCTCCAGAGGGTGAATTTAGTGATGCTATCCTGCACAGCAGGGTAGCATTACAAAATTTACCTTCTGTGAACCTCAATCTGAATCAGGGTCTAAAAACTAAACAGAAAGAGGTACCCAGAGGATAAATTGGCCCACTGTATGGGATAACATCATTAAATTCACCCTCTGGGGTCCTCATTCTGCAAATGTCAAGACTGCTTATTTTCAGGCATGAGCTTAAGCATACCCTGTCCTGTTCAGACTTCCGCTATGGTATTATGAACTTATGTTTAGCTTCAAAACATCCTGTCCTGTTCAGACTTCCATTATGGTATTATAAACTAATGTTTGAGATACAAGTCAAGTGTAGCTTCAGCTTTTCTCCCCCCACTGCATGTGTAACATACGTGTGATCAAAGTTCGATGCTCTAAAACTCTTCAACCCTCAAGCTGCCACCATTCCTAATCGATTCCGTGGTATATACCTTTGGTATATACATAACTTGTGCATGCTCTTTCCGATGGTGTCATCAGTTTCTCAAAACAACGAATACAAAATGAGTTGACTGAATCAGCACGTGACTCCCGATTACCTCTGGTTAACGTAATCGCTGCATGGTGGGGGGAGAAAAATCATCCTTGATGAGTCTGAACCCTCAAGCTGCCACTGTTCCTAATCGATGTCATGGTATATACCTTTGGTATATACATAACTTGTGCATGCTCTTTCCGATGGTGTCATCAGTTTCTCAAAACAAATCGCTGCATGGTGGGGGGAGAAAAATCATCCTCGATGAGTCTGAAGGTGGGAATGGGGAAAGTTCACCCTCGGGGCAAGATATGTACTAAAGCTTCTGAGATCCATATTTCCTGAAGCTGAAGTAACAAATTTATTACCCTGTCCCTTCAGTGCGTCGAGTTTTGTTTTATTATTTTATCCCCAAATGATATTCCAGTGACAAAAACCTTGATAAAAGTAATAATCAGAGAAACTGAACGAAATATATCCTTCTTTATTACTTTGCAAGAACGAATTCTTTCCATTCGATTGATCTCAAACATTTAGGAGACTTCAACTCAAAGACATTGGAAAATGAAGCGTCGTTATTATTGTGGGACACAAGTTGACATTATAAGTGTTTTATTCGATACAGTGGTGCATTGTGTGTCTTGGACAATCAGGGACACTATACATAATTTGTACCCATTCCCATGCATAATTTGTACCCATTCCCACACGTTCATACTCCAATAAAGATTATAAAAATTGCATTCAATTCTTGTAATTACATTCCATAACTGTTTAAACTACTTTTTACCAAACAACAAAGCAGAAAGACGAAATAAAACATGAACAAACGAGGCGAAAAACCACCCTCACACAAAGGACAAAGAGGACAACTCTGAGTTGAGTGCCCGTTTTCGGCATTGACCCAAATTTGTCAAATTGCCGTCTTTCGCAACGAAACTTGGAATGTTTAAAACAATTTATTTAACATATCAGTAAACTATAATCACTGATCACTGCGAGAGGCACTAAAAGTTATAAACCCGCCCAAACACCACCCGAATTACATTCTGTCAACTGCGCTCTACCGTAAATGTGGGTCAAAGTTCGACCAAATGTATTCATTGGAAAATGAATTACATTTAGTCATGACGTTTTCATCCAGCTGACCAATGGGAATTAAGTATTTGGACCCAAAACGTATAACTACATTAACAATGTAATTATTCAAACTTGTACAAGTGCTTTAATACGTTTCACTGAAGAGACAATTCATATAACAAGAAATGATGCATGTTTCTCAAAACCACAATAAACCTGTAATATAGAAACACCACAACAGAATCCCTCTTCTCAACAGTAAAATTGGACATTAGAGGTATGTACAGATGCTTTATTTCAAGTTTTCAGAACATTCTCATGAAACAATATTGTTCTCATTTTGTTTGTGAGTCAAAATGTTTATTATTACTGATGAAAATGTTTGAGGCAATGGGTGAAAGGAAAATCGGCAAAGTGTTTATGTCTGTATACCCCTTATAGTTATCACATGATATTCTCATCCCCCTCCCCCTCCTCCTCGTTGAACGTCGTACACCACGATGGAGTTAAATGTACCATACTGGATGCATTGGTTACTGACAAATCAGGAAACTTATATAATTTTAAAAGGGTAATAATCTGTAATATACATGCATTAAACAATCGTGCATAAAATGGATGTGTCATTTCTGATAATTATTTGAAGGTCATAAGTCCATGGTTAGATATTCCAGGTTATTAGAACAAAAAGTGGAATGAGGTTATTATCAATTATATCCTTGTGGGGAAATGGAGTAATATATCCCTTTCCACAAGATGCATATTTTGTCATTTTGCACTTACACACTGCTTCCTTGCATGTGCAGGTTGTCTCAGATAGAAGAATATTCAATGGCCAGGGGTATATACAGAAGAACAGCTTATAACAAAATGTACCATTTGTCGACATGTATCCTTAACTGGTAAAGTGCTGGAAGCCCATATTTGGGCTTCATTCTGAAGTGCAGGTGCCGCAACTTAATGGCTGCATATTCTATGGATGTGTTTCATACTATTTTTGAATTTAAATTATTTAGTCTTTGAGGATTTGCCTTGTTAAAATTTATGGGAGAGTGCCACTAGGCACTCTCCCATAAATTATAACATGGCAAAGAGATGTGAACAAATTTGGATTACCAAAAATAATTTAGCACACTACCAGTTAATAATACCAGACTATTGCCTCATTGTTGCCAGATTGGTATAGCTGACATTTCAATGGATGAGGATGAGGATGGTATATTCTCCTGGCCCTATAAAGGAGGTGACCCATTTGCAGAGCCAATAAAAAAGAAAATGCATTTTTAATTTGGACAAAATGAGGCGAATAATGCTACACCAAATATTAATTACCGTATTTACTCTATGTATTGGGACACTCTATGATTTGGAACACACATTTTTTCCAGAAAACTATATTTTTTTATGCTCCAAAGTTTGGGACATTCAGATCTGTTTCCAGTTGGCCCGTCGCTAGTAGCAGATGACACTCATAAAAAATATTCTTGAGTAACTAAAAATTTTCATTTTTTTGCTTCCAAAACATAGCTTAAGATCCCTCATTGGAACGAGCGCAATATTGCGCTCGTTCCAATGAGGGATCATAAGCTATGCTTTGGAAGCAAAAAATGAAAATATAAAAAAAAAGTGGACGGCGATTTTCATATATAGTGATGGAAAACGAATCACACACATCTTTATTCAGCATCAAATCAAGACCAGGCTGTGTTCTTTCCCCATTTTCTAAGAATTGGGACAACTGTGAAAATAATTATTTTAGCTGTCTCAATACATAGAGTAAATACAGTAACCATGGCCTAACCAGGCCTGTCATTTTCAAAATTGAATGAGGGCCAAAACCGCCCTCCTTAATTAGGTCCAGAAGGGCTATTTTTGACTTGCTTTAACTGAGCTAAGGAGGGCTACTGAGAGCTAATCTATTTCTAGTAGTAATAGTATTTTTGTATGATGAATTTGTATCATTCACCTGTGTGTATAACTTCCATCCTGAATCATACAAAACTATTATCTCTATAGACTGTATTCAGACTGGCATCATGACATGTTCAGTGTCAAATTTAAATGAGGGATTATACCTTAAAATATTAGCAAGATTGAATTTCAAAGAAATGTTGAGTAGTACTGAAACAATTAGTCGACTAGTCAATGTTGACTCTGGGCAAACCAGTAGTCGACTCTCAATTGTGCAGTCGATTAGTCGGAGGAGTTCAAGCTTTTAGGTAAATAGTATCCCTTCTGTGCCACTGTCAGACAGTTTGAACAGCAATATTGGGCAATCAATGTATACATCTATTGCCATCTAATAGTAGTGACAGTAGTTTGTTTTAACTGGTACTAGTAGAGTGCTGAATTATTTTGGGCTATCAGGATATGTTATTAATTTGCCTTGTTGCAATTTATGGGAGAGTGCCTATAGGCACTCTCCCATAAATCGCAACAAGGCAAATTAAATAAGACTATATAATTTCACTCTTAGCATAATTAGAAGCACATTAACAGAATAATGTTCCAGTAAGTTGCTGTATATGAATGCCCAAGTGAAGCCAAATTTGGACCGTCAGCACTCTACGGAACACCAACACTGTTATAAGGAGACAAGTTATCACCAATGACTAGTCGAAGTCAACTTGACTTTTGGGTATTGACTAGTCTACTTTGGAATTCACTAGTCATTTGAGCACTAATGTTGAGTATTTAACTTGATTTCCCTTTATAGCAATGACAGCCATGGTTTACATTATATACATGTCACCAGCATGCGAACAGAAATCAGCTGACATAACTTGAGTAAAATTAGTAATGTGTTGTGGTCTGTATCAAATAAGTGCTATGCAGGGTAGCATCACTAAATTCACCCTCTGGGGACCTCATTTTGCAGATGACAGTTTGCTTATTTTCTGGCCTGCCCTCCTCAGAATGACAGGCCTGCCTAACTAATGACAATGTGTAAAAAGAGAAAGGTTAACACAAAAGACAGGAAAATAGAGAATCATCATCAAGAATTAATATAAAGCAAAGAATACCTTCACGTGTTTGGAAGTTTTCCAGTTCTATCATGCTCTGTGCTCTTCTAGTAGTGTTAGTATAAACTGGCAATATGTTAGAAAGTTAAAATAAATATATCATGCAAAGTCAGTTAAATTCTAGAATAAATATTGTATACAAAACAAAGGTCTTATTTTCAGATTCCCACCATAATCATACAACCATCTGCCATAGCTAATTATTCCCTGCCAAAACAAAGTTTGCAGGGGATCTATCAATGGCATCCATCTGTTCGGAAATAAACAATTTTAGAGCTCTGTATCTTGGTTAGTGCATGCTTTGAATGATTTTTGGTATGCTAATGGACCATCATGGGGGAAAGGATATCCACAAGTAACAGGTTTTGTCCAATCACAATGTCTCTAGAGTTATGGGCCTTTTTTTAAAGATTCTATTGCTACTAGCAAGAAGAGCACTGATTTATCAAAGATTTTATTCATAAATAATTGACTTGTTACAATTTATTGGAAAGTGTCTGTCACACTCTTCAATAAATTGTAACAAAACAATTTTATATAAACATTTTTTATTCTGCTGGTGAGAAATTATCAAGCTAATGCATTCAGTGTAAAGCCACTATAGTGGTTTTCAGCACTTTTTAATACAGCCATGATAGTGGCTTCTAGCTCTCTATCAGTTAATACAGCCATGATAGTGGCTTCTAGAACTCAATCAGTTAATACAGCCATGATAGTGGCTTCTAGCACTCTATCAGTTAATACAGCCATGATAGTGGCTTCCAGCACTCTATCAGTTAATACAGCCATGATTGTGGCTTCTAGAACTCAATCAGTTAATACAGCCATGATAGTGGCTTCTAACACTCTATCAGTTAATACAGCCATGATAGTGGCTTCTAACACTCTATCAGTTAATACAGCCATGATAGTGGCTTCTAGAACTCAATCAGTTAATACAGCCATGATAGTGGCTTCTAGCACTCTATCAGTTAATACAGCCATGATAGTGGCTTCTAGCACTCTATCAGTTAATACAGCCATGATAGTGGCTTCTAGCACTCTATCAGTTAATACAGCCATGATAGTGGCTTCTAGCACTCTATCAGTTAATACAGCCATGATAGTGGCTTCTAGAACTCAATCAGTTAATACAGCCATGATAGTGGCTTCAAGAACTCAATCAGTTAATACAGCCATAATAGTGGCTTCTAGCACTCTATCAGTTAATACAGCCATGATAGTGGCTTCCAGCACTCTATCAGTTAATACAGCCATGATAGTGGCTTCTAGAACTCAATCAGTTAATACAGCCATGATAGTGGCTTCTAGCACTCTATCAGTTAATACAGCCATGATAGTGGCTTCTAGCACTCTATCAGTTAATACAGCCATGATAGTGCCTTCTAGCACTCTATCAGTTAATACAGCCATGATAGTGGCTTCTAGCACTCTATCAGTTAATACAGCCATGATAGTGGCTTCTAGCACTCTATCAGTTAATACAGCCATTATAGTGGCTTCTAGCACTCAATAAGTTAATACAGCCATGATAGTGGCTTCCAGCACTCTATCAGTTAATACAGCCATGATAGTGGCTTCTAGCACTCTATCGGTTAATACAGCCATGATAGTGGCTTCTAGAACTCAATCAGTTAATACAGCCATGATAGTGGCTTCTAACACTCTATCAGTTAATACAGCCATGATAGTGGCTTCTAGAACTCAATCAGTTAATACAGCCATGAAAGTGGCTTCTAGCACTCTATCAGTTAATACAGCCATGATAGTGGCTTCTAGCACTCTATCAGTTAATACAGCCATGATAGAGGCTTCTAACACTCTATCAGTTAATACAGCCATGATAGTGGCTTCTAGCACTCTATCAGTTAGTTAATACAGCCATGATAGTGGCTTCTAGCACTCTATCAGTTAATACAGCCATGATAGAGGCTTCTAGCACTCTATCAGTTAGTTAATACAGCCATGATAGTGGCTTCTAACACTCTATCAGTTAATACAGCCATGATAGTGGCTTCTAGAACTCAATCAGTTAATACAGCCATGAAAGTGGCTTCTAGCACTCTATCAGTTAATACAGCCATGATAGTGGCTTCTAGCACTCAATCAGTTAATACAGCCATGATAGTGGCTTCTAGCACTCTATCAGTTAATACAGCCATGATAGTGGCTTCTAGCACTCAATCAGTTAATACAGCCATGATAGTGGCTTCTAGCACTCTATCAGTTAATACAGCCATGATAGTGGCTTCTAACACTCTATCAGTTAATACAGCCATGATAGTGGCTTCTAGCACTCTATCAGTTAATACAGCCATGATAGTGGCTTCTAGCACTCTATCGGTTAATACAGCCATGATAGTGGCTTCTAGAACTCAATCAGTTAATACAGCCATGATAGTGGCTTCTAGCACTCTATCAGTTAATACAGCCATGATAGTGGCTTCTAGCACTCTATCAGTTAATACAGCCATGATAGTGGCTTCTAACACTCTATCAGTTAATACAGCCATGATAGTGGCTTCTAGAACTCAATCAGTTAATACAGCCATGATAGTGGCTTCTAGCACTCTATCAGTTAATACAGCCATGATAGTGGCTTCTAGCACTCTACCAGTTAATACAGCCATGATAGTGGCTTCTAGCACTCTATCAGTTAATACAGCCATGATAGTGGCTTCTAGCACTCTATCAGTTAATACAGCCATGATAGTGGCTTCTAGCACTCTATCAGTTAATACAGCCATGATAGTGGCTTCTAACACTCTATCAGTTAATACAGCCATGATAGTGGCTTCTAGCACTCTATCAGTTAATACAGCCATGATAGTGGCTTCTAGCACTCAATCAGTTAATACAGCCATGATAGTGGCGTCTAGCACTCTATCAGTTAATACAGCCATGATAGTGGCTTCTAACACTCTATCAGTTAATACAGCCATGATAGTGGCTTCTAGCACTCTATCAGTTAATACAGCCATGATAGTTTCTTCTAGCACTATATCAGTTAGTTAATACAGCCATGATAGTGGCTTCTAACACTCTATCAGTTAATACAGCCATGATAGTGGCTTCTAGCACTCTATCAGTTAATACAGCCATGATAGTGGCTTCCAGCACTCTATCAGTTAATACAGCCATGATAGTGGCTTCTAGAACTCAATCAGTTAATACAGCCATAATAGTGGCTTCTAGCACTCTATCAGTTAATACAGCCATGATAGTGGCTTCTAGAACTCAATCAGTTAATACAGCCATGATATTGGCTTCTAGCACTCAATCAGTTAATACAGCCATGATAGTGGCTTCTAGCACTCTATCAGTTAATACAGCCATGGTATTGGCTTCTAGCACTCAATCAGTTAATACAGCCATGATAGTGGCTTCTAGCACTCTATCAGTTAATACAGCCATGATAGTGGCTTCTAGAACTCAATCAGTTAATACAGCCATGATATTGGCTTCTAGCACTCTATCAGTTAATACAGCCATGATAGTGGCTTCTAGCACTCTATCAGTTAATACAGCCATTATAGTGGCTTCTAACACTCTATCAGTTAATACAGCCATGATAGTGGCTTCCAGCACTCTATCAGTTAATACAGCCATTATAGTGGCTTCTAGCACTCTATCAGTTAATACAGCCATTATAGTGGCTTCTAACACCCTATCAGGTAATACAGCCATGATAGTGGCTTCTAGCACTCTATCAGTTAATACAGTCATGATAGTGGCTTCTAGAACTCAATCAGTTAATACAGCCATGATAGTGGCTTCTAACACTCTATCAGTTAATACAGCCATGATAGTGGCTTCTAGAACTCAATCAGTTAATGCAGCCATGATAGTGGCTTCTAGCACTCTATCAGTTAATACAGCCATAATAGTGGCTTCTAGCACTCTATCAGTTAATACAGCCATGATAGTGGCTTCTAACACTCTATCAGTTAATACAGCCATGATAGTGGCTTCTATCACTCTATCAGTTAGTTAATACAGCCATGATAGTGGCTTCTAGAACTCTATCAGTTAATACAGCCGTGATAGTGGCTTCTAACACTCTATCAGTTAATACTGCCATGATAGTGGCTTCTAGAACTCAATCCGTCAGTTAATACAGCGATGATAGTGGCTTCTAGCACTCTATCAGTTAATACAGCCATGATAGTGGCTTCTATCACTCTATCAGTTAGTTAATACAGCCATGATATTGGCTTCGAGCACTCTATCAGTTAATACAGCCATGATAGTGGCTTCCAGCACTCTATCAGTTAATACAGCCATGATAGTGGCTTCTAGCACTCTATCCGTCAGTTAATACAGCCATGATAGTGGCTTCTAGCACTCTATCAGTTAATACAGCCATGATAGTGGCTTCTAGCACTCTATCAGTTAATACAGCCATGATAGTGGCTTCTAGAACTCAATCAGTTAATACAGCCATGATAGTGGCTTCTAACACTCTATCAGTTAATACAGCCATGAAAGTGGCTTCTAGCACTCTATCAGTTAATACAGCCATGATAGTGGCTTCTAACACTCTATCAGTTAATACAGCCATGATAGTGGCTTCTAGAACTCAATCAGTTAATACAGCCATGAAAGTGGCTTCTAGCACTCTATCAGTTAATACAGCCATGATAGTGGCTTCTAGCACTCTATCAGTTAATACAGCCATGATAGTGGCTTCTAGAACTCAATCAGTTAATACAGCCATGATGGTGGCTTCTAGCACTCTATCAGTTAATACAGCCATGATAGTGGCTTCTAGAACTCAATCAGTTAATACAGCCATGATGGTGGCTTCTAGCACTCTATCAGTTAATACAGCCATGATAGTGGCTTCTAGAACTCTATCAGTTAATACAGCCATGATAATGGCTTCTAGCACTCTATAAGTTAATACAGCCATGATAGTGGCTTCTAGCACTCTATCAGTTAATACAGCCATGATAGTGGCTTCTAACACTCTATCAGTTAATACAGCCATGATAGTGGCTTCTAGCACTCAATCAGTTAATACAGCCATGATAGTGGCTTCTAGCACTCTATCAGTTAATACAGCCATGATAGTGGCTTCTAACACTCTATCAGTTAATACAGCCATGATAGTGGCTTCTAGCACTCTATCAGTTAATACAGCCATGATAGTTTCTTCTAGCACTATATCAGTTAGTTAATACAGCCATGATAGTGGCTTCTAACACTCTATCAGTTAATACAGCCATGATAGTGGCTTCTAGCACTCTATCAGTTAATACAGCCATGATAGTGGCTTCTAGCACTCTATCAGTTAATACAGCCATGATAGTGGCTTCTAACACTCTATCAGTTAATACAGCCATGATAGTGGCTTCTAGCACTCTATCAGTTAATACAGCCATGATAGTTTCTTCTAGCACTATATCAGTTAGTTAATACAGCCATGATAGTGGCTTCTAACACTCTATCAGTTAATACAGCCATGATAGTGGCTTCTAGCACTCTATCAGTTAATACAGCCATGATAGTGGCTTCTAGCACTCTATCAGTTAATACAGCCATGATAGTGGCTTCTAGCACTCTAACAGTTAATACAGCCATGATAGTGGCTTCTAGCACTCTATCAGTTAATACAGCCATGATAGTGGCTTCTAGCACTCTATCAGTTAATACAGCCATGATAGTGGCTTCTAGCACTCTATCAGTTAATACAGCCATGATAGTGGCTTCTAACACTCTATCAGTTAATACAGCCATGAAAGTGGCTTCTAGCACTCTATCAGTTATACAGCCATGATAGTGGCTTCTAGCACTCTATCAGTTAATACAGCCATGATAGTGGCTTCTAGCACTCTATCAGTTAATACAGCCATGATAGTGGCTTCTAGCACTCTATCAGTTAATACAGCCATGATAGTGGCTTCTAGCACTCAATCAGTTAATACAGCCATGATAGTGGCTTCTAGCACTCTATCAGTTAATACAGCCATGATAGTGGCTTCTAGCACTCTATCAGTTAATACAGCCATAATAGTGGCTTCTAGAACTCAATCAGTTAATACAGCCATGATAGTGGCTTCTAGCACTCTATCAGTTAATACAGCCATGATAGTTTCTTCTAGCACTATATCAGTTAGTTAATACAGCCATGATAGTGGCTTCTAACACTCTATCAGTTAATACAGCCATGATAGTGGCTTCTAGCACTCTATCAGTTAATACAGCCATGATAGTGGCTTCCAGCACTCTATCAGTTAATACAGCCATAATAGTGGCTTCTAGAACTCAATCAGTTAATACAGCCATGATAGTGGCTTCTAACACTCTATCAGTTAATACAGCCATGATAGTGGCTTCTAGCACTCTATCAGTTAATACAGCCATGATAGTGGCTTCTAACACTCTATCAGTTAATACAGCCATGATAGTGGCTTCTAGAACTCAATCAGTTAATACAGCCATGAAAGTGGCTTCTAGCACTCTATCAGTTAATACAGCCATGATAGTGGCTTCTAGCACTCTATCAGTTAATACAGCCATGATAGTGGCTTCTAGAACTCAATCAGTTAATACAGCCAAGATAGTGGCTTCTAGCACTATATCAGTTAATACAGCCATGATAGTGGCTTCTAGCACTCTATCAGTTAATACAGCCATGATAGTGGCTTCTAGCACTCTATCAGTTAATACAGCCATGATAGTGGCTTCTAACACTCTATCAGTTAATACAGCCATGAAAGTGGCTTCTAGCACTCTATCAGTTAATACAGCCATGATAGTGGCTTCTAGCACTCTATCAGTTAATACAGCCATGATAGTGGCTTCTAGCACTCTATCAGTTAATACAGCCATGATAGTGGCTTCTAGCACTCTAGCAGTTAATACAGCCATGATAGTGGCTTCTAGCACTCAATCAGTTAATACAGCCATGATAGTGGCTTCTAGCACTCTATCAGTTAATACAGCCATGATAGTGGCTTCTAGCACTCTATCAGTTAATACAGCCATAATAGTGGCTTCTAGAACTCAATCAGTTATACAGCCATGATAGTGGCTTCTAGAACTCAATCAGTTAATACAGCCATGATAGTGGCTTCTAACACTCTATCAGTTAATACAGCCATGATAGTGGCTTCTAGCACTCTATCAGTTAATACAGCCATGATAGTGGCTTCTAGCACTCTATCAGTTAATACAGCCATGATAGTGGCTTCTAACACTCTATCAGTTAATACAGCCATGATAGTGGCTTCTAGAACTCAATCAGTTAATACAGCCATGAAAGTGGCTTCTAGCACTCTATCAGTTAATACAGCCATGATAGTGGCTTCTAGCACTCTATCAGTTAATACAGCCATGATAGTGGCTTCTAACACTCTATCAGTTAATACAGCCATGATAGTGGCTTCTAGCACTCTATCAGTTAATACAGCCATGATAGAGGCTTCTAGAACTCAATCAATTAATACAGCCATGATAGTGGCCTCTAGCACTCTATCAGTTAATACAGCCATGATAGTGGCTTCTAGCACTCTATCAGTTAATACAGCCATGATAGTGGCTTCAAACACTCTATCAGCCATGATAGTGGCCTCTAGCACTCTATCAGTTAATACAGCCATGATAGTGGCTTCTAGCACTCTATCAGTTAATACAGCCATGATAGTGGCTTCTAACACTCTATCGGTTAATACAGCCATGATAGTGGCTTCTAGCACTCAATCAGTTAATACAGCCATGATAGTGGCTTCTAGCTCTCTATCAGTTAATACAGCCATGATAGTGGCTTCTAGAACTCAATCAGTTAATACAGCCATGATAGTGGCTTCTAGCACTCTATCAGTTAATACAGCCATGATAGTGGCTTCTAGAACTCTATCAGTTAACTGAATAATGACAAGGATATAGTAAGGATTCTTTCTACATTTCAAAGACTGTTATGTTTGTGTAACTTTTCAGCCCTTTACCTAACAAAATAGCCACATTCATAAAAATTTTTATATTTTTTTCACTTTTTGCCTTCAAAACATAGTTTGTACCCCCTCAATTGGACCTGTATGAGGGTGACAAGGAGGTTCGACAAAATGATTTATCATGCTATTTTATTTACAGAAGAGGCAGCTCTTTATAAAACTGCGATAAGTGTCCCTGTATTTATTAAACATCTTGAGTTTAAATCTGAGGCTTTTTAAACATCCTTACATCCTTTTTACAAGACTGTTTAAGTGGCAGATTAGCCTTCTGAAGAGGCAAGGCCTGAGTCACAAGATTTTATTTTTGGTATTCTTGAAAAATTTTTTGCGATTGTGATTTTCTATTTGTGTTGGGTACAGTTAATAAACAAAGATGGCCTGATCGGCCCGAATAATTGTTTATGGGGTTTCTTCCATTAACTGTCTCAGAGCAGGAAACTACTATCAAAGACCCACTGAAAAGTGTTGTGTTATGATCAAGGATTCATATTCTTTACATCCACATAATATTCAGGTAGAAGCAAATAATATTTTTGTTGATTTTACCTTTTTTCTTCAAATTGATTGACGAGAGCCACTAGGTAAAACTACTGGTGATAAACATACTATTACTACCAAAATAATTTGGCATTCTACCAGTGATTATCCCTTTCCAAAGTCAACAAACAGACAACACTGAAAAATTAATCTTGAATAGCTACAAAATTTCATTAATTTGCGTCCAAAATACTGCTTATGTCCTCTCATTGGAACACGTTTGAAGCATCTATTGAAAAATAATGAATTCTGCACAGCAATTTTTCTGAATGAATAAAAGTGACCTTATGTTAAGTAAAGTTGATGGTATGCTGTGATGTGGCACTCTATTGGAATCTCCAACAATGTATCGCATAATGAATTCTATCAGCAAAAAAAAAAGGATTAGGCCTAAAAAAATTTAAAATCTGTTTCTCAGGCCCTCCCACATGGTCTTTTTGGCTGCCGCATGCTCTCTTTTTATAACCAATGTAAACTTGAAAAAAAATAAAAATTAAATGGTTTATGTCTATTTTATCCGAGTTAATAAAATTGATAACTTTATCCCTTGAGTGCAAGAAGGCTTTGCAATGCTTTAGCATTGGGGGGGGGGGGGGGGGGGGGGGGGAGGGGGGGGGGGTGCTTTAGCATTGCAAAGCCTTCTTGCTCTCAAGGGACGAAATACACCACCATCCATGCTATTCTGTAGATTATGAGGCCTAAAACATAAACCAAGAACATGAACTTTTTATGGCAAAGAAATAATTACAGAAATAAAAAATAAAATAAATAAAACGCTTGCCCGCATGCAATTTCACAAATAATGGCCTGAGAAACAGAAGATCTACTTTGTGAGGCCTTAGGCCTCTCAAGGTAGATCTTCCTTTTCTCCAGCCATTTTTTGTAAAATTACAACGTGGGCAGATGGTTTTTCATTTTATTTTTGTAATTATTTTTTTGCCATTCTTGGTCTGTTTTATGTTTTAGACCTCATAATCTACAGAATAGCATGGGTGGTGGTGTATTTTGTCCTTAGAGTGCAAGAAGGCTTCGCATTGTTCTAATGCTAAAGCTTTGCAATGCCTTCAGCTTCTTGCACTCGAGACAGATTTTATTAATTTGGGTAAAATATCGGACATAAACCATTTAATTTTTTTTGAGTTTGCTTTGGTTATTATGAAAAGAAAATTGTTACTTGAAAATTTTGATATTTTGATATCAGTGTTAGGATGATTAAAAAAGGTGTTGTTCGAGTCAAGAATATATATCATAGTAGTAAAACAGTTAAAAAAAATTTATAAAATGATTGATCAATTAATAGTATCAGACAGATTATCTATTTTAGAAAGAGCCTTTTATTTTCATATCGCTTTGCATTTTTTTTTAACAAAATGTAATAATGTAAGATTCTGATGTAATGCTCCAGGCCTGGCATTTTCAGGAGAGCGATTTATTCGCTCGCCTACTGTTCGCCTTAAAAAAATTGAGGAGAGCGAAAAATAGCCCTCCTAGCCTTAGAAAATAATGAATACCATAACAGCCTGTTCCTAAAACCCACAGGTTTTCAAATCTCTGCTGTTCCGGTGAGGGGCTATAGGTGGTGTTCTTGTGGCAAGGGTAATGAAAGTTTAGCTATTTAAGAATCTATTTTGTGATTATCGACTTTTTCCTGCGTTGGGTGTAGGGTTATCCATGTCATGGTAAACTACGGCTACACACGCAGATCGATGTTATCCGTATGTACCGCCATCACCGCTCTTTGAACTTCCTTCTTTCATTGAGTTCACAATAAAATCAACTTTGACTCCGACCAGCTGTCACTGTTGGTTACATCGTGATTGCCCCGCCACCTCAGTAGTTACGTCCTCTCAAGGGTGTGAATGCTGCATTAATTGCGTCAGTGCCCTCTAACCAGTGTTTTGAATTTAGTTCGATTTTTGACATGGTTAAGTTTGATTTCAAGTTGGTTTCACTTCTCTTATCTTTTCATCCCTCTCCTCTTTTCTTCTCTTATCACTCTTCAACACCTTATTTTACTCTACTTATCCAGATATTCTAAAATCTTTTCACATACAGTTTAAACAATCTGTGTTTTGTGTTCCGCCAGCAGTTCATGCTATATGTACTCAGTAACTTAAAGACCCACGGGAGACGACTAATATAAGCATTAAGCTTTCTGTTGAATCCCTTCATCATTTTGCTTCATTTATTTATATAACTGTATACTGCATCCATTATCATAAAATTGTATCTGTATGTTTTTGTTTTTTTTCTGTTATTGTTGTAAACTAATATTGTATGCAATTGCAGTGTTTCTGTCAATAAATATTGTTTAAACTAAAAAAATTGAGGAGAGCGAAAAATAGCCCTCCTAGCCTTAGAAAATAATGAATACCATAACAGCCTGTTCCTAAAACCCACAGGTTTTCAAATCTCTGCTAAGTCTCTGCAAGATGGGCACAATGCCCCTCTCACATCTCCGGGCCTTTAAGGCCCGAAGGTGTGGGAGGGGCAGTGTAGCCATCTCACAGAGACTACCTTGTTAGCAGCACCAAATAAAATGTACAAAGCCCACTAGGCAGAATTCATTAATAGTACAACTCCATTTTGCCACCTTTAGCTTTTGAAAGCTTGAGGAGAGCTAATTGCTCCCCAAGGCTATGTGAGGAGAGCGATTTTTAGCCCTCCTGCATTTTTAAGAATGCCAGGCCTGATGCTCTGTGTGCTGTCCTGACAATATGCCACACATCTTCAACTTAATGGTAAAAAATCCCTAGATTAGCTTTTCTATTCTGTGCTACACCATTCGAATTGGTACCTAAAACCTTTTCCATACATAAATTCTAAAAAAATCCAATACAAGGATCACTGATTGATTTGTTGAGTTATGATATGACCTTTTCCACTCTACATTACATTTTGTGTGAAGCTTCAAGCCCGACAACTCTCAGTACTTCGTGAGTTGTGGCAAGGATATGAGCTGCAAATCTGATTTTTTATTTTCAAGTAACACCTTGACGTTGAAGATGTGAACTCCAATAGTGGGCAGGACAAATCCTCACCAATCGTGTGAAATGTCATGTTTGTATCTCACTTAGTTTCTGAGTTGTAGCTGAAACACAATATAAGACAGCTTTAATAGAAGACTGTCATATATAACCTTGAGCTTAAAGATAATACAAAGGAACAATGTGTGGCACAATTATCGCTACTTTCTGTCCTTAACATTTTTGTGAAGGATGATGATGATTTTACCTGTAATGTACCCGAATTATAGCTAATGTTTGATATGCTACCTTCGACATCTTTAATTCAAGTATTTGGACCTTAAGGGTGTGTGTGACCATCTCTAATAAATTATAACAAAACATCTAATAAAGAATTAATTGAGAAAACCTAGTTAATTTACCACTGTATCAGTTCACACATATATCAGGGCTTATATTTCGTCTAAATTTGTGAGAATCCATTTGGATTCTCATGAAAATGGTTGCCAGAATCCATACCTACTGTGAGTGTCCCAGGATCCCATGACGCCAACAAGGTTGAACCACTGTTGTATACTGATAACACATGTTAACCTTTTACCCAAAACACCTTTTTAATTTTGAAAACTAAATTTGATAATTTTTAAACAATAAATAATAAATAAATGATAAAATAATTAAATGAACAATATTTACCAATAAAATCTTACAAATATGGCTGTTGTTGGAACCGGCTCAATGAGCCGGTTCCAACGACAGCCATATTTGTAAGATTTTATTGGATAGTGTCAGGATATTTCAGGTCATGTTAGCCTTCTATTGGTTAATTTGTTGATGCTGTGTTAGTTAAAGGGTTAAATTGACTCAATTTGTTTTCACGCGCATCCTAGCAGAGGTGCAGCAAGAATCTACATGAATTCTCGCCGGTTTTATTGCACAAATCTTTGTGCAAATCGATTCTTGGATTCTCGTCGAAATATAAGCCCTGTATATCTACCAAACCTACCAGCATCCATTGAGTTCTCTTGTTTTTTATCATAAATACAAGACACTGAACTCCGTTTCTTTCTTCTTCTTGAACTGATTGGTTTTCTAGTGCCTTTTGCTGTAGTGGCAGGTTCATTATCTGGAACAAATTCAATATCAAACCCTAAAATTCATTTACAAATTATTTGACATACAGGGCTTATACTTCATCTAAATTTAGGAGCATTCTTGTGAAAATGGTTGCGAGAATCCATACCTACTATGAGTGTCCCAGGATCCCATAAGGCCACCATGGTTGAACCGCTGCTGTACACTGATAACACACGTTACCCATTCACCCAACAAAGCTTTTTCATTTTTAAAACATAAAACTGAATTTGATAATTTAAAAAAAAAAAACCAATATTTACCAATAAACCTTACAAATATGGATGTCATTGGAACTGGCTCACTGAGCCGGTTCCAATGACTGCTATATTTGTACAATTTTATTGACAAAGTGTCAGGATATTTCAGGTCATGTTAGCCTTGTATTGATTAA
This sequence comes from Pictodentalium vernedei, assembly GCA_031216915.1. Taxonomy (NCBI): domain Eukaryota; kingdom Metazoa; phylum Mollusca; class Scaphopoda; order Dentaliida; family Dentaliidae; genus Pictodentalium; species Pictodentalium vernedei. Next base: position 399,790,957 of record CM062289.1, read on the forward strand.
TTTGCTGCCGCTATGTTAGGTAAAGGGTTAAACTGACTCAATTCTTTTCACGCGAATCCTAACAGAGGTGCAGCGAGACTCTACATGCAGGCCAGAAAATAAGCAATCTGACATTTGCAGAATGAGGTCCCCAGAGGGTGAATTTAATGACGCTATCCCATACAGTGGGTCAATTTATCCTCTGGGTACCTCTTTCTGTTTAGTTTTGAGACCCTGATTCAGATTGAGGTTCACAGAGGGTAATTTTAGTGATGCTACCCTGCAATGCAGGGTAGCATCACTAAATTCACCCTCTGGGGACCTCATTTTGCAGATGCTTATTTTCTGGCTTGACCACCACCTGGAGCGGTAACAATAGAAAAGTATATATATCTATAAAAGTCAAATAAGGGAAAGAAATTAAATGACATATAAGCTAATGCTCGTGAAGAAAACAGGGTTCTAACATTGTGAGCAGTGATAAAATTTGAACTCCAGTCCACTTGATTAAGCCTTACATAAGCTAAAAAGTTACAAAAGAACTTCTGTAGAAACTTTTTAACTTTACTAGGAGGGTACTGTGCATAAAACAGAAGTTAGGCCCCATAAAGTAGATTTTCTGTTTCTCAGGCCATTTTTTGTAAAATTGCATGCGGGCGGGCGGTTTTTTATTTTATTTTACATTTTTTAAATTATTTCTCTGCCATCAAAAGTTTATGTTCTTGGTTTGTTTTAGGCCTCATAATCTACACAATGGCATAAAAAAAAAAAAAATTATCAATTTTATTAACCCTTTACCCAACACAGACGATATCAAAATTTATTATTTTAAATATAATTTCAACAAAACCATATCATGTGACCCCCTCATTGGAACTAGCTCAATGAGCTCGTTCCAATGAGGGGGTCACATGATATGATTTTGATGAAATATTTTGAAAAATTTAATTTTTTCAACTGCTCAATTTGCATATTACGTGGAGGATGTAGGCGATTCGTTAGGTAAAGGGTTAACTTGAGTAAAATATTAGACATAAACAATATATTTTTTTATTTTTTTATGTTTGCATTGGTTATAAAAAAGGACCATGCGGGAGGGCCTGAGAAAGAGTTTTAATTTTTTTAGGCCTAAACCTAATATTTATGCCCTCCCCAATCTTCCGAAAGAAAAAACAGTTCTGAATTAACAGGTGGAGTGCTAGAAGCCACTATCAGGGCTTTAAAAAAAAATTAGGGTACCAGAGCAAAAGCCAACATTTCCCTCGCTCATGTTTCATATTCATTCACAAATAATATTTTGTTGATATAAATTTGTTTTACTGCAAATTATTGGAGTGCCTGTAGGCACTCTGCAATAATTTGTAATAAATGAATTTTGAATAACAAATTCAGACAGCCAAAAATAATCTAGCCCTCAACCAGTTAAGGAAGATGGAGAAAAAATATTAAGCTGTATATAATATAGCCCTAATAACTTTCTATCGCAACTTTGCTTTTAATAACGACGTAAAATGAGTCACGAAAGAAAGTATAATAGAAACAAATGTGAAAAAATAGCATAAAGGATGAAATATAATAGTTCTAATGTTGCATGTTTGTGAACAAGAAGTCGCGCAAAGAGTTTAATGACATGTTGTTGTTGTCCACTCAACCGTATTCAATTTTGCTACAGAATTCAAAATAGCATGTGCTACACAAGAATGTCAAATTGAATGGGTGACCAATGATTTTCTTTATGTTATGTTGTGCTAGAGAGCTTGAGTTGTCGATAAAACATGCTAGTTTTTGTCTTCCAACATTTTAAAAAATGCCAAGGTTAACCAAAAATCAGAGGTTGCCATTGGTGTGCATGAGACTGGGATACCTCCAGATGAGCTCGCTGCTGAGTTTGGAGTCACTGTGGCCACTATTTACCATCTCATTGGAAGGTATAGAACCACTGGATCTACCGTCGACCGACTGCGTTCAGGTCGACCAAGAGTTATGACCCCTGAACAAGACTGACACATCAGGACATCTCACTTGCGGGATCGCTTACTTCCGGTGACGAGGACAGCAGCAATTACTCCTGGTAGAATTAACAATAGAATCAGTGCACAAACTGTCCACAACAGACTCGCTGAACACAGCATCTGAAGTAGGCGTCCATACCATGGACCAATCTTTACCCAACGTCATCGTACCATCAGAATGGAATGTATACGTCCGCATGTTCGATGGACTTAGCAGCATTGGAGCACAGTTCTTTTTAGTGATGAATCACGATTTTGTCTACAGCATGCTAATGGTAGGGCAAGAGTGTATTGCCGATGAGAAGAACGGTTTTCTGATGCTTGCATGTGGGAATGCGACCGTTTTGGCAGGGGAAGCGCAATGGTTTGGGCATAAATTTCCTTGCTCCATTGAACGCAGATGATCTTCATCGATGGTAATCTTAATGGACAGCGATATAGGGACGAAATTATTAACACTGTTGTTGTTCCATTGTTCAATGCTAACGTCAGATTGCAGTTATTCCAGCAAGACAATGCGCGATGTCGCATGGCGCATATCTGTCATGACTTTCATGAGGAGCAGAGCATCGAACTTCTTCCCTGGCCCCCACTTTTGCCAGATTTGTCCCCAATCGAGCATCTTTGGGATCAATTGGAGCATCGGGTATGACTTAATGATCTTCAGACGTTAGGCGATTTCCGAAATGTTCTAAGGCAGGAGTGGAACACAACACCATCAGGTGACATCCAGAGACTTATCAGGCCCATTGCCCACTTAACTATGAAAATTTACATTTTATAGTAAATTTCCTTTCTTATTATACCTGCTGCAATTGTTTGCTACAGGCTTGCACTACAGTGGAAGTCCCTAACTCGGAAAAATACTCTCTATTTTCTTCTTTCTCAAGCGATTTGGCACCAAGAAAAATTAAGCCAGAACTGGGCTGAGTGCAACAGGCACACACCCAGTAGGGGACACGCTTCTCCTTGTACTAATCCACGGTTTCCAGAACCAGAGAGCTGGCGTATAACCAACGTGTCATTCTATTGAATCCGCCAACATTGGAGTTATGTGATTAGCAGGGAGGAAGGATTCTTACCCGAAAAAGAAGATGGGAGGGCCTCCACGTAAACAATTGCGGTAGGTATTTAATAAGAAAGAAAATTTACTATAAAATTTAAATTTCTTATCAACCGACCTTACAATTGTTTACTACAGGCTGAATAGACAACAGGGCGAGGGAATCACATAACCAACCCCCACATAACTGCTCCTGCAACTGACACAGATAGGTGAAGAAAGTAGAAGCATTTCTCCAGTAGGCTGCCTGCAAAACATCCGACAACTGACGGAGTTAGCATAAGCCCAGGAGCTAGACAATGCATGCACCTTATGAGTAGAAAAACGATTGGTAATACAATCGTCAGTCACTAGACGAGAGTATGACGTTCGTATTGCAAGACCAATCCATCTAGAAATGGATTGAGGAGAGATCTTCTGTCGTCAGGGTTAAGAGACAGAAACATATCTTTTCCTATCTTTCCTAATGAACTGCGTCCAGTTGAGGTAAATGCAAATTCTATGAACCAAACAGAGCAAAGGGCGATTACCCTCAGCAGAAGTTAGAGCCCTGATACAGACTGTAGGTTGAGTAGTTTCTGGCATCTGATTCTTGGCCAGAAAGGGGCAATCAGTGGTAAAGTAACATTGTTGGCGGAGCTCCTGAAAAAGGCCAGATCAACAGAGAGGGCGTGAAGCTCACTAACCCTTCTGGCTGAGGCAAAATCCATCAGAAAGGCCTTCTTGTATGTGAGAAAAGGTATATCCACCTGAGATAAAGGTTCAAACCATCCCCTCCCCCCCCTCCCCCCCCCCCACAAGCAAAGCAGCATCCAAGAACAAGAAAGATACCATCTTGGAAAGCTGCAAAATCCTAGGCCTTTTCAAAGAAAAATGCCGAATAAGCTTGGAGAGGTACGGATTAGAGCCGTTATGACGCTTTTCCACATACGAAGAGGTCTCGGAAAGCATGGACCTGTACCCTAGATGGTAACAGGTTGGAGACCCCGAGAATCAAACAGATATACCAGAAAACTCTGCAATCTGTCTTATCGAAGGATCAGCATAATCAACAGAGTGATCAGCACACCATCGACAGAATACCTTCCAGTTGGCCGCATAGGCTAAACCAGTGGAGTGCTGCCTTGAAGAAGAAAAGCACTCCACTGTTCGTCTCGAAAAACCTCTACAGAGGAGTCAGGACCTGACAAAAGATATGCGTGAAGGCACAATGTAGTCAGGTCGATGGGAAACCTCCCCGGGTGACCTTGCAAAGAAGGTTGCGACGTAGAGGGAGACATGCCGGAACAGCCGACAACAAAGAGCGGAGCTGTATGGATCCACGCCCACTGAGGAGACAGGGGAGCGATCAGAGGATTCGACAACTGCAGGTTCGTATCTTGGCTAGAACCTGAGGCAGAATCGGAACTGGCGGGAAGGTGTAGCCGATTGGACTGTTCCAATCAAGTGACAGAGCATCCATGGCAAAAGCCAGAGGATCCAGACACAGACAGGGACACGAAAGTGTACACCAGAGGGTTCCAACAGGTCATAAAACGATCGATGTGGGGATGACTCCAGAGATCGCAAAGTGACTGGAACACTGCCCTGTGAAGCGCCCACTTGGAGGAAATGAACCTGCCCCATCGGGACAGGGATTTGGCTAGAAAGTTCAGATGACCGGGAATGTGACGAACCACCACCCTGGCATTGACATCCTGAGTGAGCAGTAGAAGATCCTGAGCCAATTCATACATGGGAAACGAGTGCGTGCTGCCCTGGTTGCAAATGTAAGCAACCACAGTGTCGACCTGCTGGACAACAGAAGGACCTGACGATTCGAAAGGTGGGGGATCCACTGCCGGAAATGCAGAAGAAGAGCAAGAAGCTCCTTCTGGTTGATGTGAAGAGCTGCATGATCCTGGCCCCATACACCGTGAAGGGAAAGACCAGAGGATCAAATGCCACGCCCAATCCGAGATCGCTGGCATCAGCCGTTAGAACACGATCAGACATGGGTAAGTCCAACGGAACTCCCTGCATAATCCACTGAACATCCATCCAGGGAACAAGGTGACCATGAAGAGATGCCGGTAACTGAAGAACCAGATCAGAGGATCGACATTCGGCCTTCAACAACTGAGAAAGTGTTGGAGAGGTCTGACATGCAGCCGACCTAGCGGAATGAGGTCCATCACTGAACAGCAGAGACCGAGCAGCCGGAGAATACTCCGAGCTGTCGCGGACGTGGACTGGGTCAGAGTCAGGGCAAAAGCTGAGAGAATCACAGCCTTCGCCCGGGGAACCGCCACCGTATTCAGATGAGTACGGAAGTCCATTTCCAGATGACAAAACGACAGAGAAGGAACCAGGTCCGACTTCTCCTCATTGACTCTGAACCCTAGTGTCATGTGCAGGCTCAAGTGTGTCGACATCTGACTCCAGAAGAACAGCATTGGAATGCCTCTGGAGGATATGGTCCAGATACGCCACAGTAGTCACCCTGGACTGAGTGCGATGGAAGGCTATCACATACGACATCAGTCGGATGAAGGCCCAGGGAGCCAGGTTGAGACCGAAAGGTATGTCCTTGAACTGGTAAATTCGCGCCAGAAAAGCAAACCTGAGGTACTTTCACGATGTCCGATTAAACGGAACGTGAAAGTAAGCATCTCGCAGGTCGATGCCGAAATCTCCTTGGTTAATGGAGTGGCGAACTGACCTGAAAGTCTCCATGCTGAACTTGGGAGCAATGGGAGACTGGTTCAGGATACTTAGATCGATAACTGGTCGGAGTCTGCTGTCCTTCTTCGGCACCAAGAACAGGCGGGAATAAAATCCCACTGAATGAATGTTCTTGACCTCAATCGCCCCCTTTGACAGGAGAATGTCTATCACCCTGATCAAAAGTTCCCGACATGAAACGTCTAAAGAAACTTGGGTTGGAAGAGGCACACTCGACAGAGTGGGGTGCCTCAGTAAAGATATCCGCAGACTGGACCGAACATCTAACACCCAAGGATTGGATGTGATCATGGCTCAACGGTCTGCAAACTCGGATATCCCTCCTCCAACCTGGGACGAATCAAGGTGAGGACCTTCATTTCGAGCCCCGGCGAAGCCTGTGAGAGAAGAAACCACCTCCTCTGCTAGATGAAGGATCCTTGGACTGCTGACACTTACCCTTACCACATGAGTAAGAGGAAGAAGCAGTGGCGACAGTATCAGCCCTATGCTTCACAGAGGAAGCAGAACGGTGTTTATTAGACTTGGAACGGCCCCAGCCTCCAACAGAAGGCAGATAAAGCTTGTAAATCAGCAGCTGATCTTTGGAATGACGCAGGATGTCATCCCGGACAGGCGCCACGGAATTATGGAATAGTCGCGGACCCACCAAAGAAGCAGATCGAAGAGCAGATGAAAGCCAGTAGACATAGAAACCTGCAGTCTGACTGGCTCTCCTATATACACTTGCAACTATTAACCTCAATAAGTGGGCTATATGTTATAAATCAAACACCCTATGTGGAACATCCTTACCTGATGTAACACTCACGTTTTGAGTCCGGGGTTGTTAGGCTCTCATTGCCAGCGATCCCAGACACTGAAATGCCAGTAAAGGATCCAGAATGAATGACAACCTGGGATGTCAAGCCTGCCCTGGGTATTGGCAGAGAGCCAAAATGGATACTATCACTCCCTGCAGCACTAACACATTCCAAAGAAATATTCTGAAGAAAACATATGGATCTATCAAGAGAAACAGAAGATCCGTAATCACTCCTTTAGTCCAATGGGTTATGCTCAATCAATGTGAATTGTCAGTACCGCTAGTAGAATACCAATCAGAATCAGCAAAATGTGATGTGGTATAAGGAGCGACACTATTTTGATGACCAGACCCATATAAAGGTGGTGGCGGAGCATCTGGTATGCAAGAATCCACTTAGAGAGTGGGGACTAAGATAGGAGAAAGAGTCATGAAGGGAGTAACCCGACTGCTTATCAGTACCCTCCGTAGGCTTTGCATATTAACTGAATACACTGAAGACTGACTGCTTACTGAGTACTGAGGTTGCAGAAAGTCCCAAATATGAAATAACCTGCTAAATGGCTTTGATAAAAAGAAGAACAGAGAACCTCAGAATATGACCTGGATGGAAATGTTCTGCTAAAAGCTTTAGCGGAATTCATATGGCAAGCACACCCATATGTAGAGATCTTAACAAACACAACACTCACATGGGTCTGTAGACTCTGACCCAAGACGTAGGGTAGACTCTCAAAAGTGCTGATCCTGATGCTGTAGCACCAGCAGAGGACCTGAATTGATTGACATCCATAGTCAACCCTATCATAGTTTGTGAGCTTGATGGAAGCAGCTGTTGACCCCCTGCACACTGATGTCGAAATATCTCAAGTTCAAGGTGCAAATTTTTCCCATAATGCAACTAGAAATTTAACCAATTTAATCTTGTTTGACAGAGCTCATTGAGCTCTGTCAAACAAGATTGAATTGGTTAAATTCCCAGTTGCATTATGGGAAAAATGACTACTTGAAATTTGGATATTTTGACATCAGAGTGAAGGGAGTTAAAAGTGTTAGTGAAAATCGTATAGCAGCCAGACCCCTTCCCCCCCCCCACCAATATGTTGTGCCTTACCAAATGCAAGGCTCACATTGTAAGTCTGTAGACTCAGACCTGAGATGTAGGGTAGACTCTCAAAACTGGTTGTCCCTGATTCTGTAGCACCAGTTGGTAGTGGTCCTGGAATGACTGACATCCATGGACGTCAAGCCTATCCTAGTATGTGGGCTTGATGAAAAGGTGCTGCTAAAAGAATTGGCGGAAATCGCATAACAAGCAACCCCCCCCCCCCCCCACCCCCATATGTTGCACCCTTACCAAACGCAATGCTTACATTATGAGTACATACACCCTGACCCGAGGCATTGGGTAGGCTCTCAAAACCGGTAGTCCCGAACACCTTAGCGACAGTAACAGACCCAGAATGAATGACATTCTTAGACATCAAGCCTACCCGAGATAGTACTGCGTAGCTGATCATATGGTCAAACTCGGATCGAGAACCATTTTTATCACTGTCTCAGGTCTCATAGGTCGCCCTAACACCTGAATATCTGTGAAAGGTCCAGTGATGTCAGAACTGTAACAGAATCTTGACCTGTCATGATTCAATTGTTTTTATACTTAACAATATGATCAATGACATGAGGAGGTGACGCCGGAGGAAGCGTCATGACTGGTGGGAATTGGAAAATAGGTAACTATTCTTTAAAGATACAAGTCTCCAGGTTTTGTGCATCATGCACAGGCAGCACCCGGTCAGACATGTTTGACATAAATTTTGTGTTTTGACTATTTTAAAGCATCCTGAGGGTTTTTTCTTAGGATTCTCCAAAATGTGCCCTCTTATTCGTCCGAGAGATAAGAGGATTAGGCACTTGTGTTACTTTGGTAAGATTCAAAGAAATGGGTGGCACAAGATTTACACTAGAACTATCACTGAAGGTGATTAATACCCCCAATTTCGGCTTACTAGAACTATCACTGAGGGTACTTAATACCCCCACTTCCAGCTTACTAGAATGCACCTCTGAATGTTGAGCTTGAAAAACTAATAATAAATCTAAGTTCATGGTAGATAACCTGGCTAAAAATGATGCAGATAAAAATTTTGGAATATGTGTATGCCAACTTGTTATTCATAATGTTTGAGAAGTTCGAACAAATTTGGTTCATTAATGAAGGTGTTCCACATACAAAAATCTCATGTACAAACTATACTAAAACTTCTACGTTGAAGGGGACATAGCCTTGTAAACATCACCACAGATGGAAAACTAAGAAAAACATGCATGTTCACTCATTAGTGGCCATGTAGTGAAAGCCTGCAGAAAACAATTGTTGGGTAGGTTGATAAAAAAATGTGCATGTTCACTCATTAGTGGCCATGTTCACTCATTAGTGGCCATGTTTACTCATTAGTGGCCATGTTCACTCATTAGTGGCCATGTTCACTCATTGTGGCTATGTTTAAGAAGTTTCATTAAAATTGGTTCAATAATGCAGGAGGAGATGCACACACAAGAATCACATTGGAAAATCCATAATAAATCTCAGTTCATGGGAGATAACCTCGTTAAAATTGTTGCAGAATAAAAATTTTAGAATATACGCAGGTTCAATTGTCAGTCTTGTTTGAGATGTTTGATCAAAACTGGTTCATTAATGAAGGATACATACAAAAATCTCAAAAAACAAATCTATATGAAATCTTCGAAGTTGAAGGGGAGATAACCTGGTAAAAATCGGCACAGATGGGAAATTTGGAAATATACGTATGTTCACTCATTAGTGGCCATGTTTAAGAAATTTAATAAAAAATTGGTTCAATAATGTGGAAGTTGCGCATACAAGAATCTCATTTGAAAATCTATAATAAATCTAAGTTCATAGAAGATAACATGGTTAAAATTGTCGCAGATGAAATTTTAGAATATATGCATGTCCACTTGTTAGTCATAATGTTTGAGATGTTTGATCAAAATTAGTTAAATGAAAGTATCAATGACACTGTAGCTTAACTTATCTGTGTGTTGTGTTTGATGAAAAGGATGATGTTCAATGTTTATGAAAGAATTAGGAAATAAGACAAGAATTGTGATAATTGGGAATATGTTAATTTCTGTTCCCTATATGCTATGTTTTCAATAAAAAATAATATGAGGTGTAGACAGTATTAAAGAATTGAGGAGTGGGTTAATGTGGCCCTGACAGTTAATATATGCGGCCCTCATAGTTAATGTATGTCAACCAAAGTTACCAACTAACAGTGAAATTATTCCAAAACGAGTCATCCCATCAAGTTACAATGAAATGCCTTCATAAATACAGCCTGTAGACTGTGCTAAAGGGTTTCAGGCCTGTGTAGCCATCATGGTTGACCGATCGCAACCAAAAGGGGACATCCTCATCTAGACTTTATACTGAGTCATCCTACCAAGTTACAATGAAATCCCTTCATAAATACGACCTGTAGTCTGTGCTAAAGTTTTTCAGGTTTTGGGCCCGGGCAGCCATCATGGTCGAATGATCGTGACCAAAAGGGGATGTTCTCATCTAGGCATTATCTGGAGTCATCCTACCAAGTTACAATGAAATCCTTTCATAAATACAACCTGTAGACTGTGCTAAAGATTTTCGGGCTTAGGGCCCCTGTAGTCGTCACAGCTGACCAATCATGACCAAAAGGGGACGTTCTTATCTAAACATTATATGGAGTCATTCTACAAAGTTACAATGAAATCCCTCCATAAATACGACCTGTAGACTTTGCTAACGGTTTTCGGATTTTGGGCTTGAGCAGCCATCACGGCTGAATGATCGCAACAAAAAGGGGACGTTCTCATCTACACATTATCTGAAGTCATCCTACCAAGGTACAATGAAATCTCTTCATAAATATGACCTGTAGACTTCGCTAAAGGTTTTGGGGATTTGGGCCCCTGTGGTCATCACAGCTGACCATTCGTGACCAAAAGGGGATGTTCTCATAAAGACATTACATAGGGGTCAACCTACCAGTTTACAATGAAATCCCTCCAAAAATATGACCTGTAGACTGTACTAAAGGTTTTCGGGTTTTGAGCTCGGACAATCATCATGGTTGACAGATCACGACTAAATGGGGAAATTCTCATTTGGACATCATACGGAATCATCCTCCAAAGTTACAATGAAATCCCTCCATTTTTAATATGGCCTGTAGACTATGCTAAATGTTTTTGGGTTTCAGGCTTGGGCAGCCGTCACGAATAACAGATCATGACCAAAAGGGGACGTTCTCATCTAGATATTATACAGAGGCATCCTACTAAGTTACAATGAAATCCCTTCATAATTACGACCTGCAGACTAAAGGTTTTCAGGTCTTGGGCGCGGGCAGCCATCATGGTTGACTGATCACAAGCAAAAGGGGACGTTCTCATCTAGGTAAGACCTCAAACCTGCATATGAAATTTCGTGACAATAGGACAAAAACTACGGGGTCTAGCCTGTGCTAAAGGAAAATGTGAACAGACTAACAGACTCACAGTCTTCCATACGCATGATGGCAATAGCTTATCTTGACTTTGCATGCACAAGAATATATGGATGGATGGCTGGATGGATGTATGTACAGACAGGTGGGTGGGTGGGTGGGTGGGTGGGTGGGTGGGTGGGTGGGTGGGTGGGGGGTGGGTGGGTGGGTGGGTGGATGGGTGGATGGATGGATGGATGGATGGATGGATGGATGGATGGATGGATGGATGGATGGATGGATGGATGGATGGATGTACCGGGCATCAACAATATAGCCTGAATTTCTCGGAGACAGGGGGTATAATAATTAAATCATAATTTTTAAAGCACAGCCCTGAACAAATCACAATCTGACTCCTTCCTGATGATGTCGCATCTTCTATAACATTATCCTCCTCCTTGATCCAACGTTTCAGAGAGCTGAGAAAACAAGACTGTTTACACCAGGCCAAACAAAAGAATGATTACTGGCACATGTGTAAAAACCATGAATGGAGGACTCCACTCTTTTCTATTGATTTGGCTTAATTTTGGGGGGACAGGGGAGGGGAGGAAAAATTAATAGTTTGGCCTGAAATCGCAGGAACAGAGTGCCAGCATGTCTGGGCCAGTGGTAAGGATGGATAATTTATCAAATTTTAAATTTAAGGCAAACAGAAAAACTGCAACATGTTACTAAGTGCATGATATGTTTTGTTGAAAACTGACAAATGCTGTAAAAGTTACAAAATTTATAGTAATTTATATATTTTTTATACTTACCAATGACCCAGACATAGCTGGTGCTAACTCTTAAAATATAGGGCCAAACACAAATTTTGCCCCCCAATCCCCAAAATTTGCATCTAAAACCAAAGAAAACATGTCCTGAATGGCCCTCCACACTTCACCTCTACTGCGCATGCGCAGTGTCAAGGACGTTCCGAAATTGGCGCCATTAATCATTCTAATAACCAGTGCCTGGTAAGCGCTATGTACTCAGCGGGGAGGTAAGAGTTCCCAACTCCTGGGAGGGCCATCCCCGTCTGGGTCATTGGTAAGTATAAAAAATATATAAATTACTATAAATTTTTTAACATTTTTATACTGTACCAATGACCCAGACATAGCTGAATAGTAAAAAGGCTGGAGGGCCAAGGACATAGAGCAAGATGGAATACGCTCAATAATATAAAATAGAGTCAACCCCTCTAGGGAAAAAGAAGTATTAGGCCTTACATGTATCTTTCTTATTTATGATAAATTAGAAAGATACAACACCTTCCAAAATTGAGCATCATACATCCATGTACTCTATTAATATCTAGTATAATCCTTATACTAATAATTTTTAAAGTAAGCCAATAAATAAAGTAAGTCTAGAGAATAGAGACTCTTTATACTCCTTAAAAGTGTCTGAGGATTGCATAATCATGTCCGTTGACACGTGCTATATTCAAAATCTATACTTTAAAAACTAAGACTTGAATGAATTTTTAAAACATAAACTTCTCACTAAACAACCATCCCAATAACAGCTCAGAATTACTAACTCCGGAGGAGGTATCCCCTTGTTTTCATAGTAAAACAGGTGACCCAAGGGAACACCCGTCCCCCCCCCCCCCTTTTCTTGCCCTGGGTCAAATAGCCCAGAGCGAAGAGGGCAGCAGAATGGAGTCACTGCCGAAACAGACAGCCTACCTAGCTATAGTAGCAACTGTTAAGTGAATGACATTCTGAGCAGTAGATAATAGACCTCACAATAGAGGCCTCCAGAAATGGACTCAATATTTCTGAGATAAAAAATTCATGAATGTGGATGGCTGAGCACAATGAGCAGCCTTCAAAAATCTATAATAGCGACACTATTAATGTAAGCCCAAGATGTAGAAGAACTCTTACTTCATGAGCCGAAATCTCAAACACAACTGCTGAGTCAAAGATATACCATAAGCAGTATCGATAGTTAATTGAATCCATTAGCAACAGAATGGAGCGTAACGTCCTTCTAATAGGCATCAAAGACATTAGAAGTTTACGCCCGTAGTAATAAACAGATATCTGTTTATAAATACATAAACTCTAACCGGACAGAGTAAAGGCCTATGCCCGTACGAAGACGGAAGGACCTTAATAACAATAGGATCCGGATATTAGGAGCCTAACTCTTATGCAAAAATCCAACCTAAATAGTAAAGGAAGTAGTGATTCCGAAACTACGAAAGTGAAAATCATCCACCGATAGTGCATGAAACTCACTGACTCTTCAGTAAAAGAGAAGCCAACAGAATTACTGTCTAAAAGGTCAGAATTTGAAAACTACTGTTTCCAGAGGCTCAAATGATTACTTAGCTTAATAAGAACCGAAGTTAAATTCCATATAGGAATTTAATCTAATGATTCTAAGTCTATTTATCGAAAAGTTACTAACTGACTTAGATAAAGAGACATAAGACTCAATTGTAAACTATCATAGAGTGCATAGGTATGAGGTAACATAAACCTATAACCTTAATAATAACAGGCTGCAGTAGATCTTGTCAAACAAGTATACTAAAAAGTTGCAATGAGTAGTATGGAGGGATCAACAATATGAACATAGTGATCCCTACGCCAACGACGGAAGAGCCTCCACTTTAGCCGCATAGAATAGCAAAGAAGAGGATCTCCTATAGTAAGAAATCGCGTCCAAAGCTCGTCCAGTACAATGCTTACAATGCAATAAGGACCACACAACGGAATACGTGAAGGTTGCGACCTTGCGGGTTGTGATAAAGATGACACGATTTTACCCAGCGAAAAAAGATCCTCTCAATGAGGAAGATTTCGCGTTAAGTCCCACAGTAGACATCAGAGTAAATTTACCCACGGTCTCTGTGAAGACAGAGATGCTATCAACAGAAATGTATTGTGGTTGTTTATCTTAGCAATACCTGCTGAAACAACAGCGCCGGAGGATACGCATATCCTATCATTCCGTCCTATTAGATCAATAGAACGTTAACAACATTAGCTCAGAGATCCGGACAAGCAAACACATACGTCTGCAATTGATTAGCAAGCTGTGTCGTAAATAAATTATCATTGGGCGCTCCCATTGATAGCAAATCTGATTGAATACTTGTTTGTTGAGAGTCCATTCTGACGGCAACAAGCGACCCATAAGTGAACGGGAGTCCGGTAAAACAATCAGACGACCCGGAATATGACGGACCGAAACAGAACTTGGTGTACTTTTACAAACAGAAGGATTCTTTCCATTAAATTGAATAACGGAAACGAATGAGTGCCTCCCTGGTTCCGGAGATACGCCACTACTGTCGAATTAACGGACAGGATTTGGACATGCGTTTCTGAATAATGTTCATCCAATGACATAAAGCAAGCCTAAAAAACATTATTCCGCAGAAGATAAGTGCTTGCTTAGAGACTGCGGAACCCAAAGACCCTGACACTTCGAATCCGTTGGGATCAATATTGTATCCCAACCTGTTTGACTGGCAACCGTCATAATTATAACACTCGGATCCGGCAACTGCAGTGGCACTCTCTGAGTGAACCACCGAATGTTTGCCCCAGTCTGAATCTCTTGCAACACTAGATAGACAAGAGAACGTGTAAATCGAGCAATTCATGGATTGCTGAAAAGTTGCCGTCGAAGAGAAGCTTCTCCGAGAACGAAGCGACTCTGAGAGAGTTCTTCACCTTACTATCCACGCGCATGGATGTAGCTAGGGCTGCGTCACGTCTAACCAACTCCAATCAGCCACTGAAGGGCGGAGTTATACGTGAACAAACTACTGCCCTCAAAAGAAATCAAATTGAGGATAAAATCCCGTAATTCTTTTCTTGAAGACGTAATGATAACGCCTCAGTAAGGTGGATTACGTATGATAAAGCGTCTAAGTTAAGTCTACTAGACATCATTGTCGTTTCCAACATTGTGGTTGGAAAAGACATAGACGGCGAAAAAGATTATTTCCAGTCTTTAACCACGCCGTCTAGACGCATATGAACTCTCGGTATGCCCTGTTCTGCCAAAATAAATTATTCGTATAAATGATAAAAGGCAGAAATGAGCATTGCGGACAAGAAACTAAACTATCATGCTTGGTAGCAGGCTTATATATATATAGAGTCGATAAATAATACACATGTTCTAATGACATTATTGGACTGTGTCGGTAAGTCAGGGACAATGTCCCTGAACCGATCCAAAATTCCGTGTCCAATGACGCTATAAGTCTCTTATCCAACATCGCAGCAATGTAGTCCGAAATAACAATCACTGGAAGATAATGCCAGAAGATATGAATGGCAGCTTCCGATGCTACGAAAGGGAAAACTCGAAATCTTTCGAATCCCTTTCGCCATCCTATCGGACCCTATAAAGCGTTCGGTCGTCCGTACCTGATGCAACCGCGGACCGCACCGACCCAGCGCCGTCAGATAATTCCTGATTCGACTAAGAAACTGTCGATTGCTGGGATGCTGCGAAAAAACTGTGCTAACTCGGATAGCACGTCCGTCACTGAGGCCTGTGGAGAAGCGGTCCTACAATGCATTGCCGCTGGAAGCTCCGTGATCGTTACCCCGTGCATACTACTAATATGCGAGCGAACGGAGTGTATAGGCCTCGTGTCCCTTGGCTACCGGATGGCGTGACCTATTCGCCGTGGAATCACTGAATGACGAAACTGATCGGATACTCGAGGTCACGTAGCCAGTGTGCAGTCGTGTGCCCTGCTGTGAGGATGAGGAAGCATTATCGACAGTCTCTCGGACTGTCAATATAACGGAGCGTCCCGACCGACAGACATATGCTCCGAATGTAAAATATCTGAACCACAACATGCGGTCCCCTATGTTGTTGGACGAGAGAGAGACCTCTCTCGCTCACAGCCCGGACGGACCTGGACAAGCCAGGAACCGGACTGACAGGCTTCCTCCGATCTGTCCTCAATCCGCCGTCACTGGGTGAGTACTAAAGTAATTATAGTGCTCGCATCACCCAAATCTCCTTCCTAGACCGCAACGGACGAACCCGGCAGCCGAAGCATTCAATGAATGTACGCTACACCGGGTGAGCTAGCGAATGTCACTCCGTCGATCCTACAAGGGACCTCTTAGGCGATAGACATATTCCATGAGCACTTATTGCCGCTAGCTCTTCATTAACTACGACGACAGAGGCACACTTTTGAAAGACATCTCCGTAACTTTGCGAACAAGAAACCCGAAATGCTTGGTAATAGCAAGCATATAATAATAATATATATATAGCGTCGTTCAATAATTCGAAAGTTTGTGTGACATTATTGGACTATGTCGGAACTGAGGGACGATGTCCCTGAACTGAACCAAAAATTTCTAAGTACACCGACGCTATCAGTTTCTTATCCGGCATCGCAGCATTCTGGTCCGACGAAAGAAGCTGTAGAAGATCAAGTCAGATGACATACACAACAGCATATGTTGTTCCGAAAGGGAAAGCTCGAAATCCTCCGAATCCCTTTCGGTATCCTGTCGGACCGGATGAAATTTTCGGACGTCCGTACCCGCTTCCGCGGAGCGTCCCGACCCAGCATCGTCGGATAAAAAATATGCAACAGATTCAGTTGATGCTGGGATGCTGCGATAAGCTGTGCTATTTAGGAAAGCACGTCCATTCCCGAGGCCTGTGCAGTAGCGGTCTTACGATGCATTGCCGCCGGAAGCTCCGTGTACGTTGACTCCCGCACACTTTCTTATGTGAACGTCCGGAGTCTGCAGGCCTCGTGTCCCTGGCTACCGGATGGTGTGACCTGGTCGCCGATGATTCTCTGGCTGGCGAAGCTGACTGGATATCCGAGGTCACGTAGCCAAGAGCGGTCGTGTGCGCTACCATGAGAATGAGGAAGCCTTATTGACAGTCTACTCCGGACTGCCTATATGTCGGAGCGTCCCGAGCGACGGACGTATGCTCCAAATGCGAAACATTTTGTACCACAACATCTGGGGCCAGATGTTGTTGTACGAGAGAGGGGCCTCTCTCGCTCGTCGTCCGGATGGACCAGAACGAGCTATGAACCGGACTAAAAGGCTTCCTCCGTTCTCCCTCTAATCCGCCGTCACTGGGTGTGCATTTGGTTGATTTATAGTGCTCGCATCACCCCAAAACTCCTTCTAGACTGCAACGGACGAACCCGGCTGCTGAACCATTCGATGAATGGACGCTACACTGGGCGAGCTAGCGGACGTCAAAGGCCGTCGAAACTACTAGGGTCCTCTTAGGCAATTGGCGTATTTACATGAGCACTTTTCCACTAGCCCTTCATTAATTGTGACGATGGAGGCACACTGTTGGAAGACATCACAGATACATCACCCTAATCTTGATCGTCTGAAATAGAAATTGATAAAGTAGAGTGACCCTGCGGGGAAAGGACCGGAGTGTCCAATTCCCCACTAACATACCGTGACATACGCTTCCCATGTTGTCATCGAAATCATACGATACAGAACAGGAGTTAATGCGAGTACACTGACCACATATTGAATGATTATAAAAGTCAGAGGAAGACTTCCTCTTATTACAATTGATCAAAATCCTTTCAATGTGAAAAGAAAACAAAGTCCTGGTACTCGCACCAACCCCTGGCAATCAAAATACATAATAATAATATGATCCATTAATATAGAAAAAATAATTGAAATCAAAATATTTTGAAAAAATATTTTTTCAGAATAGCCCAAGTTTCTGAAAAGTAACGTTGAGCCCCAATGGATCCCAAGCCTAAGTGTGGACAAAAATTTTAAAAATATTTTAAACAATTTATTCAACACTTACGAACAATAATAATGTATCTAGTTATGATTAAAATAACATCAAGATATTATTTTCAAGAAATCCCCCCCTCACACAGAGGGCTGTTGTAAATGTAAACAATGAGTGTAAAAACACTAATATAAGACTCCAGGCACCCAGGCCCGGAATCAGTTACCAAAAATACACTATCTGATGCAAAACAGAGACTTCCAGGG
This sequence comes from Pictodentalium vernedei, assembly GCA_031216915.1. Taxonomy (NCBI): domain Eukaryota; kingdom Metazoa; phylum Mollusca; class Scaphopoda; order Dentaliida; family Dentaliidae; genus Pictodentalium; species Pictodentalium vernedei. Next base: position 399,809,100 of record CM062289.1, read on the forward strand.
AAGAAACTGCAGAACATCAGATGGTAGATGCAGAACACAACGCCTAACCACCCGTAGGTGAAGACGTAAACATGGGGAAAAGAACAGAAATCATTCTGTTATTCAGCTAAAACTCCCAAGAAATTTTAGTAATAATAATTACAGAAACTATGCCAAAAGCATGGGAGAATAGCAAGAGGGGACTTAAAGGAAAGGGAGAGAGGAAAACACTGAAAAATCAGTGTAACTAAATAACCAGAATGACAACAAAATGGCTGCTGCCTCGAAAATAGGTAACTTAACATAATTTCATTAAAAAGTTAAAAAATTTATAGTAATTTATATATTTTTTATACTTACCAATGACCCAGACTTAGCTGGTGCTAACTCCACAAAAACCAGGGCCAAACACAAATTTTGCCCCCCAATCCCCAAAATTTGCATCCAAAACAAAAAGAAATAATGTCCTAAAGGACCTCCATAATACGACTCTACTGCGCATGCGCAGTGACGCAGTCGTCCCGAAATTGGCGCCAAATATCATTCTTACTGGCAGTGCCTGGTCAGCGCTATGTACTCAGCGGGGAGGCAAGAGTTCCCAACTCAGGGAGGGCCATCCCCGTCTGGGTCATTGGTAAGTATAAAAAATATATAAATTACTATAAATTTTTTAACATTTTTATACTGTACCAATGACCCAGACTTAGCTGAATAGTAAACAGGCTGGAGGGCCTAGGACATAGAGGAAAATCCAATAAGCTCAATTATAAAATAAAGAGATAACCCCTTAAGGAGAAAAGGAGTATTAGGCTTTACATGTATCTTTCTTATTTAATATTTAAATTAGAAAGATACACTACCCTTAATAATTGAGCACAATAACATTCATGTTCTCTATTAATATCCAGTATAACCTTTATACTAATTATTATTAAAACAAGCCAATAAATAAAGTAGTCCAGAGAATTGAGACTCTTTATAATCATTTAAAAGTGTCCGAGTATTGTATATTAAAGCCCGTTTGACACTTGACATATACAAATGCTTCACACCGAGCTACACTTTAAAAATAAGACATGAATGAAATTAAACATTAATATTACACTTTAAAACCATCCCGGAAGCGACTCAGAAATACTGTCTTGGAGGAGGCATTCCCTTGCTTTTCACTATAAAGCAGGTGACCTAAGGGAACACCCGCCCCCCCCCCCCTTCCCCTTGCCCTGGGTCAAATAGCCCAGAGCGAAGAGGGCAGCCGGACGGAGTCACTGCCGGAACAGAAAGCCTGCATAACTATAGTTGCAACTGTTTAGTGGACGACATTCTGAGCAACAGATAACGGACCTAAACAATGCAGGTCTCCAGAAATGGACTCAATATTTCTGAGATAAAAATTAGTAAATGTGGATGGCTGAGACCAATAAGCAGCCTTCATTAAATCTGTAATAGCAACACTATTAGCATAAGCCCAGGAAGTAGAAAGAGCTCTTACTTCATGAGCAGAAATCTTAAGCACAGACTGCTGAGAAGAAGATAAATCTTCATACGCAGTACGGATAGTTAACTGAATCCATCTAGCAATAGAATGGACTGAAATGTCCTTTCTATTAGGCATCAAAGACAGAAAGAAACGTTTCCGACCCTTTCTGATGAACTGAGATCTCTGTTTATAGATACGTAGTGCTCTAACAGGACAGAGTAAAGGCCTACGCCCGTCTGAAGACGGAAGAGCCTTAATAACAATAGGTTCCGGATATTTATTAGGAGCCTGATTCTTAGCTAAAAAACCGACGTTAGTAGTGAAGGTGATAGTGTTCCCAACACTACGATAATGAGAATCATCCACCGATAGTGCATGAAGCTCACTGACTCTTCTGGCAGAAGAGAAAGCTAAGAGAAAAGCTGTCTTATAAGATAAGAATTTGAAATCTACTGTCCCAAGAGGTTCAAATGGCTTTTCCTTCAATTTAAGGAGAACCCAAGCTAAATTCCACTTAGGAATTAATCTAAGAGTTCTGGGTCTATTTATCGAAAAGTTTCTAACCAATTTCGATAAAGAGACATTAGATCCAATTTGTAAACTATCATGATGTGCATAGGTATCAGATAACATAGATCTATAACCCTTTATAGTAACCGGTTGCAGTTTGATTTCGTCAAACAAGTATACTAGAAAGTTAGCAATGTCTGGTATAGAGGGATCAAATATATCAACAGAATGATCCCTACACCAACGACGGAAAACCTTCCACTTAGCCGCATAGTTTAGCGAAGAGGAGGTCCTCCTACAGTTAGAAATCGCGTCCACTGCTCGTCCTGTAAAGTGCTTGCCATGCAAGAAGGACCGCACAACGGAAAAACGTGAAGGTTGAGACCTTGCGGGTTGTGATGCAGTTGGCGCGACTTCCCCTGCCAAAGAAGATCCTCTCGTGGAGGGAGCTTCCGCGGTAGGTCCCACAACAGACACCTGAGTAGATTTATCCACGGTCTCTGTGGCGACAGAGATGCTACCAACAGAATCTTGCATTGAGATTGTTTTATCTTTAGCAATACTTGTTGAATTAACGGCGCTGGAGGATACGCATATCCTATCATTCCGTCCCAAGGGATCGATAGAGCGTCTACAGCAAAAGCTCTTGGATCCGGACACGGGGACACATACGTTTGCAACTGATTGTTGAGATGTGTCGCAAATAAGTCTATCATTGGCCGTTCCTATTGGTAGCAAATCTGATTGAATACTTGTTTGTTGAGAGTCCACTCCGACGGCAACAAGCGACCCTTTCGAGAAAGGGAGTCTGCTAGCACATTCAGACGACCCGGTATGTGACGGACCGAAAGAAGAACGTGATGTTCCAACGCAAACAGAAGGATTCTTTCCGTTAGATTGAACAACGGAACTGAATGAGTGCCTCCCTGATTCCGTATATACGCCACTACTGTCGTATTGTCGGATAGGATTTGGACATGAGCATCGTGAATAATGTCCATCCAGTGACGTAACGCAAGCCAAATTGACATCATTTCCTTGATGTTTATGTGCTTGCCCAGGAATTGCGGATCCCAAAGACCCTGGCATCTCGAATCCGTTGGGATTAATGATGCACCCCAACCTGTTTGACTGGCATCCGTCATAATGGTAAAACTCGGATCCGGCAACTGCAGCGGAACTCCTTGAGTTAACCACTGAATGTTTGCCCAAGTCTGAATCTCTTGTTTCACTTGATCTGACAAGAGAACGTCTACATCGAGCGAATGAATTTTCACACTCCAATTCTGAGTCAAGAAAATTTGAAGAGGCCGTGTGCGTAGCCGTCCCATCGGAATGAGATCCGCAGCGGCTCCGCACAGACCTATCAGTCTCATAAATTCTCTCGCTGTGACTTTGTCTGTATTTAGACAATAGCGAGCGTAACAACTGACTAATTTCGCTCTGGTTAACGGCAGACGAACGAGATTGTTGTGCGTCTCGAAGCTCATTCCCAGATGAGTGAATGACTTGGACGGCACCAGATCCGACTTCTCCTCGTTTACTATGAAACCGAGACGTCGGAGCAATAGAAGAAGATTCTGAACATCGTTCTGAAGCGTTAACTCGTTGCCGTACCTCTGAAGAATGTCGTCCAGGTAGGCCGACGTTACCGCAGACGAATGAGCTCGGAAGTAAATCATTACCGAGTTCATTACTCGAGTGAAAGCCCAGGGTGCTAGATTCAATCCGAAGCACATGGCCCGGAACTGATACACCACTCCTAGGACTGCGAAGCGTAGATACTTTCGGAATGTCGGATGTACCATGACGTGAAAGTACGCATCTTTGAGATCTATGCTCGTTGCATAATCGTTCACCCGAATACTCGCTCTGACCGATCGAATCGTCTCCATATAAAACTTCGGAGCGATGATCAGCTTGTTTATCCAGCTCAAATCTATTACTGGACGGAACGAGCCGTCTGGTTTCGGAACCAGAAACAGATGGCTGTAGAATCCCAGCGATTCCTGGTTTTCTACGACCTCTACCGCGTTCTTCATTAAAAGAGACTGCACCTCTGATAGCAGAGCGTCTCTTTTCTGAGGGTTTGACGGAAGATGAGTCCACTTTGGACTTCGAGTTAATGGAGGCTTTCGTTTGAAGGATATCTTTAGACCTTCCGAAGTCACTCCTCTCACCCAAGGGTCGTCCGTAATCGACGCCCACTCTTGAGAAAAACTCGACAACCTTCCGCCAACCGGAACGCGATAGAGGTTTGAGCCATCACCTCCTGGATCTGCGAGGCCTGCGGTAGGAGAAACCACGTCTTCCACGACCCGCACCTCGCCTCGTCGACCTCGGGGCGTCCGACCGATTGTCCCGGCCTGAAGGACGTCCCGAACGAGAGTCGCTATCCTGACGGTCTCTCGAATAAGAGCTAGAGGACGCACCGGAACCTCTATAGGAACCTCTCTTGGGCGGATAAGACCCAGAAGTGCCCGCCTTATTCGTGTCTGCTGAATCCGACCTTTTAGGAGCGGATCTAAACAACAGAGAATCACTAGCTTTCTTTTTAATATTATCATAAATAGCGGAAAGCTTGCCGTCAAAGAGAAGATCTCCTGAGACCGAAGCGACTCTAAGAGAGTTCTTCACCTTAGAATCCACTAGTGTGGATGTAGACAGGGCTGCGTCACGTCTAACCAACTCCAGATTAGCCACTGAAAGGGCGGAGTTACACGTGGAATAAGCTACTGCCCTTGAAAGAAGTCTTAAAGAGGATTGTATATCCTGAAACTCTTCCCCTTGAAGACGCAGTGATAACGCCTTCGTAAGGTGATCTGCGTAAGATAAGGCATCTAAATTGGCTCTGTTAGACGCAATAGCTGTTTCCAACACTGCGGTTGGAATAGAAGCTGACGACGGTAATGATAGCTCTAAGTCTTCCGCCTCGTCGTCCATACGCAGAGGAACTCTCGGTATACCCTGACCTGCCGTGTCGAATTTATTCCTTGCATTAATGAAAGGCAGGTTGAGAGTATTTGCGGACAAGAAGCCTGCTTTCCCTGTCCTGGAAGCAAGTTTAAAAATAGCGTCGTTCAATAATTCAAATGTTCTTGCAACATTATTGGACTGCGACGGAAACTCGGGAGCGATGTCCCTGAACCGCTCGAAAAAATCAGAGTCCAATGACGCTATAATTCTCCTGTCCGGAAGCGCAGCAGTCTGGCCCGACGGAACAACTTGAGGAAGAAAGTGCCGGATGAAGTCTACGGCAGCTTTGTGTTGTTCCGAAAGGGATAGCTCCAATTCATCCGTATCCCTTTCACCATCCGGTCGGACCTCCCGATGTTCCCGGTCGTCCGCCCCCGATGCTTCGGCGGAGCGTACCGACCCAGCGCCGTCGGATAATTCTCGATCCGACACCGTTTCTGTCGGCTGCTGGGATGCTGCGATAAGCTGTGCTATCTGCACTAGAATGTCCGACGTCGAGACCTGCGGAGGAGCGGTCTTTCGCTGCTTTGCCGAGGGCAGCTCCGCATCGGATGGCTCCCGCATACTTTTCCTATGCGAACGTCCGGAGTCCATCGGTCTCGAGTCCCTGGCTGCCGGATGGTGTGACCTGGTCGCCGAATAATCCTTCCTCGGCGAAGCTGGCAAGATATCGGAGGTCACGCAGCCAAGGTGCGGTAGTGTGCGCCGGCGAGAAGAGGAAGCCTTAACAGTCTCTGCGGACTGCTTATACAACGGAGCGTCCCGAGCGACGGACGTATGCTCCGCTAAAGACACATTTTGTACCACAACATCTGGTCCCAGATGTTGTTGTACGAGAGAGGGGCCTCTCTCGCTCGCGGCCCGGCTGGACCTGGACGAGCTAGGAACCGGACTAAAAGGCTTCCTCCGTTCTCGTTCACTATCCGCCGTCACTGGGTGTGCATCTATTATTTTTATAGTGCTCGCATCACCCAAAATTTCCTCTTGGACCGCATCGGACGAACCCGGCTGCCGAACCATTCGGTGAATGGACGCTACACCGGGCGAGCTAGCGGACGACATTTGTCTAATCTCCATGAGCACTTTTGCCGCTAGCTCTGTATTTAATTGTGACGACGGACGCACACTTGAAGAGGATAACATGGAAACATCACCCTGTTCTGGTTCCTCTGAAATAGAAACTGAGAGAGTAGAGTGACCTTGTGGAGAAAGAGCCGGCATCGCTCTTTCTCCAGAAACAACATATCGTGACACACGTTTCCAATGTTTCTCATCCCAATGTTCACATACAGGACAGGGATTAATGCGAGAACACTGACTACAATTTATGCAATAATCATGAAAGTCAGAGGAAGATTTCTTCCTATTACAATTTGAACAAGTTCCTTTCATTGTGAAGGAACAACAATAAGTCCTAGTTACTCGCAAAAACCCCTGACACAAAGATACATAATAACATGATCCATTAATAAATGAAAAAACAATTGCAAAACAAAATAATTTTGAAAAAATATTTTTTCAGAGAAGCCCAAGTTGCTGAAAAGTAACGTTGAGCCCCGATGGATCCGATGGCAAAGTGTGGTCAAAAATTTTAAAATTATATAAAATAATTAATGAGACACTTTCGGATAATATAAATGTATCTTATAATGAGATAAACTACCTCAAAGACAAACAGCCCCCCTCAAAAAAGGCTGTTGCCAATGAAAACAAACAGTGTAAACACAGAAGAAAACATGACTCCAGGCACTGAAAAAACTGGCCCGGAATCAGTCCTCAATTACACTCTATCTGATGCAAAACAGAGACTCCCAGGGGAGAATCTGCAGAACATCAGATGGAAGATGCAGAACACAAACGTTATACACCCATGGGTGAAAACGTAACTATGGGGAAAATAACAGAAAACATTCTGTAACCAAGCAACTCTCCCAGGGAAATTTTAGAAAAATATGCCAAAAGCATGGGAGAATTGCAAGGGGGGACTTTAGAAGGTTAGGGGAGAGGAAACACTGAATAAGCAGTGCAACAATTAGCAAGAATGACAACAAGAGGCGTTTGCCTCGAAAATAGGCAACTTAACATAATTTTAACAAAAAATTTTAAGTACAGCCCTGATTATTTTTTGCCACTTCTTTTTTCCTCTCCTCCTTCTATCCTCCTTAGAATCACATTTTCTCCAAAAATTACGTGTCTGGCATCCTTTAAACTGAGATTTACAAGCACAAAGATCAGTGAGATGTTGACTGATGAAGGGCCAAACAGAGAATGATATTTGGCGCCAATTTCGGGACGACTGCGTCACTGCGCATGCGCAGTAGAGTCGTATTATGGAGGTCCTTTAGGACATTATTTCTTTTTGTTTTGGATGCAAATTTTGGGGATTGGGGGGCAAAATTTGTGTTTGGCCCTGGTTTTTGTGGAGTTAGCACCAGCTAAGTCTGGGTCATTGGTACAGTATAAAAATATTTTAAGTTACAGCCCTGATAATATTCTGTCACACATTTTTCCTCTCCTCCTTCTCTATCCTCCTTAGAATCACCATTTCACTAATATTTATGTGTCTGGCATCATTTAAACTGAGATTTACAAGCACAAAGATCAGTCAGATGTTAACTGATGAAGGGCCAAACTTAGAATGATTAATGGCGCCAATTTCGGAACATCCTTGACACTGCGCATGCGCAGAGGTGAAGTGTGGAGGGCCATTCAGGACATGTTTTCTTTGGTTTTAGATGCAAATTTTGGGGATTGGGGGGCAAAATTTGTGTTTGGCCCTATATTTTAAGAGTTAGCACCAGCTATGTCTGGGTCATTGGTACAGTATAAAAATATTAGCAGAGCTGAGAAGAGCTGCAGAGTTTTATCTATTACACTATTGATGCCAACAAATATATTTATTTATTTATTTATTGGTGATTAAGGTCACATATTTCTGCACAATGGCTAACCATGACCGTGACAGTTTTACGGGTGGAGGAAGCCGGAGTACCCGGAGAGAACCACCGAGCAACGGCGAGCAACTGTCAGCTCCCCAACATACCAACTCCACACTGCAGCACAGGCAGGGTTAGATTGGTTGAAGAAAGGTGTACCATCGACGTGCAGTACGCCTTAGTACACAGCGTCATCGTGCCCCCACGTGGGCAATGGGGGGTGAAGTGTCTTGCCCAATGACACAACGTGGTTGCCGCAGGTGGGATTCGAACCGAGGACCTCTCGACTTGCAGCCTGCACCTCTACCAACTGAGCCACCGTGCCCCCTAATGATGTCAACAAATAGCTTGTGCCTTGTCGACCAAAGGTGCAGAATAATCCTGGTGGCAAATGTGCCAAACAGATGTAGACTTTAGCCCACAATGGCAAATAGTCCACCCCATCTTGATGAACTGATGTGGTGATGTGGGGAAAATGAATTTTGGAAAATTAAATAGTTTGAAGAGTCATGAGCCATGAATCAGGAATGATGATTAATTTATTTTGTTTCCACAACTGATAAAAAGTAATGTTACATTCATATTTAATCTTTGAATCTATCTGACACAACATTTATTAAAGATGTACAGCTTCGTTAAAATGAATGTACTATCCGATACCTTCCATTTTATGAAACCATGGCTCTGTAACACTCACTTTTGCCAGATGGTGTAACATTATTATTGCAGACTTGCAATCATTTCAAATATCCATATACCTTCAAATTATCAATCTTCCTACATTTATTGATGTGGCAATTTAAAAACTGATTAAAATTTTCATTGTTTTAGGCCTTTACCTCCCTCCATGCTGCTGGCGCATAATCCTGCCCAGGACGGAATTTATCAACCACTAAAATATGTATATTATACCTCACGTGACTTCCTTGCATTCTGATTGGCTGGAAGGTGAACCCTATTTTGTGTAGTTGTCCAGCACAGAGCTGAAGGGTCACTACATGTGGGCACTATGTGTTTTCTATTTTTAGCACGGGCAATATATGCATTTTCTGGTTATAAAAACGTACAAAGCAACGATTTATCCAAAATTGTGGCAGAAAATCCCGGCCACCAATTAGACAATTCGATTTAAATAAAAAATATACACTTTGTTTTTTCAGTGTTGCAAGAATAGCCGCAAAGTTTTCCAAGGTGATATGTTCCGATAAATAGAGATTATTACCATTATGTGAACGTACAAAATATGTATCCGAGTCGAGCTCCGGGTTCTAAGGGCAGATCACAACGAGTCGAAGACGAGTCGTGATCTACCCTTAGAACCCAGAGTGAGACATTGGCAGAGGTGAGGAATAGTATCATTGTGTCGAACAATTATCAATATCCACCCATTATTCTCATTTCTCCTTTATTGTTTAAAATAAAAACATCATTACATGTTACAATTTGAAATGCAGATTATTTGGTTAACTTGCATTTTCGGGTTGTTTGATATAATATAAGGACTAGTGCATGGCTTGTCGTTGACTTCGCCCATATAGTGCTCAGTGAGGTGGTGTAGTTCCCCCCGCTTCGCGTCAGGAACTACACCACCTCACTGGGCACTATATGGGCATAGTCAACTCCAAGCCATGCACTATTCCTTAAATATATATAATTTGGGAACCTTTAATCAAATTTCCCCCCGTAAATTGAATTAATTTTTGTACCAGTGATTTCTTGAGTTAAATTTAGATGAATTTTTCATAAAATCTAGTCATGGCTTCTTCACAGCAGCCATGACTAGATTTCATGATAAATATCTTAAAAATACTGAGCAGGTTAAGAGTGAAAGCATAGCATCATGTGTAATTCTTAACAGAGGTTACAAATTATATAACTGGTAATAGCCTTAACTGAATTGTCAATGGTTAACTGGTCAACCATTTCAACTCAAATGATTAAAGAAAGTGGAATACATCATCTTATTATGCTGAAATTTCAGTACCTTCTGAATCTTGATGAGAATCTAACAGTTCATGCCATTCAGCTGATGAGGTACTCTTCTCCAACAAGGAATCCGAGTCAATGGACACCAAGTCATGCCTCTCCAATGACAAATCATCAGGCAGAGCACTATCAGGGCTGTTAATATTATTAACAAAAGCTGAATCATGTGACTGATAACTAACATCTATAGATGTGTCAACAACAGAAAGATCATCACATGTCAAGTGTTTATAACTAAGTGAGTCGTAAGATTCCACAGAAAAATCATCAAAATTCTGTAAATCTGGAGTATTGCTTTTTATTCTGAAAATCCCAGACTCCATCTGTAAATATTTCTCTCCAGAAAACCTATGGGTGCTATCAAAAGATGAAATGGAGTCTGTATCTGAACCAGAGCCTGCATCAACCTGAATTTTTTCCAACAATTTCTCCAATGCATCAGATATATTCTTCTGTTGTAGATCTTTCACATGGTCTTCTAGATGTAATAAGATTTTCCGAGAGATTTGTCTTTGTAAAGCTAATGAAATGAAAGTACTCTGGAAATGTGTTGCAAGAGTCCCAGCATGTATCCATTTTTCTTTAGCAATAAGCCAACTGAAGACTTTTTTGAGGGGAAGAAGGTATTTTCTTGTGACTTGCATATCTCTATGGAGAATATACATCTCATTACCAATGCATGCTACATCCAAATAATCTGCAAAAAAGACAACATTTTACTACACTACATAATTATTTATTATTTATTGGGGTTTAACCCTTTACCCAACGAATCGGCCGCCCGCGTAATATGCAAATTCAGCAGTTGAAAAAATATTTTTCAAAAAATTTCAACAAAACCATATCATGTGACCCCTTGTTGGAACGAGCTCGTCGAGCTCGTCGAGCTCGTTCCAACGAGGGGTCACATGATATGGTTTTGTTGAATTTTTTTTTAAAATTTGAAAAAATGAAAGTGTCAATGACACTGTAGCTCAACTTGTCAAGACAAAGACATGTACATGTATAGTATGTGACACAGCAATGACAAACATCTAGGTAATGACCTGATAACAAAGGTACATATAAAGTATTGTAATGGTCTAAATACTGACCGTTGCCTGTAACAAATGTATAGGTAAAGTATTGTAAAGGTGGGTGACAGTCAGATGCTAAATTAGAAAAAAATCTTTGAGTCCCAGAGTGGGTCTGACTGAACCCCAAAATATTTGTTCTCATTGCACAGTGATAACAAAGGCACCCCAAAACACACTCGTTCCTGTCCCAAGGTGAAGACAAAAGTGCCCAAGAAGTTTTGTGAAGATCAGTTTATAAATACGAGCTGTATAGAACTTGTGACAAAAAACTGATTGGACCTAATTTCGGTACAAAATGGCCACTGGCAGCCATCTTGAATTTTGAACCGTACCCAGAAACCCTCATTCTCATCCCAAGGTGATAACAAAGGTACCCAAGAAGTTTTGTGAAGATCGGTTCATAAATACAGCCTCTACCCTGAGCCGTATTGACATGTGTGCTTACATTGTGTAAGTAGCACTGAATAAATCAAAGTTCATCTAATTTGCATAATTTCTGCACGAAAAAAAAAACCCTTAGAATATGTGATGTATTCCATGTTACTAAACATTCATACAAAAATTTATTCAAATCAGAACTTTCATACAGAAGTTCTGTACAAAAGACTGATTGCACTAATTTTGGTACAAAATGGCTGCTGGTGGCCATCTTGAATTTCGGACCACACCCAAAAACATGCACTCTCATCCCACGGTGATAACAAAGGTACCCAAGAAGTTTCGTAAAGATTGGTTCATAAATATGGCCTCTAGTCTGAGCTGTATAGAAGTTGTGTACAAAAAACTGATTAGACCTAATTTCGGTACAAAATGGCCACTGGCAGCCATCTTGAATTTTAGACCGCACCCAGAAACACTCGTTCTCGTCCCAAGGTGATAGCAAAGGTACCCAAGACATTTCGTGAAGATCAGTTCATAAATACAGACTCTAGTCTGAGCCGTATTGACATGTGTACTTACTGTGTGTAAGTCGCACTGAAAAAATCAAAGTTCATCTAATTTGCATAACTTCTGCACGAGAAAAAAACCTGTATTATATGTGATGTATCCCTTGGTACTAAACATTCACACAAAAAATTATTCAAATCAGCGCTTTCATATGGAAGTTCTGTGCAAAAATCTGATTGCACCTAATTTTGTACAAAATGGCTGCCATCGGCCATCTTGAATTTCGGACTGGACCCCAAAACACTCGTTCTCGTCCCACGGTGATACCAAAGGTACCCAAGAAGTTTCGTAAAGATCAGTTCATAAATACGGCCTCTAGCCCGAGCCGTATTGGCATTTGCACTTACAGTGCTGAAAGTAACTCCCCAAAACATCAAAATTAGTCTAATTTGCACAATTTACGCACGAGAAAAAAACCCGTATTATATGTGATGTATCCCATGGTACTAAACATTCATACAAAAAATTATTCAAATCAGAGCTTTCATATGGAAATTCTGTACAAAAAACAGATTTCTGCATCGTCGGTACAAAATGGCAGCTGGCAGCCATCTTGAATTTCGGACCGCACCCAAAAACACTCGTTCTCGTCCCACGGTCATAACAAAGGTACCCAAGAAGTTTCGTAAAGATCGGTTCACAAATACGGCCTCTAGCCCGAGCCATAGCAGCTTGGCACTTACAGCGCTGAAAGTAACACTAAATAAATCAAAGTCAGTCTAATTTGCATAATTTACGCACGAGAAAAAAACCTGTATTATATGTGATGTATCCCATGGTACTAAACATTTATACAAAACTTTATTCAAATCAGAGCTTTCATATGGAAGTTCTGTACAAAAAACTGATTTTTGCATCATCGTTACAAAATGGCAGCTGGTAGCCATCTTGAATTTCGGACCACACCTAAAAACACTCGTTCCCGTCCCAGGGTCATAACAAAGGTACACAAGAAGTTTCGTAAAGATCGGTTCATAAATACGACCTCTAGCCCGAGCCATAGCCAATTGTTGACATACGGACAGACGGACAGATGGACGGACAGACAGACGGACGACAGGCCATGACAATAGCTCAAATTTGACTTCGTCAAAGTTGAGCTAATGATATTTAAAATAATAAATTTTGATATCGTCTGTGTTGGGTAAAGGGTTAATGGCACTTTCAACAGCTAGGTCACCTCGTGTCAGACATTTTTTCAGAAGGAGGAAGGCAAAGTACCCGGAGAGAACCACAGAACAAATATACTTGATTATTACTGATGTGGACAGCTTTTGCAAGCAATTTTTTATGTCTCGTCTTCAAATCATGGAAAAGAACTAGTCAAAACAATCAACGAGAAATGTCACCAGGCCTGAAAATAAGCAGTCTGACATTTGCAAAATGAGTTTCCCAGAGGGTGAATTTGATGATGCTATCCCATACAGTGGGCCAGTATATCCTCTGGGTACCTCTTCTGTTTCGTTTTGAGACCCTGATTCATATTGAGGTTCACAGAGGGTGAATTTAGTGAAGCTACCCTGCTGTGCAGGGTAGCATCACTAAATTCACCCTCTGGGGACCTCATTTTACAGATGACAGTCTGCTTATTTTCTGGCTTGAATGTCACTGGAGTAACAACCCTCATCCCCCACTAAAAACACCAAATTTAACTTTATGATTGTTGGAAGTTTGAAGATGCACGGTCAAGAATGATATGCGAGTTATGGCTAACACATGAATATCGACAGATTTGAAGTACTAACCTTATTCCTGAAGTTACAGACCCAGACAGGGTGTGTGACACATCTTCCCATTATAATTGTGGGAAGTATGATGCTTGTAGCTCTGATAGTTTTTAAGTTATTGCCTTGGACACACACACCCAAATATAAACTCAATCACTATATGCCACCCTACCTAAGTCGGAGGTATAAAAACGGCTATTCACATTTCCTATGGTAACCACTTCAGAAGACTTCTAAGTTTAAAATTACAATGGATCACAATTTTGTATTTAACTGACAGACCTGTAAATAACCTGCAGATCGTTCAGGTTATGTGTGGGTTACGTCAATTGTAAAATATGTGAAGGAACTACAGGTTACGACAAAGTAATAAAACAGAACTTTATTGACTTACCAATCGAGCATGTTTTACCAGAAAGACTTAACCTTCATGGGCCTGGAGATTTTTTATATATTTTTGCTTTACTTTTGACAATCCACATCCTATACTTTGCAGTTGTTTCTTGGCATGTCTTGGCTGCCGATACAGGCAGTGAAGATTTGCTTAGAAGCAACTTCCATGGCACCTCAAATGTAACTTGCAAACTCACTCCCAAACTGCAATTTTGGGCACCTGTTTTGATGTACAAAAATGTGATTAATGTCAGAATTAGGCCCCTAAGGGTGAAGAAACTTTCCAAACATTCTTGCCGCCAAGATTGAGTATAGAATGGCATGCTGGTTCATATCAACCCTCTGCACGCTGATGTCAAAATGACATAGTTTTCAGAAGCAAATATTTCCCATAATGCAGTCACTGAGCTCTGTCAAACAACATATATTTGGTTAAAATCACTGTTAAATGAGAAAAACAGAGTGATTGGAGAAATTCTATTGCACTACCAGAGTTCTAGGGTTTAAAAGAATTTCCGCCAAAATAAATAGCAACAACTAAAGTGAGATCTCGCTTTGGCGAGATCGCACTCTAGTTATTGATATTCATTTAGGTGGAAATACCACAAGACGTAAAATGGCATGACAGGCAAAGTAAAAACAGAGAACTCCCACTAAGACGTAAAATGGCATGACAGGCAAAGTAAAAACAGAGAAATCCCACTAAGACGTAAAATGGCATGACAAGCAAAGTAAAAAACAGAGAAGGTGGAGAAACATCTTAGCACCTTTTTCCTGTGGGTTACCACCATGCTATATAGTGTAACCTGCCAATGGGTTACCACCATGCTATATAGTGTAACCTGCCAATGGGTTACCACCATGCTATATAGTGTAACCTGCCAATGGGTTACCACCATGTTATATAGTGTAACCTGCCAATGGGTTACCATCATGCTATATAGTGTAACCTGCCAATGGGTTACCACTATGCTATATAGCATAACCTGCCAATGGGTTACCAGCATGCTACATAGCATAACCTGCTAATGGGTAACCACCATGCGATATAGTGTAACCTGCCAATGGGTTACCACCATGCTATATAGCATAACCTGCCAATGGGTTACCACATTGCTATATAATGTAACCTGCCAATGGGTTACCATCATGCTATATAGTGTAACCTGCCAATGGGTTACCACCATGCTATACAGCTTAATCTGCCAATGGGTTACAAGCATGCTATATAGCATAACCTGCCAATGGGTTACCACCATAACCTGCCAATGGGTTACCACCATGCTATATACCGTAACCTGCTAATGGGTTACCACCGTGCTATATAGCATAACCTGCCAATGGGTTACAAGCATGCTATAAAGCATAACCTGCCAATGGGTTACCATCATGCTATATAGTGTAACCTGCCAATGGGTTACCACCATGCTATATACCGTAACCGCCAATGGGTTATCGCCATGCTATATACTGTAACCTGCCAATGGGTTACCACCATGCTATATAGCGTAACCTGCCAATGGGTTACAAGCATGCTATATAGCATAACCTACCAATGGGTTACCACCATACTATATAGTGTAACCTACCAATGGGTTACCACCATACTATATAGTGTAACCTGCCAATGGGTTACCACCATGCTATATACCGTAACCTGCCAATGGGTTACCATCATGCTATATAGCGTAACCTGCCAGTGGATTATGATATAAACCTTTGTTTCCAGACCTGCTGACAGGGATTTATTCTATAACCTACATGAAATTAACATATGAATTTTACTATTAAGTTTGCTTTAAAC
This sequence comes from Pictodentalium vernedei, assembly GCA_031216915.1. NCBI lineage: Eukaryota > Metazoa > Mollusca > Scaphopoda > Dentaliida > Dentaliidae > Pictodentalium > Pictodentalium vernedei. The sequence continues at coordinate 399,824,915 of CM062289.1, forward strand.
TCTCAGTCTTATTCCAACTTTGATGCTGCATACCAAACATCTCAAGATTCTGCCCACTGGTTCTGGTGAAGAAGATTGTTAAAGATTTTTTCTTAAATTGCACTAAGTAAAAATTCACACCCCCATAGTGATCCCCAATACTGAACGGGAGATTCAATTTGAACAAACTTGAATCAGACCCATACCAAGATGCTGTATACCAAATATCAAAAGATTCTGCCCACTGGTTCTGGAGAAGAAGATTTTTCCTTAAATTGCACTAAGAAAAAATCCATGCCCCTATAGGGAGTGCCAATATTGATCAAGGGACCTGATTTGAACAAACTTGAATCAGATGCATACCAAGATGCTGCATACCAAATATCAAAAGATTCTGCCCATTGGTTCTGGAGAAGAAGATTTTTAAAGAATTTTTCTTAAATTGCACTAAGTAAAAATCCACGTCCCCATAGTGAGCTCCAATATTGGTTGAGGGACTCGATTTGAACAAACTTGAATCAGACCCATACAAAGATGCTGCATATCAAGTATCAAAAGATTCTGTCCACTGGTTCTGGAGAAGAAGATTTTTTAATAATTTTTCTATAATTCATAAGGTGCTATCAGAGTTATGCCCCATATAGAGCCCTCAAGGGATGTGGCCATTTCATTTGAACATCCACATGAAGTTTCGTGAAAATCAGACAAGTGGTTTCAGAGGAGAAGTCGTTTGAAAAATTTTCACGACGACGGACGGTAAGTGATAAGTTGAGCTCCCTTCAGTGAGCTAACAAGAGGCCCCACGGGGCCTGAAGCACTCATCTTGAACAGAACACAATATAAACAGAGTCCAAAAATGAGTCTACATTAAGCAATCCATTTCCATAGGATACCCTGTCAAACCTTGAGCCTTGCAGGAGTGACAAAAATAATCCGGACTCATGCCTCTTCTTCAGTTGATCATAATGTAAAATGTAGAGTTCCCCTATGAAGCCCCTTGATACAACCTATGTGGATTAATCTTAGTTACACACCTCTAGAGGGTACTGAATACAAATTTTTTTTAATTCTTCAGCAATATGGCAAATTCCAGCTCCCATAGGGAACCCAAATATTAACCCAGGCTCAGGATTTGAACACAGTTGAATCTGACTTCCCTAGAGATGTTGTGTACCAAATATGAAGGCATTCTGACTGTTGGATCTGAAGAAGAGAAATTTTAAAGAAATTTCTTCATATTGCACTAAGGTAAAATTTGGGCTACCATAGCGAGCCCAAATATTAACCTATGGATCTGATTTGAACAAACTTGAATCTGACCTCCCTAGGGATGTTGTATACCAAATATGAAAGCATTCTGACTAGTGGATCTGAAGAAGAAGATTTTTGAAGACATTCCCTCATATTGTATTAAGTTAAATTTCAGGTTCCCATATGGAGCCCAAATATTAACCCAGGCACTCGAAATGAACAAACTTGAATCTGACCCCCCAAGAGATGTTGTATACCAAATATGAAAGCATTCTGACTGGTGGATCTGAAGAAGAACATTTTTAAAGAAATTTCATCATGTCGTACTAAGTAAAAACTTAGGCTACCACAGCAAGCCCAAATATATACCTAGGGATCTGATTTGAACAAACTTGAATCTGCCCCCCTAGAGATGTTGCATACCAAATATGAAAGCATTCTGACTGGTGGATCTGAAGAAGAAGATTTTTTAAAATTATCCCCCATATTGAACAAAGTTAAAATTTGGGCTTCCGTAGGAAGCCCAAATATTAACCTAGGGACTTGGTTTGAACAATCTTGAATCTGACCCTAATAACAATGATGTATACCAAACATTATAAGATTCTGACTGGTGGTACTGAAGAAGAAGAGTTTTAGAGAATAATCCCCATATTACCCTATGTTAAAAATTTGGGCTCCTGTATTGAGCTCAAATATGAACCAATGGGATTTATTTTAACAAACTTGTACCTGACCCCCCTATGAATGCTGTATACCGAATATCAAAAGATTCTGATGACTGGTTCTGGAGAAAAGATTTTTTTAAATTTTTGCAAATAAATATGCTGACTCAGCATCTTTTCGATGCCCATCACAGAACATCTTAACATAACCGATGGCAATTTTTTTTACCATTCAATTCTGCTGGTCCTAAAGATATTTCAGACCAAATAACAGCTCTCTGTTCCGTGTGGTTTGGGAAATATGGGCGTTTGAAAATATTTATATTTTTAGCTCTCAGGGTTCCATGGGGATGCGGGATTTTTTTTTTTTCGCGTGAGTCAAGAACTTATGACCCAATAACACTACATACCAAATTTGGTTCAAACCAGACCATGGGATCAGAAAATAGAAGTTTTCACATAAATTGGCCTAGTGGCTTTGGAGGAGAAGACCAATACATGGTGTTGACGGACGACGGCCGGCGGACGATGTACACAGAGAGATGGGATTAGCTCTGCTTGATTTTCTCAAGTATTCGGTACATGTACCTGGTATATTATATTAATATAATTTATAGCTTTAAAATATACTATTAAAAAAAAGAAGGGGATATCCAAACTGATGTTGATATTTTCAGAAACTGGTATTGGATACGTGTGATTGGACACATCAATATGTTACCAAGTTTAATGTGGATCATGAAAGTCACCGGCCCACGAAAACTTTGTGAAGGTTTTTTGAGTGCCGTGTTAATGTCTTTGGGGTATGTTTTGAAATTTCATTTGTACTGGATGGGCTTTTTCGGAGATCTCATCGTTCTTTTCTTGGTATAAACTTGTTCATCGATAGTTTCTGGTTGAAACGTAACATTTGAGGTATGTGAAAACTGACACGTGGCAGGGGGGGCGGGGGGGGGGGGGGGGGGAACAAACAGGTGATAACAGCATTCAATTCCTTACATAGCTGTCAGTTATAAGGTCCCATTAATCAACATTAGTCTGTACATAAACTTCATTAAAAGAGGGGGAGGGAGGGGGAACAAACAGGTGATAACAGCGTCAGGTTCCTTACACAGCTATCAGTTAGGATTTTGGCTGCCGCTAGCTCTCTTTTTTTATAACCAATATAAACTTCAAAAATAAAAATTAAATAGTTTATGTCCGATATTTTACCTAATTTAATAAAATTGATAAATTTATCCCTGGAGTGCAACAAGGCTTTGCAATGCTTTAGCATTGCAAAGCCTTCTTGCACTGAAAGTATGAAATACACCACCACCCATGTTACTCTGTAGATTATGAGGCCAAAAACATAAAACAAACCAAGAACATGAATTTTTGATGACAAAGAAATAATCACAAAAATAAAAAAGCCATGACCAATACCGGGTCTGGACCTGCGTCGCTGCATGCAACTGAATCGGCGAACAGGAAGTGGCTGCAAGGCAGTTCTGAAAATTACATTCACGATACAACTGATCATTATCAAGCTCCAGATGAAACATAAAATCAATCCCTTGCATAGAAGCCGAGAAAAGTTTGACGAAAAATTTCAATGTTCAGTGGGTACAGTAAAATTTCAAAGTATTGGCAAACAGGAAGTGGCTGCACGGCAGATCTGAAAATTGCTTACACGATACAACTCATCATTATGAAGCAGCAGACCAAATATAAAGTCATTCCCTTTCATAGAAGCCAAGAAAACCTTGATGGAAAAAGTGTTTCGGACGGACTGACGGACGGAGTCGAGTGGTTACTAGACCTGCTCTGCCGCTGGCAACGCAGGTAAAAATAAAATAAAAAAAATGCCCTTCTGCATGCAGTTTTACAAAAAAAAGCCTGAGAAACAGGTATTGTTTATCACAGTAACCAAGCAATGTACTACTTCCTAAGGTTATCACAAAAAAACAAATTTATTTTCAAAATATATTATAAATGGGTTATGGAAAGTGTTCTGAAATGATTATAATTAGAAATTGATTTACCTCCTATATCTGTCCACAAGATGACTGAATCAATGATAGGATCAATTATATACACAGCACTGCTGCTTAAACACAACAAAAAATTGTCACTGAAAAGACAGAAAGAAATTTTTTTGTTGTTGCAAGAACTCAGGGGTTGGTTTCGGGGGCTTATTTCAGTGAAGCTGTGTCCTTCACATTAAACATGCATCATCCACCTTTCTGAGGATTAATGGGATAAAAACTGCCATATTTGGGATTTAATGCACAAACAATTTACTTGATATTTACTTTACTTAGCATAAGTTTCAGGACTGGCATTCTTAAAAATGTAGGAGGGCATGGCCTAGGGGAGCGATTAGCTCTCCTTAAGCTTACAAAATCTAAAGGTGGCAAAATGAAGTTTTACTATTAATGAATTCTGCCTTGTGGGCTTTGTACATTTTATTTAATGTTGCTAACACAGTAAGGCCCGGAGGTGTGGGAGGGGCAGTGTGACCGTCTTACAGAGACCACTAACATAGCAGCGATCTGAAAAGGTGTGTGCTTTAGGAATAGGCTGCTATGGTAATCATCAATTTCTAAGGCCAGGAGGGCTAGTTTTCGCCCTCCTTAATTTTTTTAAGGCGAGCAGTAGGCAAACGAATAAATCGCTCCCCTGAAAATGCCAGGCCTGAAGTTTCAGCTGATATTTTATTTTTCATATTTTATTTTCTCACCAAGTATTGGAGATTTGAGACTTTCAAATAAAGTGCAAGAGAATGTTTTCTAAGAACAAAATACATTGGGATATCCTGGTTATCATTCTATAAAGATGAATATGATAAACAGGCATTAAATGGTTATGGTTAATTAATTCAGTACTGAAGCAGTTAATATAATTAACAAAAACATGCAATAATAATGAGCAACGTTTTGTTAGCAAACAATTAAAAAATACAATATGAATGGCAACTGATCAGATTTGAATGACTCATTATGTGAAGGGTTCAAGTCCTTAGCATTAGTGTTCAATTACCAACTAGAGGATGGCCACCAAAGGGTGGCTGATTCCCCCGAAAAAAGCCTTGATAGCCATTCCAACCTTATTCGCGACACACCCTCTGGTTGTGGGCAATAATAATACCAAGTATCATTAATATACTTGAAGGCTGTAAGAAGTTATGGAGCGGACACGAATTCCGTCTACGCCTGGATGGACAGATGGACAGACAGACAGACGGACGACGTCACGGCTAGATTCCCCCGAATTTTTTTCGGGGGAATAAAAATGGCCGCAGACCGATTACCGGTTATTTGAGCTCACAATCGGCCGATTCTGATGCCGATACCGATTGTAATACCATGCACTTCTAGACAAGTCGAGGCTCGAAAGAACTACATTAAACTAAACATTTTTCTTTGTTGACTGGAGTCGTAGTAAAATTACCAGTCGTGCACACTTGGGTGGTAAACGTGGCTCTCACAGAGCCACGTTTACCGCCCAAGTGTGCGCGACTGGTAATTTTACTGCAACCTGAGTCAGTGGAGTACAACTTCACTTTCCTGGTAGGAACTGGCGATTGCCACAAGTACATTCAATTGTGAGCTTCACTTGTCGTTTAACTTGTTTATCCCGTAAAAGGGGCGTCTGGAGAGATTAAGCATACACACTGTGGTTCTTTCTCAACTTTATTGAATGGTATCATTGGCATCATTTTACATTAGCAGTTGAACAAGATAATAAAATGCGATTAATGAATCATTGCAAAATGCTTGGCAACAATCGGTTGAACCGATGTTCCAGGAGCCGTTGCCGTTGTCATCTGATTGCCTACAATTGGCCGATTGTGGTGGCCGGTTCCGATCATCGGTTGAACACTACTTCGCATTGACAAGAAGCTAAACCCATTTAAACCTGGAAATAAGCAATCTGTCATTTGCAGAATGAGATCCCCAGAGGGGAAATTTTCTGATAGTATCCCATAATGTGGGCTAGAATCACCCTATTTATCCCCTGGGTACCTCTTTTTGTTTAGGCCTGAGACTTTGATTCAGACTAAGGTTCAGAGAGGGTAAATTTAGTGATGCTACCCTGCTGTGCATGGTAGTATCACCAAATTCAAACTATGGGGACCTCATTCTGCAGATGATAGTCTACTTATTTCCAGGCTTGAACCCAATAATCAGCGATCACAGTACTTGTACATTCCATCCAAATCACTTGTAAGAAAATGATTGTTTAGTGTTTTCCCCATTACCATCAGTGCAAAAATGTAGGTACCCCATATTGAACCCATGAGGCAACTGATTGCGATGTTCATAGTCCATAAGACTCCACGTCAGAAGAAAAAAACTTTCAAACCAGGTAACAAGTACCAGTCTTATGTAGGTCAGAAATGGAGGATGTAAAGACAAGTTTGTGCTTTTTGTGCCTGAATCAAGTACATGGCACCTAATAATACTGCATATCAATTCTATACCAATTCTAAACTAGAGGTACTGTATCAAGCTCACAAAGTGATACCCCCCGTGCCAGTCAGAACGGAATTATATTGCTTCATGCACATCTTCATATGGAGTTTTTCCATTGTGTAAAGTTTCATGAAAATTCTTCAAACGGTTTAGGAGTAGTTGTGCTTATAAGGATGGACAGACAGACAGACGGACAGATGGATGGACAGACAGATGGATGGACAGGGTGATTCCTATATAACCCCTCAAACTTTGTTTGTGGGGGGTATAAAAACTGTTTATTTGGTTTGGGCTAATGAGTAACCACACTCCCAGTCAAAGTAATGATGACATGTGCACCAGTGCTAGTGCCATCAATGAGCTACCACACTCCCAGTCAAAGTAAAGTTGACATGTGTACCAGTGCTAGTGCCACCAATCAGCTACCACACTCCCAGTCAGAGTAATGATGACATGTGTACCAGTGCTAGTGCCATCAATGAGGAACCACACTCCCAGTCAATGTAATGATAGAATGTGTACCAGTGCTAGTGTCATCAATGAGCTACCATACTTCCAGTCAAAGTAATGATGACATGTGTACCAGTGTTAGTGCCATCAATGAGCTACCATACTTCTAGTCAAAGTAATGATGGCATGTGTACCAGTGCTAGTGCCATCAATGAGCTACCAAACTCCCAGTCAAAGTAATGATGACATGTGTACCAGTGCTGGTGCCACCAATGAGCTACCATACTCCCAGTCAAAGTAATAATGACATGTGTACCAGTGCTAGTGCCATCAATGTGCTACCAAACTCCCAGTCAAAGTAATAATGACATGTGTACCAGTGCTAGTGCCATCAATGTGCTACCAAACTCCCAGTCAAAGTAATGATGACATGTGTACCAGTGCTAGTGCCATCAATGAGCTACCATACTCCCAGTCAAAGTAATAATGACATGTGTACCAGTGCTAGTGCCATCAATGTGCTACCAAACTCCCAGTCAAAGAAATGATGACATGTGTACCAGTGCTAGAGCCATCAATGAGCTACCAAACTCCCAGTCAAAGTAATGTTGACATGTGTATCAGTGCTAGAGCCATCAATGAACTACCACACTCCCAGTCAATGTAATGATGACATGTGTACCAGTGCTAGTGCCACCAATCAGCTACCACACTCCCAAAGTAATGACATGTGTACCAGTGCTAGTGCCATCAATGAGCTACCAAACTCCCAGTCAAAGTAATGTTGACATGTGTACCAGTGCTAGAGCCATCAATGAACTACCACACTCCCAGTCAATGTAATGATGACATGTGTACCAGTGCTAGTGCCATCAATGAGCTACCACACTCCCAGTCAAAGTAATGATGACAGGTGTACCAGTGCTAGTGCCATCAATGAGCTACCATACTCCCAGTCAAAGTAATGATGACATGTGTACCAATGCTGGTGCCATCAATGAGCTTCAGCACTCTTGAGTCAAAGTAATGATATGTGTACAAGTGCTAGTACCAAGGCTGAGATGGACATTCTTGAACACTGCATTTTTGCATGAACTTTTTCAAGAAATCTGACAATATGCTATGATGTAAGAACATTCGGACGCAGAGAGCCCTTTCAACAGTGCATTTCATCACTGTATTTTATTGTCACAATCAAATAATACTAAGTTTTATCATGATTATAATGCAAATTATGGTTCTAGAAAGTTAATCCTTTACCCAACGATGTGAGTAATGAAGCCAACCCACTTTACCATTTATCTAACGCAACAGACAAATCAGTCAGCACTATTCACAATGAAAGTGTCAATGACACTGTAGCTTAACTTGTGTGTAGTGTTTGATGAAAAGGATAATGTTCAATGTTTATGAAAGGATTATGAAATAAGACAAGAATTGTGATAATTGGGAATATGTTCATTTCTGTTCCCTGTATGCTATGTTTATGATAAAAATAATATGAGGTGTACACTGAACTAAAGATCTGAGGGGTGGGTTAATATGATCTCACAGTTAATATATGTGGCCCTCACAGTTAACATATATAAAAAAAGTTACCAAATTACAATGAAATTATTCCAAAATAAGTCATCCTATCAAGTTACATTAAAATCCCTTCATAAATATGGCCTGTAGACTGTGCTAAAAGTTTTCGGGCTTCGGGCCCCTGCAGCCGTCAGTTTCCCAATTGCGTCCAAAGGGGACGTTCTCATCTAGACATTATATGAAGTCAACCTACCAAGTTACAATGAAATCCCTCCATAAATACGATCTGTAGACTGTGCTAAATGTTTTAGGGCTTCAGGCACCTGTAGACATCACAGTTGACCAACCACGACCAAAAGGGGATGTCATCATCTAGGCATTATATGGAGTCAACCTAACAAGTTACAATGAAATCCTTCCATAAATATGACCTACAGACATGCTAAAGGTTTTTGGGCTCGGGCAGCCATCAAGGCTGAATGATCGTGACCAAAAGGGGACGTTCTTATCTGGACACTATTTGGAGTCATCCTACCAAGCTACAATAAAATCCCTTCATAATTATGACCTGTAGGCTGTTCTAAAGGTTTTTGGGCTTTGGGCCCCTGAAGCCGTCACAGTTGCCCACTGGTGTCCAAAAGGGGACGTTCTCATCTAGACATTATATGAAGTCAACCTACCAAGTTACAATGAAATCCCTTCATAAATATGACCTTAGACTGTCCTAAAGGTTTTCGGACTTCAGGCTCGGGCAGCCATCATGGTTGAATGATCGCAACCAAAGGGGACAATCTCATCTGGGCATCATATGGAGTGATCCTGCGAAGTTACAATGAAATCCCTTCATAAATATGACCTGTAGACCGTGTTCAAGGTTTTCGGGATTCGGGCACCTTTAGCCATCACAGTTGACCAATCACGACCAAAAGGGGATGTCATCATCTAGGCATTATATGGAGTCAACCTAACAATGTTACAATGAAATTCTTCTATAAATATAATCTTTTGCCTATGCTAAAGGTTTTTGGGCTCGGGCACCCATCAAGGCTGAATGATCATGGCCAAAATGGGACGTTCTCATCTTGACATTATTTGGAGTCAACCTACCAAGTTACAATGAAATCCCTTCATAAATATGACCTGTAGACAGTGCTAAAGGTTTTCGGGCTTCGGGCACCTTTAGCCGTCAAAGTTGCCCAAACATGTCCAAAAGGGGACGTTCTCATCTAGACATTATATGAAGTCAACCTACCAAGTTACAATGAAATCCCTTCACAAATATGACTTGTAGACTGTGCTTAAGGTTTTCGGGCTTCGGGCTCGGGCAGCCATCATGGTTGAATAATCGCAACCAAAGGGGACAATCTCATCTGGGCATCATCTGGAATGATCCTATGAGGTTACAATGCAATCCCTTCATAAATATGACCTGTAGACTGTGCTCACGGTTTTTGGGCTTCGGGCACTTGTAGCCAACACAGCTGACCACTTATGACCAAAAGGGGATGTCATCATCTACGCATTATATGGAGTCAACCTAACAGGTTACAATGAAATCCTTTCATAAATACGACCTTTTACCTATGCTAAAGGTTTTTGGGTTCGGGCACCCATCAAGGCTGAATGATCGCGATCAAAAGGGGACGTTCTCATCTGGACATTATTTGGAGTCATCCTACCAAGTTACAATGAAATCCCCTCATAAATATGATCTGTAGACTTTGCTAAAGGTTTTCGGGCTTCGGGCACCTTTAGCCGTCAAAGTTGCCCAATCATGTCCAAAAGGGGACGTTCTCATCTAGACATTATATGAAGTTAACCTACCAAGTTACAATGAAATCCCTTCATAAATATGACCTGTAGACTGTGCTAAAGGTTTTCGGGCTTCGGTCTCGGGCAGCCATCATGGGTGAATGATCGCACGTTCTCATCTAGACATTATATGAAGTTAACCTACCAAGTTACAATGAAATCCCTTCATAAATATGACCTGTAGACTGTGCTAAAGGTTTTCGGGCTTTGGGCTTGGGCAGCCATCATGGGTGAATGATCGCAACCATAGGGGACAATCTCATCTGAGCATCATCTGGAGTGATCCTAAGAAGTTACAATGAAATCCCTTCATAAATATGACTTGTAGACTGCGCTCAAGGTTTTCGGGCTTTGGGCACTTGTAGCCATCACAAATGACCAATCACGACCGAAAGGGGATGTCATCATCTAGGCATTATATGGAGTCAACCTAACAGGTTACAATGAAATCCTTCCATAAATATGACCTTTTGCCTATGCTAAAGGTTTTTGGGCTCGGGCACCCATCAAGGCTGCATGATCGCGATCAAAATGGGACGTTCTCATCTAAACATTATTTGGAGTCATCCTGCCAAGTTACAATGATATCGTATCATAAATATGACCTCTAGACTGTGCTAAAGGTTTTCGGGCTTCGGGCTCCTGTAGCCGTCACAGTTGCCCAATCATGTCCAAAGGGGGACTTTCTCATCTAGACATTGTATGAAGTCAACCCACCAAGTTACAATGAAATTCCTCAATAAATATGACCTGTAGACTGTGCTAAAGGTTTTCGGGTTTTGGGCTCGGGCAGTCATCACGGTTGGCAGATCATGCCCAAATGGGGAAATTCGCATCTAGACAACATAAGGAGTCATCTTACCAAGTTACAATGAAATCTCTCCACTTTAAACATGACCTGCAGACTGTGCTAAAAGTTTTTGGGTTTCGGGCTTGGGCAGCCATCACGGTTGATAGATCATGCCCAAAAGGGGACGTTCTCATCTAGGCACTATACAGAGGCATCCTACCAAGTTACAATGAAATTCCTTCATAAATACGACCTGTAGACTGTGCTAATGGTTTTCGGGTTTTGGGCTCGGGCAGCCATACCGGTTGCCCGATCGCGACCAAAAGGGGACGTTCTCATCTAGACATGACCTCAAACCTGCATATGAAATTTCGTGACAATCAGACAAGAACTGCGGGGTGTAGCCCGTGCTAAAGGAAAATGTGAACAGACGTCACAGACTCACAGACTCACAGACTAACAGACTCACAGACTAACAGACTTCCGCACGCGTGATGGCAATAGCTTATCTTGACTATGTCAAGTTAAGCTAAAAATTGCTTTTCAATTTTATTTATTTTTTTCATTTCTTGCCTCAAAAAAAAATAGCTTTTGACCCCTCATTGTAACAAACTTGTTGTGAGGTCATCAGCTGTGTTCTGGATGCAAATAATGAAAGATATTAGCTATTCAATAATTTCTTGTTTTGTGTCGTCTGCTTTTCATGTTACGTAAAGGGTTAACAAACATGTACAATAACAATTTGAACAACAGCAATGCAATGTGTGGCATATGCCCCCAACAGTGTCATAAGTGGCATATGCCCCCAACAGTGTCATAAAAGGGTACATAAGTCTCTTGGGGGCACAGCCAAAATCAAAAGGAAGTTTCCTCTAGACACCAATAATGCATCACAAAAGAAATAAATTGATTTGAGTCAGCATCCATTTGTAATTGGACTGAAAACAAATTCAATATGGCAACTATGGCGGCCATACTGAATTGGCTACCCGATCCAAAATCAAAAAGAAGCTTCCACTAGACACCAATAATGCATAACCAAAACCTGAAATTGATTCGAGTCAGATTTCATTAGTTATTGGATGAAAACCAAATTCAAGATGGCCACCATGAAAGCCATAATGAATTGGCTGCTGGTGGCGATCTTGGATCAGCTGAATGGTCCAAAATCGAAAGAAAGCTTCCTCTAGACACCAACAATGCATAATTAAAAAATAAAAATGATTCGAGTCAGCATTCATTAGTCATTGGATGGAAACCAAACTCATTCGCTACCCAAATATATATGATTTAATCAACTTTCCCAGACTTGATTGTTTTCAAAAAATTGTATTTATTGTTAATGAACAAACGTTAATTAACATACGACTTCTTGTATCGAACTATGAATGAGAAACAGATAAATCTGAGGTACGTTATCAATTTACCACTCAATCAGAGTCTGTAGATAGTAAAACTGGTTGCTTGATGTTCTATTTGGTGCGATATACTTCAAAACATGTATCGACATGCAGTGCTACATCGCATCCCTTGCAGAGGTAGCATGTTTCAGGCCTTGATGACTTATCACCTTTCTGCAATCTCCTACCCGATGATTCTGGCTTACATAAAACACACCTACGAGAAGGATGTGTTTTTTTAGCAGTAGGTGGGATGGGAACAGGCCAATGTTTTGAGTTGCTATACTCCAGCCTAGCTGGTGTGTCTGTAATACTTGGACGCCTACCAGCCTTTTTTGGTAAAACACGTTCATCAGATTCCAAAACCCCTTCACTGATCAATTGTTTGGCCAATGTAATTCTGTATTTCAGATGTGACTGTTTCTCATTCACAGATCTATACAAGCAGTGTGAATTTGCTGTTGTTATTTGGTCAATCGCGAAAATCAGTTTTATATACCACTTTAGTGATTTTCTAAGAGGGTCATATGTGACAGCCATAAAGTCTGAAACATCAACACTGCACATATTCTTGTTTTAATACAGGATAACGTCAGGCTTTTTCACTTCTTGACCTTCCTTCATTTTTGGAGTGTCCTTTCCCTTTAGTTTTACTACTTCCATGTTTGAATCATGCATTGTAGACAACAGCAGTACATCTCGCTTATCGTGCCACAACAAACACATGAGAGGACCACTGAATTGAGAACGCACATCTCCTGGTTTTAGTTTCTCATTACTTTCCTTTAGTTTTGGGAGATGTTTACGGTTTGCTCGACATGTACCCACAGCATGGGTTTCTCGCTTATATAGTTCCATGAATAACTCGGGACTGAGCAGCATATCTGTTTGTCTCTTGAGATATGTGTGAGAATATATCATCATCCATAAAAAACTTGTACACATCAAGTTCATTTGTGCATTCATCAACCTGTCTAGTTATTCCTGATGTCCCTTTGAAGTTATAAATGTTTGGCTTATTACCCTGGCATTTCCAACTGTAGGTATTGTCAGTTTTTGTTTTTTTTCTTAACGAATTTACCTGTGCACCACGCCCCCTTTTCGTTTGCGCACATGACGCACCACTGCAGGTCAGGCGTAAATCACCGATATCACCTGTGCCATTCGATTCACCAGAATAATTGACCGATTCAGTATCACTGCTAATGTTACTGTCAGATTCACTTTCTGCCAAATCACTGGAAAATACATAGTCACTGTCCGAATCACCAGTTATTTTCTGTAATGCTTCCTCACGTTTGCATCGTTGCATAATTACAATAACAATGAGAAACAAGGTCACCGAAACAGGCCACTGAATGCACAAATGTCAAATGATAAACAATAACTGACCAATGAAAACTGCCGTTCTATCTGGCATTGAGAACTTTCAATAGTAAATTGCCGTTGGGGATACAAATGATGGCTGTAATTGGCTATCGATGAAAACGTAAATATCAGTTCCCGGTCTGTACAAGAGTATATACAGGAAACAGAATTTTACGTTTCCGGTTGCAAATGAGTTAGGATTGGTCCTGCAAAAGTTTAGTAAAAGAGTAGTAACCTGTTTCAAGAACATTTAACCTTTACCTAACCTGAAAAGCAGACGACACTTGCAAAAATAATTCTTGAATAACTAATTTTTTTCGTTTTTTTTGTCTCAAAAACATAGGTTATGACCCCTCGTTGGAACGAGCTCAACGAGCTCATTCCAATGAGGGGTCATAACCTATGTTTTTGAGACGAAAAATGAAAAAAATAATGAAAATTAATTGGCGATTTTTGAGAACAGTGCTGGCCGGTTTTGGCCGTTACTTTAGGTAAAGGGTTAATATTGAAGTTCAGGGTGATCTTGTCCTATGTTGCATCAGCGGACATCATGGTCAAAATAAATAGTGTTGTTCCTCTCATCATACCTAATCCACATATAAAGTAAAGTTATGATTAGTCCTGCAAAAGTTTAGTTATAGAGCAGAAACCTGTTTCAAGAACATTTAATATTAAAGGTCAGTGTGACCTTGACCTGTGTCGCATCAGTGTCAAAGAGAAAGTGAACAGGATTTTTCCATTCATCATACCTAATCCACATATGAAGTTATGTTAAGATTGGTCTTGTGAAACTTCAGTTATTGAGCGGAAATCGGTTTCAAGTACATTTAATGTTGAAAGTCACAGTGACCTTGTCCTTTGGCACATCAACATAAAAATAAATAGGATTCTACCTTACATCATACGTAACCTCCATACTGAGTAATATCAAGATTAGTTTTACAGAACTTTAGTTATACATGTAGAGCAGAAACCAATTTCAAGTGTATTTAACATTGGAGGTCACTGTGACCTTGATTGTAAGCACATCATGGTCAAAATAAAAAGACTTCTTCCAATCATCATACCTAACCCACATATGAAGTTTGGTAAAGATCCGGCTGTTAGAACTTTAGTTAATTGATTGAATGCAGCGGAAACCTGTTTCAAGAACATTTAATGTTGAAAGTCACAGTGACCTTGTCCTTTGGCACATCATCATCAAAATGAATAGGGCTCTACCTCACACCAAACTTAACCTCCATACTGACTTATATCAAAATCAGTCTTACAGAATTTTAGTTATAGAGTGGAAACCAATTTCAAGTGTATTTAACATTGGAGGTCACTGTGACCTTGACCTTTGGCACATCATGGCCAAAATAAATAGGCTTCTTCCACTCATCATACCTAACCCACATATGAAGTTAGGTAATGATCTGGTTGGTAGAACTTTAGTTAATTGATGGAATGCAAAAGGTTAACGGAAGGACATTGGACATCGGACATGGTGATAACAATGCTCCCTCGGCAAAGATGCCGGGGGTATAAGAAGTAATTTATCTATTAACATCTAGTAGAGTAGGTAAACAAACAAAAAATTTGTCACCCTATTTCTTTTTAGACAAACAAAATGGTCATATGTTTCCCTATTCATAAAGGGCTGCACATGAAGGTTAACAAAGAGAGATAAATATGATGATTAATGAAACAACAAAGAGATGGGAGTTGAGAAATAAGTGTGTTTACTCACCAAAATTGATACAATTTCTTGAATATGACTGACTGGCTATCTGACTGTTTAGAGGGTGATAATGTAGTTTCCTTCTCACTGGAGGAAAAGAATGATAAAAATATTGAAGTCCAGGCCTCATAAAGTAGATCTTCTCTTTCTCAGGCCATATTTTGTAAAATTGCATGTGGGCGGGCAGTTTTTTATTTCATTTTTTATTTTTGTAATTATTTCTTTGCCATCAAAAGTTCATGTTCTTGGTTTGTTTTGTGTTTTAGATCTCATAATCTACAGAATGGCATGGATGGTGTATTTCATCCCTTGTGTGCAAGAAGGCTTTGTATTGCTAATGCATTGCAGAGCCTTCTTGCACTCAAGGGATAAATTTATCAGTTTTATTAACTTGGGTAAAATATCACACATAAACCATTGAATTTTTTTTTGTTTGAATTTTTTAAAATTTGTATTGGTTACAAAAAGAGAATATGCACCGGTCAAAAGGATCATGTGGAAGGGCCTGATAAACAAGTTTTTAACTTTTTTTTAAATTGTTTAGGTTAACTGATAAAAATAAACACATAAGGCCACATAAAGTAGATCTTCTGTTTCTCAGGCCATTATTTGTAAAATTTCGAGCGGGTTTTAATTTTATTTGTTATTTCTGTAATTATTTCTTTGCCACCAAAAGTTCATGTCCTTGGTATGTTTTAGGTATCATAATCTACAGAGACGCATGGGTGGTGGTGTATTTCATCCCTTGAGAGCAAGAAGGCTTTGCAATGCTAAAGCACTGCAAAGCCTTCTTGCACTCAAGGGAAAAAATTATCAATTTTTTTTTAACTTGGGTAAAATATCAGACATAAACTATTTAATTTTATTTTTTTCAAGTTTGCATTGCTTATAAAAAGAGAGCATGCGGCAGCCAAAAGGACCATGCGGGAGGGCCTGAGACAGATTTTTAATTTTTTTAGGCCTAACAGAAGAAAACAGAGCATTTAGGGACTGTTTGACAAAATTCCTAATGCAATTTATTTAACTCTTTTGGTAACAAAATGGCTAAATATAGCCAGTGATGCCAACAGGAATCTCTATGTTTCAATATAGTTTTTACGATATCTCAGTGGAGCATCCTCATCATAATGAAGGATCATGAGGCATGTTTTTGAAATAATAAAATAATTCTGTTCATCAGAAAAAATTTAATTTTTCAGATTTTTGGAAACGATATCATGAGAATGTTTTCTAGTCATGTTAGGTAAGGGCTAATCTCTCATTTACCAATTATAATGAAGTTAGTTTTGTGCAGTAATTTGCAGTAATTTGTAATATACATAGTGCTTTTTATTCCTGTCACTGTTTCATTGGCAACAATAATTCTGGGGATTTTAACTGGTTGAGTGCTAGAAACCACTATCATGGCTCCCTTGAAAAGTGCTGAAACCGAGTTTAGGGACTTCGCCCAATATGAATTAGCTTGTCGTTTGCTAGGCAGTACATTAAAAATGTTTATATAAGGCCATAAAAAAACCTCTGTTTCTTAGGCTCGCCCGCATGGTCATTTTTGGTGCGCATGCAACCTTTTTATGACACCAAAAAATCTTTAAAAAAAATTTGAGATATTGTGCTCATTTTGGTAAATCGATATCGATGCGTTCGCAAATTTTAAATTAACACACTTCAAGCTTTTTCTACATCATACTTTAATAAAGTGGGTGGGTTTTAGCAATATTCACGACAGAAAGTGTTTTATTCTGTAAAAGGTAAGTCATAATGACAGCAAGAAGGAAGGTGTCTTTCAGTCTGACAACAAACAGTCACAAAGGGGAATGGTCGATTCGCACCATGTTTGATTCGCACCAACCCTCAGAAAGTCTGCAAAGTCAGGTGCTATGTTGAATGGAACACAGTCTCTTGGCATTTATTTTTAGTAACATTTGTATTGTAAATGGCCGTCATTGGGAATTTGTGTACTGTTATTTGAAACCGTTACGAGTTTCCCAGTTAATTTAAATAAATGCATTTGATATGCAGGATAATTGGATAATTAATAGTAACCGTTGCTTGATATAAAAGTAACAGTCATAGTTGAAAATAAATCGCATATAGGCAGGTATGTGCGGTCGAATTGGTTAATAAAAACATGCAAACATTCGTTTTGTATTTCATTTTCAGATTTCCGAAAAGTTAAAAAATTTATAGTAATTTATATATTTTTTATACTTACCAATGACCCAGACTTAGCTGGTGCCAACTCTAACAAAACCAGGGCCAAACACAAATTTTGCCCCCCAATCCCCAAAATTTGCATCCAAAACCAAAAGAAATCATGTCCTATAGGACCTCCATACCTCGCCCCCACCGCGCATGCGCAGTGTCAAGGACGCTCCGAAACTGGCGCCAATTATCATTCTTACTGGCAGTGCCTGGTCAGCGCTATGTACTCAGCGGGGAGGCAAGAGTTCCCAACTCCTGGGAGGGCCATCCCCGTCTGGGTCATTGGTAAGTATAAAAAATATATAAATTACTATAAATTTTTTAACATTTTTATACAGTACCAATGACCCAGACTTAGCTGAATAGTAAAAAGGCTGGAGGGCCTAGGACATAGAGGAAAATCCAATAAGCTCAACTATATAATATAGAGGCAACCCCTTAAGGAGAAAAGGAGTATTAGGCTTTACATGTATCTTTCTTATTTAATATTAAATTAGAAAGATACAACACCCTTCATAATTGAGCACAATAACATTCATGTTCTCTATTAACATCCAGTATAACCCTTATACTAATTATTTTTAAAGTAAGCCAATAAATAAAGTTAGTCCAGAGAATTGAGACTCTTTATAATCTTTTAAAAGTGTCCGAGGATTGTATATTAACGCCCGTTTGACACTTGACATATACAAATGCTTCACACCGAGCTACACTTTAAAAATATGACATGAATGAATTTTAACATTAATATTACACTTTAAAACCATCCCGAAAGAGACTCAGAAATACTGACTTTGGAGGAGGCATTCCCTTGCTTTTCACTATAAAGCAGGTGACCTAAGGGAACACCCTCCCCCCCCCCTCCCCTTGCCCTGGGTCAAATAGCCCAGAGCGAAGAGGGCAGCCGGACGGAGTCACTGCCGGAACAGAAAGCCTGCATAACTATAGTTGCAACTGTTTAGTGGACGACATTCTGAGCAACAGATAACAGACCTAAACAATGCAGGTCTCCAGAAATGGACTCAATATTTCTGAGATAAAAATTCGTGAATGTGGATGGCTGAGACCAATAAGCAGCCTTCATTAAATCTGTAATAGCAATACTATTAGTGTAAGCCCAAGAAGTAGCAAGAGCTCTT
The DNA here is from genome assembly GCA_031216915.1 of Pictodentalium vernedei. Classification (NCBI taxonomy): domain Eukaryota; kingdom Metazoa; phylum Mollusca; class Scaphopoda; order Dentaliida; family Dentaliidae; genus Pictodentalium; species Pictodentalium vernedei. The sequence continues at coordinate 399,843,678 of CM062289.1, forward strand.
ACTTCATGAGCGGAAATCTTAAGCACAGACTGCTGAGAAGAAGATAAACTCACATAAGCAGTACGGATAGTTAATTGAATCCATCTAGCAATAGAATGGACCGAAATGTCCCTTCTATTAGGCATCAAAGACAGAAAGAAAAGTTTCCGTCCTTTTCTGATAAACTGAGATCTCTGTTTATAGATACGTAACGCTCTAACAGGACAGAGTAAAGGCCTACGCCCGTCTGAAGACGGAAGAGCCTTAATGACAATAGGTTCCGGATATTTATTAGGAGCCTGATTCTTAGCTAAAAAACCCACATTAGTAGTGAAGGTGATAGTGTTCCCGACACTACGATAGTGAGAATCATCCACCGACAGTGCATGAAGCTCACTGACTCTTCTAGCAGAAGAGAAAGCTAAGAGAAAAGCTGTCTTATAAGATAAGAATTTGAAATCTACTGTCCCAAGAGGTTCAAATGGCTTTTCCTTCAATTTAAGAAGAACCCAAGCTAAATTCCATTTAGGAATTAACCTAAGAGTTCTGGGTCTATTTATTGAGAAGTTTCTAACCAACTTAGATAAAGAGACATTAGATCCAATTTGTAAACTATCATGATGTGCATAGGTATCAGATAACATAGACCTATAACCCTTAATAGTAACAGGCTGCAGTTTGATTTCGTCAAACAAGTATACTAGAAAGTTTGCAATGTCTGGTATAGAGGGATCGAAAATATCTACAGAATGATCCCTACACCAACGATGAAAAACCTTCCACTTAGCTGCATAGTTTAGCGAAGAGGAGGTCCTCCTACAGTTAGAAATCGCGTCCACTGCTCGTCCTGTAAAGTGCTTGCCATGCAAGAAGGACCGCACAACAGAAAACGTGAAGGTTGAGACCTTGCGGGTTGTGATGGAGTTGACGCGATTTCCCCTGCGAAAGAAGATCCTCCCGTGGAGGAAGCTTTCGCGGTAGGTCCCACAACAGACACCTGAGTAGATTTATCCACGGTCTCTGTGGAGACAGAGATGCTACCAACAGAATCTTGCATTGAGATTGTTTTATCTTTAGCAATACTTGCTGAATTAACGGCGCTGGAGGATACGCATATCCTATCATTCCGTCCCAAGAGATCGACAGAGAGTCTACTGCAAATGCTCTTGGATCCGGACACGGAGACACATACGTCTGCAACTGATTGTTGAGATGTGTCGCAAATAAATCTATCATTGGCCGTTCCCATTGGTAGCAAATCTGATTGAATACTTGTTTGTTGAGAGTCCACTCTGACGGCAACAAGCGACCCTTTCGTGAAAGGGAGTCTGCTAGCACATTCAGACGACCCGGTATGTGACGGACCGAAAGAAGAACCTGATGTTTTAGCGCAAACAGAAGGATTCTTTCCGTTAGATTGAACAACGGAACTGAATGAGTGCCTCCCTGATTCCGTATATACGCCACTACTGTCGTATTGTCGGATAGGATTTGGACATGAGCATTGTGAATAATGTCCATCCAATGACGTAACGCAAGCCAAATTGACATCATTTCCTTGATGTTTATGTGCTTGCACAGGAATTGCGGATCCCAAAGACCCTGGCATCTCGAATCCGTTGGGATCAATGATGCACCCCAACCTGTTTGACTGGCATCCGTCATAATGGTAAAACTCGGATACGGCAACTGCAGCGGAACTCCCTGAGTTAACCACTGAATGTTTGCCCAAGTCTGAATCTCTTGTTTCACTTGATCTGACAAGAGAACGTCTATGTCGAGCGAATGAATTTTCACACTCCAATTCTGAGTCAAGAAAAATTTGGAGAGGACGCGTGCGTAACCGCCCCATCGGAATGAGATCCGCAGCGGCTCCATACAGACCTATCAGTCTCATAAATTCTCTCGCTGTGACTTTGTCTGCGTGCAGACAATAGCGAGCGTAACAACTGACTAATTTTGCTCTGGTTAACGGCAGATGAACGAGATTGTTGTGCGTCTCGAAGCTCATTCCCAGATGTGTGAATGACTTGGACGGCACCAGATCCGACTTCTCCTCGTTTACTATAAAACTGAGACGTTGGAGCAATAGAAGTAGATTCTGAACATCGTTCTGAAGCGTTAACTCGTTGCCGTACCTCTGAAGAATGTCATCCAGGTAGGCCGACGTTACCGCAGACGAATGAGCTCGGAAATAGATCATTACCGAGTTCATTACCCGAGTGAAAGCCCAGGGTGCTAGATTCAATCCGAAGCACATTGCCCGGAATTGATACACCACTCCTAGGACTGCGAAGCGTAGATACTTTCTGAATGTCAGATGTACCATGACGTGAAAGTACGCATCTTTGAGATCTATGCTTGTTGCATAATCGTTCACCCGAATACTCGCTCTGACCGACCGAATCGTCTCCATATAAAGCTTCGGAGCGACGATCAGCTTGTTTATCCAGCTCAAATCTATGACTGGACGGAACGAGACGTCTGGTTTCCGAACCAGAAACAGATGGCTGTAGAATCCCGGAGTCTCCTGGTTTTCTATGACCTCTACCGCGTTCTTCATTAAAAGAGACTGCACCTCTGATAATAGAGCGTCCCTTTTCTGCGGATTTGACGGAAGTTGAGTCCACTTTGGACTTCGAGTTAATGGAGGCTTTCGTTTGAAGGATATCTTTAGACCTTCCGAAGTCACTCCTCTCACCCAAGGGTCGTCCGTAATCGACGCCCATTCTTGTGAAAAGCTTGACAACCTTCCGCCAACCGGTACGCGATAGAGGTTTAAGCCATCACCTCCTGGACCTGCGAGGCCTGCGGTAGGAGAAACCACGTTCTCCACGACCCGCACCTCGTCCCGTCGACCTCGGGGCGTCCGACCGGTTGTCCCGGCCCGAAGGACGTCCCGAACGTGAGTCGCTACCTTGACGGTCTCTCGAATAAGACCAAGAGGACGCACCGGAACCTCTATAGGAACCTCTCTTGGGCGCATTAGACCCAGAAGTGCCTGTCTTATTCTTGTCTGCCGTATCCGACTTCTTAGAAGCAGATTTGAACAACAGAGAATCCGAAGCTTTCTTTGTAATTTTATCATAAATAGCAGAAAGCTTGCCGTCAAAGAGAAGTTCTCTGGAGACCGAAGCGACTCTGAGAGAGTTCTTCACCTTAGTATCCACGAGTGTGGATGTAGCTAGGGCTGCGTCACGTCTAACCAACTCCAGGTTTGCCACTGAAAGGGCGGAGTTACACGTGGAATAAGCTACTGCCCTTGAAAGAAGTCTTAAAGAGGATTGTATATCCTGAAATTCTTTCCCTTGAAGGCGCAGTGATAACGCCTTAGTAAGGTGATCTGCGTAAGATAAGGCATCTAAACTGGCTCTGTTAGACGAAATAGCTGTTTCCAACACCGCGGTTGGAATAGAAGCCGACGACGCTAATGATAGCTCTAAGTCTTCCGCCTCGTCGTCCATACGCAGAGGAACTCTCGGAATACCCTGTCCTGCCGTGTCGAATTTATTCCTTGCATTAATGAAAGGCAGGTTGAGAGTATTGGCGGACAAGAAACCTGCTTTCCCCGTCCTGGAAGCAAGTTTAAATATAGCGTCGTTCAATAATTCAAATGTTCTTGCAACATTATTGGACTGCAACGGAAACTCGGGAGCGATGTCCCTGAATCGCTCAAAAAATTCAGAGTCCAATGACGCTATAATCCTCTTGTCCGGAACCGCAGCAGTCTGGCCCGACGGAACAACTTGAGGGAGAAAGTGCCGGATGAAGTCCACGGCAGCTTTATGTTGTTCCGAAAGGGATAGCTCCAAATCATCTGTATCCCTTTCACCATCCGGTCGGACCTCATGATGCTCCCGGTCGTCCGCCCCCGATGCTTCGGCGGAGCGTACCGATCCAGCGCCGTCGGATAATTCCCGATCCGACACCGTTTCTGTCGGCTGCTGGGATGCTGCGATAAGTTGTGCTATCTGCACAAGTACGTCCGGCATCGAGACCTGCGGAGGCGCAGTCTTTTGCTGCTTCGCCGAGGGCAGCTCCGCATCTGATGGCTCCCGCATACTTTTTCTATGCGAACGTCCGGAGTCCATCGGCCTCGTGTCCCTGGCTGCCGGATGGTGTGACCTGGTCGCCGAAGAATCCCTGATCGGCGAAGCTGGTAAGATATCGGCGGTCACGCAGCCAAGGTGTGGTCGTGTGCGCTGACGAGAAGAAGAAGCCTGAGCAGTCTCCGCGGACTGCCTATACAACGGAGCGTCCCGAGCGACGGACGTATGCTCCGCTAAAGACACATTTTGTACCACAACATCTGGTCCCAGATGTTGTTGTACGAGAGAGGGGCCTCTTTCGCTCGCGGCCCGGCTGGACCTGGACGAGCTAGGAACCGGACTCAAAGGCTTCCTCCGATCTCGCCTACTATCCGCCGTCACTGGGTGTGCACGTTGAATGTTTATAGTGCTCGCATCACCCAACATTTCCTCCTGGACCGCATCAGATGAACCCGGCTGCCGAACCATTCGGTGAATGGACGCTACACCGGGCGAGCTAGCGGAGGACATTTGTTTAATCTCCATGAGCACTTTGCCGCTAGCTCTGTATTCATTTGTGACGACGGAAGCGCACTTGCGGAAGATAACATGGAAACATCACCCTGTTCTTGTTCCTCTGAAATAGAAACTGAGAGAGTAGAGTGACCTTGCGGAGAAAGAGCCGGCATAGCCCTTTCTCCAGTAACAACATACCGTGACACACGTTTCCAATGTTTGTCATCCCAATATTGACATATAGAACAGGGATTAGTGCGAGAACACTGACTACAATTAATACAATGAACATGAAAGTCAGAGGAAGATTTCTTCCTATTACAATTTGAACAATATCCTTTCATTGTGAAAAGACAATAACAAGTCCTAGTTACTCGCACAAACCCCTGACACAAAGATACATAATAACATGATCCATTAATAATGAAAAAACAATTGCAAATCAAAATAATTTTTTGAAAAATATTTTTTCAGCGAAGCCCAAGTTTCTGAAAAGTAACGTTGAGCCCCGATGGATCTGATGGCTAAGTGTGATCAAAAATTTTAAATTTATATTAAATAATTAATGCGACACTTACGGATAATAAAAATGTATCTTATAGTGAGATAAACTACACCAAAGGCAAACAGCCCCCCTCAAAAGAGACTGTTGCCAATGTAAACAAACAGTGTAAAACACCAGAAAACATGACTCCAGGCACTGAAAAAACTGGCCCGAAATCAGTCATCAAAATTACACTCTATCTGATGCAAGACAGAGACTCCCAGGGGGGAATCTGCAGAACATCAGATGGAAGATGCAGAACACAACGTTTATACACCCATGGGTGAAAACGTAACTATGGGGAAAATAACAGAAAACATTCTGTAACCAAGCAACTCTCCCAAGAGAATTTTAGAAATGAACTTTCTCAAAAATATGCCAAAAGCATGGGATAATTGCAAGGGGGGACTTAGAAGGCCAGGGGAGAGGAAACACTGAATAAGTAGTGCAACTTTTTAGCAAGAATGACAACAACAGGCCCATGCCTCGAAAATAGGCAACTTAACATAATTTCCTAAAAAATTTTAAGTACAGCCCTGATTATTTTTTGTCACTCCTTTTTCCTCTCCTCCTTCTATATCCTCCTTAGAATCACCATTTCTCCAATAATTACGTGTCTGGCATCCTTTAAACTGAGATTTACAAGCACAAAGATCAGTGAGATGTTGACTGATGAAGGGCCAAACAGAGAATGATAATTGGCGCCAGTTTCGGAGCGTCCTTGACACTGCGCATGCGCGGTGGGGGCGAGGTATGGAGGTCCTATAGGACATGATTTCTTTGGTTTTGGATGCAAATTTTGGGGATTGGGGGGCAAAATTTGTGTTTGGCCCTGGTTTTGTTAGAGTTGGCACCAGCTAAGTCTGGGTCATTGGTACAGTATAAAAATATATGATTTACGGATGAACTGCCCGTTCAAATGGGTTATGATAATTTTGAATATGATGGGGAAAAATTGCGATTCACGGTTTTATTAGGCAGGTTGTGAAAGGATTTTTTTTTTTTTGGTAAAATAAATCTGTGAAAGTTGGCACTTCGACATTTGATTTGTCCCAGAGATGTTTCAACCAGAGACATTTCACCCACGAGGCGTTTCGTCCTGTGTTATAATTTTCACATTTCACTGAAAAAACAAACATTCAAACCCCACTTCATTTATGACCCAACACCCCTATGGTGAATAACCAATATATTTGCGAAATTTTGTGTGGTCCACCAGGTGTTTGGGTGGGGGTCAAATTACCACAAACAACCTCTCGGGGAGAAAATAAAAAAAAAAAACGCCCGTCCGCATGATTTTTGGGAAAAAATGGCCTGAGAAACAATCAACTTTGTATGGCCTAAACTTGTTTTGTTACAATTTATTGGGGAGTGCCAATCAAGTCTCCTGTGTAGGAAACCTGATCATACACAAGAAGAAAGGCCAGGTTGGTGGTGATGGAAGTTTATTTGTCATTTGTTATGCATAATCTCCCACAATGATGTAACCAAGCCTGGAAATGAGCAGGCTGTCAACTGCAGAAAGAGGTAGCATCACTAAATGTACCCTCTGTGAACCTCAAACTGAATCAAGGTCTCAAGCCGAAACAGAAAGAGATACCCAGAGAACAAAATGTGGGATTTTAACCCACTGTATGGGATAGTATCAGCAAATTCACCCAGGGAACCTCCTTCTGCAAAATAATAGATTGCTTATTTCCAGGCTTAGATGTAACTGGCAAATTGGTTATTTTCTGAAATGCTTAACTTGCGGGTAACAATATAGGGTGAAATGATATATGTACATATCATTTTTAACAAACAGACATTATACGAAGATGCTCTCTCGATTCATTAGGTGATAAACATTATTTGTGAAAAACAGTTGATACACCGATGCAGTTACCAACATGACAGACTCATCATTTAACAAATATTCTAAAAGTTGTGAGGTGTATGGCAGTTTATGGACAAGTCAGTCAAGTCACAATGTGTATATAGACCAAATTGAAGCTGAGGTCAAAATGTACATTAAGAGTTGGCTGACTGGTCCATAAACTGCTAACTATACTAACAAACTGAAACAAGAGGTGTGCTTCAGAGATACAGGCGCCGAGTTGTGGTGGCAATCGGAGAGTGTTGCATGTCCATAACCTGGTTATCAATCATATGCCAGTTGTCAAATCTGGAACCTTTGTTCAAGTTATAATGCTAACAAGTTAGGAATTTATAAAAATTACTTAAGGCCCATAACTCTGAACTGAAAAATTGAGCCGGGCCAGTTTTTGAATTTGCTTGAGATTTTATTGCACAAGACCTGTACAGTGAGTATTAGTAAAATCAGCGAATGTTTGTTCAAGTTATTGCGCTAACAAGCTCAAAATTTGTGAAAAATGACTAAGGCCCACAACTCTGTAATGAAAATTGGGTCGGGCCAGTTTTCGAACTCGCTTGAGATACTATTGCAAAAGACCTGTATGGCAAATATTAGTCAAATCGGAGAACGTTTGTTCAAGTTATTGAGCTAATAAGCTCAAAATTCATAAAAATTGACTAATTAAGGCCCATAAATCTGTAACAAAAAATCAGGTCAGGCCAGTTTTCGAACCTGCTTGAGATATTATTTCAAAAGACCTGAGAGGCAAAAATTAGTCAAATCAGAGAACGTTTGCTCAAGTTATTGCAATAACAGTTTGAGCACACCCTGATGCCCCGCCCCTGCCCAGATGCACACAGACTGTTGCCAAACCATAGGTCTCAGTTGTTAACACAACTCGACCAAAAACCTTGAGAAGCTTAAATTTGTTTAAATTAGCCGATTACGCCTCATAAAAAATTTCTTGCATGATTTCACTAATCACACTGCAGCATTCGACGTTAACATTTTGTAATCATGAATGCTTATGACATTCTCACATATATTATAAAGTTCTTTGGAGTCCAGTCAGTGACCACAGTCATGATTGCAAAATGGAAAACCTGTAGGTATGCACTGCCAGTTAAATGGAAAGCCTGTAGGTATGCACTGCCAGTTAAATGGAAAGCCTGTAGGTATGCACTGCCAGTTAAATGAAGTGAAGAAAAACTAAAAGAATTTTTTACATGACTAGAATCTACTTTTCAAAACATATTTTTTAGCATTTCACTTGAAGGAGCCCAGCTTCCATGACCCGAACAATAGGCTTGTCATGATACAGTGGGGGCCACTTAATTGGATATCTCTTAATTGTATATCCCTGTTAATTGAATATAATTTCCCAACACAAAACCATTTACCATACCTCCAGTACAAATTTGACCTGTTAATTGAATATAGGTTATAGAGTAAACTCCTGTTAATTGAATAAAAAATCTTGTAACATGTCGAGACATTACCCTGACTCACCCCAGTTTTCCTTTGTTTACAGACCTATTTGACCTCAGTACATCCAATACAGGCATTTAATCTATTATATCTTCATGGAGCTCTGTCAAACAAGATAGAATAGAATAAATGTTAAGTTTATCTCTAGAATACAGGAAAGTGACACAATCCCTGTTAATTGAATACTCCTGTTAACTGAATAATTTTCGTTGGCAAAGTGGCTATTCAATTAACAAGGTTCCACTGTATAATGATGCTTACCTGTATAAAATTGGCATGGATGGAATATTCAATATCTTTTTAAACTGATGTGTACTCAGTACATTTAATTGAATACTCCTGTTAATTGAATAATTTTCATTGGCAAAGGGGCTATTCAATTAACAGGGTTCCACTGTATAATGATGCTTACCTGTATAAAATTGGCATGGATGGAATATTCAATATCTTTTTAAACTGATGTGTACTCAGTACATTTCCATTAAAATCCACCTGCAATTCAAGTAAAAGTGTTCTTTTGCAATTTATAATACACACTGAAGTCTAAGGCATTTAGAATCATAAGAGTATATTTCAAACTCCATTCCCAGCTAATTTTGAGTATGAAAGTATGCGTCAGTGAGTCTATTAGCCAGTGCTCAAAATAACTATTTTTCTATGCGTAGCAAAATGCTACACATTTCCAAAAAATGAATAGCATTTTGTAAAAATTGCATAGCTATTTTTGTATACCAGAGTTATGTTATGCTGTTTTGTATTGAATTCTTCTAAGTAGATAGAATAGTTTCCATCCATTTCTGGGCATTTCCAAATGATCTGCAACACATGAAACATTTACTGTGTTGTTTTAAACTGAACTGCCTTTAAGGGTTGCATGGACTTGGATATTTTCAAATGATGTTGTGGTTGTTTAACAGAGTTCTCAAAATGGAAGTTGGGATTTTTCAATTTGATGGGCTTGAAGTTATTTTTAATGGACATTTTATGCAAAATGTTGTAAAAACAGGAAGAATTTAAACCTATAGAATTCATCTTACATATGAAATTGCTAATGATGCTTGATGGAGAGTTAATCTGAGTTATGCCTGGAATGTTTCACAATCAGAAGTAACGCATCAGTGAACTAGTTTTCAAATTTGTTTGCAAATTTTCATTTACATTTTGCAATACAAGATAATCAACTGCAGCCTAATAGGCTGCAGTTGATTATCTTGTATTGCAAAATGCTATAATAATTGAACATTGTGTAGCTTTTTGCAAGTTTTGCATAGCAAAAAGCGACGCGACACCACTTATTTTGAGCCCTGCTGTTAGCAATCTGCACTCTGATGATGCTCACAACAATTCTTATTGTTGCCAAATGTTTATGGGAGAGCAAGTGATTAGGGCAGCAGCCAAATCCGTTAGTCAGTTTGAACCCGAAAAACTAGAAAATCCACTGCAGACAATTGTTGATTTTATGAAACATGACAGCTCTATGAGTTGGAGCTCAGTTGAAATCCATGGTAAGTATAAGGAGTACTGAGGCAAAGAATTATCTCGCAGGCTTTTGGTTGCTAAGCTTTCAGAGATCTTCAGTGATAGCTTGCTAGTTTTAAGTTTTTCATCGATAGAGTCAATCCTTGCAATGCCAGATCATGATCTGTTAGTAAGAGATCAGCGACACAATGGCCACAATAAGAACCCTCAAACGCTATCTCCCAAGATATCAACTCTATCCAATGTGATCCAAACAGTTATGACTCCCATTTGAACATAGAAATTATTTATTTATTTATTTATTTATTTATTTATTTATTGATGTTTAAGGTCACATATTTATGCACAATGGCTAACCATGACCGTGACAGTTTTACGGGTGGAGGTTATTTATTTATTTATTTATTTATTGATGTTTAAGGTCACATATTTATGCACAATGGCTAACCATGACCGTGACAGTTTTACGGGTGGAGGAAGCCGGAGTACCCGGAGAGAACCACCGAGCAACGACGAGCAGCTGCCAGCGAACATAGAAATAATGTCAAAATATACCAGCCAGTCTTAAAAACATGAATCCTGAAATCTAATCTGTCTTGAAACACTCAACTGCTGTTACAGTACAGTAGAATTCTCTTAATTGAATATCCATTTTGCCAGTGAAAATTATTCAATTAACAGGAGTATTCAATTAACAGGGATTTGGTCAGTTTCCTGTGTTCTGGAGGTAAACTGAGCATTTATTCTATTATATCTTGTTTGACAGAGCTCACAGAGCTCTGTCAAACAAGATATAATAGAATAAATGCCTGTATAGGATGTAGTGAGGCCAAAAACGTTGATAAATAAGGGAATTTGGTGCATGTCACAGTAATTTTTTCGACAAATTACAAAAATTTATATACAATTAACAGGAGTTTACTCTACAATCCATAAGCAATTAACAGATCAAATTTGTACTGAAGGTATGGTAAATGGTTTTGTGTTTGAGAATTATATTCAATTAACAGGGATATACAATTAAGAGATATCCAATTAAGTGGGCTCCACTGTATCTTCAAGACAATCAGGACAGGGCAAAATCTCCACTTGTACTGTCATTAATGGATGTGCTTTTTTGTGGATACCCCACTGGGCCAGCATCCAATAAATTATCTCCCCCAACTGTTGCTGATTGGAAGGATTATAGAATCATGTAAAATAGAAACTTGTGTCTGGCAACACTTACCTTGTTTTCGATAGGTACAACAATTATAGCACTAAGTGCAGCACAAGGGCAAACTGGGTTGCCGAAAACTGTTGTCGAAAATTTAAATTGAGCATTACATTGCCACTTCCAAGCCAGAAGCTCATGCTTACTGTTACAGAGAAGAAGCAGCTCATAGTTATCATTGAAGTATATTTAAGAACCGATGAAACATTTGTTATTGAGAATACAACCAAAAATAGTATATTCATTACTGTTATTTATTTATTTATTTATTTATTTATTTATTTATTTATTTATTTATTTATTTATTAGGGTTTAACGACACATTAACAACCAGGGTCATATCATGTCGGTGACAGTTTTACGGGTGGAGGAAGCCAGAGTACTCGGAGAGAACCACCGAGCAACAACGAGCAGCTGTCAGTTCTCCAACATTGTAACTCTGAACTCTGCACCATGGCACAGGCAGGGTTAGATTGGTTGAAAACATGCACATGCTCCCCATGTGAGCAATCGAGGGTTAAGTGCCTTGCCCAAGGACACAACGTGGGAGCGCGAATCAGTCGCTGAATATTACTGGTTAACTGTGCTGTACGCCTTAGTACACAGCGTCATCATGCTCCCCATGTGAGCAATCGGGGTTAAGTGCCTTGCCCAAGGACACAACGTGGGAGCGCGAATCAGTCGCTGAATATTACTGGTTAGACAGTGGCTCCCTTTCAGATCAGTAATGTTGTCATCAACAGATACGACAAATCATTTCAAAATTATCACTCATATACATATAGTCCAAATAAAAGATACTTGCACCGATCCATGAGAAGCTCTCTCTTAGCAACATAAATACAAGATCTTAACCCCTTACCTAACAAATTGCACACATCTGCCCGCGAAATATGCAAATTCAGTAGTTGAAAAAATATTATTTTTCAAAAAATTTCAACAAAACCATATCATGTGACCCCGCGTTGGAACGAGCTCGCCGAGCTTGTTCCAACGAGGGGTCACATGATATGGTTTTGTTGAAATGTTTTGAAAAATTAAAAAAAATGATATTTAAAATAATAAATTTTGATATCGTCTGCGTTGGGTAAAGGATTAAAAGTACACATCTTCACCAAAATGAATTTAACAGTTGCCTAATGTATTCTTCCAAGAATTTTACATGACTATTATTTTATGAAATTCAAATTTTCAAAAACTTTCAAGGCCCCCATACAAATCCTGTGAATTGTGAACAAAAACTAATGAAAACATACATATGTCTAAATTGTTTCGGAACTCACCTCCCATATTCTGGAACCAGGTCGCGCACTATAAATTATAGGAAAGGCCATTTCTGGTTTACGAAGGTAACAAGCACCATAGAGTCCATCTCTGGAACAACAAAAGAAATCATTATGATGTGCATATTGAAACAGACCCTTAGAATACATTTAATGTTGATTACATGACTGAATTTAAAGTTCCCACACACCAAATGCCAATGACAGTATGTTTATAAAAGTATCCAGAGCAGTGGTTTGGGAGAAGATTTTCTTTATGTTTTCCCCATTACCCGGTGAAAAAATCTGAGGCCCAATGATACCCCAAATGTGACTTCTGGTTGGAATTTGAACAAACTTGTAAATAATCTTTACAAAGATGTTTTAGGCCAAAAAGTTAAAAAATTTATAGTAATTTATATATTTTTTATACTTACAAATGACCCAGACATAGCTGGTGCTTACTCTTAAAATATAGGGCCAAACACAAATTTTGCCCCCCAATCCCCAAAATTTGCATCTAAAACCAAAGAAAACATGTCCTGAATGGCCCTCCACACTTCACCTCTACTGCGCATGCGCAGTGTCAAGGACGTTCCGAAATTGGCGCCATTAATCATTCTAATAACCAGTGCCTGGTAAGCGCTATGTACTCAGCGGGGAGGTAAGAGTTCCCAACTCCTGGGAGGGCCATCCCCGTCTGGGTCATTGGTAAGTATAAAAAATATATAAATTACTATAAATTTTTTAACATTTTTATACTGTACCAATGACCCAGATATAGCTGAATAGTAAAAAGGCTGGAGGGCCAAGGACATAGAGCAAGATGGAATACGCTCAATTATATAAAATAGAGTCATCCCCTCTAGGGAAAAAGAAGTATTAGGCCTTACATGTATCTTTCTTATTTATGATAAATTAGAAAGATACAACACCTTCCAAAATTGAGCATCATACATCCATGTATTCTATTAATATCTAGTATAATCCTTATACTAATAATTTTTAAAGTAAGCCAATAAATAAAGTAAGTCTAGAGAATAGGGACTCTTTATACTCCTTAAAAGTGTCTGAGGATTGTATAATAATGTCCGTTGACACGTGCTATATTGAAAAGCTATACTTTAAAAACTAAGACCTGAATGAATTTTTAAAACATAAACTTCTCACTAAACAACCATCCCAATAACAGCTCAGAATAACTAACTCCGGAGGAGGTATCCCCTTGTTTTCATAGTAAAACAGGTGACCCAAGGGAACACCCTCCCCCCCCCCCCCCCTTTTTCTTGCCCTGGGTCAAATAGCCCAGAGCAAAGAGGGCAGCAGAAAGGAGTCACTGCCGAAACAGACAGCCTACCTAGCTATAGTAGCAACTGTTGAGTGAATGACATTCTGAGCAGTAGATAATAGACCTAACAATAGAGGCCTCCAGAAATGGACTCAATATTTCTGAGATAAAAATTCATGAATGTGGATGGCTGAGCGCAATGAGCAGCCTTCAAAAATCTATAATAGTGACACTATTAATGTAAGCCCAAGATGTAGAAGAACTCTTACTTCATGAGCCGAAATCTCAAACACAACTGCTGAGTCAATGATATACCAAAGCAGCATCGATAGTTAATTGAATCCATTAGCAATAGAATGGAGCGTAACGTCCTTCTATTAGGCATCAAAGACAGAAGAAGCTTACGCCCTTAGTAATAAACAGATATCTGTTTATAAATACATAAACTCAAACCGGACAGAGTAAAGGCCTATGCCCGTACGAAGACGGAAGGACCTTAATAACAATAGGTTCCGGATATTAATTAGGAGCCTGACTCTTATGCAAAAATCTAAATAATAAAGGAAGTAGTGATTCCGAAACTACGAAAGTGAAAATCATCCACCGAGAGTGCATGAAACTCACTGACTCTCCAGTAAAAGAGAAGCCAACAGAATTACTGTCTAAAAGGTCAGAATTTGAAAACTACTGTTTCCAGAGGCTCAAATGATTACTAAGCTAAATAAGAACCGAAGTTAAATTCCATATAGGAATTTAATCTAATGATTCTAAGTCTATTTATCGAAAAGTTACTAACTGACTTAGATAAAGAGACATAAGACTCAATTGTAAACTATCATAGAGTGCATAGGTATGAGGTAACATAAACCTATAACCTTAATAATAACAGGCTGCAGTAGATATTGTCAAACAAGTATACTAAAAAGTTGCAATGACTAGTATGGAGGGATCAACAATATCAACACAGTGATCCCTACACCAACGACGGAAGAGCCTCCACTTTAGCCGCATAGTAGAGCGAAGAAGAGGTTCTCCTATAGTAAGAAATCGCGTCCAAAGCTCGTCCAGTACAATGCTTACAATGCAATAAGGACCACACAACGGAATACGTGAAGGTTGAGACCTTGCGGGTTGTGATAAAGATGACACGATTTTACCCAGCGAAAAAAGATCCTCTCATGGAGGAAGATTTCGCGTTAAGTCCCACAGTAGACATCAGAGTAAATTTACCCACGGTCTCTGTGAAGACAGAGATGCTATCAACAGAAATGTATTGTGGTTGTTTATCTTAGCAATACTTGCTGAAACAACAGCGCAGGAGGATACGCATATCCTATCATTCCGTCCTATTAGATCAATAGAGCGTTAACAACATAAGCTCAGAGATCCGGACAAGCATACACATACGTCTGCAATTGACAAGCAAGTTGTGTCGTAAATAAATTATCATTGGGCGCTCCAATTGATAGCAAATCTGATTGAATACTTGTTTGTTGAGAGTCCATTCTGACGGCAACAAGCGACCCATAAGTGAACGGGAGTCCGGTAATACAATCAGACGACCCGAAATATGACGGACCGAAGCAGAACTTGGTGTACTATAACAAACAGAAGGATTCTTTCCATTAAATTGAATAACGGAAACGAATGAGTGCCTCCCTGGTTCCGGAGATACGCCACTACTGTCGAATTAACGGACAGGATTTGGACATGCGTTTCTGAATAATGTTCATCCAATGACATAAAGCAAGCCTAAAAAAACATTATTCCGTGGAAGATAAGTGCTTGCTTAGAGACTGCGGAACCCAAAGACCCTGGCACTTCGAATCCGTTGGGATCAATATTATATCCCAACCTGTTTGACTGGCAACCGTCATAATTATAAAACTCGGATCCGGCAACTGCAGTGGCACTCTCTGAGTCAACCACCGAATGTTTGCCCCAGTCTGAATCTCTTGCTACACTAGATAGACAAGAGAACGTGTAAATCGAGCAATTCATGGATTGCTGAAAAGTTGCCGTCGAAGAGAAGCTTCTCCGAGAACGAAGCGACTCTGAGAGAGTTCTTCACCTTACTATCCACGCGCGTGGATGTAGCTAGGGCTGCGTCACGTCTAACCAACTCCAAGCAGCCACTGAAGGGCGGAGTTATACGTGAACAAACTACTGCCCTCAAAAAGAAATCACATTGAGGATAATATCCCGGAATTCTTTCTCTTGAAGACGTAATGATAACGCCTCAGTAAGGTGGATTACGTATGATAAAGCGTCTAAGTTAAGTCTATTAGACATCATTGTCGTTTCCAACATTGTGGTTGGAAAAGACAGACGGCGAAAAAGAATATTTCCAGTCTTTAACCACGCCGTCTAGACGCATATGAACTCTCGGTATGCCCTGTTCTGCCAAAATAAATTATTCGTATAAATGATAAAAGGCAGAAATGAGCATTGCAGACAAGAAACTAAACTATCATGCTTGGTAGCAGGCTTATATATATAAATAGCGTCGATAAATAATACACATGTTCTAATGACATTATTGGACTGTGTCGGTAAGTCAGGGACAATGTTCCTGAACCGATCCAAAATTCCGTGTCCAATGACGCTATAAGTCTCTTATCCAACATTGCAGCAATGTAGTCCGAAATAACAATCACTGGAAGATAATGCCGGAAGATATGTATGGCAGCTTCCGATGCTACGAAAGGGAAAACTCGAAATCCTTCGAATCCCTTTCGCCATCCTGTCGGACCCTATAAAGCGTTCGGTCGTCCGTACCTGATGCAACCGCGGACTGCACCGACCCAGCGCCGTCAGATAATTCCTGATTCGACCAGGAAACTGTCGATTGCTGGGATGCTGCGAAAAAACTGTGCTAACTCGGATAGCACGTCCGTCACTGAGGCCTGTGGAGAAGCGGTCCTACGATGCATTGCCGCTGGAAGCTCCGTGAACATTACCCCAGGCATACTACTAATATGCGAGCGAACGGAGTGTATAGGCCTCGTGTCCCTTGGCTACCGGTTGGCGTGACCTGTTCGCCGTGGAATCACTGAATGACGAAACTGATCGGATACTCGAGGTCACGTAGCCAATGTGCGGTCGTGTGCACTGCTGTGAGGATGAGGAAGCATCAAGGACAGTCTCTCGGACTGTCAATATAACGGAGCGTCCCGACCGACGGACATATGCTCGGAATGTAAAATATCTGAACCACAACATGCGGTCCCCTATGTTGTTGGACGAGAGAGGGACCTCTCTCGCTCACAGCCCGGACGGACCTGGACAAGCCAGGAACCGGACTAACAGGCTTCCTCCGATCTGTCCTCAATCCGCCGTCACTGGGTGAGTACTAAAGTAATTATAGTGCTCGCATCACCCAAATCTCCTTCCTAGACCGCAACGGACGAACCCGGCAGCCGAACCATTCGATGAATGTACGCTACACCGGGTGAGCTAGCGAATGTCACTCCGTCGATCCTACAAGGGACCTCTTAGGCGATAGACATATTCCATGAGCACTTATTGCCGCTAGCTCTTCATTAACTATGACGACAGAGGCACACTTTTGAAAGACATCTCCGTAACTTTGCGAACAAGAAACCAGAAATGCTTGGTAATAGCAAGCATATAATAATAAATATATAGCGTCGTTCAATAATTCGAAAGTTTGTGTGACATTATTGGACTATGTCGGAACTGAGGGACGAAGTCCCTGAACCGAACCAAAAATTTCTAAGTCCACCGACGCTATCAGTTTCTTATCCGGCATCGCAGCATTCTGGTCCGACGAAAGAACCTGTAGAAGATCAAGTCAGATGACATACACAACAGCATATGTTGTTCCGAAAGGGAAAGCTCGAAATCCTCCGAATCCCTTTCGGTATCCCGTCGGACTGGATGAAATTTTCAGACGTCCGTACCCGCTTCCGCGGCGCGTCCCGACCCAGCATCGTCGGATAAAACATATGCGACAGACAGGGACCAGCCGTGAGGGCGACTAGGGCGATTAAGTCGCCCTTCTAAGCCCAAAGTCGCCTAGAAAAATAGTCGGGGCGATTACAAGTCACCCTCTAAAAATTGGCCAAAATGAGAAAAGGCTGAACTGAGTGATGCGAGGTTTACATGAAAACGAGTATTTTCAAAAATCGAATGTACTCGAGTGTGATAAATGGGCATTTTAATTCGTCAAATAAACGTCCATTTATTTGAAATCACACGACAAGCAATTGTCCATTGTCGCTTTCGGCGGATTTTTTTTATTTCTATTTTGTTGCGTTCCAGTCGGAGCTTCAAGTGTCGAAACGAAAATAAGTGACTTACGCGACTCAACAAAACAAGCCAGTTTGAAAGTAGGTTACGTCACTTAGGATGCCGAAAATGTATACACAACGGACGTATTTTATAACACATTATTTTCATTTCGATTTGCTGACGACTGTTAACTGTTGGGATGTCTATTCCCAGAAAAACACGAATAGAATTGAAACACATGAAAAAAGCTTTAGTGATGTCAAGAAAAGCTTTGTACAGGACACAAGTGTGCATGTGGACGATCTTGAAAAAGGGTCCTCCTAAACATCGGAAGACATGAAATGACGCGGAATGACACCGGAATGCCATAAAAATGATGCGGAATGACATTTCTTTTACAAAATACTCGACCCCAGAATGTATTTTGTTTATTAACTAACAAAGTACCTCCCAAGCAACCTTCTTACATCTGGTCCTGTTCACATTTTCAGACTTAGGAAATTATTAGCTTAGTAGACTTTGTTGAAAGGCAACCACAGGAGGGTGATGGGGGGACTGGCACGAAGAAGAGGTGAGGGGTCATGAAGGAGAAGGTAGCAGTGGGGGATTTTCAGTCAATAATTACATTGTGATTTTTTAACCTGGCACAGATGCATCATAGACAACTGGACCTGGATTATTTGTATGTTAATGGAGGACCATAAATTGAAAATAAGAAGGGGCGGCGGGGGTGGTACATGAATATTCTTAATTTTCCCCACTTGCCTATGAAGTCTCCCTACATGACTCTGCAGTCTCCCTATTTTTTCTGGAGGGAGACTTGAAGTCTCCCTAAAATTCCCCCCTAGGCTGGTCCCTGGCGACAGATTCAGTTGTTGCTGGGATGCTGCGATAAGCTGTGCCATTTAGGATAGCACGTCCGTCCCCGAGGCCTGTGCAGTAGCGGTCTTACGATGCATTGCTGCCGGAAGCTCCGTGTACGTTGACTCCCGCACACTTTCCTATGCGAACGTCCGGAGTCTGCAGGCCTCGTGTCCCTGGCTACCGGATGGTGTGACCTGGTCGCCGATGATTCTCTGACTGGCGAAGCTGACTGGATATCCGAGGTCACGTAGCCAAGAGCGGTCGTGTGCGCTACCATGAGAATGAGGAAGCCTTATTGACAGTCTCTCCGGACTGACTATATGTCGGAGCGTCCCGAGCGACGGACGTATGCTCCGAATGCGAAACATTTTGTACCACAACATCTGGGGCCAGATGTTGTTGTACGAGAGAGGGGCCTCTCTCGCTCGCCGTCCGGATGGACCAGAACGAGCTATGAACTGGACTAAAAGGCTTCCTCCGTTCTCCCTCTAATCCGCCGTCACTGGGTGTGCATTTGGTTGATTTATAGTGCTCGCATCACCCCAAAATTCCTTCTAGACCGCAACGGACGAACCCGGCTGCCGAACCATTCGATGAATGGACGCTACACCGGGTGAGCTAGCGAACGTCAAAGGCCGTCGAACCTACTAGGGTCCTCTTAGGCAATTGGCGTATTACATGAGCACTTTTCCGCTAGCCCTTCATTAATTGTGACGACGGAGGCACACTGTTGGAAGACATCACAGATACATCACCCTAATCTTGATCGTCTGAAAAAGAAATTGATAAAGTAGATTGACCCTGCGGGGAAAGGACCGGAATGTCCAATTCCCCACTAATATACCGTGACATACGCTTCCCATGTTGTCATCGAAATCATCAGATACAGAACAGGAGTTAATGCGAGTACACTGACCACATATAGAATGATTATAAAAGTCAGAGGAAGACTTCCTCTTATTACAATTGATCAAAATCCTTTCAATGTGAAAAGAAAACAAAGTCCTGGTACTCGCACCAACCCCTGACAATCAAAATACATAATAATAATATGATCCATTAACATAGAAAAAATAATTGAAATCAAAATATTTTGAAAAAATATTTTTTCAGAACAGCCCAAGTTTCTGAAAAGTAACGTTGAGCCCCAATGGATCCCAAGCCTAAGTGTGGACAAAAATTTTAAAAATATTTTAAACAATCTATGCAACACTTATGAACAATAATAATGTATCTAGTTATGATTAAATTAACATCAAGATATTATTTTCAAGAAATCCCCCCCTCACACAGAGGGCTGTTGTAAATGTAAACAATGAGTGTAAAAACACTAAAATAAGACTCCAGGCACCCAGGCCCGAAATCAGTTACCAAAAATACACTATCTGATGCAAAACAGAGACTTCCAGGGAAGAAACTGCAGAACATCAGATGGTAGATGCAGAACACAATGCCTAACCACCCGTAGGTGAAGACGTAAACATGGGGAAAAGAACAGAATTCATTCTGTTATTCAGCTAAAACTCCCAAGAAATTTTAGTAATAATAATTACAGAAACTATGCCAAAAGCATGGGAGAATAGCCAGAGGGGACTTAAAGGAAAGGGAGAGAGGAAAACACTGAAAAATCAGTGTAACTAAATAACAAGAATGACAACAAAATGGCTGCTGCCTTGAAAATAGGTAACTTAACATAATTTCATTAAAAAATTTTAAGTTACAGCCCTGATAATATTCTGTCACACATTTTTCCTCTCCTCCTTCTCTATCCTCCTTAGAATCACCATTTCACTAATATTTATGTGTCTGGCATCATTTAAACTGAGATTTACAAGCACAAAGATCAGTCAGATGTTAACTGATGAAGGGCCAAACTTAGAATGATTAATGGCACCAATTTCGGAACGTCCTTGACACTGCGCATGCGCAGTAGAGGTGAAGTGTGGAGGGCCATTCAGGACATGTTTTCTTTGGTTTTAGATGCAAATTTTGGGGATTGGGGGGGCAAAATTTGTGTTTGGCCCTATATTTTAAGAGTTAGCACCAGCTATGTCTGAGTCATTGGTACAGTATAAAAATACAAATATCTATCTTTGAGTGACCGTATTGACCCTAAAAAAATCCTGCCTTCGCAACATATCTTATTGGATAAATAGAGAGTAATCGTTTCACTGGACTGGTTACGTGAAATTATTCATGAGAGGTGAGGGACATTGTACAAACACGAGTGCGCGAATGTGCACAAGTGGTTTACAATATAGTCCCTCGCCTCGAATGAATTATTTCACGTAACTGGTCCAGTCAAGCAATTACTCTATTTATTACTTTTCATTATTAATGATAATTATATTATTTAACCAGGGTTCCTGCACCTGACCTGACATGAAATTCCAGGCTTTTCCAGGCCATATACACCCCAAATTCAAGGAGTTTCAAGGCTAATAGAAAGTTAAATTCAAGGTTTTTCCAGGCTTATCGTAGTTGAACCACTCGAACTCGCCAATTAATTTTCATCTCAACTCGGAACGCTATGCTTCATTTTTCAAGGCTTTTCCAGGCCCAGGGTGCCAAATCAAGGCTTTTCAAGGCCTTGAATTTCATTTTTGAAATTCCAGGCTTTTCCAGGCCCGCGGTGTTTAACCCTTTACCTAAAGAAACGGCCAAAAACGGCCAGCGCTATTTTCAAAACTCGCCAATTAATTTTCATTATTTTTTCATTTTTTGTCTCTAAAACATAGCTTATGACCCCTCATTGGAATGAGGCCGTCAGGCTCGTTCCAGTGAAGGGTCATAACCTATGTTTTTGAGACAAAAATGAAAGTAATAGCTATTCAAGAATTTTTTTTGCAAGTGTCGTCTGCTTTTCATATTAGGTAAAGGGTTAAAAAACAACAAAAAACAATGAAGTCCCCATTAAACCACGGCAAAGCGTCTTCGTTTGCGCACACGGATACATGACACAATTGTTGATTGCATAATTCACTTGTGAAGTTATCGTTTATAATCAAACCCGGAAATCCCAGTAAATCACATTTTGGAAAGTAATAAAATCAGAACATCTGTATGAAGTGTGTGTATTTTGTAAATGTTCGCAACGAAAATTAAAAAAAAAAACTTTATTATTAGAAATAGAGAAGAAGAGTCATATTCAGCTCAGTACCTTTTCAGTCAACAATGTACTCCAAGAAATATATCTCTGGCCCCACAAAGTAGATCTTCTGTTTCTCAGGCCATTATTTGTAAAATTGCATGCGGGCGAGCCCCCATAATCTACAGAATAGCATGGGTGGTGGTATATTTCGTCCCTTGAGAGCAAGAAGGCTTTGCAATGCTAAAGCATTGCAAAGCCATCTTGCACTCAAGGGACAGATTTATTAATTTTTTTAACTTTGGTAAAATATCACACATAAACCATTTAATTTTTATTTTTTTAAGTTTACATTGGTTATAAAAAGAGAGCATGCTGCAGCCAAAAGGACAATGCGGGAGGGCCTGAGAAACATATTTTTATTTTTTTTAGGCCTCTCCTATATATAAATCAACAATGTTTGTTTTATCCAAACTTGTAGTACACTTTTATATATCATAACATCTTCTCTGTCAGCTCAGTACAGGCCTGGACAAATTGAAAATTAAGGCAACATGTTTATGGGTTCCCCTAATTATTTTAAGGTAACCCTTTGAATTAAGGTGATCCATTTCAGCATTGCACTGTAATAACGTTGAACGGAAACCATTTAACCCTTTGATACTTTTATACGTCTTATGGCATACGAAATTAAACAGTGCGTTGATACTTCTATACGTCTTATGACGTTCAAAATCAAACAGCGTGTTGATACTTTGTGGTCATTTGTTTTTGTTATAAGTTTTCAATTTTTTAAAGTTTTAACCTCAATTCCTATTTTCTCCCGAATAGTGCTCTATGACAACCGTTGAGCCAAATGTTATCTCAGCTTAAAATATTAATATAATCCTGCTGTCAAGACTTCTTAACTGGTTGAGTGCTAGAAGCCACTATCAAGGCTTTCAAAACATGAGGATACCAGAGCAAAAGCCAACACTTTCCTTGCTTATATTTCATATTCAGTCAAACACAAATAATATTTTGTTTATAACAATTTGTTTTATTACAAATTATTGGAGAGTGCCTGTGGACACTCTCCAATAAGTTGGAGTAAAACAAGTTTTGAATAACAAATTCAGACCACCAGAATAATCTAGCCCTCAACCAGATAATCACTGATGTGAAAAATATCTTGTTATTTGTACTTTCCAATGTTTGACGCCGCATTTTGAAAAAAACGTTCAAGTAACTGAATTCCCAGTGACGTTTGAACGTAAGAATAATTAAAGTCTCGAATGGTTAACTAACATGTTAATAGTGAGCCCCTAAAATAATCTCTTTGGACTTGCTCCTGATTGCTCTGAACAGAATCCATGCAAATTTCCACTTTCAGTTTCTTAGAAAAGTAAAGCAAACATTGGACAAGAGTTTCAATTTTCAGAGTGACCGACAGATTTATTGATCAGTTTGAGTTCTACAAATTAATTGAGCTGAAACAGCACTCAACTGTTCCCTGTGCCTACGGCATGCCACAATTAAACAAATGTCTATCATGGGTAAAGTATGTGTTAATGATTCAATTTTGAAAAGAAAGAGGTTGAATTATATTATAAGATCGCGTCGGTGTACACCGTAACACATGCTAACTCAGCTGTTTTGTTGTTCAGTTTGTTTACAGACGTGAAGCGCCACTACGAGATGACTTCCTCATGACTGTAACTGTACCAAATGACAAATATAAAATTTGAGAACTGTGACTGAGTTCAGCATGAAAATTTTATTCTTTTCAGCTGGAAGCAATTACTCTTCTAAATAAATATATTAACAACATGGTTTCAACAACCGAAAATCCTCAGTTGCACCGTTTTATTTTGACAATGTTATCAATTAGTTTAGCCCACTGCTTGGGAAGAATCATCGACGTCAGGAGCGATTATATGGAGAACAAGGTCAAGGTATGTTGCGACAAAAATAAAACATTCAATGGTGAATGGGCAGTCTCCACAGTTATTTATTGTACGGGTGGTTAGCTCTGACCATAGTAAATATGTCACACATATTATCTCTAACATTTGCTGGTGATTTCCACACACACTGTACAAGTAACAACCGTACTTTCGCAAGCGATTAATTAAATGAGCGTCGACCGTTCTCCACGTATAAACAATAAGAAAAAGGCGACCGGCTTTCAAGTTTTGTATTCAGTCGGATACGTCAGAAACACAGCTGAAAAATTTGGGGTGAACGAGAAACAGCTCGCCATAAAAAAATTAGGGCAATCTTTAGGCGAACGAAACGACCGTTCACCCAATTTTTGCAGGCCTGTCTGTACGTTTTCAGTCAACTGTGTACACCAAGAAATATATCTCACCTATATATAAATCAACAATGTTTGTTTTATCCAAACTTGTAGAACACTTTTATATATCATAACATCTTCTGTTCATGTTATCATTTTCATTCCAAGTCTATTTCTCCGAAAATGCTGAATCTGCTTTTACGAATATAGACCAGTGTGTTAAACCCTGACATGCTTTTACTCTAATATCTGGTACTATTCTATTATAAACACACATATACATATATATTTGACTACACTTTCCACCTTATTGTTCATTTGGCACTTGTGTTACTTTGGTAAGTTGCAAATAATTTTAAATTTTATACCAAATCTTAAGTTTTACAATCTTACCAAAGTCACACAAAATATTACCCACCAGACAATAAAATTATTTTATATCATATGACTCGTCCGTTTTGTTCACTTTAAAACATTTGATATTTTGTTTTCATGTTAATCAGTGATAAATAAAGCCTTCCGTCAGTTTCATTGGTCAATTTCAAAACTAGACAATTTGATTGGCTGAACAAAATACAACTGGGCCACATTTTCATAATTTGCATAATTAGAGTTGGGAGCTTTCATTGGTCAATTTCAAAATGGGACAATTTGATTGGCTAAATAAAATACAACTGGGTCACATTTGCATAATTTTAGTAGGGAGAATTTACATTATCTGTACTATTTAGGGTGGGTTATATTGTATTAATCTTTTACCTACAAGAAAAACGCCATTCATTTTTTTTTATATTTTCACTTTTTGCTTCCAAAACATAGGTTATGACCCCTCATTGGAACGAGCTCGACAAGCTCGTTCCAATGAGGCGTCATAACCTATGTTTTGGAAGCAAAAAATGAAAATTTTTAGTTATATGAGGATGTTTTTTCCAAGTGCCGTCTGCAACTCAAGTTAGGTGATGGGTTAAAAAGTCATACTAAGTGGCTAATTTGTGCGTGTGTGTGTCATATGATAAATGGAATATGAAATGAGTGCTTTTCTCATATAATATTTATGAAACTCGTCCGAATTTTCCGTTGGGACTCGCCAAAACGGAAACTTCTTAGACTCATTTCATAAATATTATATGAGAAAAACACTCATTCCATATCCTCTATATATGTGCCTCGTCGCCACTTTCAAATAAACATGCCTATTATATCTATAAAACTCAAGAAATTGATTTGTGTATGTCTAGCAAGTACTGAACAATGGGTCCCTGCTCAAACTGCTTCTTTAGGACACCAGGTTAAATGCACCTTGCAGTTTTTGGCCCCTGGTCAGACTGGTTTGGGCAGATTTTGTCTTCTTGACTTTTCATGCTCTCCAAGGGTTTTTACCTTGGAGTTCCTTCAAAATCTGCTCATTTTGATAGGAATAATTATATGAGGATAAGGCGCTTCTGTTACTTTGATAAGAATTTAAGAAATAAACTTTGGTATAAAATTTTAATTTTCACCCAAGCATATAAAATCACAATCTATTGGATAAACTATGTAAAACACATAATTTTAAATTTAAGAATTTTTTTTTCAAAATTACATTGCTTTAATACAGTTTAATAAGGAATTCACAGTCTTGTTTCTTCAGAGAAGCAAAGTCCATGTATAACAAGATAAGCACTCAAAGGACACATACCTAAGTTTCTTTCCGACCTGAGTGTATTGTTGCCTGAAATGAAAACAAAAAGTATCTTAAAATCAATCTGTATCTTTACAAGTGGGAGTATTCTACGAAAAAACATACTTGAAAACAATAAGTTTGAAATGGAAAACAGGTTATTGCAAAATAAAAAAGTGTCACTACTTTGATTAAGTCCATAAAAAAGCTCTTGTTTCTCAAGACAAGTTTTCGTAATTTTGTGACAACAATCGAAGTGTTTATTTTTTATTTTTTTAAACACATAAAATAGTTACAAAACTTTGAAATGTCCAAGAAATTCAACTCTGCACTCTGATGTTGAATAACCAACCACATTCTCAGCAATCAAAATTTACAATAATACCACTGGGAATTTAACTATATCCTGTTTGTTGTCGGGGACTGATGCTGGGGAGTAGCTTTATCTGGGAATTTAACTAACTATATCTTGTTTGTTGTAGGGGACTGATGCAGGGGAGTAGCTTTATCTGGGAATTTAACTAACTATATATTGTTTGTTGTAGGGGACTGATGGAGGGGAGTAGATTTATCTGGGAATTTAACTAACTATATCTTATTTGTTTTAGGGGACTGATGCAGGGGAGTAGATTTATCTGTGAATTTAACTATATCTTGTTTTTTGTAGGGGAATGATGCAGGGGAATAGCTTTATCTGGGAATTTAACTAACTATATCTTGTTTGTTGTAGGGGACTGATGCAGGGGAGTAGCTTTATCTGGGAATTTAACTAACTATATCTTGTTAGTTGTAGGGGACTGATGCAGGGGAGTAGCTTTATCTGGGAATTTAACTAACTATATCTTGTTTGCTGTAGGGGACTGATGCAGGGGAGTAGCTTTATCTGGGAATTTAACTAACTATATATTGTTTGTTGTAGGGGACTGATGGAGGGGAGTAGATTTATCTGGGAATTTAACTAACTATATCTTATTTGTTTTAGGGGACTGATGCAGGGGAGTAGATTTATCTGTGAATTTAACTATATCTTGTTTTTTGTAGGGGAATGATGCAGGGGAATAGCTTTATCTGGGAATTTAATTAACTATATCTTGTTTTTTTGTAGGGGACTGATGCAGGGGAGTAGCTTTATCTGGGAATTTAATTAAACTATATCTTGTTTGTTGTAGGGGACTGATGCAGGGGAGTAGATTTATCTGGGAATTTAACTAACTATATCTTGTTTGCTGTAGGGGACTGATGCAGGGGAGTAGCTTTATCTGGGAATTTAATTAACTATATCTTGTTAGTTGTAGGGGACTGATACAGGGGAGTAGCTTTATCTGGGAATTTAACTAACTATATCTTGTTTGCTGTAGGGGACTGATGCAGGGTAGTAGCTTTATCTGGGAATTTAACTAACTATATCTTGTTTGCTGTAGGGGACTGATGCAGGGGAGTAGCTTTATCTGGGAATTTAACTAACTATATCTTGTTTGCTGTAGGGGACTGATGCAGGGGAGTAGCTTTATCTGGGAATTTAACTAACTATATCTTGTTTGCTGTAGGGGACTGATGCAGGGGAGTAGCTTTATCTGGGAATTTAACTAACTATATCTTGTTAGTTGTAGGGGACTGATGCAGGGAGTAGCTTTATCTGGGAATTTAACTAACTATATCTTGTTTGCTGTAGGGGACTGATGCAGGGGAGTAGCTTTATCTGGGAATTTAACTAACTATATCTTGTTTGCTGTAGGGGACTGATGCAGGGTAGTAGCTTTATCTGGGAATTTAATTAACTATATCTTGTTAGTTGTAGGGGACTGATGCAGGGGAGTAGCTTTATCTGGGAATTTAACTAACTATATCTTGTTTGCTGTAGGGGACTGATGCAGGGGAGTAGCTTTATCTGGGAATTTAACTAACTATATCTTGTTTGCTGTAGGGGACTGATGCAGGGGAGTAGCTTTATCTGGGAATTTAACTAACTATATCTTGTTTGCTGTAGGGGACTGATGCAGGGGAGTAGATTTATCTGGGAATTTAATTAACTATATCTTGTTAGTTGTAGGGGACTGATGCAGGGGAGTAGCTTTATCTGGGAATTTAACTAACTATATCTTGTTTGTTGTAGGGGACTGATGCAGGGGAGTAGCTTTATCTGGGAATTTAACTAACTATATCTTGTTTGCTGTAGGGGACTGATGCAGGGGAGTAGCTTTATCTGGGAATTTAATTAACTATATCTTGTTTGTTGTAGGGGACTGATGCAGGGGAGTAGCTTTATCTGGGAATTTAACTAACTATATCTTGTTTGCTGTAGGGGACTGATGCAGGGGAGTAGCTTTATCTGGGAATTTAACTAACTATATCTTGTTTGCTGTAGGGGACTGATGCAGGGGAGTAGCTATATCTGGGAATTTAACTAACTATATCTTGTTTGTTGTAGGAGACTGATGCAGGGGAGTAGCTTTATCTGGGGAAGGCTGCTCAACCATTGTAATAGAAACTGGCAAGCTGGAATTGAGGACCAAGAGTTCTTTAGACCTGTTATATAAAAAGATGCGCCAACTTTCAAAGAGTACCAGGATGGATTGTTTGGAGAGTCATTGTTGTTCAAAGTGAGGTACAAGTTACTGGAGTTGATGGGGGGGGGGGGGGGGGGGGTAGGGAAAGGTGAGGAAATAGCATGCCAAATGTGTAACTTAGGAGTAACGGAGACCCCGGAAGATTTCATTTTAGAATGCCCAAATATTTGCCAAGTAGAACAAGACTCCTCGGGAAACTAATGGAAAAATGGAATGGAAACATGAAGGATAATTTGATGAGCAATGACATGGGTTAAAGTGAATTTTATATTTGGGGAAATCGAGAAAGCACCAATGGGGGTTACTATGAAACAGTTTTTGACTGAATACTGGGAGATTAGGAGGGAGAGTGAGGGAGGAATACTCCGGTGGGGGACTGGATTAATGTAGGCCACCTCATTAGAGGACTGTGACAAATCAGAAGAAATATTATTATTATTACAGGGATTACAATTCATGTGAGAAAGACAACTTGAATCAACTTTGATTTTTGCAAAATATTCATTTGATTCTTGTCATAGATTTTGAAAGAATCCTTAAAGGCCAAGAAAATTCAACTTATTTTTTGCTGTCTCATAAGATACCACTTTGACTTAGCAGCTGGGTCTAGTGAAATCTTGGCTGCCAACAGGTCTGAAAATAAGCAGTCTGACATTTGCAGAATGAGGTCCCCAGAGGGTGAATTTGATGATGCTATCCCATATAGTGGGCCAATTAATGCCTCTGGGTACCTCTTTCTGTTTAGTGTTTGAGACCCTGATTCAGATTGAGGTTCACAGAGGGTTAAATTTAGTGATGCTACCCTGCTGTGCAGGGTAGCATCACTAAATTCACCCTCTGGGGACCTCATTTCACAGATGACAGGCTGCTTATTTTCTGGCTTGGCTGCCAAATACACTTTCGTAAGACATAAGTGGGTAGGGTTGGGTGGTGAGGGGAGAATTTTAAAGTGCGTATTAAAACTTTTGAATAATTTTAAAAACATGTTTCTCTTCCTCTGATGATCATTTCTGAACTAAATATGTAACACTTTACCCAACAAATCGGGTCAGCTGCCCAGAAAATTTACAAATTGCGCAGTTAAAAAACATTATTTTAAAAAAAGTTTTAGAAAACCTTATCATGTTTTCCCTCACTGTGACGGGCTCATTCAGTTCGTTCAATGAGGGAGTCACATGATATAGTTTTGTTAAAAATGTTTTTTAAATCTTTACAAAACATAATTAAAATAATAAATTTTGATATTGTGTGTGTTGGATGAGAGGATAGCAGCAGTGATTCACAATGTACATGTACAAGAAACAACCACAAACATCTATTGTGAGCATTTACACTTCAAACTCACATTTTTCGCCATGTTTCATAAAAAATCTCATGAAAAATGTTGTAGAAATTTAAATTTTATAGTAAATTTCCTTTCTTATTATACCAACCAAAATTGTTTACTACAGGTTTGCACTACAGTGGAAGTCCCTAACTCGGAAAATATACTCTCTATTTTGATCTTTCCCAAGTAATTTGGGAAAGAAAAGAAAAAAAATAAGCCAAAACTGGGTCGAGTGCTAGTGGCACCCAGTAGGGGACGCTTTTCGCCAAGTACATATCCACAGCTTCCGGTAACCAGTGCACAGGCAGTAACTAATGAATCATTCTTTTGAATTTGCCAACAATGGAGTTATGTGATCAGCGAGAAGGAAGGATTCTTACCCGAATAAGAAGACGGGAGGGCCTCCATGTAAACAATTGTGGTAGGTATAATAAGAAAGGAAATTTACTATAAAATTTAAATTTCTTATCAACCTACCTTACAATTGTTTACTACAGGCTGAACAGACAATAGGATGGATGGAATCACATAACCAACCCCCACATAACCCAAGTGCACTGGAACCGTGAACAGAGGAAGAGGTCCCTAGGCCTATCAAACCATAGCATCACAATCATTAGTAAAAGAGATGAGACGTACGGTTCTGTGCAACACACAGACAGAAAGGACAGTAACAGCACAGAGCTAGAACTGACCTTGTAAGAAGCCTAATAGCTCCTGAAACTGACGCAGATAGAAGATGGAGAAAGTAGAAGCATTTCTCCAGCAGGCTACCTGCATAACAACCGACAACTTGACAGAGTTAGCATAAGCCCAAGAGGTAGACAATGCACGCACCTCATGGGCAGAAATTTGATTGGTAAAACAATCATCAGTAGCTAGACGAGCGTAAGCTGTGCAAATAGCAAGACAAATCCATCGAGAAAATGGATTGAGGAGAGATCTTCTGTCGATCAGGAATAAGGGACAGAAAAAAACGTTTCCTGCCTTTCCTAATGAACTGTGTCCGATTGAGATAAATGCGAATTGCACTAACTCGACAGAGCAATGGGCGATTACCCTCAGCAGAAGGAAGAGCTCTGATACAGACTGGAGGTGGAGTCATTTCTGGTATCTGATTCTTGGCCAGAAAGGAGCAACCAATGGTAAACGTAACACTGTTGGGAGAGCTCCTGAAAAAGGCCGGATCAACCGAGAGGGAGTGAAGCTCACCAACCCATCTGGCTGAGGCAAAAGCCATCAGAAAAGCCGCCTCGTATGCATATCCACCTGGGATAAAGGTTCGAATGCCCCCCCCCCCCCCCCAGCAAAGCAGCACCCAAGAAAGATTCCATTTTGAGGTAAGCTGCAAAGTCTTTGGCCTTTTCAAGGAAAAGTGCCAAACAAGCTTGGAGAGGTATGGATTAGTGTCGATACGACACTGTCCCACATACAAAAAGGTCTCCAAAAGCATGGACCTGTACCCTTTGATGGTAACAGGCTGGGGACCCCGAGAATCAAATGGATATACCAGAAACTCCACAATCTGAGAAATCGAAGGAGTGGTATAATCAACATAGTGATCGGCACACCATCAACAGAAGACCTTCCACTTAGCCGCATAGGCTGAACCAGTGGAGGGCCTCCTTGAAGAAGAAATGCACTCCACTGCTCGTCTCGAAAAAACCTCTACGGAGGAGACAGGACCTGACAAAATGCGGGAATGGCACAATGAAGTCAGGTCGACATGAAACCTCCTTGGTGACCTTGGCAAAGAAGGTCATGACATAGAGGGAGATGTGCCAGAACCGTCGCCAACAGAGAGCGGAGCTGATTGATCCACACCCGCTGAGGCAACAGGGGAGCGATCAGAATGATTCAACAACTGCAGGTTTGTATCTTGGCTAGAACCTGAGGCAGAATCGGAATCGGCGGGAAGGCGTAGATGACAAGACCGTTCCAATCGATAACAGCGCATCCATGGCCAAAAGTCAGAGGATCTCGACACAGGGACATGAAAGTGTCCACCTGATGGTTCCAATGAGTCGCAAAGAGATCGATGTGGGGACGACCCGGGATCGCAAAATGACTGGAACACCACCCTGTGGAGCATCCACTCGGTGGAAAAGACCCTGCCCCGTCTGGACAGGGAGTCGGCTAGGACGTTCAGACAACCGGGAATGTGACGAACCACCACTCCTCTGGCGTTGACATCCGGAGCGAGCAGTAGAAGATTCCGAGCCAATTCTGGTTCCGACTGTAAGCAACCACTGCCGAATTGTCGGACAACAGAAGGACCTCGCAATTCGAAAGGTAGGGGATCCACTGGCGGAAACTCAGAAGAGCAAGAAGCTCCTTCTGGTTGATGTGAAGAGCTGCTTGATCCTGGTCCCATGCCCTGTGAAGGGAAAGACCTAGAGGATCCAACGTCGCACCCATCTGAGATCGCTGGCGTCTGCCGTCAGAACACGATCGAACATGGGGAAATCCAACAGAACTCACTGCAAAATCCACTGAACATACGTCCAGGGGAGAAGGTGACGATGAAGAGACTCTGGAAACTGAAGCACCAGATCCAGAGGATCAACTTTCGGCCTCCAATGACTGAGAAGAAAGTGTTGGAGAGGTCCGACATGCAGCCGACCTAGGGGAATGAGATCCGTCACCTAACCACAGAGACCGAGCAGCAGGAGAATACTCCGAGTTATCGCGGACATGGACTGGGACAGAGTCAGGGCAAAAGCTGAGAGAATCATATCCCGTGCCCGTGGAACCACCACAGTATTCAGCGGAGTACGGCAGTCCATCCCCAGATGACAAAACGACTGAGAAGGGACCAGGTCCCACTTCTCCTCGTTGACTCTGTGTGTCGACATCTGACCCCAGAAAAGGCAGCATTGGAATGCCTCTGGAGGATATCGTCCAGATATGCCGAAGTAGTCACCCTGGACTGTGTGCGATGGAAGGCTAACACATGTGACATCAGTCGGGTGAAGGCCCAAGGAGTCAGGCTGAGGCCGAAGGGCATGGCCTTGAACTGGTAAACTCGCCCCAGAAAAGCGAACCTGAGATACTTTCGCGATGTCCGATGAATCGGAATGTGAAAGTAAGCATCTCGCAGGTCGATGCTGGAAGCGAAATCTCCCTGGTGAATGGAGCGGCGAACCGACCTGAAAATCTCCATTCTGAACTGAGGAGCAATGATAGACTGGTTCAGGATACTCAGATCGATAACCGGTCGGAGTCGGCCATCCTTCTTCAGCACCAACAGGTGGGAATAAAATCCCACTGAATGAATGCTCTTGATGACCTCGATCGCCCCCTTTGACAGTAGATTGTCCATCTCTGTGATCAAAAGTTACCGACCTGTAACGTCTAAAGGAACTTGTGTTGGAAGAGTCACTCTTGAAAGAGTGGGATGCCTCAGCAAGGATATCCGCAGCCCGGACCGAACAACATCTAACACCCAAGGATCGGATGCGATTGTGGCCCAATGGTCTGCAAAATTTGATATCCCTCCTCCAACCTAGGACGAATTGAGGTGACGACCTTCATTTCGAGCCTCAGTGAGGCCTGCAAGAGGAGAAACCATCTCTTCTACTATATGAAGAATCCCGAGTCCTCCCTCTAGCCTGCCGATGCTTACCCTTACCCCGTGAGTAAGTAAGTTTGCAGAGGAAGCAGAAGGGCAATTGTTAGGCTTTGGACGGCCCTTGCCACCAACAGAAGGCTGATCAAGCTGACGAAGCAGCAGCTGATCTTTGGAATGACATAGTACGTCATCCCGGACTGTCGCCACAGAACCATGGAATAGTTGCGGACCCGCCAAAGAAGCATGTTGAAGAGCAATGGACTGCCCCTCCAGAAGGGAACGGTTTGTGTCCAACACAACATCCCTGCAAACTAATTCCAAGTTAGCCGTGTTAAAGGCATGCATGTAAGATGCATGAGTGCCTTGGAAAGCACATGCAAAACAGCCTGTATGTCGTCAAACTTATCTGGAGGCAGATAAGCAGGTGAAGCAGAAAGGACTTGATCTAAGAGACGCATGCCCAGCATCTGTCTCGAAAAGCCCAACAGAGACTACAGAGTCGCCATAGGAATAACGGCCGACTTGGGATTGGAAAGCCCAAGGGAGGTGGAGTCCTGATCCAAAACCGTCAAAGTCTGGCAGACAGACGGATTGGCGGAATCGTAGGAATGATAACACACTGGAGGCAAAAGAAAAGTGCCAGCCCTAGTGAAGAACAAAGTCTTCATAGCCTTGAAACTCAGCTTAGAATCCAGAACTGTAAATGCTTCAATCACTTGTACCGACTGGCACAGTCGAAGAAGCCCAGAAGCGGGTTGCTCCACAGGCTACAGGTGCGCGACCAATGATCGCGGCCTGGCTGGCGCCGCTGGCTGGTTTGAGATCTGGAAGGAACTCAAACACAAAGTCAAGAGCTGCCCCCAAGTCAGAAGACTTAGCTCTTGACGTCAGGTATGTCTGACTCACCCTGTGAGTCAGAAGACACAGAGCCCATCATGGGCAAACCAGCCGATGTCCCACATGATATAGGCACACCTGAGGGATCAAAAAGCGGACTGCTTCCAATCCCGGGAGGCGGCGCTGCAGGGGGCACCTGGAAACCACTAGCATCCTCGCTGGAAGCAATGGGAAGGCTCTTGGAAAGAACCTGAGTGAGCAAGGAGAGGACCTCCCTAAGCTCACAGCCTATGATGGCCAGTTCAACGTGGGAGCAAACCGGCAAAGTGACTTCACTCCTAACCCTTTTTAATTCTCAAGTACACCTGACGCGGGGCGACGAATGGCACCCGAAACATCTGAAGGCAGATGAGTATAGGGGTCTGATATACCCCGAGGATCTACAGAGCGGGAACTCAGGAGGGTCACCGTGTACCTCTGAGGGACAGAAGGTCCAGGCTGCACAAAAGGCTTTGGTCCATGGAGGGGGTATAACTCTCACCAGACATGGTCGTGTCGGGAGGCCCCGAATGACAGCTACCCCCCCCCCCCTCCTTCCCCCCTCCGCGGGTGCAAGAGGAACGGTCACGAGAACGCACCACACACATGCTTGGGCAAAAGGCATTGTCTTCAAGGAACAGTTCTGGGCATAATAGAGGTGAGAGCGGAAGAAGAAAATGGTGAACTTAACAGATGTAGAAAGTAGAACACTACCCAACTACGAGAGAAAGGTGGCAGAAAATAAATGGCCAGAGGGAACACAACTGAACCCAGACGTCCGACAAGCGTCCAAAAAACAAATTCTGCCCTCAACAAAGGGGAGAAATCCTGTCCATACATCCCCTCATTGACACCTAACTCCAATAATAATAATAATATTCAAAAGGATAACATAAATTTATCAACCGAAAAATTTTATGTCCGAACCGCATGGTACGCAAAAGTCGTGTGCGAACATGGAGAATATATAAAAGACAATGAAAATGAGGTTGAAAATAATAACAAGAATATATAAAACACAGTCCTATTATTATACGATCCTCAGATCCATAATTCCAGTCACAGTAACCATTATCAACGAGTTGAAATATCACTGTTAGTCAATGCAAATATGGATGTCTCGCCACATGAGCGGATGAAAAAAGAATGATTCATTAGTTACTGCCTGCGCACTGGTGACTGGAAGCAATGGATATGTACTTGGAGAAGAGCGTCCCCTACTGGATGTGTGCCAGTAGCACTCAACCCAGTTTTGGCTTATTTTTTTTCTTGGTGCTTTTGCACCACTTTTCTTTCTCAAATCGCTTGGGAAAGATCAAAATAGAGAGTATTTTCCAAGTTAGGGACTTCCACTGTAGTGCAAGGCTGTAGTAAACAATTGTAAGGTAGGTTGATAAGAAATTAAGCAATCTTTTTTGATAGATGGATGACAGGCTAATGGAAAAACTGACAGGCTGTCTTGTGAATGGACTGTTGGACCAAAACCATTTCAGTATCCCTCAACCGACACTGTCGATGGGAACAAGTACAGGCGAAAATATTTTTGTTTTGTTGTCTCTCTAATGACATATTGAATGAAGAGGTACAGGCAAGATAATCTCTAAAAGCATCCTTACTTAAGACTGTTGCAAATGAAACATGCATTTACAGTAGAAGCCAATAATCTGTCCTCCATCCAATCCAGTTGAACAAGAGCAGTCTCTCTCAGAATGACTTCACTTTGTTGAAAAAATAAATTCTTCGCCTAAAAAGAAACAAAAGAACTAATCACTAAATTACTCAATATTGTGAAAAGAATAGCATTCAGTGATAATAAATATCTGTTTCAGTATGCCACGATCCATTTGGAAACTTGATGTTCTCAAGTCCATAATGGTGGGATGATGTCATGTGGTGGACTGTTCAAAAGAGGTAATTAAACTTTTTGCATTCTTCTGAACAGTGTAGTATGTAACGTACAGGGAGAGTGAATGATCACTTGAACACTCACAGAGTCAGGGATTATGTTGGTATCTACAGGGGCCATTTATCGGTCTCTTTCCCAATGACATTTAAGCATGATTTTTCCCAATACTTAACCCTAAATCACATGTTATTTTAAAGCATTTTTACCATAGTTGATTTCTTTTGCTCACCAAATACACTTTACTTTTCCAGTGCGATTTATTTTCCTTATGAAGTCAAATAGAAAATCATTATTAGAATCCATTTCTTGTAACCAGCTCCCCAAAAATTTATTTTTGATTCCTTTATCTAACAATCATATAGATTTTGGCCTGAAAACCACGAGAAATGGTACATATCACATAATGTGTTCCGATTCCGTATCATATAGACGACTCATTCTAATTCCGTATCAAATAGACAACTCATTTCCGGTAGCACTACAGGCTATCATAACAGGCACATAGATACATTCTATGTGGTCGACCGAACATTATGTCCCAAAAATGTTTGAAAATAATTTAATCCTTTACATATCATGAAAAGCAGACGACACTTGCCAAAAAAAATTCTTGAATAACTAATTTTTTTCATTTTTTGTCTCAAAAACATAGGCTATGACCCCTCGTTGGAACAAGCTCGATGAGCTTGTTCCAACGAGGGGTCATAACCTATGTTTTTGAGACAAAAAATGAAAATTGGCGATTTTTTTAGAATAGCATTGGCCGTTTTTGGTCGTTACTTAAGGTGAAGGGTTAAGATTTAACCCTTTACCCAACGAAGAAGATATCAAAATTTATTATTTTAAATATCATTTTTTTAAATTTTAAAAAAAATGTCAACAAAACCATATCATGTGATCCTTCGTTGGAACGAGCTCGACGAGCTCGTTCCAACGAGGGATCACATGATATGGTTTTGTTTAAATTTTTTGAAAAATAATATTTTTTCAGCTGCTGAATTTGCATATTACGCGGGCAGATGCGGGTGATTCATTAGGTAAAGGGTTTAATCTGTTTATGTGACAGAATTGTTAGATAAATGAATTATCATGATGATGTGTATGTCCTGTGATTTGTATCAGATTCTCGGTGGTGTCCAAAAAAGCCAGCTCGTTGAGATCCCATTCTGGACACCACCTCAAATCTGATACAAATCACAGGACATGCACATTATCATGATAATCTGTATTTATCAACAAGTGATATATCCTCCTGTCCTTTAAATTTTAAGTGTGGTCTTCATTGAGTTCTGAATACGCACAAGAAACAAGAAATTCCATTGGTTGAACTCTCACACAAATTCACTTATTTAATATGACTGTCCAATCAGCATTTAGTTCACAAATGAACTTGGTTTGACTTTCAAGAATTGTTAAAAGATGAAAAATGTAAGTACAAGTGGAATGGAAAAGTTTATTACTGGAAAAAGCAGACTTTGGGTTGCATAAAAAAGTAAAATTCAGAACATAAAAAACAGACCCGGGAAAGTTGGAAATTCTGGAATTCCGTCAAATTCCGGAAAACTTTCATTCCCAGGTATCGGTCTTAATATTCTTTGCTCAATTTGAATTTACAATTTCTTAGTCTTTGTTAGTTTTTTACACTCCAAAACGAATTCCCAATTGTAGCTTCCATGATGCAAATTTTCCCAAAGGCATGGTTCCAGGACCCATTCCCAAAGAGGGCAGAAAAATCCCTGAGAGTGGAGTTTTCACCCTCACAATAACTGTTAAATTCTTGCGATTATGTCCAAGGACAAGCACAGTTTTTAGCTACCAGTCTTTCGGGTTCACCTTGAAGGCCCATTGGCTGATACTTTGCTTGTCATTCTTATGCATTTTCACAGACAAAGAAGATTCAACTTGAGTGGAAACTCCACTTTGCAAGAGATTTAGTGGTAATCCACTCTCCAAGTACTGTCAATAGATCACTGATAGTAAAGTTATCTAGTTTGCCAATTTCATTGTGTCACCCTATTACTATTTAGTTATATATTTATTTATTGGTGTTTAAGGTCACATATTTATGCACAATGGCTAATCATGACCGTGACAGTTTTACGGGTGGAGGAAGCCAGAGTACCTGGAGAGAACCACCGAGCAATGGCGAGCAACTGTCAGCTCCCCAACATACCAACTCCACACAAGCAGGGTTAGCATTGGTTGAAGACAGGTGTACCATCGACATGCAGTATGCCTTAGTACACAATGCCACCGTGCCCCGACGTGGGCAATGGGGGTGAAGTGTCTTGCCCAAGGACACAAGGCGGTTGCCGCAGGTGGGATTCGAACCAAGGACCTCTCGGCTTGCAGCCTGCACCTCTACCTACTGAGCCACCGCGCCATCCCCCCCCCCCCCACCCTATTACTAGACCAAATGTGAGTACAAAGACGATGAGTCTGATTAACCCCTTGCACACTGATAGTGCAACAGAATTTTCTCCAATCACTCTGTTTTTCCCTTGTTTACCTATGAATTTAACCAATTATATCTTGTTTGACAGAGCTCTGTCAAACAAGGTATATTTGGTTTAATATCAAACTGCATTATGGAAAATATTTGCTGTTGAATACTTTATCATTTTGACAACAAAGTGCAGAGGGTTAAGTGATCTGAACTCATGGAGAAGATGGAGTGCAACAACAAACCATATCATTTCATGGTCATTAGCTAGGATCTGTGTATTACAAAAGTTAATCTTTCATGTGAGAAAACAACCCATGGGTAAATAGCACACAATTTTATTTAGTGTTTTTGATGTACAGAAAAAGAAGTTCAAGTTGCAAAAGGTGCACTATTTTGAACAAAGTCACACATGTAAATAGTGATAAATCAATAAAATAACTAAAATTGTATTCACATAAATTTCCCATAAATTACAACTATTTTTATTCCAGTAACAGGGTTTACCCCATAATCACTATGCAATTAACAGGGCAAATCTTTACATTCTGTGAGGTAAAGAGTTTGGGTTTTGACAATGATATGCAATTATCTCGTGACGTGTTGAGTACATGTATTTTCTTGCATTTCTCATAAAATCAAGTCATACTAGCAGTCATGACTTGATTTATTTATTTATTTGTGTTTAAGGTCACATATTTCTGCACAATGGCTAATCATGACCGCAACAGTTTTATGGGTGGAGGAAGCCGGAGTACCTGGAGAGAACCACCGAGCAACGGCGAGCAACCGTCAGCTCCCCAGCATACTGACTCCACACAAGCAGGGTTAGCATTGGATGAAGACAGGTGCACCATCGACGTGCAGTACACCTTAGTACACAACGCCACCGGGCCCCCACGTGGGCAATGGGGGTGAAGTGTTTTGCCCAAGGACACAACGCAGTTGTCGCAGGTGGGATTCGAACCGAGGACCTCTCAGCTTGCAGTCTGCACCTCTACCAACTGAGCCACCGCGCCCCCATGACTTGATTTAATGAGGAATTTAAATTAAATATGAATGAGCCTGGCATTAAGACATTATTTGTAATAGGATTGCTTCTCTTTGGAGGGGGGTCTAATTTGTTAACTGATTGAGTGCTAGAAGCCACTATCAGGGCTTTCAAAAAATGATGGTACCACAGCAAATTCCATGTTTTCCTTCCTCATGTTTCATATTCAGTCAAATGCAAATAATATTTCGTTCATATAAATTACAAACCATTGGAGAGTGCCTGTGTAATAAAACAAATTTTGAATAACAAATTCATACCACCAAAAATAATCTGTCCCTCAACCAGTTAACAAGAGGCAGGAAAGTTAAAAAATTTATAGTAATTTATATATTTTTTATACTTACCAATGACCCAGACATAGCTGGTGCTAACTCTTAAAATATAGGGCCAAACACAAATTTTGCCCCCCAATCCCCAAAATTTGCATCTAAAACTAAAGAAAACATGTCCTGAAAGGCCCTCCACACCTCGCCCCCACTGCGCATGCGCAGTGTCAAGGACGTTCCGAAATTGGCGCCATTTATCATTCTAATAACCAGTGCCTGGTAAGCGCTATGTACTCAGCGGGGAGGCAAGAGTTCCCAACTCCTGGGAGGGCCATCCCCGTCTGGGTCATTGGTAAGTATAAAAAATATATAAATTACTATAAATTTTTTAACATTTTTATACTGTACCAATGACCCAGACATAGCTGACTAGTAAAAAGGCTGGAGGGCCAAGGACATAGAGCAAAATGGAATACGCTCAATAAAATAAAATAGAGTCATCCCCTGTAGGGAAAAGAGGTAATAGGCCTTACATGTATCTTTCTTATTTATGATAAATTAGAAAGATACAACACCTTCCAAAAATTGAGCTTCATACATCCATGTACTCTATTAATATCCAATAATCCTTATACTAATAATTTTTAAAGTAAGCCAATAATAAAGTAAGTCTAGAGAATAGAGACTCTTATACTCTTAAAAGTGTGTGAGAATTGCATAATCATGTCCGTTGACATATGCAATATTCAAAAGCTATACTTTAAAAACTAAGACTAGAATGAATTTTATAAACTTAAACTTCTCACTAAACAACCATCCCAATAACAGCTCAGAATTACTAACTCCGGAGGAGGTATCCCCTTGTTTTCATAGTAAAAACAGGTGACCCAAGGGAACACCCTCCCCCCCCCCCCCCCTTTTTCTTGCCCTGGGTCAAATAGCCCAGAGCGAAGAGGGCAGCCGAACGGAGACACTGCCAAAACAGACAGCCTACCTAGCTATAGTAGCAACTGTTAAGTGAATGACATTCTGAGCAGTAGATAATAGACCTAACAATAGAGGCCTCCAGAAATGGACTCGATATTTCTGAGATAAAATTCATGAATGGATGGCTGAGCGCAATGAGCAGCCTTCAAAAATCTATAATAGCAACACTATTAATGTAAGCCCAAGAAGTAGAAGAACTCTTACTTCATGAGCCGAAATCTTAAGCACAACTGCTAAGCCAATGATATACCATAAGCAGTACGCTAGTTAATAGAATCCATTAACAATAAAATGGAGCGTAACGTCCTTCTACTAGACATCAAAGACAGAAGAAGCTTACCCCCTTGTAATAAACAGATATCTGTTTATAAATACATAAACTGTACCCGGAAAGAGTAAAGGCCTATGCCCATACGAAGACGGAAGGACCTTAAAATAATAGGTTCCGGATAATAGGAGCCTAACTCTTATGCAACAATCCAACCTAAATAGTAACGGAAGTATTGATTCCGAAACTATGAAAGTGAAAATCATCCATCGATAGTGCATGAAACTCACTGACTCTACAGTAAAAGAGAAACCAACAGAATTACTGTCTAAAAGGTCAGAATTTGAAAACTACTGTTTCCAGAGGCTCAAATGATTACTTAGCTAAATAAGAACCGAAGTTAAAATCCGTATAGGAATTTAATCTAAAGATTCTAAGTCTATTTATCAAAAAGTTACTAACTGACTTAGATAAAGAGACAAAAGACTCAATTGTAAACTATCGTAGAGTGCATAGGTATGAGGTAACATAAACCTATAACCTAAATAACAACAGGCTGCAGTAGATCTTGTGAAACAAGTATACTAAAAACTAGCAATGCGTAGTATGGAGGGATCAACCATATGAACATAATGATCCCTACACCACGACGGAAGAGCCTCCACTTTAGTCGCATAGAATAGCGAAGAAGAGGATCTCCTATAGTAAGAAATCGCGTCCAAAGCTCGTCCAGTACAGTGCTTACAATGCAATACGGACCACACAACGGAATACATGAAGGTTGCGACCTTGCTGGTTGTGATAAAGATGACACGATTACCCAGTGAAAAAAGATCCTCACATAGAGGAAGATTTCACGTTAAGATCCACAGTAGACAAGAGAGTAAATTACTCATGATCTCTGTGAAGATAGAGATGCTATCAACAGAAATGTATTGTGGTTGTTTATCTTAGCAATACCTGCTAAAACAACAGCGCCGGAGGATACGCGTATCCTATCATTCCGTCCTATAGATCAATAGAGCGTTAACAGTATTAGCTCAGAGATCTGGACAAGCTAACACATACGTCTGCAATTGATAAGCAAGCTGTGTCATAAATAAAACATCATTGGGCGCTCCCATAGATAGCAAATCTGATTAAATACTTGTTTGTTGAGAGTCCATTCTGACAGCAACAAGCGACCCGTAAGAGAACGGGAGTGCGATAAAACAATCAGACGACCCGGAATATGACGGACCAAAACTGAACTTGGTGTACTATAACCAACAGACGGATTCTTTCCATTAAATTGAATAACGGAAACGAAAGAGTGCCTCCCTGGTTCCGGAGATACGCCACTACTGTCGAATTAAAGGACAGGAATTTGGGCATGCGTTTCTGAATAATGTTCATGCAATGACATAAAGCAAGCCTAAAAAACATTATTCCGCGGAAGTTAAACTGATAGCTAAAAGACTGCGGAACCCAAAGACCCTGGCACTTCGAATCCGTAGGGATCAGTATATATCCCAATCTGTTTGACTGGCAACCGTCATAACAGCCACACTAGGGTCCGGCAACTGCGGCGGCACTCTCTGAGTCAACCACCGAATGTTTGCCCCAGTCTGAATCTCTTGTAACACTATATAGACAAGAGAATGTATAAATCAAGCAATTCATGGATTGCCGGGAAGTTGCCGTCGAAGAGAAGCTCCTCCGAGAACGAAGCGACTCTGAGAGAGTTCTTAACCTACTATCCACGCGTGGATGTAGCTAGGGCTGCATCACGTCTAACCAACTCCAATCAGCCACTGAAGGGCGGAGTTATACGTGAACAAACTATTGCCCTCAAAAGAAATTACATTGAGAATAATATCCCGTAAATCTTTTCTTGAAGACGTAATGATAACGCCTCAGTAAGGCGGATTACGTATAATAAAGCGTCTAAGTTAAGTCTACTATACATAATGTCGTTCCCAACATTGAAATTGGAAAAGACATAAACGGCGAAAAAGAATATATGCAGTCTTTAATCACACCGTCTAGATGCATATGAACTCTCGGTATGCCCTGCTCTGCCAAAATAAACTATATGTAAAAAAGATAAAATGGCAGAAATGAGCCACGCGGACAAGAAACTAAACTATCATGCTTAGTAGCAGGCTTGCATATATATATATAATATATAGCGTCGAAAAATAAAACACATGTTGTAATGACAATATTGGACTGCGTCGGTAAGTCAGGGACAAAGTCCCTGTACCGATCGAAAAATCCGAGTCCAATGACGCTATAAGTCTCTTATCCAAGATCGCAGCAATGAAGTCCGAAAAATAATCACTGGAAGAAATGCCAGAAGATATGAAAGGCATCTTCCGATACTACTAAAGGGAAAACTCGAAATCTTTCGAATCCCTTTCGCCATCCTGTCGGACCCTATAAAGCGTTCGGTCGTCCGTAGCTTGATGCAACCGCGGACCGCACCGACCCAGCGCCGTCGGATAATTCCTGATTCGACCGAGAAACCGTCAATTGCTGGGATGCTGCGAAACAACTGTGCTAACTCGGATAGCACGTCCGTCACTGAGGCCTGAGGAGCAGCGGTCTTACGATGCATTGCCGCAGGAAGCTCCGAGATCGTTACCCCGTGCATACTTCCAATATGCGAGCGAACGGAGTGTATAGGCCTCGTGTCCCTTGGCTACCGGATGGCGCGACCTATTCGCTGTGGAATCACTGAATGCCGAAACTGATCGGATACTCGAGGTCACGTAGCCAATGTGCGGTCGTGTGCCCTGCTGTGAGGATGAGGAAGCATTAAAGACAGTCTCTCGGACTGTCAATATAACGGAGCGTCCCGAGCAACGGACATATGCTCCGAATGTAAAATATCTGAACCACAACATGCGGTCCCCTATGTTGTTGGCTTCCTCCGATCTGTCCTCAATCTGCCGTCACTGGGTGAGTACTAAAGTAATTAAAGTGCTCGCATCACCCAAATCTCCTTCCTAGACCGCAACGGACGAACCCGGCAGCCGAACCATTCGATGAATGTACGCTACACCGGGTGAGCTAGCGAATGTCACTCCGTAAGCGATAGACATATTCCATGAGCACTTATTGCCGCTAACTCTTCAATAACTATGACGACAGAGGCACACTTTTGAAAGACATCTCCATAACTCTTCGAACAAGAAACCAGAAATGCTTGGATAGCAAGCATAAAATAATAATATATATAGCGTCGTTCAATAATTCGAAAGTTTGTGTGACATTATTGGACTATGTCGGAACTGAGGGACGATGTCCCTGAACCGAACCAAAAATTTCTAAGTCC
The DNA here is from genome assembly GCA_031216915.1 of Pictodentalium vernedei. Lineage (NCBI taxonomy): Eukaryota > Metazoa > Mollusca > Scaphopoda > Dentaliida > Dentaliidae > Pictodentalium > Pictodentalium vernedei. The sequence continues at coordinate 399,888,058 of CM062289.1, forward strand.
ACCGACGCTATCAGTTTCTTATCCGGCATCGCAGCATATGTTGTTCCGAAAGGGAAAGCTTGAAATCCACCGAATCCCTTTCGGTATCCCGTCGGACCGGATGAAACTTTCGGACGTCTGTACCCGCTTCCGCGGAGCGTCCCGACCCAGCATCGTCGGATAAAATATATGCGACAGATTCAGTTGATGCTGGGATGCTGCGATAAACTGTGCTATTAAGGAAAGCACGTCCGTTCGCGAGGCCTGTGCAGTAGCGGACTTACGATGCATTGCCGCTGGAAGCTCCGTGTACGTTGACTCCCGCACACTTCCTATGCGAACGTCCGGAGTCTACAGGCCTCGAGTCCCCGGCTACCGACCCAGCGCTGTCGGATAATTCTCGATCCGACACCGTTTCTGTCGGCTGCTGGGATGCTGCGATAAGCTGTGCTATGTGCACAAGAATGTCCGGCGTCGAGACCTGCGGAGGCGCAGTCTATCGGTGCTTCGCCGAGGGCAGCTCCGCATCAGATGGCTCCCGCATACTTCCTATGCAAACGTCCGGATTCCATCGGTCTCGAATCCCTGGCTGCCGGATGGTGTGACCTGGTCGCCGAAGAATCCTTGATCGGCGAAGCTGGTAATATATCGGCGGTCACGCAGCCAAGGTGCGGTCGTGTGCGCTGACGAGAAGAGGAAGCCTTAGCAGTCTCAGCGGACTGCCTATACAACGGAGCGTCCCGAGCGACGGACGTATGCTCCGCTAACGACACATTTGTACCACAACATCTGGGGCCAGATGTTGTTGAACGAGAGAGGGGCCTCTCTCGCTTGCCGTCCGGATGGACCGGAACGAGCTATGAACCGGACTAAAAGGCTTCCTCCGTTCTCCCTCCGATCCGCCGTCACTGGGTGTGCATTAAGTTAATTTTATAGTGCTCGCATCACCCCAAAATTCCTTCTAGACCGCAACGGACGAACCCGGCTGCCGAACCATTCGGTGAATGGACGCTACACCGGGCGAGCTAGCGGACGTCAAAGGCCGTCGAACCTACTAGGGTCCTCTTAGGCAATTGGCGTATTACATGAGCACTTTTCCGCTAGCCCTTCATTAATTGTGACGACGGAGGCACACTGTTGGAAGACATCACAGATACATCACCCTAATCTTGATCGTCTGAAATAGAAATTGATAAAGTAGAGTGACCCTGCGGGGAAAGGACCGGAGTGTCCAAATCCCCAACAACATACCGTGACATACGCTTCCCATATTGTCATCGAAATCATACGATACAGAACAGGAGTTAATGCGAGTACACTGACCACATATAGAATGATAATAAGGTCAGAGGAAGACTTCCTCTTAAACAACTGATCAATATCCTTTCAATGTGAAAAGAAAACAAGTCCTGGTACTCGCACTAACCCCTGGCAATCAAAATACATAATAATAATATGATCCATTAATATAGAAAAAATAATTGAAATCAAAATATTTTGAAAAAATATTTTTTCAGAACAGCCCAAGTTTCTGAAAAGTAACGTTGAGCCCCAATGGATCCCAAGCCTAAGTGTGGACAAAAATTTTAAAAATATTTTAAACAATTTATTCAACACTTACGAACAATAATAATGTATCTAGTTATGATTAAAATAACATAAAGATATTATTATTTAGAAATCCCCCCCTCACACAGAGGGCTGTTGTAAATGTAAACAATGAGTGTAAAAACACTAAAATAAGACTCCAGGCACCCAGGCCCGAAATCAGTTACCAAAAATACACCATCTGATGCAAAACAGAGACCTCCAGGGAAGAAACTGCAGAACATCAGATGGTAGATGCAGAACACAACGCCTAACCACCCGTAGGTGAAGACGTAAACATGGGGAAAGAACAGAATTCATTCTGTTATTAAGCTAAAACTCCCAAGAAATTTTAGTAATAATAATTACAGAAACTATGCCAAAAGCATGGGAGAATAGCAAGGGGGAACTTAAAGGACAGGGAGAGAGGAAAAACACTTGAAAAAACAGTGTAACTAAATAATCAGAATGACAACAAAATGGCTGCTGCCTTGAAAATAGGTAACTTAACATAATTTCATTAAAAAATTTTAAGTTACAGCCCTGATAATATTCTGTCACACATTCTTTTCCTCTCCTCCTTTTCTATCCTCCTTAGAATCACCATTTCACTAATATTTATGTGTCTGGCATCATTTAAACTGAGATTTAAAAGCACAAAGATCAGTCAGATGTTAACTGATGAAGGGCCAAACTTAGAATGATAAATGGCGCCAATTTCGGAACGTCCTTGACACTGCGCATGCGCAGTGGGGGCGAGGTGTGGAGGGCCTTTCAGGACATGTTTTCTTTAGTTTTAGATGCAAATTTTGGGGATTGGGGGGCAAAATTTGTGTTTGGCCCTATATTTTAAGAGTTAGCACCAGCTATGTCTGGGTCATTGGTACAGTATAAAAATATGTCACTCCTGGGTACTAGTATAATAACCCCCACAGCAGGCCAAGAGTTAGACATTATAAATTATTGTAAAGAATTGACGGTAACATGGTCTGAGGTTTGCGGCTCAGAGCTTATGTTCAACTGAGACGCTTCGCATCTCGGTTGAACATACGTTCCAAGCCGCAAACCTCAGACCATGTCATCGTCAACTCATTACAATAACGTACATGTTCCAATACGACATTACCCATAGCCCAAAACCTACATCATAAATCGGGAGAGGCTTATTAAATCAACTTTTAACAATCACAGGTTTAGTGAATAAACCTCTCGTGTACCCCACAATGGCACTGGATAAACAATCAATATACCAGATAAACTCATTCCATCTTAGTTCAAATCATAAATCGGTTTGTAATTTAAACAACACTTCATCCGGAACACAGTCTCGTGTGAAACATCCAGACAGATGAAGCGGCTTGCTAGTCACTCCATTGATGAAGCAATTACGAAAGGGACGACATCATTTCAAATATTTCGCATGGTGACGTCAGACGGTAATATTTGCTACTGGAGCTGTAAACATAAAGAAACTATGCCAGCTCTCATCCAATCAGAGGGGGAGGATTTTACACTTATTGGAACATAATTATATTAACCACTTTTTGATTCAGAGCGATCCATAATATTCCCATCTGAAAAACAAGGAAAAACTATTCTTTTGAAGGCAAGGCAGGGGTCAGCCTGGCAGCTGATTTTAGGGAGAAGTGACTTCTCCCTTCAGAGACTTTAGGGAGAAGTCAGGACCCAGGTGGGAAAAGTCAGTGGACATGAAGGAGAAATCAGAAAAAAAACATAAAACGTATAAGACATCGTGACAAAATAAATGAACATAGAGGACACGATTGTGGAGAAAAAAAATAAATAAAAGTTATACAAACACAAAACTAAGTCAGATGGTATATAACAAAATGTAGGTTAAAATCCCCCCCTCCCCCCCCCACCCCCCCACCCACAAAAAACTGTGTCGTTCATGGTTTCTGAATACCCCCTAACTCTTTGCCTAACAGTGATGACTTGGGTTTCCACGCAGTTTGATTTTGTATTTGCCTCAACGCAGTGGATTTGAAATTTAGTATGACCCATGGTGAGAGTGTTCTTCTCTGTAATAGAAGGTATATTCTTTTTAAAAAAAAATATTTAAAGTGTTTAAAATAAATTTCAAATTCATGTAAGAAGCTGGGTCATTCATGGTTTCTGAATGCCCTAACTGAGTTGAAAAGCGTAGTTAAAAAAGTTTTCGATATCATTCGTAAATTAAGCGTTATTAACAATTTGAGTTAATTTATTTCTTAGGTAAATGACAAAATATTTCAGTTGTCTCCCTTCCCGGCTGCGCTGGGTAATAATACACTGTTCAGAAAACTGACAGTTTCTGCCAACCATCTTTCACTGACACATGCGATTGGTGCTTTGAAGGTCTGCCATTCTTATCCATCCAAATACCTGTGATTTCTATTGTAGCCTTATTACATTTAACCCCCTTCCAACACAACTTCACAAGTTTTCAAAGAAAAACATTCAATGCAAATTGCGGGACGAATTTCAATGCAACCAATTTTTCAGTGGAACAGAGCATAACCGCAAGCTATTCCGATATGGACGCACTGTCTCCAATACATTTTTTTTGTTTGAAACGGTGGTTAACTTTAATAAATTCTAATTAACAAGATGCGTGTCTTGTGTGATTCATTGTTTTGGCTGCCACGTTGTTTTTAAATAGCCATTTTGTGCTGGTTGGGGCGCGGTGGCTCAGTAGGTAGAGGTGCAGGCTGCAAGCCGAGAGGTCCTCGGTTCGAATCCCACCTGCGGCAACCGCGTTGTGTCCTTGGGCAAGACACTTCACCCCGATTGCCTACATGGGGGCCCGATGACGCTGTGTACTGAGGCGTACTGCACGTCGATGGTGCGCATGTCTTCAACCAATCTAACCCTGCCTGTGCTGCGGTGCAGAGTTCAGAGTTACGATGTTGGAGAGCTGACAGCTGCTCGTCGTTGCTCGGTGGTTCTCTCCGGGTACTCCGGCTTCCTCCACCCGTAAAACTGTCACGGTCACGATTAGCCATTGTGCATAAGTATGTGACCTTAAACACCAATAAATAAATAAATAAATTGTGCTGGTTGCTATCAGTTGGGGCGAACTGTTCGAACGACTACGCCATTACAATTCTTTTCAGAAATATAAAATTGGGCTAGTTTAGGCTATTTTCATAGCCGTGTGACGGGCTTTAACAGCAGCCATGTTGACTTTTTTTTTGCGAATGTGGAAGCGGGTGTTTTTAAAAAATAAAACATAAGAAAATACAGTAAACTGCCATGTCTCCCAAGGAAGTTTTGGAGGGCGACTTGAATTTCGCCCCCAATGTAAGCCAAGGCGACTTGAGGAATGACAAGGCGACTTATTCGCCCAAGTCGCCCACGCGGCTGACCCCCTGAGGCAAGGCCCTGCGAGTTCTACTATAGTATACAGTTTTACAACACATCAGCACAAGTTTTGTTAGTTCAGAATCAAACATACATGCGTTTCAATGGTTTTTGTGCCAAAGCCAAACTAAGTGTTGCAGAATTAAAAGACATGTTCCGTAATTTTCTTCAAGAAGCCTTGAAAGTCTAAATTTGACTTTCATCAAGTAATTGAGCTTCAAACAGGTGGTCTGTTGTAAAGTATCTTGAGAATCGATATCATGCAATTGATAGTTAAAATATTTGGTACATAGAGGATATGAAATGAGTGTTTTTCTCATATAATATTTATGAAACGAGTCTAAGAATTTTCTGTTTTGGAGAGCCTCTGGCGAGCCTAAACGGAAAATTCGGACGAGTTTCATAAATATTATATGAGAAAAACACTCATTTCATATTCTATTTATCATATGACACACACACGCACAAATTAGTATGACTTTTTAACCCATCACCTAACTGGAGTTGGAGACAGCACTTGGATAAAACATCCTCATATAACTAAAAATTTTCATTTTGTGCTTCCAAAATATAGGTTATGACCCCTCATTGGAACGAGCTCATCGAGCTCGTTCCAATGAGGGGTAATAACCTATGTTTTGGAAGCAAAAAGTGAAAATATAAAAAAAATGAATGGCGTTTTTCTTGTAGGTAAAAGATTAATACAATATAATCCACCCTAAATAGGACAGATAACGTAAATTCTCCCTACTGAAATTATGCAAATATGACCCAGTTGTATTTTGTTTATCCAATCAAATTGTCCAGTTTTGAAATTGACCAATGAATGCTCCCAACTCTAATTATGCAAATTATGAAAATGTGGCCCAGTTCTATTTTGTTCAGCCAATCAAATTGTCTAGTTTTGAAACTGACCAATGAAATTGACGGAAGGCTTTATTTATCACTAATTAATAGGAAAACAAAATATCAAATCTTTTAAAGTGAACAAAACGGACGAGTCATATGATAAAACATTTTCATTGTATTCAAGACTTGACACAAGTTAGCTGCACATATAGGCACACAACACTAGCTTACAACTCTCTACTATCAAGTTTGTAGTCTTGATTTATGTGATAACCAAAAAAGGGCCAGGTGAAGCTTCGAGATTCAATTCGATTTCGTATTCAGTTCACTTCAAAATCATCTGGCCGATTTGTTTTCCTTCGAATCTTTTCACTGGAATTTCTCTTCTGTCTCACAAAATGTTTAGCTGTGATAGAAAATGTACATAAATAATGTTGAAAATAAAGATTTAGTGTAATTTCCGTTATATTAACATAAAAAGCATTTGTAACCATACCATCATCCATGTTAATTCCAGTTGCACTAGTCACTACCAATCCTGAAAGCAAATTTAAAGTTTCCAAGCAATATCGACAATAAGGTCACGGCTGCTAATGGCTTGCCACAAGCAATGCCCAGGACAGAATTCTTGATGTAGTTGGAATATTCTATCAGTTGGGACTTCAATACCCCTGTATTTGATTCAAGGTGCAGAGTAATAGACTGGATTTGATTCAAGATTTGATTCGAATTGAAAATATGTAATTTGCAGGGCCCTACAACCAAATTACTAAAAACAAGCTATTAATTGAAAATAGAATATGTTTTCATTTTTGGAATTCACTAAAACAAAACCAACTAGAAACTGTTTTAGCACACTAAAACATATGTCTCCCCTTCCTTTCTATTTAATGCACTGCAAATTATATATACATGAATAATATTGACAATTATACCAAATATCTAAGGTCTTTCTGGTCAAAAGCCAAAAAGTTACGCCCCGGACAAAGTTTCCCTTAAAAAGCACATAAATCTGACCTTCAGGTCAAAGGTCAAGGTCACATGAAGGTCACTATGGTACGCAACACACTGGCTCATGGTGATACATACACATGCCAAATATCTATGGTCTAGGTCAAAAGACAAAAAAGTTATGCCCCAGACAAAGTTTGTATGAGAAGAAGAAGGAGAAGAAGAATATGCACTAAAACAATATGTGTCCCTTCAGGTCAAAGGTCAAGGTCACATGAAGGTCACTATGGTATTCGACGCACCAGCTCATGGTGATACATCCACATGCCAAATATCTATGGCCTAGGTCAAAAGACAAAAAAAGTTATGCCCCGGACAAAGTTTGTATGAGAAGAAGAAGAAGAAGAAGAAGAAGAAGAAGAAGAAGAAGAAGAATATGCACTAAAACAATATGTCTCCCTTCTGGGAAGGGGAGACATAATGAGGGGTCTTAAGGTGAGTTTGAATGACTTTTTTAGTATTTTACTGGCTGGTTTTTCCCCATTGCTTTGGGTAAAGAGTTGGTTTTGATGAAATTTACACTTTGGCTATACAGTGCACAGGGTTAGTTACTCAGCATTGCACAGGGTTAGTCACACTTTCTGGTTATAAAAATTGTTAACTGCCATTCATGAAAATATCCATTGATGTAAAATGCACAGGGTTGGTTGGTTACATGTTACATAGGGTGTGGGATTCAAGGAACTAATAGAAATACTTATACAGTGGAACCCTGTTAACTGAATAGCCACTTTGCCAACAAAAATTATTCAATTAACAGGAGTATTCAATTGACAGGGATTGTGTCACTTTCCTGTATTTCAGAAATAAACTTAGCATTTATTCTATTATATCTTGTTTGACAGAGCTTCATGAGCTCTGTCAAACAAGATATAATTGATTAAATGCCTGTATTGCATGTTCTGAGGCCAAATAGGTCTTTAACCAAAGGAAAACTGGGGAGATTTAGGGTAATTTCTCGACAGGTTACAGATTTTTTTATTCCATTAACAGGAGTTTACTCTATAACCTATATTCAATTAACAGGTCAATTTTGTACTGGTGGCATGGTAAATGGTTTTGTGTTGGGAAATTATATTCAGTTAACAGGGTTATTCAGTTATGAGATATCCAAGTAGGCTCCACTGTACTGGATTGTGGAAAAAATTTTCAAGTGAATTCCAAAAATGAAAATGTATTCTATTTTTAATTAATAGCTTGTTTAAAGTAGTCCTGGGTTTTTTGTCTCACCTTGTTTGATGGAATGATAGTCATGGTAACCTTTCCACTATCATCGCCAATAAACAATCTTGTGCTTGTTGGATCCCACTTTAAAGCTGTAATAATATTTCCTGTATGTTCTGGTGAGGTCTTCAATTTCTCTGGTTTTATTCTCTTTCCTATGTTCATTTCCATAACAGTAACTAAACCACTGCTGAAGAAATATACAAAGTAATCAAATTTCTATGAAAATACTTTCTCTGAAAAGTTAAAAAATTTATAGTAATTTATATATTTTTTATACTTACCAAAGACCCAGACATAGCTGGTGCTAACTCTTAAAATATAGGGCCAAACACAAATTTTGCCCCCCAATCCCCAAAATTTGCATCTAAAACCAAAGAAAACATGTCCTGAATGGCCCTCCACACTTCACCTCTACTGCGCATGCGCAGTGTCAAGGACGTTCCGAAATTGGCGCCATTATTCATTCTTATAACCAGTGCCTGGTAAGCGCTATGTACTCAGCGGGGAGGTAAAAGTTCCCAACTCCTGGGAGGGCCATCCCCGTCTGGGTCATTGGTAAGTATAAAAAATATATAAATTACTATAAATTTTTTAACATTTTTATACTGTACCAATGACCCAGACATAGCTGAATAGTAAAAAGGCTGGAGGGCCAAGGACATAGAGCAAGATAGAATACGCTCAATTATATAAAATAGAGTCATCCCCTCTAGGGAAAAAGAAGTATTAGGCCTTACCTGTATCTTTCTTATTTATGATAAATTAGAAAGATACAACACCTTCCAAAATTGAGCATCATACATCCATGTACTCTATTAATATCTAGTATAATCCTTATACTAATAATTTTTAAAGTAAGCCAATAAATAAAGTAAGTCTAGAGAATAGAGACTCTCAATACTCCTTAAAAGTGTCTGAGGATTGTATAATAATGTCCGTTGACACGTGCTATATTCAAAAGCTATACTTTAAAAACTAAGACCTGAATGAATTTTTAAAACATAAACTTCTCACTAAACAACCATCCCAATAACAGCTCAGAATTACTAACTCCGGAGGAGGTATCTCCTTGTTTTCATAGTAAAACAGGTGACCCAAGGGAACACCCTCCCCCACCCCCCTTTTTCTTGCCCTGGGTCAAATAGCCCAGAGCGAAGAGGGCAGCAGAACGGAGTCACTGCCGAAACAGACAGCCTACCTAGCTATAGTAGCAACTGTTAAGTGAATGACATTCTGAGCAGTAGATAATAGACCTAACAATAGAGGCCTCCAAAAATGGACTCGATATTTCTGAGATAAAAATTCATGAATGTGGATGGCTGAGCGCAATGAGCAGCCTTCAAAAATCTATAATAGCGACACTATTAATGTAAGCCCAAGATGTAGCAGAACTCTTACTTCAAGAGCCGAAATCTCAAACACAACTGCTGAGAGAATGATATACCATAAGCAGTATCGATAGTTAATTGAATCCATTAGCAATAGAATGCAGCGTAACGTCCTTCTATTAGGCATCAAAGACAGAAGAAGCTTACGCCCGTAGTAATAAACAGATATCTGTTTATAAATACATAAACTCTAACCAGAGAGAGTAAAGGCCTATGCCCGTACGAAGACGGAAGGACCTTAATAACAATAGGTTCCGGATATTAATTAGGAGCCTGACTCTTATGCAAAAATCTAAATAATAAAGGAAGTAGTGATTCCGAAACTACGAAAGTGAAAATCATCCACCGAGAGTGCATGAAACTCACTGACTCTGAATTTTTAAAACATAAACTTCTCACTAAACAACCATCCCAATAACAGCTCAGAATTACTAACTCCGGAGGAGGTATCTCCTTGTTTTCATAGTAAAACAGGTGACCCAAGGGAACACCCTCCCCCCCCCCCCCCTTTTTCTTGCCCTGGGTCAAATAGCCCAGAGCGAAGAGGGCAGCAGAACGGAGTCACTGCCGAAACAGACAGCCTACCTAGCTATAGTAGCAACTGTTAAGTGAATGACATTCTGAGCAGTAGATAATAGACCTAACAATAGAGGCCTCCAAAAATGGACTCGATATTTCTGAGATAAAAATTCATGAATGTGGATGGCTGAGCGCAATGAGCAGCCTTCAAAAATCTATAATAGCGACACTATTAATGTAAGCCCAAGATGTAGCAGAACTCTTACTTCAAGAGCCGAAATCTCAAACACAACTGCTGAGAGAATGATATACCATAAGCAGTATCGATAGTTAATTGAATCCATTAGCAATAGAATGCAGCGTAACGTCCTTCTATTAGGCATCAAAGACAGAAGAAGCTTACGCCCGTAGTAATAAACAGATATCTGTTTATAAATACATAAACTCTAACCAGAGAGAGTAAAGGCCTATGCCCGTACGAAGACAGAAGGACCTTAATAACAATAGGTTCCGGATATTAATTAGGAGCCTGACTCTTATGCGAAAATCCAACCTAAATAGTAAAGGAAGTAGTGATTCCGAAACTACGAAAGTGAAAATCATCCACCGATCGTGCATGAAACTCACTGACTCTTCAGTAAAAGAGAAGCCAACAGAATTACTGTCTAAAAGGTCAGAATTTGAAAACTACTGTTTCCAGAGGCTCAAATGATTACTCAGCTAAATAAGAACCGAAGTTAAATTCCGTATAGGAATTTAATCTAATGATTCTAAGTCTATTTATCGAAAAGTTACTAACTGACTTAGATAAAGAGACATAAGACTCAATTGTAAACTACCATAGAGTGCATAGGTATGAGGTAACATAAACCTATAACCTTAATAACAAGAGGCCCCAGGGGGCCTGAGGGTGCTCACCTGACATGGTAGCCTAAATATCAACCCAGAGAATTGATTTCCACAAGTTGCATCTGCTCCTCCTAAGAAAAGCTGAAACCAAATATCCAAATATTCTGACCAGTGGATCTAAAAAAAGATTTTTAAAGAATATTCCTCATACTGAACTAAGTCATAATTCGGGCTCCCACAGGGAGCCCATATATGAACCCAGGGACTTGGCTTTAACAAACCTGAATCTCACACCCCTAAGGATTCTGCACACCAAATATCAAAACATTCCGACTGCTGGATCTGAAGAAGAAGATTTTTAAAGAAAATTCCTCATTTTGAACCAAGTTACAATTCGAGCTCCCACAATCAGCCCAAATATGGACCTAGGGACATGGCTTGAACAAACTTGAATCTTACCCCCCTAAGGATGCTGCATAAAAAATATCAAAAGCATTCATCTGCTGGATCTGAAGATTTTTAAAGAAAATTCCTCATTTTGAACTAAGTTGTCATTCAGGCTCCCATAGTGAGCCCAAATATGAACCAAGGGACTTGGCTTGAACAAACCTGAATCTCAGCCCCCAAGGTTGCTCCATGCCAAATATCAAAACATTCCAACTGCTGAATCTGAAGAAGATTTTTAAAGAAAAATTCCTCATATTGACTAAGTTATAATTTGGGCTCCCACAGGGAGCCCACATATGGACCCATGGACTTGGCTTTAACACACTTGAATCCCCCCCCCCCCCCCCCCCCCCCCCCCCCCCCAAGGATGCTACTCACCACATATCAAACCATTCGGACTGCTGGATCTGAAGAAGAAGATTTTTTAAGAAAATTCCTCATTTCGAACAAAGTTACAATTCAAGCTCCCACAGTGAGCCCAAATATGGACCTAGGGACATGGCTTGAACAACTTGAATCTCACCCCCCTAAGGATGCTGCATACCAAATATCACAAGATTCTGCCAGCTGGATCTTGAGAAGAAGATTTTCAAAGAAATTTGCCTGAAATGCACTAAGTTCGAATTTGGGCTTCTATCGTGAGCCCAAATATGAATCCAGGTGGGTGATTTGAACAAACTGGAATCAGATCCACCCCACAATGTTGCATACCAAATATCAAAAGATTCTGCCTGCAGGATCTGGAGAAGAAGATTTTTGAAGAAATTTGCCTGAAATGCACTAAGTTCAAATTCGAGCTTCTATAGTGAGCCCAAATATGAATCTAGGGAGCCGATTTGAACAAAATAGAATCAGATCCACCCCACAATGTTGCATACCAAATATCAAAAGATTCTGCCTGCTGGATCTGGAGAAGAAGATTTTTTAAGAAATTTGCCTGAAAAGCACTAAGTTCAAATTTGGGCTCCTATACTGAGCCCAAATATCAACCCAGGGAGCTGATTTGAACAAACTTGAATCAGATCCACCCCACAATGTTGCATACCCAATATCAAAAGATTCTGCCTGCTGGATCTTGAGAAGAAGATTTTCAAAGAAATTTGCCTGAAATGCACTAAGTTCAAATTTGGGCTCCTATACTGAGCCCAAATATAAACCCAAGGGGCCGATTTGAACAAACTTGAATCAGATCCACCCCACAATGTTGCATACCAAATATCAAAAGATTCTGCCTGCTGGATCTGGAGAAGAAGATTTTCAAAGAAATTTGCCTGAAATGCAGTAAGTTCAAATTTGGGCTCCTATACTGAGCCCAAATATAAACCCAGGGGGCCGATTTGAACAAACTTGAATCAGATCCACCCCACAATGTTGCATACCAAATAACAAAAGATTCTGCCTGCTGGATCTGGAGAAGATTTTTTAAGAAATTTGCCTGAAATGCACTAAGTTCGATATCGGGCTCCTATACTGAGCCCAAATATGAACCCAGGGGGCCGATTTGAACAAACTTGAATCAGATCCACCCTCCAATGTTGCATACCAAATATCAAAAGATTCTGCCTGCTGGATTTGGAGAAGAAGACTTTTTAATGTTTTTCCCATTGCCTACAGTGTTAAAAAGTGCTGACTCAGCACTTTTTCAAAGTCCCGAAACTGTACCCTATGATAAAACCGATGGCAATTTTTTTTTACCAATTCTTTCTGTTGGTCCTAAGGAAGCTTCACACCAAATAAAAATTCTCGGTGCCGTGCAGTTTTGGAGATATGGGCGTTTTAATTTTTTTCTATTTTTAGCTCCTGCGGTTCCCATGGGGCTACGAGAAAAAAAAAATCAGCATAAATTAGGTACTTATGACCCAATAAGCCCTCACATAAAATTTGGTTCAAATCAGCCTCTCGGTTTGGAAAATAGAAATTTCGGGCGGGGCCAAAAATTTTGCCCCTCCCATAACGACGCCAAGTATAGCCCCACAAACTTCTCTTGAACAAATCTGAGTCTCCTCAAAAGGAAGCTGCACACCAAATATCAAGTCTCTGCTACTGCTGGTTCATGAGAAGAAGAATTTTTAAGATTTCAGCTCACTTTTTGGGTGTGGCCCTACCCACGGGCGGGGCAACTTGATTTGAACAAAATCAAATTGCGATGTCATAACAAACTATTATCTCAAATATCAATTAAATTGGTTCAGCGGTTTGGGAGGAGAAGACGCAAACACCATGTTCACGGACGACGGACGCCAGACGACGGACGCCAGACGACGGACGGTGAGTGATCACTATAGCTCTCCTGACTGAAAGTCAGGTGAGCTAATAACAGGCTTCAGTAGATCTTGTCAAACAAGTATACTAAAAAGTTGCAATGACTAGTATGGAGGAATCAACAATATCAACATAGTGATCCCTACACCAACGACGGAAGAGCCTCCACTTTAGCCGCATAGTATAGCGAAGAAGAGGTTCTCCTATAGTAAGAAATCGCGTCCAAAGCTCGTCCAGTACAATGCTTACAATGCAATAAGGACCACACAATGGAATACGTGAAGGTTGAGACCTTGCGGGTTGTGATAAAGATGACACGATTTTACCCAGCGAAAAAAGATCCTCTCATGGAGGAAGATTTCGCGTTAAGTCCCACAGTAGACATCAGAGTAAATTTACCCACGGTCTCTGTGAAGACAGAGATGCTATCAACAGAAATGTATTGTGGTTGTTTATCTTAGCAATACTTGTTGAAACAACAGCGCAGGAGGATACGCATATCCTATCATTCCGTCCTATTAGATCAATAGAGCGTTAACAACATAAGCTCAGAGATCCGGACAAGCAAACACATACGTCTGCAATTGATTAGCAAATTGTGTCGGAAATAAATTATCATTGGGCGCTCCCATTGATAGCAAATCTGATTGAATACTTGTTTGTTGAGAGTCCATTCTGACGGCAACAAGCGACCCATAAGTGAACGGGAGACCGGTAATACAATCAGACGACCCGGAATATGATGGACCGAAGCAGAACTTGGTGTACTATAACAAACAGAAGGATTCTTTCCATTAAATTGAATAACGGAAACGAATGAGTGCCTCCCTGGTTCCGGAGATACGCCACTACTGTCGAATTAACGGACAGGATTTGGACATGCATTTCTGAATAATGTTCATCCAATGACATAAAGCAAGCCTAAAAAACATTATTTCATGGAAGATAAGCACTTGCTTAGAGACTGCGGAACCCAAAGACCCTGGCACTTCGAATCCGTTGGGATCAATATTATATCCCAACCTGTTTGACTGGCAACCGTCATAATTATAAAACTCGGATCCGGCAACTGCAGTGGCACTCTCTGAGTTAACCACCGAATGTTTGCCCCAGTCTGAATCTCATGCTACACTAGATAGACAAGAGAACGTGTAAATCGAGCAAAGCTGAAAAGTTGCCGTCGAAGAGAAGCTTCTCCGAGAACGAAGCGACTCTGAGAGAGTTCTTCACCTTACTATCCACGCGCGTGGATGTAGCTAGGGCTGCGTCACGTCTAACCAACTCCAAGCAGCCACTGAAGGGCGGAGTTATACGTGAACAAACTACTGCCCTCAAAAGAAACCACATTGAGGATCGTATCCCGGAATTCTTTCTCTAGAAGACGTAATGATAACGCCTCAGTAAGGTGGATTACGTATGATAAAGCGACTAAGTTAAGTCTATTAGACATCATTGTCATTTCCTGTGGTTGAAAAAGACCTAGACGGCGAAAAAGATTATTTCCAGTCTTTAACCACGCCGTCTAGACGCATATGAACTCTCGGGATGCCCTGTTCTGCCAAAATAAATTATTCGTATAAATGATAAAAGGCAGAAATGAGCATTGCGGACAAGAAACTAAACTATCATGCTTGGTAGCAGGGTTATATATTTTTATAGCGTCGATAAATAATACACATGTTCTAATGACATTATTGGACTGTGTCGGTAAGTCAGGGACAATGTCCCTGAACCGATCCAAAATTCCGTGTCCAATGACGCTATAAGTCTCTTATCCAACATCGCAGCAATGTAGTCCGAAATAACAATCACTGGAAGATAATGCCGGAAGATATGTATGGCAGCTTCCGATGCTACGAAAGGGAAAACTCGAAATCTTTTGAATCCCTTTCGCCATCCTGCCGGACCCTATAAAGCGTTTGGTCGTCCGTACCTGATGCAACCGCACCGACCCAGCGCCGTCGGATAATTGCTGATTCGACCAAGAAACTGTCGATTGCTGGGATGCTGCGAAAATACTGTGCTAACTCGGATAGCACGTCCGTCACTGAGGCCTGTGGAGAAGTGGTCCTACAATGCATTGCCGCTGGAAGCTCCGTGATCGTTACCCCGTGCATACTACTAATATGCGAGCGAACGGAGTGTATAGGCCTCGTGTCCCTTGGCTACCGGATGGCGTGACCTGTTCGCCGTGGAATCACTGAATGACGAAACTGATTGGACACTCGAGGTCACGTAGCCAATGTGCTGTCGTGTGCACTGCTGTGAGGAAGAGGAAGCATTATCGACAGTCTCTCGGACTGTCAATATAACGGAGCGTCCCGAGCGATGGACATATGCTCCGAATGTAAAAAATCTGAACCACAACATTCGGTCCCCTATGTTGCTCAAAGCCCGGACGGACCTGGACAAGCCAGGAACTGGACTAACAGGCTTCCTCCGATCTGTCCTCAATCCGCCGTCACTTGGTGAGTACTAAAGTAATTATAGTGCTCGCATCACCCAAAACTCCTTCCTAGACCGCAACGGATGAACCCGGCAGCCGAACCATTCGATGAATGTACGCTACACAGGGTGAGCTAGCGAATGTCACTCCGTCGATCCTACAAGGGACCTCTTAGGCGATAGACATATTCCATGAGCACTTATTGCCGCTCGCTCTTCATTAACTATGACGACAGAGGCACACTTTTGAAAGACATCTCTGTAACTTTGCGAACAAGAAACCAGAAATGCTTGGTAATAGCAAGCATATAATAATAAATATATAGCGTCGTTCAATAATTCGAAAGTTTGTGTGACATTATTGGGCTATGTCGGAACTGAGGGACGATGTCCCTGAACCGAACCAAAAATTCTAAGTCCACCGACGCTATCAGTTTCTTATCCGGCATCGCAGCATTCTGATCCGACGAAAAAACCTGTAGAAGATCAAGACAGATGATATACACAACAGCATATGTTGTTCCGAAAGGGAAAGCTCGAAATCCTCCGAATCCCTTTCGGTATCCCGTTGGACCGGATGAAATTTTCGGATGTCCGTACCCGCTTCCGCGGAGCGTCCTGACCCAGCATCGTCGGATAAAACATTATGCGACAGATTCAGTTGTTGCTGGGATGCTGCGATAAGCTGTGCTATTTAGGATAGCACATCCGTCTCCGAGGCCTGTGCAGTAGCGGTCTTACGATGCATTGCCGCCGGAAGCTCCGTGTACGTTGACTCCCGCACACTTTCCTATGCGAACGTCCGGAGTCTGCAGGCCTCGTGTCCCTGGCTACCGGATGGTGTGACCTGGTCGCCGATGATTCTCTGACTGGCGAAGCTGACTGGATATCCGAGGTCACGTAGCCAAGAGTGGTCGTGTGCGCTACCATGAGAATGAGGAAGCCTTATTGACAGTCTCTCCGGACTGACTATATGTCGGAGCGTCCCGAGCGGCGGACGTATGCTCCGAATGCGAAACATTTTGTACCACAACATCTGGGGCCAGATGTTGTTGTACGAGAGAGGGGCCTCTCTCGCTCGCCGTCCGGATGGACCAGAACGAGCTATGAACCGGACTAAAAAGGCTTCCTCCGTTCTCCCTCTAATCCGCCGTCACTGGGTGTGCATTTGGTTGATTTATAATGCTCGCATCACCCCAAAACTCCTTCTAGACCGCAACGGACGAACCCGGCTGCCGAACCATTCGATGAATGGACGCTACACCGGGCGAGCTAGCGGACGTCAAAGGCCGTCGAACCTACTAGGGTCCTCTTAGGCAATTGGCGTATTTACATGAGCACTTATCCGCTAGCCCTTCATTAATTGTGACGACGGAGGCACACTGTTGGAAGACATCACAGATACATCACCCTAATGTTGATCGTCTGAAACAGAAATTGATAAAGTAGAGTGACCCTGCGGGGGAAAGGACCGGAATGTCCAATTCCCCACTAACATACCGTGACATACGCTTCCCATGTTGTCATCGAAATAATCAGATACAGAACAAGAGATAATGCGAGTACACTGACTACATATAGAATGATTATAAAAGTCAGAGGAAGACTTCCTCTTATTACAATTGATCAAAATCCTTTCAATGTGAAAAGAAAACAAAGTCCTGGTACTCGCACCAACCCCTGACAATCAAAATACATAATAATAATATGATCCATTAACATAGAAAAAATAATTGAAATCAAAATATTTTGAAAAAATATTTTTTCAGAACTGCCCAAGTTTCTGAAAAGTAACGTTGAGCCCCAATGGATCCCAAGCCTAAGTGTGGACAAAAAATTTAAAAATATTTTAAACAATTTATGCAACACTTACGAACAATAATAATATATCTAGTTATGATTAAATTAACATCAAGATATCATTTTCAAGAAATCCCCCCCTCACACAGAGGGCTGTTGTAAATGTAAACAATGAGTGTAAAAACACTAAAATAAGACTCCAGGCACCCAGGCCCGAAATCAGTTACCAAAAATGAAAAATTTATACCAATTTTAATATTTTTAATACTTACCAATGGCCCAGACTAGCTGGTGCAACCCAATTTATTTCCAGGGCCAAACATAAATTCTGAATCCCCCAAACCCCCCAAAATTTGCCAAAAAAAACGCAAAAACGAGAAGACCAGTTTGGTCCTCCATACTTTTGCGCAATGCGCAACTTGTTGTCAAGGACAACAATAGGCTACCGCCATCATGTCATTCTTTATTGTTGTGCCTGCTAAATGTCATTAACTGGTAGAGTGCTGGAAGCCCTATTTTGGGCTTTACTAAAAGTGACAGGCAATAACTGTCTGTAGCTACATTCTGCCTGAGGAAGCCTTTATTGTTCCTGGTATGAATCAGATTTTTTATACAATACCTTGCTCTCTGACATTTAATTGGATAGTGCCTATAAGGCACTATCCAATTAAATGTAATAGAGCAGTATATGATGAGCTTTGATTTGTTGCCAGAAAAAACTCAGCACTTCACCAGTTAAGAACTGTAATATATAACTCAGCGGGGAGGAAGGAGTGTCTACTCCAGGGAGGGCCATCCCCGTCTGGGCCATTGGTAAGTATTAAAAATATTAAAATTGGTATAAATTTTTCATATTTTTCCACTATACCAATGGCCCAGACTAGCTGAGAATAGTAAACAGGCAGGCGGGCCCAGTACTTTATATTCATTGCTGTTATTACAGAAAAAACAATGAAAATATAGGTGTAACTCTATTTAAGGCCTAGCATAACCCATTATGCTAATTCGATAAAGGAAGCCATAATATAAAGAAGTCCAGAGAAATGAGACTCTTTATAAATCATTAAAAGTGTCCGAGTATTGTATAGTAAAGCTCGTCTTGACACATGACATATACAATAACGCTTCACATCGAGCTACACATTAAAAGCATATAATACATTGAAAATTGCTTCATACCAAGCTACACATTAAAACTACCATAGCACCGACCCCAGGATACTATCACTGAAGGAGGTATGTCCATACTTTTCACTATAAGGCCAGATGACTATTTGGAAATACCATCCCCCCCCCCTTCCCCTTGTTTTGAAAGTAGCTGCACTTCAAAACGAAGAGGGTAGCATACTGGAGACAGTGCTAGAGCAGAATGAAAATCCTAATTAGAATGGACGACATTCTGAGCTACCGATAACGGTCCTAAAGATCTGAGATCATCCGAAATTGATTCTAAATCTCGAAGATAAAATTTGGTAAAAGTCGTCTGTTGTGTCCAGTAAGCTGCTTGCATCAAATCCTTCAAAGAAGTACTACTAGCATAAGCCCAAGAAGAAGCTAAAGCTCTAACTTCGTGAGCTGAAATCTTATAAGCTATTCTCTGATTCACAGACAAAGCATTATAAGCCGACCGAATAGCTAATTGAATCCATCTAGATATGGAATGAACAGAAATATCATTTCTGTTAGGAAGAAGAGAAAGAAATAACCTCTTCCTACCTCTTCTAATAAAACTAGAACGCTCCTTATAAATCCTAAGCGCTCTTACTGGACACAACAAAGGTCTCTGACCATCTGAAGACGGTAATGCTTTAATCAGAATAGGACTAGGCCGTTTGTCCGGAACCTGATTCTTAGCTAAGAATCCCACTTTCGTAGTGAGGGTAACAGAATTACCAACACTACGATAATGAGAGTCTTCAACAGACAAAGCATGAAGCTCACTAACTCTTCTAGCTGACGCAAATGCTAAGAGAAAAACCGTTTTATAAGTAAGAAATTTAAACTCAACAGTATTTAACGGTTCAAAAGGTGCTTCCTGAAGTTTCAGAAGAACCCAAGCTAAATTCCACTTAGGGACTAGTCTCAAGGTGCGAGGTCTATTCACAGAGAAGTTCCTCATTAATTTATTTAAAGATAAATCTGACCCAATGTTTAATTTCCCTTGGTGTGCATAGGTGTCAGAAAGCATAGACCTATAGCTCTTAATAGTGACTGGCTGTAGCTTAACTTCATCAAAAAGATAAATAAAAAAGTTAGCTAATTGAGGAATAGTTGGGTTGAAAAAATCAATCAATTGTGATTCACACCAACGAACAAAAACCTTCCACTTCGCTTCATAATTTAATGAAGAGGAGGTCCTCCTACAGTTAGAAATTGCGTCCATTGCTCGTCTGGAAAACTGTTTTCCGTGCAAGAAGGACCGCACAACAGAAAACGTGAAGGTTGAGGCCTTCCGGATTGTGATGAAGCCGACGGAGTTTCCCCTGCGTCAGAAGATCCCGGAGAGGTGGTAACTTCCGTGGAACGTCCCAAAGAAGTTCCTGGAGAAGATTTATCCATGGTCTGTGAGCCGACAGACTTGCAACCAGAAGAATCTTGCAAGAAGACTGTTTTATCTTTAGCAAGATCTGTTGAATGAGGGGAGCTGGAGGGTAAGCATACCCTATGATCCCGTTCCAAGAAATTGACAGAGCATCTACTGCATAAGCCTGAGGGTCCGGGCATGGAGACACAAACGTCTGTAACTGATTGTTCAGACTCGTGGCAAAAAGATCGATCATTGGACGTTCCCACTGGAAGCAAATCTGATTGAAGACAGACTTTTTTAACATCCATTCTGAAGGTAGCAGGCGATCCTTTCTCGATAGAGAGTCTGCTATTACATTGAGACGACCTGGAATATGACGAATCGATATCAGAATCTGATTCTCTTGAGAGAAAAGAAGAATCTTTTCGGTAAGATTCATCAGCTGGACGGAATGAGTACCTCCCTGATTCCGAATATAGGCTACTACTGTTGAATTGTCCGACAGAATTTGAACATGTGAGTGTATTACTTGACTGAGCCAATGATTTAGAGCTAACCAAATTGCCCTCATTTCTTTGTAGTTTATATGGGACA
Organism: Pictodentalium vernedei; assembly: GCA_031216915.1. Taxonomy (NCBI): domain Eukaryota; kingdom Metazoa; phylum Mollusca; class Scaphopoda; order Dentaliida; family Dentaliidae; genus Pictodentalium; species Pictodentalium vernedei. The sequence goes on from CM062289.1 coordinate 399,908,905, forward strand.
CAAGAAACTGACTCTCCCATAAACCGTGACACACTTGATCGCCCGGAATCAGAGAAGCACCACAACCCTCTTGACTGGCGTCCGTCATGATTATGAATGATGGCTCCTGAATCTGAAGCGGTATTCCCTGGGATAACCACTGGATATCCGCCCAAATTTGAAGATGATGTTTTACTGACTGTGTTAAAACAATCGGACTGTCCAACAACTGACGTTTTACGCTCCAATTTTGAATTAGATAAATTTGAAGTGGACGAGTGCGTAAACGACCTAGCGGAATTAACTCCGCGGCGGCGCCGCAAAGTCCTAACAGACGCATAAACTCTCTTGCAGTAATGACTTGTGCGTTTATGCAGTATTTTGCGTAAAGCGAAACTAATTTTGCTCTTGCTACCAGCAAACTGACCCGATTGTTTTGAGTATTGAAACTCATTCCCAGATGAACAAACGACCTCGTCGGCGTTAAATCCGACTTGTCGACATTGATTATAAAACCTAGGCATCGTAGCAGCGATAGCAGACTCTGAACGTTGCTTTGGAGAGCATGAAAATTTTCGTACCTTTGAAGTATGTCGTCCAGATATGCCGACGTCATCGAAGCCGAGTGCGCTCTGAAATGGCTCATTACTGCATTCATCACCCGAGTGAACGCCCACGGAGCAAGGTTCAGGCCAAAACACATTGCTCTGAACTGGTATACCTTTCCTTGAACCGCGAAACGGAGGTATTTCCGAAAAGCCGGATGAATCATGATGTGAAAATACGCGTCCTTCAAATCTATACTTGCGGCGTAATCGTTCACTCGGATGCTGCCTCTCACCGATCGAATTGTCTCCATATAGAATCTTGGAGCAATTATTAGCTTGTTTATCCAACTGAGATCGATGACCGGTCTGTACGAGCCGTCTGGCTTCGGCACAAGAAAAAGATGACTGTAGAATCCCTTTGAATTGGGATTCTCTACGACCTCTAGTGCCTCCTTTTGTAGGAGAGAGTCTACGGCTGAAATCAAAGCCTCTCTCTTTGTTATATTTTGTGGAAGGCTCACAAATCGCGGAATCCGCGTTAATGGAGGTTTTCTCCGGAACGTAGACCATTTTTCACAACGTCTCGAACCCAAAGATCCTGAGTTATTTTGTTCCAGTTGCTTGCGAATTTTGAAAGCCTTCCGCCAACCGGAGAACAGTAGAGGTCGAAATCTTCATTTGTAGGACTTACGAGGCTTATATGAGGAGAAACCTCGTGAAGCTCTCGCACGCCTCTGTGACGTCGGTGTGGGGTTATGCGTTTTGTTATTATCCAACTGCGCCATCCCCTTTTTGAAATCGCCCCCGTTTCAAGCCACCACGCCCACGATTAGCTTTAGAAGCAGCACGGGCTGAGCCTCTCTTGGAGAAATATTTACCTCTCTGAGGAGTACCACTTGTGGAAGGCTGAGGTTGCGAAGCTGAGCGCAACAAAAGCTGACTTGTAGCTTTCTTAGAAGCATCTTCAAAGACAGCTTTTAGCTTATCATTAAATAATGAAGAGCCCGAAACGGGAGCGGCCCTTAGAGAGCTCTTAACACTGTCGTCAATAAATGACGTAGATTTAAGGGCAGCATTGCGCCTGACCAACTCTAAATTCGCTACTGAAAGAGCAGAGTGGGATGTTGTATACATTATGGCGCGAGAGAGCACTCTCAAAGGAGATAACAACTCCTGTAAGCTCTCAGATTCCAGATTGCCGGCCAATGCCCTGCAAATATGATCTGCATAAGACATAGTGTCCAAAATACTTCTGCTAGATTCAATGCAAGTATCTATAACAAAAGAACTGATGCTACACGATGACGGAAGAGACATACCCAAGTCCCTAGCTCCGTCATCCAATCGCAGAGGAGCTCTTGGAATCTTATTCTCGCCTACCGTATTTAAGAAGGTATTGCCTCTAAACGTTAGGTCAAGCTTCTTTTCCGAAAGGAAAGAATTTTTTCTAGCCTGAGCCAGGTCAGCAATAGCCTCGTCACAACAATCAAACGCATCTGACGCTTGGACTGATTGAGACAGATACAGAAGGATACTTTCCTTCGACTTAATGACCTCCCTGTCTAAAGAAGACAGTCGCTTGGCTCTAGAAGGCGCAGAACTCTGACCAGAAGGAATTAATTCAGGTGAAAAATCCTGCAGGAACCTCATAGTTTCCATATGCTGCTCAGCCAAAGATGTAGTGTCAGTCTCGTCTTCATCAAACTCCCTAACACTACCAACTAGAGGTTCCTGATCTGGTCTATTATCGGCATACTGATTATTTGAGGAAACCCTTCTTTCTGCCGATCCAGCACCGTCCGAATCATCTGAAGCGGAGATCGATGACGGCCGCATATTATGCTGCTGGGAGTCTGCAATTAGCTGGGCAATTTGCTCCAGCAATTCCGTATTCGAGGCTATGTTCACCCCCGTTCTACGCCTTTTAGGCTCCGGAAGGTCGTCTGACACATCGCCCTGTGTCCGTCTTTTTGAAAAAGACGTTTGCCTCGAAATGCTAGCCGTAGAGAGAGACGTATCCTGGCTCTGACTCTCTACCTCTGGATCTTGCCGGCTAGCATGCGGTCTACTGTGCTGAGTCCTGGAAACGGATGAAGAAGAGGCTCTTATATCAAAATTACTGCCAGCCGCACTGGCAGAGAAAGGTACATCAGAAACAACTGGCTCTGAAGCATTTTTTACCGGACTACCAGCGGAACTGGCAACAAAAGTCGAATCTTTCTGTTTTGTCCCTAAAACAGAAGAATGCTTCGCTACTGATGCACCTTTCAATTTGACTGGCCTCTTCCCCTTACGTGCCGTCGTCTGAACAGAGGACTGTCTTCCATCCTCCGTATCCTGGACCGCTACGGATTTTCCCGGTATTGAAGCACTAATTAAAGGCTCCGTTACACCGGTCGAGCTAGTTGACCGTCTGCTTGGCCGAGGTACCGAGTATTCTGCGATACCTCGTAAGTCAACATGCTCTGTGTCTGAAGACGACGGCAGCACAGAACTTGATGTTATACCATGACCAATACCATGTTCTTGTTCCTCTGAAATGGAAACTAAATTTTGATTAGTTACCTTAGGCGAAAGAACCGAAATTGGCGCTTCGCCAACACTTACATAAGTAGAGAGAGAATTCCATCGCTTGGAATCCCAAGAACAGCAAGTTGCACAGGTAACATCTTTCGAGCAACGAGTGCAAGCTAAACATGAAGAATGAGAATCAAGAGAGGACTTCTTCCTCTTACATTTCGAACATGAGGACTTCATAATACCCACACGCCCGAGGCAAAAATTTAAACTGAATAGGAGCCGGTAACCAAGTCCAAAACAGGCACAACAAAGGCCCAGGTCAGACAACCGGTATCCCAATAATACCCTTAACAGTAGAGAAACTTCACAGAAGATTCCCCACAGAGAAGGGTAATGGCAAACAGACACGTCCGACTAAGTCAAAAATAACCGGTACGCGACAAAGGGGGTACGAATAATCCACATTCCGTAAATTATCTAAGATTTTTAAGAAGAATTTAAATTAATAACAAATTCGCTAACAGCAATTAGTTCTTAAAAATCTAATGAGAGGATTCAAGGGGAAAAAGGTGAACATTGAACACACACATATGATAAACAAAGAATGAACAAATCAGGTGCATATCCCGAAAATGGGAAGAACAAGAAATATTATTTTAATTTCAATAAAGTTATAGCCCTGATGTTCAAAAACTCAATGTCTATATTCAGCTGCATTCTTCTGCAATTATTCCACCATTCCACTTCAAAATCGTGTCTGGCTACATTATACTGTAGGGTTTTATAGCACAAAAGTCAGGATACGTGTTGATCTGACATGGCCCAAACAACAGAATGACATGATGGCAGTAGCCTATTGTTGTCCTTGACAACAAGTTGCGAATTGCGCAAAAGTATGGAGGACCATACTGGTCTTCTCGTTTTTGCGTTTTTTTTGGCAAATTTTGGGGGGTTTGGGGGATTCAAAATTTGTGTTTGGCCCTGGAAATAAATTGGGTTGCACCAGCTAGTCTGGGCCATTGGTATAGTGGAAAAATATACACTATCTGATGCAAAACAGAGACTTCCAGGGAAGAAACTGCAGAACATCAGATGGTAGATGCAGAACACAACGCCTAACCACCCATAGGTGAAGACGTGAACATGGGGAAAAGAACAGAATTCATTCTGTTATTCAGCTAAAACCCCCAAGAAATTTTAGTAATAATAATTACAGAAACTATGCCAAAAGCATGGGAGAATAGCAAGAGGGGACTTAAAGGAAAGGGAGAGAGGAAAACACTAAAAAATCAGTGTAACTAAATAACAAGAATGACAACAAAATGGCTGCTGCCTCGAAAATAGGTAACTTAACATAATTTCATTAAAAAATTTTAAGTTACAGCCCTGATAATATTCTGTCACACATTTTTCCTCTCCTCCTTCTATATCCTCCTTAGAATCACCATTTCACTAATATTTATGTGTCTGGCATCATTTAAACTGAGATTTACAAGCACAAAGATCAGTCAGATGTTAACTGATGAAGGGCCAAACTAAGAATGAATAATGGCGCCAATTTCGGAACGTCCTTGACACTGCGCATGCGCAGTAGAGGTGAAGTGTGGAGGGCCATTCAGGACATGTTTTCTTTAGTTTTAGATGCAAATTTTGGGGATTGGGGGGCAAAATTTGTGTTTGGCCCTATATTTTAAGAGTTAGCACCAGCTATGTCTGGGTCATTGGTACAGTATAAAAATATGAGTTCATGTTTAACGTATTGTTTGTTAACTCTTTACCCAACGCAGACGATATCAAAATTTATTATTTTAGATACCATTTTTAAAAATTTTTCAAAAAATTTCAACAAAACCATATCATGTGACCCCTCGTTGGAACAAGCTCGACGAGCTCATTCCAACGAGGGGTCACATGATATGGCTTCGTTGAAATTTTTTGAAACATAATAATTTTTCAACTGCTGAATTTGCATATTATGCGGGCGTATGCGGCCGATTCGTTGGGTAAAGGGTTAACCCCCTTAGCAATGATGTCAAAATACAACAAAAAATCAAGAGCCCACCCACAAGGCCTGAAGCGCTCACCTTGAACAGAACCCGATATAAACAGAGTCTAAGAATGAATCAACATTAAGCAATCAATCTCCATAGGATACATTGTCAATCCTTGAGCCCTCAGGAGTGACTAAAATAGTCCAAGCATAATGCTTTTTCTACAGTTAATCATAATGTAAAAAGTGGAGCTCCCCTGTGGAGCCCCTTGATACAACCTATGTAGATTAATCTTAGTCACACACCTCTAGAGGGTACTAAATACAAAATTTCTAATTCTTCAGCTACATGGCCAATTCCAGTTCCCATAGGGAGCCCAAATATTATCCCAGGCACTCTATTTGAACAAACTTGAATCTGACCTCACTAGAGATGTTGTGTACCAAATATATATTGAAAGCATTCTAACTGGTGGATCTGAAGAAGATTTTTAAAGAAATTTTCTCATATTGCACTTAGTTATAATTCTGGCTTCCATAGAGAGTCCAAATATTAACCCAGGGACCCGATTTGACCAAACTTGAATCTGACTCCTCTAGAGATGCTGTATACCAAAATAAAAGCATTCTGACTGGTGGATCTGAAGAAGATTTTTAAAGAAATTTCCCATAGGGAGCCGAAATATTAACCCAGGCACTCGATTTGAACAAAGTTGAATCTGACCTCCCTAGAGATGTTGTATACCAAATATGAAAGCATTCTGACTGGTGGATCTGAAGAAGAAAATTTTTAAACAAATTTCCTCATATTGAACCAAGTTAAAATTTGGGCTAACAAAGGGAGCCCAAATATTAACCTAGGGACCCGATTTGAAAAAAAAACGGAGTCTGCCTCCCCCCCTCCCCACCCTGAGATGTCGTATACCAAATATGAAAGGATTCTGACTGGTGGATCTTAAGATTTTTAAAAATTATCCCCCATATTACACTGGTGAATTGGAAGAAGAAGAGTTGTAAAAATTATCCCCCATATTGCACTGGTGAATCGGAAAAGAAGATTTGTAAAAATTGTCCCCCATATTGCACTGGTGGATCTGAAGAAGAAGACTTTTTTAAATTATCCCCCATATTGCACAAAGTTAAAATTTGAGCATCCATTAAAATTCGAGCATCCATAGGAAGCCCAAATATTAACCTAGGCACTAGGTTTGAACAATCTTGAATCTGACCCTTATAACAATGATGAATGCCAAACATTCAAAGATTCTGACTGGTGGTTCTGAGGAAGAAGATTTTTAAAGATTATTCCCCATATTGCCCTAAGTTAAAAATTCGGGCTCCTGTATTGAACCCAAATATGAACCAAGGGGCTTCATTTTAACAAACTCGTATCTGACCCATATGAATGCTGTGTACCAAATATCAAAAGATTCAGACCAATGGTTCTGAAGAAATTTTTTTTTATTAATTTTTGCACATATGTTGACTCAGCATTTTTTTATGCCCCCCCCCCCCCCCACCCCCTACAGAACACCCTGACATAACCAATGGCAATTTTTGTTTACCATTCAATTCTACTGGTCCTAAGGGTGCTTCGAAGCACCAAATAACAGTTCTCTGTTCTATGTGATTTGGGAAATATGGGCGTTTGAAGATATTTATATTTTTAGCTCCTGGGGTTCCCACAAGCCAATAATACCACAAGCCAAATTTTGTTCAAATTGGATCATTGGTTCAGAAAATAGAAATTTTGGGCAGGGCCAAAAATCTTGCCCCTCCAATTACAAAGGCAAATATTGCTCCACGAACTTCGTTTGAAGAAATACCAAATATCAAGTCAATGTACCCACTGGTTCATGAGAAGATTTTTAAAATATGTTGGAGCATTTTCCCTCACCCCTCCCTATGAGGCTGGGCATGTTGAGTTGAACAAAAATGCAATGACCCTTCGGGACCATTTCTATCACGAATTTTCAATTGAGTTTGTCCATTGGTTTTGGAGAAGCCCAAAACATAGTGTTGATGGAAGGAGAGCGATTAGATAAGCTCAGCTTGACTTCATCAAGGTGAGCTAAAAAAAATCAGTAAAACTGATGGAAGCTCCCTCAACTTGGTTAACAGACAGATTCGTAAAATTGTGTGCCAATTGGAGGGGCAAGATTTTTGGCCCTGCCCAAAATTTGTATTTTTTGGAGAGCGATTAGATAAGCTCAGCTTGACTTCATCAAGGTGAGCTAAAAATCAGTAAAACTGATGGAAGCTTCCTCAACTTGGTTAATAAACAGATTTGTAAAATTGTGTGATAACAAACATAGTCCTAGAAGTTCTGTACAAAAAACTGATTGTACCTAATTTTGGTACAAAATGGCCACCAGAGGCCCTTTTGAATTTTGGACTGCACCCAAATACACTCGTTCTCATCCCAAGGTGATAACAAGGGTACCCAATAAGTTTTGTGAAGATCGGTTCATAAATACAGCCTCTAGCCCGAGCCGTATTGACATATGTACTTACTGTGTATAAGTAGCACTGAATAAATCAAAGTTCATCTAATTTGCATAATTTCTGCCAGAGAAAAAAACCTGTATTATATATGATGTATTCCATGTTACTAAACATTCATAAAAAAATTTATTCAAATCAGAACCTTCATACAGAAGTTCTGTACAAAAAACTGATTGCACTAATTTTGGTACAAAATGGCTGCCGATGGCCATCTTGAATATCGGATCGCACCACAAAATGATAAATTTAAAGTAATTTGTATATTTTTTATACTTACCAATGGCCCAGGCTAGCTGGTGCAAACTCGATATAATTCAGGGCCAAACACAAATTTTGAACCCTTCACCCAATCCCCAAAATTTGCATACAAAACCCAAAAATTTAAGTCCTATCTGGTCCTCCATACTTTTGTTAACTGCACATGCGCGGTAACCAGGAAGGTACTGAAATTGGCAACAAGCATCATTCTTTCTATAGTGCCTGCTAAATGTTATAATCAGCGGGGAGGTATGAGTGCCCACTCATGGGAGGGCCATCCCTGTCTGGGCCATTGGTAAGTATAAAAAATATACAAATTTTATCATATTTTTATACTACAACCAATGGCCCAGACTAGCTGAATCATAAAAAGGGTGAAGGGCCTAGAACTTAAAGGAAAATCCAATCTCTCAATTACTTCGATAAAGAATAGCTCCTACAGGAGAATAGGAGAAGACAGAGGAATTACATATGTCCTTCTCTTATAAGAAAAGAGAATGACAAAACACCAACAATGTAATTGAGAATTACATAATTTCTCCATTTAATGCCAGCATAACCCGTTATGCTAATTCGGTGAAGGAAACCAATTATAAAGCTAGTCCAGAGAATGAGATGCTTTATACTCATTTAAAAGTGTCTGAGGATTGTATAGAGACGCTCATTTGACACGTAACATATACAAATGCTTCACAGTGAGCTACACTTTAAAAACAGTACATAAATGAGACATAGTTATTGCTTCACACCGAGCTACACATTAAAACTACCCAGCACTGACGCTGGACTACTGTCTCTGGAGGAGGCATTCCCTTGCTTTTCACTACAAAGCCAGATAACATAAGGAAAAAAATTGTCCCTCCCCCCCCCCCCCCCACCCACTCCTTCCCCTTGTTCTGAAGGAAAATTTCTCAGAACGAAGAGGGCAGCGGAACGGTGTCATGGCTCGAGCAGAGACTACCTAAACATCATCTAGCTGTAATATTAATGGACGACATTCTGAGCAACAGAAAGAGGACCCAAAGATCTAAGGTCACCGGAGATGGACACTAAATTTCTAAGGTAAAACTTGGTAAATGAAGAGGGCTGTGTCCAGTATGCAGCCTTCATAAGATCAGTAATGGCTGTACTGTTAGAATAAGCCCAAGAAGTGGACAGTGCTCTAACCTCATGCGCTGAAATCTTGTTGACAGAACGTTGATCCGAAGATAGACTTTCATAGGCAATACGTATTGCCAACTGAATCCATCTAGCGACAGAATGAACAGATATATCTTTTCTGTTAGGAATCAACGAAAGAAAGACTCTTTTTCTTCCCTTTCTTATAAAACCTGATAGATGTTTATAAATGCACATTGCTCTAACTGGACACAGGAAAGGTTTACGGTTGTCCGTGTATGGTAAAGCCTTAATGATAATAGACTTGGGTCGCTTATCCGGGAATCTGATTCTTAGCCAAAAATCCCATTTCCGTAGTAAGGGTAACAGTATTACCCACATTATGGTAATGGGAATCGTCGACAAATAATGCATGAAGTTCTCTAACTCTTCTGGCAGATGCAAAGGCTGAGAGAAAGGCTGTTTTGTAGGTCAAGAATTTGTGCTCTACATCATCTAACGGCTCAAAAGGAGCTTCTTGAAGCTTCAACAGAACCCAAGCCAAATTCCATTTAGGAATTAATCTGAGGGGACTAGGTCTATTAATAGAGAAATTTCTAAATAGCTTGAAAAAAGAAGAATCTGATCCAATAGCCAAGTTACCATGATGAGCATAAGTGTCTGATAACACAGACCTTTAGCCCTTAAAAGTGACAGGCTGCAGTTTGAGTACGTCAAACAGGTGGACCAGGAAATTGGCAATGTGTGGAATGGACGGATCAAAGATGTCTACAGACTGGTTCGTACACCAACAGAAGAAAACCCTCCACTTCGCTGCATAATTCAACGAAGAGGAGGTCCTCCTCCTGTTAGAAATTGCATCCACTGCTCGTCCTGTAAAATGTTTTCCGTGCAGGAAGGACTGCACAACGGAAATACGTGAAGGCTGAAAACCTTCTGGGTTGTGATGCTGTGCATGGAACTTCCCCTGATATAGAAAGTCCTTTAGAGGAGGAAGCGTCCGGGGAATGTCCCATAACAAATACCTGAAAAGATTGATCCAGGGTTTCTGTGATGACAGAGGTGCTACTAGCAGGATTTTGCAGTGAGACTATTTGATTTTTAACAGAATCTGCTGAATCAATGGAGCAGGAGGATATGCATATCCTATCATTCCGTCCAATGAGATCAATAGAGTGTCTACTGCATATGCTCGATGATCTGGGCATGGCAACACAAACGTCGGTAACTGATTGTTCAGGTGTGTCGCAAAAAGATCTATAATGGGACGATCCCACTGGTAGCAGATATGATTGAAGACTCGCTTGTTGAGAGTCCACTCTGATGGTAACAAGCAACCTTTTTGTGAGAGCGAGTCTGCTAGTACGTTCAGACGACCCGGTATATGACAGACTGAGAGATGAACGTGATGACTTAGAGCGAATAGGAGAATATTCTCCGTTAATTCGCGTAATGGAATGGAATGAGAGCCACCTTGGTTCCCGAGATAAGCTACTACCATCGACTTGTTCGACAGCATCTGAACATGGACGTTCGCTATTTGAACAGACATCATCTTCTTGATGTTTATGTGCTTCTCCAGGAAATGAGGGTCGCAAAGACCCTGACACTTCAAGTCTGCAGGGCTTAGGGATGCACCCCAGCCCATTAGACTCGCATCTGTCATAATCATGAAGGCCGGATCCAGTAGTTGAAGCGGAACTCTCTGAGTCAACCACTGGAGATTTGCCTAAATCTGAACCTTTTGTTTTACTAGATCCGTCAAAACAATCTTGGTTTCGAGCAAATGCGTCTTCACACTCCAGTTCTGGGTAAAGAATATCTGGAGGGGACACGTGTGTAGACGGCCCATCGGAATAAGATCCGCAGCCACTCCGCACAGCCCCATCAGTCACATAACCTCCCTCGCAGTCACTGCGGGAGAGTTTAGATGAAAGCGAGCATAACAACTAACTGATTTTGCTCTGGGTAACGGCAGACAAACCAGATTGTTGTGAGTCTCATAGCTCATTCCCAAGTGAATGAAGGACTTGGCAGACCTTCATCAAAAAAAAAAACCCTGGCGCGCTATACATCGCGTGCCCAAGATGATGCCAAGGTGCGCAGTTTCTTTGATGGTGTGCCGATTTGGAAAAACGCCTCTTAGACTTAGGGCACAAAAAGGAAAAAGGAGATGCAATTATGAAATAATAATATAAAGCATTGAAATAAAGTGCAAATTGGCTTAAATTTAATAATACAAACATTACAATTTCTTACCACTAAATTTCTAACTTTCAAGCATAATATACAGTGGAATATTTAGCGAGGTACAAGTAAATGCAGGTCAAAATCCTAACAACACAAGTGAAAATCAAAGCACCGTCTGGACTCTTGAAGTTTTCATTTGGGTCATTTTGGGGATCTAGAAACTGTTGCTTGATGAAAATTGCTAGGAATATAGGACACGGTGTTTATTCCAGCCAATCGGGTCATCTAAAAAGTAGGGTTTACCGGGAATTCCTAATTGATGTAATCAACTTTGTGTCAGTGACTGTCACGTGATGCTAACACTTCAAAGTATGTACATTCTTTCAGAAATTTAGTGTCAATAAATTCCACATCGATATTAAATTTAACGGATTTAAAAATTAAAATGGCAAAAATTAATATGGATTATCAACAATTTGTTCACAATAGCTGATCTAGAGCAGAGTTTAGGTATGACAACGTCCATTTCATGAAATAATATGCCAGGGTAAAGTCAAAATTACTGCCTATTTTCATGATATAAACAACGAACACGAAGGATAACAGGTACTGAGAAATGTTACATGTCCCTCGCACACCATTATTATCATTCAGTGGCATGATGTATACAGCTAAAAAAAATAGTCGACTATAAAAAATAATAGTAGACTATAGCACCTTACAACAGTTATTTGATTAATCGAATAGGCGAGGCAGCCTAGTGTTTACAGACACAGCTTCTGAAACTCTGACATTGTTGACATAAACTATAAAAGTAACTTTTTTTCCACGTGCGCAATTGATCGTTCGCCGCAAATTGTAATTGCGCGAGCGATGGCGCATGAGAGTGCTCGCGCACCATTAAAATGAAGGTATGGACTTGGAAAGAGCTAGGTCTGACTTTTTCTCGTTTACTATGAAACAAAGACGTCGTAACAACTGAAGCAGACTCTGAACATCGTTCTGAAGAATTATTCTGTCGCCGTATCTCTGAAGAATGTCGTCCAAGTAAGCCGACGTTACCACTGCTGAATGAGCTCAGAAATATGACATTACTGAGTTCATTATTCGAGTGAAAGCCCAAAGAGCTAGATTCAGACCGAAGAACATTGCTCTAAACTGATAAACCTCTCCTTGCATGGCAAAACGCAGGTACTTTCTGAATGCCGGATGTACCAGGACATGAAAGTAGGCGTCCTTTAAATCCACTCGAATGCTCACTCTTCCCAACCGAATGGTTTCCATATAGACCTTTGGAGCTATGATCAATTTGTTTATCCAGCTCAAGTCTATCACAGGTCGGAACGAGCAGTCTGACTTCGGTACGAGGAACAGGTGACTTAAAAACCTGGAGAATTTTGATTCTTGATGACCTCTATTGCTTTCTTTGATTAGAGAGCCTGTACCTCCACAAGGAGAGACTCTCTTTTGGAAGGATTCGTTGGAAGATTTGTCCAACGTGGACATCTTGTAAGTGGGGGCTTTGCTTGGAATGATAGCCGCAGGCCTGCCATGACTACATTTCTCACCCACTGATCTTCCGTGACTTCCATCCAGTTTTTTGAGAAGTTTGATAACCTTCCGCCAACTGTCAATCAGACTTGCACCCCTTTCCCGAGTCGCTATATTGATGACCTCCAGAGTAACCGTAAGGGGGTTTCCTGTAACCTCGCAAGGAGTTCCCATTCGATGATTGTGAAGTGGAACGACCTTGCCTACTCCGGCCTGCTGAAGCATGTTGTTGAGATGCAGATTTCAGTAGCAGTGCACTGGAAGCTTTTTTGGTAGCTTGTTGATAAACTAACGAAAGCTTGTCATCAAATAGAGTGTGTCCGGAGACCGGAGCGACTCGGAGAGAGTTTTTCACCCTGTCGTCGATAATTGAAGACGACACAAGGGCTGCATCACGTCTAACCAACTCCAAATTTGCCATTGTCAGGGTGGAATGGTACCTGGCATACATGACTGCCCTGGAAAGAACTCTTAGCGAGGAACAAACGTCCTCAAATTTTTTTCCATTTAGACGTTGAGTAGTAGCCCTGTGATATGGTCTGTGTAGCACATAACGTCCAGAATCGCTCTAATAGATGAAATAGAAGATTCTATCGTGTCCAAGCGTAAATTGAATGATGTAGGCATGGACATCTCTAAATCCCCAGCCTGCTCATCCAAACGCAGAGGAGCTCTCTCGGCATCTTCTCCAACTGTTTTAAAATAACGTGGTCCAGGAAACGGTATTGATTGAAGACACAGATAAGAAACCGCCTTTCTTCTTGGCACTTGCTAGGTTGAATATGGCGTTGTTAACATGGCCAAAGGCCTCCGACACCTGCCAAGATTGTTCCAGGAAGGAAAGAACATCATCTTTCCTTTGCATAAAATCTCTATCTAGAGACGACAGCGGTTTCTGCCTAGCAGTCGCAGCTTGGGACAAGGCAGAGGATTACCCTTCTCTTTCGGAACAAGGTCAGGATAGTATTGATGAATGAAATTCATCCCTACCATATGTTGTTCCAAAAGAGAAGGGTAATCCTCTTCCTTGTCCCTTTCACCATCCGACTGATTCAAACGAGAATTTTGGTCAACCGCATCTGTATGTACAGATGACCGGACCGATCCAGCACCATCCGACAGCTCACCACCGGAGTCTGCTGTTGCACTTGCTGGGAAGCTGTGATGAGCTGCACAATCTGCGACAGAAAGTCTGTTACAGAGGCTTGAGGAGCAGTGGTTTTCTGTTTTTTCGCCATCTGCTGCTCCTGGGATGGAGATCCCGATGCAGATCTATCTCCGCACGTTCCAATGAATGAAGCCTTGGATCGCTACCTACCGGATGGCCCGACTTCATGGGCGAAGACTGGGTGCATCTTCATGCAGCTACCTGGATATCTGAAGTCGGATGGTTAGCGCGCAGTCGTGTGTACTTTTCTGAAGTTGAGGAAGAAGCTGACTGTGGCCTACCCTGGATGCAGTCTACAGCGGCGGGTGTGGACATTAGCTCCGACTCAGGCAAGTTTGCTCTACCCAATTCTACACTTCCTTTGACTGCAATGGATTTACCCAGTAATACGGCTCCCACTATCGGGTTGGCCACTTCACCAGTCGAATTGGCTGCTGGAGTAAGAGGTCTTATTCCCTGTTTAATGTTAAGGGGAGAACCTTAGCAGCCAGTTCTGTTTGCACATCAGAGCGTGATGACAGCAGCACACTTAGGATGGGTGTTGCAATACCATTACCATGTTCTTGTTCCTCTGAAAAAGAAACTGAAAAACTCAAATTATCCTGTGGTGACAGCTCCGGCATAGGAACTTCACCACCTACGACGTATCGCGACACCCGTCTTCAACGTCTGTCATCCCAATGTACATAAAGTAGGACAAGAATCCATAGGAGTGCATCGACTACAGGCAAGGCAACAAGCATGTAAATCTGGGGAAGACTTCCTCGCCTTGCATTTAGAGCAGTAAGCTTTCATAATTACAATCAAAAGACCGAGTCGGTAGCACTCCTACAAATTCCACAAAAATACATGATAAGCATACACGAATAATAGCAATCAAATGAATTTCGAAACAATTATAAAAAAAATTTCGAAAGGGAACATCATGATCCCAAGGGCATCCAGATAGAGCCTAAGTGTGGACAAAATAAATCCAAATTTTTTTAGCTACACTACCGGAATTATAATCAATGTATCGTATAGTAATTCTAAAGTATTATAATACTAAATACTACATGTTAAGGGCGTTGCCAAATGTAAACGTCAATAGAAAAAAACGGAAACAAGACAACAGGCACACAAAAAGGCTCAAAGTCAGTAACCGATTTAAAGGCTACCAGATGCAAAGGTAGATCTTCATATGAAGAAAAAACAATACATTGGATAGAAGATGCAAGACCAAAATGACCCAACACCCCTAGGCTGAGGACGTAACCACGGAGATAAACAGAATAAACATTCTGTAATACACGTTAAACTCCCAAGAAATTTGATAAAAATTTCAATAAAAAACAGCCAAAAAGCTTAGGAGTTTAATAGGAGGGGTTCATGGAAGGATAGGGAAAGAACACTTAACAAACAGTAGGTAAATCATTAGCAAGAATTAAGACGTCAGGAGCATGTCCCAAAAATGGGAAACACAAAATAACTTTTATAATTATTATAAAGTTACAGCCCTGAACGTTTGAAACCACCATTGTTCACTTCCATCATCCATTTGATTTACTCTCTGAATGCGGACATGGTGAAATTGGAAAATTAAAATATTTTCTCTGAATGCCGATAGTGAGGGTTGTTAATTAGGTATAGTCTGCTCTATAAAAACACTGCCCTTTGATTACTAAGTGTCAGCATTCAGAGAAGTGACCACTGTTTAGATTCTGTTACAAGACACTGTGCTAGTCGCAATCTCAGTTTAAACAGTCACGTATATAACAAAACCCTCCACATACTCCAGGCTAGTGAATCAATGGTGAAGCTGACCGAACACCAAACCCTTAACAGGAAATCAAAATAAGCCACAGTAAATTAAAATTACTCAATAGAATTAAACTGTGTGGAGTCAGTGAGGTTTGCCTCGCTACTCATTGAGATCTTTAGGATTGAGTCTGTGAGGATTGCCTCGCAACTCTGCGTGTGGGGCGTGGACTCCGAAGAAACCCACCCCTCATCCCATTCATAGCAACAATCACACAACAGTCACAATATACAATAGCGGATACCTATCTTTCTCTCTACCTATAACTTTTCTAATTGAACATTCTCAAATTTTCTTGCAACACTCTTATCAAGAAGACGAATGGAAATGGTAGACAAAGCATAGGAGGAATTGTTGCAATCTACCTTCCTGTTAACATACACAAGAAACCACCAAACACCAGGCAAGGATTGAAACAAGGCTGGAGAGAGAGAAGGAGAAATTGGAGTATTGTGAATATATAGATGTTCATATGTTGTTTGTTAAAAAAAATTCTTAGAAAATATCTATTTGTTAATTGATCTCGTCTTCATTTGATGAGAAATAATTTGTCCAAAATATAGATACAGGACATAGCTAGTTAATCCGATTATCACACCTTCACTGGTCTCTGTAGGAGAACAATAGATGTCAGCATTCCGGGAAGTCCCCGCATTTATAGCCTTGAATCCACCAATTCTTTCATTAATTTGTGTCTCTGGCATCCTCAAAAAAGGAGATTTAAAGCACAGATGTCAGATCATTGTTTACTGACTTAGGGCCAAATGAAGAATGATGCTTTCCCCCAATTTCAGTACCTTGCTGGTTACCGCACATGCGCAGTTAACAAAAGTACGGAGGACCAGATAGGACTTAAATTTTTCGGTTTTGTATGCAAATTTTGGGGATTGGGGGATTCAAAATTTGTGTTTGGCGCTGAATTATATCGAGTTTGCACCATCTAGTCTGGGCCATTGGTTGTAGTATAAAAATACACTTGTTCTCGTCCCATGGTGATAACAAAGGTACCCAAGAAGTTTTTTAAAGATCGGTGAATAAATACGGCCTCTTGCCAGAGCCGTATTGAATTGTTGACAGGTAGGACAGACAGACAGATGAACAGACACTACATCAAAGTTGAGCTAAAAATGATAGAAATGTCAAGTGAATGCTCAATATAAATAAACAGATTTAAATTGTTTCTTCATAGATATGGTCTGAAAATGTGAGGACAGAAGATTAGTATCAATCAAATAATGGTTTTGAAATGTATCAAAATAAAACACTGCTATTGT
This sequence comes from Pictodentalium vernedei, assembly GCA_031216915.1. Taxonomy (NCBI): domain Eukaryota; kingdom Metazoa; phylum Mollusca; class Scaphopoda; order Dentaliida; family Dentaliidae; genus Pictodentalium; species Pictodentalium vernedei. The sequence goes on from CM062289.1 coordinate 399,925,805, forward strand.
GTTGTTTAACTTGGAGTCTTTTATGTGGTCCAGATGCAAGATTTATTTATTAATCTACAGACAACTGACAACTAAGACGTTACTTCAAGAATTTCATGTTGTCATTCCACAAAAACACGAATACAACCTTAGGCCTAAAAAAATTAAAAATCTGTTTCTCAGGCCCTCCCGCATGGTCCTTTTGGCTGCCACAAGCTCTCTTTTTATAACCAATGGAAACTTTGAAAAAAAAAAAAATTAAATGGTTTATGTCTGATATTTTACCAAAGTTAAAAAAATTGATAAATTTGTCCCTTGAGTGCAAGATGGCTTTGCAATGCTTTAGCATTGCAAAGCCTTCTTGCTCTCAAGAGACAAAATACACCACCTCCCATGCTATTCTGTAGATTATGAGGCCTAAAACATAAACCAAGATATGAACTTTTGATGGCAAAGAAATAATTACAGAAATAAAAAATAAAATAAAAAAACGCTTGCACGCATGCAATTTTACAAATAATGGTCTGAGAAACAGAAGATCTACGTTGTGGGGGCCTTACAAAAGTTTTTATTTTATCTAGCTACACACAGAAATTTCAGTGATTTGTTTTCTTGAACCTTTCAACACTGACACCCTGGAAGGTATTATTTCAGACAATAATGCCAACGGAGAAATTAGCGAAACCATCCTGGTTTGTTGAGAGGTTCAGTAATAATTTAATCCAACAGCTCTGCCGAGTTGTTGGATGAAATTATTAGAGACTCACTTCAAAGTTTTTCATCTTTATATGGTCTGCTAGTCCACAACAAAATCTTTCTTCACACAAAAATTTACATGCATCAGTCTGAAAGATTTAAACTTTTACTTTTGATTTCTTTCAAAATACGGAATATTTAAAAATTACTCAAAAATACTTACAAATATAAATATAATTAGTTTTCAAGAAGGAATACAGTGGAGTCCACTTAATTGGATATCTCTTAATTGTATATTCCTGTGAATTGAATATAATTTTCAAACACAAAACCATTTACCATACCTTCAGTACAAATTTGATCTGTTAATTGCATATGGGTTGTAGAGTAAACTCCTGTTAATTGCATATAATTTTTTGTAATATGTCAAAAAAATTGCCCAGGGCACTTAATCCTAATCTTAACGAATTTTGAAATTCATATGTGACACCCTCAGTCTATGTTGCCAACCAAGTAACCCATCACAAGCCATTCTCCGTTGTCATTTCAGGCCATGTCTTCCGTTCTGTGGAGTGTGGCGTTTTACAATTTGTAGCCTATCAGTACTTAAATGATTACTATTTCTGGTCTTCTCTTTTATTTTATTTTTTTCCTTCTTCTTCTTTCTATAATTTCAGAATTTCAGAAATGTGTTTCCAACCTCTATCAAACCATATTATTACTCAGTAAATTATTTACTGGTTTGGATTTAACATATTTTATAGCTATCGAAGATATTAGAGGAAATTAATTAATGGTGTGGAAACGACCTTGTACAAGCCAACGGCTTACTGTCGAATCCACAAACATCTTCATGTTGTATACTGTACTCACTGAGGCTGGAAATAAATATTGTTTAAACTAAAAAAATTACTGTGACACACACCAAATTCCCCTTATTTATCAACCTTTTTGGCCTCATACATCCAATACAGACATTTATTCTATTATATCTTGTTTGACAGAGCTCTATGAGCTTTGTCAAACAAGATATAATAGAATAAATGCTCAGTTTACCTCCAGAAAACTGACCAAATCCCTGCTAATTGTATACTCCTGTTAATTGAATAATTTTCACTGGCAAAATGGATATTCAATTAAGAGGATTCTACTGTATTAGGTGGGAGAACATTACAGCTGAAACGGTTAACCGATTAATTGTTTAACCAATGATCAATGACTTGGTTGATCAAAAAAGTACCATTATTTTTGAACTACTGTATTATATGGGTTAACAAACAAACAAACTTGCTCCAAAACACTGCCACACTGACTCACATCAATTATATGAGACAGAGTAAAGCATGCAAGTTACATGCTGACATACCTGTTCACTTGCATCATCATTATACTGTATCAGTAGCTGGAAATGGTCATTCTTAACTCTTTACTCAATGTGAGTAGCAGACAGAACTTCCAAAAATAAATTCTTGAATTACTAAAAATTTTCCATTTTTGTCTCAAAAACATAGCTTATAACACCCAGAACAAGTTCATCGAGCTTGTTTCAATGAGGGGGTCATAAGCTATGTTTGAGACAAAAATTGAAAACATAATAAAATTTGAATGAGATTTTTGTATATAGCGCTGGCTGGTTTTATCTGTTACATTGGGTAAAGGGTTAATGCTGTAAATCATCAACGGCATGGCAATTATTCACCTACCTATTAGGGCAAGTGCTTAATTGGTTGACCAAGGTTAATCCATGTGATTAATCGATCAAGAAAACCTTTAACCCTTTACCCAACAAATCGCCTGCATCCGCCCGCGTAATATGCAAATTCAGCAGTTGAAAAAATATTATTTTTCAAAAAATTTCAACAAAACCATATCATGTGACCCCTTCGTTGGAACGAGCTCGTCGAGCTCGTTCCAATGAGGGGTCACATGATATGGTTTTGTTGAAATTTTTTGAAAAAATGATATTTAAAATAATAAATTTTGATATCGTCTGTGTTGGGTAAAGGGTTAAACTGTTTAAGGTCTTGTGAACAATAAAAATACTAACCTGCTTGCAAATGCAACGAGCATTTCTGATGGACTTATTGCAATAATACATGTTGAACTAGAATCCTGTAAAAGAGGAAAAGTTTTCTTTACTTATCTACATATATAGGTTATTACCAGCATGTGGGTTTCCGAGATGTTGTATTGAAGTCGAGACTTTGTCTCCAGGCATATATCTATGCAGGGAATATTTTGTTTTCAAAATTCTGATTCGCGGTCTTCTCCTCCTCCAGAAACATTGATTAGCAATTTGAATAGATTTGCAGTTTTAGACCAAGGTTAGTGAATTTTCAGTTTATTGTTATCTAACCCATTTCGTTTATTTTTGTCCGAAATACCCTGCTGTGCACATTTCTTCATCACTGGTGCTTAAATTCATGGCTGATGCTGCCCTCTCACAATTCAGAAATTCACCTTCCGTTACAGTTTTCTGTATCAAATTTCATGGGCTTAACACTGACTACAGCATTTTAATGCAGTTCAACATGCATTCTTTTCTATGGATTCGCATCACTGACACTCTAATAAGACAGTAAGTTAGCTTACCTTGATTTACTTATTCCCTCAAATCAATCAAACTGTGTCACTCGTTTGTTTCAGAGCACAGTGTGTGCTGTACACATGCACAATTGTATTTATGTTGGAGTTTCCTGAAAGTGCTGATCACATAAATACAACTGTGCATGTCTATGGCACACATTGTTTCAAAAGGGGTTACAATATGAAAAAACAATGACACTGAATGATCAAGTCAGTGACTGGACATGGTGACCTAGAAAGAGCAACATGCCTTAGTGGGATAACCCAATCAGTTGTCCCTGCATTGCAGAAATCTTACAAAGACTTTGTATCACAGTGTGCGAATCGTTTTTGTATATTGGTTCACGACTGGGAGATATTGCTTCATACATGGCAATGCAAAATTGGACAAAGGATACCCTGCTAGGAGTTCATTAGGATGAGTCAGAAATCTTACAAAGACTTTGTATCGCAGTGTGCAAATCATTTTTGTATATTAGTTCACGACCAGGAGATATTGTCTCATAAATAACAATGCCAAACTGGACAAAGGATACTAGAGCTGTAGGTTAACCGAAACTGAACCAAGGTTTTTTAGTTTTTTTTAAAAACCGAAACCGTTGACATCCCGTAATCTAAGGTTTTTTGGGGTTTTTTTTATTAAATACTCTCTTGCTGCAGAAATTTACAGAATGTAGCCATCCCAGAGTAGTGAGAGTACCCAGACACTGCCAAAGGCAGTGTCTGGCTACTCTCACTACTCTGGGAAGGCTACATTCGGTAATTTCTGACATTTCAGTTTAGTTGTGTTTGCAGCTTTCCTCAAGTTGCGTGTAGGTGTCAGACCTCGAAAAATGGCCAAGCACAATAAAAGTTCTGTATATTTAGGTAATTATTATATTGGCCTTCCTGATTCTTTATGTATTATATAGCTTATTTCGGGCATTCACCGAGTTTCACTCAACTTCACTACCATTCAGTTATGATTCAGGGCATAAGAATGAGTTTTATTGAATTTTACTTGGCCTCATGAACAAACAGAAAACCGAACCGAACCGAAGTTTTACTCCACCTGAAAAACCAAAACCGAACAAGAAATTTAAAAACCTACAGCTCTAAAGGATACCCTGCTAGGAGTTCATTAGGATGAGTCAGAAATCTTACAAAGACTTTGTATCACAGTGTGCGAATCATTTTTGTATATTGGTTCACGACCGGGAGATATTGCTTCATAAATGACAATGCCAAACTGGACAAAGGATACCCTGCTACAAGTTCATTAGGATGAGTCAATATATAAGCAAGAGGCAAGATTGAGACTTCAATACATCATCTCAGAAACCCACTTAGTGGTAATGATAAATTTATCTTACAATATTGCTCACTTTCTGGACTTGTTCGTACAGTAGAACCTGTCTTGAGAGACCGCCCTTTGGGCCACACAAAAGTGGTCTGTCAAGACAGGTGGTCTCTCATAACAGGTTTCTGGTTTTCTCAAGTCAGTGAATAACCAACCACAAAATTCAGAAATGGAGAACAATGGATTTTTGTAATTACTTTGTAGTTGTTCTTTTTTATGAAGTTTATAACAAATTGAAAATGGATTGTTATAAAAATTATAAAAATAAAAATTAGTGTTGAAAATCTTCATTGAAGATTTTCAACACTAATTTATTTTTATAATTTTTATAACAGTCCATTTCAATTTGTGACAAAAAGATTTTCAACACAAATTTATTTTTATTCCTATCTGTCACATTTCAGGTATGTATGAAATTGTTTATTCAGCAATAATCCTAATCTTTTTACAGGGGTCTTATAAAAACATCTCAATCTGTAATGAATTAGCAATTTAAACCCAATTAAGAGCTTTTAATACTTTTAATTATGTTAGTATATCCACAATGGATTTTCCAATTCCAGAACAGGTAAAAAGTTTTTGTCATGGTTTCAGTCTTCAAAGGGGCGGTCTCTCAAGACGGTCGCCGGCCATTTCCCCATCGGACATTTCCCCATCCGGACATTACCCCATCCCATTTAGGCCGGACATTTCCCCATCGGACATTACCCCATTCTGCTTTATAGAAAAACGGACAATTCCCCACCCAGACTTTTCACCATTTTTTTGTGGGTCCGTTTGTTTGAAATTTTCCTATTAATTTGTTGTGTATCATTCCCTTTTTATTGAGCCGACATGGGTAATATTGTTTGAATTGTTCGCTTTGCCCTTTGCCAACATTGTTGCCAATGTTCGATTGGCGTGGGCTAGTGTGATTGTAATGCAAGGCTGGCTGTGATTGGAATTGCTCGCTTTGCCCTATGCCGACATTGTTAGCGATTTTTCGATCGGCTTGTGTGTTTGTAATACAGAGTATATATTGAGGCAAAGTTTATGAGTTTCTTCATCAGTTTGTCAAGTATGGAGTTTATTGAAACCAGCCGAGGCGGTTTAAAAATTTGCCACGAAGGATTTATGTACAGAAAGAAAACAAAGAATAAGTATACAATACGATGGGAATGCACAAAGCGAGGAGCACTATCGTGTAATAGTGCCCTAACTACAAACTCTGAAATGTCGATGGTTTTAGGGTCAAAAGAACACACTCATGAACCTTTCTCAGAAGATATTGAAGTCGCAAAAATTAGATCTCAAATCAAAGCTGACGCTAAGAACAAAAAAGTTAAAACTAACCAGGTACTGGCTGAGGCCATCATAAACTCTAATGGAAATGTGTGGTCAATGCTAGGAAAACCTGAGAGCCTCCGACGACAAATTAGACGCATAAAGCAGGGCACACGGCCTTCAGAACCTAGAACTTTGCAAGAGATAGTACTGAATGAGCCTTGGACAACAACAGCAGAGGAAGAGCCTAAAAAATTTCTCATCTATGACAGTGGTACTGACAATGCTAACAGAATTTTAGTTTTTGCATCCAAGATCTGTTTACGTCTCTTAGCAAGATCTGATCAGTGGCACATGGATGGGACATTTTCAGTTGCACCAAAAATATATAAACAATTGTTCGTGATTCGTGTGCCATTAGCAGACACAGCGGTTTCGTGTGTTTATGCGTTGTTACCGGGAAAGTCACAAATGTTGTACGAGGAAATGTTTGACGCAGTTCATTCCCAAAGTAACAACCTTGGCTTCGATCCAGATCCAAAAGTAATTGTGACTGATTTTGAAATGTCATCCATAAATGCTATCAAGCGGGTTTTTGGTGAACATGTCACCACACAAGGTTGTTATTATCATTTAACTCAGAGCACTTGGAGGAAGCTTCAGGATTTAGGGCTTGTTGTCGAATACAAATCTAATGCTGAGGTTAGACAATTTTGTGCAAAAGTTGATGCATTAGCTTTCCTTCCTCTTGATGACATACCAGTGGCAATGGAACATATAAGACAAAATACACCAAGTGGTTTGGAGGATTATGTTTCTTATTTTGATGCAACTTATGTGACCGGCAGGTTCAGGGCAATTCAACCAGTGTCTGATGGCCATCTACCAACAATTCGTTTCCGCAGACAAAAACCACTATTTCTTCCTGAAATGTGGAACGTACACTGTGTTACCTTACAAGGGGGGGACCGTACAAATAACATTTGTGAGGGTTGGAACAATTCGTTTAATGAACTCATCGGACACAAACATCCAAATATTTGGACTCTTATAGAAGGGTTTCAGCAAGACAATGCTCTTGTAACTACCACAATTTGGCAAAACAGAATCGGTCAGAGACCTAAGAATCGTGTAAAACAACAATAAGCTTTTCAATGAACGAATGATGAACTTGTGTGTGGATCGAAATAATGGTAGTGTAAATATTGAAGAGTTTTTGGAATGTGTCGGTATGATTATGAGGTGTAATTAGATTAATGTGTTTTTATCACTATAATTGACGGGATTAAACCTAATCAGGATTTAACAGTATTTATATAGTTTTATTTGTTCTGAAGCTACTTATTCAAAGATATTGTCGAGTTGATTGATAAACAGTGGTGTCTTCATTAAAGTAAATGTCAAGGAATGCATCAGTGTTTTTCAAACAACTCCATAAGAAGTGTTTATAAAACATTTGTGTTCTGTTTTCGTAGCAATTTACAGTTAACTTTTTGTTGAGGTGATTGATAAACGGTCATGTCTTCACTGATGTGAAATTCAATGAATACATCACTTTTTATCACACAAGTGGATTGAACAATATGGATGTTTTCATTGCAATTTTAATATTTGTTCTTTCTGTCAAGCTACTTTCGTTAAAAAATATACATCCACTTGTAACCAGATAAAAATTCTTGTTTTTTGTTATTGATGTTGTGTTTTCATTGTTGTGAAATTCAGACTGTGTTAAAATGTGCTAATGCCTATACCATATGCCGAGATGCTGTTTTTTTGAGTTATAAAAGAATAAAACATGAAAACTTTTTAAGACTTACTTGTCACTCATTCACATGCTACATTGGACATGAGGTAATGTCCAATGGGGAAATGTCCACCTCCGACGGGTCAACTCTGATGGGGAAATGTATGCCCTCGATGGGGAAAGGTGTTAATATACGATGGGGAAATGTCCGTCTCTGATGGGGGAATGCTGATGGGGAAATGTCCGCCCTCGATGGGGAAATGTCCGGATGGGATATTGTCCGATGGTGAAATGTCCGGATGGGGAAATGTCCGCGCACTCTCAAGACAGGTCCATTATGGCATAAAAATACAAGTTGGTACCAGGTCACAGTGGTCTCTCAAGACAGGTGGTCTCTCAAGACAGGTGGTCTCCCATAGCAGGTCCATTATAGAGTAAAACCAGTCGGTGCCTGGCTGATGTGGTCTCTCAAGACAGGTGGTCTCTCAAGACAGTGGTCTCTCAAGACAGGTTTTACTGTATATATTTTGACAATCATGCAGCATCTATGAGTTGAATTTTTATGAATGAAAATCATGACATCATGGTATTGCTTTCTTGGCTATGCATGACATAATCCCAATCCATTATTCTATTTGTACTAAAGCCAATGAAATTTATAGTACTGTTTCAGCTGGGTGTTTCTTTGTTTTATTTTTCAGGTTTAACGCATGCTAACTTTTCGTCAGTTTGACTCTCCGTGATACCTGAGGACACAGACTACTGATATGATGAAGATGAATGAAAAGTTTCTGCGCGTTGAAGGCACACAGGGACGATGTGAGATTGAAATCGCCTGCGACGACAATATCTTTATTTGCTTATAAATCCACGAGAGTCGGGAGCGAGAGCCAATAATCTTATTAAGTTCGAGTGTGCGACTGGCAGTAGGATAGTGGGTTGAGAGCCCCGAGAACCTCGAACTGGAAAATGGCTAGGAATTTGCATAATTACAAGAGTTCTGCTCCGTGTTTGCTAAAAGAAGTGGGCAAATTTATGGTAATACTGAAACCGCAGTTTGGTGGTTATTTTAGAAAAAAGAAAAAGAATCCCAAACAGTTGCTGGTTTGGGAGCAGCCACAGCATATTATCCTTAACGGTTACAAAAAGGAAAAAATCCACCAATATGTGTTTTTGAAAGCTGGGAGTCATCCATCAGCCTATAAGGGAGAGTGGATGCTGGGTATTGGCCATCTGGTCTGCCTTCAGGGGGAACAGATGATGGGGTGATTGGAGGGAAAAAAAGAACAAAAACAAAAAAACAAAAAAAAAATCTTTATTCAAATGTTTATTTATATAAAATGTACACGCGTCCCTAGCCAGACAAGTTTGTTTCAATCCTTGCCTGGTATTTGGTGGTTTCCTGTGTATGTTAACATAAAGGTAGGTTGCACCAATTCCTCCTACACTTCATCTACCATTTCCATGCGTCTTCTTGATAAGAGTGTTGCAAGAAAATTTGAGAATGTTCCATTAGAAAAGTTATTGGTAGAGAGAAAGATAGGTATCCACTAATGTATATTGTGACTGTTGTGTGATTGTTGTTATGGATGGGGTGAAGGGTGGGTTTCTTTGGAGCCCACTCCCCACATGCAGAGCTGTGAGGCAATCTTCACAGACTCAATCCTAAAGATCTCAATGAGTAGTGAGGCATTCCTTACTGACTCCACGCAGTTTAATTCTATTGAGTAATTTTAATTTACTGTGGCTTATTTTGTTTTTCTGTTAAGGGTTTGGTGTTCATTCAGCTTCACCACTGAATCACCATATCTGACAAAACCGTCTGGGGAGCCGGCACTGGGATGGGACTGTTTGTGGGAGTGGGAGGGGAAGTGGCGGCCACCTCTGGCTCTTTCTTTTCCTTATCGTTCTCTTTCTTCTTCTCCAAAAATGCCTCCAAGCATCGGGCATCCCTCCGCTTGGAGGACATGTTCTTTCTTCTTTTGTTTTTTTCTGCTCTTACTCTTTTCAGGGCCTCCTGACCCCCTTGGGTGAGGACCAGTGTGAGAGGGAGGGGGTCCTCTCACTAATGGTACTACCTCTACCCTTGGGGGAGGTGTGATGTTCTCGTTTATGGTGGTAAATTCCAAGGTCAGGTAGATGCTCTCGCCTTATCCTGGATAGTCCAGGTGATGGGACAAGAGACGCCCAAAGCTGATATGGTGCTCTGTACTCTTGCTGGTAAGTCCAGTGCTTCCATGTTATCTTAACCCAGGTGTTCACACTCTGAAGTTGACATGACATGGTGAAAACATGACATGACATGTTGGGTTCACCCTTTGCCATGGCTATTTGTTCAAGGGATTCTGACCAATCAAAAGACAGAATTTATTGGGATATAGGGACAAAGGAATTTATCTTGCTCAGCTATACACAGAAATTATACATGGTCAAACTGAACTAGAATTGTTGCCAACTGAATGCTTAACAGACACTCATTCTTTATTTTATACCATTCATACAAATATACAAGTCTGTGAAATATGCCTCAGAGTTGAAATTGCTGGTATAGAAGAATTACAGGCATCAAAACAAATCTGTTCTGTAAAATGGAATGAAACAAAATTGCAACTCGCAGATTGTCTCACAAAAAAAGGTTTATCCTCATTACTCCTGTTGAAGCTATTAGAGAATGGAAAATTTGAAAATTAATAGGAAATAAGCAACACTGAGCAGGCCTGAAAATAAGCAGTCTGACATTTGCAGAATGAGGTCCCCAGAAGGTGAATTTGATGATGCTATCCCATGCAGTGGGCCAATTTATCCTCTGAGTACCTCTTTCTGTTTAGTTTTGAGACCCTGACTCAGATTGAGGTTCACAGAGGGTAAATTTAGTGAAGCTACCCTGTGCAGGGTAGCATCACTAAATTCACCCTATGGGGACCTCATTTTGCAGATGACAGTCTGCTTATTTTCTGGCTTGACATTCTGGCTTGACACTGAGCATGCATATAATGTAAATAGTCTTATGTCTCAAGTATAAATAAGTTATATTGTTATTCTGATCAAGATGATGGATCACTAAATTTATTTTCGTTTGAACCAGTATGAAGAACTTCAAGTTTAAAAAAGAAAAAGGGGGAATTGTTACAATTTGAGAATTTCCTGCAATCAGTTAACTGGTAGAGAGCTGGAAGCCCATATTTGGGCTTTATTCTGAAGTGAAGGTACCCCAACTTAAAGGTTTCATATTCTGTGGATGCGTTCCATTTTATCTATCGATTGAAACTATTTTGTCTGTATAGATTTTCTTTGTTAAAATTTATGGGAGAGTGCAAATTTGAACAAGGAAAATACATGTGAACAAATTTTGTCAACCAAAAATAATTCAGCACTCCACCAGTTCAGTAACTGATCCAACCAGAATTCCATATTTTGAAACAATGTAATCAGTTCCTGAAATCAGTTCAGCATCTGATCCAGTTTTTAATCCATGTTTTGGGGAATATCTAGTGACTGAGGAGGCTAGGAAAGCAGGACATGTGACAAGGAGAAATGGTGGAGGTCAGTTGTAATTTTCAGAAAGAAACAAAAATAATGAAAACTGAATGGCAATTTTTGCGAATAGTGCTGACTGGTTTTGGCCGTTATGTTGGGTAAAGGGTTAAAAGAAATGTCTCCAATGTTTATTTATATTATACCAAGTTTCATTACCATCTTAAATATATACTCACCCCTCCAAACACTACTTGTGCATGCTTCACATTGTCTTTGGTAAAAATGTGCCCACCACCAGTGTTGCAACCCAATCCAATGTACTTCTTACTCACACACAAACATGTATACTGAAAAAAGGAAGAAGTTAATTGATACAATTATCACAGTATCGCACATGCAAACTTAATTAAACTTAATTCCTTCAGAAAAATCTGTAATATGCTTAACCCTTTACCCAACACAGACGATATCAAAATTTATTATTTTAAATATCATTTTTTTAAATTTTTCAAAACATTTCAACAAAACCATATCATGTGACCCCTCGTTGGAACGAGCTCGACGAGCTCATTCCAAAGAGGGGTCACATGATATGGTTTTGTTGAAGTTTTTAAAAAAATAATATTTTTTTCAGCTTCTGAATTTGCATATTACGCAAGCGATTCGTTGGGTAAAGGGTTAAAATCCCTATTTAGGCCAAAAAGTAAAAAATATGTTTCTCAGGCCTGTCCACATGGTCCTTTTGGCTGCCACACACTCTCTTTTTATAACCAATGCAAACTTAAAACAATAAAAATTACATGATATTTTACCTAAGTTAATAAAGTTGATTACTTTGTCCCTTGTGTGGCAACAAGGGTTTAGCATTGCAAAACATTCTTGCACTCAAGGGACGAAATACACCACCACCAATGCTACTCTGTAGATTATGAGGCCCAAAACATAAAATGAAAGTGTCAATGACACTGTAGCTCAACTTGTTTAAGACATGTACATGTATAGTATGTGACACAGCAATGACAGACATCTAGGTAATGACCTGATAACAAAGGTACATGTAAAGTATTGTAACGCTCTGCACATAAATGCTGACCATAGCCTGTAACAAATGTGTAGGTAAAGTATTGTGAAGGTGGGCGACAGTTAGATGCTAAACTAGAAAAAAATCTTTGAGTCCCAGAGTGAGTCTGAATGAACCCAAAAATATTTGTTCTCATAGCACAGTGATAACAAAGGCACCCCAAAACACTCGTTCCTGTCACAAGGTGACAACAAAGGTACCCAAGAAGTTTCGTGAAGATCAGTTCATAAATACGGCCTCTAGCCTGAGCCGTATAGAAGTTGTGTACAAAAAACTGATTGGACCTAATTTCGGTACAAAATGGCCACTGGCAGCCATCTTGAATTTTGGACCGCACCCAGAAACACTCGTTCTCATCCCAAGGTGATAACAAAGGTACCCAAGAAGTTTCGTGAAGATCGGTTCATAAATACAGACTCTAGTCCGAGCCGTTTGACATGTGCACTTACTGTGTATAAGTAGCACTGAATAAATCAAAGATCATCTAATTTGTATAATTTTTGCACGAAAAAAACCCCTGTATTATATGTATTTATTTATGTATTTATTGGTGTTTAAGGTCACATATTTCTGCACAATGGCTAATCATGACCGTGACAGTTTTACGGGTGGAGGAAGCCGGAGTACCCGGAGAGAACCACCGAGCAACGATGAGCAGCTGTCAGCTCCCCAACATACCAACTCCACGCAAGCAGGGTGAGCATTGGTTGAAGACAGGTGCACCATCGAAGTGCAGTACGCCTTAGTACAAAGCGTCACCGTGACCCCACGGGCAATGGGGTGAAGTGTCTTGCCCAAGGACACAATGCGGTTGCTGCAGGTGGGATTTGAATGTATTATATGTGATGTATTCCATGTTACTAAACATTCATACAGAAATTTATTCAAATCAGAACTTTCATACAAAAGTTCTGTACAAAAAACTGACTGCACCAAGTTTGGTACAAAATAGCCGCCTGCAGCCATCTTGAATTTCGGACTGCACCCAAAAACACTTGTTCTCATCCCAAGGTGATAACAAAGGTGCCCAAGAAGTTTCGTAAAGATCGGTTCATAAATATGGCCTCCAGCCCGAGCCGTATTGGCATTTGCAGTTACAGTGCTGAAAGTAACATTAAATAGATCAAAGTTAGTCTAATTGGCATAATTTATGCACGAGAAAAAACCTGTATTATATGTCATGTATCCCATGGTGCTAAACATTCACACAGAAAATTATTCAAATCAGCGCTTTCATATGGAAGTTCTGCGCAAAAATCTGATTGCACCTAATTTTGTACAAAATGGTCGCCAGCAGCCATCTTGAATTTCAGACCGGACCCCAAAACACTCGTTCTCGTCCCACAGTGATAACAAAGGTACCCAAGAAGTTTCGTAAAGATCGGTTCATAAATACGGCTTCTAGCCCGAGCCGTATTGGCATTTGCACTTACAGTGCTGAAAGTAACACTAAATAAATCAAAGTTAGTCTAATTTGCATAATGTACACACGAGAAAAAAACCTATATTATATGTGATGTATCCCATGGTACTAAACATTCATACAAAAAAATTATTCAAATTGGAGCTTTCATATGGAAGTTCTGCGCAAAAATATGATTGCGCCTAATTTTGGTACAAAATGGCTGCCAGCGGCCATCTTAAATTTCAGACCGGACCCAAAAACATTCATTCTCATCTCACGGTGACAACAAAGGTACCCAAGAAGTTTCGTAAAGATCGGTTCATAAATACAGCCTCTAGCCAGAGCCGTGTGTACGGACAGATGGGCAATGGCAACACCTCAAATTTGGCTTCAAATGTAACTATGAGCTGCAATTGTGGCCATGTTTGCAACATTAGATCAACATTACATGAGGATCATTGGTAGAAGGTGTCCCAGTCCTCGATCATGTGAAGTTTCAAAACATCTGACTTTGTAGTTTCAGAAGGGAAGATTTTTGCAAAATCCATCAATCAGAATCAGAGAATGTCTCTGGTGGTCATATTTTCTAACCAATGGGAACAAAAAGAGGACCGTTTATAAAGGGCCTCCTATAGACCATTCATGCGAAGTTTGGTTCACATCTAGTGATGAACCGATAATCGGAATTGGCAATCGGAACCGGACGGTTATTGGGCATCAGCCGATTATGACAACCGGAAGTTAAAAACAGGCAGTTTCCAGAGATTCTATATTTAACACTGACTATTAAACATCCCTTTTGATATCTGGCCATTTCAATAAAGTTTACCCATTAAAAACGTGTGGAGTGCATAGCAGAAAATTTAGAGATTTGCATAGCAGAAATATTATGGAATTTACCAACTGCAATCGGGACAAGATCACCACCATTTCCCAAAGATTGTACAGTTCATGTAAACATTAGAGAAACACATCAAGGGAGGTAACACGTTGAAAAAAGAACATTGAATAATACATTCTGACAAACGTGTAAACCAAGCGTCATATGACTTCACAATGCACATTAACATCAAAATTATTATTCATTTAAGACACAAAGTATGTGTGTTCTGTATATTCCTGGTTAATACAGCCAAGTGTGTTGTATCCTTACACAAAACCGTATTAACACTATTTACCAGAATACAGCACAATCTTCACGAAAACGATATTGTGTGATTGTATCATTAATAATGATCTTTTCTCCACACCCCAACCAAAATGCAAATATTATTTTGGCTAATATCACCCAGCACTAAATATGCATACTCTGAGAACTTATGTGGTATTAAGCTTTCGTAATTGATGATTTCTCAATGAAATTCTGTAGTATAACAGGAACCAACAGATTTTCTTCAGTGTCCTACTTCAGCCATCGGAATTGGCATCAGAATTTGATTTTTGAGACTGGGCCACATAATGCTTGGGAAAAAATAAATTAACAAAAGAGCTTTCCTGGTTTGATAAAAATTCAAGTTCTGTTTTTATTGTTATATTTTTATGTGAATTGTGAGTGAAGTTTGATATATTAACTCATGTACCACATATACATGTAATATGTTACGGAAATACAAACCAGTTTTTCATGTCGTAAGCGACACCGTGTCTTCTGGAAATGAAATCTCCACGATGATTTTCGTACCACTTCTCAGCTTCCAAAGTTTCTCAGTTTTACTCGGTTTTACTCGAGTATGCGGAAATTTACTCGATTAATCAAAATAAAGGTCCAAACGAGCAATGCTCGACGAACTCGATTAATCGGAACATCACTACCACCCATATGCGTGCGACTGGTAATTTTCCTGCGACCCCAGTCAACAAAGTTTAACACTGCGAAACATATTCAGTTTAATGCTGTTCTTTCGCCCCCCGACTTGTCTAGTAGTGCATGGTATTACAATCAGAATCAGTAGACTGTGAGCACAAATAACCGGTAATCGGTCAGTGACCATTTTTGGTGATCAGTTGAATACTAAGCTTTATCAGAATATAGGCCATATTATATACTAGTTCAGTCCTAGGAATGAGATGGGTGTGAATGCAATTACTCCCGTCAACACCTGTGCTTTCTATTTTCCGGGCTAAAAAATGAACTTGTTGAAAAATGTTGTGGAGCACTAATATACTGTAAGGGCATATAAATGTGTGTTGTTTTGAGAAAGCAGCACTCTTTGGCCAGTGGCAAGTTATTGTCATAATTCAACAATTCCTTATACATTTAACCCCTCGAACAGGAGCGGCAGTTTTTCTGACCAGGAAGATGATACGTCATAACGTCATTAAATAGGATGGCTGCTCAGTAAATGTGTGGGGTAGACCAATCAATGTTTTCAACGGGCAGCCTCAGGGCTGCACCTTGAAAATATTGATAGGTCTACCCCAAATAATGAATATGGACTCTCCTAATTGCTGCCATTGAACTGGCATGGAAGCTACCACTAGAGTTCAAACGGTTAAGGTTTCTGGTGTTTAGTGATGGTATTCCCTCGAAAATTCATATACTAACATTTTACGGGTGCGATTTACTCCTGTGTCCGATTTCATGGGAGCTTAAAACTGCACCGGGCAATTTTGTTCATTTCCAGCACTGTATATATATACATACATCTATCAAAATACATACCCTTAGTCTGGTGGAACCTCTAAGTGGGATAGAGATATCGTCAAAGGAAGATGTGTCAAGAAAAATATGTGTCCACTCTTTCTTATCTTCATTATTCTTTTCTTCGTTTGTCATCAAAGTTGCCGCCATAATCACATATCATGTTGATAAATATTAACTGTATTCCCATATGTCATAGATATCTGAAAAGAAAGTCAGGTTCAAAATTAACCCTTTACCCAACGAATCGGTCGCATCTACCCGCATAATATACAAATTCAGAAGTTGTAAAAATATAATTTTCCAAAAAATTTCAACAAAACCATATCATGTGACCCCTCATTGGAACGAGCTTGTCGAGCTCATTCCAACGAGGAGTCACATGATATGCTTTTGTTGACATTTTTTGAAAAATTTGAAAAAATGGTATTTAAAATAATAAATTTTGAAATCGTCTACGTTGAGTAAAGGGTTAAGAGAGGGACAATATTCCGAAAAAATAAACCAATACCGATATCATGGGTATACCAAAAAAATGAACCAAACCAATCACTGAATACTAAAACCATCTGTATTAGTACTGAAATGATTTACCGGATAACCAGTTTGAAACCAGTTACCTACCTAACCGACTAAAAAACGTCAACTGGTTATTCGAAATATTGATAATAATTGTCATTCCACGGTTAAAACGTAGTCAATCTGCCACTTCTCATTTGGGATAGATTACATTTCGAAGCACCGGTGTATATATTGAGAAATAATCGACTTTGGCATTCAAGACTTTGTTAATGATCGGCAATTTCCGTGAGTTCTGAGTAACCGCAAAAACTATTCCGTAGTCTGTATACAAACGAATGTTGTCGAGTACTCGACAACGTTCGTTTGTATGCACACTGTGGAATAGTTTCTGAGAATAATGCTTTCCAATTCCTATAGTTTTGATCCCAGATTCGGTGAAATAATGGCTACGGTTAACCGGATATTATCCGGTTATAGCTCGCGGTTAATCGGTTGTGAAAATGAGTCAACCGTTTCAGCCCTAATCTGCATTTTCAAATTTTCCTACATTTGCTATTTATAAGACCTTATTCAGGCTTGGTAACAGCGGAAGTATTCATTTTCATGAAGGAAGTGACTGGTTTTCTTTTCAGGTTTGTAAACTCTTTATAAAAGGCCTAAAGGCCTGGGCAACTGTCCTGAATTCCCACTAGACTGCAACATGTAATGCCCAATTGTTAAGCAGTGATTTCTAGTAATGTCTTGGCTGCTTGTAAAGACAGACAAAACTTGACTACAAATTACTACCCAGGTGATTTATTTCATGTTAGGACATCCTAATGATGGCGTGTTAAGGGCACATGCTCCGAGATTGCAAAAGCCTGAAATTGGCCTTTAAAGGTTTAGGTGTGTTTGGAACAAGTCACAAAATTACTGTAGATATGATTTGTGGTCGTAAAAGAATGCCACTGTTGAGCTCATTGGTAGTGTCATTTATAGCGTTGCGATGTAAAGATAGTACAACAAACTTATTCTGTTTTTCTAGAGTTGAGACGATTAATCGATTTACCAATGATCAACGTCTTGATCGATCAAAAAAGTAATTGATCGATTAACCGTTATTTTTGAACTACTTTATTTTCTGGGTAAACAAACAGAATAAACTTGCTCCAAAACAGGCAAACATTGTCACACTGACTCACATCAATTATATGAGACAGAGTAAAGCATGCAAGTTACGTGATGACATACTTGTTCACTTGCATGATCATTATACTGTATCAGAATCTGGAACTGGTCATTCTTAAGTTAACCTTTACCCAATGTGGGTAGGGTAGCAGACGACACTTGCAAAATAGATTCTTGAATTACTAAAAAGTTTTAATTTTTGTCTCATAAACATAGCTTATGATCCCTCATTGGAACGAGCTCAATGAGCGTGTTCCAATGAGGGATCAGAAGCTATGTTTTTGAGACAAAAATTGAAAACATCATAAAATCTGAATGGAGATTTTTGTTTGTAGAGCTGGCCGATTTTGTCCTTTATATTGGGTAAAGAGTTAATATTTCGGCAATTATTCAGCTACCTATAAGGGCAAGTGATTAATCGGTTAATCAAGGTTTATCCATGTGATTAATCGATCAATAAAACCCTTTAACCGTTTCAGCTCTATGTTTTTCCTGATGTGAATTCCTTTTAGGTACTTTCAGCAAATCTCAGTAAAGTCAGATACCAACTACTGAACCGATACCAAGGTATAACCCCTAAAAATATCAAAACCAAAACCAAACTCAAAATTCCAAAACCGTCCCTCTCTAATTTTCACTGCCATAGATCCCATTGATTCTGAACAGGGACATTGCTGATAATTTGAAAGAACGGAATCTGATGAACATAGTGGGGCAGCCACTGCGTTCAGATCGCTGAACTACATGTACACTTTTAGTGAGTTTCACTTTGGAAGGGTATTTGTTAATTAAAGTTACAAAATATTTTTTGAGCGTTTGTTTTTATTTTGAAATGTATATAATTCATGGCACTACCATATTCAATACAAAATATTGTCACAATTGAATTACAATATCTATAAGAATGCAACAACCTTTTCCGAAGTCAGTGTATACTAGTGTTGTGTAGTATTGAAATTTCAGGTTCAGTATCGGTATTTTTCAGCAAAATACCTCAGTTTCGGTATGGTATTCGGTATGTGCGCAGAACACTGAAAGTAGTCTCAAACTGACCCAAATTCCCAACATTCAACCATCTAGTAACTTAACAAGTTCAGCGCTGACATCTCATGAACTTGGCAAGTTAATTCAATAGTGATAACTGATTAGTCTTGCAGGTCATTTAATGAATCACTCGATTCATGTCCACTGTCCAGCTAATTGAATGTCCAATATCCACATAAATATGCAAGTAAATTGAAGTAATGCAATTGTAATTAATATCTCCATGATTATCCCAGTTGTGAAAGCATTGTGCAATCATTGACAATCATGCAATGCATCAATCACATGGTGTCACCACACCTTTCATTGTTTGGGTTCATCCTTGATAAACAAGTAAAATAGCATGTTTTATCATATGACTCGTCCGTTTTGTTCACTTTAAAACATTTGATATTTTGTTTTCATATCAATCAGTGATAAATAAAGCCTTCCGTCAATTTCATTGGTCAATTTCAAAACTAGACAATTTGATTGACTGAACAAAATACAACTGGGCCACATTTTCATAATTTGCATAATTAGAGTTGGGAGCTTTCATTGGTCAATTTCAAAACTGGACAATTTGATTGGCTAAACAAAATACAACTGGGTCACATTTGCATAATTTCAGTAGGGAGAATTTACGTTATCTGTCCTATTTAGGATGGTTTATATTGTATTCATCTTTTACCTACAAGAAAAATGCCATTCATTTTTTTTTTATATTTTCACTTTTTTCTTCCAAAACATAGGTTATGACCCCTCATTGGAACGAGCTGGACAAGCTCGTTCCAATGAGGGGTCATAACCTATGTTTTGGAAGAAAAAAATGAAAATTTTTAGTTATACGAGGATGTTTTCTCCAAGTGCCGTCTGCAACTCAAGTTAGGTGATGGGTTAAAAAGTCATACTAAGTGGCTAATTTGTTCGTGTGTGTGTCACATGATAAATAGAATATGAAATGAGTGTTTTTCTCATATAATATTTATGAAACTCGTCCGAATTTTCCATTTGGGCTCGCCAGAGGCTCGCCAAAACGGAATATGTTTAGACTCATTTCATAAATATTATATGAGAAAAACACTCATTCCATATCCTCTATTTATGACATTCATCTGGTTGAAATTATAGAGTATTTTGAGTGAAATCACTCTATCAGTGTTCACTTATGGTTCCTGGTTTCATACACATTTCTGAAAATTCCACAGAATTCACAATTTTCCATGATAAATTAGGGTAAATTTTCATTTTACATGTTAAAAAAAATGTACTATTACAAATCGATGATTTACTAATAGCAGCAAATCATTTTCAAAGCATTTGCTGCACCTCGATTGATCAAATGAACTTCAATAATGCTAAATCTGATGTCGCCTGTAGGCTTCTGTACATTGTTTTTTAATGTGTCTTAAAATTTAGATCAATCACGTATTTCTAGTGTGGAAATCGAGGGCATCAAAATCCTTCAAAACACAGCGACAGAAATGCATGGGGGTAAATTCCAAAATTGATGGCTTTGTTTACATAAATTTTTACTTGAAGTTTTCAAGTTGATGAAATATCTCATGAGCAATAAACCAAGTCTTAAGGTAAAAATTATTAAGGCGAATTCTCATTGATATTTGCATTTGCGACAGTGCAGACACGCCAGTAAATGCAACTTGTATTTACCGGCGTGTCAACACTGTCGCCGTGTTGACAAAACCAATTTCTCTTATTATAATAATCGGTTATTATAATAAAATTCCCATGCACCCAGGGTATCATATTAACCGGAGCCGACTGTATCAGTTCTGGTACGAATACTGTAGAAGACTTCCAGGAACCAGTGGTGCCTGCAGTCAACTCTATGAGTTGATTTGATATATTTTTTTGTGTTCTATACATCTCAACAGTGTCATTAAATACTGAATCTCACCGAATCTCACTTGAAATACCGAATCTGACCCCAAAACGATAATTAAAGATACTTTCAACTTACTTTCTTACTATTCTGTGATCTAGTGAATATAAATCATTTTAAATGAAAAAGTCACGGCAAAAATGCGGCACATTTTGTGTTTTGGTGTCATTTGTGAGGTGTCGTAAGTGAATGAGTTCCGTTATACAATTTATTGGGCAGGTTCAAATAGTTTCTTTGATACAGTTAAAACTAGAAGTCCTGTCACGAACTGCGCGCTTATCTAGGCTTAATTGCATGTAGGAATTGCGTGCAATTGCCATATCGAATGGCATCCAAAGCACGGCAGGTTCTCCTGGTTACTCAGTGCAAACACAGGCAATGTTTCTGCCAATGGACCTCCGGGTTACCCGGAGGTCCATTGGCTGAAACATTGCTTGTGCACAGGCCACATGTACAGAATTTGATAGCCTTACTATGGTCATAACGCGTAGATTAACGCGCATATCGACGTGCTATTTGTGCGCATTTCATGACAGGACTTCTAGTTTTAACTGTAACTGCGGATGTGTGACTTGTTTTAACATACATCAGATTATCACAGATGAGTGTTTGTTCAGCAGCAGGGCTGCATCAAGTCGTTTCAGTGAGCAATCAAATCAAATTTCTTAGAAAATTAGAGAGAGAGAGAGAGAGAGAGAGAGAGAGAGAAAAGGGATGGATGGATGGGTGGCTGTTATAGCGAAATTTATGAAATGCGTCTCGTAAAGTACAGTACAAGGAGAGCGTATTATCACTAAATCACCTGCAAAGTGGAGATTCCACCCGAGCAATAATTGCAAATTTGTTGCAAAGCATAACCAGCATCAGCAAAGTTTCAGCCAATGGACCTCCGGGTTAAACCCGGAGGTCCATTGGATGAAACACTGCTTGTGTTTTTTGTACAAAACTTGAAAGTTATAGCTTGGGTGTTAACTCCACTCCGTGGGTAATTTAGTTACAATCCACTCTCCATGTACTGTAGGTAATTTAGGAGTAGTATAGACCCTGGAACACTTTCTACTAGAATGCCCAAAATACCAGTCTAAAAGAACACGATTCACTAGCAGTGTAATGAGGAAGTGGGAAGGGAGAATGAAGGACATATGGTTAGTGAGTGATTCAAAGGAGAGGGTTAATATGCTAATTGGAGAGATTGAAAAGGATGGGGCAAGGGATGTTATCAAGTAGTTCGTCTTCGAGTGTTGAGAGGAGAGAAGAAGCGTGGGAATAGGGAGGCAGTTGGGAACACAAGATGAACGTTACAACGACCCCAATAATGTGACGGAGCTAACAGAGAACTACTCACTGGAGATCTCTGACCTAGACGTAAGGGCAAACCAGGGTAATTAAAAATCGTCAGAGGACGGGTCAGGGAGGATGGTGGAAAAAATTGGGAAAAACAGAGAAAAGGAGTGCCATATGTGTAATTTGAGGGTGGTGGAGACCCTGGAACACTTTCTTCTAGAATGCCCAAAATACCAGTCTAAAAGAATAAGATTCACTGAGAGTATAATGGGGAAGTGGGATGGAAGAATGAAGGACGTGGTTAGTGAGAGACTCAAAGGAGAGCTTTAATATGCTAATCGGAGAGATTGGGAAGAATGGGGCATGGGATGTCACCAAGCAGTTTGTCTCCGAGTGTTGGGAGGAGAGAAGAAGCCTGGGAATAGGGAGGTAGTTGGGAGTACAGGGGTATTTTGTTCATTCTAGTTGAAAGTGTTCCAGGGTCTCCACCACTCCTAAATTACCGTCTTTGCGGGACGCATTTCATACATTTCACTATAAACTGTGAACAAGTTGAAGATTTTTGTAATCCATCCATCCACCCATCCCTACTCTCTCTCTCAATTTCTAAGAAATTTCGAAAATGAACTCGATACTGTTCAAAAAACAGTTGACAATACATTGAAGTGTAGCTGTTAATTGGCACTAATCTTTTCCACAATTACATGTATTGTCAAAAAATGTGCTTTCACTCAGGCTTGTCATTTTGAGGCGGGCAATCGCTCCGGGTCTCAGTCATCCGCCTGAGTTCAAAATTCCGCGGACGGTAAACGTCCGTCTAACCCCAATTTGTGCAGCCCATTAATTCTCAAACGGCAATTTTCGCGGATTGAAGAAGGTAACAAAGCGCAATTTGTGAAGTTTGTAGTGTGTCGTCGATGCAGTCACCCAGAGACAGTAAGTAACTTTCCAAATACGAGTAAGAGGTCTGCCAATTCCAAAGTTGTAATTAGTTATTACATTGTACATATACATCAGACTGTGACAACTTTCATGTCATGCACGATTACGGAACGTATCATCCTCACGACATTTCGACCCCTGACGATTCTCCTGGGACATTTTGTCCCGAAATCAAAGCCAGAACGATTCGTACCCAGTTATTGGCATTTGGCAGTGGGCACAGTGCACTGGCTTGTACAGTCATCATGTAATGTATACCTGTACATATAGGCTTGGTTATTTGGATGCAAGATAACTATAACACTCAGTGTTAGTGAGTATCGGTTAGTGATGAACCGATTATCAAAACTTGCTATCAAGTGATTATCGGTTATTTCTCTGCCGATTCTGATGCCGATTCCGATGGCTGAAGTAGGACACAAAAGAAAATCTGTTGTAAGGCTTCCACGTTTAGACAAAATTGTAAACGTTTAAATGACTGTCTGTAAACGAAACGGAAACGTTTACACGTACTAACAATGCAAGTAGTCAATATTTGATAGAAGTGTGTAATAATACACAGTAAGTTCATCATATCTTTGCGTGCAGGGCATACAATTTATGTTATTGAGACAGCCGATTTACAGTTCGTCCAAAAACGACGTTGACGAACGATCATAGCATGCAGATGCCGAAGGCAAAGTTGCTCGGTCTATGGGAGGGGGGGGGGGGGGGTCTGGGGGATTCTCCCCAGGTAAATTTTGAAATTTATGGGGGTCTCCGAGCTCATTCTGGTGGGTTCGGGGTGAAATTCCTTGTGTTTTTTCAAACAGTAATGTTGGAGTGAGTTGCCATGGCACACAATAGTGACAATACCGGACTTGAGAGTGGAATGCAATGTCTCAAAAAAAAAGTCTACAAACCATGCAGGGGAATCTAAATTTTCAAACACCGCAAGCGCCAGTCTGTCTGTCAAACTCCATAAATCGATCCTAAGATCATCCCATGTGTGAATAACAAATTAATAATCCATGTCAGGTGAACGAAATCATCGAGAACAATTGTGTATCACTTTGGGAATATACATGTAAATCCGAAAAAACTAAAACATCCCACACGTTTCGAAGGAAACACCAAAGATAAGCACGTGCCATGCGGCTCACGTGACTGTGTCACATATGATATCACATGATTTGAAGATGATTTTGTTCGGTTACTGTGGCGGCGGCGCCAGTCGGAACCAGTACACAGTTTTTCTGAAGCATTTCCAAAATATTGCATTGCAAAGTTGGAAATTTTTTTTTTGTTTCTTTGACTTTCTGCATTAATCTGCAATTTTGAAATTACTCCATTAAAACTTCATTCCGTGGACACGTTTACCAGACCTGTAAACGTTTAATGCCCATAAACGAAACGTTCACGTTTACACGTGTAAACGTGGAAGCCTTAATCTGTTGGTGCATGTTATACTACAGAATTTCGTGGATAAATCATCAATTACGAAAGCTTAATACCACATAAGTTCTCAGAGTATGCATATTTTGTGCTGGTCAATTTTAGCCAAAATAATATTTGCATTTTGGTTGGGGTGTGGAGAAAAAATCATTTTTAACGATACAATCACACGGTATTGTTCTCGTGAAGATTGTGTTTTATTCCGGTAAATAGTGTTAATACGGTTTTGTGTAAGGATACAATACACTTGGCTGTATTAACCAGGATAATACAGAACACACATACTTTGTGTCTTAAATGAATAATAATTTTGATGTTAATGTGTGTTGTGAAGTAGAATGCCACATGGTTTACATGTTTGTCAGAATATATTACCCAATGTTCTTTTTTCAGTGTGTTAGCTCCCTTGATATGTTCCTCTAATGTTTAAATGAACTCTACAATTTTTGGGAAATGGTGGCGATCTCATACCAATTGCAGTTGGTAAATTCTGGTAATATCTCTGCTCTGCAAATCCCTAAATTTTCTGCTACGAACAACACAGTTTTTAATGGGGAAACTTTATTGAAATGACCAGATATCAAAGGGATTTTTAATAAATATAGAATAACCAGAAACTGACAGTTTTTAACTGCCAGTTGTCATAATCGGCTGATGCCCCATAACCGTCTGGTTCAGATTGCCAATTCCAATTATCGGTTCATCACTAGTGTCGGTAACCTGGTATCTTACATCCAAATATTCAAGCCTGCATCTATATATTACGTGGTGATGTACATCATAATTACACAAAACATGTACCTTAAAATGATATTAGTTGTCTACCCAGCAGGCTGACACAAAATAGCCCCCACAAACCATAAATGGCCCTCCAGGGGTCATTTTAGGTGAGCCTAAAATGGCCCTCCTAGGGTGATTTGAGGCAAACCATAATGGCCCTCCTGCCATTTTCAAAATGACAAGCCTACTTTCACCTTTTGATTTGATTGCTCACTGAAACAACTTGATGTAGCCCTGCTGCTGAACAAACACTAATCAGTGATAATCTGATGTATGTTAAAACAAGTCACACGTCGGGGATTATCAAAGAGGTTACTTGAATCTGCCAGATAAATTGGATAATGGAACTCATTCACTTACGACACCTCACAAATGACTCCAAAATTCGCAAAATGTTTACCTTGACTTTTTCATTTAATATGATTTTTATATTCACTAGCTCACAGAATAGTATGAAAGTAAGTTAAAAGTGTCTTTAATTAATCTTTTTGGGGTCAGATTCGGTATTTCAGTCAGAATCAGATTCTGTCAGATTCGGTATTAACTTTTAAGTGGGGGAGCGGGTCTTTTCGGCCTCGAGAACACTGGGCCTCGGGAACATGCGGCCTCCGTTTTCAACAAGGGAGATTAAGAGAGACGCGGTTTAGATTGAGTTTAAATACCTTTATTACAACTAACAACAAAAATAAATACCGCGTAATATAAAATATACACAATATAAAATACATTTACACTTTATATATAGTGGCACACAACCTCAAAAATCTAGATGTAGTTATATCATTCTCTTTATATTTCTCCCATGCTTCCTCTAACTTCTTGGATACCTTTGGACAAGCAAGTAAGCGAGCAAGATTAATTGGGCTCGAATGAATGTAAAGTTTCTGCGCTCTGAAGGCGCACAGGGATGATGTGGGATTTTTAACAATCCCTTGCGACCCGAATAACTTTGCTTTATAATTTTATTTCCTTATGACTACTGAAATCGCAGTTTGTTGGTTGTTTTAGAAACAGAAACCCAAACAGTCGCTCGTTTGGGAGTAGCCCCAGCATGATATCCATAATGGTTACAGAAAGGAAAAAATCCACCGATATGTGTTTTTGAAAGCTGAAGCAATGAATGAAATGAAAGGTTTCAGCATGCAGAAGGCGTACAAGGACGACGTGGGATTTAAATCCCTTGCGACCCAAACAACTTTATTAGCTTTATTTGCTTCCAAATCCACAAGAGTTTTTTAAAGCTGGGAGTCATCCATCAACTTATAAGGGAGAGGGCTATAGTTACAGTCCACATAAAAAGGTTTAAGTGTTTAAAGAAACTGTAAAAACAGTATATATGATCGTCTAATCAAGTGCGATTAAATCAATCATGCTTCAGTCGTATTGTAAAAACACTGTATGAGTATCTTATCAGAGGACAGAACTTTGATCACTACTTCAGAAGAACTTATAAAAATAAACTTTTAAAGCTGAGTTGTGTGCCAAACAACACCCAAGAAGAAGTAAATCATTTCGGGTTTGCATATCGGCATTGGAGCACACATATTGTCATTCTGTTATTCAATACAGTGGATTTTATACAATGGATTTCATATTTCATTATTCATTATGGATCGGTCTCGTGATCAATACATTTCGACTTTAGGAATAAAGATAGGTCGTATATATTATTCTTTAAAAAAAAATTTTCTGGAAAAAACTCCTAATATACAAAAAAAAACACAACAAAATGAACAAAAAAATATTTTTTAAAGTTATTTTTCAACTCCCAAACTCAGATATTTTTTTACCAAAAGTGGGAACTTCGGCCTCAAAAGTGGGAGCATTCGGCCTTGACTGGCGAATGTCCCGGAAAAATACCTGGGGCCGAATGTTCTCGAGGCTGAAAAGACCCGGACCCTTAAGTGGGACCCCATCTCAACCGGCGCGACGAATTACCACATAGAACTACATAGATACCACATAGAACTACATAGATACCACATAGAACTACATAGATGCCACATAGATACTACATAGACGTATTAAGACCCCTACGTGTCTATACTGGTGGGGGGGGGGGTGGCTGTTTGAAAACCATATTATGTTCGACAACCGGTAGTTCTAAAAGGATTATGGACGATTCGGACCATGTACGATTCAGACCATATTTTTATTGGACGATTCGACCCAGATCAATGGACGATTCGGACCAGATTTCTGGACGATTCGGACCAGATTATTGGACGATTCGGACCATGTTTATGGACGATTCGGACCATGTTTATGAACGATTCGGAACAAGATTCTGGACGATTTGGAGCGTATTTCTGGGTGATCTGGAGCATGTTTCTAGGCTACTTGGGACAAATTATAGTACAGTTGAATGATTCCGCGGGGAACGAAGTCAAAATGTTTGTTAAAGGGAGAGTCATGGAAGACTGCAATCGAAACCGGTTAGTTTAGTCAATTGCGAGGGTTACAATATAAAGAAAAGCCAGCCTTTGAAAATTACCCTGATGGCACCTGGGGGGGGGGGGGGGGGGGGGTGGGGGGGGGGTGGGGCAATCCGTATTGCATTAATAGTATTGAAACTAACGGATTCCTCTCCAGCAACGTGGGGTGGAGAGTCCCCAAATTATCCCTATAGTCCCTTACTGATAAAAAGTATTTAGAAACTGAGAAATTTTTTTTTAAAATAATGTCATTGATGCTTTCAGGTAAAATAAATGTTTAATTACAGCCATGATCCTGACTTAAAGACAAGCAGGTAAGAATTTAATATGCTCAACCTGTTATTCATTCTTTCTTTTTTGGTTCGCTCACTCTTCGTTCGTTTTTATTCTTTTGTCATATGTAATCTTTTGTGTGTTTGAAGTTTGTAGTATTATCATCATACAAGCAATTCAGAAAGTACAGCCCAGCCAAACCCTCTAAGACCAATTCTGAGGGTTTAGCATGAAGATTATAGCTAAAACAACATTCACATATGTGACTTTCACCTATAGCCAACACTGCTTCATATGTTTTGACAAGTATAAATGTTAACTCTCTTTGGTCTATTGTACTTCGCAGACACCCCGGCGGATTACTGTCCAAGTAGTATCCCACGTAATTAACAGCATATTAATGTCACCCAATAGCCTTTCTTCTGACATGAAGCCACCAGCCTTTGGGTCACTATAAAATAACCCATTTTTCCTTCACTTCACTCTTTTTCAAAATGCCTTCCAGAAAAGCTAGATTCCCTTGTGGTAAATGTACGCAAAGCTGTTCAGTAAATACAATATTTTGTGACTGGTGTAATACATGGTTCCACGCTGACTGTGAAAATCTAACAAAGAAAGAGTTGACAATATTATCAAATGCTTCTTCAGATTATCAGTGCGAAAATTGCTTTAAAAAAGACTCCCTCGTCAGTGGTTATGACTTTAAAAATGCTTTACAGGGACTGACCATGGCTGCATCTAATGGTATAGGCATTTTACGCCTAGCTGCCAGAAAAGCGATTTTCGTGTATAGCACTGTCTGGTTTTTCCCAGGTACATTGGGTAAACGGTTAACCCCCGCTATTACTACTCAATCTTAAGTCATTAGTCGATTAGTGTCACATTGGATGTCCGCTAAAACATCAATATTCTTCGTCGAATGTTTTGAAATTTGTCTGTTAACGCTTTACCTAACATTGAGGAATTACGCGTCCAGAATGTGGACCATTGTGGACCTCATAAAGCCCGATGTAACTTTTACTGTGTCACTAAAACCATACAGACGCGGATATCATTAGAACCGTATATCCATGTTTGTTTGGTTTTATTGAAAATGTTAATAATATAAAGTGCTACATGTTCATAACGCCCAGTATTACGATTTATTGACAACTGTATGATGTCTTTGTTATTATCTAACGTGCTGACTTACGTTTTTATTAGTTCACTGTTTTCTGCTTGTATTTTAGTGCTTGTATTTAGTGCTTTCTATTTTATGTTCAATAAACTGTAAAGTTTGCGTTGTTTTTTATTTTGTAAATATGGAATCCAATCCCAATTTACTCCGGTGCCGACCAACAGTTTATATGATCCGGAAATGTCTCGCCTCACTCCCACCAACTCCAACACCTAAAACAAATCTCAATGTAGGCGAGAATATTGTGGCGCCGTGGACTGTGCTGCGTAGACTGATTGCCAGTCAATGACAGAAGTATTGCATTAGTATCAAGTAATAAAGTGATGACATATTCAGAGAATGATTTTTCTTGCTTTCTTTGCTGCGAATTTTGCAGCAAAGAAGGAGAGAAAAATCATTCTCTGAATATGTCATCACTGATGGAATCTGAGCCATCCTTCCAGGCCCGGTCTGACGCACGTACTGTTATGCAAGGCACGGTAATCAATAGGATTTGGGGTTATCACATAATGTCATTGGAGAACTGAAAGGTGCTTGTCGATGCTCAGTGGCTCTCCGGGACCGGGTGCTACGGCCTCCTCCACCAATAAATCTGTCACCGACACAATATCACCCTGACTGTTAAGGCGTCGCCAATAAATAAACCATAATACCATCCATGGTACTATGTCCATCTTTCGCGCAATCTCATCCGAATCGAGTCCGTGCGCCGATCATCGTCTTTCCTGAAAATGGATCGAGCACAACAATTTCTTACATTTTCGGCAATTAAATGTTCATTGTCCCTTTTATAACTATTTTTTTCACTTTTAAGGTCTACGTAGTATCTATGTGGTATCTATGTGGTATCTATGTAGTTCTATGTGGTATCTATGTAGTTCTATGTGGTATCTATGTAGTTCTATGTGGTAATTCGTCGCACCCATCTCAACCTTCACTTTGATGTACAATTTGTATACATTTAATTTGAATTTAAGGAATATCAGAGGTGGGAATTTCAAAATAAACAAAATTCTCTTCCTTTCATAGCACCTTAAGTCTACTTTGTCTTTAGAAATCAGACTTACTGACTTCAGATATCGCACTGGGCCTACTGAAAAAAGAAGCAATTTACACTAAATTACAGCGAAAATAGATTACATGACACTTGCTTCAAAAAAGTGTTTCGTTTTTCACAAACAAAACCTGGTTGTAGTTAATAAGGACATCAATTGCTACTCTTGTAGTGTTTACCCTTTTAAAGTGTTGTTACTAAAAAGAACATTCAAAATGTCAAATAACAGAATTTGAACAGACACAACCTGAATCTCACAGGAAAGCGAAACTCTTCCATCATGTGATTTATACTTTCGGCGATTTATAACTGTTTACGTTTAACTTTCAAAACACATCGGGTGTCTTTTTCGGTTGGATCGGTGACGTTTCAACCCTGGGAAGTTTCCGCCTTGAAACGTTTCGGCCTGGGACGTTTCAGACTGGGACGTTTCGGCCTCATAGAAAGAGAGTGGAGAGACAACGTAACATCAATGGCATGAAATACACACATTTATTTGGGAGATATAATATATAAGGGATGCATCTTTATAATCAAGTGTTCTTGTGACAGATAGCAAATTTGAGTTCGAACATGTGGGTGATTCTCCAGAGAAGGTATGATTTCATTTTTGATTTTTAGAAAAAATTGAATTGGTTATCATACTGCCAAGTATGTGGCATTTTTTGCTCTGTGATACAATCAGTTAGAAATACAACAGGGGAGAACCCCCAGCTTTACATTTTTTGTTTCCAGCACCTGAGACTTCAGGATACCATGATGGGTTGTCAGTGGTGTTACCCACGAAATGTAAAAAAGAGGGAGATTTTGAATGTGCTCAAATATGAATAGCTGCGTGATATACAATGGAGCAATGGTGTGCATTTTGAAAATAATTGTCCATATTTTGTGAATGGCTCAAATGCACCAGAAAAAGCAAATTATAAATGACAATTGTTGATAATGAGTATTTTAGCAAAATGTCTATTTAGTTTTTTCTTTTGATTATTTCTGTTGTCAGAAACAAAATAAATCAGTCAGGTAGACTGGATGTGATTATAATGTTGGGTAAATTTACAATTATCAGTTAAAAAGAAGGAAATAATTATGACCAGTAAAGACTTGGTAACACCACTGACATTCGGGTAATGACACTGACAGCCAGGTAACACCAATGACATGGGTAGAATAATAGAATTTTCTGTTATCTTCACATGCAATTATTCCATGATCCATTGACCTGTATCATACAGCTATTCATATTTAGGCACGTTCATAATATCCCTTCTGACAACGAGTCACTTATGTATATCCATGTATACTACTCAAAGTTTGCTAAGCACCAAGTATATCCAACTACCTGTTTTACGTTTTAGCTGAAATATTGTAAAGAAAAGTGTATTTATTTTATATTTAATTATATCATTAATGATTTAAGTACAGAAATTAAGATTTCATTTGTGTTTGACATTATTTTTTAGCTTTTGAATACGATAACCATGGAAAATGGATATTTTTGGTAGAAGAGGGATTTTTTCAAATTTTGCCAAAAAGTTGACGGAGCGAACTGACATGGGTTAAATATCGAGTATGAGACCCATTATTGTTAATTACAGCTTGACAACGCCTTCTCATGCTCCCAATTAGGTTCGAGCTGGTCCTTTGTGTGATGTTGTTCCATACTGGGACCAGCATGGCACCAAGCTCCTGGACACTTCTTGGTTGGACTTGACAGACTGAAACTGCAAGCTGCAACTCATTCCAGACATGTTCGATTAAACTGAGGTCAGGGGATCTTGATGGGCACTCCATACACTCAATCCCCTCCCTATGTCGGTACTCCCGGACAACATGGGCAACACGAGGACGGGCATTATTGTCCATCAGAATGAGTCTTTCACCCACTGCACCTGCATACAATCTGACGTGGGCATCCAGGATCTCATCAATATACTGCTGTGCAGTCAATGTACCACGGCCAAGGACACAGAGCTCTGTACGTCCATCCCAGGCGATGCCGCCACAGACCATTATTGACCCTCCACCATAGCGGTCATGCCCAGCAATGTTGGCTGCATGGAATCGCTCTCCTCGTCTTCTCCATACCCTAGAACGCCTATCTGTGTTGTTTAGGCAGTACTTTGACTCATCTGTGAAAAGGACAGGTCGTCAATCATTTCTGGTCCATCCAACGTGATCCATGGCTCATTCATATCGTGCCCGGCGGTGGTTCTGGGGCAGCTGAATGCGAATACATGGTCTTCCCGATCGGAGACCACCTTCGTGCAACCTTGCCTGGATAGTCTGCGACCAACATTTACCCCAGATGCATTTTGAAGGTCACTGCGAAGCTGGGTTGCTGTGTCAAAGCGGTTCCCATGGGCCTGAAGGATCAAAACCGGTCGTCAGCTGCAGATGTTGCCCCGTCTCTGCCACCACAATGTTGTCTGCTGAAATCTTGCCCAGGCTCTGGTGATTACCGTATGGTGCACCCAAAGGGCTTCACGAACGTGACGATGGGTAGCCCCTTGTTCGACCATCCCTAAAGCCCACCACATTTCTGCTTCAGACAAATGTCTTCTTACATTTGCATTCACCATATTCAATCATTAAATCACAATGGTTTGTGTTGAAATGCAGACTGAATATCCTATACATGTACAGGTACACCTCACGTACATGTGGACAGTACATGAAATCATCATGGAAATCAAGGGGTACATGCGTTCCATAACTGTCACGAAAAGTCTGCCTACCCAGAGAGCTAATGTAAGCACTGGGGGCCATCTCAATACATTCCTCAATCATATCCACCAAAAATATCGCAGATGTGTCACAAGAAAATGTCACAATGATGTGTCAAATATGTGGTGCTCAGCAAACTTTGAGTACCGTAGTATATAAACAAGCGGCAACGGCTTTTCGTGAGATATAGAATACAAGACTTCGATGTATACGTGGCTATAGCGGGGCACTAATCTCAAGCTGGACAAAGCTGCAGCGGCTAGTCAGCTCGATGCTAGGCGCCTGGCCGACTGGAAAACCGTGGGCCGAAGCTACGATAGTCACTAAACTGTTAAACAAAATAATAAATAATTTAATAATCTTATAATTTCAGATGCAACATTCTTGAATACCAAATAAGAGTACAAAGTGGAAAATTATCAATACTACTCCCGAGCTCCAGCTAGGGCTCCAGCTAGGCAGCTAGGGCTCCAGCTAGGGCTCCAGCTCGGGAGTGGTATTCACAATTTTCCACCTAGTACTTTATATCTTTTGAATCTTTTGAATGTGGTGTTCGACTCTCCAATCTATACTATATTTTAGAAGGTCTGTCTGTCTGTCTGTCCGCTATAGAAACGAATATGGGGTCACCAAGAGTGCCCCAAATGAGTCTACTAGGGCCGGTCTAGGGGTATTTTTTGTGGCGTAGTTCATCGTCAGGTTGAAAAAGTACCGGGGGTGGGGATGGGGGTGGGGAGGGGCACCAAAAGTTATGACCAAACATTTTTGCACCGATATAGGTCTTCAAAGGGGTCTACTAGAGGTAATTTTTTATCAGGAATCTAATGGTGAGGTTTAAAAAAAAGTGCCGGGGGTGGGGGTGTGGAGGGGCAATTTTTTTTTCGCTCACAAATGCGTTTGCTACAAAAATCAGGATCGAACCCCCGCCCTATACTCGGGGCCGAGTATCTCTCTCGTAGGGCGGGCCGGTCGAAAAATGCGCCTTTTCTGTTTTTTTCTTTTTATTAAAAATTTATGAGCTTTAAAACAGTAGTCACTGCCCCCTAAATTTCGAGCAAAATTTATATAGATATTTATATATATATACTTTTGTTTCCAAAGTTTTGAATAACATGTATCGACTACAACACCCCCTCCCCCTTTCCCCATAATTATAAATACACAAGAGCAGAAGTTTTGTAGTATCCACCCCTGCTACTCGGTTTACGGCCCAGTGCGCCGCGATAATCACTATTACTCAAGAATGTCACAAACCCAGTATTAAGGCCACTAACATAGTTTTTCAGATCCAGGCGACGAGTCTCGAACTCATGAACTCGGTGTGAAGACATTACAAGAGCGCACGCGCAACTATTGAGGTACCGCACAATATAATAATTTTTAATTTCCACACTTGGACACACTTTAATAATGGAGTTTCTTACAAGTTACATTTACATTTAATAGCATTATATTAACCCTTTACCTAACATGAAAAGCAGACGACACTTGCAAAAAAAATTCTTGAACAACTAATTTTTTTCATTTTTTGTCTCAAAAACATAGGTTATGACCCCTCGTTGGAACGAGCTCGACGAGCTCGTTCCAACGAGGGGTCATAACCTATGTTTTTGAGACAAAAAATGAAAATATTTAAAAAATTAATTGGCGATTTTTGAGAATAGCGCTGGCCGGTTTTGGCCGTTACGTTGGGTAAAGGGTCAAATGAAAATATTTAGGATAAGATAGGTTCAAAAGTAATTTGTGTCAGTGGTGTTACCCATTGGTCAATGGTGTTACTTCATCATGAAACACTACTGACCAGGTAACACTACTGACTTCTCATCACATTATTGGATTATTCCCCTTCCCCTGTAAAAAGTTGTTGTCTGCTTGCTAGTTTGAATTTTATAGTTCCAGCTAATCACTTATTTGGATAATGTTATTTAATATTAAAAAGTAAGCATACAGATTCTATACCATTAACACCATTGACATGGACAAATTATATACGACATAATTTACCTTTATTGTCTGCTTTCTTCCTTTTTCCAAGGACAAAAAAAAAATCCCCTTCTTTTCTCCAAAGCAAACCCTGGGAAAGATTGATGTAAGGGAGAAAACTCCAATATCAAGCTCATTGCAATAGAGTTACGTATCTTAACGGATCAGGTAACACCACTGACTTTGTTTTTGTTACAGATCACCTACCCACTGTTGTATAAAAAATGAAAAGATTCCGAGGAAATTCTGCCGCGTCATATGACAGCCTGGACACTCACAGTTTGAAAAGATGAAATTGTTTTGTTTGCACGACCGCATTATTTAGTATTTCGTGAGCTTATAATTTACAATTTACCATCTGCACAGGTAACACCACTGACATGGGGGTGTCTAAGCCAGACATATTTTTTTTAATCACCGGGGCCCAACCAAAATCTATGCACGGTCCTGTATGAGCAGGTCCAAGGCACATAATAATTTGGAAACAATGGAGAATGTTTTCTCGATTGGTGGAGAAAACGACAAATTACACGATTCAAACGTTTTCTGGAGAATCGCCCATGTACCATATAAATGAGAAAGTAAACAAAGCTCAAGCGGGACTAGGTGCGATAAGAAGATCCTTCGCGCACCTAGATAATCACACCGTGGCGAAACTCTACAAAGGGCTCGTCCGACCACACTTGGAATACGGTCAACCGGCATGGAAACCACGTAAGCAGCAAAATATTGACCAGTTGGAAAGTGTCCAGAGAAGAGCAACAAAGCTAGTACCAGCACCCGGACTAAAAGATTTAACTTATGAAGAAAGACTGAAGAAACTAGATACACAACAGTCGAGTACAGAAGACACAGAGGGGATATGGTCGAGTGTTTTAAGTCGTCAACAACTATGACCAAGAAGTAGCATAAATATTAACAGAAAATACAAAAACAATTTTAAGAACAAGAGGACATAACTTCAAATTGTGCAGAGAAGCATGCAGAAAAGACACTAGGAAATACTAAATATTTAGCCAGAGTAGTGGATCCATTGAACCATCTACCTGAAAATACTGTACATGCTGACACACAGAATCAATTTAAGAACAGACTTGACAAATACTGGCCCCATCAAGAAATCAAATACAATTACAAGGCAAAACTGAGTCTGACAGGTCCTCGAATGAGAAAAGATAGTTTAAATTTCTCTGTAGCTGACAATCAATTCTGTGAAGTAAATATGGAGGTGGATAAAGTGGCCCAAGAAGATTGCCGGCCCCCACTAATGTTCACCATAAGGTAAGGTATTGTAATAATCAACAGATAAAATAACATCAGTGGTATTAAATACATTTGTAATAACATCAGTGGCATGAAATACATTTATAATAACATCAATGCTGTTAAACACATTTACAATCACATCAGTGGCATGAAATACATACATTTATTATACGCTAATGACAATAGTAGTATAGCATGTACCCAATCGTGTCTGATTACCCGGAGCTTTGCCGGAGTAGCTGGTGTTAAATTTCCATAGGAACCGAAGCCTTTTGCTGCAGCAACTTTTCGTTGTAAAATTTCGGCTACTTGCAGCTAAATCCGGCAAGTAGTGTAGCTACTGCATATATAGTATGTTATGGTATGCTCAGTGATATATTACACACAGGGCTATGGGTATATAGTATGGGTGTGTGAGGGAAATGGAAGTGGAAGGCAGGCCTGAAAATAAGCAGTCTGACATTTGCAGAATAAGGTCCACTGAGGGTGAATTTGATGATGCTATCCCATACAGTGGGCCAATTTATCCCTTGGGTACCTCTTTCTGTTTAGTTTTGAGATTCTGATTCAGATTGGGGTTCACAGAGGGTAAATTTAGTGATGGTATCCTGTGTGCGGGGTAGCATCACTAAATTCACCCTCTGGAGACCTCATTTTGCAGATGACAGCCTGCTTATTTTCTGGCTTGGTGGAAGGTGAGTTTTCTTGAATGTTTTCCCCGCGAAACGGTTGACATTGCTATTGACGTCGTGACGTCATGATGCGCACGCGATGTCATAGAGATGCTAACCACTGTTATTGTCCACTATATAATCTGACATAAGGTTGTTCGGGTCGGGGGTGTCGGACTTCTCGTGGGGGGGGGGGGGGGGGTTGATCTGGTAGTAGTGGTATATATCCATGTTGGTATCCTATTAGCCCTTGGGCCGTCATATTATCCTATGTCTGATATAGCTAAGTCAAGCACTATTGGGGGGGGGGGGGGGGGGGGGGGGTAATGCATGGAGGTAGTTCTTGGATTGGCAGTATACGATGAATGGTCTGTTGGTCTATTACCCCCTTGGTACTATTAACCTACCAAAACCTTTGTATTATCTTATGGCTGCTATTGGTAGTTCGTAATGCTGGGTCAGAGAGTATTATAATCGTTTGTTTAGAACGGAGGCATAGGATGCACGGTATATACCCCTGTAGGTCCCCTGTTAGTCCTCGGTATTATTTACCAACCGATTGCTTTGTATTATTCTATGACTGGAATAGGAAGTACGTTATGGCAGGTCAAATGGTATTGTGGGGGTGGGTGGGGGTGGGGGTAATGCCTTGTAGTACAGAACGGCAGTATAGTATGTGTGGTATATGCCTCTGTGCCCCCCCCACCCCCTCCGAAAGCAATTGGTACTACTAATCGACCTAATACTTTTTGTGGGGTGGGTGGAGGTAATGCATGGTCGCCTAATGTGATAGTATAGGATGTATGCTTTGTACCCCTTCAGGATCCAAGTTAGCCCTTAGTACTATTAATCCACCTAGTGCTTTGTTTTCTTATTTGACTGTTATGGTGGTATGTAATGCTAGGCCAAACGGTATTGTGGGTATGGGTAATGCCTGGTAGTTTAGAACGGTAGTATAGTATGGGCGGTATTTACCCATGTAGACTCCCTGTTAGTCATCGGTACTATTAACCAACCGATTGCTTTGTTTTATTATATGGCTGGTATAGGTAGACCGTTATGGTAGGTCAAGTGGTATTGTGGGGGGGGGGGGGGGGTAATGCTTGGTAGTTTAGAATGGCAGAATAGCATAGGCTGTATATACCCCTATAGATCTCTTATTAGCCCTTGGTACTCATAATTCTCCAGATGCTTAATATTATCAAGCCTTACTGTGGGGTGGAATTAATGCCTGGTAGTACAAAACGGCAGCAGAGTATGGTTGCTATATGCCCTTGTAGGTCCCATCATAATCATAGATAGTATTAACCTATGGATGCTTTGTATCATCCTATTACTGGTAAAGTTGTACATAATGTCAGTAGTTCCTACCCTATTCCGAGTAACTTGTTCTTGTTTCATCTATCGAGATCATCCAATCAGGTCACTTTATCACCATGGCTGGTCTTCGGTACCCCTTTTTCCTGAAATGAGGCTAAGAGTCGTATGTGCGAGCCACTCGATCAAGCAATTGCTCTAAAGCACATTTGCTCGATGGGATTCGAGTCGTTCGAGCAGTATGTGCGAGTCATTCGAAGTAAGACGGAATCCCACTTATGGAATGCCTTTTTTAATCCCTATAGAATCTCTTTTTGAGGTATATCTGTTGCTACGGAATCCCTTTTTCCCTGAAATGAGGATAAGAGTTATATGTGCGAGTCACTCGATCGAGCAATTGCTCGAAAGCACATTTGCTCCATTGGATTCAAGTCATTCGAGCAGTATGTGTGAGTCACTCGGGGTAAGACGGAATCCCACTTATAGAATCCCTTTTTTGAATCCCTATAGAATCCCTTTTTGGGGTGTGTCTGTGGTGACAGAATCCCTTTTTCCTGAAATGGGGCTAAGAGTCGTATGTGTGAGTCACTCAATCGAGCAATTGCTCTAAAGCGCATTTGCTTGATGGGATTCGAGTCGTTCGAGCAGTATGTGCGAGTCATTCGAAGTAAGACGGAATCCCACTTATGGAATCCCTTTTTTAATCCCTATAGAATCTCTTTTTGAGGTATATCTGTTGCTACGGAATCCCTTTTTCCCTGAAATGAGGATAAGAGTTATATGTGCGAGTCACTCGATCGAGCAATTGCTCGAAAGCACATTTGCTCCATTGGATTCAAGTCATTCGAGCAGTATGTGCGAGTCACTCGGGGTAAGACGGAATCCCACTTACGAAACCCCTTTTTGGAATCCCTGTACAATCCCTTTTTGGGGAAACGTTGGTTGTTATAGAATCCCAGCATTACATATTACCAGTCATGGGATGTCATAAAACATAAAGTCTATTGGTAGTAACATTGGCATTCGGGGGATCCACATAGATATATACCGTCCATATTATACTGCCGTTCTATACCACCAGGCATTACACCCACCCCACAATAACGTCTGGCCCCGCATTACATACCACCTATACCAGCCATGGAATGACATAAAGCATTAAGTCGATTAGTAATACCAATCACTTTCTGGGGGGGGGGGGGGGGGGGGTGCACCACCCATAATATACTGCCGTTCTATACTACAAGGCATTACTCCCACTCCCACAATACCATTTGACCAGCCATAACGTACTACCTATACCAGTCATAGAATAATACAAAGCAATCGGTTGTTAATAATACCAAGGACTAACAGGGGACCAACAGGGGTATATACCGTGCATCCTATGCCTACGTTCTAAACAAACGATTATAATACTGTCTGATCTTGCATTATGAACTACCAATAGCAGTCATAAGATAATACAAAGGTTTCGGGGGATTAATAGTACCAAGGGGGTAATAGTCCAACAGACAATTCATCATATACTGCCAATCCAAATACCCAAGAACTACCTCCCACTAGGTGATCATGCATTACCTTCCCACCCCTACCCCCACCCCACCCCCAATACTGCTTGACCTAGTTATATCAGGCATAGGATAATATGAAGGCCCAAGGGCTAATAGTATACCAACATGAATATATACCACTACTACCCGATCACCCCCCTCCCACTACGAGAAGTCCGACACCCCAGGCACGAACAACCTTATGTCAGATTGTATAGTGGACAACAACAGTGGTCAACATCTCTATGACGTCGCGTGTGCTTCATGACGTCACGACGTCAATAGCGACGTCAGCCGTTTCGCAGAGAAAACATTCAAGAAAACTCACCTTCCACCAAGCCAGAAAATAAGCAGACTGTCATCTGCAAAATGAGGTCTCCAGAGGGTGAATTTAGTGATGCTACCCTGCACACAGGGTACCATCACTAAATTTACCCTCTGTGAACCCCAATTTGAATCAGAATCTCAAAACTAAACAGAAAGAGGTACCCAAGGGATAAATTGGCCCACTGTATGGGATAGCATCATCAAATTCACCCTCAGTGGACCTTATTCTGCAAATGTCAGACTGCTTATTTTCAGGCCTGCCTTCCACTTCCATTTTCCATCACACACTAATACTATACACCCATAGCCCTGTGGGTAATAGATCACTATACATTCCATAGCATACTATATATGCAATAGCTACACCACTTGCCGGATCAAGCTGCAAGGGGCCGAAGTTTTACAACTAACAGTTGCTCCGGCAAAAGGTTCCGGTTCCTATGGAAATTTAACACTAGCTGCTCCGGCAAAGATCCGGGTAATCAGACACGACTGGGTACATACTATACTACTATTGTCATTAGCGTATAATAAATGTATGTATTTCATGCCACTGATGTGATTGTAAATGTGTTTAATAGCACTGATGTTATTATAAATGCATTTCATGCCACTGATGTTATTACAAATGTATTTAATACCACTGATGTTATTTTCTCTGTTGATTATTACAATACCTTACCTTATGCTGTTAGTGTGTGGGGGGGGGGGGGGGGGGGGGCAATCTTCTTGGGCCACTTTATCCACCTCCATATTTACTTCACCGAATTGATTGTCAGTTACAGTGAAATTTAAACTATCTTTTCTCATTTGAGGACCTGTCAGACTCAGTTTTGCCTTGTAATTGTATTTGATTTCTTGATGGGACCAGTATTTGTCAAGTCTGTTCTTAAATTTGCACTCAGCATTCACGAATATGCCTGGAAAATCGACACGAATTGCGCATTTCGTCATGTCCAATTCGAAAAGAGCGTATGCGCATGCACGTGAGGCTCCCACGGGCTACGCGTTCGATGTTTGGATTTTTTAGGGACAGATCGAGTTTGGCAGAGCTTCTATATAGAACATACGTTGAAAATTTCGAGTCGCTACTACAAAAACTCTCTCCACAATCTACTATACATGGAACGGAGTGTATACGTTTTATGACCTGCCGGCAGTCATAACCACCCTTCTAGTTTTATATTTAATTAATAAACGTTTAACCCTTAACACATTTGAGACTTCCCTTATGGATACATGCACGGTGTTTTCACCCGGTCGCAGGACTCAAGAAAGATACTAAACTATCGAGCGGGGATAGTAGAACACATTCTGAGAATTTTAAGTGGCTGCCTTGGATGGTCTGGTTACAATTGGCGTATGCCCTTGTTATGCCCACAATGAATTATCAGGGGGCATATTGTTTTATCCCTGTCTGTCCCTCTATCTGTCTGCATATAGGGTACATTATTTGTCCGTCTAACCCCTCTTATAATTTTCAAGCTATTACCTTTTTATTTCACAGGATGTTTCTACATTTTCCAGATGTGTGCATATTGTCAGGATTTTGACTTGCCTCAATACGGAGAGTGCATGGTGGCCGAGTGGATAAGTACGCTGGTCTCTCATGCCAGAGGTCCCGGGATCGATCCCCGGTCGGGGAAAGTTCTCGAAGTGTCCGAACACTCTCTGTCAGCATCAATTGTGGGGTGGATGCTGTCACACCGTACCGTCCTATCGGGTGGGGACGTAAACTGGCTGTCCTCTGTGCGGAGAGAGACACACTCCGTGCAGGCTAAAGATCCCTTCGTAGTATTCGAGAAGAGCTAGGCCACGAAGTTGCCGCTATGAAGGTCATCCCACACACTTACGCCATTGGGCCAAGGAGAGGTTAATATAAGTTGCATAACTTGTTCGCCAATCCTTGTAAAACAAATAAGATTAAATAAATATTTCACAAAACTACTGGTTGTTAAACTTAGTCCATTTTTGTAGAATTTCACCTGTATGATACGTGACTTCTTCGGCTAACTTCTCCCCCAGTTTTTAAGCTAGGACCTTTTTCTATTATTACAATATTTTAACTGCGTTCACTAATATGAGTAAGGCTAGACATAGCAGAGAACAAAATGAGTAGCATGACCACGGTTGTGGGGTTAACCTAGAATCCACCGGGTAGTGAAGAAATTTTGCGTTGTTCAATCAGAATTCTGTCTGCGTGAGTTGTCGGTTGGAATTTTAACGGAAATGCAAAACCACAGTCAAAAAAAAAAAAAAAATCCATTACTACAATGCTTCGAATTTGCAACTGTTGGAATTTTTGCCAGAAAAAAATTCCAGTTATCTTGATTTTTGGTCAAATATTGGGGAGGTTAGACACCGCTCCTACACCCCCCGCCCCCACCTCCACACCATTGATACGTGCCTGTGTGGAATGACGAGTGTCTTCCTTGAAGTACCTATCACAATTATGAATGAAGGAAATGGAATATTCAAGTGGTGTGATTTTAACTCCCCTAATACTTCAATGTGTGCCCGAAAGGCTTCATTTAATGTAACTCATAGATGCAAGTTTTATACGCTTCTGTCACATTACCACACTGTACACAAAAGCCAGTCTTGAGATCCAACCAATTTCTTATTTCCACCATGCCTTGTTTAAGACTCTAGATGCCGTTCAATGGCTCAGTCAGGAGAGTAGTGACTCACTGGTTACGACATTGGACATTAAAATCGAAAGGTCGAGGGTACGTGCCCCACCAAATGCAACTGCGATTTGTCTTAGGCAAGGCACTCAGTCCTTATTACCCCTATTGGGACACAGAAACATTGTGTTGTAAGGCGTACTGCACTTAGATCGACCAATACTCACCCTGCTTGTGTGTAGTTAGTATGTTGTGAATTTTGATAGTTGCTGATCGGCGCTCGGCATATCTATTCAGGTACTCTGGCTGACATCGCCTGTAAAACTGTCCAATATGAGATAAACTTCAACCTCTGTGTTGAAAGTGCTGTTAAACTCCAATAAAATTGGTCAGACAAATATCTCAAGTACAGTATGTGATGTCACATATACATACTTTCTATCCCCTTCCTTTTGTCTTGACGATAACTCAAAAACAAATCATCTGTCCTGTGCTGTTTGGCATACTGGTAGCCTGTCACTGGTACTGGCCCAGCTGTGTTTTTAGGGAACCTTGGAGTTTGGCCCATTGGGTCATAGAGTTTTTTACACCCGCCTAATTTCTTTGTAACAGAAAAGCATCATAAAGAAATAGCTGTTTTATATTTATATACACAAGAGAATAATGTAAACAATCAAATTAGAGAGAAGTTGCTATAGCTGACACACAACCACTCTTATCAGCTGTTGCGATCAGAATTAAATTCTACCCCAAACCAAGTTGAATGAAACCCTTTGAGTGGCAAGAAAATTTGTTTTTTATTCAGCTCTATCCTACAACACTTGATTAATTGTAGTTGAATAAATAACCCTTCACCTTTCATTGCATTTTTTAATTTAATTTTTTGTTCCATTCTCAATCATAACGCAAGATCAACAGGGTTCGGGCCGAGTGGTAAGTGGCTTTCTCGAAACACTTATCACAATTATGAATTAATGAAATGGAATATTTAAATGGTATGTCTTTAACCCTCTTCATACTTCACCGCGAAGAATAAATAACATCATTTAACTTATGACAGCAGAACCTTTTGCACGCATCCTGTCATATTGCCGGTCTTTACACAAATGCCATGCTTCAAGATTTCATCATCTTATTTTATGTATGCCTTGTTTAGGGCATTAGATGCTCAAAAGAGTAGGCCTTTAAACGAGCTCTTGAGGCTTTTACGGTTTTTATGGCACTATCCCCGATATATATAGAGTCGATACACCCTTTATCGGCTCGATAACTCAAACAGAAATCGCCCTATCTCTATTCGTTTTGGCATGCTGGTTACCAACAACCAGTTTGCACTCATCTATGTTTTTTCAGCTCGTTTGGGGCTTTGTGTGTGATACAGTAGGTTGATTGCCCTAGAGGCTACTAAATCATAATAAATATTTGCTATCATCATACAAAAAATGACAGATCTGTAGTTGCTGGAGCCA
This sequence comes from Pictodentalium vernedei, assembly GCA_031216915.1. NCBI lineage: Eukaryota > Metazoa > Mollusca > Scaphopoda > Dentaliida > Dentaliidae > Pictodentalium > Pictodentalium vernedei. Next base: position 399,969,947 of record CM062289.1, read on the forward strand.
TTACTTTAAAATGAATGTGTACATGGGAATCTACCGACTGAGTTAAAAGTTGCTTGAGGTTCAATATATGGTTCACCTGAAAGAGGTCACCAAGGTCATCAAGTGCATATTATTCCGAAAGACTGGGAAATGCATTTTTTACACCTTAATGTATTTCTAAAGTTTATGAATGTATGTCATCACTCAGATAAGTGGGCAGAGCCAAAAATGTTTCTGATTCGTGTATCGAACCCTTTAAATGCTGGTCACATATATGCCTTTTCTGGTTTCTTATAAAAAAAATGTCTGATTCCTGTATTAATATCTGTAATGCTGTTAACGAAAACCCATTTCTGATTTGCTTAAAAAATATTTTACTCCGAAAAATAAGCTATTCCAGATACTTTAACCCTTTTCACACATCCTTAAATTTACTGGGTGCAGTAAATTCTGTTTCTGTAGTTGATTATTGATTTTATGCCGTTCCTCTCTCAGGTCCATTTCCCCTGACACATTGCGTCCCTGTTCAGAATCTTCAGACCGAGCTCATTTGTAAAGTTCAACAGCTTTCTTGCCATTCCTGTTGACTTTCTAATCCCCGACCTCTAAGTCTTCTTCCTTATCACCAATATGTCCATTAAAGTCACCCATCAGAATTATACCGAGCCCCTGTTTTCTAGTTCTGATATATTGGACCTTAGTTTTGAGTATATCAAGTCATTCCACTCGGGTTACCTCCCCTCCACCGCACAGCACACAGTCCCAAGGGCTATGCTTTTCAGATTGATCTTCACCCATCCGGTTTCTTTCGAAACCTCAGCAGAGGTGCTGACATCTTGCAGGTGTGTGATCAGCGACGGTTTTAAATCATCTTTAATGTGCATGCCTACCCATCCCACACTTTTTCTGGACTTCCGTTCGCCCTACACATATCCACACTCACCCCCTTAGTTGGTCTACCTGTTCCTCGTGTCTTAACCACGTCTCGCTTAAGCCCATGACACCAAGGTCCTCTGCCTTGATCAATGTAGCAATTTTACTTACTCTCCGATGGAATCCTGGATGTTGCTATAAACCACTTTCAGGGTACCGAGATTCATTGGCTTCCACGCACTGATCCCATTGTTTTCTGATGCTAGCCTGCTAGCCTTGGTAAACTCATTCTGTCCCCATAGCTCTTGTTCACCCCCCCCCCCCCCCCATGCCCACTCTCGCTATGCTTGGCTCTGGCCTCCCATCCCGCTCCTCTCCAAAACAGGCTCCGCTACCCGTAGAATTTTATCCCCAATGCCCGTGTCCCCATCCTGCTAAAAACGCCCGTATATATGTTCGCGTTGTCCCAAAACGTGTCCCAAATGGTCGATAAAGGGTATTCCCAAGTCAACACAGTAGTCCTCCAACTCCTCATTCAGTGCCAAAATCCTCGAATTTCGTTCGTCCCCACCCACTAGGACAGGAAGCATTCCTACTGAGCAGTTTGCTGACTAAACCTCTGTACGACACCACCAAACTTACTGACCCTGATATTGTTGGTCCCCCACATGGACCACCGCTACCGGATCTGATCTTGACCCTACCACAATACCATCTATCCGGACCCTCAGATCCTTCACCTTCACTCCAAGAAAGCACAAGGACTGTTCGATTTGAACTATTAGGACAACAAACCGCATTGTCAATCCCACGTACAATGCTACTCCCTGCTGCAAGTTGCAACTAATTTTCTTCTTTCCACCATTCCAATATCATCTGCAACTTCCCTCATTTTGCGTGCCTCCGCCCCTCCCCCTCCCCTCTTTCACCCCACTGTCCTCCTTACCCCATCCCCAGGGAATCTAAAACACTGAACCTGTTCTCTGAACACTGCTTAGCAATCTTGGCAGCCTTACGCCGACTCTGACCTCCTGGCTCGACGCAGCCCTGTCCTGACTCCACTTGTAGCAGTCAATTTAATGTAAACTCGACTATAATGCAACATGGTCGAGTAGTTATTAAACTGACCTCAACAAGTTGCCGGAAGACATATTTTTAGGGACCTTATTTAAGAGTTTATTGTCAGTATACATATTGTAAGGATCGGACAGTTATTAAGTAATAATATAGGTACAACTTGTTGCAGTCAATTGAATGTAAACTCAACGTAACGAAATATGGGCAAGTTGTCATTAAATTGACCTCGACAATATGCCTGTAAACATATTCTAAGGGGCTGTATAGTATGTAAATAAAAGAGGATTTTAAAACCGTCGCTGATCACAGACCTGGAAGACGCCAGTACCTCGGCTGAGGTATCGGAAGACAAAAGTATTGCCCCTGGGATTGCGTACTGTGCGGTAAAGGGAAGCAAACCCGACTGGAATGACTCGATATACTCAACACTAAGGTCCAATATCACAGAACAAGAAAGCAGTGTGCTCGGTATAATTTTGATGGGCGACTTTAATGGACATATAGGTGATAAGGAAAATGGCATAGAGGGCGGGGATAAGAAAGTCAACAGGGATGGAAGGAAGCATCAGAACTAGTCAAGCACTGGGAAGAGGTAAACGATAAGCGATGGGGTATGGAGAACCCACCAGAGTGTCCGAAGCAGGCTGAAGAAAATCTATCAAACTTCGTGTGCAGCGAAATTAAAACCGAGGAAGTGCGAAAGGTGATCTCAACATTAAGGAATGGAAAAGCGGGAGGGGTGGACAAAATTCCTAACGAGTTTCTCAAAAAGGGGGAGAGGAACTTCGTGAAAGCCTAGCTGCCCTATTCAATTTAGCCATAGAAAAACAAGAGGTCCCAAAAGAGATGAGAGAAAGCAAAGTAACATTTATTCACAAAAATGGGGAAAAAGACGTGTTGGATAATTGTCGAGGGATCTCTGTCAGTAGCAACACTGAAGAAGTTTTCTGTAAAGTCCTGTATGGGAGATTAGAGGAGGTGATTGAGGAGAAGGGTTTTTTGGGGAGAGATTCAGAATGGCTTCAGGAAGGGAAGGAGAGTCACTGACCATCTTTTCACGCTATCCCAAATGATAGAATACGCGAAAGCAAAAAAGACAAAAATGTTTATGACCTTTTTGGATGTTAAAAAGGCATACGATAGAGTATGGAGGGAGGGTATGTGGCGCAAGTTTGAGGCTCTGAGCTTGGGAGGCGAGTTTGTTGGAATTCTGAAAGCATTATATAAAGATGTACAGAGTGAAGTTAGCCTGGGTAACATAACAACACGTGTGCCTATGGAGATAGGTATAAACAGGGGTGTATCCTGTCGAAAATCATTTTTGCATTGTACATCAAAGGTTTAGGAGATGAACTCCAGCGTAGTGAGGAGGGAATAGCAGTTGGGGGGACTTGAAGATCCGAGGGCTATTTTTGCAGACGATATTCTGCTAGTGTCAGAAAGCGAAGATGGGTTGGCCAAAATGCTGGGAATTGTTGGGAAATACGGGAACAAATCGAAACTCGAACTAAATGAAAGCAAAAGCAAAGTTATACCCGTGGGCCGTAAAGTGGACTCTACTCGACGATGGAGAGTGCAGGGGGAGTTCTGTATTGGAAGGTAACAGCAAACTTCTTAGTGTATGAGAGACAGGTGACTACGAGTATCTGGGGGTAAATATAAACATTACAGGAAGAGGCATCTACCGAAAACACACAAACGAATTGATTCTGAATGGGAGGCGAATCATTAACCAAATCAAACTTATAGGGAGAAACAGTTTCAATAAGGTTTTCGTGGGGAAAACCATTTGGGAAATGGTGGGTCTGTGAAGTATAACATATGGTACGGACGTGGTACCCCTAAACCAAATGGCTGTAAAGAGCTTGGAAATCCTACAGACTGATGCAGGCCGATGGATAACGGGGGGGGGGGGGGGGGGGGGGGGGAGGGGGGAGGGTTAATGCCGCAGAATTAGAAGCAGCATTACTCAACCCCGTTATCCGAATGAATTAAATATTTTAGTGTGTTGAAGGCGGACAGGGACGATGTGGGATTGAAATCCCTTGCAACCAGAATAACTTTATTTGCTTTGTAACTTTATTGCTTATGAATCTACGAGAGTCAAAAGCGATAACCAATAATCTTATTTGGTTTGACTGTGCGCACTGGCAGTTGGGTAGTGGGTTGAGATCTCCGAGAACCTCGAACTGGAAGATGACTAGAAATTGTGCATAACTCAAGGGTGGGAGGGGGCACTAAAAATTTGCAAGACGTGACGTCCTATTTTTTTATTTGACTCCTTTTTTTCAATAAAACCATGGAAATATGGATGCCATTGTAACCGGCTCATGGAGCCAGTTCCAATGTTATCCATATCTCCATGGCTTTATTGAAAAATATGAATACAATCGTCCTTAAATTATGAAATTCTCAAAAACAGTTAAATTAGTTACAGTTAGTTAAATTAGGTAAAGGGTTAACACCAGTGTCCAGATCCTCCATTTTTTTTCTTGTATAGTATACGATTTTTGTGCTATTTGTTGAAACTCATTTTCACCTGTTCTCAGTCTTTTGTGTATACTTATCTTGTTTGTTTTATCTTTTTGTGCTATTTGTTGTGCTATTATAGTATTTATTACTTATGCATCACTTATTTCATACATTGTGTTATTGGGTTACTGCAGTGGAAAGGGTTACATGGAATAAATTGATCAGATTCATTGAAAATTCATTGTTTTAATTATCTATCCAAAAAGGTAGGGGTTTTTTCCTACCCCCGTTATTTTTGGTAGACAAAACAAATAGCACAAAAATCGTATACTATACAAGAAAAAAAATGGAGGATCTGGACACTGGTGTTAACCCTTTACCTAATTTAACTAACTGTAACTAATTTAACTGTTTTTGAGAATTTCATAATTTAAGGACGATTGTATTCATATTTTTCAATAAAGCCATGGATATATGGATAACATTGGAACTGGCTCCATGAGCCGGTTACAATGGCATCCATATTTCCATGGTTTTATTGAAAACTTCTGGTTGTTTTTTGCCGGTAAAGGGTAAACACATGTTTACATGTAGACCTACAATCTGATATTAAAACCAACACCTTTCAAAAAGTCATGTAAATTCTTATACTCCCCACTTTATACACAAATCTACTTTTGTGGCTCTAGATCCATACGCTTTAACTAGCCGTCGAGCTACGGACCGCCGTCAGGTTAGTGAGTTGAGCTGCACTCCCCATAAAAGGCATATTTGTTCATCAAATTTATTTTAAAAAAAAGAAGCTTTATATTCTTACCTCTAAATTGGTCTTTAATTTCCCAACACAAGCAAATGAACCACGGTTGCTACATTCCCACTGAATTGAATTTTTCAAAGTTCTCTTTTTGGTATACAAATAACCATCGAATGCTACCTTATGTCCACCTTTGTTATTAGGTATTAACTCCATGTTGGTTGTTTGATAACTGAATTTAATGAATGAATGAAAGGTTTTAGCGCGCCGAAGGCGCGCAGGGACGATGTGGGATTTACAAATCCCTTGCGACCCGGTTAGCCTTATTTTATTCCTTGGATCTTGGATCACACAGGCCTAGCCTTCTTATTGCCTCAAATGGGGTCTGAAGGGGTATGCACGCGGTTAGAATTCCTGGCAGTTTGCATTGGAGTGATAGATTGTCAAAGATCAAACCCACAACGCCATTAAGACTATTGGAGAGTGGGCTCTATTCGGTTCCAGCTTGGCGATGGTAGAGGATTGAGTCCCACCATGGTGGCGAGCCAGAATATAATGTTGTGCGATGGCAATTTTAAGGGAAAAAGAAAAAAGAAAACCAAACAGCAACGCCGGTTTGGTAGCGGCCCCGGTATATGACCATAGCGGTTACAAAAAAGGAATGGAGAAAGCTCCAACAGTTTAGTTTGAAAAAAACCCGGGAGTCATCCATCAAGCCTTCTGGGAGATAGGATGCCGTATGTGATTTTGAGGTATCTGGTTATCCTTCGGGAATTCCAAATGACCTCCACCCCACCCCCCCCCCCCCCCCCACAAAAAAAAAAAGCCCTTAAAAGGGCTGTTTCCTGGCAAGATTGTTTCAATCCTTGCCTTGGTCTTGTTAGGTTTTCTGCACATCTTTGCTTGAGGATTGTTTCAATCCCTCATAGTTTGTCATTCAGTTTGGTCGTGTGTCTGATGAGATAGAGGAGGTAGAAAAGATAGAGAGCTGGAAATTAGAGCAATTCGGTTTTTAATTTACACCTTTTCCGTCCTTTTGGATGGGGAAGCCAGCATTTTTTCCCCGAGATTTGTATCTCAAGGAGGGGAGACCCGGCAGCAGGTGGAGATTTTCCTCGCTGTTTGCAACTCCCACTGGTAACAGAGGCAAGCTTTCGTGCGTATCGTGTCACCCGCAGCCAGTTCTAAATTTAGGTCACAGAATGCCTGACTCACCCCATCACAATGATGTAATCTTTAACCCTTTCGATAGACATGCCCCAGATTATTTAGTTTTCCTATTGAGGACGCGATGCGCATTGAGTTCTATTATTAATTCGCTGTCTTGAAGTCTATTTAGAGTTTTGCTTTGAAGATCTTTTAAGCGCATTGCTATAGTATCTATGTTTGCTATCTCGTGAAGTTGTTTTATCGATGTCCACGTGGGCTTGCGCAGAGCCACGCGCAAGGCATGATTTTGGACCCGTTGTAGTTTTTCAATGTTGGTTTTATTCAGGTCACTTGTTATTATGGCCCCATACTCTAGCACTGGGCGTATATATGATTTGTAAAGATTGAGGAGAATTTCTTTATTGGCTCCCCAATTTTTACCTCTGATCATTTTCAGGAAATTGATGCGTTTAGTGGCTTTGACGGTGACTGAGTTTATGTGATTGTTTAGATTGAGACTGCTATCCAGGTTGAATCCCAGAAACTTTGCCTCATTACTAGCTTCAAGTTTATGATCGTAAAGCTTAAGCTCAATATTAGGGACAGGCTTTTTCCTTTGTTTTTTATAGAACGTGATTCTTTGTGTTTTCATGGCATTTAGCTTGATGCGCCACAGAGCGCACCAGTCTTGCAGGTCGCGGATGGTATCCTGCAGGCGGTTTTGTATTATGTTTCCAGACCTACTGGCCGTCCACATTCCTTTGTCGTCTGAGAATTGAGATAGTTCAACATGGTTCTTCCCTAGTTTGTCAATGTCATTCACATATATTATAAATAGAAGCGGGCTGAGGACCGAACCCTGTGGAGTGCCCGCTTCGAGTTTTACCTCGGCTGACACTTCGCGGTTGACTCTCACTTTGATTTTTCGATCAGATAAAAATGATGATATGATCCTTAGAATTTTGGTAGGTAGCCCCATTTTAGCTAGTTTGTATCTCATGCCATTGTGCCAGACAGAGTCAAACGCTTTTTCTACGTCGAGTAATAGCGCGGTTCCTATTTCATTTTGACTGAACGCCGTTTTCATATAATCTACCAGTCTATAAACATGCTCGATTCCCTCTCTTTGGCTCCTGTATGCCCTTTGCCACTTATTGAAAAAGCTGATTGATTCGAGATGGCTGCGGAGTCTAGTCGTGAGAATCCGTTCGAAAATTTTTCCAATACAGCTGAGTAGGCTGATTGGGCGGTAATTAGCTGGGTTGCTCAAATCCAACTGAATTTAAAGCTTTAAAATCCTCATTTTATATCTTTTGAACAGTGTTGTTATAATATTAAAAAAACAGAAAGTCTTTGAAATTAGGAATGAGTGGCTTCTGTGTAAGGAAATGTGATAAGTGATCATTAAAGTTTACTGATGTAGCTATGCTTCTCTAAAACATATCAAGTACTAGTCTATAGGTTGTTTTGATTGTTAAATCTGAATTCATAATTAACAATGATCAATAGATAACACATTTTCAGACACAATTATAGAGCACAAAGGATCTTATAACAACATTAAAAAAATATACTGCAGTGGAAAGGGTTACATGGAATAAATTGATTGATCAAATTCATTGAAAATTCATTGTTTTAATTATCTATCCAAAAAGGTAGGGGTTTTTTCCTACCCCCATCATTTTGGGTAGGGGTTTTTTTTGGTAGGGGTTTTTTCTTGAGGGGTTTTTTCCAGTAGGGGTTTTTTCCGGTAGGGTTTTTTTCTGGATCCCCGTCTGCTTTTCATGTTAGGTAAAGGATTAAACTGGTACCACCAATTTAAATCTCTGTGGGCTGCTGTGGGCCCCAATCTACAAATGACAAGCTGTTCATTATCAGGCTTGGCCAGAGCAGGTGTACATATACGGGAACAAATTTTCATTTGAATTGTTCCCAAAATATTGTCTGCACATTTTCTACATTTCGAACAAGACACACACCCCCTACTAACGTGTGACATTTTCCCAGTTTAAGCCCAATATTCTCACATATAAAGCCTCCTGATGTTGTATTTATGTTATGAGTGTGATGTACAACATCATCTTTAAGCTTTGAAACACAAATGATGGTATATATTAGCTGATATATTGATATATTTTTAAAAAATTAAAAAAATTGCACAAGTTGGAAATGCACATTTTTGGCGCACTCAAGAGACCCACCCACCCCCACGTCACGTCTTGCAAATTTTTGGTGCCCCCCCCCCCCCCTGCATAACTACAAGAATTCTGTTCTGTGTTTGCTTTGAGATCTGATATTTATGGTGATTATATTTATTTATTAGGGTTTAACGACACTTTAACAGCCAAGGTCATATCGTGTCGGTGACAGTTTTATGGGTGGAGGAAGGCGGAGTACCCGGAGAGAACCACTGAGCAAAGACAAGCAGCTGCCAGCTCCCCAGCATCGTAACAATGCACTGCAGCACTGGCAGGTTGAAGACATGCGCACCATTGACGTACAGTATGCCTTAGTACACGGCATCATCGTGCCCCCATGTGGACAATTGGGGTGAAGTGCCTTGCCCAAGGATACAACGCGGGAGTCCGAATCGATCGTTCAGACGGTCACCAATCCAAAGACTAAGGGACTCGAACGTTGCTTAACTTCGGTGATCTGATGAGAACCGGTTACTGCAACATCATCACGCCCCCATTTATGGTGATAGTGAAACTGCTGTTTGATGCTTATTTTAGTTAAAAGAAAAAGAAGAGAAACCCAAACAATCACTGGTCTGGGGGCAGCCCAAGAGTATTATCCATATTATCCATAATGGTTACTAAAAAGGAAAAATCCACCAATATGTGTTTTTGAAAGCTGGGAGTCATCCATCAGCTTATAAAGAGAGTGGTCAGACACTCCAAAAAGCCCTAACAGGGCTGTTATATCTTTATTGTGTTTATTTATTTAAACACTTTATACACTGGCCAATGTAGACTCTGTGAGGCGGCTACTCTGCCCCCTCCCACACCTCTGGGCCTCAGCAAGGCCTGGAGGTGTGTGTGTGTGTGGGGGGGGGGGGGGGGGGGGGGGGACAGTGTGGCAATCTTACATAGACCACTAAGGTAGCCGAGATGTGAAAAGATGTGGGTGTCAGGAATAGGCTGTTATGGTAATCATTTTTTCTAAGGCCAGAATGGCTAATTTTTGCGAATAAATCGCGAAATTTGCGAAATAAAGTGTGAATGGAGGCTAGTTATCCTTGACTTGCTTGAGTATTTTTACTGAGTGTGAATGGAGGCTAGTCATGTCTTAACTGGACTTGAGTATTTTACTGAGTGTGAATGGAGGCTAGTCATCTCTTAACTGGACTTGAGAATTTTATTGAGTGTGAATGGAGGCTAATTATCTCTTGACTTGCTTGGGTATTTTATTGAGTGTGAATGGAGGCTAGTCATCTTTTAACTGGACTTGAGTATTTTTATTGAGTGTGAATGGAGGCTAGTTATCTCTTAACTGGACTTGAGTATTTTTATCGAGTGTGAATGGAGGCTAGTCATCTCTTAACTGGACTTGAGTATTTTATTGAGTGTGAATGGAGGCTAGTCATCTCTTAACTGGACTTGAGAATTTTATTGAGTGTGAATGAAGGCTAGTCATCTCTTGACTTGATTGAGTATATTATTGAGTGTGAATGGAGGCTAGTCATCTCTTAACTGAACTTGAGTATTTTATTGAGTGTGAATGGAGGCTAGTTATCTCTTGACTTGATTGAGTATATTATTGAGTGTGAATGGAGGCTAGGCATCTCTTAACTGGACTTGAGTATTTTTATCGAGTGTGAATGGAGGCTAGTCATCTCTTAACTGGACTTGAGAATTTTATTGAGTGTGAATGAAGGCTAGTCATCTCTTGACTTGATTGAGTATATTATTGAGTGTGAATGGAGGCTAGTCATCTCTTAACTGAACTTGAGTATTTTATTGAGTGTGAATGGAGGCTAGTTATCTCTTGACTTGATTGAGTATATTATTGAGTGTGAATGGAGGCTAGGCATCTCTTAACTGAACTTGAGTATTTTATTGAGTGTGAATGGAGGCTAGTTATCTCTTGACTTGATTGAGTATATTATTGAGTGGGAATGGAGGCTAATCATCTCTTAACTGGACTTGAGTATTTTTATTGAGTGTGAATGGAGGCTAGTTATCTCTTGACTTGATTGAGTATATTATTGAGTGGGAATGGAGGCTAATCATCTCTTAACTGGACTTGAGTATTTTTATTGAGTGTGAATGGAGGCTAGTTATCTCTTAACTGGACTTGAGTATTTTTATCGAGTGTGAATGGAGGCTAGTCATCTCTTAACTGGACTTGAGTATTTTATTGAGTGTGAATGGAGGCTAGTCATCTCTTGACTTGATTGAGTATATTATTGAGTGTGAATGGAGGCTAGTCATCTCTTAACTGGACTTGAGAATTTTATTGAGTGTGAATGAAGGCTAGTCATCTCTTGACTTGATTGAGTATATTATTGAGTGTGAATGGAGGCTAGTCATCTCTTAACTGAACTTGAGTATTTTATTGAGTGTGAATGGAGACTAGTTATCTCTTGACTTGATTGAGTATATTATTGAGTGTGAATGGAGGCTAGGCATCTCTTGACTGGACTTGAGTATTTTATTGAGTGTGAATGGAGGCTAGTTATCGATTAACTGGACTTGAGTATTTTTATTGAGTGTGAATGAAGGCTAGTCATCTCTTAACTGGACTTGGGACCGGCAAGAAATAAACTTGTCAGATTTTTAGAGTTTGTTTGCTTTCAAATACATATTTTGTAATTATAAAACTCTCCCCTCCCCATATATTCCGCTGGCTTTGGTCGCCAAATATAAAAACTGGGTAGATTTTGATGCTGCTGTTTTTTAATAGCTGTTTTGTTGATTCGATCACGTCACCTTTTCTTCATGGGGAGTTTCATTCTAAACACCATCCATCAAGTCATTACAAAGTCCGAAAGACGTGAAGTAGCCTATGTATGTGGTATTATTTCTTCTTTTATTTTTTTCTTTTGGGGGTGGGGGTGGGGGTGGGGGTGGTTATAAGAGTTATTTCTGTCGGCTCTTATAAATGGCAAATCTGCTAAATTTACTACTTTATCCTTAGCCCGAGTAAAAGAATGGGATAAATTAACCCTTTACCCAATGCAGACGATATCAAAATCTGTTATTTTAAATATCATTTTTTTTAATTTTTCCAAAAATTTCAACAAAACCATATCATGAGACCCCTCGTTGGAACGAGCTCGTTCCAACGAGGGGTCACATGATATGGTTTTGTTGAAATTTTTGGTAAAATAATATTTTTTCCACTGCTGAATTTGTATATTACGCGGGCGGATGCGGCCGATTCGTTGAGTAAAGGGTTTTAAACTGTTATTCAAACCTGTTAGCTGGCCCATTGCATTGAAAGGTTTCAACCTTATCTCTGTGTCTCCCATTGTGAAAGTGTGATTGCAAATTTAATTTTTCGTCAATCATTATACTAAAAATAAAAGGGGGTTAAAATGTCCCATCAACTTTTATTCAAAGAGCTTGCTTTTCTAAAGGCACTACAGAGCCCGAAACACCAATTTCCTTTCCAGTTGTAGCAGCATGTGTGGTAAGTAGTAGGCGAAGGATAGATTTGTCTTTATCCCGGAAGTGACGCCATATGCACGCGACACAGTTACGTCTCTTTGGTTGTCATGGTATCTCGCGTGAACGGTCATGTTGTGGTGCCATTCCCCTAGTCATATGCGGTGTCAATACGCATGCGCAGCGCGTGTTGATATGGTGATGCGTGTTTCCGTCGTCTAAGTTGTTCACTGGAGGCCGCCAACTGGGTTTCTATGGTGGCACGTGGTCGCTATGTGACACAATGTAATGCGAGAGGAAGGGGGATTTGTTCTGAGGGTATGTTCGATTGAATAGAAGTTAATCTAATTACCCAAATAGACCCGACAATCACCCCAAAATCCACCCATCCAAAATCACCGGAATGGAGTTTATTTGGTAAGGATTTCCTCCCAGAATCCTCCTTAAAGTCGTAAGAGGAGTCACTCGGTTGGGTATTACTCGATGGCTTATTTGCTCGATAAGATTCAAGCCGTTTGATCAATGCCTGCTGAAGTCACTACTCGATAGCTTATTTGCACGATTAGATTTTAGTCTTTCGAACAATACCTGTTCCTGCTCGATTGTCTTTCGGGTTTAAGGATCACAGAGACCTTGGTTATACGCAGGGGAGATAACTCTATATGGGAAGGTACTGATTACGGGAAATGAAGCAATCTGACTGTGGGGTGGAAGGGGGGTGGCGGGAGGGGGCAGAGGCCGGAACCAGAGACACTTTGGACTAGATAGACTGCTAGGGTTAGAGTAGCCAGAATAGCGTCTGCAATAGGTGGATGGAAACCGGTGATTCTGGATGATTACGAACCAGCAAAAGTACTCTTATACAAAGGAAAGCGCCTTATAGCACTATGGGTTACTCTTATAAGGGGGGGGGGGGATTCAGGGGAAATCAGTACCAAATACACCACGCATAAGTGGTGTATGACGTCACAACATGGCCGCTCACGCGAGATACCATGACAACCAAAGACGATGTAAATGGGTCACGTGACTATGGCGTCATTCCTGGGGTCCCCTGCAGCCCCCCCCCCCCCCCATATGGGTCGATCGATTCCTCCCCTACTACTGTGGCAAAAATTATGAAGGAATAAGAGCTATAGGTTCTGAAGTGATCTCTGTGTCTCTCTGTATGGCGGATAGTGGGACTTTACCTTTGATTGTCTTTCAAATATTATACATAAAATAACGTTGGTTAAAAAAAACAATGCAACCACATTTTGAATACATAATAGGCCTATACATGAATGATATAGCGGAATCGTTGGCGTTTATTTTACGTTTTAAGAACCAGTAGATTACTTACGATTGCTTTGTCCCCATACCTGCGAAACCTGAGACCGCAAGTCTGAAGTCATGTTTTTCAATATAGGTGTATTGAAATCCAACTACTCTCGCCAGTGGCATAGCCAGAGGGGGTGGGGTGGGGGACTCTCCTATTCAACACGGAATTACAGGTGCCATTTTTTGTTACGAGTACCGCATATTTTTCACGCCAAGTGCTGTTCAAGAATAAATCATTTTTCGTGGTCGGTAGTACTGAAATGATTAACCGGATAATCGGTTTGAAACCAGTTAGCTACCTAACCGATTAGAAAAACCGTCAACCGGTTATCCAAAATATCGATAGTGATCGTCATTCAACATTTAAAACGTAGTAAATCTGCGGCTTCTCCTTTGTGATAGATTACACATCGAAGCCGCGTTGAAAATATTGAGAAATAATTCGACTTTGGCGTTCAAGACTTCGTTAATGATCGGCAGTTTCCGTGAGTAACGAGTAATCGCAGAAACTATTCCGTATTGTGTATACAAACGAACGTTGTCGACTCGTCGACAACGTTCATTTGTGTACACACTACGGAATAGTTTGGGAATGCTGCTTTCCAATTCCTATAGTTTTCATCCCATATTCGGTGAGATAATGGCCACGGATAACCGGATATTATCCGCTTATAGTTCTTGGTTAGTCGGTTACGAAAATGAGCCAACCATTTTAGACCTAGTGGTCGGACCAACTGTCAGTGGTCATCCGGTCCAGGGGAGAGGTGGTCCAGTCCGGTCCGGTCCAACCATAAGGTTTTTCCGGTATTCTTGCCTGGACCGGTTCCGGACCTGTCCAATCTTTATAAAATACCTCAAATGAAGTGAAATGTGTTAAAATGTTACTTTTGGTAATACCAAATTAAGATTTTAACACATTTGCCTTATTTAAGATATTTTATAATGATTGAATTGAAAAACGTGTTTGTGTTAAAGAAAGCATCAAGCTACTGTCATCTGATGGACAAGCTTGGTAACTCTGGGTATGTCATATAATACATTGTGGAAATGTGTAGTGTATTTTGAAATATTTTCTGCTATCCATCATTATAGAGAAGTTAGAGAGCGAATAATCGTGCTTACAACTTGTAACTGTGACTCACTGTGGAGTCTGCATTTCACGTTTCCTGCTATCCTATCTGTGCTATATGTCATATAGCATGCCATGCCACCTGCGGCAACCGCGTTGTGTCCTTGGGCAAGACACTTCACCCCGATTGCCTACATGGGGGGACGATGATGCTGAGTACTGAGGCGTACTGCACGTTGATGGGGCGCATGTCTCCAACCAATCTAACCCTGCCTGTGCTGCGGTGCAGAGTTCAGAGTTACGATGTTGGAGAGCTGACAGCTGCTCGTCGTTGCTCGGTGGTTCTCTCCGGGTACTCCGGCTTCCTCCACCCGTAAAACTGTCACGGTCACGATTAGCCATTGTGCATAAGTATGTGACCTTAAACATCAATAAATAAATAAATATAGCATGCCATGCGGAGGATAGCGGATACGTGAACTACAGACTAAATGTTATTAGTGCTGAAAGACTTGGAGCATTTGTACTATTTATCTTTAAGTTCTTAACCCAACCATATACTATATATAGTATTAAAGACATGGAGCATTTGCACTATCTATCTTTAAGTTCTTAACTCAACCATATACTATATATAGTATTAAAGACTTGGAGCATTTGCACTATCTATCTTTAAGTTCTTAACCCAATCATATACTATATATAGTATTAAAGACATGGAGCATTTGCACTATCTATCTTTAAGTTCTTAACCCAATCATATACTATATATAGTATTAAAGACATGGAGCATTTGCACTATCTATCTTTAAGTTCTTAACCCAATCATATACTATATATAGTATTAAAGACTTGGAGCATTTGCACTATCTATCTTTAAGTTCTTAACCCAATCATATAAAGACTTGGAGCATTTGCACTATCTATCTTTAAGTTCTTAACCCAATCATATACTATATATAGTATTAAAGACATGGAGCATTTGCACTATCTATCTTTAAGTTCTTAACCCAATCATATAAAGACTTGGAGCATTTGCACTATCTATCTTTAAGTTCTTAACCCAATCATATACTATATATAGTATTAAAGACATGGAGCATTTGCACTATCTATCTTTAAGTTCTTAACCCAATCATATACTATAGTATTAAAGACTTGGAGCATTTGCACTATCTATCTTTAAGTTCTTGACCCAATCATATACTACATATTATATTAAAGACTTTGCGCATTTGCACTATCTATCTTTAAGTTCTTAACCCATTCATATAGTATATATAGTATATGATTGGGTTAAGAACTTAAAGATAGATAGTGCAGATGCTCAAAGTCTTTCAGCACAGAAACGTTTTGTTCTTAGCATTTGCACCTGACATATTCATATCTCAATTTCCGACATGCAGGTACACGCTAAACACTAAAGTGTTAAAAACTACACTTGAAGTGCTGTATTTAACACTTACTAAGTGCTGAACTAGCACTTTGTTCAAGTGTAGATATCCCAGAACTTGACAGGTGTTACAATAATACTACTTGACAAGTGTAATGTCGCGACACTTAAAAGGAAACAACGCAGATGACGCGGATTCGCGTCACCTGCGTTGTGTCCTTTTAATTATGTACCCACCAAGCGCAAATCAAATTATGGACGATTCTGGAAGAACCACCAATGCTAGACACATGGGAAGTGCCATCCATTCAAGTTTCAGATGTCTGGCGATTGTAATGTCTAAGTGTTAAAGCATTGCACTTTGAGTGTTATAATCAAACCCTAAGAGTTAGAATGGGTTTAACACCTTGAAAGTGTCAGTTTTAACACTTTAGTTTTTAGTGTGTATGCGTCCCGGTATTCTGTATTGGGTGTAGTGACTTGGAGTTAGATAGTGCCAACTATATGCTATATCGCGATTTACAACCTACCTTCAGTACACTGAAATATATATGAGCCTATGAGGGTTAGTTGACAACTAGACATGGTAATTCCTAAGTCGCTATCTTGTCGGACATCAGTCATTGTCAATGGCAATCAGTGGCGGCGCCAGAGTTACAAAAGGGAGGGGGGTACAGTTGGGGATTGTGCAGCGCCGAGCTGGGGTGGGTTTCGGGGGGGGGGGGGTCCTCTCCCTAAGTTGAGAAAAGTTTTAACTGTTTTGCAACAAAATCATGCGAATATGGATATCATTGGAACCGGCTGAACAAGCCGGTTCCAATGATATTCATATTTGCATGATTTCATTGAGTAAAACCTTTGAGAATTTTTCTAAAATATTAAATTTTATTTATTTTTTTAAAATTGCTGTACGCTGAATTCCAAACGGGTGCCTTGCACGCTCTCGGTTCTAGCATTCGTCGAATACTCTTAAGCACTATGTTTCAGTCCGTTTAAACGCGGCATGCCTTGTTGCAATTTGGACCCTCGACTCTTGTTTTTGTTTGCAGCTAGCGTGTGTGTGGCGGGACGGGGGAGGGGGCAAACATAATTTCAAAACTTCTCTGATTTAGTGCACTTGGGATTAAGCATACCGACCATTACACCGCAACGTTCAATACAACAAAAAATAAAATGATAGTATTGTTTTACTACGCTTGGCGAAAAAAGTGGAGGGGTAAGTACCCCCACATACCCCTCCATGGCGCCGCCACTATTTGGTATTACCCAAATTACCCAATGTGTCAGATATAGGTCCAAATGTCGAGAACATTGTAATTGTATAAGCGGTTTCGTAATTTAAGACATTGTCATTTCAGAGATCAAAGGTTAAAGAGGATTTTTCTGTAAAACGCTTATTCGTTTCACCAAGGATCGTTGTTTTTGTCCTGGATGCAAGCTGTCGGGTTAGAGAAGATGGTTTTAGAAAGTGCCGCGCTAAACATCTAACCTCTAAAGCAGCAATATCTGACTTTATGAAACGGCTTATTGTAATCGATAATGTATATTGTAGACTTCACCGACGCTTGCCCATTTGCCCAAACCAGAATAAAACTATAACTATCGTCTCATATTTGTCTAATTTGCAATGCATAATTATTGTAAACTGGTCAATCGCCAGTGTGCAATTATAAACAGAAAAATAATTCCAAAACACTTGCAATTGTTAACTTGTTGCATCATGTTGATTGTTGATTGTCACACGGGAGTCACGTCAACAGTAAACACAATGCACATGTATTCCTTGTCAGTCAGGCATTTCATAGGTTTTCAAATCCTTCTTCTCGGACGAGACGCTTGCAATTCCCGCAGTTGCATAAACTATGCATCCGTAGGTATATTAGGGAAGGTGACGCTTCCCAACATTGTCACGTAAAAATTATAACTCAGCTACTGCATCGGGTAATAGACGATTTTATATTGAAGTAATAATGTCTCCTGTCACACTGAACAAGCATTTACTTCCGGGTGGGTCGTTTACTTTCGTTTCCAAGTGTTGCCCTAGCATGGCTATGGCTGGTCCAACATACGAAGAAGAACTCATCCAAACTGTCACATCATAAAATGGTCGTAGTAATGAAATTAGCTCGGAGACGAGATTCCACTCATCTTCAATGGGGAAGTATAAGTGGGTTTTGGAGCATTCTTGTGTGGTAGGGTATCATCTACAATGGTGGTTATAATGTGTCTAAGTTCCAAACGTCTTGACAACATTAAATACGTTGAGTTCCATCGGGTACATACATCTTTAATGAGTCTCAATTTCTTAAGTTTCTTTTCTCGTTATACAGCCTCCATTTTTCAAGCAGGACCTTGCTCTTGCAGAAATGCATTACCAATTTCTTACACCGGTCTACGGCTTGAGTTACTTCCCGAACATTAAGTCCATCTTGTACAGCTAAGTTCAAAATATGGCCGAGGCATGGAAATCGTTCAACATGTAAGAAGTCTATGCAACATTTGATGTTCGAACTGACATTGTCGCATGTTGCCGCTACTAACTTGTCTCTCGGCAGCTCCCAGGTGTCCAACATTTCGAGAACATTGTCAGTGATACTTTCTCCTGAGTGTTCTCCGGGAAAAGATACAGCTCCAAGTCTAACACTCTCTAATTCCCATGAATTTGAAATGAGGAAATGTACAGTCAACCTGATATATGAATGCATTGCCTTAGATGTCCATATATCAAACGTGGCACAGAAGTATGTGATTTTTTTCAAACAGTTTCTGCGGTGTAGTTTTCCTATCGTCATATAGTTTTGTGATCTCATTGTCCATTGTGTCTCTCAAAGGAACTATGAATCTTGGATTTAATGTGTAGGAGTACTGTAGTAATCCAGGGTCATTCACTATAGATACAGGCTGAATATCTGAACATATCATCTCCGCGAGATTCCGTTTTCATTGCTCATAGGGAGCGGGTTGGATGACTTGGTGCAAACTGTATTTGATTTATGTGAGTTGCAGTGTATGTCTTTAATATCTATTGAAGGTTATTAAAGGAACTGCATATGTCAATTTCCCTTATTTCGTTTTTTTTCATAGCGATATGATTTGTGACGTTATCAGCACAATAAATGTATCCTTGCCCATGAGGGAGGCCGGTACTTCTGCAACTTTTCATACTTCAGTCCAGCTCTTTGGACCCCTCAATGGAGCGATATTTGAGCCTATCCCTCCCATGTATATGTTGTATACATGAAAGGGATGGGGTGGGAGGGGGGTATGGCTAACTAAATACCAAACTTTTGGTTTCTTGGAGCACCATAGTGTAGTTACTTGTGTTGAGTTCTCCGGAGAGCCACAATAAAGTACCAAATGTTGCGTTTTCTAGAGAACCAAAACGAAGTACCAGACAGTTTTGGTTTCTCAAAGTACCATTACAGTTTGGTTTCTTGGAGTACCAACAATGTTTTGGGTTCCTGGGGTACCATAATTTTGGTACCCCACACGGGACAAGTTGAGTACCACATATGGTATCACAGAGTACCTAGAGTTTTTAGAGTGTTGTTAGTTTTTTTTTAGAATTTTTGGTTGGGGGTACTCGTCGACATGTTTTTCGATGTTAAACCCCCTAGTTTTAAAAGAGCCTATACAAAATAATAATAATAATAACAATAATAATAATAATAATGATAATAATAATAATAATAATAATAATAATAATAATAATAATAATAATAATAAATCTTCGGACTTCCGCTGGTTTGTCGCGCTCCTTTAGCGAGGAATTAAGCCAACATTAACCCAGTGTCCCGTCGGGGTAACCCTCCCCCACTCTCCTTCCTAATATCCCAGCATTCAGTCAACAACTGTTTCAAAATTCCCACCATTGGCCCCTTCGCAATCTCCCCAACTATAAAATTGACCCTTTTCCTCATGTCATTCCTCAGCCAATTATCCTTCATGTTTCCATCCCATTTTTCCATTAGTTTCCCAAGAAGCCAGATTGTTCTACTAGGCAAATATTTGGGGCATTCTAAAATGAAATGTTCCAGGGTCTCTGTTACACCTAAGTTGCACATTTGGCACACTCTTTCCTCGCCTTTCCCGATTCTCAGCATCAGCTCCAGTACTTGGATCTCACTTTGATAAATAATGACCCCCGAACGATCCATCCTGGTACTCCTCAAAAGCTGGCGCATCCTATTTATATAACCTGTCTAAAGAACTCTTGGTCCTAATTCCAGCTCGCAAGTTTCTGTTACAATCCTCAAGCACCCTTTCCCTTATAAAGCTCCTCCCCTGCAGCAGCCCACCTCCCTTCTAGATCTTCAGTCTCTAAAGAGCAGTTCCCCATTAGCTCCCTCGACTGCTTTATCCATCCTGTCTGCATGTTATAGTTCCATATATGGTTAAACGTCATTTTACACCATGTGCTGTTTGGGAGGTTTACCAGGTAATTTAGGTAGCATAATTTTCACATATCTATCCTACCCTTATAAAAAAGTACCATGGTAAACCATGGTAAATCCCAAAATACCCTGGTAATACCATGGTATTACCAGGGTATTTTGGGATTTACCATGGTTTACCATGGTACTTTTTTATAAGGGTATCTTTAACCGGCATCTAACAGAGTTCCCCTCTGTCCGCTTCCAGTGCGACTACGTTACTTGATCCAGTTATCCACCGACCCTCATCATTTTGTAGAATCTTCAAGTTCCTCGCTATCATTTGGTTTAGGGGGGGGTCACATCTGTTCCATTTGTTATAGGCCAACTTGGTTATCCCACCCTCTCCCAAATAGTTTTCCCACATGCAATAAGGTTGAAAATCTTTAAAAAACAATTTCTCATCAACCTCCAATCACTATGCTTTGAGACGTAGATAGTATTCAACTTCTTTTACTTTTAGTGAACGAGATTTATTTAATTGTTTTTGCGCGGAATGATGTTTTTTTATTTTCTGATACAAAGAGATTTCATGATTTGTGCCCTAAAAGTTTTTCTCTTCCTTTTTTGTGCGCATGTGCTTGCACAAACATTTTCTTGTTCTCATGCAACTGGATGGAGTTGTAAAACTCTTTGCAGGACAAAAATATAAATGACTAGCCTAATAACGCGTACGGTAGCCTAAGTTAACGACTTATTTTTTTTAAAGTACTTCTAAGTCGTTATAACCAGTCAGGTCTGTTGAGGTGTTAAAACGAGAACTTTGCGCAAGTTGTTAAAACGATTTTGAAAACATTTTTCATCCATGTCCTACACTATACTTTAACCCTTTACCCAACGTAACGTCCAAAACCGGCCAGCGCAATTCACAAAAATTGCAAATTAATTTTCATTATTTTCTCATTTTTTGTCTCAAAAACATAGTTATGACCTCTCATTGGAACGGGCTCGTTCCAATGAGGGGTCATAACCTATGTTTTTGAAACAAAAAATGAAAAAAATTAGTTATTCAAGAATTTTGTTTGCAAGTGTCATCTGCTTTTCAAGTTAGGTAAAAGGGTTAAATCGGTTTCCTTTCGCTTGAGCTTGGCAGCGTCACCGTTAACCGAAATGGGCGTGTACCCCTGCTCCTGGTGTGGTCCACACATCAACCATGTCCTGGAGATAAGAGTCACGTCATGCAATGTGTTCAAAGTTGACAGACAACATTCATTGCATCTGTGAATTTTCATTTGACATTCTATCAACAATTGACTAATCACAGGGCTTGTTACAAACGAAACTGGATTTCACTCCACCCAATTGTTCTTCAGCCATCTTGCAACTTTTGGCTTTGACCGACGTTTTGAAGATTTGACAGGTAAAAAATTCCACTTCCGGAATACTGGGGTAAATCGTTTTGGTTTCAACTTCAACTTATTCGTTTTCTGAATTTACCGCTGGTAGTTTGCTATTGGACTTTTGAGCAGGTAAATCACGGTTCCAACTGCAGGTTTTGTTTATAGTTATACCACAACCAGCAACATAAACATAATCCACCAACTTTGGGGTCAAGTTTAAAATCCACTTTCACCCGGCCTGTTACTGTTAGTGTCACTGTCAGTTTGTCACTGTTACGAAAGTGGTGGAAGGTTCGATTTTGGTTGATAATCTAACCTTGTCGTTGAAGACAATGGTACAGCACTACAGACCTCGCGTAAGGCCAAGCGAAAATTTGGCAGAACTTGTAGAATAGGGGACTTTTGTTTTTTTGTTTTTTTTTGTTTTAAAAAATAACGCTTTTCTCGCTGTTTTGTCTCTGTTTTCTTAAAGTAAACTATATTTTGAACTAAAATAAATGACAAAAATCACATATTTTTATTGTTTTTTTCAAGAAATATTAACGATTTTATTGTGACAGGGCCATCGAACTCACTGCAGTCGCTCCGTTCCATTATCGTTATCATAGGGGAGAGTTTAGTAATTGAAGTGTCAGCTGACAAACCCTGCCCCTCACTAAACTGACCCTAGATCAAATTTTAGGGTCAGTCTAGTGAGGGCCAGGGTTAGCTTACCGATGAGCTCACTCTGCCTGATCCTAACTGAACTGATCTTAAATCGAGGAACACGCACACAAGCGAAGCGCACCTGCTAACACTCGCACAAGCGAAGCGCACCTGCCATCATATAGAATGATTTCTCCCCTGTGACATCACTCGTAACAACGAATGAAAACAACAGAAGCTGCGAAATTTTCAGCGGATGAAACAAATGGCAATTGAGAAACTCGTAATTCAACCGCATTTAAAATCTATTCTCTTACATGTTAAAACATGATAGAGGTACCTAATTTTGTGTCATTTTGTTCAAAATATAGTTTACTTTAAGAAAACAGAAAAAAATAGCGAGAAAATTGTTATTTTTAAAAAAAAAAACGAAAAGTCCCCTATTCTACACCTTTACCGAAAATTTGAGTGTCAGAGGTGAAGGTTCAGTCACTCCGACAACAATTTAAGGTGCTATATAAGTAATGGAATGTTGTTTATTTTGAAATTCTCACCTCTGATATTCCTTAAATGCAGATTAAATATACACAAATTAAAGGCCTACATAAGTAATGAAATTTTGTTCATTTTGAAATTCTCACCTCTCATATTCCTTAAATGCAGATTAAATATACACAAATTAAGGGCCTATATAAGTAATGAACTTTTGTTCGTTTTAAAATTCTCACCTCTCATATTCCTTAAATTCAGATTAAATATACACAAATTATACATCAAAATGAAGGTTGGGATGTATAGAACACGAAACACATATGCAATCAACTCGTAGAGTTGACAGCAGGCACCACTGGTTCCTGGAAGTCTGCTATCGTATTCGCACCAGAACTGATAATAAAATATTTCGCAAGAACAACTCATGGCCGAATGTGCTTCAGATATTCAATAACAAAGCTAGGCATTCAAAATGCTTTCGAGTGCAGCGATAGGACTGCATTTTGGAAAAGGACAACACAGTCTGCATTTTTTATTGAAGATGGTTTCCATGTTCGACAGACATGCGCAAATCACTCGATACCATGAATTTCCATCGAAAAACAAAATCGTAATTCTAAGAAATTTCAGCAGGTATCATGATACCTTGCATTGAATATGGCCACTGCAATATCCATCTAATAACAGTGTATTCAGGGTTTCCACTATACCGGCAGCGGGTCCGTCGACCGGACCCATCCCCCCCGCCGATCATACTATGATCAGTCAGAAAAGCTGGTGGTTAAAATGTCAAGTACAATGCTGTATCGTAACGACACTCGGGATCCTTTGTTTCCACATAATATAGGCACAATTATGTTGTATACTATACCTACTATTACTGGCGACAACCTGATACCTTATAACTCCCAGACGAGAGGGGGAAACAAAGTTCAAATCCTAAACGTCGCCTATAAAATTTTGGACTCAAATTGTCGTGTTTGGTCCGAAATCACTGGCTTTTATTTTGAGCGACAAATGATGTACTCGTTTTGGAAGCTGTCACTTGTTTCAAATGAGTATGCAGGCTGCTGTCAGGAGTTGTCTGAAACACGCCCACAACATATAGTTTTCACAGTGGTTGAATATCATCAGAAAGATACTGATTGAACACTGCCACTTTCGAGCGGTGCACAACTCATTGTGAAAGAACACTGCCACTTTCGAGCGTGCACAACTCATTGTGAAAAACGGGTGTTCAGAAATTAATGAGAAAGTGGTAATTAAAAATAAAAAATAATTACAACTCTGGTATTTGAGAATTATACAATATAACCAGGGATATGATTTATGACTTATTGGTTCAATAAAACATGCTCATTTATCACTTCATCATGCCCTGCAACATATGAAGTTATGACTTTCAGTGTAAAATAAATTTTTCGAATGGTGCCAAGGGAGGCAACTATTTTGTTATTCATATTTTGCTGTGTAAATTTTATCTGGTCTTCATATTATGATTCTTTTATTGAGTTTGTGTGAAGCTATATTTTGTTTTATTCGTAAAATTTTTTAAAAATGTACATATTTAAAAAACTCTCTATTTTTAAACAGACAATGTTTGTCTGTTTTCAAGGGGGTGGTTTGCAGTGCTGATTGACATACTTAACGTCCATTTCTGGCTTCAACTTTCGAGAGTAGCCTGTACAAAAAAAAATGAAAACAACACTGCATGGTTTTCTGTTTGTTTTATTCATTAAATTGAGGATTAAAACCCGAAATCTGAAAATGAAACGTATGTACAAGATAATTATGAGAATTTTTAAAGCAAATTCTATAAAATTGGAAGGAGGTTTCCAAAGAAATGTAACATACCCGGTGGATATTTACTTGCCTTATATCGCCAATTTCAGACGCATCCCAATCCATCTTGCAAGCACTAATACTCGTCCCAAAGCCCTCCCCCACACACACACTTTGCAATTTATCCACTACAAGCACCCCCCTGGGCTTCTACACGAGTCTGTACAGTAATTGCATGTGCATGACATCACACGTCCGCATCATGGTTCTTTTCGAATATTACAGCGAGCGGTTGTAAAGAAAGCTCAGTCACTGTTAGGATTCGTGGATTTTGTGTTGCCTTGGGTTTGTATTTTTATGAAACCTCCGACCAGATGTAGTATTGTGTGTCCCGTGGGAATTTAGAGAATTGTAGGAGGAAAAACTACATATTTTCCACAACAAACATTCAGCATTTTAGCGACAAGAATGTCCCCAGAGGCCACCAGAGAGCACTTAAAAATCTATATGCACGTGCCTTTGGCAGGTGCGGCACACTCCTTCGGCGTGTGAGTTTCACTTTCTTTCAACTACCGGACCCACAAATTTTCCCCTAGCGGAAACCCTGATGTATGAAGGCAATCTTTTTCATTATTTGTTTTTAGACGGCATTGTTTTTACATGATTTTTGCCATCCATTTGTCTGATTATGTCAGCCGGAAGTCGAAAGTATTTTCATACGTAAACAAAAGCAAAGGCTTTGGAATTTACCCCCATGCAGCTCTGTCGCCATGTTTTGAAAACTTTTGATCCCCTAGCTTTGTTCTTGGATATGTAAAGTACATTTGGCCACAAGTTGTTTTTGTGAAATATTATTAAATTACCAGTTCTGGTACGAATACGGCAGCAGACTTCCAGGAACCAGTGGTGCCTACAGTCGTCTCTATGAGTTGATTACACATGTGTTTCGTGTTCTATACTTCTCTATCTTCATTTTGATGTACATTTTGTGTATATTTAATTTGAATTGAAGGAATATCAGAGGTGAGAATTTTCAAAATAAACAAAATTTCATTAATTATATAGGCCCTTAAACTTGGGCTGTCACGATTTTTTAATTTGGGAATCGATTAATCGTCGCAAATAATCGATAGTAATCGATTAATCATACCCAGATGACCCTCCCTCTCCCTTTCTTTGAAGTCGTTAAAAATGAAGTTGAAGTCAGTTGTCCTACCTCAAGTAAACAATGAAGATGATCATCTTATAGATGCATTCAAAGCTTTGATGTTCTGAACTTTTGGACCGTCAGTGTAATAATCAAGACCGGTTGGCAGTTGCGAACTTCGCAACTGCCGACCGGTCTTGATTATTACACTGACGGTTCAAAAGTTCAGAACATCAAAGCTTTGAACGTACCAAAAAGACAAATGCTTCTAATGGCTTCTTGAGGTTTAACGTCGACGTTCGTGACCTTTTACCTTCAGAAACAATAGTTTTTTATCCAAATTTTTTTTAATTATTAAACGTCTAAAATGGGGTAAAATTTACCGATTCTTCGACAACGAAAAATACTAATCGATTTCTGCGTGAACGATCGACAATCGATTATTCGATTAGTCGTGACAGCCCTACCTTAAACATCAAAATGAAGGTTGAGATGTATAGAACACGAAAAACATATGTAATCAACTCATGAAGTTGACAGCAGGCACCACTGGTTCCTGGAAATCGACTACCGTATTCATACCAGAACTGATAATAAAATAATATTTTGCGAGAACAACTCGTAGTCAAATGTGCTTCACATATCCAAGAACAAAGCTAGGTATTCAAAACACTATCGACTTGAGTGCAGAGATAGGACTGCATTTGGAAAAAAAACAACACTGTCTGCATTTTTTATTGAAGATGGTTTCCATGTTCGAGAGACATGCGCAAATCACTCTATGCCACAAATTTTCATTGAAAAACAAAATCGTAATTCTAAGAAATTGCAACAGGTATCATGATACCCTGCTTTGAATATGGCAACTGTGCAGTCTCTGTATAATAATGGTAAACTGTATTAAGGCGATCTTTCTCATTATTTGATTTTAAACGACGTTGTATATCGATGCTTTTTCCGTCTGATGACATCGACCGGAAATCGAAAGTAACTTTATATGTAAACAAAAGTGAAGGTTTTTGAATTTACCCCCATGCAGCTATGTCGCTGTGTTTTGAAGAATTTTCATACCTGAGCTTTGTTCTTGGATATCTAAAGCACATTTGGCCACGAGTTGTTCGATTACGATAACAGACTTCCAGGAACCAATGGTGCCTGCAGCTGTCAACACTTTGAGTTGATTACATATGTGCTTCATTTTGATGTATAATTTGTGTATATTTAATTTGAATTTTAGGAATATCAGAGGTTTGAACTTCAAAATGAACAAAATTGTATTACCAAAATAGCAGAGTGCAGTGTCTCAGTGGTAGACTGTTGGACATATATCCTGGAGGTCTCAAGTTCAATCCCCGTCCAGGATGCCCCACGTTGTATCCATGGGCAAGACATTTTATCCTGATTACCTACATTGGGGCACGATGACGCCGTGTACTAAGGCATACTGCACGTCGATGGTGGAAAATGTCTTCAACTGCTGTAACACTGCTTGAGCAGAGCTTGAACAGAGTTAAAATGTTGAGGAGCTGACAGTTGCTCGTCGAGAACTTGGTGGTTCTCTCCAGGTACGCCAGCTTCCTGCACCCCGTAAAACTGTCACGGTCACGATTAGCCATTGTGCATAAGTATGTGATCTTAATCACCAATAAATAAATATACTAAAATCGCACCTTAAGCAATTTAAGGTACTATATGAGTAAGAGAAATTTCCAATACCTTAACCCTTTCATGTTATATCGTACACATCATTGTAAATCGACAAATGTTTGGTAGCTTTGACAAATCTTGCATCAGCAAAAGAATTCTAACATGTGGCGGTCAAATACTATTTATTTTCCCGACGCTATCCTACAAATTACAGGTATAGCGGTTATCCATTTTTTTTATTTTTTTAAATTTTTTTTTATTAGGGTTTAACGACACATTAACCGCCAGGGTCATATCATGTCGGTGACAGTTTTACGGGTGGAGGAAGCTGGAGTACCCGGAGAGAACCATCGAGCAACGACGAGCAGGTTATCCGGTTGATGGCTTTTACAACTGGCTATGCCGATAATATTTTCTTATTTTATTATCAGTTTCGGTACAAAAATGGTAGCTTGTGTGGAGTTAGTATGTTGGGGAGTCGGACAGTTGCTCACCATTGCTCAGTGGTTCTCTCTGGGTACTCCGACTTCCTCCACCCATAAAACTGTCCGATGCGAGGTGACCCTGGTTGTCAAAAGTGTCATTAAACCCCAAAAAATAAATAGTGTTGGCCATTCCCCAAATGCAGTCCTGTTGCACATAGAAAGGTGCTTTGAATGCGTAACTTTTTTGAAATAATATGTGACATACTTAGAATGTACTATCAAGATGTACTACGTTTCTGTTGTCTGGCCATATATTCATTAAACTTGAAATTTTGTTTTCTTGGGGCCATGTGATACATGTAGCTTTACCCCACCCCCCCCCCCCCCCCCACCCCCACCCCACCTGCCCACTAAACATATTTGTGGCTGTCGACACCAACACCAGTTTTTAAAATGCGATTTCCTTTGCCGAACTGCAATATGCCTCTTGCTCCTCATGTATACTCTCCGATATATTTATTTCCGCATGTAATTTTGAAAGCTTGAATGTCAAAATCGGTTTCAAATTCACAGTTGAAGTCGACTTGAAATATAGGGTTACAATGCACAAAAAAAATAACTTTTCCTTGATTATCAAATTTTTAGGGTTGGCGTAATTTTTTAGGGTCTGTCAGGTTATCCTAAACATAGGTGGTTTTTTTTACAGGAACAAATTGAGCTCGTAAACTATTTTACAAGAGCAACCTTTTGTTCTTGCAGTATTTTGCATATGTGAAGGACACATGTGTCATATGTGCACACACGTTGATCAGTAATTGCCGTTGTGCATGTGACAAGTGCAGGTGACTCTATTTTGTATTTCCAGAGTTACACCCCCTTTTAGTACTTAAAACATTACAGTTTTGTGTCACCTACTCCTTCAACATTTTACATGCTATATTGTTCAAACTTTGCACACCTGTTGATCACCAATTGCCGTTGTGCGTGTGACAAGGGCAGGTACCTCCATTTTGTATTTC
The DNA here is from genome assembly GCA_031216915.1 of Pictodentalium vernedei. Classification (NCBI taxonomy): domain Eukaryota; kingdom Metazoa; phylum Mollusca; class Scaphopoda; order Dentaliida; family Dentaliidae; genus Pictodentalium; species Pictodentalium vernedei. The sequence goes on from CM062289.1 coordinate 399,998,575, forward strand.
CAGAGTTATGCCCCTTTTTGTACTTAAACATTACAGTATTGTGTCGCCTTCTCCTTCAACATTTTACATGCTATATTGTTCAAACTTTGCACACATGTTGATCACCAATTGCCATTTTGCATGTGACAAGAGCAGGTAACTCTGATTTGCATTTCCAGAGTTATGCCCCCTTTTAGTACTTAAACATTACAGGATTGGGTCGCCTACTCCTTCAACATTTTACATGCTATATTGTTCAACTTTGCACACATGATCACCACAGGCATATGTTGCCCTGCTAGGCGGTGCTCTTGTTTTTCTTTTGTCAAAAATGCATTTTTACAATTTTGCTCAAAGTTTGTGGTTAAAAACCCAGACAGACAAACCCCCCCCCCCCCCCCCCCCCCCCCCCCCCCTATTCGGTGCCAGTTAGGCATTTTTTGTTCTCTTTGCTCAAAATGCATTCTGAAGGATTTAGACTGATCACATGTGGAAACAAAAAATGGACTCCCCGCCCTCCTCCTCACTCAGGGCCATTTTAGCAATATTTTTTGTTTGGTATAAAATGCATTTTTTACAGTCAGGGCTATGGTCATGACTTTCGCCCATTCATCCGTCGGTCGGTTCATCTGTCCATCAGATCCATCTGTCTGTAAACAGTTAGTTTCCGACCGATAACTCCAGTTTGGATTATTTGATTTCAACCAAAGTTGATATGTCTATTTTCCAGCTAGTAATACAGGCCAGGTTTGTATATAGGTTTCAACAAACCCCCCTCCACCCCCCACTCCCCCACCCCACCCCCTCACCCCCCCACCCCCACCCCCCGACAAAAATGCACTTTGAAGGATTGGGAGTTAATAAATGCAAACAAACAAAAATAGACTACTAGAACACACCACCACTGCATACCAAATAACACACACACAAACACACACACACACACACACACACACACACACACACACACACACACACACACACACACACACACACACACACACACACACAGAGTCTTGTTTTCCCTACATACCGAGGTACCCCATTGTTTGTCCTTTGTGTGGACTAACGGTTTCAACCTTGTTTTGCCGGTACAGTTCTGGGAAAACAACCGAGGTAAAGGGTTTCTTTTGTCTTTTGTACCTCGGTAAGGCGAAACACGCAAACTCTTTTGTCTAGTTACCTCGTCAAGTTGGTAAGACAAACCCACACACACACACACACACACACACACACACACACACACACACACACACACACACACACACACACGTGTCACTTAAATGCATTTTGAAGGATTGGGAGTTATTAATTGCAAAAAAGAAAATTGACTACTATAGCCCAACATTGCTTTATGTACTGCATCTTTTATCCTTTACTTAACACAAGTTGAAGCCAACAGTACAAATTATTTTTCTGAAACATCAGATTTTTTCATTTTTGACTTCTAACCATGTCTTATTAGTCCTTATTGGAACAAGCTCATCAAGCATGTTCCATTAATAGGTCATAAGGTATGTTTTGGAGTTGAGAAATGAAAAAATCAAATTTGAATAGCAAATTTTGTATATCACAAGTGCAGATATGGCAGATTCGTTAGATTCGACTATTTTGTGTCTAAGCATTGCCATTGCTAGGACAGTCGGGCTGCATGCGTGACATCACTAGTTTTTTTATATTTTCAGTTTTGTTTCTCACAAATTGGGTATTTCTCAATGCTAATTTTATAACCACTGGGCACAATATACATGTAATCAAAACCTGAACACTTGGGTGAGAAGGCTGCATACTCAATTTACAAATAATTAATTAATTATTCACGTGGTAAAATCTGAACACTCTAGATGGACATCTTGCCTAGAAACGGCGATGACCTCCAAGTAAAGCATAGCAGTTTAGTCGGTTTACTGTTACTGTATGTCGTTCACATTTGTGAGTGACTATTTTATAGAGCATCCCTCATAGTTATGACATGCCTATACAATGCTGGGGTTCGGATTTTGATTTCGACGATTTGTCGTATTTTTTTTCAAGCACATATTGATCGATGGGGAGGACAAAAGGACTCAAGTAAGAATAATTTAATGGGTGAATTCTTTTTGAACCTGATGATGCTGCATATCCAGCTGGGATTGGGATTTTGTGGCTGAAAATTGAGAAATATAAGTACGATTTTACACTGGAATGAGGCCGAATATCGGGCCTGTGAGTAAGACGAATAACGGGTCCAAGAGGACACCTAAAAATCCCCCGCAAAATGTTATCGTAAATCGTCCCATGCGATGTGTGAGTGCCTCTGAATGTCAGGAGAACAAAGAGGGATAATCCTATTCTGTTTATCGAAATACATGTGCATCGCACTTTGCGATCCAATTTTATGGAAGTGATTCGCATTAGGGGAAAATTGCATCACAAACTGTGATGCGAAACTGAACAGATCCGGTGAGAAAGATGGATCAGATTTAATCCAGTTGACTTTGCAGCAAGCATAGACCTCAACGATGCATATTTCCATAACATGATACACCAAGCATTCAGGAAATATCTAATGTTTGCCATCAGTAGGAAGGTTTACCAGTTCTGGGCCATGTGTGTTGGTCTAAACCTGGCCCTTTAGGCATTCACTTGTGTAATGAATATAGTATACATGTAGCTCACTTCAGGTTCACTCCATAGTAATGACTTCGGCATTCCTGGACATTCCACAAAGATATTTTCAGAAAAGAAATTCTGTTGCCTGATGTCCAAATGCTTCTGCCTCTTCTGCAGTTGGTGGGATTCATAATCAATTTTCAAAAGTCTGATTTAAAACTGTCATCCCCTTTTCTTGACCTCGGCAAAGATTTCAGGACTAAGCAAAACCTAGTTCAGCTTCTGATTCCGAGAACTCATCTAATCAGAATATTCTCGCTCTATTTTATAAAAGTGGATACAGTGACTATGAGAAATTTCATGAGACGTTTAGATCTGTGCGGAGAAGTGGCAGACCTAATTCCACTTGGATATCTGTTGACTCAGTCTCTCCGCCAGTCTCCTGTTATACTTTCTAGACAACTGGTCAGCCAAGGCTGACTGCTTGGACAAAAAGATTTGTCTTTCATCTTTCTTTGACTCTCAAGAAGGACATTTTAAAGTGGACAGATGTCGATTGGATGAGCCAGGGAATTCCATTAAAAGCTCTTCATCCTTCATCCATGTTAATGTCGGACGCAAACAATCAAGGATGGGGAGTCTCCTTGACTCCCTAGAATCTTTATTGCCTATATAAGTGGGCCAATACGCGGTCACCTCTCCAATCTCCATATCAATAAGAAGGAGGTGCTGGCAATACTGTACAGTTGAGAACATTGGAAAAACCTAATCTGATGCATTCTCGAGTATATATTTTCTCAGACAACTGTACAGTTAAAACTAGAAGTCCTGTCACGAACTGTGCACTTATCTAGGCTTAATTGCGCGTAGGAATTGTATGCAATTGCCATATCGAATGACAATCAATTCACGGCAGGTTCTCCTGGTTACTCATAGCAAACACAGGCAATGTTTCTGCATAACCCGGAGGTCCATTGGCTGAAACAATGCTTGTGAACAGGCCATATGTACAGAATTTGATAGCCTTACTATGGTCATAACGTGTAGATTAACGCGCAGATCGACATGCTATTTGTGCGCATTTCATGACAGGACTTCTAGTTTTAACTGTAGATGCTTATCTCCGCAATCAGGGTGGAACAAATTCATGTTCAATGTTCAAAATAACACAGAAGATTCTTTTGATTTCTCAAAATTCCAACATTTTGTTCTCTATTCACTACATCCTGTTCCTTATTCCCCACATTCAAGATCACCTCAAAAACAAAATTTAGTCATTTTCTGTCTCCCCTCTCCTCTCAGTTTTGTTCTTAAAATTTCATTTTTAGGAGGTTACCCGCAAATGACATGGCAGGGCTTATATTTCGTCTAAATTTGTGAGAATCCATTTGGATTCTCGTGAAAATGGTTGCGAGAATCCATACCTGCTATGAGTATCCCAGAATCCCATGATGCCACCAAGGTTGAACCACTGTTGTATACTGATAACACATCTTAACCTTTTACCCAACACACTTTTCAAATTTTTAAAACTAAGTTTGATAATTTTTAAATAATAAATAAATGATAAAATAATTAAATGAACAATATTTACCAATAAAATCTTACAAATATGGCTGTCATTGGAACCGGCTCAATGAGCCGGTTCCAATGACAGCCATATTTGTAAGGTTTTATTGACAAAGTGTCAGGATATTTCAGGTCATGTTAGCCTTCTATTGGTTTATTTGTTGCCGCTGTGTTAGTTAAAGGGTTAAACTGACTCAATTTTTTTTCACGCGAATCCAAGCAGAGGTGCAGCGAGAATCTACATGGATTCTCGCCGGTTTTGTTGCGCGAATCTTTGTGCGAATCGATTCTCGGATTCTCGTCGAAATATAAGCCCTGCATGGCTTGGTATTTGTATATATTATTTTATAAGTCATGAGCGCATTCCATACAGTACCTCATGATTCATAATTATAATATAAGGCATAAAAAATTTTTAAAATCTGTTTCTCAGGCCCTCCCGCATGGTCCTTTTGGCTGCCACATGCTCTCTTTTTACAACTTTTATAACCAATGCAAACTTAAAAACATAAAAATTAAATGGTTTATGTCTGGTATTTTACCCAAGTTAATAACATTGATAACTTTGTCCCTTGATAGCAGCAAGCCTTTGCAATGCACTCAAGGGACGGAATACACCACCACCCATGCTATTCTGTAGATTACGAGGCCTAAAACAATAAACAAACCAAGAATGTAAACTTTCGATGGCAAAGAAATAATTACAAAAATAAAAAAATAAAATAAAAAACTGCCCCTCCTCCACATGCAATATTACAAAAAAATGGCCCGAGAAGCAGATCTACTTTGTGCATACTGGGAATGGTGTGAAGAAGGGAGGAGGGGGCTGTCCTAAAAAACATTGATATTCGGCAATGTCATCACATGTGTTTTCTCAAAGAAGCTTTGTGGTGATATAGTTCTATTGGCCAGGAAGAAAGTAAAGACTGTGCATGACATACACCTGTTTCCTTTGAAAGAGTCATGTTTCTGTTTTGTTGAATGTACTGAATTGAAAACAATCAATCCGTTTAAAAAATAAAACATGCATAAAGCCATTCAGTATATTGAATTCTCCCATATAATCTCATTCCTAGTATATAGCAACCTGTTTGTTTTTCTGTTAGTTGAAGGAGCATTCTAATCAATATTAACCCTTTACCCAGCTCAGACAATTTCAAAATTTATTACTTTAAATATCATTTTTTAATGAGCTCGTTCCAACGAGGGGTCACACGATATGGTTTTGTTGAAATTGTTTGAAAAATAATATTTTTTCAACTGCTGAATTTGCATTACTCTATAAATAAAAGTTTGAATCACAAATATACTTTGAAATATGATTCTCTACAAAGCTTTGAAAAAATAATCTCTGTGTGGATGATAGAATGCATCAATGATGTTTAGTTCATACTAATCCTCTGCTTAATTGCAAAATAAACTGTGATATTGATGAAGTAGTTATTGCCAAGAGTCATCACATTACCTCAGTGTTAACACTGACTCAGTAATCATCAAAATGACACATTTCATTATTCCAATAATCTCCTTTCACCAGTGTTCACCAGAAACTGTTTATAATTTGTTCTATATTTTTGACATGGGTGGGGAGGGGGGGGGGCTAACCAGGCCTGGATATCTTCCCCTCCACCCATGTCAAACTCCCAATATACATTCATAGAACCTTTTGCAGCCATTGTTTGGACTTTGTTATGGTTGGCCCCACGGTGTAAAAAAACCTATTGATATTTGTGAAATAGTTACTTCTGAGATTGCCTATTTTCTATTCACTGGTCATGTATATATTAAAGAGTTGAACCACTTTTTTGTGTTAATTTCAATGAAAATTCCATAAATAAATGTTCTTATTTTTATATTTTTGTTCAGTTATTTTTATAGCTTATTTTTGAGGTTGGGGGAAGATATGCAGGGCGGGGGTGGGGGGGGGGTGGGGGGGAGGATATCGTGGCACACCTGTATCAAAATTTGTTAATTTTATTATTTTTTTCTCAAAATTTTCTACAAATTTCAATAAAACCATATCAAATGACACCTCATTGGAACAAGCTCGATGAAATGATTTTGTTGAAATTTTGTTTGAGCAAGTTGTTTTTCTCAACTACTCAATTTGTAAATTAAGTGGACGTATGTGGTCAATTGATTAGCTAAAAGGTTAAACAGTCGTAATTTCTTTGTATGTTGTAAGATTTTAGAGTAAATTCCAATCTTTTTGTGCAAAGTTTATATCACATCAATCGATCAGATGCTTGTCTGGAGTAATCAATCAAGTTTCTTATATTTCACAGCAAGCTGTTCTTTGTCAGATCCATATGTTGGAAATTATTCAAGAGTGTTATTGATTTCATGTAATGCAGTAGTATATTTTGAATGAGTCTGCACACCTGACATTCATTAAGCATACATACTCTTGACATTCCAAATAGATGTGCAGTAGAACCCTGTTAATTGAATAGCCACTTTGCCAAATGAAATATATTCAATAAACAAGAGTATTTATTTAACCAGAATTTGCTTATTTTCCTGTATTTTAGTGATAAAGTAAACATTTCTTCTCTTATTATCTCACAGAGCTCATACAAACTAAATACATAGAGAATATCTTGTGTTTTTGTGTGGATACCCAAAATTATCTCATGAGTGACAAGTAGGGCTGCACGATATTCAAAACTGAATACTGGTATCGGTATTCAAAAAAACACCGCGGTATACCGGAATATCGAAAACTGTTCAGATATATGAACACAAGTGCCACGATCGAGACTTGAGGCATCACAGTCGGAACGAAATAGCATGCCTTGATGATGCGGTTCAAAAAACCTTTACCCAACGCAGACGATATCAAAATTTATTATTTTCAAAATTAGTTTAGCAGATTTTCCCCAATGATTTCAACAAAACTATATCATGTGACCCCTCATTGGAACGAGCTCAACAAGCTCGTTCCAATGAGTGGTCACATGATGTAGTTTTGTTGAAATTTTTTCAACTGTTCAATTTGTATATTACGAGGGCACAAGCAGACGATTCCTTGGATAAAAGGATAATATTATTCATTCAGGGCAATAGTTAAAAAACTCAAGACATCTTGAAAATTAAATTGTAGGGTACAGAACTTAACATGTTCTCAGTTATCACAATTTTTGTCTTATTTCATAATCCTTTCATAAACATTAAATATTGTCCTTTTCATCAAACACTACACACAGTCAAGTTAAGCTACAGTGTCATTGACACTTTCATCATTCAATTAACAGAAGGTTACTCTATATTCTCTATGTAATTAAAAGGTCAAATTTGTTCTGAAAGTAAAGAAAATGGTTTGGTGTTTGGAAATTATATACAGTGCAGGTGCTGTGGACTGGTCACTTTCCATGTTGAGCTTGTTCCAACGTGAGGTCATAAGCTACTAGTATATTTTTGATACAAAAAATGAAAAAATTGAGTTATTCAGGAATTTTGTTTGCAAGTGTCATCTGGCTTCTGTGTTAGATAAAGGGTTAATAAAATGAGTTCACTTTCCTCACTTACACCTTCCCTGTAGACAACTTGAACAAGACCTAAGTGTTTTAGGCTCACATGAGCCTCTGGTTTATGTGCTATTCTTAATGCATACAGTTGGGAAGTCAACATTATATCGGGGGGGGTGGGGGGGTGGGGGTGCACAGGGACCGATCAGGACTATTTAAAATACGCTCTAGCCTCAGAGCCTATTTTTTCAATTCATGCGCCAGATTTCAACTTTCGGAGTCACACTGCTGTTTGTAACACACACTGCAAGTATGTAATAGCTCTCATCATTTTCATTTAGTACACTGTAGCAAACATTAATCTTCACTGTGGTTTCTGATGAAGTCTTGGCTGCCTATTTAGGCAGCCAAGACTTGATCAGAAACCACAGTGAAGATTAATGCTTGGTAATTAAGACTTGAAGTATTAACTTAAGCACTCTACAACAATGATAAATGACAATCATATATATAATACATGTAAGAGTGTCTCTCTCGATTATCCATCGAAAAAATATCAAAATATGATCTGAGAAGTTACGTGCCAACTGAGAAGCCTATTTCTGAGATTTAAGACCCAGGTCCTGATGTTTCAGAACCAAATACGCACTGGCGCATGCCCAGGTCGGTCCCTGGGTGCAGTGGCTCAGTAGGTAGAGGTGCAGGCAGCAAGCCGAGAGGTCCTCGGTTCGAATCCCACCTGCGGCAACCACGTTGTATCCTTGGGCAAGACACTTCACCCCCCATTGCCCACGTGGGGGCATGGTGACGCTGTGTACTAAGGCGTACTGCACGTCGATGGTCCACCTGTCTTCAACCAATGCTAACCCTGCTTGTGTGGAGTTGGTATGTTGGGGAGCTGACAGTTGCTTTCCGTTGCTCGGTGGTTCTCTCCGGGTAGTCCGGCTTCCTCCACCCGTAAAACTGTCATGGCCATGATTAGCCATTGTGCAGAAATATGTGACATTAAACATCAATAAATAAATAAATATAAATAACATATCGGTGAACTGCTTTTGTATTCCAAGAATTGTCCAACAGAACTCGGAAGCCTCATGTTGAGCAGAATCAGCAGAGTATGCTGACTAGCATTACATGTGATATATTGTTCTCCTAGTTTTCTGATAGAGTGCAGGAAGTCCACATTCAGGTTTCATCCAGGTACTCTCCTATAAAGTGTTAGACGGCAAAGACACTTCAACAAATTTTCACGTCCAAAAATAAATAAGCACTAGACCTGTTTAGAAGGCAAATTGATCATTCTCATCTTGATATTATAACTGGGTGCAGGCTGCAAGCCGAGAGGTCCTCGGTTCGAATCCCACCTGCGGCAACCACGGTGCATCCTTGGCCAAGACACTTCACCCCCCCCCCCCCCATTGCCCACGTGGGGGCATGGTGACGCTGTGTACTAAGGCATACTGCACATCGATGGTCCACCTGTCTTCAACCAATGCTAACCCTGCTTGTGTGGAGTTGGTATGTTGGGGAGCTGACAGTCGCTTGCCGTTGCTCGGTGGTTCTCTCCAGGTTCTCTGGCTTCCTCCACCCGTAAAACTGTCATGGTCATGGTTAGCCTTTGTGGAGAAATATGTGGCATTAAACACCAATAAATAAATAAATATAAATAACATATAGGCGAACTGCTTTTGTATTCCAAGAATTGTCCAACAGAACTCGGAAGCCTCATGTTGAGCAGAATCAGCAGATTCTGCTGACTAGCATTACATGTGATATATCGGTCTCCTAGTTTACTGATAGAGTGCAGGAAGTCCACATTCAGGTTTCATCCAGGTACTCTCCCATAAAGTGTTAGATGGCAAAGACACTTCAACAAATTTTCACGTCCAAAAATAAATAAGCACTAGACTTGTTTAGACGGCAAATTGATCATTCTCATCTTGATATTATAACTGAAGGTTCATGCACAACGTAATGAAATCCGTAGTAAAATAAAATTAAAAAGGAGACCGTCAATGTTTTACTTGTAAACAAGCCTGAAAATAAGCAATCTGTCATTTGCAAAATGAGGTCCCCAGAGGGTGGATTTTCTGATGCTATCCCATACAGTGGGTCAATTTATCCTCTGGTATCTCTTTCTTTTTTTCTGTTTAGGTTTGATAACTTGATTCAGTTTGAGGTTCACAGAGGGTAAATTTAGTGATGCTACCCTGCACAACAGGGTAGCATCACCAAATTCACTCCCTGGGGACCTCATTTTGCAGATGACAGTCCGCTTATTTTCTGGCTTGCTTGTAAAGATATAAACATGTAACTCTGTGTATCTGAGGATGTTTGTTTTGTTTTATGATGTGTACAATACTGTACATGCAGATCATATCCAATAGACCCTTTATCATATAAACTCCAACATACTGTGTACTGCTCATTTTGATGTACGGGAGCGCGGTGGCTCAGTGGTAGACTGTTGGACTTCTGTGCTAGAAGCCCCGAGTTCGATCCCCATCTGGGACGACCCATCGACCTGCGTTGTGTCCTTGGGCAAGGCACTTTATTCTGGTTGCCTACATGGGGGCACGATGATGCCGTGCACTAAGGCATACTTCATGTCGATGGTGCACATGTCTTCAACCGCTGTAACCCTGCCTGAGCGGAGCTTGAACAGAGTTAGAATGTTGAGGAACATACAGTTGCTCATCATGCTCGGTGGTTCTCTCTGGGTACTCCGGCTTCCTCCACCCGTAACACTGTCACAGTCATGATTAGCCATTGTGCATAAGTATGTGACCTTAAACACCAATAAATAAATAAATAATAGACCCTTATCACATAAACTCCATAGTACTAAAATGATTAGTCGACTAGTCGATGTCGACTCTGGGCAAACCAGTAGTCGACTCTCAATTGTGCAGTCGACTAGTTGGAGGAGTTCAAGCTTTTAGGTAAATAGTATCCCTTCTGTGCCACTGTCAGGCAGTTTGAACAGCAATATTGGGCAATCAATGTATACATCTATTGCCATCTAATAGTAGTGACAGTATTTTGTTTTAACTGGTACTAGTAGAGTGCTGAATTATTTTGGGCTATCAGTATATGTTCTTAATTTGCCTTGTTGCAATTTATGGGAGAGTACCTATAGGCACTCTCCCATAAATCGCAACAAGGCAAATTAAATAAGACCATATAATTTCACTCTTAGCATAATTAGAAGCACATTAACAGAATAATGTTCCAGTAAGTTGCTGTATATGAATGCCCAAGTGAAGCCAAATTTGGACCTTCAGCACTCGACCGGAACACCAACACTGTTATAAGGAGACAGGTTATCACCAATGACTAGTCGAAGTCGACTTGACTTTTGGGTATTGACTAGTCGACTTTAGAATTCACTAGTTGTTTGAGCACTAAAACTCCAACACATTGTGTACTGCTCATTTTGATGTACATGTATATCAATACATGTAGACATTTTAACCCATTTCTGTAAATGTAACAGGCACATCTGCCTAGTACTATAGACAAAAATCACCATTCAAATTTCATATTTTCTCCTCCAAAACAAGACTCCAGAAGACTCCTGGAATGAGCTCTTCAAAAGTTGTTCCATTGAGAAGCCGTAAAGACGTAAACTATGTTTTTGATGCAAGTGGTGGGAGGTAAAGGGTTTGAAACCCTCATTCACTGAACCATTTCTTGTGGCTTCATGGTGCAGCAAAATTTGATAAGAGACCGTTTATACCACCAGATAGATGTACATGTGTGTACATAGGAAGTACTCGTGATTTCATTGTGATATCTCAAATACCTTCCATTCATTCAACCCCATTGTCAAGTAAGAAAATTGGTTATATTGCATGCATTGTCAACTCTATGGGGAAGATTGAGAAGATTGACAAAACATTACTGATGAAAAAGTATTACAAACTATTGTAGTAGAGAAGAAAAATGAGATGTTCAGTGGAGTGAGAAGATTGTTCTTTGATATTGATAGGTACAGGGTGGGATAGACTAAATAAGGATTGTTATGAATTTATGTACAGATAGTTATGGATTAAACTGACACCCAAATGACAGTCTTTCGAGAAGTGGTAGTGGTGGGGGGGGGGGGGGAGGGGGTGGTGATGTGGAAGCTTGTTAACTGGTAGAGTGCTGAGTTATTTTTGGTCATCAGAATTTGTTTATGTACATGTACCTTTGCCTTGTTACAATTTATGAGATACATGTAGGCACTGTCTCTTAAATTGTAACAAAGCAACCATGACAGACAAAATTATTTAACTTGAAAGGTAATATGATGCTCAACCACCAAAAATAATGCCTTTAAGTTGAAGCACCTGCACTTCAGAATAAAGCCCAAATATGGGCTTCCAGCACTCTACCAGTTAAACCTTTAAACTCTAATGGCCTTGAGATTTTTACATATTTTTGCTACACTTCGACAATCTGCATCCTGTGACTTTGCTGCTGTTTTGGGGCAAGTCTTGGCTGCCTATATAGGCAGCCAAGACTTGCCTAAAAACAGCTACCAAGGTTCTTCCAAGGTAACTTGTGAGTTAACTTAAAGACTGCATGTAGGAGCACTTGTTTGGTTGTAAGAAGTCAAAAATGTGATCAAAGTCGGAATTAGGCCCTTACGGGTTAACTAACAGAATGGTAATATCCAAGGGAGTACAGGGGTTAGAGCATTATCCAGACTTTAAAGCAAAAGGTTGATAATTAGATCCTGACCAGCACAGGGACATGGCTAGAGGTTTCGTAATAAAAAAAATCGTCAAAATGCATTTCAAGAAAATCATGTAAAATCATTATCCTGAGTTAATTACATCATTCACAGTTACAAAATGATGAAACATCGAAAATTGATCATTCCTGCATAAGATCTGATTTAATGTTAGGACAGTGTGAATTGCTCAAAGTTCTCAGCCTGGGCATTTGTTTAGCACATATTCAATTCCCAGAAGACTACCAAATAATAATAACCTGACAATTCTATCATAAATGTGTCATTGGCATTTCAGTTATATGTACTAGAATCCATTTTATGCCCCTTTTCACGGCTTCGTTTTCTAAATTTGTTTTGGTAGTGAATTTCCATCTAGTGGGAGGGACTGGGAGGGGGAGAGGGGGAAACACCTCTCCTGGTCCCTGCCCCTAATTAGAAATTAAATACCCCCACCCCCACCCCTAATTGGAAGACTCTAGCCACGTCCCTGCCAGAAACACTTAATATTTCAATGAATTTCAACCCCATATGGGTCGATATGAGGAAGATATCATCTATGAAGCGAAGGTAAAACTTGGGTTGTTGATTAAATTCCTGCAGGAGGTGTGGTTCCAGTTCACCCATGAATATGTTTGCTAGGTTTGGTGTTACCCATGTCACCATTGCAGTAATCCGACTTGGATGTGATTAACCCCATCAAATTCGAGGTTGTTGCAGAGTAGTGCAATTTTGCATAGGCTACGGGTCAGTTCTTGTGCTTTCAGCCTCATATCAAGGATTGTGGAAGCAGACAGACTGTCCGACGATAGTCCCCTGTTAGTGAATGTTATGGGGTATTCTGTCAGGCCACGGGCGGGTTCCAAGTTAGGAAATAAACCGGTGAGGTCATTTCATTTATATACCAGCAGCATCCTGTACGTCAATATTCTGTATTATTAATACACATATCTACAGGTAGTAACAGGTAATAACCTCTGAGTGCCAGTTAGAGTGTGAGTTAGGTGATCCTCTCGGATCGATTCTTCGATTATTCCTTTATATTTTGAATACAAAACCATTTTTTTATGCTAAATTGTTTTTGAAGTTTAGAAATGGATATTTTAGGAATAAAACTTCTGACAGTGAAAATATATTTTCTACCTCTAACCAACATGAAGTAAACAGGTGATATTTCCATTAAATGTGTGGAAAATGGACTAATTCTGGGAAATAGTATGAAGATAGCATACATACACATTGTGCATGTACTTCCTGCCAAAAATGATTTCTTGATGTTTTTCTTGTGCACACATCAATTTGAAAATATTCCAACAATTTTGCTTATATTACCAAAATATCAAGATTCCATTGTCCTACTTTTTGTTTAGATTTACTCAGATTCAGTGTCAGCTGCTTTTTGGAATCCCATCCTACAGTGGGCACCAAAGCAAGCTCCCCAAGCTATTTACTTAGACCGGATGTTGAGGTGTGGATTTTCATATTTTAATGCCATTCCACTTCGTTTGTTACAGCAAGTGTGCTCAGTTATTTGTAAATCAATGCCTGTGCACTGTTGTTCTAGAATGTGCTCTCAGTTGTTTGCAAATCAATATCAGTGTAAAGAAATTGAGATGTGAATTAATTTGCTTCCTTCCGCAATGTCAGATCGGTCTATTTTAACCCTTTACCTAACATGAAAAGCAGACAACACTTGCAAAAAATATTCTTGAATAACGATTATTTTCATTTTTTGTCTCAAAAACATAGGCTATGACCCCTCATTGGAACGAGCTCGATGAGCTCGTTCCAATGAGGGGTCATAACCTATGTTTCAGAGACAAAAAATAATGAAAATTAATTGACGATTTTTTAGAATAACGCTGGCCGGTTTTGGCCATTACATTAGATAAAGGGTTAAACAAGTTGAACTATCAGATGATTAAGATAAAAAAAGCATTGTACAGGAAGTAAAAGTGTTAATAGTTTTGGTTCCTAGCAGTAATCCTTGGAAGTTGAGAAGTACTCATTTACTATGATAAACCAAGTACTACTTTACTGGTAAAATAGGGAGCGTGGTGGCTCTGTAGGTAGAGGTGCAGGCTGCAAGCCGAGAGGTCCTCGGTTCGAATCCCACCTACGCCAAACACGTGGTGTCCTTGGGCAAGACACTCCATCTCCATTGCCCGCGTGGGGGCACGGTGACGTTGTGAACTAAGGCGTACTACACGTCGATGGTGCACTTGTCTTCAACCAATGCTAACCCTGCTTGTGTGGAGTTAGTATGTTGGGGAGCTGACAGTTTCTCGCCGTTGACGGTGATTCTCTCTGGGTACTCCGGCTTCCTCCACCCGTAAAACTGTCACAGTCATGATTAGCCATTGTGCATAAATATGTGATCTTAAACCCCAATAAATAAATAAATAAATAAATAAATATTATGAGCAGCATGAGATGCTACAATGTCGATAGCAATTTTGAAGGTATAATATTATCCGTCGAACAGTTTTTCAAACTTTCTCTTTTTGTTCTGAATCAGGGTCTGCCTGGCGTGTCTTGATCATTGGTGTTTCATAAGCCTCTGGTAATGGATAATTGCAACAAGTGACGTCGAGGATAAAATATAGTTCACTCAGTGTATCCATTATCATTAGATATAGGATACAAAAACAAAGTGTATTTAACTCTTAAAAGGTAATTACTGTACATGAGTATCCCATCCCTCCGTCTACATGTTTCGAACATATCCGGACCGACCCGAGGTAATTACTGTACACGAGTATCCCATCACTCCGTGTACATGTCTCAGACATATCTGGACTGACCCGAGGTAATTACTGTACACGAGTATCCCATCTCTCTGTCTACATGTCTCCGACATATCCGGACTGACCCGAGGTAATTACTGTACACGAGTATCCCATCTCTCTGTCTACATGTCTGGGACATATCCGGACCGACCCAAGGTAATTACTGTACACGAGTATCCCATCTCTCCGTCTACATGTCTCGGACATATCCGGACCGACCCGAGGTAATTACTGAACACGAGTATCCCATCTCTCCGTCTACATGTCTCGAACATATCCGGACCGACCCGAGGTCGACGAGATTGGAAAAAACATGCCATACACAGGAACTGTTGTGAAAATGCGAATTTCCTAACCCTTTACCCAACGAATCGCCTGCATCCTCCCGCGTAATATGCAAATTTAGCAGCTGAAAAAATATTATTTTTTGAAAAATATCAACAAAACCATATCATGTGACCCCTCTTTGGAACGAGCTCGTCAAGCTCGTTCCAAAGAGGGGTCACATGATATGATTTTGTTGAAAATGTTTGAAAAATTTAAAAAAATGATATTTAAACCCTTAAGCCCCCATATAGCCCCAAACCGCCACTTTTATATTGCACTGAAGCAGGTGCTCCCTTGTGTAATCTTTTTTATTACTCTTGTGTGTAGACTGAATTTTCCCTGGCAGTGGTTCTACATCACTGCTGGCTGCCTGTATAGGCAGCCAGCAGTGATGTAGAACCACTGCCAAGTCATCAATAACTATGTAAGCAGAAAAAGGCCATAAATACTTTAAAATTAATCTGAGGACTTAAGGGTTAAAATAATAAATTTTGAAATCGTCTGCATTGGGTAAAGGGTTAACAAACTTTCCAGAACTTAATAATGTAAATCGTTTATGATGAGTGTTTTGTTTGAATTTTATTGTTTTAAACTTTCTTACTCTTAAACACCAACAAATAAATAAATACTGGTAAAATAGATTCTGATATCCAATTGCTGGGGTGGAAGTCTTTTAACTCATAGTGTTCTAAATTTTTTTTGTGTCATAAAATTTTGTTCAATGTCTTTGCCTTGTTAGCTCTCCTGACTTTCAATCAGGTGAGCTATAGTGATCACTCACCGTCTCTCGTCCACCGTCATCCGTCGATGCAAACATGCCTAAATCTTAAAAAATCTTCTCAAGAACCAGCAGTAGGAGAGACTTGATATTTGGTGTGTAGCTTCCTTTTGAGGTGTAGACTCAGATTTGTTCAAGAGAAGTTTGAGGGGCTATAGTTGCCGTCATTATGGGAGGGGCAAGAGTTTTCGCCCTGCACAAAATTTCTATTTTCCAAACTGAGAGGCTGATTTGAACCAAATTTGATATGAGGGTTTATTGGGTCATAAGTACTTAATTTATGCTAAAAAGAATTTCCCAGTAGCTAAAAATAGAAAAACATTAAGACCTCCATATCTCCAAAACTGTACGCCACTGAGAATTCTTATTTGGTATGAAGCTTCCTTAGGACCAACAGAATGGAATGGTAAAAAAAAATCCTATCAGTTTTATCATAGGGTACTTTTTCGGGACTTTGAAAAAGTGCAGGGTCAGCATTTTTTAATACGGTGGGTAATGGGAAAAACATTTAAGACTCTTCTTCTCCCAAACCGCTACTCCAAAAGCTTTCAAATTTCACATATAATATCTTTGCAAGATTATTTCACATGTTTATTGAAATGAAATCCCTGGGTCCATATTTGGGGTCTCCATGGGAGCCCAAATGTTTAAATTGGTGCAGTATAAGGAATATTCTTCAAAAATCTTCTTCAAATCCACCAATCAGAATCTTTTGACATTTGGCATGCAGCATCCTTAGGAGGTGAGATTCAAGTTTGTTCAAGCCAAGTCCCTGGGTTCATATTTGGGTTCACTGTGGGAGCCCGAGTTATAACTTACTTCAATATGAGGAATATTCTTAAAAAATCATCTTCACATCCACCAGTCTGACAGAATCTGTTGATATTTAGTATATAGTATCCTTGGGGAGGTGAGATATAAGTTGCGAAAGCAAAGTACCTGGGTTCATATTTGGGCTTCCTGTGGGAGCCCGAATTGTACCAAAATTTATATTTTCCAAACTGAGAGGCCGATTTGAACCAAATTTAATTTGAGGGCCTATTAGGTCATAACCACCTAATTTATGCCCCCCAAAAATTGTTCCCTTCACCCCATGGGAACCACAGGAGGTAAAAATAGAAAAAATTTAAAACGCCCATATCTCCAAAACTACACAGCACTGAGAATTTTTATTTTGTGTGAAGCTTCCTTAGGAACAGCAGAAAGGAATGGTTGAAAAAAAAAAATTGCCATCTGCTTTATCAGAGGGTACTTTTCCAAGACTTTGAAAAAATGCTGAGTCATCATTTTTTAACACCGAGTAATGGGAAAAACATGAAAGAATCTTCTCCCATACCACTGCTCCAAAGGCTTTCATATTTCACATATAACATCTTTGGAAGATTCATTCACATGTTTGTTGAAATCAAATCCCTGGGTCCATATTTGGGCTCTCTATGGGAGCCCAGATGTTCATATTAGTGCAATATGAGGAATATTCTTTAAAAATCATCTCCTTCTGATCCACCAATCAGAATCTTTTAATATTTGGTATTCAGCATCCTTAGGTGTGTGTGTGTGGGGGGGGGGGGGGGGGGGATCAAGTTTGTTCAAGCCAAGTCCCTTGGTTCATATTTGGGCTCTCTGTGGGAGTCTGAATTATAACTTAGTTCAATATGAGAAATATTCTTTCAAAATATATTTCTTCAAATCCAGTAGTCAGAATCTTAGAATTTTTTGATATTTGGTTTGCAGCATTCTTAGGGAGGTGAGATTCAAGTGTGGGGGGGGGGGGGGGGGATTCAACTTTGTTCAAGCCAAGGCCCTGGGTTCATATTTGGGCTGATGGGAGCCTGAGTTATAACTTAGTTCAATATGAGGAATTTTCTTTAAAAATCATTCTTTTCAGTTCAGAATTTCAGATCCACAGGTCAGAATCTTTTGATATTTAATATAAGCTTGTCTTAGGAGGGGCAGATGCAACTTGTTCAAATCAATTCCCTGGGTTGATATTTAGGCTACCATCTCGGGAGAGCACCCTCAGGCCCCCTGGAGCCTCTTGTTGCAATTTGTGGAAGGCACTGTTCCATAAATTGTAACAAGACAAATCCTTAAACTAAATACTACCACTTCAAATATAACATGAAGCACATCCACTGTGTATGAAACCTTTAAGATGTGGTGGCTGGGCTTCCAACACTCTAGATGTTAAAGTTGTCAGCATTGGCATAACCGATTGGCTAAACTTGACTTCATACCTACAGTATGACTGGTCACTTTCCACGAGTGGGACACAATAATATTAGATTCCAAACATTGAATTAACCCCTAGCACTATGCCAGGATAACAGAATTTTTAGTCGAGTTGTGACGAAGTGAAATTTGACTTGTAGTTTGATGAATGGTGGGTGGGTGGGCGGTGTTCGTAAACAATTGGTTTCCGGATGATAACTTGATAATGGTTCTACCCATGTCCATAGGTAGGTTGGTATCGGTGAGAGGAAGAACCCTATTAATTTTGAACTTGCTTGGTCAAAGGTCAAGGTCACAGTGACCTTGAACATAGTAAAATTGTAAACAATTGATTTCTGGATGATAACTTTACTACAATTCAACCCACGTTCATTAAACTTCATATGTTGGTTGGCCTTCGTGAGAGGAAGAACCCTATTTATTTTGGACTCACTAGGTCAAAGTTCAAGGTCACAGTGACCCTGAACATAGTAAATCAAAACAATTGGTTTCCGGATGATAACTTGATGATAATTCTACCCATGTTCATGAAACTTCACAGTTAGGTTGGCATCAGTGAGGGGAAGCACCCTATTTATTTTGGACTCGCTAGGTGAAAGGTCAAGGTCACAGTGACCTTCAACATAGTAAATCGTAAACAATTGTTTTCCGGATGATAACTTGATAATGTTTCGACCCAAGTTCATGAAACTTCATAGGTAGATTGGCATCAGTGAGAGGAAGAAGCCTATGTATATTGGGCGTGCTTGGTGAAAGGTCAAGGTCACAATGGCCTTCAACATAGTAAATCATAAACAATTGGTTTCCGGACGATAACTTGATAATGGTTTGACCCACATTCATGAAACTTCATAGGTAGGTTGGCCTAGGTGAGTGGAAGACCCCTATTTATTTTGGACTCATTAGGTCAGAGGCGAAAGTCACAGTGACCTTGAAAATAGTAAATCGTAAACAATTGGTTTCCAGATGATAATTTGACAATGGTTCCACCTACGTTCATAAAATTTTATAGGTAGGTTGAATTGGTGCAAGAAAGAGCCATATTTATTTCGGAATCACTAGGTCAAAGATCAAGGTCACAGTGACCCTTCACATAGTAAATTGTAAACAATTGGTTTCCGGACGATAAGTTGATAATGATTAAACCCACTTTTGTGCTGTCACAACTCGACATTGGATCTTTAATTCTATTGGCATTTTTTCTAATCACTCTGTTATTCTCTTCTTTGATTATGAATTTAACCAATTATATCTTGTTTGACAGAGCTCACTGAGCTCTGTCAAACAATGTATATTTGGTTAAATATCAAACTGTATTATTGCAAATATTTGGGATCGCGGTGACTCAGTGGTAGACTGTTGGACTTCTATGCTAGAGGTCCCAAGTTCGATCCCCATCAGGGACGACCTGCATTGTGTCCTTGACCAAGGCACTTTATCCTGGTTGCCTACATGACGATGATGCCGTGTACTATGGCGTACTGCACGTCGATGGTGCACATGTCTAGAACCGCTGTAACACTGCTTGAACAGAGTTAGAATGTTGAGGAGCTGACAGTTGCTCGTCGATGCTCGGTGGGTCTCTCCGGGGACTCCATCTTCCTCCACCCATTAAAACTGTCACGGTCACGATTAGCCATATGTGCATATGTGACCTTAAACACCAATAAACAAATAAATCAGGCCCACAAAGTAGATCTTCTGTTTCTTAGGCTATTTTTTGTAAAATTGCATGTGGGGTGGAGTTTTTTTTATTTTATTTTTTGTTGGTTGTAATTATTCCTTTGCCATCAAAAGTTCATGTTCTGGTTTGTTCTATGTTTTAGGCCTCACAATCTACAGACTAGCATGGGTGGTAGTGTATTTTGACCCTGAGTGAAAGAAGCCTTTGCAGTGCTATGGCATTACAATGACTTGTTGCACTCAAGGTACAAATTTATCAGTTTAATTAACTTCAGTAAAATATCAAACATAAACCATTTTTTTTGCATTGGTTATAAAAAGAGAGCATACAGCAGCCAAAATGACCACACAGGGGGGCCTGAGACACAGATTTTTAACTTCTTTAGGCCTAAATGTTTTTTTTTTACATGCTCATTGAAACTGTTAAAACATTTTCAGTAACCTTTTTCAGACTGACACTGTACACTGAGATTTCAAGATGTTAAAAGTATTTGTGGAATGACATTGATGGGATAATTTTTCATTTCTGTCCTTCTATTTAAATAGAAAATTTTTATTACTTTTTTATGATGTGCATTGTTGTTAAGTAGCCCACAATATTGTATGATACTTAGTTATCAAATGACAGGGGATAGATGGGGATCTACCATCCAATTTTACACCAGATAAAAACTAGCATTCCTACATGTAGCAAAGTATAAATATTCGGTCATGATGAAAGATGTTACCTTTCAATTTTTAAAGGTGAAGTTAAGTAACTACATGTATGTTAAAACAGATTATTATGGTCATAACTCACACCAAAACCAACCACTTACAGACACACCCAAGCCTGTTTAACTATTTCAGTAACACAATTTTTACATCTCGCAGGCCGGGAAATTACACATGAATGACCATTTAGGTTTTGTCGGTTGAAAAATATGCGAATTTCATACAGGTTACAGCAGGTTGCGACAGGTTTTGCCAAAGTAATGCAACATAAGTTTATTGAATTACCATTTTAAAAGAATTGGTGCCAAAATAAATAGCAATAACTAACATGCGATCTCGCTGAAGTGAGATTGCACGCTAGTTGTTGATATTTATATAGGTGGAAATCTCATTAAGACGTTAAAAAAAAACCTGACTGGCATAGCAAAAACATGGAAGGCATGGAAGCACCACAATGCCCTTTTCCTATGGGTTATGGGCATTCTATATGGCGTAACCAGCCAACGTGTTATGATCAGTGTTTAACTGATTACCAAAAATGGCTGCTGACCGATTACTGGTTATTTGAGGTCACAATCGGCTGGTTTCGATACCGATTCCGATTGTAATACTGTGCACTACTAGACAAGTCGAGGTTCGCAAAGAACTGCATTAAATTGAACATATTTTGCAATGTCCGTTCACTACTAGATAAGTCGAGACTTGAAAGAACTACATTAAATGAAACATATTTCCCAGCGTTAAACTCCGTTGACTCAGCTCCAGTAAAATTACCAGTTGCGCACACTTGTGCGGTAAACGTGGCTCGGAGAACCATGTTTACCACCCAAGTGCGCGCACCTGGTAATTTTTACTGCAACCTGAGTCAATGGAGTTCAACCTTCACTTTTCCGGTATGAACTGGCAATTGCCACAAGTACTCTCACTTGTAAGCTATACATGCCGTTTAACTTGTATATCCCATAAAGGGGTGTCTAGAGATATTTAGAATACACATTCTGGTGGTTTTTAAATTTTATTCAATGGTATCATTGACATCATTTTACATTAACAGTTGCAGAAGATAATAAAATGCATTTAATGAATCTCCCCGTGGGAACCCCAGGAAGTAAGCAGCACTTGTTTACTGTGGTAAACCAGTTCAGCTTTACTAGTAAAATAGGACCCAGTCACCAATGCTTGGGGTGAAAGTCCTCTGAAATAGGCAACATGTTGATCAACGATTGACTAAACTTGACTTCATCTCCATGTTGTGTCCCGATTAGCCATGGTGCATAAATATGTGACGTTAACCACCACCAACAACCAAACAAAACAAAACCATTTAATAAATCATACTGACAGTTGCTCGTCGATGCTTGGTGGTTCTCTCTGGGTACTCCGGCTTCCTCCATCCGTAAAACTGTCGCAGTCACGATTAGCCATTCTGCATAAATATGTGACCTTAAACACCAATAAATGAATAAATAAATAAATAAATAAATAAATAAATAAATAAATAAATAAATAAATAAATAAATAATAAATACTGACCTTGAACTTTGATGGACATATTGCAAACAGCCAATCATGCCGTAGGCATGTAAAGCCAATGCTTAATCATGCAACCTTGCGGTGCATATATGTCATACTGACACTTCTAGTTTCTATTTCAAATGAACAGATTCCTGTGTTACATGTAATTATATACATGTGCAACTCTGTGGGGGTATTCACCACTTAGTTCAAGTTTGTCAAGTTCGTTTTTTTTTTCAGAAATTGAAATGCCAGCCTTTGAGAAACAAATTCTGACTTTGATTACATTTTACTGCTGTGGAACAGGTGCCCCAATGTGCAGTCTGTGGCTAAACTTGCAATTTACATTCTAAATTCCTTGTTCACTTCATCCCAATTGTCCACGTGGGGGGAGGGGGGGGGTGGGGGTGGGGGGCTCGGTGGCACTGTGTACCAAGGCGTACTGCACGTAGATGGGGTGCACTTGTCTTCAACCAGTGCTTACCCTGCTTGTGTGGAGCTAGTATATTGGGGACACGAGGTGACCCTGACCGTTGAAAGTGTCATTAAACGCCAATAATTAAATACCTTGGCAGTTGTTTCTTGGCAGGTTTTGCTGCCTATACAGGCAGCCAAGACTTGCCTAGAAACAACTGCAAATCTACACCATTTAAATGGTCAGTAGGCAGCCAAGACTTGCCTAGAATCAACTGCAAATCAACAGCATGTGAATGGTCAGTATATCAAAAATCTGAAATAAATCTCCAAGTCCTAAAGAGTTAAGGTAAACATAAATGTGCAGGTACCACAAAAATGGGTCAACCAAATTCATTCTTTACATATGTTACAAGACTTTGATATACAGCTTTAAATATTTGTATTGGATCTATAAGGTATAATTTATACATATCATGACTAAGAAAAGTCAGTGTGCTAAATGTTTACTTAACTCTTTCAACACGAGAGGCTGTTTGTCTGGTCCAGGAACACAATACGTCATAATTTCATTAACCCTTTACCCAACGAAACGGCTGCACCCACCCATATAATATGCAAATTCAGCAGTTGACAAAATATTATTTTTTCAAAAAATTTCAACAAAACAATATTATGTGACTCCTCGTTGGAACGAGCTCAACGAGCTCGTTCCAACGAGGGGTCACATGATATGGTTTTGTTGAAATTTTTTGAAAAATTAGAAAAAATGATATTTAAAATAATAAATTTTGATATCGTCTGCGTTGGGTAAAGGGTTAAGTAGGATGGCTACTAAGTGAATGTGTGTGGTAGAACAATAAATATTTTCAACGTGCAGCCTGAAGGCTGCATGGTGAAAATATTAATTGCTCTATCCCCAAATGATGGATATGGACTCTTCAAATTTCTGCCATTTAACTGGCATGGAAGATACCACCAGTGTTCAGAGGGTTAAAGACTATATTTTTCTTCTTATACTGCACCTTACCTGAATATGTATGATTAAGATACTCCAAAAGTGCTAGCTGTAGTCTAAAAAATTTAAATTTACAACATCATTATTTGAAATATGGAAATGTTTTTCCCTTAACTGACAAGAGCTAACAGTAACCCTTCCATGTTATTTTTAATCCCTATTTTACATTCATGACGGGTTACCATGAAGGAACTTAAATGTACGGATTGCACTCTGTCTGTCTGTCATGTTGGTCGGTGTGTCTTGTCTGCCTACCTGGCTGTCTGTAAGCCAGTCTGTCCTTTTATCACCTGTATCTCCGAGGTGGAATGTTGGTGTTTCAGATTTTTAACATTGATCAGACATTATGAAAATATGTCAAATGCTATAGAAACGAAATTAAGATGGCTGAATAGCATTTAAATGCATTTTTTTGTATTTTTACCTGCGTCGCCAGCGGCAGAGCAGGTCTAGTAACCGCTCGACTCCGTCCGTCAGTCTGTCAGTCCGTTCGAAACACTTTTTTCGTCAAGGTTTTCTTGGTTTCAATGAAAGGGAATGATTTTATATTTGGTCTGCTGCTTCATAATGATGAGTTGTATCGTGTAAGCAATTTTCAGATCTACCGTGCAGCCACTTCCTGTTTGCCGATACTTTGAAATTTTACTGTACCCACTGAACATTGAAATTTTTCATCAAACTTTTCTCGGCTTCTGTGCAAGGGATTGATTTTATACATCTGAAGCCTGATAATGATCAGTTGTATCGTGTATGCAATTTTCAGATCTGCCGTGCAGCCACTTCCTGTTTGCCGATTCAATTGCATGCAGCGACGCAGGTCCAGACCCGGTATTGGTCTTGGTAGGGCTGGGCTATATTTCGATATACCGGTAAATACCGGTATTGAAATCAGTACCGGTTAAATATCGTCTATTTTTTGGCAATACCGGTATATCGTCTGTAACGATATTGGTTTGGGTCACATGATAATAAAATTTCAACTTGTGTTTTTTCGTAAAATCGCACAGAAAGGTGCTTTGAAAATACAGGAAGTTTATCTTTCCTTATTTCGTGAAGCAAATGATAAAAAACGAGAGATGATGAGAGTAACGGAAAACACACCCGACTGTCACGCTGTAAAAACACGGTCACCTGCTGTTGGTCGCATTTGTTTGAACTGTAATCAGCAAGCCATACTTATCGCTTTATTCGTTGTCAGCAATCTGACACAAAAATGTTTCAAATCACACAATTCACAATTGCGAAATTGACAACAATTTTTGTCAAATATGACAGAGGTGTGATTCCATCACTGGGAGAAAACATTGTCGGCTGGTGATTGACACCTGCAACCTATCATGAAAGTGAAGGGTGATCACGTCTTGGAGGCGTGCTTAATATCAACAGACCGACTGGCCTGGCATGTGACAGATGACATTTGACATTGTCATCTGAGGAAGTTCACTGCTGGAAGATAGGAGAAGGGGAGGAGCTACTACTGGTTCTTTGTGAAACCAGGCCCTCGGAATTCCATCAACTGGATACCCGTTGTTTTGATAAAAAGTTTTGTTTGCCACAGTTTTCATGAAGCCACACATACGCAATTAACACAATGTGGCAATCGACTGGCTCAGTAATTGAACGCTTATCAGTCAAGAGAGGCTGGCCATGTTTTTACAGGAATTAACTTGACAAAGACTAATTTACTTGTATCCCAGATTCAGATGAAAGCCAGTAAACCCATGATAATTTTATGGCTTATTTTCGTATTAAACAATAGGTTCAATAACTTTGTAGACATGGATTATTATGGTCTTCCATTCAAATCACTCATTTTTTCCAGAGCAGTAAGTGATACTTCTATCTTTTGCTCCAAAAATATCTTTTTTATTCATGATATCCTTTGCACTTAATATGTGTTTCACACACTGGTGCACGATATACCGGTATATCGCGATATTTTTTCTGATATCGTTACCGGTATTCAGATTCCCATATCGCCCAGCCCTAGGTCTTGGCTTGTTTCATATGTTACCTTCTCTATCTCCGAGATGCTTGGCTGTTGGTGTTCCAAAGCACAGTACGTTACTGATGTTATAATACATTCACATATTCTTAATGTGACATCAAATCCAAATAAATAAATTGGTTCCAGCTAACCATTTACAGTACACCTGCCATAGACTGGTTGCTTTCCACAGGTGAGCAATATTTCCATGGGCGCAGTTAGATTAGAAACACTAATTACAGGAATAATCATCAAAAACAACCCAGTGCTTCATTAATTCAAATTTTGCTGATGTTGACTGTCTATAATTATTATTTCTCGAAAGAATACAAATGTGTCTTCCTCAGTCTGTTTGTTATTGAATGATCAGGCTTATCTATTTGTAAAGTAGGAGTTTAATATATGGAAATAGTTTCAGATCATGTCATAAATCAAAAAAAACAAACACCAGTAGATTGTGATACAAAATTTAGTCCCAAATCAAAATAAAATAATTCTGGCTTCTAAAACACACATCTTATTACTCACCTGGGTGGAGTAGATTAAGGTTCACTGTGTTAATTTATTAAACATTCCTACTGTTTCACTCTCGTTATAATCATCTATTTTACAATGATGGTATACATGTATACAGTGGAGCCCACTTAATTGGATATCTCTTAATTGTATATCCCTGTTAATTGAATATAATTTCCCAACACAAAACCATTTACCATATCTCGGGTACAAATTGGACCTGTTTATTATACCCCCCGCAAACAAAGTTTTTTTTTTGGGGGGGGGGGGGGGGGGGGGTTACATAGGAATCACCCTGTCCGTTTGTCCATCTGTCCGGGCAGATATATGGGGTTTAGGTGGCTATTTGTTGGTAGAAATGGGGGTAGGTGACTACTGCAATTTATGTGACTATTCACATAGTTAAATGTCATTATTCTAGGGTGGGGTTTAGATTTGGGGTGGGGTGGGGTTAGGGTCAGTAAAGGGTAGGGTTAGGGTTTGCTACCACCCCAAACAATTTTCACCCAAAAAGTTGTTTTAATACAATGGACATGCATTTTAGTTAAAATAGACTAGGAATATATTGAATTTTCATCAGTCTAGGGTGGGGTTTAGAATTGGGGGTGGGGGGGGGAAGGGTTAGGGTCAGTAAAGGGTAGGGTCAGGGTTTGCTACCACCCCAAAAATTTTCCCCAAAATCACTTGTTTTAATATAATGGACATGCATTTTATTGTAGTCCCATAAAAATAGCCACATAACTACCCATTTGTAAGAACGGGCGTCCATCTGTCCATCCGTCTGTCCATCCTTATAAGCGCAACTCCTAAACCGTTTGAAGAATTTTCATGAAACTTTACACAATGGAAGAACTCCATATGAAGATGTGCATGAAGCAATATAATTCTGTTCTGACATTTCCAAGGGGAGATAATCTAACTTGTACATTCGGGGGGTATCACTTTGAGAGCTTGCTCACAGTACCTCTAGTTGAATATAGGTTATAGAGTAAACTTCTGTTTATTGAATAAAAAATCTTGTAACATGTCGAGAAATTACCCTGACTCTTCCCAGTTTTCCTTTGGTTATAGACCTATTTGGCCTCAGTACATCCAATACAGGCATTTAATCTATCATATCTTGTTTGACAGAGCTCATGGAGCTCTGTCAAACAAGATATAATAGAATAAATGCTAAGTTTATCTCTAGAACACAGGAAAGCGACGCTGTCCCTGTTAATTGAATACTCCTGTTAATTGAATAATTTTCATTGGCAAAGTGGCTCTTCAGTTAACTTGGTTCCACAGTATTCTGTTTCTCTTTGCTGATAATATTTTATTACATATACATCACAGACTGTTGATAATACCTCTCAGTGATGTACTTCTGGTATTTTCAAGGCATGCAACTAATACCCACCAAAAATTTATTCTAGAAGAGCATATTTTTAATACATCTGTACATGTAACTTGAGCATACGTGTGAGTGGTAACATTCACCACGATCATTGCAGAAGCCACAATTGACCTTTCTTGATGTCACGTCATAATTATCAACATCAAATTTATTCTCTCAAATCAGTAACTTGATGTGTAGACTCACATAGACTAGTCATCATCAGGCATTTGGGCTCCCCACATTACATAGGTTGTCTCATCTAGAGTTAGTTCTAAAAAAAGGACCCTCTAAAAAGAGATATATTGACTGGACTACATTATGCCCACTGTGGACTGGTCACTTTCCACGGGTGGACAATATTTCCTCAGACGCAATAATATTAGATTTCAAACACTAATTATAAGAATAATCATCAAAAATTTAATTAATGAAGCACCATGTACAACCAGGTTCTTCATTAAATAAAATTTTCCTGATGATGATTGTTATTACCTATAAACACATGCTTGGACATCACTGCCCAGGCATGGATTACAACCACTCTGTGGCGACTTTACTGTTTGTAAAGTATGAGAGAGTTTTGTGAGGATCAGGCTTTCTGATGTGAGGATCAGGCTTTCTGATGGGGAAAGCCCAAATGTTTCAAAGTCACTAATTACTGGAATGATGCATCCATTCTTTGTAATACCCAGAAGCATGTACAGTACGTGGAGAGTGTATTATCATTAAATCACCCACTGAGTGGAGATTCCACTTGAGCAATAATTGCAAATTTGCTGCAGAGCATAACCATCACAAGCAAAGTTTCAGCCAATGGACCTCCGGGTTAAACCCGGAGGTCCATTGGTTGAAACTTTGCTTGTGTTTTTTGTCCATATGTACAGAATTTGAAACTGATTCTCTGGGTGATACTCCACTCTGCGGGTGTTTTAGTTACAATCCACTCTCCACGTACTGTATGGACGGTCAATTAAAATGCCGAAGGCACCTTAAGTGTCTTCCACAGGCCAGATGGCTGATCTTTTCTTTGTTTTGGTCCTCCCAATGTGTGCTTGAGTATCAAAATACTTGTGTGTGTGTCCAGCAGTTACTTGATGATTCCCAGTTGTTCTCTCCAGGTATCGGCTTCATCCATCAGTGAAACTGGACAACTTGATATGACTCTAGATGTTGAAAGTTATTAAACCCCATTTACCCTCTCCATACTGATGTCAAAAATACCCAAACCTCCAAGTAGCAGTATTTCCCATAATGCAGTTATGAAATTAAACAATTCAGTCATTTTTGACTGCGCTCAGGGAGTGTGGTGGCTCAGTAGGCAGAGTTGCAGGCTGCAAGCTGAGAGGTCCTCAGTTTGAATCCCACCTGTAGCAACCGCGTTGTGTCCTTGGGCCAGACACTTATTTGCAATTGCCCACTTTGGGGCACGGTGGTGTTGTGTACTAAGCCGTGCTTCACGTTGATGGTTCACTTGTCTTCAACCAATGCTAATCCTGCATGAGTGGAGTTAGTATGCTGGAGAGTCTGACAGTTGCTTGCTATTGCTCGGTGGCTCTCTCCAGGTACTTTGGCTTTCTCCACCCGTAAAACTGTCCAACACGAGGTGACCATGTCTGTCGAAATTGTCGTTAACCCTTTACCTAACGAATATGCCTGCATCCGTCCACGTAATATGAAAATTGAGCAATTGAAAAAATTAAATTTTTCAAAATATTTCAACAAAACCATATCATGTGACCCCTCATTGGAACAAGCTCATTGAGCTTGTTCCAATGAGGGGTCACATGATATGGTTTTGTTGAAATTTTATGAACAAATTTAAAAAATGATATTTAAAATAATAAATTTTGATATTGTCTGCATTGGGTAAAGGGTTAATGCCCAATAAATAAACAAATAGATGTCAAAATACCAAAACTTCAAGTAGTAATATTACCCATAATGCAATTACAAAATAAAACAATTCAGTCATGTTTGACTGAGCTCTGTCAAACAAGATTGAATTGGATAAATTCCTATTTGAATTATGGTAAAAAATAGCCATTTGAAATTTTGAGATTCTGACATCATAGTGCAGAGGGTTATTAACCTGTTGAAATGGGAGACCTCTTTTCGGGGCAAGGGACATTATACTTCATAATTTCATTAAATAGGATGGCTGCTAACTGAATGTATTGGTAGACCAGTCAATATTTTTAATGCCCTAAGGTCTACCCAAGCCAGAAAATAAGCAGACTGACATCTGCAAAATGAGGTCCCCAGTGGGTGAATTTAGTGATGCTACCCTGCACAGCAGGGTAGCAACACTAAATTTACCCTCTGTGAACCCCAGTCTGAATCAGGGTCTCAAAACTAAACAAAAAGAGGTACCCAGAGGATAAATTGGCCCACTGTATGGGATATAATCATCAAATTCACCCTCTGGGGACCTCATTCTGCAAATGTCAGATGGCTTATTTTCAGGCCTGGGTCTACCACAAGTAATGAATATGGATTCTTCCAATTCCTGCCCTTGAAGAGACATGGAAGATACCACCAGGGTTCAAAGGGTTAAACAAACTTATGTGTGCAGTGTACATGTAATTATGAAGTGTACAGACTGTACATGCATGTCTTTCTAGATTTCATCCCCTTATATATATACCACATACATTACATCAATCAATATCACTTATATTTGGAAGTAATTGAATAATATTAATCACCTCATTAAGGGTTCATAAGATTTGATATCTCATTCATATAGTTATAAGTAGATGATGATCGAGGAAGCTGTAATTAACTAGAGTATTGATAAGTGCAACATACAATATTAATGATCGTTCTTCGTATATACAGTTCTGGAATTGTTTTGTACTTCATTATTTGGTGAGAATTTTATGTAATATTGAAGATTTAAAATTGGTGCTGTACATTGGAAACTCAGAAACAAATGGAAGTGTGCTCTTGTTTACTGAGATAGATTGCTTTACTGGTGCTGTACATTGGAAACTCAGAAACAAATGGATGTGTGCTCTTGTTTACTGAGGTAGATTGCTTTACTTGTGCTATACATGGGAAACTCAGAAAGAAATGGAAAAGTGCTCTTGTTTACTGTGGTAGACTGGTTTACTGGTGCTGTACATTGGAAACTCAGAAACAAATGGAAGTGTGCTCTTGTTTACTGTGGTAGACTGGTTTACTGGTGCTGTACATGGGAAACTCAGAAACAAATGGAAGTGTGCTCTTGTTTACTGAGATAAACTGGTTTACTGGTGCTGTACATGGTAAACTCATAAAAAAGCTGGAAGTGTGCTCTTGTTTACTGAGGTAGACTGGTTTACTTGTGCTGTACATGGTAAACTCATAAAAATGCTGGAAGAGTACTCTTGTTTACTAAGGTAGACTGGTTTACTGGTGCTGTACATGGGAAACTCATAAAAATGCTGGAATTGTGCTTTTGTTTACTGAGTTAGACTGGTTTACTGGTGCTATAAATGGGAAACTCATAAAAAATGGAAGGGTGGTCTTGTTTACTGTGGTAGACTGGTTTACTGGTGCTATACATGGGAAACTCATAAAAAATGGAAGTGTGGTCTTGTTTACTGTGGTAGATTGGTTTACTGGTGCTGTACATGGGAAACTCATAAAAATGCTGGAATTGTGCTTTTGTTTACTGTGGTAGACTGGTTAACTGGTGCTATACATGGGAAATTCATGAAAAATGGAAGTTACTCTTGTTTACTGAGACAGACTGGTTTACTGGTGCTATACATGGGAAACTCATAAAAAATGGAAGTGTGCTCTTGTTTACTGAGATAGACTGGTTTACTGGCATTGTACGTTGGAAACAAATGGAAGAGTGCTCTTGTGTTTACTGTGGTAGACTGGTTTACTGGTGCTGTACATGGGAAACTCAGAAACAAATGGAAGTGTGCTCTTGTTTACTGAGATAAACTGGTTTACTGGTGCTGTACATGGTAAACTCATAGAAAAGCTGGAAGAGTACTCTTGTTTACTAAGGTAGACTGGTTTACTGGTGCTGTACATGGGAAACTCATAAAAAAGCTGTAAGAGTACTCTTGTTTACTAAGGTAGACTGGTTTACTGGTGCTGTACATGGGAAACTCATAAAAAAGCTGGAAGAGTACTCTTGTTTACTAAGGTAGACTGGTTTACTGGTGCTGTACATGGGAAACTCATAAAAAAGCTGGAAGAGTACTCTTGTTTACTTAGGTAGACTGGTTTACTGGTGCTGTACATGGGAAACTCATAAAAAATCTGGAAGAGTACTCTTGTTTACTAAGGTAGACTGGTTTACTTGTGCTGTACATGGTAAACTCATCAAAATGCTGGAAGTGTGCTCTTGTTTACTGTGGTAGACTGGTTTACTGGTGCTATACATGGGAAACTCATAAAAAATGGAAGTGTGCTCTTGTTTACTGAGACAGACTGGTTTACTGGTGCTGTACATGGGAAGCTCATAAAAAATGGAAGTGTGCTCTTGTTTACTGAGGTAGACTGGTTTACTGGCATTGTACATTGGAAACAAATGGAAGAGTGCTCTTGTTTACTGTGGTAGATTGCTTTACTGGTTTTGTACATGGGAAACTCAGAAACAAATGGAAGTGTGCTCTTGTTTACTGAGATAAACTGGTTTACTGGTGCTGTACATGGGAAACTCATAAAAAAGCTGGAAGAGTACTCTTGTTTACTAAGGTAGACTGCTTAACTGGTGCTGTACATGGGAAACTCATAAAAAAGCTGGAAGAGTACTCTTGTTTACTAAGGTAGACTGGTTTACTTGTGCTGTTCATGGGAAACTCATAAAAAATGGAAGTGTGCTCTTGTTTACTGAGATAGACTGCCTCACTGGTGCTGTACATGGGAAACTCAGAAACATGGAAGAGTGCTCTTGTGTACTGAGGTAGACTGGTTTACTGATATAATCGGCCAGGGTAATCTCTCAAGTCGGAATCATGATATGTAAACATTGGAGTAAACTTAATGCCTTTCTACAGGTGTTGTGGTCATATACATGACACAAATGCTGAAAGTGAAACTCCAGAAAATATAAACTTAGAAACAAAGAAGAGAGTCTGATTGTATTGTTGCCAGCCTCGATTCATTTGCCCCTTGATCTGATCACTTACATCATGTAACATGCACATGTTTTTATCCAATTATCTGGATATATACAATATTTGAATGTGTACACTTCAGCATTGAGATAAAATGGAAACACCAAAATATCCCCATCAGCCTCCGATTGATCTGAAGAATTTTAACAGAAGAACGTTTGTGCAAATGTTTCATTTCTATAACTAATTTCCAGAAATTTTGAACATAAAACTCCCTCAGTTCCAACACAAGTTACAACTTCGTACTACAAGTGAAGTTAACGTTGTGGGTCTTGCAACAATTTTCTCAATTTCGTGGTTCCAATTATTCTAAAGGGGTCGTTCAAGTGTACAAGACCAAAGATTCTATTTACTCTACAGTCTGCAATTACTCAAAGATACACTGTTAGAACGATACTCTTTAGTACTGATTAACTAGTTCTGGTTAATACTACAGAGTAGGGCTGCACGGTATATTGATAAACCAGTATTGACAAACCAATATCGATTAAATACCGGTGTAATTACAAAAATATTGCTTTATCGTCATTATTTAATTACCCACAATTTAATTTTCAAGATGTCTTGAGTTTTTTAACTGTAGCCCCAAATGAATAATATTATCTCTTTATCCAAGGAATCGTCTACTCATGGAGTCATGCCCTCGTAATATATAAACTATGCAGTTGAAAAAATAATTTTACCAAAATTTCAAGAAAACTATATGATGTGACCCCTCATTGGAACGAGCTCATGACCCCTCATTGGAATGAGCTCGTTCCAATGAGGGGTCACATCATATAGTTTTCTTGAAAGCTTTGGGGAAAATCTGATAAATTAATTTTTAAAATAATAAATTTTGATATCATCTGCTTTGGGCAAAGGTGTTTTGAACCGCATCATCAAGGCATGCTAATTCGTTATGACTGTGATGCCTCGAGTCTCAGTTGTGGTACTTGTGTTCATATATCTGAACAGTCTTCGAGATACCAGTATACCACGGTATTTTTTGAATACCGATACTGGTATTCAGTTTTGAATATCGTGCAGCCCTACTACAGAGAACAGGGATTGACCAAATTGAAAGGCTCAGTGTTTTTAAAATGACGTTGTTGCAAAAGCATGCGGAAAACAAAGACCATGGGATATTACAAGTAACAATGGTAGGACATTTCAAAGGTTAATAATCTGTTAATTCTCCTCATAACACAGTACAATTTTAACCTGACTTGTGTCACTTTAAAAATGAATGACAATCAACTAAATATAAAAACCGTCAGACTACCACAACAGTCGACGGTCAGTCGAATAATCACGACAGCCCTACAAACCACCTTTGAAAAATAATTTAACTCTCTACGTGTTAAATAAGAAATCAAAACAAATGCCTTAGTTGGAAAATTAAGAACAATTCCAAGCTATTCTACCCACAAATAATGGTATATGCACAGTACACACAACTTTGCATTGTTTCAAGCTTATTTGTTTTACAAGGATTTGCAACAGGTTATGTAACTTATATGAACGCCTCTCCTTGGCCCAATGGAGCTGGTGTGTGGGATGACCTTTTGAAGTGGCAATTTCGTGGCCTCGCTCTTCTCAAATACTACGAAGGGATCTTGAGCCTGCAGGGAGTGTGTGTATATCTCCACATAGAGGACAGCCATTTTACATCCCCCACCTGATAGGACGGTACGCTGTGACAGCATCAACCCCACAGTTAACCCTTTACCCAACGAATCGCCCGCATCCGCCCGCGTAATATGCAAATTCAGCAGTTGAAAAAATATTATTTTTCAAAAAATTTCAACAAAACCATATCATGTGACCCCTCGTTGGAACGAGCTCTACGAGCTCGTTGCAACGAGGGGTCTCATGATATAGTTTTGTGGGAATTTTTTGAAAAATTTAAAAAAATTAAATTTAAAATAATAAATTGTGATATCGTCTGCGTTGGGTAAAGGGTTAATGCGGACAGAGAGTGTTCGGACACCTCGAGAACTTTCCCCAACCAAGGATTGATCCTAGGACCTGTAACATGAGAGACCATCACTCTTATCCACTCAGCCTCCATTCTCTTGTTTAGTTCCATTTGTGATTTTCTTACAACTTTTGTATATAACCTTGCATGTACTTCCAAAAACAGAGCCATACTTGAATTGTATATAACCTTGCATGTACTTCCAAAAACAGAGCCATACTTGAATTGTATATAACCGTGCATGTACTTTCAAAAACAGAGCCATACTTGAATTGTATATAACCGTGCATGTACTTCCAAAAACAGAGCCATACTTGAATTGTATATAACCGTGCATGTACTTCCAAAACAGAGCCATACTTGAATTGTATATAACCTTGCATGTACTTCCAAAAACAGAGCCATACTTGAATTGTATATAACCGTGCATGTACTTCCAAAAACAGAGCCATACTTGAATTGTATATAACCTTGCATGTACTTCCAAAACAGAGCCATACTTGAATTGTATATAACCTTGCATGTACTTCCAAAACAGAGCCATACTTGAATTGTATATAACCGTGCATGTACTTCCAAAAACAGAGCCATACTTGAATTGTATATAACCGTGCATGTACTTCCAAAAACAGAGCCATACTTGAATTGTATATAACCTTGCATGTACTTCCAAAACAGAGCCATACTTGAATTGTATATAACCTTGCATGTACTTCCAAAACAGAGCCATACTTGAATTGTATATAACCGTGCATGTACTTCCAAAAACAGAGCCATACTTGAATTGTATATAACCGTGCATGTACTTCCAAAACAGAGCCATACTTGAATTGTATATAACCGTGCATGTACTTCCAAAACAGAGCCATACTTGAATTGTATATAACCGTGCATGTACTTCCAAAACAGAGCCATACTTGAATTGTATATAACCGTGCATGTACTTCCAAAACAGAGCCATACTTGAATTGTATATAACCTTGCATGTACTTCCAAAAACAGAGTCATACTTGAATTGTATATAACCGTGCATGTACTTTCAAAAACAGAGCCATACTTGAATTGTATATAACCGTGCATGTACTTCCAAAAACAGAGCCATACTTGAATTGTATATAACCGTGCATGTACTTCCAAAACAGAGCCATACTTGAATTGTATATAACCGTGCATGTACTTCCAAAAACAGAGCCATACTTGAATTGTATATAACCGTGCATGTACTTCCAAAAACAGAGCCATACTTGAATTGTATATAACCTTGCATGTACTTCCAAAACAGAGCCATACTTGAATTGTATATAACCTTGCATGTACTTCCAAAACAGAGCCATACTTGAATTGTATATAACCGTGCATGTACTTCCAAAAACAGAGCCATACTTGAATTGTATATAACCGTGCATGTACTTTCAAAAACAGAGCCATACTTGAATTGTATATAACCGTGCATGTACTTCCAAAAACAGAGCCATACTTGAATTGTATATAACCGTGCATGTACTTCCAAAACAGAGCCATACTTGAATTGTATATAACCGTGCATGTACTTCCAAAAACAGAGCCATACTTGAATTGTATATAACCGTGCATGTACTTCCAAAAACAGAGCCATACTTGAATTGTATATAACCTTGCATGTACTTCCAAAACAGAGCCATACTTGAATTGTATATAACCTTGCATGTACTTCCAAAACAGAGCCATACTTGAATTGTATATAACCGTGCATGTACTTCCAAAAACAGAGCCATACTTGAATTGTATATAACCGTGCATGTACTTCCAAAAACAGAGCCATACTTGAATTGTATATAACCTTGCATGTACTTCCAAAACAGAGCCATACTTGAATTGTATATAACCTTGCATGTACTTCCAAAACAGAGCCATACTTGAATTGTATATAACCGTGCATGTACTTCCAAAAACAGAGCCATACTTGAATTGTATATAACCGTGCATGTACTTCCAAAACAGAGCCATACTTGAATTGTATATAACCGTGCATGTACTTCCAAAACAGAGCCATACTTGAATTGTATATAACCGTGCATGTACTTCCAAAACAGAGCCATACTTGAATTGTATATAACCGTGCATGTACTTCCAAAACAGAGCCATACTTGAATTGTATATAACCTTGCATGTACTTCCAAAAACAGAGTCATACTTGAATTGTATATAACCGTGCATGTACTTTCAAAAACAGAGCCATACTTGAATTGTATATAACCGTGCATGTACTTCCAAAAACAGAGCCATACTTGAATTGTATATAACCGTGCATGTACTTCCAAAACAGAGCCATACTTGAATTGTATATAACCGTGCATGTACTTTCAAAAACAGAGCCATACTTGAATTGTATATAACCGTGCATGTACTTCCAAAAACAGAGCCATACTTGAATTGTATATAACCGTGCATGTACTTCCAAAAACAGAGCCATACTTGAAAGTTGTACAGTACCAGTAAGTAGAGAGTGGTTTAGTGCAAAAATGCCATTCTTTAGTCTACAGAGTGGCCACCCAATGGGTAAACATGAATCCCTACCATTACTTGTCAGACTGTAAGAAACTTGATAACCGAACAAGTAAATCTGTATTTCGTGGACTGCTGGGTTGTCTAATCGATTGTCTGAGAACTGCAGATATACTTGTGTCCTCAGTTTTCTACTGGTCTAACAAATATGTCTATCAAGAGATGTCCACCCACTGAGTGGAAGAGTACTAAATCCAAGCCTGGCATTCTTTAGAAGTGCAGGAGTGCTGCACGTGTACTGCACACCTAGAAAAAATTGAGGATGTCGATTTTTTGCGCTCCTCGATTTTCTGGAATGCCAGACCTGTTTTAGACTGCCTTTAAAATCTATTATCATTTCGTCCCCTGAGTTCCAATGTGTCCTCTGTGCACATTGGAACTCAGGGGACAATTTGTCAATGTTGTATTGATTCGCAAGAATTCATGGCCCATTCTGTGTCACATTTAGATACATCTTGAGTGTAGAAGACAGTCACATAAGAATGGAATGCAACATTTTTAATAATAAGAAGATGTGCGTGCCAATTTTTCCACACTGTAGCTGAATATAATACAATTTTTCAGTCACAATATTAATACCTTGAAGTGAATATAACCGAAATAGCATACAATTTTTTGCATTGAAAACTTTAGGTGCAATTGCACTCCCAAGCAATCTGAGGAGGGCAATTGTTTTGCACTCCTTGATTTTCTAGATTTCCAGGCCTGTAAATCGCACCATTTATACTGTAATAAATTTCAAACATTCTATAAAAACTTTGATGCACAAGCTAAGTTTCAGTTAGTGAACTGCCATATTCAACCCGGGAGGTCCGCTGGCTGGAATTTAATGTTTCTCACTGTGATCAGAAAAGCAGTCTTTGTTGCTATAACGATCTGATCGAGATACACTTTCATTAGTGAGTTGACATTTTCGCAAATAAAATACTGTGAAATCCAGACTGCATCTACCAAAAGGTTATTTGAAACATGGGTATTTTTTTCTCAAAGATACTATGCTACCCACATGAGTAGCATTAGTTTAGCATGTGTTTGTTCTTAAATAATTTTGTTACAATTTACTTGGGAGTGGCAATAGACACCTTCCAATAAATGGCAACCAAACAATTTTATATGAAAAAAATTTCTTCTGCTTAGCAAAGATCTAGCTAATGCATAAATGGCTCCAGCACTTTTCAATAGAACCATGATGGCGGCTTCTAGAACTCAACCAGTTAACAGGTGAGATTTTATAGTGCTGCCTGGAAATATGTTTTGACGGGATCTTAACCCTGTCCTGGTACATTAAAAATTCTCTGTCCGTTTTTGTGTTCACTGTACTGTGAATGATTTTTCATAGAATCTAAGTGATTGTTTGCTCTGAATGTCCATGCTGTACAGTACGTGGAGAGTGGATTGCAACAAAATAATCTGTGGCGCGGAGTTATCACCCAAAGTATCACTTTCAAATTCTGTACATATGGGCAAAAAATGCTAGCAATGTTTCAGCCAATGGACCTCCGGGTTTAATCCGGAAGTCCATTGGCTGGAACTTTCCTTCTGATTGTTATGCTTTGCAACAAATTCGCAATTATTACTTGGGTGGAATCTCCACGCTGTGGGTGATTTAGTGGTAATACACTCTCCACGTACTGTACATAGGTGTTTTAGTAATATTTACTATGTATGTACTGGGAACACAGTGGCTCAGTTGTTATGGCATTGGACTTCAAACGAAAATGTTAACGGTTCGACCCCTGCCAGGGGTAGCTGTGTTGCATCCTTGGGCCAGGCACTTCATCCTGATTGCCCATATGGGGGCACGATGGCGCTCTGCACTAAGGCATACTGCATGTTGATGGTGCACTTGTCTTCAACCAATGCTAACCCTGCTTGTGTGGAGTTAGTACGTTTGGGATTGTATCAGTTGCTTGCCGTTGCTCGGGGGTTCTCTTCGGGTATGCCGGCTTCCTCCACCTGTAAAACTGTCAGACACAGGGTGACACTGGCATCAAAAGTGTGGTTAAACCACAATAAATTAATAAATAAATATGTACTGCAGCACTTTCGGTGAACATATCACCGATATTTGACACTTTTCGTCAGACAACTTATCTCTTTTTTAATGATGAAACATTCCCTATGAGGACCCAAGTAAGTGTAGCTGTGCTAGTTTGCTGTGGTAAAGAAGTTCTCTTTTACTGGTAAAATAAGATCTGGTTCCTAGTACCTGGTGTGTGAACGCATTAAAGTGGATAACTTTGAAATAAACATTTGGCTAAGTTGACTTTATACTTGTGAGGTCATGATACAGCACCATAGATACTGTAAGTGAGTCAGTCAACCTTAAAGAATGCCGCTGACATTAATGGAAAACTTTCCCAAGAATCATTGTCAATGTGGTATAAGAGGTGAACATAAAATAAAAGGGTGTTCCCTTGTTTTTCTTTGGTGCTGTATATAGAATAAACGTATAGTGGTTTCAAGTAAAAAATTTATTCTATCAGTAGGATTAAGAATGAGGCTCGTCGGTTTCATTCTTAATTCTACGAGTAGAATAAATTTTTTACTTGAAAACACAAAACGTTTATTTTGTTTATCCCATAAATCTTCTACAGGGTAGTCGCGGCAAAATCATGCTATAATTCGCTACAAAACACAGCGAGAAGTGAGGACCACATTGGTCCAATTCGCTCGACCAGCAAAATCGGCAAAAATAAACAAGGCGCAGTAACATTTCTGTCTGAAAATAATAATTCCCCTGCAAACTTGAGCTAAGCTTGCAAAAATACTTTATTATATGAGCAGTTGGTGGTGTTTTCTACTGGCATTGTGTAATACTTTCAAAAAGCTTTAAAGAAATCAACAATTGAACTATTAATTATGCTAGACAAATGTGGTAGAGGTCAGAGGTCAACAAGTCCGTCGCTACTAGGGGAATAAATTCTTTCAGTGTTAAACCTATGGGGAAAATTTATCACCCTACTAGGTGATTATAAAGCAAAAATTTATCCAAGGCCTTTATTGTTCAAATAAATGGCCATTTATGGGATAAACATATATATGTAGTATACACTATATTCCAGCATTTTTATTAAATTAGAATTTTCTGTGTATAATTTCAGATTTAATCATCTTTGCAGATAAATTATAGAGAGAAGTGCATGAAATATAAACACATTTATCTGTTTGGTAAGCATTGTTTACAAATCTTGATATTACAGAATCTGATTAAACTCTTTTAGAGTGTTCTTATGTTGCAAGATCAGATGGTATTCAGTTGGACCTTAAGGATAAAATGATGCTACTGTTAACCCTTAAGGGACTTAACTTTTTTAGCTCACCTGACTTTCAGTCAGGAGAGCTACAGTGATCACTCACCGTCCGTCGTTTGTCGTCCGTGAACATGGTGTTTGCGTCCTCTCCTCCCAAACCGCTGAACCAATTTACTTGATTTTGAGATAATAGTTTTGGGCCATCCGGAAATTTTTGTTTTGTTTTTTATGCGTTTCGGTCAATTTTAAGACAAAAAAATTTATTTTTTTTCTGTGAAAATTTAGGGGCCAGGTGGGACTTATCACTTGCCATCCGTCGTCGTCCGCCCGGCGTCGTGAACTTTTTTCAAACTACTTCTCCTCTGAAACCGCTAGGTTGATTTGCTCGAAACTTGGTATGGATGTTCATTACCATATGTCAATTCAAGTGTGTTCAAATGAAATGGACATGCCCAATTGAGGCTCCATAGGGGACATAACTCAGATAGCACCCTATGTATATTAGAGAAATTAATAAAAAATCTTCTTCTCCAGCACAAGTGGGCAGAATCATTTGATATTTGGTATGCAACATTGTGAGGTGGATCTGATTCAAGTTTGTTCAAATCGGCCCCCTGGATTCATATTTGGGCTCACTATAGAAGCCCGAATTTGAACATCGTGCATTTCAGGCAAATTTCTTTAAAAATTTTCTTCTCAAGATCTAGCAGGCAGAATCTTTTGATATTTGGTATGCAACATTGTGAGGTGGATCTGATTCAAGTTTGTTCAAATCGGTCCCCCTGGGTTCATATTTGGGCTCAGTATAGGAGCCCGAATTTGAACTTAGTGCATTTCAGGCAAATTCCTTTAAAAATCTTCTTCTCAAGATCCAGCAGGCAGAATCTTTTGATATTGAGTATGCAGCATGCTTAGGGGGGTGAGAT
The DNA here is from genome assembly GCA_031216915.1 of Pictodentalium vernedei. Lineage (NCBI taxonomy): Eukaryota > Metazoa > Mollusca > Scaphopoda > Dentaliida > Dentaliidae > Pictodentalium > Pictodentalium vernedei. Next base: position 400,040,057 of record CM062289.1, read on the forward strand.
TCAAGTTTGTTCAAGTCAAGTCCCTGGGTTCATATTTGGGCTCGCTGTGGGAGCCCGAATTATAACTTAGTTCAAAATGAGGAATTTTCTTTAAAAATCTTCTTCTTCAGATCCTGCAGTCAGAATGCTTTGGATATTTGGTATGCAGCATCCTTAGGGGGGTAAGATTCAAGTTTATTTGGGCTCACTGTGGGAGCTCGAATTGTAACTTGGTTCAAAATGAGGAATTTTCTTTAAAAATCTTCTTCAGACCCAGCAGTGTTCAATATGAGGAATATTCTTTAAAAATCTTTTTTTTTTTAGATCCACTGGTCAGAATCTTTGGATATTCGGTATAAGCTTTTCTTAGGAGAGGCAGATGCAACTTGTTGAAATCAATTCCCTGGGTTGATATTTAGTCTACCTTGTCAGGTGAGCGCTCTCGGGCCCCCTGGGGCTTCTTTATGTTCCCATACAAGTTTGAGTTTGTGATTTTGTGAATTTTGTGTACCACAAGACAACAAAATAACAAATGGTATTGTATGATGGCCAGATGTATATCAAATTAATTGTTATGAAAAAACTGAAGTATCCACTTTATTCTGGCTGGGGTGTGTTTCCTAATTTCAAAAGTTGTGACCCTTTCTTTTTATTATGCCCCCCCTCCCCCCCCCCCCCCCCCCCCCCCCAAATTATTTTCAGGGGAACATAGTGTTTGTCATGTCTTTGTGTCCATCTGTCAATGTGTCCGTCCGTCAGGAAGATTTTTGTGTCCGCTCTAAACTCTTCAGATGCTTCGTTGGATTTTGTTGAAACTTGGCATACGTTGTTGCTTATGGGGAAATGATATGTCACGCTCAAAAGTATTTTTTTGTTCGATGGAGGTCAAGGTCACAGATCAAGGTCAGCTGTCTGTCAGGAAGATTTTCATGTCCGCTCCATAACTCTGATATACTTCTTTGGATTTTGTTGAAAGTTGGCACACCTGTTGCTTATTGGGAGACGATGTGTCACGCACAATTTTTTTTTCGATGGAGGTCAAAGTCACAGATCAAGGTCATTGCCACATCGGGGACATAGTCACTTCTGAGAGACAATCTGTTGTTATATATATTATATTACATTTCCCCTGTGTATAGCACTCTATTTTTGGTCATTATAATGGGTAAAGGTTAATATTGTGTAATTTGTATTGTAGAATAATACGATGTTATAGTTGTCAAGCTTTGGTTGTACATGTAGAAGTTTTTTCAGTATTTGTTACCTTAGGCTGCTCCAACATTCATACATGACTGCACCATTACATATAGTTTATTATAATTAAGAGAAACTGCTCCTATTCTGTCATTGTTGATTATTCACAGTGAACACTTTTGTGCATAACCATACTAATATACACATTGGTAATGTGATTATGTATGTTTGGTATGTACCTTTTTTTAACCTTTTAACACAGTGACCAAGGTCTAATTCTGTTATAACATGGGCTTGTTCTCCCTAGCTTTGAATAAACCACTGCATGATATATACTCAAACTTTGCTAAGCACCAAATATTTTGACACATCATTGTGAAATTTGCTTGTGACACATTTGCGATATTTTTGGTGGATATGATTGAGGAATGTATTGAGATGGTCCCCAGTGTTTACATTAGCTCTCTTGACAAACAGATTTTTCGTGACAGTCATGGAAAGCATGTACCCCTTGATTTTCATGATGTTTTCGTGTACTGTCTGCATGTACATGACATGTGTAGGCTATTCAGTCTTCATTTCAACACAAACCCTTGTGATTTAATGATTGAATATGGCATTTCAAATGTAAGAAGACATTTGTCTGAAGCAGAAATGTGGCGGGCTGTAGGGATGGTGGAGCAAGGGGCTACCCATAGTTAGGTTGGTGAAGCCCTTAGTGTGCACCATACGGTGATCACCAGAGCCTGGGCTTGATTTCAGCAGTATGGCACACCAGTAAGACGGCATGGTGGTGGTAGAGACAGGGCAACATCTGCAGCTGAAGACCGGTTTTTGATCATTGAGGCCCATAGGAACCGCTTTGCCACAGCAACCCAGCTTCGCAGTGACCTTCAGAATGCATCCGGGGTAAATGTTTCGACACAGACTATCCGGGCAAGGTTGCACGAAGGTGATCTCCAATCGAGAAGACCATGTATTCGCATTCCGCTGTCCCCGAACCACCACCAGGCACGATATGAAGGGGGCCATGGACAACGTTGGATGGACCAGAGAAGATTGGCGACCTGTCCTTTTTACAGATGAGTCAAGATGCTGCCTAGACCACACAGATATGTGTTCTAGGGTATGGAAAAGACCAGGAGAGCAATTCAATGCAGCCAACATTGCTGAGCATGACCGCTATGGTGGAGGGTCAATCATGGTCTGGTGTGGCATCAGCTGGGATGGACGTACAGAGCTCTGTGTTCCTAAACGTGGTACATTGACTGCACAACGGTATATTGATGAGATCCTGGATGTCAACGTCAGTTTGTATGCAGGTGAAGTGAGTGATAGATTCATTCTGATCGATGATAATGCACGTCCTCATGTTGCCCATGCTGTCGGGGAGTACCGACAGAGGGCGGGGATTGAGCGTATGGACTGGCCAGCAATATCCTCTGACCTCAACCCAATCAAACATGTCTGGAATGAGTTGCAGCTTGCAATTTCAGCCCGTCCAGCCCAGCCAAGAATTGTCCAGGAGCTTGGTGCCATGCTGGTCCAAGAATGGAACAAAATCCCACAATGGACCACCAGGAACCTGATTGGGATCATGAGAAGGCGTTGTCAAGCTGTAATTAACAGAAATGGGTCTCATACTCGATATTGAAGCCATACCAGTTCGCTCCGTCAGTCTTTTGGCATATTGAAAAATTTCCTCTTTTACCAAAAATATCTTTTTCCATGGTTATCGTATTCAAAAGCTAAAAAATAATGTCAAACACAAATAAAATCTTAATTTCTGTACTTAATCATTAAAGATATAATTAAATAAAAAATATATAAACTTTTCATTGCAATATTTCAACTAAAATGTAAAACAGGTAGTTGGATGTACTTGGCGCTTAGCAAACTTTGAGTAGTATATATTGGTCCAGTTGTCGAGAATTTGACTACTCCTTTAAGTTCACTGATCCCATAATGAATTAAATCATTGAATTCTTCCTCATTAACACGCTTCTTTGTGGACCTTGAAAACCTTCAAAGTCCTTAACTCTTAACCTGCAGAATATTGTCCAGATATTATTCATCAGATCTAGTTATGGCTGCTTTACAGCAGTCATGACTAGATTAGGTGACAAATTAATCTAAATGCCACACAAGAAATCATTGGTGAAAAAATCCATTCAGTTTACATGGAGCAAATACAATTAAATGTGTCCAACTTGTACTTACTTCAGTAACAAGAGAAATCTTGTGCTGGGCATTAATATCTGCCAGCAGCATGCAAAGAGTTAATTGAAAAAAGGCTTTTCAAGGCTTTGAAAGTACTTAAAATTTATTCATAAGCTTTGAAAGTCTTTGATTTTTGAAAATTAAGACATCAAAATGTTATTATACCCCCACCCTCAAAGTGAATGGGGATATACTGGATTACATGTGTCATGTTTGTTTTTGCGTCCGTGCGTTCGTCCTTGCATCCATTTGTCTACAGCGATATCTCTATGAGTGGATGGATTTCAATGAAATTTGTTATGAGAGATCCTTGTGACAATCCTCCCCTGCACATGTTATAAAAAAGGTGGCTGCATATTTTTCACCAGAGTTACAGTTAAAACTAGAAGTCCTGTCACGAACTGTGCGCTTATCTAGGCTTAATTGCATGTAGAAATTACTCGCAATTGCCATATCGAATGGCTTTCAAAGCACGGCAGGTTCTCCTGGTTACTCATAGCAAACACAGGCAATGTTTCTGCCAATGGACCTCTGGATTACCCGGAGGTCCATTGGCTGAAACATTGCTTGTGCACAGGCCATATGTACAGAATTTGATAGCCTTACTATGGTCATAACGCATAGATTAACGCGTAGATCGACATACTATTTGTGCGCATTTCATGACAGGACTTCTAGTTTTAACTGTACGGTCCTTACTTTGTCAATTTTTCAGCATTTTTCCATCCACAACTCTATCTCAGCAGTGAGTAGATAGATTTCAATGATATCTGCTACGAGGCATCCTCGTGACAAGCCACACCTGCATATGTTATAAAAAGGTTGCCCGCATATTTTTCACCAGTGTTTCAGTCCTCAATTTGTCAAGTTTTCATGACCTTTTGGTCTTGAATTCATTTACACTTTGTCGATCCAGCGCTGCAGTAGCGTTATAATTGCCTTCAGCAATATCTATTGTTTCTGTGAAATCTTTTTGCTTTTTTATTGAAAACGGTTCTTTTTATACTGATATAGAGGATCTCAAACAAGTGATGTTTGGATATAAGATTTTTTGAAATGAGTTTGATGAATTTGATTCACAACGAGTCTTTAGACGAGTTGTGAATCGAATTCATTAAACGAGTTTCAAAAAATCTTATATGCAAACATCACGAGTTAAAGATTCTGTATATCACATGAATTTTCGAATGTTTTTTACACTTTTTATGTAATTCATTGTCGCTAAATTCTCCCAAAACAACTGACAATCAGTTCGTTGGCTCAGACGCTTCACGCCATTACGTCATGAATGCGCTTTACTTGCACCTGTTGTCTTAATTGACGTCATGTGAACGTCGTGTCAAGAATACAATGCTGCTGCTATGGGACCACGCACAGATTAGACACTAGTTGATACTCAGGAAATAAGACATGGGTTGTTACGTTGAAATTAACGACGTTTCATGTGATATATTCATATATCGTAATCACAAGAGTTTACTGAGACCTATATGCAAATAGAATAATCACAAGTTATGTTTGTAAGGTTCTAGAAAATGGCTTGAATAGGTTCTTGAGACAATGAGCCCTCATTGAGAATTTTACGATGACTTACACACTATGCATATATGTATTATGGACATTATATGATGATGATGTGCAGCAAATTTTTTTAGACAAAAAATTCAAGATGGCCAAATGGGTGCCATTTTTCTTGTATTTGTTTTCGTATTTTTTTATGTGACAACTTGTTGCTCAGACATATTCTGATGCTGGGCTTTCAGTCTTTCTACATTCATCAGACATTAGTCACAATTTGGTGGCTTCCATGACCATGGGGGTCTATTGTCTGATTGCAGGTTATCGGTGTTGCACTTAGTATTTTGAATATTCATTCTGTTGTTTGCATAGTCTCAGCCTGAAGTGAATGACAATCCAGGGTGTGCACATCCTTGAAAAGTACTTGAATTTCAATATTACTCCTTGAATTTTGAAAATTCAGAAAATGCACTTAACCCTTTACCTAACATGAAAAGCAGACGGCACTTGCAAAACAAATTCTTGGATAACTAATTTTTTTGTCTTAAAAACATAGGTTATGACCCCTCATTGGAATGAGATTGACGAGCTCGTTCCAATGAGGGGTCATAACCTATGTTTTTGAGACAAAAAATGAAAAAATAATGAAAATTAATTGGCGATTTTTGTGAATAGCACCTGCCGGTTTTGGCTATTACGTTGGGTAAAGGGTTAAAAAATACTTGAAAATCCATCTGACTCCTTGAAAGTTCTTGAATATTGCCCTATATCATTTTTACCTGTGTAATAGTGGGCAATTGAAACATCTCTTTTGCTCATTTTTTCTGTTGAAAAACGAACATAAATAATGGATAATTGATAAATGAGGAATTAAAGTTCAGGCATTATTTAACTGGGTGTCATTCTGTAAGCACCATAACTTTGTTATAGAGCATTTTAGAATTTCTGGAATTTAGAAGGATGAGGTAGAAGACATTTTTAACCCTTTACCCAATATAACGGCCAAAAACCGGCCGGCGTTATTCATTTTTGTATCAAAAACATAGGTTATGTCCCCTCGTTGGAACGAGCTCATCGAGCTCGTTCCAATGAGGGGTCATAGCCTATGTTTTTGAAAGTAAAAATTAGTTATTCAAGAATATTTTTGCAAGTGTCGTCTGTTTTTCATACTGGGTAAAGGGTTAAAGTAGGTAAGGCTTCTAAAAATGGTTATATTCCAAATGTACATTTTAAAAAAAACATCCTTGGAAAATGCTGATATGTCCTTGAAAAGTCCTTGACTGTAAGAACCCTGCAAGCATACTTAAGAAAACAAACTTTCGCGTTCTGGTTCATATAAACTCTTAAGATGGACATAATCTCAGATTCCAGCAATTTCAGAAAACTGTTCTTTAACTTTGGTGTAATTTTTACTCTAAACACCTCGGATTTAACATACCCATAGGATGACAGTAAGTTTGGTTTCGAAACATATTTTTTCCTTCAAACAGTAGGTCATAAATCATTAAAAATAGCATAATGAGATAGATTTTGTCAGTAGAGTGTTAACCTTTACAAGGCTAATTCTGGATTTGATAACTTTTTATACCCCCGTTTTGAAAAAAATGGGTCGTATTATGGTATACCGCTGTCTGTCTGTCCGTCTGTCTTGACATTTCAGAGTTATGGGACTTTATTTGTCAAAATATAGGCAATTCTCCACGTCGGACAATAACTTGAAAATTCTTTGAGCAATTTTCATGATTTTTTGATGGCAAGTATATGTTGATGAAAGGAATCTCCCTTTCTATTTGTGTCGCTGTCCGATATGTCATTCCAGAGTTATGGGACTTTATTCGTCAAAATATTAGCAATTTTCCACATGTCGAACAATAACTTGAAAATGCTTAGAGCAATTTTCAAGATTTTTTGGTTGCAAGTATATGTTGATGGAAGGAATGTCCCTTTCGATTTGTGTCGCTGCTCGATTTGTCATTCTAGAGTTATAGGACTTTATTTGTCAAATGTACAAGAATATAAAAAAAACCCTGACAAGTACACATGTATACTCATATTGTGTGCTTCCCTCTTGTAATTAATAATGGACGTATCATGTGCTCATGGTGCAGCTGTTTATTAATGCAAAGGAATAGGTGCCCCAACATGCATTGTTTGGGCAAACTCAAACACTAGTTTTCTAAGTACCTTGTCAGTTGTTTCTAGGCAAGTCTTGGCTGCCTCTGTAGGCCTCTTGTAGGCAGTCAGGACCTGACTTGAAACAATTGCAAAGCCACAGGAGGTAGTAGACTTTCATCAATCCAGAGTGAAAATGTATAAAAATCTCCAGGCCTTTAGGGTTATATTCTGTCATGTTATTACATTGTCACTCGTATCCTAATTATTTGGATCAAACTCGTGGCAGAAGATTTTCAGGAAGTACTGAAGTTTTTATTTGTTGTTCACCATGTTGATAAAGTGTGGTGCACATCCTTTTCAAGCAAATACATCTGTAATGTTATACTGATCAGGTGTTGATTGATTGTTTTTTTCAAGTACATTTCTCCATTTTTACATGTAGTTTTAGTATAACTTGGGATATAAATGAAATTGTAACAGGGATGGTGATTTAAAAAAAAATTGTTTTGAAAGGCGATTTTTTTAATTTACTTCCTTACATGTTGCGGGCTGATATTCCTGCCCAGGCCAAGATTTCTCTTGCCATTGAAACAAGTATAACTGAGGCACATTTAAACAAATTTCCTCCATTAATGACAATTATTTTTTCACCAATAATGTCTTGAGTTCAATTCAGTTGAATTTTTTATCAAATCTAGTCATGGCTGCTCTGAAGCAGCCATGACTAGATTTGATGAAAAATATCTTGAAAATACTCAGCGTGTTAAGAGTTAAATCAGATTTTTTAATATTTAAATTGATTTATTTAATTTTTATTTCCACACTACCTGTATAATAAATTATTTACCAGAGGATACTTTGTTTCTCCTTATCCAAGGGAATCATGTGGGAGGTTGTATGAAAGTCTTCCCAAGAATTGGCACAACTACAGGTAACTGATACTAAAACATTTATCTATGTTACCCATTTCTGACTTTGGGGTGGCATGAGTGGAAGTATCCAGAATACATTGGCATAGAATAGACAGCATTGATGGAAATAGAGAGGACTCATTGAAACTTATGTTTTCTCATTGATAGATTATTGCGTGAAGGAAGATGACTTACTTGAAAATAATTTTTGCTTCTTGCTACACTCTTAAATCACTGATCTTTGTTCTCCGAGTTAATTTAGTATTTTTGTTGGTTTCTTTGAAAGATTATCATATATATGATTTAAAATCTATGTTCATTTTAATATGATTCTATTCATATCAACCGAAAATTATATAAACTTATTCCAGAACATTTAACTCACCTACAGAATGTTCCAGTAGTCAAGACGCAGTGGGATGAAAATTCCCATTCAATAGATTAGTTCTAACTGTCATAAACATGTATAATTACTGTGTTTCAACAAGTAATATGCTTTTCATTTTGTTTTAGCTCATTTCAAAGTTGTTTTGAATATATTCTTGACAGTTTGTAAATTTTTGAGGGGGGGCAGCAGATTCACGTTTGTTCAAATTAGGTCCTAGGTTGGTATTTGGGCTCCCTATGGTAACCCAAATTTCAACTTAGTGCAATATAAAGAAATTTCTTCAAAAATTTTTTTCAGATCCACCAGTCAGAATTCTTTCATATTTGGTATACAACATCTCTAGCAGGGCTTGCATTTTGTCCAGGCTGATTGGCCCTGGTATGGTAATCTGCCGCAAAAATAATCTGATGAGGACGATCAATCTGCCCCCGACATCAATCTATTATTTTCCTAATCTCAGCATATCAAGTGATGAGCAATTTCGTAAAAAAACAAAATAACTTCCGGCATTGGGACTAATTGATCGGGTGATTCCAGGTTTATTTGTGTACTTCCACAGGGAATGTACTAAAAGACGATCGCAGATGAGTGCAGAAAATGTGAGGGGTTGGGTATGGTGAAAATAAATGCACAAACTGGTTGATACTGACCTTATACTGTGTAATAACTTCGAATCCCATATTTATTACTACATTCCATTGCGATTACTGTTTGATTGTCTGGCACAGGTTTTATACATGTGGGAAAAGCTATACGAATATCATCAACAGACTTTAAAAAAAAATTATTTTGTGTATGACTGTGTTGTCAACACAACCATGTGCGTCTTAGAGCTGTGCGGTTTTTAAAATTAATGTCAGTTTCAGTTTGTTTTTTTTTAACCCTTTACCCTACGAATCGGCCGCATCCGCCCACGTAATATGCAAATTCAGCAGTTGAAAAAATATTATTTGTCAAAAACCTTCAACAAAACCATATCATGTGACCCCTCGTTGGAACGAGCTCAACGAGCTCGTTACATCGAGGGGTCACCTGATATGGTTTTGTTGAATTCTTTTTAAAAATTTCAGAAAATGATATTTAAAATAATAAATTTTGATATCGTCTGCATTGGGTAAAGGGTTAAACCTTGGTTTACAGTTTCAGTTTTCGTTGTACAAACATCTGCTTTTTGAAGGATTGTTTTGCAGTATATAAATTTGCATCGAATAAAAACTTGTAACTGACCCACTTATAAAATAAAACAGAACATGAAACTTTGTTTAGATATCCAAGTCAAATTCAATCTTTGATAGTAGCAGGGCCAGAAGTAGCAACATTGGGAGCCTGAAACCTGGGGGGGGGGGGGGGGGGGGGGAGGGTGGAGATCTGACCCAGCAGTTGTAATTTTGGACTGTGTGATTAAATCAACTTGACATAATAAAGTTATCACTCCAAGAAATGTGCATTCAAAAGCTATAACTCTTGGTCACTGGATACTCACAGAAGTCGGGAATTTTCAACATGCCGCCATTTTAAGGGCCAAAAATAACGTGATTCCTTTATCCCAAAACCCATCAGAAGCCTCCATTTAATAACTGATTTAAAAAATTTTTTACAGGTTCTTCCCCTTCCCCTATCACAACTGGTGCTTTCGTCAATATTTCAACACTTTTAAAGTGTGGGGGTGGGGGGGGGGGGGGGGGCTGGGGGTTCTTCACAGAATTATCAACACTTTCTGCCTTATTTCTTAAAACTGTAATTTACTCAATTCAGCTGATGGAACTACATTAAGTGGATATTGGATGGTGAGTTATTGTTAAATTGATGCCAGAAACATTAATTTAATCCCAAAGAGTCCTTACATATTAATTCAATAAACTGAGAATACAGAGCAACAGCTATTAATTGATGGGCCCGTCATTGTTGGGAGGGGACTCCATTTCCATGGCAAAGCACATGTGTAATACACTCTGATTTCCTGAGTGCAGTGTATCCCTGTAAATTATCTCAAGAGTTTCAAGTTTAAGAAAATGATTTCTTGCCTTGAGTCTGCTGTAAAATTATATGTGTGTCATAGTAAAACATTGTCTCTAACAGATAATGACTTTATTCAACTCAATTGAAAACCTGATGCGTGAGAAGTCAGTTTTGTCACCTATTTTCATGGTATCTGGTGAATGCAGTGCTCAAAGTTTAAGCGTGATACCAGTTACATGTTCAGCTGTTTTGAAAAAGAGGTATTGTGACTCTTAAAGTTTCAAAATAAAGGTAACTTTATGTTGTTTCTCTCATTATTCTGAAAAGTGAAGACATAGAGATTTTCAGCATTTAATTTGTAGACTGGGACAATTTGTTTTCTGTAATTGTCTCGGTTTTCATAACAAAACCGAAACTGAACCAAATTTTCGGTTAACCGTACAGCTCTAGTGCATCTATTATAATCAAGAGAATATTCATAACCTCTGATTGATTGAGTGTTTATTCTGAAATGTTTACACAAGAATTTGTAATTTCTGCATTTTTTGTGGTTTCCCTCCCCTCCCTCCAAGCTGTCTTCAAAAATAACCTGTCACAAAACAAAGCAATTACAGTTGATTTGGAAAAATATACACTGAACACATGCTGGTTCATGCATTAATTATTCAAGAGTGTTGATCTTCAGCAAAGTGAATTCGTGAAAATAAAAACAACACCATTTTTGCTTCGGAATGGATTTTATTTTAATAAAATAAAATCACTTGCCCCTTTTGACATAACAAGACAGGCAACAATCCATTTGTTGAACGTTAGATGAAATAGGAAATTTGCATTGTCCTCAGGGTAATGACAACACATTTCTACTCGCCTAATTTTGCTTCACATTCACCTGCACACCACTGACTTTTAGTCTTCGAAACTGAGGGAGTAGGCTTGAATATGGATAGGACACCTTGTTTTCAACATTGAGAAAGGTAGGGGTGGGGAATAAATCACGAATATGTGCCAAGACACAAGACACAGATCAGCATGAAATTAATATTGCTTGGTTAATAGCCCATAGCAAATTAATAAAAGACAATTAGGTTGGAATTATTAATCTTTATTTATAACAAATCATCAAATAACACAATATACATGAAATATAGGGGGGAGAGCCTGGGTAGTAACCCCAGGGCCCGGCAGTCCGGGGGCCCCCACGAGTACGAAACCGCACTTCCCGAGACAGCTAGTTTACAAGCTTTTTTCAATGCCCATTGTGTGTGAATCGACAGGCGGGCCGTGGGCCCCCAAATTCACTAGTAAGCATATATTCCTTTCAAGAACTATCTATATCGTGGGTCAAAGAGGATAAAAATAACTGCAACATGCAGTCGTGCGGCTGCAGCTTGCAGTTATTTTTATCCTCAATGTACCATCTGTTTGCATTAGAGTATGGCCACATGCTTTATCATATGCCAGTTAAAGTGACGTGAACAATAAGTTTGGTTGATTCAATATATATATATCCCTTCTTACCATTCTCTTGTGTAACCCAATCCTGTCTTTGAGAGGCAATTGAGTCATAATAGATATCGGTTGGGGGAAGGGTGAATATTTTCATGGGTCCTTGGAAAGTTGGATTTGAAACAAGGGGGCCCGCCCAGGTGGTACCATCTAATTGATCCCCCGGGGCCCGTATTTTCTCTCGGCTGCACTGCTCTTTAAGGTACAGATACATCAGAATTGCTCCAGACAGTATGATCTGATAACAAGAAGTTTAGCCCTTCATTTATTTCTGACATTAAATATACTTTACACTATAATAGAATGCCTTCAAGGTATCATGATGCAAGTATTTTTATCCATCTGTCAGAAATTTTATTGATGTCAACTTAATCGCTATCCCAGCCAATTTAACAGCTTTTCATTTTATATCAAGACTGAATTCTGCATGTCTTGATTGATCAACACATTGATTACCGTTCCAAAGATCATCATAAACATTGTTTTTTTTGACAGATGTAGGTTGTACAGAGAGCAGAGATGCTTGAAAGGCATTCTTGTTTAGCAAACAATTTGAAACACAGCCCTATTGTTGAGATTTTTTTCACAGCTACTGTAAAATATGGATTGTTTGGGGGATGAAAATGTTATTGGATACAAGAAAAAGACATGGGCCAACTCTATGAAGATTAAAAATCAAACTGAGAATTTTGTCTGCATCATGATTTCAAGCCTCAAGCCTGCAAATAAGCAGCCACTATCATCATGATCACTGACAGATTTAACTCCTTGCATGCTGCTAGCGGGTATTCCTGCCCCGGACAGTATTTCTCTTGCCATTCAAATATGTATAATTTGGGCATATTTAATCCAAGTTGCACCCTGTAAATTGAATGGATTATTTCACCAACAATTTCTTGAGTTAAATTTAGATGAATTTTTCATCAAAGTTAGTCATGGCTGCTTCACATCAGCCATGACTAGATTGGATGAAAAATATTTTTAAAATACTCAGCGGGTTAAGAGTTAACCACTTACATGTTTGACATTCACCAATTTACTTGTAGTACCTTGTACTATTTCTTAAAATTCAATATGAAGGGGGGCGTGATGGCTCGGTGGTTATGGCATTGAAATTCAAACCGAAAGATTCATGGTTCAGTCCCCACCATTGATAACTGTGTCATATCCTTGGGCAAGGTACTTAATCCCAGTTGCCATTGTGGGGGCATGGTGGTGCTCTGTGCTAAGGCATATTGCACGTCAATGGTGTACTTGTCTTCATCCATTGCCAACTCTGCTTGAGTGGAGTTAGTACGCTGAGAGTCTGACAGTTTCTCGTCGCTGCTTGGTGGTTCTCTTTTGGTACTCTGGCTTCCTCCACCGGTAAAACTGTACAACACAAGGTGGCCCCAGCTGTCAAAAGTGTCATTAATCCCCAATAAATAAATAAATTCAATATGAAAAAAAAAAAATTGTAGGCTTCCCCACTACTAAATTATTGTTTTATTACGATTTATTGGAAAGCTTTCCAATAAAGGCTAATAAGTCATTATTATTGTTAGATTAATAGATCTGCACACACATTTAACAACTCTCATCCTCTCATGATAACAGATGGCACTTCTAAATACAGCGGAACCCTGTTAATTGAATAGCCACTTTGCCAGTGGAAATTATTCAGTTAACAGGAGTATTGAATTAACAGGGATTGTGTCGCTTTCTTGTATTCTAGAGATGATCTTGGCATTTATTCTATTATATCTTATTTGACACAGCTCAATGAGCTATGTCAAACGAGATGTTATAAGTTATCTCCGTCAACATGTATGGTATATGGAGATTTAATACCTGGATGTTGGTTTTTATGTGTACCCATACTATGTATGGTACACATAATGCCGGCATCCGGGTGACCATCCGTCGTTCGTCCATCCTTTATCCATCCATCTGTCCGTCTGTCCATCCAGCGTTCATATCCATTTCTTTGTCATTCGATAACTTGAAAAATATTGCTTGGATTTTCAAGTTACTTTATATTTGTGTTCAGGTTACTGATGTGCCAAGCTGTATAGTTTTTGGTGTAAATCGGATAATTAGATCCTGAGATATTAACCCTTAAAACTGAAAATTCCTCCAATTCCCTTTGGCATTCGATAACTTGAAAAATATTGCTTGGATTGTCAAGTTACTTTATATTTGTGTTCAGGTTACTGATGTGCCAAGCTGTATAGTTTTTGGTGTAAATCGGATAATTTGATCCTGAGATATTAACCCTTTATCCTTCAAATTGAACATTCCTCCAATCCCTTTGGCATTCGATAACTTGAAAAATATTGCTTGGATTGTCTAGTTACTTTATATTTGTGTTCAGGTTACTGATGTGCCGAGCTGTATAGTTTTTGGTGTACATCTGATGATTTGATCCCGAGATATTAACCCTTTATCCTTCAAATTGAAAATTCCTCCAATCCCTTTGGCATTCGATAACTTGAAAAGTATTGCTTGGATTGTCAAGTTACTTTATATTTGTGTTCAGGTTACTGATGTGCCGAGCTGTATAGTTTTTGGTTTAAATCTGTTATTTTGATCCTGAGATATTAACCCTTTATCCTTCAAATTGAAAATTTCTCCAATCCCTTTGGCATTCAATAACTTGAAAAATATTGCTTGGATTGTCAAGTTACTTTATATTTGTGTTCAGGTTACTGATGTGCCGAGCTGTATAGTTTTTGGTGTAAATCTGATAATTCAATCCTGAGATATTATCCCTTTATTCTTCAAATTGAAAATTCCTCCAATCCCTTCGATAACTTGAAAAATATTAAAATATTGGTTGGATTGTCAAGTTACTTTATAATTGTGTTCAGGTCACTGATGTGCTGAGCTGTATAGTTTTTGGTGTGAATCTGATAATTTGATCCGGAGATATTAACCCCCTTTATCCTTCAAATTGAAAATTCCTCCAATCCCTTTGGCATGAGATAACTCAAAAAATATCAATCCGATCGTCATGTTACTTTATATATTTATTCAGGTTACTGATGTGCTGTGCTGTATAGTTTTTTATGTAAATCTGATAATTTGATCCGGAGATATTAACCCTTTATCCATCAAATTAGGCAATCCTTTAATCCATTTCTATATGTAACCATACCTTGTATGGTGTACATTATGTCAGCATCCGTGGTGGTCCTCCGTCATACAGCTTTCTACTAATTGCATGTATGGGTACACATCTGACGATTTCATCAGCCTATTTTTAAACACTGAGCCGCAGGCAAGGTGTTTAAATGAGACATCCAGGTATTAAATCTCCATATACCATACATGTTGGCGGAGATAATTATACCCCCGATTCGAAGAAGTGGGGGCTATATAGGAATCGCCCTGTACGTCCGTACGTCCGTCCGTACGTCCGTCCGTACGTCCGTACGTCCGTCCGTACGTCTTTCCGGACATGAAATTCTTGTGTGCACAACTCCTCCTACATTTATCAATCAATTTGGACAAAACTTTTCAGACATCATCACTACTAAGTGAACATGCGCATATTCCAAGATTTTTGATCTGCGACAATTTTAACCAGGTTATCTCCCTTTGACTTAGATTTATTATGTCTTTCCGTTCGAACAAATTCTTGTGTGCGCAACTCCTCCTACATTAATGAACCGATTTTGATGAAACCTTTCAAACATCATCTCTACTAAGTGAACATGTGCATATTCCAAACTTTTTGATCTGCGACAATTTTAACCAGGTTATCTCTCTTGAACTTTGATTTAATATGGGTTTCTGCATGAAATTCTTGTGTGCGCAACTCCTCCTACATTTATCAATCAATTTGGACGAAAGTTTACAGACATCATCACTACTAAGTGAACATGCGCATATTCCAAAATTTTTGAGCTGTGGCAATTTTAACTAGGTTATCTCCCTTTAACTTAGATTTATTATGGGTTTCTACATGAAATTCTTGTGCGTGCAACTCCTCCTACATTTATCAATCAATTTGGACAAAACTTTTCAGACATCATCACTACTAAGTGAACATGCGCTTATTCCAAGATTTTTGATCTGCGACAATTTTAACCAGGTTATCTCCCTTTGACTTAGATTTATTATGTCTTTCCGTTCGAACAAATTCTTGTGTGCGCAACTCCTCCTACATTAATGAACCGATTTTGATGAAACCTTTCAAACATCATCTCTACTAAGTGAACATGTGGATATTCCAAACTTTTTGATCTGCGACAATTTTAACCAGGTTATCTCTCTTGAACTTGATTTAATATGGGTTTCTGCATGAAATTCTTGTGTGCGCAACTCCTCCTACATTTATCAATCAATTTGGACGAAAGTTTACAGACATCATCACTACTAAGTGAACATGCGCATATTCCATAATTTTTGAGCTGTGGCAATTTTAACTAGGTTATCTCCCTTTAACTTAGATTTATTATGGGTTTCTACATGAAATTCTTGTGCGTGCAACTCCTCCTACATTTATCAATCAATTTTGACGAAACCTTTCAAACATTATCACAACTAAGTGAACATACGCATATTCCCAAATTTTTGATCTGCGACAATTTTAACCAGGTTATCTCCCTTTAACTTGGATTTATTATGGGTTTTCAAATGGGATTCTTGTGTGTGCAACTCCTCCTACATTAATGAACCGATTTTGAATACATGTTGCACATTGTAAATGTGTTTTTCCAAATGTAAACCATATGTGTGTGGGCTCTTTAAGTATTCAGTGCTGTTCTGTGGAAGGCCACATGCAAATACAAATTTCAACAACGAAAAATGATCTTTATGTATACATTTCCTTATGGCCTTCGCCTACATGATCAGAAGTGCATTCCTCTAAAAACCCAAAGCGGGGGTATTAATCACCTTCAGTGATAGTTCTAGTTTTTTTGTATCGTTTGAAACACAATACAAGCATAGTGGAAATAAATATCTCAGCTCCACAATCACTTGGACCAAATTCGTGATAATTATTTTGTTTTTATAATCGCATTAGACAACAGATATAAAGTTACATCCCTTAGGTAGTTAAGGAAACGAGTAAACGTATTTTGTTGACATATCGTCCCCTGAATTCCAATGTGTTCTATATGCCTACTGACATTGGCACTCTGGGGACAAATTATTTGCTCTTATTTTATTTTTATGATTGAATTGTCGGAAATCTAATGATATTTGTGACTATTTGGGGATTTTTGGTTCGATTTTTATTTTGAGGTAAGCAAAGGCGTAAAGCTTTCTTTTAAACCACATACCCCCCGATGTTTCGCGAGCGCTTATACCCTGGATGTTGCACGCTCTCATTTACTTTGGATGTTGGCTATTTGTCCAAGGCATTCTGACCAATCAAAAGACCGAATTTATCTAGATATAGGGGCAAAATAGATTAAATGCCTGTATTTGATGAACATGTACTGAGGCTGAATAGATCTATAAACAAAGAAAAACCCGAGAGAGTCAGGGTTATTTCTCGACAGGTTACAAGATTTTTTTATTCAATTAACAGGAGTTTGCTCTATAACCTATATTCAATTAACAGGTCAAATTTGTACTGAAAGTATGATAAATGGTTTTGTATTGGGAAATTATATTCAGTTAACAGGGTTATTCAGTTAAGAGATATCCAATCAAGTGGGCTCCACTGTATATCTAGGCTTCAATGGAGAAATCAAAACCTTATACATTTACTTTCTACTGGGTGTTCTACCCAGTAGAGAGAGTAATGCTGCTTCATGCTTCTATGCAGAAATTTGTAAGTTTTTTTTGTCGAGTTGTGTTGACATCTGAGACCTTTGTCAGGTGAGGTCCGTGCATCCAGGCTGTTAGGTGTCCTGGTGTCCTCGCACTGTTAGCGCAATAACTTGAATAAACGTTCTCAGATTTGACTAAATATTTGCCATACATGGCTTTTGCAATAATATCTCAAGGGAGTTCCAAAATTGGCCCGGCCTGATTTTCTCATTACTGAGTTATGGGCCTTATTTGTCAATTTTTATGAATCTTGAAGTTGAGCTCATTGGCACAATAACTTGAACAAACGCTCTCCGATTTGACTAATATTTTCCAAACAGGTCTTTTGCAATAATATCTCAAGGGAGTTCCAGATCTGGCTCAACCAACCTGATTTTTCGTTACGGAGTTACAGGCCATAATTAGTCAATTTTTACAAATTTTGAGCTTGTTAGCGCAATAATTTGAATAAACGTTCTCCGATTTGACATTATTTACCGTACATGTCTTTTGGTATAATATCTCAAGCGAGTTTGAAAACTGGCCTGCTCTGATATCTCATTACTGAGTTATGGGCCTTAATTAAATAATTTTTTACAAATTCTGATCTTGTTACCATTATAACTTGAACAAAAGCTTCCAGATTTGACAACCAGGATTCCGAAAGGCTTGATAACTGGGTTATGGACATGCAACACTCTCCATTTGCCACCAGAACTCGAAGCCTGCATCTCCGATGCACACCTCTTGTTTAACCCTTTACCTAACATGAAAAGCAGACGCCAATTGCTAAAACAAATTCATTTTTTTCCTCAAAAACATAGGTTATGACCCCTCGTTGGAACGAGCTTGACAAGCTCAATCCAAACAGGGGTCATAACCTATGTTTTTGAGACAAAAAATGAAAAAATAATAAAAATTAATTGGCGATTTTTGAGAATAGTGCTGGCCGGTTTGGGCTGTTACGTTGGGTAAAGGGTTAAAGTAATGGCTTGCCATTTGGTTTGGACTGAAACCCATAACAGGTAACAAGTTTGGGATGACGGGCACAAAACTGTTGGTACCCTCGATAAACAGTGACTGTCACAACCCCCCCCCCCCCCCCCCCTCCGCTCCGATTTCAATGAAATTTCACATATGGATTACATTGCACATTAGTTTAATGTAATATGTCTTATCATACAGTCTTAATTTTTAGTGATTCTCACAGTTATACTCCACATCACTTCACTTGCTTTGACAGTGACCTCTGTGAAAATAAATCTGATAACCACTGTCTGAAGCACTGTCTGTTCTGCCACTTCTAAATAACATCCACTTGCAACTCAACTAGATTCCACTGAATGCATCAATTCCCCTTGAAACTGCTGCTCAGCAGCAGACATGAATTTGCTTGTTTATATTTATAATGCAGCATCAATAATGGGATGGGATCAGATACAAGTTTGTTCAAATCAAGTCCCCTGGCTCACATTTAGGGCTCCCAATGGAAGCCTGAATTTTAACTTGGTGCAATATGATGATCATTCTTTAAAAACCTTCTTCTGATTCACCATGAGAATCTTTTGATATTTAATGTTCAGCATCCTTATGCAGATCAAATTCAGGTTTGTTCTAACCATGCCCTGGATTCATATCTGGGCTCCTTGCAGAACTCAAATTTTAACTTGGTTCACTATGAAAATCATCTTCTTCTGATCCACTTATCAGAATCTTTTGATTTCTTTTAATACAGTATCTTTTTGGGCATCAGATTTTTCAAATCAAGTTTGTGAGTTCTTATTAGAGATCCTTAGAGCCCAAATTTTAACTTGTTGCAAAATGAAAAAAATTACTGAAAAATCTTGACCAGTTATTGTCCAGACTTAATATTTTATCGCAAAATGAAATTAGAAATTTAAGCAATTCGTCTAATTTGATAGAGCTCAAGTTTATGTATTTTGAGAAAAGCTTGCTGCTTGAAATGTCCTTAATAAGTGGTTAACTAATTTTCCCCGTGTGGTATATCCACATGATGGTTTGTGGTCCTCCTTCATTAAAGTTTTTATAAATGTTAGGTGGATAGTGAGATTTATTTTTAATACTAACTTTCAATAAGTTCTCATAACACCTCCATCCCCTTGTCTGCCCCCAACACCCCTATCCCCCTCCCCCCCCCCCCCCCCCCCCCACAAAAGAAAGGAAGTGAAATTATTTTTTAGAAAGAAACAAGTTTAGAAAGCTGTTTAGTGTACCAATTCAACCTTCTGCACAGTACACACTAATATAGAAATATAAAAATTTCATGCTGCATATTTTTCCCATAGTGCAACTGGGAAGTTAACTAGATTAATCCTGTTAGGTTAACTTAACAAAGTCAGTGTTAGGTATTGTCATAGCATGTGTGGATGTCTGTTAGTCTGTCCACAATTTGTTCTTTTTCAATATTCACCAAACTTCATATGCATATTCAGATCATGCCATGATAAGAAAGTCCCATTATGCTCATGGCCGCCACCCACAGCAGCCACCTTGTTTTGCCCCCGAAAATTTTTTTTCGAAGGGTATATAGTGGAGGTCTCGGTATGTCCGTCCGTCCGTCCGTCCATCCATCCATCCTTCGGTCTGTCCGTCCGTCCGTCCATCTGTACGAACATTTTGTATTATAACTCGAACATCAGTTGTCGGATTTTAATGTTCTTTGGTATGGTGATAGGGCAACTTGGGGGAACGGATGCCCTTGTACCTAGGGTTTCGTCCGACAAATGTTACAGGAGTTATGTCCCTTATTTACTTTTTCCGTCCGTCGATACGAACATTTTGTATTATAACTCGAACATCAGTTGTCGGATTTTAATGTTCTTTGGTATGGTGCAGGGACCAGCCTACAAGGTGAAGTGGGTGATATCTTTGCCCTTAACACCAGGTATTCGCCCAATTTCTTTCTCTGGGCGAAGTTGAAGTCGCCTTACAGTTTTGAAAAGTCGCTGAGAAAAGTTATTTCTGGTGATTCCGTTGCTAACTTCGCTTGGAAAAAATAGAAAAAAAATAAGTGTAGGGAAAGCAAATAATTGGGCAGGTAAAAGAATTACTAAATATATTGATTTTACTTCCCATAAAACCCCAAAATAATGCCAACCACGGCACGATTTCGTCAGGACAATTCAAGTTTTCACTAGAGTGAAGTTAGATGACAAGACGAAAAATGCTCAAGTTCTTTTTTAATGTTTCATTTCAAAAGTGATTTCCACCATCAAACTTCACTATACATGGTATTTATTTAAAAACTACATTTTTGGTAATGATTAAAATGTTTAATTTTTAGTTTGCACTTGTGAATTTGAAGCATGTGATTTTTAAAAATTATTGTTGGGTGTGTTCCGTTTGCGGCAGTCACAATAAGGGTCCCACTAAATTACCAAAAAGTAGTAAATTACAGAAATAAATGGTGTAAAAAGCAAACTGACAAATTCAATTATCTTCCTTGATAACAGAACATTTGCCTGGAAGAACTGATTCTCTAAACTGAATTGAAATGATATTTGGTTGGCAAAAATAATTCACTAAACTGAATCTGAATTTAACGCCCCCCCCACCCCCCCCCCCCCCCCCCCCCCCAAAAAAAAGAAGCTTTTAAATTGAATTGAACCCTTACCTAAACAGCTTTTTGTGAAATAATATTTGGTTAGCAAAAACAATTTGCTAAACTAAATGTAACCCTTTACCTTACACAGCTTTTTGAGAAAAATTTGGCTGGCAAATATAATTTGCTAAATTGAATTTAAGACTTTATCTAACACAGTTTTAATAGTGATAATCTCGGGCGTCGGCGTCCGGTGTGCCCAATATTGTAAGATTTAATGTTAAGGTTAATTTCTCAAACATCAGTGGGCTCAGGCCTTTGATATTGCATATGTAGGTTGTAGGGGACTATCAGAACAGTATTTAACCCTGAAACTATGACTTTTTTCCGAATTTCAGCTAAAATTTTCTGCCAAAAGTTGTTGTAAGAATTTGCATTTAGGTGTTGTAAGAATTTGTGTTAAAGTCAGCTTTTGTGCAGATTGTGCTGGTTTAACTTCTCATTACTATTGATTTTCATATTTCAATAACAACTGTAGGTATTAACCCTACTGTATGCAGAAATTTAATGAAAATTTTCTTTTTATCTCTCAAAATTTTCATGTTTTTCTCGGACTTAGTAAATTTTAAGTTGTAAAACTTTGTAAACTTTGTGTTTAGGTGAGTTGTGTTTCTATGTGTCTTTCCAAGCGATTAATATTCTACATTTGGGTTACTGAACTCCAATGCAGTAATATTTAACCCTCATTACATGCATATTTGAGGAATTTGAGGCTGATTTTCTGCCAAAATTTGTTGTAAGAATTAGCGTTTAGGTGTTGTAAGAATTTGCGTTAAAGTCAGCTTTTGTGCAGATTGTGGTGCTTTAACTTCTCATTACTCTTGATTTTCATATTTCAATAACAACTGTAAGTATTAACCCGACTGTATGCAGAAATTTAACAGAAATTTTCTTTTTTCTCAGTCAAAATTTCCGTGTTTTTCTCGGGCTTAGTAAATTTTAAGTTCTAAAAGTTTGTGTTAAGGTGAGGTGTTAAGGTGAGTTCTCAAAGATCAGTGGGCTCAGGCCTTTGATATTGCATATGTAGGTTGTAGGGGACTATCAGAACAGTATTTAACCCTGATACTATGACCTTTTTCCAAATTTCACCTAAAATTTTCTGCCAAAAGTTGTTGTAAGAATTTGCGTTTAGGTGTTGTAAGAATTTGCGTTAAAGTCAGCTTTTGTGCAGATTGTGGTGCCTTCACCTCTCATTACTGTTTATTTTCTCATTTCAATAACAACTGTAGGTATTAACCCTACTGTATGCAGAAATTTAACTGATTTCTTTTCTTTTTTTCAGTCACAATGTTCACGTTTTTCTCTGACTTACTCAATTTTAAGTTCTAAAAGTTTGTGTTAAGGTGAGGTGTTAAGGTGAGTTCTGTTTCTATGTGTCTTTCCAGGCAATTGATATTGTATGCATGGGTTACTGAACTACATTGCGGTAATGTTGCGCCCTTATTACATGCATATTTGAGGAATTTGGCGGGGATTTTTGGGACTTATATTCACTTTCTTTGCAAAAAATTTTTTTTTAACTTTTTTTTTTTTTTATTCAATACTTTCTCATACTTGTTACTAGTAACATTAAGGCTTATTTTAGTTGTTGATGTGATGTATTTTTGTTGGGACTTATAGTCACTTTCTTGAACGAATGTTTTTCCGCAACTCCTCTTTAACCAATGAATGTACTTCAATTAAAATTTCAGTGATTTATGAAAGCCTTTCCTAATTCTTATTTATGATTTAATATCTGGCCTCACGATTCATATTCTTAATCATAAACATTTTTAAAAGATGTATCCAATGATTCTATGTTGAATTGATATATAATAAATGCAGAAATATAGACTTTCCAAAGCCATCACATAAACCACATTAATCATTTGATGCTTAGTTAATGATTTATATTAACTAAATATTAGGCATGTTACATTGGAATGACATTATCAAGCGCGAATGTAGGTGAGCGTTGGGATGTAACATCCCTCTTGTTTGAGAATTATATTTGGTTGACAAAAAAATAATTTGCTAAACGGAATTTAACCCTTTACCTAAAGCAGCTTTTTGAGAAATAACATTTGTTTGACAAAAGTAAATTTGATAAACTGAATTTAACCCTTTACCTAACACGAGTTCTTGAGAATATTTGGTTGTCAAAAGTAATTTGATAAACTGAATTTAACCCTTCACTTGAAATAGCTTTTTGAGAAATAATATTTTTTGCTCACTTCTCCCTATTGTCACCTCACTTCTCCTTAAAACCTTGGGAGGGAGAAGTGACTTCTCCCTAAATTTAGCCTCTAGGCTGGTCTCTGGTATGGTGATAGGGCAGCTTGGGGGAACGGATGCCCTTGTACCTCGGGTTTCGTCCGACAAATCTTACAGGAGTTATGTCCCTTATTTACTTTGAAAATTGATGATTTTTTGGTTTCCTACCAATTAAAATTGTTTGGCTGAACCGATGAGTTTCAAATTTTATATGCTGATTACTCATGTCAAAGTACAGGTCGGTTTCAATTTGAGGTTTGACTCGGCAATTTTTGATGCAGTTCTGCCCCCATTTTCACTTGGAAAAGATGCAAGATCAGTTCTACTTTTTCACTGGTTTGAGAATTTTAAACAAAGGTATGTACTATTCCTATTTTTGCCTCTTTCAGTTATTATTCAATATGGCACTATTCAAGTCATCTGCAATTATTTTTATAACTTTTTCTCTATTACTGACTCCTTAATGCTGTTCTGCAATGTAGCAGCAGTGAAGCTGTTGTCTGTTGTTACAAAACATATTAATAAAATATAAGTAATAATAATTTTATTGGCACTTTACCATTCCTTACTGTTGTTTGCAATGTTGTGTTGTTCTGCAATGTAGCAGCAGTGAAGCTGTTGTCTGATTATCCACATGTGAGTACGACTTGGCTACCTTCGGGGGCATTAGCACACGTGTTAGCGTTGCTCTTGTATTTCTTTAGCATAGGCTGCACTCCACATTCATGCTTCAATTTTCTTGAAACTTTGCAGGATAATGAGCAGATGAGAGTGTCCTAGTTTGGTAATGGTTGACTGCCCATAATGGCTGCCAAATAAGCCATCTTGGATTTTTCCATAGCAATGTTCACAATTCATTGAGCATGGTCTGCTGTTATTTTCCATTCATCATCAAATTTCATGTTCAGGTTCATGCCCAGATGAGAACGTTCTGTTATGAACATGGTTGGCTGCCCACAATGGCTGTCACCACAACCATCTTGGATTGTTAGCTCACCTGAGCAAAGCTCAAGGGGAGCTTTGGTGATCAGTTTCTGACTTGTCGCCTGTCTGGCATAAACTTTACACTATCGACTCCTCATAAACCCAAGGGCCTAATAGAACCAAACTTGATATGCATGTTCCTTATTGTATGTCAAGTCAAGTTTGTTCAAATAAGGTTGCGACACCCACAGGTGCACCACACGGGGCATAATTCTGTTGGACCTCACAAATGTTTTTTCAAATTCAAAAATCTTCTCCAGAACTACCAACATCCTTAGAGTCATAAGGTTCAGGTTTGTTCGAAACAAGCCCCTGGGTTCGTATTTGGGCTCCATATGGGAAGCCAAATTTTAACTTGGTGCAATATGAGGAAATTTGATATTTTCGTACAAACACAAGTATGAAGATTGCCATTAATGTTTGTGTGGATATATTTATGTTTTGAAACCTATTTATCGAGTTCAATATTTTATGTATCAACAATAAATAAATTATAATATTACGAACCAGAGGCGTAGTGATCCATTTCTGAAAATGGCATCACTGGATAAAGAAATTGAATAGTTGTCCTGCAATTTTTACTTCGCATCTTCCATTAATGGGATAGTCAGTCTAACTTTTCCCTGTGAATGTATTGAGCGTTTTCAATTCCGTTGCCTTGCAGATTTGAGAAGAGTGTGTTCATTTCTGCAGCTGTCAAATCTTTGAAAACAATTTTTTACCCAAATTCATGATTTGCCTTACATGGTTACAAGCTGTTATGTGACCGATTTTTTCGTATGGGTTTCAAATGGAAGCTTATTTCTTTTTCGTACATTTTTATTTGGGTAGTTTGTAACACATTGGAGTTGTGAGATTTAAATTTGTTCAAATTAAGTCCCTGGGGGGGCATATTTGGGCTCCCTACGGTAACCCAAATTTTAACTTGGTGCAATATGAAGAAATTTATTTAAAAATCTTCTTCAGATCTACCAGTTAAAATCTCTTGATATTTTATTTACAGTATCTTTAGGGGCATCAGCTTTAAATTTGTTCAAATTAAGTCCCTGGAGTCATATCTGGACTCATTGTGGGAGCCAGAATTTTGACTTAGTGCAGGGCTTTAGATTGGTCTAATTGGGGGATGCTAGATTCAAGTAAAAATGTCCCCAAAATATGAGAAACTACATGATTAGTCAATTTACATACAAATAGAATATAATACAGGACTTTCTAAGACCTATTTTGCATGGTGCAAAAGTATTTCTTAACAAATATCTTCATTTTAGAATGTTACAACAAGCTGTTGGTAGCCATCTCCTAATTTGGGGACACCCATAACTGGCTTGAATTTGGGGTAATATGAAGGCCTACTTAGTGTAACATGAGGAATACTTTTAAAAAATCTTCTTCAGATCAATCAGTCAAAATCTTTTGATATTTACAATACAGTATCTTTAGGGAGGTCAGATCAAAGTTTGTTCAAACCAAGTCCATGGAGGCATATTTGGGCTCCCAAAAGGTGCAATATGACGAATGTTCTTTAAAAATCTTTTTTAGATTTACCAAACAGAATCTTTTGATAGTTGATATGATTATCCTTTAACGGTTCGGATTCAAATTTGTTCAAGCAAGTCGCTATGATCATATTTGGGCTCACCATGAGAGCCGAAATTTAAGTAAGTGTAATATGAAGAATATTCTTTTAAAATACTCTTCTTCAGATCTATTAGTCAGAATCTTTTGATATTTGGTTTGCGGTTTTCTTCATGGGGTCGATTTCCTGTTCGTTCAAATGAAGTACTGGAGTTCATATTTGGGCTCCCCATGCAAGCCTGAAAATAAGCAGACTGTCATCTGCAGAATGAGGTCCCCGGAGGGTGAATATGGTGAAGCTACCCTGCACAGCAGGGTAGCATCACTAAATTTACCCTCTGTGAACCTCAATCTGAATCAAAATTAGGTCTCTAGCCTAAACAGAAAGAGATACCCAGAAGGTAAATTGGTCCACGGAATGGGATATAATCAGCAAATTCACCCTGCAGGGACCTAATTCTGCAAATGACAGATTTCTTATTTTCCGGCTTGTCCCCATGGCAACCTAAATTTTATCTTAATGCAATTTGGGGAAATTCCTTTAAAAATCTTCTTCACATCTACCAGTCATAATCTTTTGATATCTGATATGCAGCAACAACCTTTGGAGGTTGAGATTCCAATTTGTTCAGATCAAGTGCCTTGGTCTTATTTGTGCTACCTTTGAAATCCCAGATTTTAACCTAGTGCAGTGTAAAGACTATTTTTTACAAAATCATCTTGACATCCACGAGTCAGATTATTATAGAGCTGATTGTGGTAAAATTTACTTAGATGTGAATGTGATTATATAAGATTAACGCTTGCTTAAAAGGGCCCCACAAGGTCACTTGAGGAAGAATTTTCATCTTCAAATGTTGGGACAGATGGTTAATTAATTGTTTGGCATTTTACAAAGAAATTCAGAAAACATCTGTTACATAAATCTTTAATGTTTTAAATGAGCTGTGGCAAATGTTTTGAGTCATTTTCTGAATTCAAAATCACAGATAGGCTTTTATAATAAGCGAGACCAAAGAAAAAAAAAGGTGATTTGCATATTCTTTTCTTATAATTGGCAAGACCAAAAAAAAAAAGGGTGATTTGCATATTCTTATTTAAGACTTGGGAAGTTATTTTGGTTATAAACAGTAAACGCTAGGGGTTATCACCATTTGTTACTCAAAAATGAACTTCAGTTTTAGATTTTAAGGAGATAAATTATTGTTAACTCTTTGCATGCTGTTGGCAGATATTTCTGCCCAGGAAAGAAAATCCGATTTTGTCACTAAAATATG
Source organism: Pictodentalium vernedei (assembly GCA_031216915.1). NCBI lineage: Eukaryota > Metazoa > Mollusca > Scaphopoda > Dentaliida > Dentaliidae > Pictodentalium > Pictodentalium vernedei. The sequence continues at coordinate 400,067,303 of CM062289.1, forward strand.
AATAATTTGGGTACTTTTAACCACATTTTCCCCAGTAAATTGTGTACACTTTTTGTTCAATAATATCTTGAATTAAATTGTTTAGAATTTTTTTTATCAAATCTAGTCATGGCTGCTTTACAGCAGCCATGACTAGATTTGATGAACAATACTTTTAAAGTACTCAGCGGGTTAAGAGTTAAATAAACTTCAGGAAATTTTTGTATGAATGATGGTGGAAATTGTTCAGCGTACAGGGCCACAACAGATGCTTGAATGAAGGGCGTTGAATTAAGAAAAAAAAGTTTTCAAGGCCACAAAATGACTTGAAAATGTCCTCTGAACCATACAGGTTCTTGGAACTGTTGAGAAACAGTGTTGCAGATTGCGGTTGCCTGCACTCTTAATGAGATACGTTTACTTTCATTGTTGAGAAACTATCCTAATGACTGATGTTTCAATGTGACGAGAGCAGGACCATTTGCAACCACTCTTACATCCTGGTACGGGTGATGAGTTGACAACAAGTGTAATGTTCAAATGATTGAATTTGGTTAGTCAGATGTTTAACCCTATAGTTTACGAATTAGTCACATATTCTTCCCACAAAGTTTACAAATTAAGCAGTTGAAAAACAATTATTTTCCCCTCATTGGAATAAGCTTATTCTTGTGAGGAGTCGCCTGTTATGTTTTTGTTAAATTTTTAGAAAAATTTGAGAGAAATAATTGAAATAACAAATTTTGATATCATGTGCATTGGATAAAACCTTTAACCCTTTACCCAACATAACGGCCAAAACCTGCCGGCGCTATTCTCAACAATCACCAATTAATTGAGCTTGTTCCAATGAGGCAGCCCTGGTTATTCACCCTCAGCAATCAGCAATGCCGAGGAAAATACTGAGGAAAGGAAAAATATCCACAGCAAAAATACTTCCGAGGATGGCTTCTTCAGAAAGCCTTGTGGTGGCAGAAATTGCATAACTTCCAGGTTACACAAGGAATCAAACCACGTGGGTTGCACTATGCTGTATTGCTAATCTTACAATTTGCAGTACAAATTGCAGCATAACCACTAGAAACTGTGTTCTGCTTCTTCTATGTTGATAACACCAGAATCTGACATCAGTTTCTGGAAAGCCCTTACAGAGCTTTCCAGAAACTGATTGTCAGATTCTTGTGTTATCAACATAGAAGTAGTGAGATACTTAGTTTGTGGTTACCCTGCATCTTATTTTCACTCATACTGTACATATTGAGCAAGTCACCTGCTTACTGATGTTTCTCAGCATTCACATGGTTCATGATATTGGCATGATCTAATTGAGTGAAAGATTCTGCACATTGATTGTGATTATATACACATGTATCTCAAACTACTTTCACATGTTAAAGTGACTTGAAAGTTTTCACTTCACCGCATTATACATATACATGTCATCAATTGAGACTATGCCCTGCCCCTTTATGATTTTTACACAATCGAACAGGCTTCACAGCAATTGCTGTAGAAGCACCAGTTTTCCACAGCAATTTTTTTGCCCGAGGAAACAAGGATGAATTACCATGACTGATGAGGGGTCACAACCTATGTTTTTGAGACAAAATATGAAAAAAATTAGTTATTCAAGATTTTTTTTGCAAGTGTCGTCTGCTTTTCATGTTAGGAAAAGGGTTAAAGTAAGTGAGCATCAAAAGTGAAAACACTGGATATCATGAGTTCTTAATTCTTACCTGCCGAAAATTTTCTCGAATTTTTTCATACAATCTAGTCATGTGACGTTCTCAGGACTAGATTTGATAAAAAATGCAAGCAAATAAAAAAAAATCAAACATACAAATCCCAGAAATCCTTCATGATATAATTATCTGAATTATGTGAATGAATTTTCCATCTTCTCGTAATAAGTATTGCTGTTCTGGCTGGAATATCTGCCAGCAGGAGGCAAACAGTTAAATACTAGTCTCAAAACAATCTCAATAATCTTTGAAAATCTTTCATTTATGATGGATTAAAGATGAAAAAGCTAAATCCTCCCTCCCTTGTCAAAATATGTATGAAAAATTGTCTGAGAAACAAGAATATTTTTGGTCAAGTTATGTTTACAACCAAGACCTATGGTTTGTCAATGGTCGGTGGGCATCCAGGCGTCCTCGCACCGTTAGCACAAAAACTTGAACAAATGTTCTCCGATTCGTCCAATATTTGCCATGCAGGTTTTTTGCAATAATATCTCATGGGAGTTCAAAAACTGGCCTGGCCCAGCCCGATTTATCGTTCCAGAGTTATGGGCCTTAATTACCCAGCCCAATTTATCGTTCCAAAGTTATGGGCCTTAATTAGTCAACTCAACTCCGATTGCCACCACAACTCAACGCCTGCATCTCCGATGCGCACCTCTTGTTTTGGCCTTCATCTTAATGCATTCACATGGTACTACAGTGGAGCCCACTTAATTGGATATCTCTTATTTGTATATCCCTGTTAATCGAATATAATTTTCAAACACAAAACCATTTACCATACCTTCAGTACAAATTTGATCTGTTAATTGCATATGGGTTGTAGAGTAAACTCCTGTTAATTGTATATAAATTTTTGTAATATGTCGAAAAAATTACTGTGACACGCACCAAATTCCCCTTATTTAGCAACCTTTTTGGTCTCACTACATCCAATACAGGCATTTATTCTATTATATCTTGTTTCACAGAGCTCATAGAGCGCTGTCAAACAAGATATATTAGAATAAATGCTCAGTTTACCTCCAGAACACAGGAAATTTACCAAAACCCTGTTAATTGTATACTCCTGTTAATTGAATAATTTTCACTGGCAAATTGGATATTCAATTAAGAGGATTCTACTGTATTTGTTCTGAAAATTCTTGTTATTGAATTTGAATATTTCTTTACTTAACTCCCTTTGATGCAGTACATTGACATAATTGGAAATGGGATGCAATATTTTTGTAATTGAACATGTTGAAAGGATGGATCAATGATACAGTGTACATTCTGCTTAACAATTCTATGTCTGTTGAGATATATCAAAACATTATCACATATCCTATTTTCATTCAGAATTGTTCTCCACTGGTACACATGTACCAATTTATAATATCAGATTAAAATATGTGCAGAATAAATGTATACAAATATGTTCTGAAATTGATTTTCAGGATAAATTGTCAATTATTTTTATAATTCATATAATTGGGCCTAGAATACCACCAGGTGTTGCTGTTTTATCACTGATGTAGAAGGGAAGTGTACCTATTGTGCTGTACTAGAAGGATATCAAAAAGTATTGGATATACAGGTTCAATGAGTGGATAGAGTAAATTGCATTTTTATGCTTATTGGTGTAGATAAATGACAGTTTTTACACCAAGTGACATAATTAAATTCTTTCAAAAGAATTATCCATCTGTGTGACTTTAGGAATTTGAGGTAGAGTTAGGTACTTTTGTGAATAATTAACCCTCAAACACAGATGGCAAAAGCAAAACACCTAAATTTCATGTGGTATTTTTTTCTCATTGTGCAACTAGGAATGGAACTAATTATTTGTTTGACAGGGCTCCATGAGCTCTGTGAGCTAATTCTTTGTTTGACAGGGCTCCATGAGCTCTGTGAGCTGGGATCCATGAGCTCTGTGAGCTCTGTCAAACGTGATTGAATTGGTAAAATTACTAGTTGCATTATGTGAAGAATTTAGGCAGCCAAGATGTACGTAGAACAACTGCCAAGATACTTAGTATGTAACTTGCAAGTTTACCTGAAGACTGCATATTGGGGCATCTGTTTTATTGCAGTAAACAGTGATCAAAGACCGGACTGAGCCTTTGATCCTTAAGGGCCTGGACAAGTGTCCTGAATTCCTACCAGCCCACAGCCTCTATATGTACAGTGGCTCCAGCCTCTATATGTACAGTGGCTCCACAGCCTCTATATGTACAGTGGCTCCACAACCTCTATATGTACAGTGGATCCACAACCTCTATATGTACAGTGGCTCCACAGCCTCTATATGTACAGTGGCTCCACAGCCTCTTATATGTACATTGGCTCCACAGCCTCTATATGTTGAGTCGCTCCACAGCCTCTATATGTCCAGTGGCTTAGCACTGATTTCTAGTCAGGTCTTGGCTGCCTTTACCTAGGCTAACGGCCAAAACCGGTCAACGTTATTCACAAAAATCACCATTCAGTTTTAATTTTTTTTATAATTATACCCCCTGCAAACAAAGTTTGGGGAGGTATATAGGAATCACCCTGTCCGTCCGTCTGTCCGTCTGTCCATCCTTATAAGCGAAACTCCTCCTAAACCGTTTGAAGAATTTTCATGAAACTTTACACAATGGAAGAACTCCATATGAAGATGTGCATGAAGCAATATAATTCCGTCCTGACAGGTGCGGGGGGTATCACTTTGTGAGCATGCTCACAGTACCTCTAGTTTTTTGTCTACAAAAACATAGCTTATGACCCCCCTCATTGGAACAAGCTATCAACCTTGTTCCAGTGAGGGGTCATAAGCTATGCTTTTTATGCAAAAAATGAAAAAAATTAGTTATTCAAGAATTTTGTTGCAAAGTGTTGTCTACCTTTTGCATTAGGTAAAGGGTTAACAGGCAGGCAAGACTTGACAAGAAATCACTGCCTACCTTATTTGTCAGCTATCAAGCTTGTTCCAATGAGGGGTCATAAGCTATGCTTTTCATGCAACAAATGAAAAAAAATAGTTATTCAAGAATTTTGTTTGCAAAGTGTTGTCTGCCTTTTGCATTAGGTAAAGGGTTAACAGGCAGGCAAGACTTGACAAGAAATCACTGCCTAACTTATTTGTCTGCTGTCATCTGGATCTGATGGCATGTTAAGGGCTCCTGTTCTGAGTTCGTAAAAAGTCATGGCTAGGCCTCTAAGGGTTAACCACCATTAATACTATAACTTTCACCATGTCTACAGACTTCTAATTCTACATTTTCCTTATAAGCAGTGACGAAAAGGCATTGTCTGTCTCCAGCAAATTAGTATTACTGGGATATCCCAGGCATTTACATTGTTTTTCAATATCAAGACTGCATAATAAATATGCTTGAGTTGTAATGAATAAAACATTGATAAAGCTCATGACCTCATAGTCAATAGCCCATGTAAGTTATATTAAAAGGGAATGTCCTGCCTCATAGTCAAGCCCATGTAAGTTATATCAAAAAAGGAATGTCCTAGCAATAATAGATTCTCAAGTTTCCCCATTCTAGCAGTGAAAATTGTTGGCGATTTACAGTAGTGAAATGTAAATATAAAAGGGGACTGCTCACTGAAAGGAGGTCAGCCAGCCAGAGAGAAATAATACAAAGGTATGCATACATGTTTAAAAGCTTCTCTTAATCAAGGTGTATTCAGGAATTTAATCTGTGGAGGTGGCTAGGTCACTTGTATTTAGTGTTAAATGTCATTTATGAATTCTTCCCTACCTCATATCCCAAGAAGTGTACATTTTTATTGTGCACACCTTCGGATTCTTTTTAGAAATTGATTAAGAAGAATATGTGGGATTTATAGTAAAATATTTCGATACGGCAATAGGACTTCAGGTTTGTTGTTGCCATCTGTTTCTCTTCATTTCTAATCCATATGTGATAGATGAGTGAGAAAATTTTGTGGAAGTTTATTGAAGTATGTTTTTTTATTTAAAAATATTCTCTTACAATAATAATGAAAGCTTGATGTACCCTTCCTTCTACCAATAAACATCACTTATGTCACACATTGCTGGAAGGGTTGTCAGCTCTTTCCAACTTTGTGTTACATACATGTATATCATCAGTTTAGCTTTTTGCCTGGAGCATATTGAGCTAGTTCCAATGAAAGGGACTTAACCCTTTACCCAATGCAGATGATATCAAAATTTATTATTTTAAATATCATTTTTTGAAATTTTTCAAAAAATTTCAACAAAACCATATCATGTGACCCCTTGTTGGAACAAGCTTGTTCCAACAAGGGGTCACATGATATGGTTTTGTTGAAATTTTTTGAAGAATAATATTTTTTCAACTGTTGAATTTGCATATTACGCGGACAGATGCGACCGGTTCATTGAGTAAAGGGTTAACTCATTACCCAACACACAATATCAAAATTTATTATTTTAATTATTGTTTTTTAAAAATTTTCAAAACATTTAAACAAAATCATATGATTTGATCCCTCATTGGAATGAGCTTGTCGATACATGCATCAAAAACAAGTCTTCAGTGGATCTTTCAAGAGAAAACCAAGAAACACTTTGGAAGTGGTGTTCATTGAAGTCTTGGTTACATGTACCTATATAGGAAACCAAAGCTTTTCTGAAAACCACTTCTGAGTCAAAGTTGGAAAACATGCAGATGAAGAGCTGTTTAATATTGACAGGTAGAAGGTTAATTCCAGCCAGAAATATCTCGGGTATGTGCGCATGTAGCTTTCATGATTCAGTTCTGAAACACTGTTACTATGAAACTGTGTTCCTTGTTTTCTTCCAGAAGACATAAGGTGACTTCGTACTGAACAACTACCTATACCTTACTTGTACACCAGAAGAAACTTGAGTGCCCAAAAAGCAAATTTGCTGTCCATGGACAACTTGGTTATCTACCCAGTTGTTGATCAGTGATGGACAGCAAATTTGCGTGTTTGTGTCTTAACCCTTTACCCAACGAATCGTCTACATCCACCTGCATAATTTACAAAATGAGCCATGGAAAACAAATACAGTAGAATCCTCTTAATTGAATATCCATTTTGCCAGTGAAAATTATTCAATTAACAAGAGTATACAATTAACAGGGATTTGGTCAGTTTCCTGTGTTCTGGAGGTAAACTGAGCGTTTATTCTATTATATCTTGTTTGACAGAGCTCATAGAGCTCTGTCAAACAAGATATAATAGAATAAATGCCTGTATTGGATGTAGTGAGGCCAAAAAGGTTGATAAATAAGGGGAATTTGGTGCGTGTCACAGTAATTTTTTCGACAAATTACAAAAAATTATATGCAATTAACAGGAGTTTACTCTACAACCCATATGCAATTAACAGATCAAATTTGTACTGAAGTTATGGTAAATGGTTTTGTGTTTGAGAATTATATTCAATTAACAGGGATATACAATTAAGTGATATCCAATTAAGTGGGCTCCACTGTATTTTCCTCCAAATTTCAACAAAAACCCTTTCATGTGGCCCCTCATTGGAACAGACTCATCGAGCTTGTTCCATTGAGGGGTCACATAATAGGGTTTTGTTGAAATTTGTTGAAAAATCTGAAAAAATAACATTTAAAATAATAAATTTTGATATCGTCTGCATTGGGTAAACGGTTAAATTCCTGATGATCTATCTAGTAGGAGTATGGTTCAACTATTTATGTGCACTTGTCCTGTGGCTGAATACTGTATGTACTTAAATGAACATATCTTTTTCAGGTTATAAACTACAAGCTGTATTCAAAAGAGGATTAAATAATTCAAAATAAAAATGTCTGTGAATGAAGACATGGTCATTCCCAGCAGTGACAGTTTCTGGGAAGTGGGAAAATATATGAGAACAGTTAAACGAATTGACAATGGATATAAACTATGTGACTCTCTCCGACAGTTAATAGAACAGCGAGCTGATATAGAGAAATCTTATTCCAAACAACTTACAGCCTGGTCAAAGAAATGGAATGAGTTTCTAGATAAAGGTGAGTTCAGATATTTTCTATGCACCTGCTTGCTCTCACCCCCCCCCCCCACTCCACACACACACACAAACTATGACTCTCTCCAACAGTTAATAGAACACCAAGCTGATATAAAGAAATCTTATTCCAAACATCTTACTGCCTGGTCAAAGAAATGGAATAAGTTTCTAGATAAAGGTAAGTTCAGGGTTCTTTCAGATCAGGAATTTCTATGCATCTGCGTGCTCTCTTGAACCAAATTTGATACTCATGTTCCTTATATGTCAATTCAAGTTTGTATAAGTAAAGTTGCCATGCCACTGGAGGACCACATAATTCTGTTAGCATTCCACAATTTTGTTTTTTAAATTAAAAAATCTCCATAACTACCTACCAGAATCTGTTGATACTTGGTATACAACATCCTTGAATGGGTCATATTCTAATTTGTTTGAAACTAGTGCTGAAACGGTTGGCTAAATTTTTTGTAATCAGCTAACTGTTGTGCATAACCGTATTTCAACCGGATATTCATTAATTTCAACCGCTGGTATTATTGCATTGTCTATAACGCAAAATCAGTAAGGAATGGTGAGAAAACAGTTCAAAACACTGCCACCTGACTTCCGCAATAAGTAAACAACCGAACACCAACAAGTGCCAATGGAAATCGCCGATATGCAAACGATCGTTAACAATTTATATGACTGCAGTGGTCCCACATAATAGTGATGATACATTGTAACTGGTCACCCTGCATCGCCCCGTCACAAAACCAGGCCTTGCCATTCGAAAATCACAGGCACGCTGCAAGCCATGAACCTGAAACAAAGTTTTTGTGTACTATTCGTTCCCATGTGCATGCATTTGAAGTGGGGGATGAATCCGATGATTTTGATATTGGTTAAGAATTTTCCAACCAGTTTGTATATTGTAGTTAGGCATAGTTAACTGTATTAGCAGAGAGCCTCTTGTTTCTTGTTCTTTTACAAATCTTCTTCAGATCTACCAGTCAGAATCGTTTGACATTTTATGTGCAGTACCCTTTCAGAGGTTCAGATTCAATTTTAATCAGTCAAGTCCTTAGGGATTTGGCACCGAAATGGCCAGTCCTATTCCAGACGTTGAAGGACTCTCTCCGTCATCTGGATTATTACTGGCAACATCATCTGAATGTCCAGCACTCACAGTAGTGTCATTTGTGTCGGCTTGATTTGAGCCAGACTGTACCGCAGAATCCTGTTCCACGTCGCTATCATTAGAGTCATATTCGTCCGTTGAATCACTATGATTCTGGTGCAATTGGCGCTAAAACTGTAGCCAAGCAACTAAATGGAAATAACTCAAAAATTCATTCGGGCATGGAAATTACTTCTGTGGACTGATAGAGATAGCACACATGGACTGAGGTAAGAGTAGATGCATTACTATGCCGTCGACGTGAATCGTGCCAATAGGTTTGTAGTGTCAGTTTACCACCTGCGCACTGCATGCCCATGACTCACAAAAGAGTTAAATCATTAGCTTACACCAATTTATCCCTAGGTAAACAAAGGGTAGATATGGGGCCATACCCTCATTTGATAGACCAGTAAAAAATCGCGGACCCAACTATGAAATAAGAAGTTCCTGAAGCAAGTGTAGTCTTCGCAGTGATCTATGAAATGCAGATTTGCTTCTTTGATCCTCTGTTTCTACTAGTTCAGAAGATATACAGTTAGATGTCCTCAGAATGTCTAGGTGGGAGAACAGTGGCTCAGAGCTGGGAGGTTAACTGCAACCGCGGGTCAGGATCGGTAGTGAGACACTACTGAAAATCGCATCCACACTCCCAATAAACACAACCGCATAGTCGGTTTTAAAATTCCAGTGCATTTTAAATGACCCCATAATTCTCTTTATAATAAATGCAATATCTACGAATCTACTGGCCACTGTCAAATAATTTCTGTATACGTTTGAATGGAATTAAAAAACAAAACTGTTGTACACTGTACTTGTTCCAATAACATTTTCAAGACAGTAAGCCAAGATTTGAGGCTTTCAGTATCAATACACGAAACTCAACACGATGTTCATTAATATTCATGACCTGTCGAGACCAAGGTTGAAGCATTGTAAAATGTTCATCAGTTTATCAAATTCAGTTTCCTTTGATGAACTATAACTTGCCACTTGCTCTTCATTTGTACTGTCCAGTATATTTATTTCTACACTTAATTTTGAAAGTTTGAACATCAAATCGGTTTCAAATTCACAGTTGAAGTCGGATGGAAATTTAGGGTTACAATGACCTAAACGAGTGACTTTTACGTGATAAAATTTTTATGGTCAGCATAATTTTTTAGGGTATGTCAGGTTATCCTAAACACAGTTTTGGCGTGTTTTTTTTGACTGACATTTTACAACATTACAGGCATAGATATGTTATATTTATTTATTCAACTGATACAATTAATAGAAGATGCCTTGTTAGTTGTTAGTGGGAGATATTGTAATTATAGGACCGATCTGACAGGTATATACAGATAGTTTCTATTTGCTCACGGACAATCGAAACCACAACCAAGGTTTTTTTTATTTAAAAAACTGAAACCACAACCGTAGTGTAAATCCCACAACCTCCCTGCACTAGGGTCCATGGTTATGGCATTGGACTTTGAATGATCCATGGTTCGATCCCTGTGTTGTGTCCTTGGGCAAGCCACTTATTCCTTATTGCCCACTTGGTGTACTAACCACTGCATGTCGATGGGACACTTATCTTCAATCTAAACCTGCTTGTTTGGAGTTAGTATGTTGGGGAGTCTAACAGTTGATCACCATTCCTCGGTGGTTCTCTGGGTGCTCCGGCTTCCTCCACCCATAAAACTGTCCTTTTTGTCAAAAGCGTTGTTAAACCCCAATAAATAAATAATAAATAAATAAATAAATAAATAAATAAATAAATAAGTGTCCAGGTATCAAATCACCTTGTATAATCTGTTACTTTTGTTGACATGACCAAAGTGCCAGATAATATATTAACCATGAGGTACACATGTACAGTATTCTTGCCGAAAAAACAGTATTTTTCTTGATTGAATTGCAATAAGTTCATTGCTAGTTCTGGCACTTTCGCATTGGTGGAGTGATAGTCATTGCTACTCATGGCACCTCCATATTGATGGATTGATATTCATTGCTAGCCATGGCACCTTCGTTTTGGTGGATTGATATTTCCTGAAAATTTTGCAAAATAAAGACTGAATCAAGAAAAACAAAGGTACAGTAGAATCCTCTTTGTTAATTGTATACTCCTGTTAATTGAATAATTTTCACTGGCAAAATGGATATTCAATTATTAATTGAATATCCATTTTGCCAGTGAAAATTATTCAATTAACAGGAGTATACAATTAACAGGGATTTGGTCAGTTTCCTGTGCTCTGGAGGTAAACTGAGCATTTATTCTATTATATCTTGTTTGACAGAGCTCATAGAGCTCTGTCAAACAAGATATAAAAGAATAAATGCCTGTATTGGATGTAGTGGGGCCAAAAAGGTTGATAAATAAGGGGAATTTGGTGCGTGTCACAGTAATTTTTTCGACATATTACAAAAATTTATATACAATTAACAGGAGTTTACTCTACAACCCATATGCAATTAACAGATCAAATTTGTACTGAAGGTATGGTAAATGTTTTGTGTTTGAAAATTATATTCAATTAACAGGGATATACAATTAAGAGATATCCAATTAAGTGGGCTCCACTGTATTACCGCAAGTAGCATTTGAGATACAATGTTTTTATGTTTCTTGTTCCATGGGTGAAATTTTGCAGTTTGAGGGACAGAAAAATTGCAAAGTATTTTGACCACATTGTGACTGGTCTCCAATTCTCTGTCCACTTTTCTTGATCACAGTACTATGATCACAAAAATAGACAGAGAATTTGACCAGATCCTGACCTTCGACTCGGTCCCATTTGATAAACTTCTCTGTCTGCTTTCCTGCCCAAACCACCTGTGAGAACATTGAATCTCGGATGCACTTATCTTCTTTCTTGATTCTGTCTTGATTTCATAATATTTAAAATGTTTATCACCTATTGATTTCACAGTATTTCAAATGTAGATAAGGCCTAAAAATAATTAAAAATCTGTTTCTCAGACCCTCCTGCATGGTCCTTTTGGCTTCTGCATGCTCTCTTTTTATAACCAATGTAAACTTAAGAAAAATGGAAATTAAATGGTTTATGTCTGATATTTTACCCAAGTAAAAAATAAAATGATAAATTCGTCCCTTGAGTGCAAGGGACGATATACACCACCGCCCATACTATTCCGTAGATTTTGAGGCCTAAAACATAAACCAAGAACATGAACTTTTGATGGCAAAGAAATAATTACAGAAATAAAAAATAAAATAAAAAGAACGGTCGCCTGCATGCAATTTTACAAATAATGGCCTGAGAAACAGAAGATCTACTTTGTGTGGCCTAATGGCCACTTTTATAAAAAGAATTCTACATCATGGAATATTTTGCACTTTTTAGGTCCTGAATATGGTACAACACAAGGAGGATGGAGGGGCATTCTTTGTGTGGCCAACATGATGGAATATTTTGTACTTTTTAGGTCCTGAATATGGTACAACACAAGGAGGATGGAGGGGCATTCTTGAAGAATCAGAACAAGTTAGTGATTTACATGTGACAATTGCAGATAGACTTATGAGTGATGTATATACCTCAATAAAAAGATGGCAGAAAGAAAATTACACAAAGTCAATGATGCATTTCAAACAAACCAAAGAGTTAGAAGATGGATTTAAAAAAGTAAGACATGTTTTATCAGTAGTAACAGCTAAGTAAGACAGGTTTTATCACTTACTAGTAATGGCTAAGTAAGACAGGTTTTATCACTTACTAGTAATGGCTAAGTAAGACATGTTTTATCACTCACTAGTAACGGCTAAGTAAGACAGGTTTTATCACTTACTAGTAATGGCTAAGTAAGACAGATTTTATCACTTACTAGTAATGGCTAAGTAAGACAGGTTTTATCACTAGTAACAGCTAAGTAAGACAGGTTTTATCACTTACTAGTAATGGCTAAGTAAGACATGTTTTATCACTCACTAGTAACGGCTAAGTAAGACAGGTTTTATCACTTACTAGTAATGGCTAAGTAACACAGGTTTTATCACTTACTAGTAATGGCTAAGTAAGACAGGTTTTATCACTTACTAGTAACAGCTAAGTAAGACCATTTTATCACTTATTAATAATGGCTAAGTAAGACATTTTATCACTTACTAGTAATGGCTAAGTAAGACAGGTTTTATCACTAGTAATGGCTAAGTAAGACAGGTTTTATCACTTACTAGTAAAAGCTAAGTAAGACCATTTTATCACTTATTAATAATGGCTAAGTAAGACATTTTATCACTTACTAGTAATGGCTAAGTAAGACAGGTTTTATCACTTACTGGTAATGGCTAAGTAAGACAGGTTTTATCACTTACTGGTAATGGCTAAGTAAGACAGGTTTTTATCACTTACTGGTAACTGCTAAGTAAGACGTGTGTGTTTTATCACTCACTAGTAATGGCTAAGTAAGATTGGTTTTATCACTCACTAGTAATGGCTAAGTAAGATGTGTTTTATCACTTACAAGTAACGGCTAAGTAAGACGTGTGTTTTATCACTTACTAGTAACAGCCTGGTAAAAGTAAGATGTGTTTTATCACTTACTAGTAATGGTCTGGTAAAAGTAAGACATGTTTTATCGCTTACTTGTAATGGCATGGGAATTTTTATCATTTACTTGTAACAGCCTGGGAATTTTTATACACTTTGGCAATCTACATCCAGTGACATTGCAGTTATTGCTATGCATGTCTTTGGTGCCTGCATAGGCAGCGAAGATCTTCCAAAAAACAACCCTCAAGGCACTTACATTGACTGCACAGTCAACCCTTTATCTATTGTTAGGGACATAAACAGCACAATATCTTAATGCCCAATGGCAGATCCAGGATTGCGGGTTGGTGGGCGATGGGGAACTGTCAATCATGGGTCATCAGGTGAAGGATTATTCAACTCATTTAACAGTGACAGGGAGTATTCCATTCTCTGAAATCTTTGAAAAATGGAAGGTCATTGTGACCCTCCCATGGCATCTTTGCCCATGAACATTATGTTTTCCAGCAAAAATATTCCCTTATCTTTGTATAGATTCATACAAATTTTGAAGGTGGAAAGCCAGATTATAAAGGGTCACAAGAGTGTCACACTGGAGCTATAGCTGTAGATCTATGCTTGAGATATGGTATTATTCCCGATTATATATAGAAATTTTAAGGGACAAAGGCCAGTTTATAAGAGAGTGTCACACAGGAGCTATAGCTGTAGATCTATGCTTGAGATATGGTATTATTCCCGATTATATATAGAAATTTTAAGGGACGAAGGCCAGTTTATAAGAGAGTGTCACACAGGAGCTATAGCTGTAGATCTATGCTTGAGATATGGTATTATTCCCGATTATATATAGAAATTTTAAGGGACGAAGGCCAGTTTATAAGAGAGTGTCACACAGGAGCTATAGCTGTAGATCTATGCTTGAGATATGGTATTATTCACGATTATATATAGAATTTTAAGGGACGAAGGCCAGTTTATAAGAGAGTGTCACACAGGAGCTATATCTGTAGATCTGTGCTTGAGATATGGTATTATTCCCGATTATATATAGAAATTTTAAGGGACGAAGGCCAGTTTATAAGAGAGTGTTGCACAGGAGCTATAGCTGTAGATTTATGCTTGAGATATGGTATTATTCCCGATTATATATAGAAATTTTAAGGGACGAAGGCCAGTTTATAAGAGAGTGTCACACAGGAGCTATAGCTGTAGAGCTATGCTTGAAATATGGTATTATTCCCATTTATATATAGAAATTTTAAGGAACGAAGGCCAGTTTATAAGAGAGTGTCACACTGGAGCTATAGCTGTAGATCTATGCTTGAGATATGGTATTATTCACGATTATATATAGAAATTTTAAGGGACGAAGGCCAGTTTATAAGAGAGTGTCACACAGGAGCTATAGCTGTAGATCTGTGCTTGAGATATGGTATTATTCCCGATTATATATAGAAATTTTAAGGGACGAAGGCCAGTTTATAAGAGAGTGTCACACTGGAGCTATAGCTGTAGATCTGTGCTTGAGATATGGTATTATTCACGATTATATATAGAATTTTAAGGGACGAAGGCCAGTTTATAAGAGAGTGTCACACAGGAGTTTTATCACTTACAGTTGAAACTAGAAGTCCTGTCACAATTAGTGCAGAAAATGCTCATTAGTTATTGTGTTCCTTACTGCAGAAGAATGAAGTAGCCTGAAATACACAAGAGCATTTGCGCTGTGCAGTGCAAAATATAATGCACTATTAGTGAGGTCGGTAGTGAAATCATGAACTGAACCGATCAAACAGAAAGAAAATATTGGCACTACAGTAAGTAGAGGGTGGATTACTACTAAATCAGCATGGAATAGAATTTTCACTTCGTGCTTATTTACAACTTCTGAAGACAAAACAACACTTGCAGACTTCAATCACATGGACCACTGGGTTCCATCCGGTGGTCCAATTGATGAAAGTTTGCAAGTGTTTCTTGTGCTGTTATGAACCATTATAAATACTTTTCGAGTGGAGAATATATGGTTATGCGATTAAGTTGTAATCCACTCTCTTCATTCTGTATATGTAGTCGGATTTTAATATCTACTTACGTCATTACATGTAAATCTATACCGTAAATGTTAGGAATGATGTTAATGATCTCTATTTACTAGTATAGAGTTGTACAGAGTTGGGCACACTGCTTTTCTACAGGAATTGAGTTACGCTAATGGCGCAGTCTGACAGGAACAAAAATGCACTTATACTCAGCATGCTATTACTTCAGAATAGTGCACAATACAGTCACATGACCAGTCCTGTAAATGAGACGGGTGCGAGTGCAATTGCTCCCATCAGCACCCGTGTTTTCTATTTTATGTGAGCTAAAAAATGCGCTCGTTGTAAAATATTGTGGAGCACTAATATACTATGAGGGCATATAAATGTGTGTTGTTTTGAGAAAGCAGCACTCTGCAGCCAGTGGCAAGTTACTGTCCTAATTCAAAAATTCCTTATACATTAGCCCCTTAAACCTGATCAGCCACTTTTCTGGCCAGGAACATGATACGTCATAACGTCATTAAATAGAAAGGCTGTTCAGTAAATGTGTGGGGTACAGCAATCAATATTTTCAACGTGCTGCCCCGAGCCTGCACGTTGAAAATATTGATTGGTTTACCCCAAATAATGAATATGGACTCTTCTAATTGCTTCCATTGAACTGCATGGAAGATACCTCTAGTGTTTAAAGGGTTAAGGTTTCTGGTGTTTGGTGATAGTATTCCCTCGAAAATTCATATACTAACATTTTACGGGTGCAATTTACTCCCGTCTCTGAATTCACAGGAGCTTATAACTGCACCCGTCAATTTTGTTCATTTCCAGCACTGCATGACTTATAGTTTCAACTGTACTAGTAACGACCTGGAGATTTTTACACACTTTGGCAGTCTACATCCAGTGACATTGCAATTATTGCTAGGCAATTTTTTGCTGTCTGTATAGGCTGTCAAGACTTTTCATAAAACAACCGCCAAGGCACTTTATTTGGACAGCACAGTCAACCCTTTATCTATTGTTAGGGACATAAACAGCACAATATCTGCCCAGTGGAAAATCCAGAATTCTGGGTTGGTTAATAGGTGGGGGTGTGGCACCGTCAATCATGGGTCATCATGTGAAGGATTATTCAACTAATGTTATGGTGACAGGGAGTATGTGACCCTTCAATGGCATCTTTACCCATGAACATTATTAGGTTTTCCAGCAAAAATATTCTCTCATCTTTTTATAGATTCATATATATTTTGAAGAAGGAAAGCCATTTTATAAAGGGTCATGGGAGTGTCATTATAGCTGCAGCCCTGTGCATGAGATACAGAATTATTCATGGTTACATGTAGCAATTTTGAAGGAGGAAAGCCAGTTTATAAAAGGTCACAAGACTGTCGCACAGGAGCTATAGCTGTAGATCTATGCTTGAGATATGGCATTATTCACAATTACATATTGAAATTTTGAGGGATGAAGGCCTGTTTCTGAAGGGTTATGAGAGAGTCACACAGGAGCTAGAACTAGATCTATGCATGAAATATGGTATTCACGATTACATATTGAAATTTTGTGGGAAGGAAGCCAGTTTATAAAGGGTTATGAGAGTGTCACACAAGAGGTATAGCTGCAGATCTATACATGAGATATGGTATCAGGGGTCAGCCGAGTGGGCGACTTGGGCGAAGAAGTCGCCTTGTCATTCCTCAGGTCGCCTTGGCTTACATTGGGGGCGAAATTCAAGTCGCCCTCCCAAACTTCCTTGGGAGACATGGCAGTTTACTGTATTTTCTTATGTTTTATTTTTTAAAAACACACGCTTCCGCAAAAAACAGTAAACACGGTTGCTGTTAAAGTCCGTCACACGGCTATGAAAATAGCCTAAACTAGCCCAATTTTATATTTCTGAAAAGAATTGCAATGGCGTAGTCGTTCGAACAATTCGCCCCAACTGATAGCAACCAGCACAAAATGGCTATTTAAAAACAAAGTACCAGACAACAACGAATCACACAAGACACGCATCGAGTTAATTAGAATTTATTAAAGTTAACCATCGTTTCAAAACAAAAAAAATGTATTGGAGACAGTTCGTCCATATCGAAATTGCGGTTACGCTCTGTTCCACTGAAAAATTGGCTGCATTGAAATTCGCCCCACAATTTGCATTGAATGTTTTTCTTTGAAAACTTGTGAAGTTTGTTGGAAGGGGGTTAAATGTAATAAGGCTACAATAGAAATCACAGGTATTTGGATGGATAAGAATGGCAGACCTTCAAAGCACCAATCGCACGTGTCAGTGAAAGATGGTTGGCAGAAATTGTCAGTTTTCTGAAAAGTGTATTATTAGTTTACCCAGCGCAGCCGGGAAGGGAGACAACTGAAATGTTTTGTCATTTACCAAAGAAATTAATTAACTCAAATTGTTAATAACGCTTAATTTACGAAGGATATCGAAAACTTTTTTAACTACGCTTTTCAACTCAGTTAGGGTATTCAGAAACCATGAATGACCCAGCTTCTTATATGAACTTGAAATTTATTTTAAACACTTTAAATATTTTTTTAAAAAGAATATACCTTCTGTTACAGAGAAGAACACTCTCACCATGGGTCATACTAAATTTCAAATCCACATCGTTGAGGCAAATACAAAATCAACTGCACGGTAACCTTAGTCATCACTGTTAGGCAAAGAGTTAGGGGGTATTCAGAAACCATGAACGACACAGTTTTTTGTAGGGTGGGGTGGGGGATTTTAACCTACATTCTGTTATGTAACCATCTTGACTTAGTTTTGTGTGTGTTTGTATAAACTTTTATTTATTTTTTTCTCCACAATTGTGTCCTCTATGTTCATTTATTTTGTCACGATGTCATATACATTTTATGTTTTTTTTTTCTGATTTCTCCTTCATGTCCACTGACTTCTCCCTCCTGGGTCCTGACTTCTCCCTAAAGTCTCCTAAGGGAGAAGTCACTTCTCCCTAAAATCAGCTGCCAGGCTGACCCCTGTATGGTATTATTCATGATTACATGTAGACATTTTGAAGGAGGAAAGCCAGTTTATAAACCGTCACCACAGTGTCACACACAAGCTATAGGTGCAGATCTATGCATGAGATACAGTATTATTCACAATTACATGTAGAAATTCTGAAGGAGGAAATCCAGTTTATAAAGCATCACCAGAGTGTTACACATAAGCTATAGGTTCAGATCTATGCATGAGATGCAGTATTATTCACAATTACATGTAGAAATTTTGAAGGTGGAAATCCAGTTTATAAAGCATCACCAGAGTGTCACACAGGAGCTATAGCTACAGACCTGTGCTTGAAATACGGTATTATTCACGATTACACATAGAAATTTTGAAGGAGGAAAGCCAGTTTATAAATGTTCATGAGAGCGTCACATAGGTGCTACAGCTGAAGACCTACTGGTATGCATGAAATACAGTATTATTCCCAATTAAACATAGAAATTTTGAAGGAGGAAAGCCAGTTTATAAAGGCTCACAAGAGCATCACACAGGAGGTAGAGCTGCAGACCTATGCATGAAATACAATATTCAATTACACATAGAAATTTTTAGATTTTTATTGACTTTGATGTTCAATTTTTAACTGTGTTAAACAGGTTCTGTTTTACTGGTAAAATTGGACCTGGTAAACAGTGCCAGGACAGAAGAGGTATAAATGATTGCTAAACTTGAATCAGACTTATGTTGTCATGATATAGTTCTAGATGCTGAAAGTTAATAAATAAATAAATTATTAAAGGTGGACTAAGTTGTTCCAAATTCAGTAGTTCAAAATTGAAGCTGGGCCATATTGGTTGTAAGAAATAATATGTATTGATTGCCAAATATTGACATATTTTGAGTATTTTCCTGCAATGTTGTGGTAAGCTGATTAAAGTTTGCCTGTTATTCATAGATTGTATTTGCTTCAATTCCGACTTGAATCACATTGTTTTGCAACAAAACAGGTGCCCCAACATGCAGTTTGGGAGTAAGCTTGCAAGTTACATTCGAAGTTCCATGGCAGTTGTTTCTGGGCAAGTCTTGGCTGCCTTCACTTGCCAAGAAACAACAGCAAAGTTGGATGGTCAAAGTAAAGCAAAAATATTTAAAAAAGCTCCAGCTCCTTAAGGATTAAGATAAACTAGTACAGGGGTTGCCTAGATGTCTAGTCTGACATCAGTAGTACAAAGAATGACATAAGCAGAAATCTATGCTCTGATAAACAGTTCCACTAGTTTAGTGATATATTCTCAAAAGGGAGAACCAACTTTATGCATCATTCCATTTGCTGATAAAGTACTGTTACTGTGCCCCCTTCCTGAGGAGGTAAATACCCCACTGGAAGGAGCTGTCAAGACAACCATTTTTTGGCAAATAGATTTCCTGTTATTTCTCAAATATTGTTTACTTATTTATTTATTTATTGGTATTTAAGGTCACATACTTATGCACAATGGCTAATCGTGACCGTGACAGTTTTACGGGTAGAGGAAGCCGGAGTACCTGGAGAGAACCACCGAGCATCGATGAGCAACTGTCAGCTCCTCAATATTCTGACTCTGTTCAAGCTCCGCTCAAGCAGAGTTACAGAGTTTGAAGACATGTGCACCATCGACGTGCAGTACACCTTAGTGCATGCTGTCATCGTGCCCCTATCTAGGCAACTGGGATAAAGTGCCTTGTCCAAGGACACAACGCGGGTCATAAATATTGTTTTGGAAATGAGAGTGAGTTGAAAAGTGCTTGGTTATCGTGTTAAATAAGGTATACTAGGACCAGCAGGCCTCGACAATTCAGGCGAACGATCATTCCATTCCCCTAGAGGTTATGCAAACAAAAATTATCACAAACGGACTATCGGTTAACCACAAAGATTCATCGGTTAACCAACTTTTTAACGATCGGCATATTAGATGCCTCAACAGAAAGTAGTGCACATACAAATATTAAATTTGTGATTATTATTCAGCTGTAAGCATAGTCCAAGCATGGCCTGAAAGTCTGTAATATAATTTTTTGGTTTGGTACGTCCTTCAAAGGACGTACCAAACCAAAAAAATTATATTGCAGACTTCCAGGCCATGTTTGGACTACTGTAAGCATAATTAGAAACATGTTACAGTTTATGGAAATTGAAATGCACTGCAGCCTGATGTATGATGGGGCCACAGCCAAATAAATTCTGGACCTATTCACCACTATATGCAATGCTGCCAATAGAAGAGGCACAACTCTTATATACAATGCTGCCAACAGAAGAGGCACAATTCTATATTTCTAGTGATTGTGTTGATATTTTTATCGTCGGAAGTCATCACATGTTTCCAACAGAAGGGGCATAACTCCACATTTCCCTCCCAAACCTTCCCACCAGCAAAGGCCTACAGCTTTCGGGATATGCCTGTGTCATATCGTGTTTGGATTTTTGGTTAACCAACAGGTTAATGAAACAAATTTACGTAACCTTCAGAAAATGTTAATGAACAACTAAATGGGTAACCTGTTAATGGGTTAAACAAAAATATGGAATTGTCAAGGCCTGGACCAGTGTCTGGTTAGAATATACTCCAGGCTGCAAAATTTAAACATTGCACTAAACTTAAGCTGTGGTCATCATATAGCCAAAGATTGTGACATTGAACATGAATAAAAGTAAACAAACAAGTACAAAGTGCTTATAAATTTGTAGAGTTGTATTTCAACCTTGACATTTCAATCAAAAGTACAAGAAACTTTACATTCCAACCTTTGATTTCCTGTTAATTTGTTTGAAATTGTGTTACTCCACAAGTGTGGGTTCTAATGGCTACTCCTATAGTGTGGGTTCTAATGTGAACTTCATGGAATGGAATTTGTTTATAAATGTTGCAGCGACAAAGATTTTGAATAAGCTTGAAGAACAAGAGCATTTTTGCATGTGAGACTCTCAAGCTGAATGTTTTTATTCATTTAATTAATTTGATGTCGCAGACATCCTGAATTCAGAAAACAATTTTATTGTCATTGAAATGTTTCAGTGCTAATAATTATCAAGCATCTGCAATTTATCTTGGATACTAATTAATAACAGCATAGTTTTGTATGCTGAAACTTGACTGATATCAGTTACCCCATTTTCTTTGTGCGAGCCCCAGGAAGTGGAGCAGTGCTAGTTCACTGTTGTAAATATGTTCTGCTTGACTAGTAAAATCTCAAGTTTGTACATGTCCTTGAAAGTACCTAACCCTTAAAAGGGCCTCTACAAATTTCTTGAATCCCCGCTAGAACACCATCTGTGCATTGCCAGTATCTAAGCAGTGACATCTAGTCTAGTCTTGGCTGCCCATTCAGGCAGCCAAGCCTTGACTCGAAATCACTGCCATGGTAATATGTCTATTTTCAGCAGCATCTCCACATGATTGCATGTTATGGATACTAGCTTTGAGGACGTAAAAACCGGATGTAAAGCCAGAAATGAGCCTTTAAGGGTTAAACCTTTAATCAATTTTGACTTACCTTAGAACAGGTGCCCCGACATGCACTCTTTGGGTGCACTTGCACATTACATTCTCCAAGTACATTAGTAGTTGTTTCTGGCTAAGTCTTGCCTGCCTTTATTGCTTTAAAATATAATGAGACATTTTCTGGTGTCATTACTAGTGATTGTCGGTAGGTTCCTTTTAATTTCCAGGATTCTGGCAAATCCAGCATGGCTTGCTGTCCGTCCGTGCAATAAGTTAAAAAAAAAACAAATGATTAATGCATCCCATTTTCCTAGTTCTTGTAGAACATTAAGATGCATTTGAAATTTGAAATGTATGAGGTATATACTGCAATGCAAAATGATTGAATTTACATTAAGTGGCTGTATAATGATGCCACTGCCCAGCTGTGCTCTTGTTTATAAAAGCAGTAAGTCATCTGTTCAGTTCAACAAGGATGATATCTGCAATGCTTAAAGCTTTGCACTTGGCTCATTGTTGCACTTGGGGAATGAAGTTTGTTGAGAGGGAATAGGAAGCCTGATCCCAACACTGAACAGCATGTCTTGAAATGTTAGACTTCGCTACTCCTAGTGAGTCATTGTAACTTAATTGTACAAAATAGCGCATTCCTATCCCAACCACTGGAATACAGAGATGAAATGGTTAAAGAGCTTTCTTGATCGATTAATCATATGGAGTAATCTTGGTTAACCGATTAATCATTCACCCTAATTGGTAGCTGAATAATTGCCGAATCGTAGATGATTTACAGCATTAACCCTTTACCCAATGTAACAGACAAAACCGGCCAGTGCTATATACAAAAATCTCCATTCAAATTTTTTTATGTTTTATTATGACAGAAATTAAATTTTTTTTTAGTAATTCAAGAATTTATTTTGCAAGTATCGTCTGCTACCCACATTTGGTAAATGGTTAAGAATGACCATTTCTTGCTGCTGATACAGTGTAATGATCATGCAAGTGAACAAGTGTGTCAGCATGTAACTTGCATGCTTTACTCTAATCTCATATAATTGATGTGAGTCAGTGTGACAATGTTTGCTTCTTTTGGAGCAAGTTTGTTTCTTTCTTAACCCATATAGTACAGTAGTTTAAAAGTAACGGTTAGTTGATCAATTACTTTTTTGATTGATCAAGACATTGTTCATTCATTAATCAATTAATCGGTTAACCATTTCAGCTCTAGAAACAATGCCAAAGCCAGAATGCCTATTTTCTATTGTGCATGTAATTTGATTTGGGAAAACATACGGAAATGCTGCCTTTTTATAATATTGAATCATGTTAACAGGTTGCAACTTTTCTAGACTTATTATGCAAGGTCACAATACAAGAGAGATATTTAGGGAAACATCTCATTTTATACAGACAAATAGCTGTCGACATGTGTACCATATCCATGAAGATTTAATACATTTAACCCTTTGCCTAACCTGAAAAGCAGACGACACTTGCAAAAATAATTCTTGAATAACTAATTTTTTTCATTTTTTGTCTCAAAAACATAGGTTATGACCCCTCGTTGGAACGAGCTTGACGAGCTTGTTCCAAAGAGGCGTCATAACCTATGTATTTGAGACAAAAATAATGAAAATTAATTGGCGATTTTTGAGAATAGCGCTGGCCGGTTTTGGCCGTTACGTTAGGTAAAGGGTTAAATGAATTGTTGCTCTTTACATGGTTAACCCTTTACACAACGCAGACAATATCAAAATTTATTATTTTAAATATCATTTTTTGAAATTTTTCAAAAAGTTTCAACAAAACCATATCATGTGACCCCTCGTTGGAACGAGCTCGATGAGCTCGTTCCAACGAGGGGTCACATGATATGGTTTTGTTGAAAGTTTTTGAAAAATAATATTTTTTCAACTGCTGAAAATGCATATTACGCGGGCGGGTGCGTCCGATTCGTTGGGTAAAGGGTTAAACAAAGACCTTCATAGACTGCAATGGTTGGTTGTTGTTGTAATTATTTCAAAGCAATGAAAATGATCAAAAATGTAATTACGCTACTTAACTGGATCTTAACCATCTGAACACTGCAGTCAAAATATCAAAATTTAAAACTGCAATTTTTTCCCATAATGCAACTGGAGATGAGCTCTGTCAAACAAGATTGAATTGGTTAAATTCCTTGTTGCATTTTGGGGGGAAAACGCTATTTGAAATTTCAGAATTTTGACATCAGAGTGCAGTGGGTCAAGCCAGAAAATAAGTAGACTGTCATCTGCAAAATAAGATCCCCAGAGGGTGAATTTAGTGATGCTACTAAATTTACCCTCTGTGAACCCTAATCTGAATCAGGGTCTCAAAACTAAACAGAAAGAGGTACCCAGAGGATAAATTGGCCCACTGTATGAGATAGCATCATCAAATTCACCCTCTGGGGACCTCATTCTGCAAATGTCAGGCTGCTTATTTTCAGGCCTGCAGTGGGTTAATGATAAGAAGTGATAATACAAATTCATTTTTTGTTGATTTCATTTTTCGTTTTTGCTGTAATTTTAAAACTTTGCATTTGGAGATGATCCTTTTATTTGCAAGGGTATTTGAGGAATTTTGTTTTTCTTTATAGGCCCAAAAAGAATGGGAAAAAAAATTCAACAAACTTTGTATGGCAAGGAAAAATTATCACACTGCATGTCGAACAGAAAAAAGTACAGCAAACCAGGAAAATAATGCCAGAGGAGATTCTTCAGTATCCACAGATCAGGTGTGTTTATTGTAGAAATATGTAATAAATTCCTTAATTATGACAGGTTGGCCGAGAAGGTCATGATGTAATATTATTTGTCAAATGCAACATATCAGACTGATAAAACAATTAGTGATGGGAAGTTACACCAAGCTCATGATACGATATGTATCATGATACACTAGTCATGATATTTTTGCATAGCCAAATATATCCGATGCTGTAGGAACAAATGGTTTGGGTGATTCCCTATCACTTGTAATAGGTAATAAGAACAGCTCTCTTCAAATGAATGGTCTGGTGTTGACTTGCGTTACATCGAAGTGGGGAAGTCATTTGATGCAATATTCATCAGTCATTGAGTCAGTGGGTTTTTATTGGGAATAAAATATTGATGTATTTGAATATTTTTCCTTCTTTTCAAACTAATTTTCAATTTATTGCTGGGAAATTGCACAATATTGGTTTTGTATATCATTCACAATCTTTTATGCAGAGCTGAACAATCGTTTATCGTAGTGACAACCCTCTTGTACTGACCATACAGTTAAAACTAGAAGTCCTGTCACAAACTGTGCGCTTATCTAGGCTTAATTGCGTGCAATTGCCATATCGAATGGCATCCAAAGCACAGCAGGTTCTCCTGGTTACTCATAGCAAACACAGGCAATGTTCTGCCAATGAACCTGCGGGTTACCCAGAGGTCCTTTGGCTGAAACATTGCTTGTACACAGGCCATGGTCATAACGCATAGATTAACACACAGATCGACATACTATTTGTTCGCATTTCATGACAGGACTTCTAGGTAGGCCTGGATCGCGATCCACGGTTTTTGATAAAATGTACTGAACAAAAATCCCGCACAATTGTATCGTGATATATCATGGTATTGGTGAATCATCTCATCCATAAAAAACATTGTATACAAATTTTAAAAAAGAATTACAATGGAGCCCAGTTAATTGGCTATTTCTTTATTGAATAACCCTGTTAATTATACATGACTTCTAAATACCAAACCATCTTTATATTTTCAGTACAAATTTCAAGCTGGTCGGTTTAACCGAAGTGAAACTGAAACTTGGTTGTTAAGTGACGCAGGGGAAAGGTGCACAATCCCTCTCGCGCACCATTGCTCACACAAAAATTGTCCAAGGTGCGCGAATAATCGCTTGCCTCTATTCTTGGGTGTGTTTTCATCCTTTTGAGTTGCATCAACAGAAACATTCAATTAAGTTTTGATGTTGGGAAATTTTTAAGAATCACTCACAATTTGAAGCGTTTAAAGTACAATTCTAAACAATTTCCTTTCCGTCATTATAAACATGACACACAGTAGTTCGCTTACACATCCACACACAACACACTAACAGTAAGAGGGTTGTACATTGACAACTCACCCAGAGCTTACTCCCCCCCAAAACGAACACGCATGTTCAGATAAAATAAACGGTGGCCATTCTGAGATCTGAGAAACGTTTTAATACTTCCGTATTTTTTTTTATCAAAAGACATGCTAAATGTTGCCCCGTTCCTTATTTGCTTTTATACACATGACAACTGTTGCACCAATTCACCAGTGACATGAATTAAAGTGCCCGATTTGGAATTTACGCATCCATTTTCCACAATTTTAATAATCTGCCATTTAAAATCCAGAACTAATTTTAGTGGGTTACATATATTTTCACCGTCAAAATTTCCATCTGTGGTCAGTTGTATTTATACATTCGTTTCGAAGGACGCTTGTTAATGGAAAATGGGGTGGGGGGGTTTGTATATTTAGAAAAAAATACACTTTGAATGTACAATTCGACAGTATTAAAAAAATGAAGTTAAACTTTGAAATCAACACTCTCAATCAAAATCACTCTCCTCACATTTTCCACTTGCCTCCATTTTGCTCCCATTCGTCACTAGGAAACCAAAACCAAAATGAGATTAAAGACCCTATATTTTAGGTTTTGCTTAACTTATGAATAATCACATTTAGCACGCCATAGATTTTGTAGAATCAACATAATGTCAGCTAAATGTACCGTATCAATATTTTGTAAGAAGCAATGATAGAAATGCCAAATGCCAATTATGGAATAAGTCATTCGTTCCCCAGTGCAGTCTCCACATACAAAATCATCATGCTGAAGAGTACAAAACTCTTCTTGAAAAAGAACGGACAGTGACACCTGCAAAGCGGCTTGGTGTCAAGGTATTATAAAGAGAAAAGTACCAATTTGCTTAATGCTCCATTAGTGTTGGGAATCTCGTTATTGCACGGAAAGGGTTAAATTAATATTAATAAAAAGGACCTGCCATATTTGCAAATACAAATCATCACGCTGATGAGTACAAAACTCTTCTTGAAAAAGAACGTACAGTGACACCTGCAAAGCAGCTTGGTGTTCAAGGTATTATAAAGAGAAAAGTATCAATTTGCTTAATGCTCCGTTAGTGTTGGGAATCTCGGGAATGCAGGGAAAGGGTTAAATTAATATTTGCCATTCAAAGTGTCAATCAAAAATTTGAAAAGAATGAAAACTAAAAATCCAAAATATGCTTATACGTGCAAAATGCATGTGGCTGTGTTTTATTTTTTTCAAAGTAATGGGAATTCCCAGAATTCATTGAATACTCTCTGATAATGATAACTCATTGCAAACTGAAAGGAAGAATGGACATGGAAATCAGGTCTTGTCAGTAATTTGCATAATGTCTACAGTGCTTTGTAAATCAATGATTCTGTGATTTGGAGTTAGCTTCTTTCTAGTACAAATGTCAGCTTGTCAAGTCAGCTTATGAATTGGGCATCTGTCTTTCTGAAAGTAAAAGCTGAGTTCTCAACTTCTCCTTGATTCTGGGCAGCTGCTTTCTGCAATTCTAACCCTCTTCACTTATATATTTGGCCAGGGACCAGCCTAGGGGGCAATTTTAGGGAGACTTCAAGTCTCCCTCCAGAAAAAATAGGGAGACTGCAGAGTCATGTAGGGAGGCTTCATAGGCAAGTGGGGAAAATTAAGAATATTCATGTACCACCACCACCCCCCCCCCCCCCCTTCATAGTTTCAATTTGTGGTCCTCCATTAATTTAATGTCCAAATAATCCAGGTCCAGTTGTCTGTGATGCATCTGTGCCAGGTTAAAAAATCACAAAGTAATTATTGACTGAAAATCCCCTCACTGCTACCCTCTCCTTCATGACCCCTCCCCTCTTCTTCGTGCCAATCCTCCAGCACCCTCCACTGGTTGCCTTTCACCAAAGTCCACTAAGCTAATAATTTCCTAAGTCTGAAAGTGTGAACAGGACCAGATGTAAGAAGGTTGCTTGGGAGGTACTTTGTTAGTTAACCCTTTACCTAACATGAAAAGCAGACGACACTTGCAAAAAAAATTCTTGAATAACTAATTTTTTTCATTTTTTGTCTCAAAAACATAGGTTATGACCCCTCATTGGAACGAGCTCGACGAGCTCGTTCCAACGAGGGGTCATAACCTATGTTTTTGAGACAAAAAATGAAAATATTTTGAAAATTAATTGGCGATTTTTGAGAATAGCGCTGGCCGGTTTTGGCCGTTACGTTGGGTAAAGGGTTAATAAACAAAATATATTCTGGGGTCGAGTATTTTGTAAAAGAAATGTCATTCCGCATCGTTTTTATGGCATTCCGGTGTCCTTCCACGTCATTTCCTGTCATTCCGGTGTTTAGGAGGACCCCTTTTCAAGATCGTCCACATGCACACTTGTTTCCTGTACAAAGCTTTTCTTGTCATCACTAAACTTTTTTTCATGTGTTTCAATTCCATTTGTGTTTTTCTGGGAATACAGCCCAACAGTTAACAGTCGTCAGCAAAACGAAATGAAAATACTGTGTTATAAAATACGTCCGTTGTGTATACATTTCCGGCATCCTAAGCGACGTAACCTACTTTCAAACTGGGTTATTTTGTTGAGTCGCGAAAGTCACCTACTTTCGTTTCGACACTTGAAGCTCCGACTGAAACGCAACAAAATAGAAATAAAAAAAATCTGCCGAAAGCGACAATGGACAATTCATTGTCGTGTGATTTCAAATAAATGGATGTTTATTTGATGAATTAAAATGCCCATTTATCACACTCGAGCACATTCGATTTTTGAAAATAATCGTTTTCATGTAAACCTCGCATCACTCAGTTCCTCATTTTGGCCAATTTTTAGAGGGCGACTTGTAATCGCCCCGACTATTTTTCTAGGCGACTTTGGGCTTAGAAGGGCGACATAATCGCCCTAGTCGCCCTCACGGCTGGTCCCTGGATTTGGCAGGCAATACATCAATGGCGTGAATGGAAATGAAAAACAAATTTGACATGATGGTCGAATCACAAAATATCTTCTCAAACGACTTGCGACTTTGCATCAAGTTTGCGACTAAATGTTTCATAAAAAATATTTAACAATAAAACCTTACAAATATGGATGTCATTGGAACTGGCTTATTGAGCCGGTTTCAATGACAGCCATATTTGTGCAATTTTATTGACACACTGTCAGGATGTTTCAGGTCATGTTAGCCTTGTATTGGTTAATTGGCTTCCCCTATGTTAGGTAGAGGGTTATATTGACTCAGTTCTTTTCAAGTGAATCCTACCAGAGGTGCAGTGACAATCTACACAGATTCTCACAGGTTTTGTTGTGCAAACCTTTGCATGAATCAATCCACAGATTCTCGTTGAAATATAAGCCCTGCTGAAGGTCCACATGGATTTCTAAATTCATTCTGGAGGCCCTATGGCTCAATCATTGCTCATGATATTTTGTACAAAATATGTGTTATCTGGGTGGAAACCTCACCCTAAGGGTGATTCAGTGGTAATCCACTCACCATGTACTGTACTGATGAATGCAATTGCATCATCCAAGTACATGACTAAATACCAAATATTGTTCATAAATTTGTTTCCTTCCATTTTAAAAAAAAAATTTCTGGTTGTCAGTCTTGAATTAATCGTGAGAAAAATAACTTTTATAAACAAATTCCACTTTTGAATTGACGAAAAGCAGACAATTGAGAAAACTTGACTTGAATAACTGAAAAAGTTTTCATGCCTCCGCATTGGAATGAACTGCCCCAGGCTATGAAAACCCTCAAACAACTTTTGTGTGTAAACCCGATTTGAAGTAAAATAATAAGAAATCAAGCCTTACCCATTCTCTACTTCATTTGATAAATGAAGGTCATGATGAATGAATATACTATATTACTAGCAGGGTTACCCGGCATTGCTCGTGCTGATTTGGTGCCTCTCTACACCCCCACCCCACCCCCGGCACTTTTTTACACCTCTCCATTAGATTCCTGGTTAAAAATTACCCCTAGTATACCCCTTTGAAGACCTATATCGGTGAGAAATATTTTGATCATAATTTTTGGTGCCCCTCTACACCCCACCCGATACTTTTTTAAACCTCACCATTAGATTCCTGATAAAAACGTACCCCTACTAGACCCCTTTGAAGACATATATTGGTAAAAAAAATGTTGGTCATAACTTTTGGTGCCCCCTACACCCCCACCCCACACACTTTTTAAACCTGATGATGACCTCCGCCATAAAAAGTACTCCTAGTAGACCCATTTTGGACACTCGGGGTGGCCCCATATTCATTTCTATAGCGGAGATACATACATACATACATTCTAAAATATAGTACAGAAGATAATTGGGTTGAAGATGGAAATAAACCAGGTATGCACATCTGATATTTATACCCCCCGCAAACAAAGTTTGGGGGGGGGGGCTATATAGGAATCACCCTGTCCGTCCGTCTGTCCATCTGTCCGTCTGTCCGCCTGTCGTAAGCACAACTCCTCCTAAACCGTTTGAAGAATTTTCATGAAACTTTACACAATGGAAGAACTCCATATGGCAATGTGCATGAAGCAATATAATTCCGTTCTGACATTTCCAAGGGGAGATAATCTGTCCGTCTGACCATTCTTGTAAGTGCAACTCCTCCTAAACCATTTGAACAATTTTCATGAAACTTTCCACAATGGAAGAACTCCATATGAAGATGTGCATGAAGCAATATAATGCCGTTCTGACATTTCCAAGGGGAGATAATCAAACTTATACCGTCTGTCCATACTTGTAAGCGCAACTCCTCCTAAACCGTTTGAAGAATTTTCATGAAACTTTACACAATGGAAGAACTCCATATGAAGATGTGCATGAAGCAATATAATTCTGTTCTGACATTTCCAAGGGGAGATAATCTAACTTATACCGTCTGTCCATCCTTGTAAGCGCAACTCCTCCTAAACCATTTGAAGAATTTTCATGAAACTTTACACAATGGAAGAACTCCATATGAAGATGTGCATGAGGCAATATAATTCCGTTCTGACATTTCCAAGGGGAGATAATCTAACTTATACATTTCAGGTGCAGGGGGGGGGGGGGGGGTATCACTTTGTGAGTTTGCTCACAGTACCTCTAGATCAGTATTGCTTTAAATGCTGATGTTACATATAAAACAAGAAAAAGAGGGGAATATAGTGATGAGGTGATTAAGCGGTATACAATCGGCCATTGGCCGATAAGCACCCATTGGTTGACAGTCGTTAGTGGGGGTTTGGGATCAGCCCTCACCGCTGGTCAGATGTAAAAAAAATGTCAAGATTTCCTCAATTCATCATCCAGATTTAAGATATTTTTATTATGCCCCAACTTGAAAAGTCAAAGGGGTATCTGGTAGAGACCTCCGTCTGTCAGTCCGTACCAACATTTTCCCTTGTATCTCAGCCACTGCTACTCTGATTTGAATGCTATTTGGTGTTGTGATAGAGGATCTTGGGGAAACGATACCTGTGTTGTGTGAGTTTCTTCCACACATTTATTCCAGAGTTATTGTCCTTCTTCACTCTTTTGATGCCCATCCGTACCAACATTTTCCCTTGTATCTCAGCCACTGCTACACTCTGATTTGAATGATATTTGGTGTTGTGATGGAGCATCATGGGGGAACGATACCTATGTAGCGTGTGTTTCTTCCACACATTTTTTCCAGTGTTATGGCCCTTTTTCACTCTTTTTCAACTTGGACAAATTTTTACGGGTCAGGGGCATTGGCCCACGCTTTGTGTTGCCCCTCTTGTTAATATGACTCTGGAGTGATTCATAGTTCTGTTTGATCTCGTGCCGAGCAGAGTGAATATGTGTGACTATCGATGTTAAATTCTCAGGGATAGTCATGCGTTAAAGGTGGAAACTAGTGGAACGATCACAGAAATATAATAGCCTTCGTTTTGAACTTGTGTACTTGTAAACACTATGAGTGTCACACGGGACATCACATGACAGGACTGTGTATTTTCTGTTTCACTTTGATCCCGCCACCCCGGAAATTGAGAGACAACTATGTTCACTCAAGTGATGAGTGTCGGCTTGATATGAAAGAAATCCGAAAACGACAGCAAGAAATTGCAGGAACTTGCTTGCGACATTGTGTATACAGTGAAGCCCACTTAATTGTATATCTCTTAATTTAATAACCCTGTTAATTGAATATAATTTCCAAACACCAAACCATTTACCATACTTTCAATGCATATTTGCTCTGTTAAATGCATATGGGTTATAGAGCAAACTCCTATTAATTGAATAAAAAATCTTGCAATATGTCATGGAAATACCCAGAAAATGACCAAATTGTCCTTGTTTACAGACATACTTGGCCTCGGTACATCCATTACAGGCATTTAACCTATTATATCTTGTTCGACAGAGCTCCATGAGCTCTGTCGAACATGATATAATTGAATAAATGCTCAGTTTATCTCTAGAATGCAGCACAGTGTGAAATCCCTCTTAATTGAAGATTCTTGTTAATTGAATAATTTTGACTGACAAAGAGGCTATTCAATTAACAGGGTTTTACTGTATTACCTTTGAATCATTTCGGCAACGGCTTCCATAAAAGATAAAACTGGTGTCCAGGTTTGTTTCATTTCATTTTATTCTGCCATGATTCTGGTTTATCAAATTTTATACATGCAAGATGGCAGTGCCCATTAGTAAAAGAAATGTGTTCCTCATCAATCATTAAATCGTTCATTAAAGCCCACAGCATTGATAACAAGCACCACTAAAACTATTGTCGGAATTAGGGGTTTACTTGGTCCAGTGTCTAGCGATTACCATCATTTGAACATAAAACACTGACCATCTGACCTCGGCATCGACAATCGGCCGATTTCGTATAAAAAATATCAGCATTTGAATGATGGGGTTATTTATATTATCGGCTCATCACTAGGGGAATCCCTACAATTTCAAAAATAAAATATTCAACAAGGAGGTATTTATTAGCAACTTTGGGCTGTAATTGTTTGAATTTGTTTCCTTTCATTTGCAAGAATGATAACTGTAAATGTTTATGTATGAACAAATTCTCACAAATGGAATTAGAGGCAGTGAAAACTAGTAAGTATCCAATTTATTAAATCCATACAAGGATCTCAGGTCCATATTACAGTG
Organism: Pictodentalium vernedei; assembly: GCA_031216915.1. NCBI lineage: Eukaryota > Metazoa > Mollusca > Scaphopoda > Dentaliida > Dentaliidae > Pictodentalium > Pictodentalium vernedei. Next base: position 400,100,459 of record CM062289.1, read on the forward strand.
ATTGTGTGAGTGTAATGACGGGAAAACAACTAATTTAGTCTGTTTTTATTCCTGTTTAACCAGTAGAGTGCTAAATTATTTTTTGTTGTCTAAATTTGTACACATATTTTTGCCTTGTTACAAATTATGGGAGAGTGCCACAGGTAAAAACAATATAAAAATCACCCACCTGCGTTCCATTCAGTTTCAAACTGCCAGTCTTGAGAAACAAACTATTTTATTGAATGCCTCAATCAAAAATATTTTTCCGACTTCTCAACGTGTGTCCAGTAGTTGTGGTGAAAACAGCTCAGTCAACTCCACGTCTCAATATTGCATCAAGAAAATCACCTTTCAGAAATTCCAGTATGTGAGCAAAAATGTCAATATGTAAAATGCACGTCTCTGAAAACGTTGCGGGATAAACACATGTAATAACTAAATGTTATCTGGATTTCTGTATCTGATTTAATTTTTGTTTTGTAGCTCAGAAAATTACAGGACAAATTACAGAAAAATACACAAGCAGTTGATCAAACAAGAAAAACATATAATGCAACATTGAATGATCTAAATGGATATAATCCAAAGTATATAGAAGACATGACAGAAGTAAGTTTCTCAGTTCTATTCTTTCCACAGAACTGCCAAATTGTCTTAGTATCCATTTTTGGGGTGAAAAATCCTAGCTTAGGCTAAAGGAAATTAATCTTGTGATTCTCAGGCACCAGCGCATTCGTTATTTCAGCCCGCATTCATCATTTTTATTTCGGAGACAAAATTCAAAATGTACAAAACTACCATGTGATTTTAGCAATATTCCATTGTGATGTGCGATGCATTATGTCGTATACATTGACATAGTATTTTTATTCTTTTTGCGAAATACGACACGATTCTCATGTATACAAAATAAATATTTATTTAACTGTTTGAGTAATAGATTATTTTTGGTGGTCTGAATTTGTTCATCAAAAATTGTTCTATTACAAATTATTGGAGAGTGTCAACAGGCACCATGCCAACAGGCACTCTCCAATAATTTGTTATAGGATTAATTTGTATAAACAAACTATTATTTATGTTTAACTGAATACAAAACGTGGGTAAGGAAAATGTTACTTTTGCAGTTGTACCCTCATTTTTTGAAAGGCCTGATTGTGGCTTCTAGCACTCGATCAGTTAAAAAAAACTCCCTATTATTTTTGATCTCCATTTTAGTTCTATATTGATTTAGTGTTGTATGATTGCTGTTTCAAAAAAAAAAAACTATTAGCGAAATAAACATGAAAGCTCTATTATTTAATTTTAGGCTCTAACAATTGAATTTTAGGCATCAGCGACCATTCCATCAGGAATAAAAATTAAAAATAAAAACAGCCCACTCTCATTCGTTTAAAAAAAAATGCCTGAAAATCAATTATTTAATTTTGTTTGCCATTATTATCCCTCACCAGAATAGGCCCAATCATTGGGGTTTTGAAAGCAAAGAAAGAAACAAATTGGAAAAAGTGAATATCAATTGTGGATTTGAATGATATATATAGGATGAAGCTTAACCCGTTGAGACTTTAATTAGCTGACTTTCAAACGTCACTGGGAGTTTCTTCAACCTTCTTCAAAATGTAACGTTGGAAAGTACAAATAACAAAATATTTTACCCATTAGTGATTATCTGATTGAGGGCTGGATTATTTTTGGTGGTCTGAATTTGTTTTTCAAAACTTGTTTTATTACAAATTATTGGAGAGTGCCCTCAGGCACTCTCCAATAATTTGTAATAAAACAAATTTATATAAACAAAATATTATTTGTGTTTTACTGAATATGAAATATAAGCAAGAAAAGTGTTGGCTTTTTCTCTGGTATCCTCATTTTTGAAAGCCATGACAATGGCTTCTTGCACTCAACCAGTTAAGGAGTCTTAACAGCAGGATTATATTAGTATTTTAAGTTGCGATAACATTTGGCTCAATGGTTGTCACTGAGCACTGTTCGGGAAAAAATAGGAAATGAGGTTAAAACTTTAAAAAATCGAAAACTAATAACAAAATAAATGACCGCAAAGTATCGGCACGATGTTTAATTTCGTACGTAATAATATGTACAAAAGTATCAAAGGGTTAAATAGCAGGCCTGCATATTTTTATACTGTACCAATGACCCAGACATAGCTGGTGCTAACTCTTAAAATATAGGGCCAAACACAAATTTTGCCCCCCAATCCCCAAAATTTGCATCTAAAACCAAAGATAACATGTCCTGAATGGCCCTCCACACTTCACCTCTACTGCGCATGCGCAGTGTCAAGGACATTCCGAAATTGGCGCCATTAATCATTCTAAGTTTGGCCCTTCATCAGTTAACATCTGACTGATCTTTGTGCTTGTAAATCTCAGTTGAAATGATGCCAGACACATAAATATTAGTGAAATGGTGATTCTAAGGAGGATAGAGAAGGAGGAGAGGAAAAATGTGTGACAGAATATTATCAGGGCTGTAACTTAAATTTTTTTAATGAAATTATGTTAAGTTACCTATTTTCGAGGCAGCAGCCATTTTGTTGTCATTCTTGTTATTTAGTTACACTGATTTTTTAGTGTTTTCCTCTCTCCCTTTCCTTTAAGTCCCCTCTTGCTATTCTCCCATGCTTTTGGCATAGTTGCTGTAATTATTATTACTAAAATTTCTTGGGAGTTTTAGCTGAATAACAGAATGAATTCTGTTCTTTTCCCCATGTTTACGTCTTCACCTATGGGTGGTTAGGCGTTGTGTTCTGCATCTACCATCTGATGTTCTGCAGTTTCTTCCCTGGAAGTCTCTGTTTTGCATCAGATAGGCTTCCACATTCTCATGGTAGCGCACACGACCGCTCTTGGCTACGTGACCTCGGATATCCAGTCAGCTTCGCCAGTCAGAGAATCATCAGCGACCAGGTCACACCATCCGGTAGCCAGGGACACGAGGCCTGCAGACTCCGGACGTTTGCATAGGAAAGTGTGCAGGAGTCAACGTACACGGAGCTTCCGGCGGCAATGCATCGTAAGACCGCTACTGCGCAGGCCTCGGGGACGGACGTGCTATCCTAAATAGCACAGCTTATCGCAGCATCCCAGCAACAACTGAATCTGTCGCATAATGTTTTATCCGACGATGCTGGGTCGGGACGCTCCGCGGAAGCGGGTATGGACGTCCGAAAATTTCATCCGGTCCGACGGGATACCGAAAGGGATTCGGAGGATTTCGAGCTTTCCCTTTCGGAACAACATATGCTGTTGTGTATGTCATCTGACTTGATCTTCTACAGGTTCTTTCGTCGGACCAGAATGCTGCGATGCCGGATAAGAAACTGATAGCGTCGGTGGACTTAGAAATTTTTGGTTCGGTTCAGGGACATCGTCCCTCAGTTCCGACATAGTCCAATAATGTCACACAAACTTTCGAATTATTGAACGACGCTATATATTTATTATTATATGCTTGCTATTACCAAGCATTTCTGGTTTCTTGTTCGCAAAGTTACGGAGATGTCTTTCAAAAGTGTGCCTCTGTCGTCATAGTTAATGAAGAGCTAGCGGCAATAAGTGCTCATGGAATATGTCTATCGCCTAAGAGGTCCCTTGTAGGATCGACGGAGTGACATTCGCTAGCTCACCCGGTGTAGCGTACATTCATCGAATGGTTCGGCTGCCGGGTTTGTCCGTTGCGGTCTAGGAAGGAGATTTGGGTGATGCGAGCACTATATTTACTTTAGTACTCACCCAGTGACGGCGGATTGAGGACAGATCGGAGGAAGCCTGTTAGTCTGGTTCCTGGCTTGTCCAGGTCCGTCCGGGCTGTGAGCGAGAGAGGTCCCTCTCTCGTCCAACAACATAGGGGACCGCATGTTGTGGTTCAGATATTTTACATTCGGAGCATATGTCCGTCGCTGGGGACACTCCGTTATTTTGACAGTCCAAGAGACTGTCGATAATGCTTCCTCATCCTCACAGCAGTGCACACGACCGCACATTGGCTACGTGACCTCGAGTATCCGATCAGTTTCGTCATTCAGTGATTCCACGGCGAACAGGTCACACCATCCGGTAGCCAAGGGACACGAGGCCTATACACTCCGTTCGCTCGCATATTAGTAGTATGCACGGGGTAACGATCACGGAGCTTCCAGCGGCAATGCATCGTAGGACCGCTTCTCCACAGGCCTCAGTGACGGACGTGCTATCCGAGTTAGCACAGTTTTTTCGCAGCATCCCAGCAATCGACAGTTTCTTGGTCGAATCAGGAATTATCTGACGGCGCTGGGTCGGTGCGGTCCGCGGTTGCATCAGGTACGGACGACCGAACGCTTTATAGGGTCCGACAGGATGGCGAAAGGGATTCGAAAGATTTCGAGTTTTCCCTTTCGTAGCATCGGAAGCTGCCATACATATCTTCCGGCATTATCTTCCAGTGATTGTTATTTCGGACTACATTGCTGAGATGTTGGATAAGAGACTTATAGCGTCATTGGACACGGAATTTGGATCGGTTCAGGGACATAGTCCCTGACTTACCGACACAGTCCAATAATGTCATTAGAACATGTGTATTATTTATCGATGCTATATATATATATAAGCCTGCTACCAAGCATGATAGTTTAGTTTCTTGTCCGCAATGCTCATTTCTGCCTTTTATCATTTATACGGATAATTTATTTTGGCAGAACAGGGCATACCGAGAGTTCATATGCGTCTAGACGGCGTGGTTAAAGACTGGAAATAATCTTTTTCGCCGTCTATGTCTTTTCCAACCACAATGTTGGAAACGACAATGATGTCTAATAGACTTAACTTAGACGCTTTATCATACGTAATCCACCTTACTGAGGCGTTATCATTACGTCTTCAAGAGAAAGAATTCCGGGATAATCCTCAGTGTGATTTCTTTTGGGGGCAGTAGTTTGTTCACGTATAACTCCACCCTTCAGTGGCTGCTTGGAGTTGGTTAGACGTGACGCAGCCCTAGCTACATCCACGCGCGTGGATAGTAAGGTGAAGAACTCTCTCAGAGTCGCTTCGTTCTCGGAGAAGCTTCTCTTCGACGGCAACTTTTCAGCAATCCATGAATTGCTCGATTTACACGTTCTCTTGTCTATCTAGTGTAGCAAGAGATTCAGTCTGGGGCAAACATTCGGTGGTTGACTCAGAGAGTGCCACTGCAGTTGCCGGATCCGAGTTTTATAATTATGACGGTTGCCAGTCAAACAGGTTGGGATATAATTTTGATCTCAACGGATTCGAAGTGCCAGGGTCTTTGGGTTCCGCAGTCTCTAAGCAAACACTTATCTTCCACGGAATAATGTTTTTGTAGGCTTGCTTTATGTCATTGGATGAACATTATTCAGAAACGCATGTCCAAATCCTGTCCGTTAATTCGACAGTAGTGGCGTATCTCCGGAACCAGGGAGGCACTCATTCGTTTCCGTTATTCAATTTAATGGAAAGAATCCTTCTGTTTGTTATAATACACCAAGTTCTGCTTCGGTCCGTCATATTCCGGGTCGTCTGATTGTATTACCGGACTCCCGTTCACTTATGGGTCGCTTGTTGCCGTCAGAATGGACTCTCAACAAACAAGTATTCAATCAGATTTGCTATCAATGGGAGCGCGCAATGTTAATTTATTTACGACACAACTTGCTTGTCAATTGCAGACGTTTGTGTTTGCTTGTCCGGATCTCTGAGCTTATGTTGTTAACGCTCTATTGATCTAATAGGACGGAATGATAGGATATGCGTATCCTCCTGCGCTGTTGTTTCAGCAAGTATTGCTAAGATAAACAACCATAATACATTTCTGTTGATAGCATCTCTGTCTTCACAGAGACCGTGGGTAAATTTACTCTGATGTCTACTGTGGGACTTAACGCGAAATCTTCCTCCACGAGAGGATCTTTTTTCGCTGGGTAAATCGTGTCATCTTTATCACAACCCGCAAGGTCTCAACCTTCACGTATTCCGTTGTGTGGTCCTTATTGCATTGTAAGCATTGTACTGGATGAGCTTTGGACGCGATTTCTTACTATAGGAGAACCTCTTCTTCGCTATACTATGCGGCTAAAGTGGAGGCTCTTCCGTCGTTGGTGTAGGGATCACTATGTTGATATTGTTGATCCCTCCATACTAGTCATTGCAACTTTTTAGTATACTTGTTTGACAAGATCTACTGCAGCCTGTTATTATTAAGGTTATAGGTTTATGTTACCTCATACCTATGCACTCTATGATAGTTTAGAATTGAGTCTTATGTCTCTTTATCTAAGTCAGTAACTTTTTCGATAAATAGACTTAGAATCATTAGATTAAATTCCTATATGGAATTTAACTTCGGTTCTTATTTAGCTAAGTAATCATTTGAGCCTCTGGAAACAGTAGTTTTCAAATTCTGACCTTTTAGACAGTAATTCTGTTGGCTTCTCTTTTACTGAAGAGTCAGTGAGTTTCATGCACTATCGGTGGATGATTTTCACTTTCGTAGTTTCGGAATCACTACTTCCTTTACTATTTAGGTTGGATTTTTACATAAGAGTCAGGCTCCTAATTAATATCCGGAACCTATTGTTTTTAAGGTCCTTCCGTCTTCGTACGGGCATAGGCCTTTACTCTGTCTGGTTACAGTTTATGTATTTATAAACAGATATCTGTTTATTACTACGGGCGTAAGCTTCTTCTGTCTTTGATGTCTAATAGAAGGACGTTACACTCCATTCTATTGCTAATGGATTCAATTAACTATCGATACTGCTTATGGTATATCATTGACTCAGCAGTTGTGTTTGAGATTTCGGCTCATGAAGTAAGAGTTCTTCTACATCTTGGGCTTACATTAATAGTGTCGCTATTATAGATTTTTGAAGGCTGCTCATTGCGCTCAGCCATCCACATTCATGAATTTTTATCTCAGAAATATTGAGTCCATTTCTGGAGGCCTCTATTGTTAGGTCTATTATCTACTGCTCAGAATGTCATTCACTTAACAGTTGCTACTATAGCTAGGTAGGCTGTCTGTTTCGGCAGTGACTCCGTTCTGCTGCCCTCTTCGCTCTGGGCTATTTGACCCAGGGCAAGAAAAAGGGGGGGGGGGGGGGGGAGGGTGTTCCCTTGGGTCACCTGTTTTACTATGAAAACAAGGGGATACCTCCTTCGGAGTTAGTAATTCTGAGCTGTTATTGGGATGGTTGTTTAGTGAGAAGTTTATGTTTTTAAAATTCATTCAGGTCTTAGTTTTTAAAGTATAGCTTTTGAATATAGCACGTGTCAATGGACATTATTATACAATCCTCCGACACGTTTAATGAGTATAAAGAGTCTCTATTCTCTAGACTTACTTTATTTATTGGCTTACTTTAAAAATTATTAGTATAAGGATTATTCTAGATATTAATAGAGTACATGGATGTTTGATGCTCAATTTGGGAAGGTGTTGTATCTTTCTAATTTATCATAAATAAGAAAGATACATGTAAGGCCTAATACTTCTTTTTCCCTAGAGGGGATGACTCTATTTTATATAATTGAGCGTATTCCATCTTGCTCTATGTCCTTGGCCCTCCAGCCTTTTTACTATTCAGCTATGTCTGGGTCATTGGAACAGTATAAAAATGTTAAAAAATTTATAGTAATTTATATATTTTTTATACTTACCAATGACCCAGACGGGGATGGCCCTCCCAGGAGTTGGGAACTCTTACCTCCCCGCTGAGTACATAGCGCTTACCAGGCACTGGTTATTAGAATGATTAATGGCGCCAATTTCGGAACGTCCTTGACACTGCGCATGCGCAGTAGAGGTGAAGTGTGGAGGGCCATTCAGGACATGTTTTCTTTGGTTTTAGATGCAAATTTTGGGGATTGGGGGGCAAAATTTGTGTTTGGCCCAAAATTTTAAGAGTTAGCACCAGCTATGTCTAAGTCATTGGTAAGTATAAAAAATATATAAATTAATATAAATTTTTTAACTTTCCAGAATTTTTGTTGCTAAAATGCTTTTTGATGATAAATTAAAATATATATTCTTCAATTTTACTGTCAGTTTTAATTTTTTACATGTTTGAACTACAAAAATGTTTAATTTCTTTTGCACGAGTTTTCGCAAAATTACAAATTATTGTATTCAGTTAACTGTGATTTTTTCTTTAACCACTAATCAATTTCCCCTGTGGGACCCCGGGAAGTGAAGCAGTGCTTGTTTACTGTGGTAAACAAGCTCTGTTTCACTGGTAAAATAGGACCCAGTCACTAATGCTTGGGGTGCAAGTCCTCTAAAATAGGCAACATGGGGTATAAACGATTGACTGACCTTGACTTTATCTTCATGTTGTGGACATGATTAGCCATTGTGCAGAAGTATGTGACCTTCAACAACAATAAATAAATAAATAACTAATCAATTTGCTCTTCCTAACACATCTAAAAGATAACGTTTGAAAAGTATTCCTTTAATAACTAAAAATTCTCATTTTTAGTCTCAAAAACATACCTGTTGAAAACTCATTAAAATGAGGTGTTCTAGTGAGGAGGTTGCAAGCTATGTTATGGAGGAGTAATTGAAAAATATAATAAAATTTGAATGGCGATTGTTGTGAATAGTGCTGGATATTTAATACTGTTAACCCTTTACCCAACGAATCGCCCGCACCCATCCACGTAATATGCAAATTCAGCAGTTGGAAAAATATTTTTCAAAAAATTTCAACAAAACCATATCATGTGACCCCTCGTTGGAACGAGCTCGTTCCAACGAGGGGTAACATGATATGGTTTTGTTGAAATTTTTTGAAAAATTTGAAAAAATGATATTTAAAATAATAAATTTTGATATCTTCTGCGTTGGGTAAAGGGTTAAATTAGATAAAGAGTCTGATGGCCAAATTTTGATTGGATGTATGAAAATATACTGCACAAAAAAACGTTATGAAACACGCCAGTTTTCCCAACTTTTTCTAGAGTATATTCGGCTGAATATTTTATGAAATGTAAGACATAAGTACAAATAGTTTCAAAAGGAGATGTTAATTTGGAAATTGGTCTACATGCGCACTACACTCCCACAGTAATAAATAGACCAAGGGTATTGTTTTGAAAATCACAAGTCAAATAGCAACATGGATTGTATGAAATATCTGTGCATTTCAGCTTTAGATCTTTTTATTGAACAACTTTTATACACTTTATTTATATATTTATTTATTTATTATTATTAATTTATTGATGTTTAAAGTCACATATTTATGCACAATGGCTAATCATGACCATGACCATTTTACGGCTGGAGAAAGCCGGAGTACCCGGAGAGAACCACCGAGCAGCGACGAGCAGCTGCCAGCTCCCCAACATCGTAACTCCGCACTGCAGCACAGACAGGGTTAGATTGTTTGAAGACATGCATACCATAGACGTGCTGTACGCCTAAGTACAAGGCATCATCGTGCCTCCACGCGGGCAATGGAGATGAAGTGTCTTGACCAAGGACACAACGCAGCTGCCCCAGGTGGGATTCGAACCGAGGACCTCTCAGCTTGCAACCTGCACCTTTACCTACTGAGCCACCGTACTCCTTTATACACTTTAAACACACCTATACAGTGCCTCGGAGTAGAATATTATCTGCTCATAAGATAGCTTGTGTTCTCGATGGGTTCGAATTGATAAGGATCATCAATAAATATCAAATCCGAAAAAAATAGATAAATTTAAGTACTGACAAACAAAAATGATTTTAACCCCTGCACACTGATGTTAAAATATCCAGATTTGAAGTAGCCATTTTTTCCCCATAATACAACTGGGAATTTAACAATTCAATCTTATTTGACAGAGCTCATTGAGCTCTGTCAAACAAGATTGAATTGGTTAAATTTCTAGTTGATTATGGGAAATATTTGCACCCTGAACTTTAGATATTTTGACATCAGTGTGCAGGGGGTTAAATATTATTCTAGAACTAGTGATGAACTGATTATCAAAACTTGCTATCAACTGATTACCGGTTATTTCTCTGCCGATTATGCCGATTCCAATGGCTGAAGTAGGACACTGAAGAAAATCTGTTTGCGCCTGTTATACTGCAGAATTTTGTTGATAAACCATCAATTACGAAAGATTAATACCACATAACCACATAAGTTTTCAGAGTATGCACATTTAGTGCGGGGCAATATTAGCCAAAATAATATTTGCATTTTGGTTGGGGTGTGGGGAAAAGATTGTTATTAAAGATACAATCACACGTTGTTCTTCTCGTGAAGATTGTGTTTTAATCCGGTAAATAGTGTTAATACGTTTTTGTGTTAGGATACAATACACTTGGCAGTATTAACCAGGAATATACTGAACACACATAATTTGTGTCCTAAATGAATAATAATTTTGATGTTAATGTGTGTTGTGAAGCCGTATGATGCATGGTTTACACGTTTGTCAGAATGTATTATTCAAATATTCTTTTTTCAATGTGTTACCTCCCTTGATGTGTTTCTCTAATGTTTACATGAACTCTACAATCTTCGGGAATGGTGGCGATCTCGTACCGATTGCAGCTGGTGAATTCCGTAATATCTCTGCTCTGCAAATCCCTTAATTTTCTGCTATGCACTACACACGTTTTTTTATGGGGAAACTTCATTGAAATGGCCAGATATCAAAGGGATTTTTAATAGTCAGTGTTAAGTATAGAATAACCGGAAACTGCCGGTTGTCATAATCGGCCAATGCCCCATAACCGGCCGGTTCCGATTGCTGATTATCGGTTCATCACTATCTAGAACTTTCATCCATCTTTGTCATTTTCTGTAAAGACACTTGAGTTGATGCATTTTTTCTCAAGCCCTTTTTGTGTTGACAGTTTTTGTTCTACATTCAGTCATTCAGCAAATCTCTCTTTAACCCTTTACCCAACGTAAAGGCCAAAACCGGCCAGCTCTATTCTCTAAAATCGCCAATTAATTTTCATTATTTTTTCATTTTTTGTCTCAAAAACATAAGTTATAACCTCTCGCTGGAATGAGCTCATCGAGCTCGTTCCAATGAGGGGTCATAGACTATGTTTTTGAGACAAAAAGTGAAAAAAATTAGTTATTCAAGACTTTTTTTTTTGCAAGTGTCGTCTGCTTTTCATGTTAGGTAAAAGGTGAAGAATGAGAACCCAGTTAGGTTTTTATTTTTTAAAAGTCGAAGATAAAAAAGGAGTTTAGCATAACATTTCAAGTTTTATCTTTTATTTTGAATAGTTTTAAGCTGCCCTATAAAGTCTCTGAAAAGCACTGACAGTTTAGAACAGTGCTAGTTATCATTACATTTTCAGCTGAAATATCAAGACAGGGTGGATGGTCCAAGTGAGGGAGCTAATAGAGAACTACTCATTGGAGATCTTGGACCTAGATTTTGGGGCAAACCAGGGTACAAAAATCGTCAGAGAAAGGGTCTTGGAGGATGGTAACCGTAATTGGCGAGAGGGGGTCAAATCAAAGCCTTCTCATCTGAGAACCTCGACAAGTCAGCGGCCGGCCAAAGCCTTCTCATCCGAGAACCGCGACAAATCAGTGGCCGGCCAAAGTGTTATTATTATTATGGTCCAATTTGGCAGATCTTTGTCAATTTTGACTTTTTTGATGTTTTTAATAATAAAAATGAATGTTGATTTCAGTGAGTAGAGCTGATGATTTTTGTGAATACACCTGATGATTTTTGCCATTGAGTTAGGTAAAGGGTTAAGGTTGCCATTTTCCACTTTTAGGTATTCAACAAGTGTCAAGCATTTGAGAAACAGCGAATTGAATTTTTCAAGAGAACATTCTTCGATATACATCGGTGTATGGATTTATCAGTGGAACCAAAGTTTGTATTATTTTGCAGTTTACCAAACATTACTCCCTTTATGTGTAGCAGTGAATAAAAAATTGCCCACATTGGGCCTGAAAAGTTAAAAAATATGTTTCTCGGGCCAACCCACATGGTCATTTTGGCTGCCTTTACGTGTACAGCACATTAAAAATCTGAGTCCGTTAATCAAGGGTAATTAAGATCAGTCAGCCTATAAATAGAATCTGTCAATCATTGACTGCAATGGAACTACTTCAGTCTTCATAGTAATAAACAAACTGGCTGTCTGTGTTGAGGTGAGTGAGGAAATATTAATTATTTTTACCAGAGAGAAAACTGGGATTGTTGAGGGTGTTATAACATGATCAGTAATTTACATTAATTTATCTTCTTTTATTAATGTTAATTACAACAACTATGTATATTAAATATAGACTTTAGAAACATAACTGGCAAAAACACATGTTCAAGGAAAATAAAAATTGACTTCAACAACATAACTAGACGGGCATAACTTGTAGAATGAATCGAGTTTTTAAATTAAAAAAAAAAGCAGAACTATGGTCTGATTTGTTGACAAACAAATTGGGTAACTTGACTAGCGTCTGATCAACCTGCGGTGAAATTTGGAAAGTTTGATGATGACACATATCTTCGAGATGCGAATTTTGGGCAAGTATTTATTCATCAGAGTTGTCATTACTTAGTTTCAGCCTGTCACTTCCTAAGTTTGATACATTATCTATCCACGACACAAAGGAAAAATCGCGAAACAAATGTGTTTACAAATTAAATGTGAATTTAATTTCGATCAGAATAGAAATCTGGGGGAAAATATTATTGATCGACTGAGAGAGATACGTTACGTGACCTTTACTTCTTGAGCATTATTATATAAATATTAATATTATAGTTGGGGAGATTAAGATAGTGGCAGTGAGAAATAATATAGAACGACTGCCGGGAGATTAGAAGGGACAATAGGGTTGGGATGACACATGTGGCACAGGGGAAATGAAGGCCTCCTCAGTAGAGGGGAGCGGCAAATTAATGAACATCTTGTGTCAGAATTAAAACATTTATTCTACGAGTAGGCTTCGGAATTAAACTTATGAGCTTTTTGTGAGTAAGTTTAATTCTGAAAGTTACGAGTCTAAAAATTCCGAACGTATTGACTCTATTGAAAAAAAACGAGATGGACCTGTAACATTGGAACAGTAATGCTAAAAATGAATACAGTTGGCAAATATTTTCCCATACACTTGATGAATTGGACATTTTGGCATTTCAGTCTGGGCGTTTAGCCTCAAAACAAGACGATAAGGGTGTGGACCTTATTGTCTTGTTTGACCACCATCGATGGCCAAAAGGTCATAAGTTCATCCATCTATCACAAATTACACCAATAGGTCTATTGAGGCAAAACTTTTGTACAGAGTTCGGTTTGGGTAATGTCCACAGACAATTACTTCCAATCCAGTTGGGAGCAAATTTTACCTGAGGCACCAGATTTTTAAAAAATTGAGTGTGAGAGCCTCTGAACCCCTACTCTGTAGAGAGTGGTGCTCCCTCTTCCAGGCCCACCTCCCGCTCTGACTTGGTTCCTTGGGACATGACTAAGGCATGTTATGCCATGCTGTCGCTTAATATTGCTCAGCCCCGTCCCCCTTATTTGAGAATCCAACCTCGATCCACCCCTGCATTCAATAAGATTCATTCATTCACATAATGAGGCCTATATCTGCCATAAACGTACTTAACAAAAGGTGAACATATACACCTCTGCCCCCCCCCCCTTTTTTTTTTAGCTACCTGAGCGAAGCTCAAGAGGAGCTTTACTAATCGCTTTCCCATCGCCGTCTGTCGTCATCCGGCGTAAACTTTACAAAACCAACTTGTCCGAAGAAACCACTGGCCCAATATTTTTCAAATGTTGGGTAAATGTTTATTACCTAATGTCAATTCAGATTTGTTCAAATGAAGTTGCCCCTCCTCCTGGGTGGGGCCACACCCCCAAGGGGTACCAAAATCTTTGAAAATCTTCTTCTCATGAAACAGCAGTAGCAAAGACTTGATATCTGGTATGCAGCTTCCTTTTGAGGTGTAGACTCAAGTTTGTTCAAGAAAAGTTTGAGGGGCAATATTTGGCGACTTTATGGAAGGGGCATTTTGGCCCCACCCCAAATTTAAGTTTTCCGAAGCGAGAGGCCGATTTGAACCACATTATATGTTAGGGCTTATTGGGTCATAAGTACCTAATTTATGCCAAAAAATTTTTTCGCGCAGCTCCGTGGGAACCGCAGGAGCTAAAAATAGAAAAGAATTAAAACGCCCACATCTCCAAAACTGCAAGGCAGTGAGAATTTTTATTTGGTGTGAAGCTTCCTTGGGACCAACCGAAAGGATTGGTAAAAAAACACTGCCATCGGTTTTATCATAGGGTACAGTTTCAGGACTTTGAAAAAGTGCCGAGTCAGCACTTTTTAACACTGTAGGCAATGGGAAAAAGATTAAAAAATCTTCTTCTCCAGATCCAGCAGGCAGAATCTTTTGATATTTGGTATGCAACATTGTAGGGTGGATCTGATTCAAGTTTGTTCAAATTGGCCCCCTGGGTTCATATTTGGGCTCAGTATAGGAGCCCGCTTTCGAACTTAGTGCATTTCGGGCAAATTTCTTTGAAAATCTTCTCCAGATCCTGCAGGCAGAATATTTTGATATTTGGTATGCAACATTGTGGGGTGGATCTGATTCAAGTATGTTCAAATCGGCCCCCTGGATTCATATTTGGACTCGCTATAGAAGCCCGAATTCGAACTTCGTGCATTTCAGGCAAAATTTCTTAAAAAATCTTCTTCTCCAGATCCAGCAGGCAGAATCTTTTGATATTTGGTATGCAACATTGTGGGGTGGATCTGATTCAAGTTTGTTCAATTCGGCCCCCTGGATTCATATTTGGGCTCACTATAGAAGCTCGAATTGGAATTTAGTGCATTTCAGGCAAATTTCTTTAAAAATCTTCTTCTCCAGATCCAGCAGGCAGAATCTTTTGATATTTTGATATGTGACATTGTGGGGTGGATCTGATTCAAGTTTGTTCAAATCGGCCCCCTGGGTTCATATTTGGGCTCACTTTTGAAGCTCGAATTGGAACTTAGTGCATTTCAGTCAAATTTCTTTAAAAATCTTCTTCTCCAGATCCAGCAGGCAGAATATATAAATTGGTGTTTAAGGTCATATACTTATGCACAATGGCTAATCATGACCGTGACAGTTTCATGGGTGGAGGAAGCCAGAGTACCCGGAGAGAACCACCGAGCAACGACGAGCAGCTGCCAGCTCCCCAACATTGTAACTCCATGTGGACAATCGGGGTTAAGTGCCTTGCCAAAGGACACAATGCGGGAGTCCGAATCGATCGCTCACCCATCCAAGGACTAACCAGGCTCGACGTTGCTTAACTTCGGTGATCTGGCGAGAACCGGGTACCGCAACAACACCGCGCCACCTAGCTCTGTCGAACAAGATATAATAGATTAAATACCTGTAATGAATGCACAGAGGCTAAATATGTCTATAAACAAAGAAAATTCAATGATTGTGACGGTAATTTCTCGATATATTGTGAGTTTTTTTATTCAATTAACAGAATTTACCTTTATGCAATTAAACAGGTCAAATTTGTACTAAAGGTATGGTAAATGGTTTTGTGCTTGAAAAAAATATTTAATTAGCAGGGTTATTGAATTAAGAGAGATCCAGTTCAGTGGTATCCACCGTATCTACCAGTTTGTGACTTTTCAGAAGACCATAATTTACTTCTCTTTCCAGATTTTCTCGAATTTATACAGATTTGCATTCGATTATCACTTCCACTGATCATGAAAAAGACCTGAAATGGTGGTCAAACAATCATGGTGTTGACATGCCAATGAACTGGCCTCAGTTTGAGGTAAGTTAAAATTTCAATTAATTCTTCTCACTGATATAGCAACATAAGTAGGAACCCCAGCGGGCCATAGGCCCGCAAGGGGTCGCACATACCCAGTCAGATAAATGTGTTCCAGAACAGAATTCTCTAATACCGTCAAGTGATATTTTGAATTGGACAGTAAATTTCAGGGGAAAAATCACGTGACTTTCGGTTCACAGTTGCCGATACAATTGCAATCGGCTTATTCCCCTCTAGGAATCTTTGGGCCGATATCAACAATCAAACAAAATGTCAAATGCATTTGTTTTCTATTGCAACCCAACTCGTATCTCGGCTTTCCGTGATATTTACATGTCTACACATCACTCGTATTCTGTCCTTTTAGAGGTTTTTCAATTCGCTCAGCTAATAATCTTGTTATTTCAGATTGAACTCTCGTGATTTCGTTGTAACTTGTCGTCCTATTCGGTGATTACATGATGTACCTTCATCGAAAAACTGCAGATATAACTAGTGATCTTGTTGATTATATTGGTGCGATTTCATAAACATAGGCATGGACACGTAGCTAGTGAAGTTCAAGAATCAACAAAACGCAGTTTTTGAATTATCCTAATTTTAAGGTGTAATAAATAGTAATGAAAAGTTTGCTTGAAAATAGGTGATACAGTGCTGATATGTTGGTCCTGGGTTGTTTCGCACCAATTCCCGTTGGCCCCTCGAGTCATTTCGGCGCAATCTTCATTCACGCCGGGTCATTTCGCCCCACAGACAGAGGTGGGTGGTTTCGCCCCTAAACTTAAATTTTATTTTGGTAATGCAATGTAATTGTTTCCTTTAGTACTTTAGTATTTTTTTCCCCAAAGGATTTACCGAAGTAAACAATTTCCATTAAAATTTTCATAATTGTTACTAAATCGAAAAATTTAACAGTATCTGCATTGACCGATATGTGAGATCAGACAAATAGAGAGGGTTTTGGTGGTATGTCAATGAGGTACAGATTAAATAAAAACAGAACTTGCAGTGATAATATGTGTTATTCCTGTTTTACTTATGTATTTGTTTATATTTTTACAGTTTAGTATTCAGAATCACAACTTATGACTTTTGAGTATAATTTGTACATTTATATAACATCCGTAACAATGCATTAAAATTATCAATCGGCCTGTGCCATTTCTCTTCTGTGGGTCTTTTACTCTTTTCCCCAGACATCTCTCCATATATGTTTCCACAAACTTTGAGTCATTCATCTCAATGCTACCAATAAGAAATTTCTTTCGCACTTTTGTAATAATACCAATACATTCATCCAATGATGATGGAAAAGTACTTTAAACCATTCAAACAATTTAATAATAAAATCATTGCCATTTCATACCTATACCAATATAGGGGGCGAGAGGACCCATGGCAAAACAACACGTCAGCCGGGGTGAAGTGCAGTTGGGACAAAACGACCTGATATCGATAGGTTACTTTTTCGGTCCAGTCTGAAATCAAAACAAAGTACTTTGTGATGTCCATTTTTATTTATGAACAATGGTTTGTAGTTTTGTAAACAAAAAAAACAGAAAACTTATAACCTTTTTAGCCTGACTGTTTACAGTAAGGGGTATAGTAATGACTTTTGTCCGTCCATCCGTCTGTCCATCTGTTAACATTTAGAGTTTTTTGGTTAAAGTTTGTGGTTAAAGTTTTTTACTGAAGGTTCAAGTGGGTTTTTTTTGTTTTTTTTTCTTCTTTTCCTGTTTAGTGGACATTTGGAGTTTTGGTTAAAGTTTGTGGTTAAAGTTTTTTATTAAACCTTCAAGTACAGGCTATACCCGGTAGTTCTTGTCTGATCGTCACAAAATTTCATATGCAGGTTTTAGGTCATGTCTTCATGAGAACGTCCCCTTTTGGTCGTGATCGGTCAACCGGTATGGATGCCCGAGCCCAAAACCCGAAAACCATTAGCACAGTCTACAGGTCGTATTTATGAAGGGATTTCATTACAACTTCATAGAATGCCTATGTATAATGCCTAGATGAGAACGTCCCTGTTTTGGGCATGATCTGTCAACCGTGATGGCTGCCCAAGCCCGAAACCCAAAAACTTTTAGCACAGTCTGCAGGTCCTGTTTAATATGGATGCATTTCATTGTAACTTGATACGATGACTCCGTATGATGTCTACATGAGAATTTCCCCATTTGGGCGTGATCTATCAACCGTCACAACTGCCTGAGCCCAAAACCCGAAAACCTTTAGCACAGTCTACAGGTCATATTTATGGAGGGATTTCATTGTAACTTGATAGGTTGACTTCATATAATGTCAACATGAGAAAGTCCCCTTTTGGACGTGATTGGGCAACTTTGACGGCTACAGGTGCCCGAAACCCGAAAACCTTCAGCACAGTCTACAGTCATATTTATGAAGGGATTTCATTGTAACTTCGTAGGATCAATCCACATGATGCCCAGATGAGAATGTCCCCTTTTGGTTGTGATCATTCAACCATGATGGCTGCCCGAGCCCGAAGCCCGAAAACCTTTGGCACAGTCTACACGTCATATTTATGGAGGGATTTCATTGTAACTTGATAGGTTGACTTCATATTATGTCTACATGAGAACGTCCCCTTTTGGGCAACTGTGACGGCGAACTGGGCCCGAAGCCTGAATACCTTTAGCACAGTCTACAGGTCATATTTATGGAGGGATTTCATTGTAACGTGATAGGTTGACTTCATATAATGTCTAGATGAGAACGTCCCCTTTTGGGCAACTGTGACGGCAACAGAGGCCCGAAGCCCGAAAACCTTTAGAATATTCCACAGGCCATAATTATGAAGGGATTTCATTGTAGCTTGGTAGGGTGACCTCAAGTTTGTGGTTAAAAACCCAAACACCACCACCCCCTACCCCGACCCCCCCCCCCCCCACCCCCAATTAGGTTTTTTTTCTACTTTTCTCCCAATATGCATTTTGAACTATTTACCCTCCCTCCCCCTCCCCTGTTCCTCCATCACCCCCACCCTGGCCAATTAGGCACTTTTTTTTTTCCTTTCGTCAAAAATGCCTGTTTACAGTTTTGGTTAAAAACCCAGACAAGCACCACAGCCCCTCCCCCCCCCCCAATTAGGCATTTTATTTTTTTCTATTTCCTCCAATATGCATTTTGAACTATTTACAGTCACTACATGCAGAACCTTTTTTTTTCCTTTTGTCAAAAATGCTTTTTTTGTTAAAGTTTGTGGTTAAAAAATCCAGACAGAAATTATCCACCCCCCCCCCCCCCCAATTAGGCATTTCTTTTTTCTTTCCTTGAATATGCAATGTGAACTATTTACAGTCACTACATGCGGAACCTTTTTTTAAACTCACATACCACACCCACCACCACCCCCCACCACCCCACCCCCACCAACACCCCACCCACCGGCACTTTTTTTTTCTTTCGTCAAAAATGCAACTTTACAGTTTGGGTTAAAGTTTGTGGTTAAAAACCCAGGCAAACACCACCCCCGCCCCCCACCCCCATGGTGCCAGTTAGGTATTTTTTTTTCCTCTGCTCAAAATGCATTCTGAAGGATTTAGACTGACCACATGTGGAAAAAAAATGGATTCCCCTAACACACCCCCACTCTCCCCCACCCCTCACCCCACCCCACCTCCTCCTCACCCAGGGCCATTCATGCAATATTTTTTCTTTGGTACAAAATGCATTTTTAGCCTGACTATAGTCAGGGCTATAGTCAGGGCTATAGTCATGACTTTCGTCCGTCCATACTTTTGATATTTGGTATGCAGCATCCTCAAAGGGGTGAGATTCAAGTTTGTTCAAGCCAAGTCCCTGGGTACATATTTGGGCTCCCTGTGGGAGCCCAAATTATAACTTAGTTCAATAAGAGGAATTTTCTTTAAAATCCAGTAGTCAGAATCTTTTGATATTGGTATATAGCATCCTTAGGGAGGTGATATTCAAGTTTGTTCAAGCCAAGTCCCTGGGTTCATATTTGGTCTCCCTGTGGGAGCCCGAATTATACCTTAGTTCAATATGAGGAATATTCCTTAAAAATTTTTTTTAGCTGTGACGAGCAGCTCTATATGTGGCAATGTCGGTCTGTCAGTCAGTCAGTCCATTGGTCGGTTGGTAGGTCGGCCTGTCAGTTGGTCTGTCACCAGCGCATTTAAAAAACACCATAACTTCTAAAATACTTGATGGAATAACACCATACTTGTTATGCAAGTGTATCTTCATGATGTCTATACCCACGCAATAGTGCATGTCATTTGGATAATTTCTGTCACATTTATGGACTTGTCACCAACAAATTTTTTGTCACCAACAAGTTTTTTTGTCACCAACGAGTTTTAAAACATTGATGTTGCACGAATCGTTGCAGCTTCGGCACTGTGACTTTGCACTCTAGTTTTTAGATGAACCGGTCAGATTCTTTGGATATTTAGTATAGGCTTTTCTTAGGAGGGGCAGATGTAACTTATTCAGATAAATTCCCTGGGTTGATATGTAGGCTACCATGTCAGGTGGGTGCCCTCATGCCCCTGGGGCCTCTTGTTTTCTGTTTGACAACATTGCCCTGGCTCTTCTCTCTATATTGTTTATTGTAAGTCAGTCACTGCTTTTATGTTGGCTTCCAAAATGTGTTACTGCATGTCTGTCTATCTGTCCTTCAGATGAAATTTTTCTTTGCTTTTCATTTGCCTGGTTCTACATTTTAAATAACTTGCAGCTATCTTTCACCCTCCAACCTCCCCCCCCCCCCCCCCCCCCCCATACACAAATCAGGGCTGGGGTGAGTATTGAGTACTTTGTCAAAAAAGTGGTGCTCGAGTACTACGAGTACTGAGTACTTTGGACCCAGCCCTGTCACAAACATATTAAACATCAAAGAGTATTATATACTTGAAACAAATACTGTACAGCTTCTGTGTACTTATCACTTTCCACAGGTGGGCAATATTTCCACACATACAACAATATTTGATGCCAAACACTAACTATGGGAATAATCATCAATAATTTAAATAATGAAGCACCAGGTACAACCAAGTGCTTCATTAATTAAAATTTTGCTGATGATGATTTTTATTGCCTGGTAAACGCATGTGTGGACATTACTTCCCATGCGTTTATTACAACCAGTCCACGGCAACTGTTCTGTAACTGATTTGTCCTCTTTGGGAACATATTTTCTACAATTTCACTCCTGACAGAATGTGTGCCTGTGGGGATAAAACCAAAATAGTGAAAGTGCACTTGTGGATACTTGCGGCACAAGCACAGCACTACAGAATCAATATTTGATGATTTTAGGAATTTTTACAGTGTCATGAGACACCACATTAGCAGGTACTGGTCATTGTGTCAGAAAAAATCACTGTTTTGTGACTCCAGGTGCCTTAACTGAGAAAACTGAGGCATTTTTCTTACAAAGATTGCAAAATATTCATCAAACACAATGTGAAATGTCTCCAGAAGCCAGAATGTGATTTGATAAAAATGGGAAATTCAATATGTGTCAACATCAATTAATTTATAAATGAATATATTTTTTTTTTATGGAAAAAGACATACTGAGGGGTGTACGGAGCACAGCCAGGGCTATATTTTACCCCATCACTAGGTAAAAGAAAATTTGACATCATTTGTTGAGATAAAATGGCACTTTGTATTGATATTGGGGAATTATATAGCCGCAGCCCGATCTTATATTTCGACGAGAATCTGAGAATCGATTCACATAGAGATCCGGGCAACAAAACCAGTGAGAAACCATGTAGATTCTCATAGCACCACTGTTAGGATTCACGTGAAAAGAACCTAATCAGTTTAACCCTTTACCTAACACAAAGGCAGCAAATTAACCAATACAACACTAACATGACCTGAAATATCGTGACACTGGCAATAAAATTTGTACAAATATGGCTGTCCTTGGAACCAGCTCATCAGCTGGTTCCAGTAACACCCATAATTAATAAGCTTGGTGAATATTGTTTATATTCAGCTCACCTGACTGTAAGTCAGGGGGAGCTTAAGTGATCACTTTCTGTCTTGTCGACCATCCGCCCATCTGTCCGGCGTGAATTTTACATTATCAACCTCTCCTCATAAACAATTGAGCCAAATTGAACCAAATTTGATATTCATGTTCCTTATCATACATGAATTCCAGTTTGTTCAAATAAAGTTGCCACGCCCACAGGGGCCCCTGGCATTTCTCTGATAGCACCCATAAATTGTTTTCCAAAATTAAAAAAAAATCTCCAGGACCATCTATAAGAATCTTTTGATACTTGGTACACAGGATCTCTGAGGGAGAGGGGAGGGGGGGGGGGGTGGGGTGGGGGGGGGATTCAAGTTTGTTCAAATCGAGTCCCTGAGTTAATATTTGGCCTCCCCATGGGCACCCAGATATCAAAAGTGCAATTTGAGGAAATTTCTTTGAAAACCTCCTTCAGATCCACCAGTCAGAATGCTTTCATATTTGGAATACAATATCTCTAGTGGGGAGGGAGGGAGGGTTAGATTGAAGTTTGTTTGAATCAGGTCTCTGGGTTAATATTTGGTCTATCTCTTGAAGCCTGAAGTTTAACTTAGTACAGTATGAGGAAATTTCTTTAAAAATCTATTTCTTCAGATCCACCAGTCAGAATCCTTTCATATTTGACATACAGCATCTCTCTAAGGGGGTCAGATTCATGTTTGTTCAAAACGAGTCTCTGGATTAATATTGGGGCTCGTTTTGGGAGCTCAAATAAACTCAGTGCAGCATGAGTAAATTTCTTAAAAAATCTTTTTCTTCAGACCCACCAGTTAGAATGCTTTAATATTTGATGTACAACATCTCTGGGGAGGTCAGATCTAAATTTGTTCCAATTGGGTTCCTGGGTTAATATTTAGGGTTTCTATTGTAGACTAAAGTTTAACTTAGAGGAATGTGAGGGAATTTCTTTAACAATCTTCTTCAAATCCACCAGTCAGATTTCATATTTGATATACAACATCTCGAGAAGCAGGAGGGGGCAGTGGGTGGGTCGTCACATTCAAGTTTGTTCAAATCAAGTCCCTGGGTTATTATTTTAACTTGGTGCAATTTGAGGAAGGAATTTCTTTAAAGGTGTTCTTCTCCAGAACAATCAATTAGAATTTTTTGATATTTGGTATACAACATCTCTGAAGGGGTCAGATTCAAGTTTGTTCAAATTGAGTACCTAGGTTAATATTTGTGCTCCTCATGTGAGCCCAAATTATAACTTAGTGCAACATGAGGAGATTTCATTAAAAAATGTTCTTCAGATCCTCCATTCACGATGCTTTCATACTTGGTATACAACATCTCAAATCAATTGAAATTTCTTCAAATCGGGTCCCTGGGTTCATATTTGGGCTCTCTGTTGGAGCTGAAATATAAGTCAGTACAATAGGAGGAGATTTCTTTAAAAATCTTCGTCTTCAGATCTGCCAGTCAGAATCCTTTCATATTTGGTATCACAGGGGAGGGGAGGGGGTCAGCTTTGAGTTTGTTCATTTTGCTTAATATTTGGGCAGGGGCGGGTTAGGTTCAAGGTTGTTCATTAATGTTCAAATCCATTCGTTAGAGTTTTTCCATAAAATTTACCTTTCAAGCTGCAGTGACACAGTTGGAAGTTTGGCAGTACTTATCTTCAGCTGAAAGAATTGGAAGCAATCAGGAAGACCTATGCTAATAATCATCTGACATGGACACTAGAGTTATGAATAATTTCATAACATCATTCCTATGTAGTGTTGATGAACCATGACTAACTGAATGTGACCCAAAATACTTCTCTGAACCACTTTGTCATGTGAGCGATTAAGGCCCCTTGGGGGGAGGGGAGGCTCTTTTTTTAAAAAAAATCAGTAGTTGGTTGTTTTAAAAATTAAAAAGCTGAATTGGGTAAATGGTTAGCATGTGTTAGCATACAACGGGTTCAACCATACTGGCCTCATGGGATCCTGGGGCACTCATAGCAGGTCTGAATTCTCACAACAAGTTTCGGAAGAATCCCGACTCCACCCTTCCAAATCGCACCCCTGTACACTGTGTGATGGTTGATCACTTTTCCAATGGAGTGCCAACTCATCAAATGTCATTATTCATGCCTCCTGATTCAAAAAAAGTGAACAACAGTAACTGGTTAAAACGGAAACTGTCCCACCCCAGCCCAGGCCTGGCATTTTCAGGAGAGCGATTTATTCGCTCGCCTACTGCTTGCCTTCAAAAAATTAAGGAGGGTGAAATCTAGCCCTCCTGGCCTTAGAAAACAATGATGTCAGTGGTCTCTGTAAGACTGCCACACTGGCCCTCCCACACCTCCGGGCAGGTGTCAGCCGAGTGGGCGACTAGGGCAAAGAAGTCGCCTTGTTATTCCTCAAGTCGCCTTGGCTTAAATTGGGGACGAAATTCAAGTCGCCCTCCAAAACTTCCTTGGGAGACATGGCAGTTTACTTTATTTTCTTATGTTTTATTTCCAAAATAAACAACGCTTCCGCATTCACAAAAAATGTAAACACGGCTGCTGTTAAAATCCATCATACGGCTCTGAAAATAGCCTAAACTAGCCCGATTTTATATTTCTGAAGAGAGTTGTAATGGTGTAGTGGTTCGAACAATACGCCCCAACTGATAGCAACCAGCACAAAATGCTATTTAAAACCAAAAGTGACAGCAAAAACAATGAATCACACAAGACACGCATCAAGTTTATTAGAATTTATTAAAGTTAACCACCATTTCAAAACCAAAAAAAATGTGCAGGGGACAATTCATCCATAAAAACGTCGAAATTGCTTATGGTTACACTCTGTTCCACTGAAAAATTGGTTACATTGAAATTCACCCCACAATTTGCATTGAAAGTTTCTTTGAAAACTTGTGTTGGAAGGGGGTTAAATGTAATAAGGCTATGATAGAAATCATACATACTAGGATGGATAAGAATGGCAAGCCTTATAGCACCAATCGCAAGTGTCAGTAAGATGGATGGCAGAAATTGTCATTTTTCTGAACAGAGTATTATCACCCAGCGCAGCAGGTAAGGGAGACAACTGAAATATTTTGTCATTTACCTTAGAAATAAATTAACTCAAATTGTTAATGACGCTTAATTTACAAAGGATGTCGAAAACTTTTTTAACTACATTTTTCAATTCAATTAGGACATTCAGAAACCATGAATGATCCAGCTTCTTATGTGAACTTGAAATTTATTTTAAATACTTTAAATATTTTTTTTAAAAGAATATACCTACTATTACAGAGAAGAACACTCTCACCATGGGTAATGCTAAATTTCAAATCCACTGCATTGAGGCAAATACAAAATCAACTGCATGGTAACCCTAGCCATCACTGTTAGGGTAAGAGTTGGGGTATTCAGAAACCATGGACGACACAATTGTTTGTAGGGGAGGGGGTGGGGGGGGGGGGAGGATTTTAACCTACATGACTCAGTTTTGTATGTGTATGTATGTTTGTATAACTTTTATTTATTTTTTTCTCCACTATTGTGTTCTCTATGTACATTTATTTTGTCACGATGTCATATACGTTTTGTTTTTTTCTGACTTCTCTCTCATGTCCACTGACTTCTCCTTCCTGGCCCCTGACTTCTCCCTAAAGTCTCTGGAGGGAGAAGTTACTTCTCCCTAAAATCAGCTGCCAGACTGACCCCTGCCTCTGGGCCTGCTCGGAGGTGTGGGAGGGGCAGTGTATCCATCTCATATAGACTACCTTGGTAGCAGCACTAAATTAAATGTAGAAAGCACACTAGGCAGAATTCATTAATAGTAAAACTTAATTTTGCCACTTTTGGCTTTTGTAAGCTTGAGGAGAGCAAATAGCTCCCCCAGGTCATGCGAGGGAGCGATTGTTTTGCCCTCCTTCATTTTTAAGAATGTCAGGCCTGCCAGCCACACACATATACATGACACTTTAGAAGGGTTTACACATTGGATCAAACATCCAGCTATTTTCACCATGGGGAAGGTATACCCATCTTGTAAGTACATTCTATACACTTTTATAACCTTATGCAACTACCAGCCCTAGTAGTCCCCTTTAGGGGGGGGCGCGGTGGCTCAGTTGGTAGAGGTGCAGGCTGCAAGCCGAGAGGTCCTCGGTTCGAATCCCACCTGCGGCAACCACGTTGTGTCCTTGGGCGAGACACTTCACCTCGATTGCCTACATGGGGGCACGATGACGCTGTGTACTGAGGCGTACTGCACGTCGATGGTGCGCATGTCTTCAACCAATCTAACCCTGCCTGTGCTGCGGTGCAGAGTTCAGAGTTACGATGTTGGAGAGCTGACAGCTGCTCGTCGTTGCTCGGTGGTTCTCTCCGGGTACTCCGGCTTCCTCCACCCGTAAAACTGTCACGGTCACGATTAGCCATTGTGCATAAGTATGTGACCTTAAAAAACACCAATAAATAAATAGTCCCCTTTAGACTTCACTGTTCAATGTCAACTTCTGTGGACTGAAAAATCACTGATTTTACGACCAGCTAATAGGGTGGTGCACATATTAACTTTAAAAAATAACCATAATTAAATGTGACTTATAGAACTTGCCAACAAGTCACTTAAAACAAAATTGTTGATCGCTAAGGCATTCAGACCCTCAAAATATCTCAAGTTTGGTTCTAGAAACTCCTATCTAGGACCTTCAGGTCAATTCCATGAAGGGAAGTTGAAGGAGAGCGTAATCAGTGGACGGTCCTAATTAAGACTACATAAATGGTGCCTCTCTACCTATTGAGAGGTGTAATTCTTTGCACCTCTATTGATTTGAGAATCTAAAGACTGGAACTGATGTAACAAAATCAACTCCTTGTACACCTTCCAGTTTAGATAAGTGAAATCTCACAGAATTATTGCTCATGGATTGTTAAGATAATCGAGACGTGTTCAGTACATTTTCAGTCTCTTCAAAGTTTATGAGTTAGGATAATTGGGAAGTGTTGAGTACATTTCAAGGCTGTTCCAAGTTTAAGAGTTAAGTTAATTGAGAAGTGTTGAGAACATTTCAAGGCTGTGCCAAGTTTAAGATAATCGAGAAGTGTTGAGTCCATTTCCAGTCTCTTAGAAGTTTAAGAGTTGAGATAATTGAGAAGTGTTGAGTCCATTTCCAGTCTCTTAGAAGTTTAAGAGTTAACATAATCGAGAAGTGTTGAGTACATTTCAAGGCTGTTCCAAGTTTAAGATAATCGAGAAGTGTTGAGTCCATTTCCAGTCTCTTCGAAGTTTAAGAGTTGAGATAATTGAGAAGTGTTGAGTACATTTCAAGGCTGTTCCAAGTTTAAGATAATCGAGAAGTGTTGAGTCCATTTCCAGTCTCTTAGAAGTTTAAGAGTTAACATAATCGAGAAGTGTTGAGTACATTTCAAGGCTGTTCCAAGTTTAAGATAATCGAGAAGTGTTGAGTCCATTTCCAGTCTCTTAGAAGTTTAAGAGTTAAGATAATCGAGAAGTATTGAGTACATTTCAAGGCTGTTCCAGGTTTAAGATAATCGAGAAGTGTTGAGTCCATTTCCAGTCTCTTCGAAGTTTAAGAGTTAAGATAATTGAGAAGTGTTGAGTACATTTCAAGGCTGTTCCAAGTTTAAGATAATCGAGAAGTGTTGAGTCCATTTCCAGTCTCTTAGAAGTTTAAGAGTTAACATAATCGAGAAGTGTTGAGTACATTTCAAGGCTGTTCCAAGTTTAAGATAATCGAGAAGTGTTGAGTCCATTTCCAGTCTCTTAGAAGTTTAAGAGTTAAGATAATCGAGAAGTATTGAGTACATTTCAAGGCTGTTCCAAGTTTAAGATAATCGAGAAGTGTTGAGTCCATTTCCAGTCTCTTAGAAGTTTGAGTTAACATAATCGAGAAGTGTTGAGTACATTTCAAGGCTGTTCCAGGTTTAAGATAATCGAGAAGTGTTGAGTCCATTTCCAGTCTCTTAGAAGTTTAAGAGTTAAGATAATCGAGAAGTGTTCAATACATTTCAAGACTGTTCCAGGTTTAAGAGTTACGATAATTGAAAAGTGTTCAGTACATTTCAAGGCTGTTCCAGGTTTAAGAGTTAAGGTAATCGAGAAGTGTTCAATACATTTCAAGGCTATTCCACAATGACATTCAGCTATTTAATTGTAGGAGTATTCACCAGAACTTCAGTCCATATCTAAGAAAAACAAAGCACTAACAGCAGGTGGCGATGGTATCACAATCACCAGTATTAAACATTCTAAGGACAGTGTGTATGTGAGAAATCCAGAACCTGTTCCAGCTAATCCTCCCTCATACAACACTGTCGCAGAAGAAACCATAACTACATCTACATCTTCCACCAATAATATTAGACGGTTTGTATTGGACTACTAATCTATGCATTATGCAGAAATTATTTTGGAACTGTTTAGTTATCTTTATACTCGGAAATATAAAATATATGGCATTATATTATAAGTTACAGGGCGTTTAGTTGGCAGATACAGTGTCATATACGGCGAAGAGAAAACAATATTAGGTGAGCCGAAGCTCACCTAATATTGTTTTCTCTTTGCCGTATATGACACTGTATCTGCCAACTAAACGCCCTGTAACGTATTTATTATGCACGGCATGCTAAAATGTCATTGGGGAAGTTAACTCAACGAATAGTTGAATGATGCACACTTCTCGAAAAATGTAAACAAAGCAGACGATGTTTACATACGCAACAAGGGGAGTAATATTGCTTCCACATTCTAATAAATCACTCGTGACTTGTTCTATAACCGCCAATGTTTTGGGCTGGTTTGGCATTTTATTATAACAGTTTCATTCAATCGAATGCAATGTTTATACGACAGTGCTATTTTATATGGTGGGTCTTCTGTACGACTGCGCTGCAGCATGTACGTCTGTGTAAATTAAAAGCTGAGGCATGTGGATATAATGATAAAACAAAATGGCTGACAAGCACCTAATATTAAATTAATATTGGGTACTTTTCAGCCATACTGAACCTAATATTGCGGAGTCTATGTCTCTTAGTAACTTCATTTGATTGGATAAACAAATTTACTACCATAATAATCAGTCTGACAGTGCCCTCTGAACTCTTCTACAGAGTTCATGCAGGTCCTTGAAAGTGTTTGAATTTTTTAAAGTTCCAAATCTTTTAAAAAACTTAAAAATCAGAATTCTTTTGGAAAAAGTAGGGAAAATTCTTGAAAAATACATTCAGGCAACTGCTTTGCTCATTTTGGTTAAATGTATAGTTACTAGCTGTGATATTTATATGATTTGGCTTTGACACGAGAAGATCCTACTGGACTGTAGTGAAGATTTGGCTGCTTGTATGCCTGTATAAGCTTCCAAATCTCTACTTGAAACTTCTACCAGGCTCAGTTTATGTCAGGAAGACTTTTCTGATCAGTCAAAATATTTGTTAAAATTGGAATTTCTGTTCAAGTGGCAAGAGGATGACTGGAAATGAATAAATGAATGATTTGAGAAGAGTGCAGCAAATTGGGAGTCTGCAGATTGAATGTATTGGTGATGGGGTTTGAGTTTTATTATATTATTCTTTATTTTTAATTTATTATTTTTCATTCTTCTGTTATCTACCTTTAATCTACAAGTGAACTGAACGAACTCGGATTTTTTATTTTTATTTTGCTCTTATAAATACCCATTCAATAGACTTTTTGTTCTCTTGAGCTAGCCTCAAGATATTCATGGTAGATAAGCAGGTAGGTATTTTTCTTTCATGTCATTACTATTTGTTATAATTGGTCATTACAGCAGTACTGTTATAGTGATAAAAAAAATACCAGTTCCAGAGGTATCTTCATATTAACTGGTAGAGTGCTGAATTATTTTTGGTCATCAAAATCAGCTGCCTTGTATTTACCTTGTTACAATTTATGGGAGAAATGCAGATTTCAGTTTATGCCTGGAGGCACTCTTCCATAAATTGTGACAAGGCAAATCTACACAGACTTAATAATTTCAGTTCAAAGATAATACAGTGGAGCCCACTTAATTGGATATCTCTTAATTGTATATCCCTGTTAATTGAATATAATTTTCAAACATAAAACCATTTACCATACCTTCAGTACAAATTTGATCTGTTAATTGCATATGGGTTGTAGAGTAAACTCCTGTTAATTGTATATAAATTTTTCTAATATGTCGAAAAAATTACTGTGACATGCACCAAATTACCCTTATTTATCAAGCTTTTTGGCCTCACTACATCCAATACAGGCATTTATTCTATTATATCTTGACAGAGCTCTATGAGCTCTGTCAAACAAGATATAATAGAATAAATGCTCAGTTTACCTCCAAAACACAGGAAACTGACCAAATCCCTGTTAATTGTATACTCCTGTTAATTAAATAATTTTCACTGGCAAAATGGATATTCATTTAAGAGGATTCTACTGTATGAAGCGCATCCATTGAATGTTATGGAATGTTAACCCTTTAAGTTGCAGCACCTGTACTTTAGAATAACGCCCAAATATGGGCTTCCTGCACACTACCAGTTAAGTTGAATTGGTTATTATTTCAATCCAATTTATAGATAGAGGGTATAGACAGATTGGATTGAAATAACAACCAATTATTATTGTGCACCTAAGGGAACATCAATCCTCGGGGATAGTTTGTAACTGGTTTCTGTTATTCAATTTCAATATATATTGACTTTTCTTTCAACAAAACAATTTCCGGAAAGTTCAAGTGGAATCCAATGAAGTAAATCACTGTTCATCAGCCACAGTAGACTGATTCTGCTTTCCTAGTGAAAGAGAATTTATGAGCTGTAAGAGCCTTGAAGAAATGACATAAATAGAACGGGGTTAATTTATTACCACTCTACTTGCAAATCAGAATTATTACTTTATAAAACACCAGCTGTAGTTCCATCAGTAAATACAGTAGGGCTTAACTCTTAACCTGCTGGGTATTATGTAAATATTTTTCATCAAATCTAGTCATGGCTGCTATAAAGCAGCCATGACTAGATTTGATGAAAAATTCAAGAAAATTTAGCTTAAGAAATCATTGGTCAAAAACACTTGATGTAATTTACGGGAAAAATTTTGGTTAAACATGCTCAAATTTTACTTTTTTTAGTGAAAGAGTTTACATGCCCTGGGCTGGAATATCTGCCAGCAGTGTGCAAGGAGTTAACCTCGCCAATCAGTGCTCCAGCATCTGGGATTGCACTGATGTTTTATAGTTTTATGTAATGCAAATGAGTCGTTAGGGCAGTGCTTTTGAAACAGTCAGTGAAAATTTGAAATAAAATATATTTATGTGACTAATATGAAAATATAAAGGCTTCTTTCAAAGTACCATTTAGTCGAAGATGCTGAAAGTGTTAATAAATTTCATTAAAAATGCAAAGACATTGTTCCATGTTGTTGAGAAATGCTCTTAACCCTTTTCAATAATCTTGAAGATAACCATCTTTATGTACAGAAGGAAAACACAGTAGTTGGCTGTCATGTTGAGGCAATACCAGGTTACAGATTAGAAGTGCCAATGCATGTGTATAAAAACTTATAAAATTTGTGATTCAAACTAGATGTTTGAAAAGTGGTGTTTTGAGAAATATTTAATCACAGCTGTTGGAAATTACTTGCATAGTTAACTGAACGAAAAAGGGCCCTTCAATTGAAGCTTATTGCCATTTTTGTTTCTATCAAAAATATAAAATACTTGGATGCTGAAGTATTTATCAATACAATATGCAGGTATACTTAAACTTAGTTGTGAAATTATGGCCACCAATTGTTATTCCATGTTCAGAAGTGTGTTTCGGATGGCGGTGTCAGGAGGGATCGTACACTCATGGGCATCCATTATTAGCCAAAGTGAGGTGGCAGGAGGAATCCTACACACATGGACATCCATTATTAGAGTGAGGTGGCAGGGGGAATCCTACACACATGGGCATCCATTATTAGTCAAAGTGAGGTGGCAGGAGGAATCCTACATACATGGGCATCCATTATTAGTCAAAGTGAGGTGGCGGGCGGAACCCTACACACATAGACATCCATTATTAGTCAAAGTGAGGTGGCAGGAGGAATCCTACACACATGGTCATCCATTATTAGTCAAGTGAGGTGGCAGGAGGAATCCTACGCACATGGGCATCCATTATTAGTCCGAGTGAGGTGGGAGGAGGAATCCTACAAACATGGGCATCCATTATTAGTCAAGTGAGGTGGCAGGAGGAATCCTACACACAAGGGCATCCATTATTAATCAAGTGAGGTGGCAGGAGGAACCCTACACACATGGGCATCCATTATTAGTCAAAGTGAGGTGGCAGGAGGAATCCAACACATATGGGCATCCATTATTAGTCAATTGAGGTGGCGGAGGAACCCTACACACATGGGCATCCATTATTAGTCAAAGTGAGGTGTCAGGAGGAATCATACAAACATGGGCATCCATTATTAGTCAAAGTGAGGTGGCAGGAGGAATCCTGCACACATGGGCATCCATTATTAGCCAAAGTGGCAAAGATTTTGTAAGTTGTTTGACACCTTTCTTTTTATTAGAAGTAGTACATCACAAAATGCAATAAAATGTAATGATCAGTGCAGTCTACTAAATTTTAGTCGACTTGTGATGAAATCAAACTTAATTAATAGTTTGATAAAGACAGATGGGCGTAAGCTTTTGGTTTCTGGGCGATAATTTTAGTTCTGTTTCACGCAGGTTCCTCCACATTTACTTGGTTGGTACCCTCATAGGAGGGGAAGAGCCCTGTCGGTTTTCAGGTTTGTCAATGAAACGTCAAGCTCACTGTTGCTAAAAATAGCAACTTTTTTGATTCTGGGCAATAACTTTAGTTCTATATATATATATATATATATGGAAGCTCAACTAAACTTCCAGAAAGTAATCATATGTGGTGAGTGAAGAACTCTATTAATTTTGGCCATGGGAACTGCCAGGTTGAGGTTATGTGATTGTTAATATAAATAGGCCTTTCATCAAAATTGGATTTTGGGGCTATAATTTTTGTTTTCTGTGTCAAACCCTTTACCAAATTGACAGATTAGGTACCTTAATGGAAGAGAAAGAATCCAATATCGATTTAGCAGTGACCAAAGGTCAAGGTTACTGTTCCTAAAAATAACACCTTCTTGTTTTCGGCCAATAACTTGAGTTCTATTTGTCAAAGCTCAACCAAACTTGTAGAAAGTAATCATATATGTGCAGTGAAGAGCCAGGATTTCTGCTATACCGGCCACATTTCCCCACCAAAGAACCTTCCAAACATTAATTAAGGTGTTAAAATTCACCCTGACCTGCCCGATCCCAGAGAAATAATTGATTTGCAGATTGTTGAAGTGCCATTTCTAGACTTCTTTTGAAAATTTTCTTACAGAAACGTCATGAAAAAATTACTGCATAAGTGTACTCTGATAACGCAATTGTTCTATGAGTTCTGCATAACTTAATCAACCAATGAAAAGCTAAAACTGTAAACAAGAACCTCATTGAATGTTAAATGCGTTAAGTAGCGAAACGGTGTGATTTGTTTGGTCAGTATGTGTACTACATAATGTGAGTTGTAAAACTTCATTCAGTAGGAAATTTCATTATTTGACATTTTGTTTTCTGACCAATCTTATTACTCCAACATTTGCCCAAAACAAGCATGTGTTGAAAAAGCATGAACTTCTGTAGATGTACTTCTGCTGTCAGCGTTAATTCAAATGATACAACAGTTTGCAGGTATACTGTTCACACCCTATTTGTGTGTTTTAATTAGTACAATGGAATCTTGAATCTATTTTCTTGAAAATTACAAAAGTTCAAAAAAGAGAGCTTCTGGATTCCAATTTTGAAGCATGAAAAAGCATGAGTGCTACAGCACTCCTCAAATCGACAGCACTGAAATTTATTGTGGAAATGAATGATTTTTCTCTTGAATTTCTCCTCATTGGTCCTTATTCTTATGCAATTACTGGCTCTCAGAATGTGAACACCAACACAAATATCGCTGCGAAAAACCTCAAAATATCCCCCAGAAGCAACGAAATGGGGGTTTGGGGACACCTGAATTTAAAATTTTCCTACCACGGGCCGAAACATAGTTGGCCCGTTGTAGCATCAACTCTTCATTATACGGCCTCAATTATTTCCCCCCAGCGGAAACACTGGAAGAACCCTATTGATTTTGGATGTATTAGCTCTGTGGTCAAATTTTACTTGACTGTTTATAAATAGAACTTGTGTCAAAAATTTGATTGCGGGATATAACTTTTGTTTTATGTGTCAAACATTCACCAGCTTTTCAGATTAGGAATCCTATATCAAATTTGTAATGACCAAAGGTCAAGGTCAATGTTACTCAAAAATAACACCTTTTGGTTAGATTCTCCCTTTGGGAAAGAAAGAATCTTACTGATTTTGTTGTCTGCAATTGAAAATTCAATGGTCACAGAACTGTTATTATAAATGGAACTTAGTAAAAATATGGTTTCTGAGCAATTACTTTTGTTTTTCATCGTGTCAAACCAGAAAATTTACAGGGTTGGAATCATCATGGAAGAAGAAGAACCCTTTTTATTTTTAGATTTGTCCATCAGCAGTCTCGGTTACTGTTACTAAAAATAGCACTTTTCGGTTTTCAGGCATGGTACTGTTACTATTAATGTAACTTTTTAGCTCACCTGACTGAAAATCGGGGTGAGGTTTTGTCATCACTTTGGCATCCATCGTCTGTCTTCTGTCGTACATTTACTTTTGCATTTCTTCAGAAGCACTAGATCAAACCCATCCAAACTTTGCTTTGGGGGATACCCTTCCATGTTTGTTCAATGGAAGTTGATAAGCTTAATGGGTTGGGAGCAGTGCCCTAAAATGTTCTTCTCATAAACCACCAGTCACAATGCTTTGAAATTTGGTATGCAATTT
Organism: Pictodentalium vernedei; assembly: GCA_031216915.1. Lineage (NCBI taxonomy): Eukaryota > Metazoa > Mollusca > Scaphopoda > Dentaliida > Dentaliidae > Pictodentalium > Pictodentalium vernedei. The sequence goes on from CM062289.1 coordinate 400,135,200, forward strand.
CAGTGACCGTTGGGAGCGAGAGAGCAGGAGAGTGGAAATTCACTCTCCACTTTTATATTTTACGAGAGTGAAAAATTTCAGGAGAGTGATTTTTAAAATAATGCCTCGGGACAATTCGCCCCCAGGGGGAATAACGAGGATTGGTGGTGATTGCTGTTGAGAAATCAGTAGGCCTAATAACGCGCAATTTCCAAAATAATTGGTTTTATGACGTTTCGGCCTTGAGACGTTTCGGCCCTAAGAGGCCAAAACGTCTTAGAAATTGGGCCGAAACGTCTTCACATTCGGTAATTCTTTTTTAGATGTGATTGTGTGGAGGGGTTTGTGGAGTTTTAAATTGGCAAGTCCCAAGGGTGGTCGCTCATGACAGGTTCTTCTGTACTTTGCACTTCTCTGACCAGGGGTCAGCCTGGCAGCTGATTTTAGGGAGAAGTGACTTCTCCCTTCAGAGACTTTAGGGAGAAGTCAGGACCCAGGAGGGAGAAGTCAGTGGACATGAAGGAGAAATCAGAAAAAAAAACATAAAACGTAAATGTCATCGTGACAAAATAAATGAACATAGAGGACACAATTGTGGAGAAAAAAATAAATAAAAGTTATCCAAACATACAAACACACACAAAACTAAGTCAGATGGTTACATAACAGAATGTAGGTTAAAATCCCCCCCCCCCCCACCCCACCCCACCCCACAAAAAACTGTGTCGTTCATGGTTTCTGAATGCCCCCTAACTCTTTGCCGAACAGTGATGACTAAGGTTACCGTGCAGTTGATTTTGTATTTGCGTCAACGATGTGGATTTGAAATTTAGTATGACCCATGGTGAGAGTGTTCTTCTCTGTAACAGAAGGTATATTCTTTTTAAAAAAATATTTAAAGTGTTTAAAATAAATTTCAAGTTCATATAAGAAGCTGGGTCATTCATGGTTTCTGAATACCCTAACTGAGTTGAAAAGCGTAGTTAAAAAAGTTTTCGATATCCTTCGTAAATTAAGCGTTCTTAACAATTTGAGTTAATTAATTTCTTTGGTAAATGACAAAACATTTCAGTTGTCTCCCTTTCCGGCTGCGCTGGGTAATAATACACTGTTCAGAAAACTGACAATTTCTGCCAACCATCTTTCACTGACACGTGCGATTGGTGCTTTGAAGGTCTGCCATTCTTATCCATCCAAATACCTGTGATTTCTATTGTAGCCTTATTACATTTAACCCCCTTCCAACAGACTTCACAAGTTTTCAAAGAAAAACATTCAATGCAAATTGCGGGGCGAATTTCAATGCAGCCAATTTTTCAGTGGAACAGAGCATAATCGCAAGCAATTTCGATATGGACGAACTGTCTCTAATACATTTTTTTTTGTTTTGAAACGGTGGTTAACTTTAATAAATTCTAATTAACTCGATGCGTGTCTTGTGTGATTCGTTGTTTTTGCTGGCACTTTGTTTTTAAATAGCCATTTTGTGCTGGTTGCTATCAGTTGGGGCGAATTGTTCGAACGACTAAGCCATTGCAATTCTTTTCAGAAATATAAAATTGGGCTAGTTTAGGCTATTTTCATAGCCGTGTGACGGACTTTAACAGCAACCGTGTTTACTGTTTTTTGCGGAAGCGTGTGTTTTTAAAAAATAAAACATAAAATAATACAGTAAACTGCCATGTCTCCCAAGGAAGTTTGGGAGGGCGACTTGAATTTCGCCCCCAGTGTAAGCCAAGGCGACTTGAGGAATGACAAGGCAACTTCTTCGCCCAAGTCGCCCACTCGGCTGACCCGTCTCCGACGAAGGCTTTGAACACGACCGGAAGATAAACGTGCGCGACTAATTACTCGCGGTATACGAAAAAACGGTGCGCGATGGTGCGCTGGCGCGATCGCTCGCCGTTCCCAACGGTCACTGCAATTTCTTAATGTGCTCAACATTCAGGTTTGTTCAAAGAAAATTTCTCTGACAATATTTGCTTGGTTTTGTACTGGGAGTGGCAAATTTTTTTGTCCCCCAGTGAAAATTTCTATTTTTCTGAACTGGTTGGGCAATGTGAACCAAATATGGTATGCATTAGTATCACATGGCATGTACTTGATTTATGCTTAAAAAAAAATTTCACACACCCATGGGAACCCCAGTAGCTAAAAATAGAAAAAAATTAAAAATGCCAATAACTTTTATTGTATGGCATGAAGCATCTCTTGGACCAGTAGAATCGATTGAGCAAAAAAATTGCAGTCAGTTTCTGAGAGGCACCCTGTGGGGACCCTCTCTACTAATTTGGACACTTTTAACCATATTTTCTCCTGTAAATTAGTAACATTTTCAATAATTTTTCAAGCAATCTAGTCATAGCTGCTTTAAAGCAGCCATGACTATATTTGATGAATATTTTTAAAAAACTCACCAGGTTAAGAATTAATGTCATTTCTATTTCTGAACTTTAGAACATCAAATTACAGTGATAAAATACATTCTGAAGCAAATCGATTTATATTTTGAGTTACTAGAATTTTGATTAACTTGTGTTTGAAAGCATTTATTTGATATTTTTATCTTGTGAAGAGTATAAAGTGCATTTATGAGATGTAGGAAATTTATGGATTGCTAATTTCTGTCAGAGTTGGCGAGAGACAAGACTCCTATGACAGCAGGCTCAATCCTTTTGGTAATGATGAGACTGCCAGTTCTGATGACGAACAGGAATATGTTCAAGCTGATGAAAAACTAACAAAGGTAGAAGATGATTCAAGAAGTTTGGATATAACAGAAGATAATGATACCATTCGTAAAGAAACATCAGTTAAAGTAACAGCAGCACCAAGATTGAAAAAGCGTGGTTTATCAGCGAACTGTAAAGTTAAACAAGAACATGCTCAGGTTAATAAAGAAAATAACAATGAAAACCACAACAAGAATATTGACAGTGAGCCAGATAACAGATCAGATAATTCAATGTAATTCAAAGAATTTCCTCAGTAAGATCTGATTTGCATGATGGCTGCTTTATGTCTGTATGGATTGAAAAAAACGCCTTGCATATGTTAAGAGTGACTGCCTGAAAATTTGAACTGGAAACCTGTTTTGGAGGACTTGATGTGCATTGAACAGCCTGTTTTTGTGTTAGTTGTTTTTCTTAACAGTCTCACTGCATAGACATACTTAAGAATGTTAGCTTTTTATCAGTGATAATGGCATCAGCCTCCAGATTTATTCTATCAGTTATGCATGCTTCTTCCAGGCCTGAAAATAAGTAATCTGACATTTGTAGAATGAGGTCCCCAGAGGGTGAATTTGATGATGCTACCCCATACAGTGGGCCAATTTATCCTCTGGGTACCTCTTTCTGTTTAGTTTTGAAACCCTGATTCAGATTGAGGTTCACATAGGGTAAATTTAGTGATGCTACCCTGCTTTGCAGGGTAGCATCACTAAATTTCACCCTCTGGGGACTTCATTTTGCAGATGACAGTCTGCTTATTTTCAGGCTTGGCTTCTTGAACAATACAAAGAGTCACTTACTATGAAATACCCCTGCAGTAAATCTCAAACTCTGTTTTAAGAAATTTTAGAGGCTCGACAAACATTTCATCAATAAACCTCTGGGATGAACCTAGAGCTCCATAAGCTGAAACACTGCATGTGTCTCCTGTTTTTTGAGTTATTGTATACATAGAATCTTCACCCTGGTTAAATAGAATTAGAGTTATTGTATAGGTAGAATCTTTTCCCTAGTTAAATAGAATTAGATTCTTTGTATAGGTAAAATCTTCACCCTGTTTAAATAGAATTAGATTCTTTGTATATGTAAAATCTTCACCCTGGTTAAATAGAATTAGATTCTTTGTATAGGTAAAATCTTCACCCTGGTTAAATAGAATTAGAGTTATTGTAGAGGTAGAATCTTCACCCTTGTTCAATAGAATGAGGTTATTGTATAGGTAGGGTCTTCATCCTAGTTAAATAGAATGAGGGTTATTGTATATAGGTAGAATCTTCACCCTAGTTAAATAGAATGAGGGTTATTGTATATAGGTAGAATCTTCACCCTGGTTAAATAGAATGAGGGTTATTGTATGGGTAGAATCTTCACCCTGGTTAAATAGAATTAGAGTTATTGTATATGTAGAATCTTCACTCCAGTTAAATAGAATGAGGTTATTGTATAGGTAGAATCTTCACCCTAGTTAAATAGAATTAGAGTTATTGTATAGGTAGAATCTTCACCCTGGTTAAATAGAATTAGAGTTATTGTATAGGTAGAATCTTCACCCTGTTAAATAGAATTCATGTATAGGTAGAATCTTCACCCTGGTTAAATAGAATTAGAATTATTGTATAGGTAGAATCGTCATCCTAGTTAAATAGAATGAGGGTTATTGTATAGGAAGAATCTTCACCTTGGTTAAATAGAATTAGAATTATTTGTATAGGTAGAATCTTCACCCTAGTTAAATAGAATGGGGGTTATTGTATAGGTAGGATCTTCACCCTAGTTAAATAGAATGAGAGTTATTGTATAGGTAGGATCTTCACCCTAGTTAAATAGAATGAGGGTTATTGTATAGGTAGGATCCTCACCCTGGTTAAATAGAATGAGGGTTATTGTATAGGTAGGATCTTCACCCTAGTTAAATAGAATGAGGGTTATTGTACAGGTAGGATCTTCACCCTAGTTGAATAGAATTATTGTATAGGTAGAACCTTCACCCTAGTTAAATAGAATGAGGGTTATTGTATAGGTAGGATCTTCACCCTAGTTAAATAGAATGAGAGTTATTGTATAGGTAGGATATTCACCCTAGTTAAATAGAACGAGGGTTATTGTATAGGTAGGATCTTCACCCTAGTTAAATAGAATGAGGGTTATTGTATAGGTAGGATCTTCACCCTAGTTAAATAGAATTATTGTATAGGTAGGATCTTCACCCTAGTTAAATAGAATTATTGTATAGGTTGAATCTTCACCCTTGTTAAATAGAATGAGAGTTATTGTGTAGGTAGGATCTTCACCCTAGTTGAATAGAATTATTGTATAGGTAGAACCTTCACCCTAGTTAAATAGAATGAGGGTTATTGTATAGGTAGGATCTTCACCCTAGTTAAATAGAATGAGAGTTATTGTATAGGTAGGATCTTCACCCTAGTTAAACAGAACGAGGGTTATTGTATAGGTAGGATCTTCACCCTGGTTAAATAGAATGAGGGTTATTGTATAGGTAGGATCTTCACCCTAGTTAAATAGAATGTGGGTTATTGTATAGGTAGGATCTTCACCCTAGTTAAATAGAATTATTGTATAGGTAGGATCTTCACCCTAGTTAAATAGAATTATTGTATAGGTTGAATCTTCACCCTTGTTAAATAGAATGAGGGTTATTGTATAGGTAGGATCTTCACCCTAGTTGAATAGAATTATTGTATAGGTAGAACCTTCACCCTAGTTAAATAGAATGAGGGTTATTGTATAGGTAGGATCTTCACCCTAGTTAAATAGAATGAGAGTTATTGTATAGGTAGGATCTTCACCCTAGTTAAATAGAACGAGGGTTATTGTATAGGTAGGATCTTCACCCTGGTTAAATAGAATGAGGGTTATTGTATAGGTAGGATCTTCACCCTAGTTAAATAGAATGAGGGTTATTGTATAGGTAGGATCTTCACCCTAGTTAAATAGAATTATTGTATAGGTAGGATCTTCACCCTAGTTAAAGAGAATTATTGTATAGGTTGAATCTTCACCCTTGTTAAATAGAATGAGAGTTATTGTATAGGTAGGATCTTCACCCTAGTTGAATAGAATTATTGTATAGGTAGAACCTTCACCCTAGTTAAATAGAATGAGGGTTATTGTATAGGTAGGATCTTCACCCTAGTTAAATAGAATGAGAGTTATTGTATAGGTAGGATCTTCACCCTAGTTAAACAGAACGAGGGTTATTGTATAGGTAGGATCTTCACCCTGGTTAAATAGAATGAGGGTTATTGTATAGGTAGGATCTTCACCCTAGTTAAATAGAATGTGGGTTATTGTATAGGTAGGATCTTCACCCTAGTTAAATAGAATTATTGTATAGGTAGGATCTTCACCCTAGTTAAATAGAATTATTGTATAGGTTGAATCTTCACCCTTGTTAAATAGAATGAGGGTTATTGTATAGGTAGGATCTTCACCCTAGTTGAATAGAATTATTGTATAGGTAGAACCTTCACCCTAGTTAAATAGAATGAGGGTTATTGTATAGGTAGGATCTTCACCCTAGTTAAATAGAATGAGAGTTATTGTATAGGTAGGATCTTCACCCTAGTTAAATAGAACGAGGGTTATTGTATAGGTAGGATCTTCACCCTGGTTAAATAGAATGAGGGTTATTGTATAGGTAGGATCTTCACCCTAGTTAAATAGAATGAGGGTTATTGTATAGGTAGGATCTTCACGCTAGTTAAATAGAATTATTGTATAGGTAGGATCTTCACCCTAGTTAAAGAGAATTATTGTATAGGTAGGATCTTCACCCTAGTTAAATAGAATGGGGGTTATTGTAAAGGTAGAATCTTCACCCTGTTTAAATAGAATTATTGTATAGGTAGGATCTTCACCCTGGTTAAATAGAATTATTGTATAAGTAGGATCTTCACCCTGGTTAAATAGAATTATTGTATAGGTAGAATCTTCACCCTAGTTAAATAGAATTATTGTATAGTTTGAATCTTCACCCTTGTTAAATAGAATGAGGGTTATTGTATAGGTAGGATCTTCACCCTGGTTAAATAGAATTATTGTATAGGTAGGATCTTCATCCTACTTAAATAGAATGAGGGTTATTGTATAGGTAGAATCTTCACCCTAGTTAAATAGAATTATTGTATAGGTAGGATCTTCATCCTACTTAAATAGAATGAGGGTTATTGTATAGGTAGGATCTTCACCCTAGTTGAATAGAATTATTGTATAGGTAGGATCTTCACCCTACTTAAAGAGAATTATTGTATAGGTAGGATCTTCACCCTAGTTAAATAGAATGGGGGTTATTGTAAAGGTAGAATCTTCACCCTGTTTAAATAGAATTATTGTATAGGTAGGATCTTCACCCTGGTTAAATAGAATTATTGTATAAGTAGGATCTTCACCCTGGTTAAATAGAATTATTGTATAGGTAGAATCTTCACCCTAGTTAAATAGAATTATTGTATAGTTTGAATCTTCACCCTTGTTAAATAGAATGAGGGTTATTGTATAGGTAGGATCTTCACCCTAGTTAAATAGAATTATTGTTTTGGTAGAATCTTCACCCTAGTTAAATAGAATGAGGGTTATTGTATAGGTAGAATCTTCACCCTGGTTAAATAGAATTATTGTATAGGTAGGATCTTCATCCTACTTAAATAGAATGAGGGTTATTGTATAGGTAGAATCTTCACCCCAGTTAAATAGAATTAGAATTATTGTATAGGTAGGATCTTCACCCTAGATAAATAGAATGAGGATTATTGTATAAGTAGGATCTTCACCCTAGTTAAATAGAATTATTGTATAGGTAGGATCTTCACCCTAGTTAAATAGAATGAGAGTTATTGTATAGGTAGAATCTTCATCCTGGTTGTTATCATTGCAGTTCACTTACTCTGTGTTAAATATACTTCAGCTGAACAAGCATAGCTCATTTTTCTGCAAAGGTAAACAATTGTTGGTGATACCATGACTGATGCTGAAAGAATAAAAGTTTGGGCTTAATCCTTTGCAGACTGACGTCAAAATACGAAAATTTCAAGTAGGAAATTTTCCCCATAATTCAACTAGAAATTTAACCAATTTAGTTTTGTTGGTGAGAGCTAAATGAGCTATGTCACACAAGATTGAATTGGTTGAATTTCTAGTCTGATGATGGGAGAAATTTGCAGATGTGTATTTTCATATTTCGACATCAGTGTAAAGAAAACTGCTTTGGCATCAACACTGGTATATCTTTGCCATAAAAATGCCAAATCAAACCAGTGCTACACAGAAAATAACAATTTTGTCACAATTTTTCTTTTCCATTGAGGGATCATGAGATAGAGTTTTTGTTCCCTCAATGGAATAACTTGTTGCCATGAGGACCCATAGACTAGTTTTGAAAAGTTACAGTGGGAAAAGTACAGTGGAGTGTATTAATCCTTCAAACAATTTAACGGTCAAAACTGGTCAGCGCTGTTCACAAAAATCATCATTCAATTTTTAGTTTTTTCATTTTTTTGTCAAAAAAATATAGCCTATTACCTCACATTGGAACAACCTCAATGAACTTGTTCCAGTGAGGGGTCATAAGTTATGTCTGGACACAAAAAATGAAAAAAATTAGGTTAATAATTTTATTTGCAAGTCTTGTGTACCTTTTGTGTTAGGTAAAGAGTTAAATATTTACTTTTTGACTTTATATGTTTTTTTTAATTTTGAATTTACGTAGAGTTAACTCCTGTTAATTGATTTAAAAATCTTGCAATCTCTGAAAAATTATAATACCAACCACTAAATTCCCCACAGTTATAGACCCGTTACATCCATGGTAAGGATTTAATCAATTTTTTATTGTTGAACAGAGCTTTTTGAGCACTATAATAGAATAAATGCTTAGTTTATCACAAGATTACATGACCAACTTCCTGTTCATTGAATATTTTTCTCTACACAGTGACTGTTCAGTTAACTGACTTTCTCAATACTGAACAGGAACTGTACTTGCAATTATGGATTGTTTCTTATGGGAGAGATGTTGGTAGAAAATTTACCTGCAACAAACAAACAGTATAGGCACATTGGACTGGTCGTAATACGTGTGTGGGCAGTAATATCCATGCATGCATTTACCAGGTAATAAAAATCCTAATCAGCAAAATTTTAATTAATGAAGCACTGGGTTGTACCTGGTGCTTCATTAATTAAATATTTGATGATTATTCATATAATTAGCATTTCGAATGTAATATTATTGCATCCGTGGAAATATTGCCCATCCCAAGTCCACAGCAACCATACTGTATCTTGCATAGTACATAAACTCTCTGAGTTGTAATTTGTCATGTCCAGAATCAACAGTGAAAAATTTAGTTTAGGTACTTTTAATAGCCGAAAAGTAAAATTAGTATTAAATTTTTCTACCATATTAGTATTGACTTGTACCCTTACGCCATAAAATAATTTATTTATCTCACCCAAAAATTATTTTACAACCTCATGGTACTCAGTGACAGTTGGAACACCATTGTCTGTTATGTCTTGCGGTTTTAAATGAAACCTCTTTTTTGTGGTCATGATTAGCCATTGTGCAAAAATATGTGACCTTAAACACCAATAAATAAATATTAAATAAATTACCTCAAAAAACATAGCTTATGAAACCACATTGGAAAGATCTCAGCGCGTTTCATTAAGGGTCCATGAGCTATGTTTTTGTTACAAAAATTGAATCGGTAAAAAACTTTAATCACAATTTTTGTGAATAGAACTGGTCAGTTTTGGCGGATATGTTAATTGATTGAGGGGTACATTATTTTTGATCAGTGGCGGCGCCAGAATTACAAAAGTGAGGGGGTACAGTTGGGTAATGCCCGGCGCGCGTAAGTTTTAAAAATTTTCTCAACTTCGGGAGGGAACACCCCTCCCGAAGTTGAGAAAATTTTTAAACTTACGTTGTAAATGGTGTTCCCTGGAGCATTCTCAGACAATTAAATTAAAACAGTGTTCTATCCTTTTGAAACTTACTGACTGGTTAGGTCTTTCATTTATAGAAAACGTTGTACGTGGTGACATTTTAATGGAAGAAAGCTGTTGTAAAGTGTGGGCACAAAGCACCAAACAGATGCGTTGCACGCTCTCGATTATAGCATTCCTCGAATACTCTTAAACGGTATGTTTCAGACCGTTTGAACGCGGCACGCCTTGTTGCAATTTGGGACCTCGACTCTTGTTTGTTGTTTGCAGCTAATGTGTGTGTGTGTGGGGGGGGGGGGGGGGGGGGAGGGGGGAACACACACAAACATAATTTAAAAACTTCTCTGATTTAGTGCACTTGGGAATGTGGAATTAAGCATACCCACCATTACACCGCAACGTTCAATACAAAACACTTTTTTTTGATTGTCTGAATTTATTATTATTCAAAATTTGTTTTATTACAAATTATTGAAGAGTACCTGCAGGTGCTCGTCAATAATAAAACATTAACCAAAATATTATTTGCGTTTGACTGAATATGAAATGTGTACGAAAGGAAAATGTTGGCTTTTGCTCTGCTAGCCCTATTTTTTAAAGCCCTGATATGGGCTTCTAGTACTTAACCAGTTAAGTAAAGGGCCAGATAGCTCATCTCAGTCTTAACACTGACACTTGTTAACACTATCATTTTATCTTTCAGTTGCTTCAATAAATCTGAAGGATGAGTGATTTGAAAAAATTGGTAGATGCTTTATTTTGAGGCTTTTTTATGCTGTGAGACTGTTAAAAATGACTGTGCTATCTATGTATGAAATGTAATGCTCGCACCATTGTTCCTTCTACTACAAATAAAATTACTTCTTTAATATATTAATTGTTCAATACTAAAATAGTTTTAACAATGCCTTGTTTTCACATAAACAATCAATCAGATATTGCTTTTATGTGTAATGGAATCAGAAAGAGTGAGCCATGAAGTTGATGTTTTAAAGTTCCCTTTGATAAAGAAAAGCACTTGGTCCAAATTAATGAATATCTGTAGATTATCTGATGGCCTTGTTTTGTTAATTTTTAGCTCACCTGGCCCAAACCTGGTGTCCCCGTCGTCCGGTGTCTGTAAACTTTTCACATTTTTATCTCCTTCTCTAGAACTGCCAAGCCGATGTGAATCAAACTTGGCAGGAATGGTCTATGGGAGGTCTTCTACAAACGATCTTCATTTTGCTCCAACGATCTTCATTTTGCCCCCGTCTGATGGAAAAACATGGCCGCCAGAAGCATTCTTTGATTATGATAGGTGGATTTTCAAAAATCTTCTCCTCTGAAACTACAAAGCCAAATGTTTTGAAACTTCACATGATTGATGTCTGGGGCACCCTCTACCAGTGATTCTCATTTAATGGTGATCGGGTTGCAAACTTGGCTGCAATTGCAGCTTCTTGTTACCATAGAAACCCTATGGGAAATCACATTTTCATCTTCTCTGGAACTACTAAGCTGATGTGAACTAAACTTGGCAGGAATGGTCCTTGGGAGGTTGGATGAAAAAATATGGCCACCAGAGACATTCTATGATTCTGATTGGTCAATTTTGAAAACTTTTCTGTGAAACTACAAGGCAAAATGTTTTGAAACTTTGCATGATTGATGACTGGGTACCCTCTACCAATGATCCTCATGTAATGTTGATCGGGTTGCAAACATGGCCACAATTGTAGTTTATAGTTACCATTGAAACACTAGGGGAAATCAGATTTTCATCTTCTGTTCTGCCAGGTGAGCGATTACAGGCTCTTCAGAGTCTCTTGTTTTTGTTAAGGTCTTCTGACCCTTTCAACAGCCATACTTATTACACATCCATCCTCGATGACAATGGGGGCATACTGAATTACAGCCATCCATCTGTCTGTCTTTCTGTCCATCCATCCATCCATCCATCCATCCATCCATCCATCCATCCATCCATCCATCCACATCCATCCAGCCATCCATCCATCCGTCCGTCCGTCAGTCCATCTGTCCTTTCACAGTGCTATCTTACCAGTGAGTGGATGGAGTTCACTGAAATTTGGTATGAGGGATCTTTATGACAAGTCGCTCTTGCACTTGCTTCCTCAGTCTAGCACGGCGGTTGGGGTATAACTGCCTTGAGCAATAGCTCTTGTTGTGCGCCCGTCATTTTTTGACAGACATATTATCTTATGGCATTGTCTGTCTGTCAGTAAACAATTTTTGTGTCACCTACACCTCCAAAGGTTTATATGGTATATTGTTTTAACTTTACAAACGTGTTGATCAATAATTGCCGTTATGCATGTGACCAAGAGCAGGAAACTGTATTTTATGCCCCTTTTAGTGCTTGAAACATCACAGTATTGTGACGCCTATTCCTTCAACATTTTACATACTATATTGTTCAAACTTTGCACACATGTTGATCACCAATTGCCGTTGTACATGTGACAAGAGCAGGTGACTCTGTTTTGTATTTAATACTTAAAACATTACAGTATTGTGTCGCCTACTTCTTCAACATTTTACATGCTATATTGTTCAAACTTTGCACACATGTTGATCACCAATTGCTGTTGTGCATTTGTCAAGAGCAGGTAACTCCATTTTGTATTTTCAGAGTTATGCCCCTTTTAGTACTTAAAACATTACAGTATTGTGTCGCCTTCTCCTTCAGCATTGTACATGCTATATTGTTCAAACTTTGCACACATGTTGGTCACCAATTGCCATTGTGCATGTGACAAGAGCAGGTAACTCTGTTTCGTATTTCCAGAGTTATGCCCCCTTTTAGTACTTGAAACATTACACTATTGTGTCGCCTACTCCTTCAACATTTTACTTGCTTTAATGTTCAATCTTAGCACCCATGTTGATCATCAGTTGTCGCCGTTTTATAGCTGTTATGATCCTCAAAATGTCCTTTTCCTTGGCGCCACCTGTCAATCGTTATCAATGAAGTTAACCTGTCAATGAATGGAAGCTACCATTGTAAACGGCGAAGAAAATCTTCTACACCTAAAAATTGTTTGCATTTCCATTCTGTATTCTAAAATTTCACAAAAACAATATGAAATGTATACACACAAGCATACAATTTGAAACCCTTTACCCCAGACAGGGCAGGGGAAGGAGCAATGATTGGAGGAGGGGGGAGACATATATTGTTAAATCAACAAAATTTCAAACTTTACCCCAGAGAAACTTGTGCATGTTCCAATTTTGATGGGCGTATGTTGCCCTGAAGTGGGTGCTCTTATTAAAATTTGTGTTAGATAGGATTGAAAGAGGAATAACTTGGGAGTACACAGCAAAAACAAATGAGTAGAGACAAATAAATGTTGACACTTTCATCACATTAACCCTTTACTTATGTGAATAGCAAATGACACTTGCAAAAAAATTTCTTGAATAACAAAAAAAGTTTAATTTTTTGCACAAAAAACACAACTTTTGACCCTAATTTGGGATGAGCTTGAGCACTTTCGAGTGAGTGGTCATAAACTGTGTTTTTTATGCAAACGTTGAATAAAATAAAATTTGAATGGCACTTTTTGTGAAAAAAAACTGACCTGTTAATTTCTATTATGTTAGGCAAAGGGTCAGCTTCCATGTGAATTGACTAAAAGCAAATGTACCATCAGTATTTTGCATCTCTAAGTAGATTTTATGACCCTCTATGTTGCACTTGTCTCCAACCAATACTAACCATGCTTGTGTTGATAGTACATAGGGGAGTCTGACAGTTGCTTGCCATTGCTTGATGGTTCTCTCCAGGTACTCTGCTCCCTCCACCCATAAAACACTCCAACAGGTGGTGACCTTGTCTGTCAAAAATGTCATTAAACTCCAATTAAAAAAAGTTGACTTAAATCTCACACAAAGTTGGTTATACAAAAGGACAGCTATGGCACCCGATTTGAGCAGTTGGGGGCCAGCGTGACCAGTTTGGTATATGGTGCAGTACAATCGCCATGAACCAGTCATAATCCTTGCATGGGTAGTGATATCCATGCACACCTTTACCAGGTAATAAAAATCGGAATCTGCAAAATTTTAATTAATGAAGCACTGGGTTGTACCCAGTGCTTCATTAATCAATTTTTTTATGATTATTCCTATAATTAGTGTTTGACTCAGTGGTAGACTGTTGGGCTTCTATGCTAGAGGTCCCGAGTTCGATCCCTGTCCGGGACGACCCGCGCTGTGTCCTTGGGCAAGGCACTTTATCCCGGTTGCCTTCATCGGGGCATGATGACGCTGTGTACTAAGGCATACTGCACGTCGATGGTGCACATGTCTTCAGCCACTGTAACCCTGCTTGAGCGGAGCTTGAACAGAGTTAGAATGTTGAGGAGCTGACAGTTGTTGTCGATGCTCGGTGGTTTTCTCCGGGTACTCCGGCTTCCTCCACCCGCAAAAGTGTCACGGTCACAATTAGCCATTGTGCATAAGTATGTGACCTTAAACACCAATAAATAAATAAATAATACTAAATAATTAGTGTTTGAATCTAATATTATTGAGTCCGTGGATATATTGTCCACCCATGGAAAGTGACCAGTCCTAGGTGGCAGCCCTGTATCCTGACTGACTAATATTCTAACTACACATTATTAACCGTTTACCTAACATGAAAAGCAGACGACACTTGCTAACAAAATTCTTGAATTACTAATTTTTTTCATTTTTTTTGGTCTCAAAAACATAGGTTATGACCCCTCTTTGGAACGAGCTCAATGTGCTTGTTCCAAAGAGGGGTCATAACCTATGTTTTTGAGACAAATAATGAACAAATAATGAAAATTAATTGGCGTTTTTGGACAAAAGCATGTCTTGATGATGATGTAGTTGGAATATTTTATTAATCGGGACTTGAGTCATTAGAGTTGGGACAAATCTGATTTACATCTTTACAGAACCCCAGTGCACCTGGTGTCAAACACCACCCAATTGGTCATCATTGCAGCCCAACGGCATGTCTGGTGTCAAACACCACCCAATTGGTCATCATTGCAGCTCCCCGGCACGTTAGGTGTCAAACTATCGTCACCTAATTGGTACTGTACTTCAAGCTCTGCATCAAATAAAATAGTCATTATGGAATTTGGTTTTTGTGAAGACAAGGTTTATCTTTCTTTAAAATGTTTTTCAGTTGTATGATTGATGCCTGATGATTTACTACTTTTATTTCAGAGCATTTTTTTCATGATAAACAAATATTCTTTGCACCCAGCTTCTCAACACAAAATTGTCATTCACTTTCATCTGCATGTATTTGCTTTTAATTTTTCTATTGATTGAAAAAATTTTTTTTGTGATTTGAACATTACTTGGCATGGTTAATTTGTGTTTTGGCATTTCTTGTTCAAGACAGCTTTTTATTCTTATTTCTAGGCGAGTCTTATAATATAATCTCTTTTGTTGTACCCACAGAGAATTTTCTTGAAAGACTATTAACCCTTTACCTAACATGAAAAGCAGACGACACTTGCAAACAAAAGTCTTGAATAACTAATATTTTTAATTTTTGTCTCAAAAACATAGGTTGTGACCCCTCTTTGGAACGAGCTCGTCGAGCTCGTTCCAAAGAGGGGTCGCAACCTATGTTTTTGAGACAAAAAAATGAAAAAATAATGAAAATTAATTGGCGATTCTTCTGAACAGCGCTGGCCGGTTTTGGCTGTTACGTTGGGTAAAGGGTTAATAATGTAAAGAAAGAGTATGCAATAAGATTAACTGTAAGAGACTTGGATTCACACAAGCTTAACAATCGTTGTGTCCTTAGGCGAGGCACTTAACCCTGATTGTTCACATGGGGGCACGATGACATCGTGTACTAAGGCGTACTGCACGTCGATGGTGCTCATGTCTTCAACCAATCTAACCCTGCCTGTGCTGCTGAGCGGAGTTACAACGTTGAGGAACTGGCAGCTGCTCGTCGTTGCTTGGTGGTTTTCTCTGGGTACTCCGGCTTCCTCCACCCATACAACTGTCACTGACACGATATAACCTTGGCTGTCAAAGTGTTGTTAAACCTTAATAAATAAAAAATAAATAAATATAACTTTTATGAGTGTAATGGTTGGAAAAATGGGTCAGATCATGGGATAAATACCCAACACATAGTATAGTGGCATACATTTTTTCACCATATATTGAGATAATTGGCTGATTTCTGGTATGTGTCTTTTTCATGGGTACCTACAAATCAAGTTCATGTTTGGTCCCAGTCGGATGATTTTTTGTGGAATTATTGATCATCTTGTCATTCCGATATAACAGTTTTCCAGACTTTTTTTTACCATAGATTGAAATAATTGGCTGATTTCTGGTATGTGGCTTTTTTATGGGCACCTACAAATCGAGTTCGAGTTTATTTCTGGTTGGATGATTTTTCGCAGAGTTACTGACCTTGAACTTTGGTAGAGATATTGCAAACAGCCAATCAACCTGCAGGCGTGTAAAATCAATGCTTAATCATGCTATCTCATGAGGGCATACAGATCATACTGACGTATTTCGTTAAAAAATTACCAGGACATTGTAGTGACCCCTTAGATAGTAAGTATCAAATTCAAGGAAAACACAAGTAGCACATACACAGCTTCAGCAAATTGACTTCAACCGTAAAGTCAATTAGAGTTTCAACTGCTCTGGAAGGTAACTGTACAAGTGGATATCCACTCAGTTTGTGGCTGAGAACTAAATCTTGCAATGCACACTGTGTTCTTGTTTACAACAGTTGTTAAGTGAAGCTACCGTATTTACTCTATGTATTGGGACAGCTATAAATAATTGTTTTCACAGGTGTCCCAATTCTTAGAAAATGGGAAAAGAACACAGCCTGGTCTTAATTTGATGCTGAATAAAGTTGTGTGTGATTCATTTTTCATCACTATATACAAAAATCGCCGTCCAATTTTTTTTATATTTTCATTTTTTGCTTCCAAAACATAGCTTATGATCCCCCATTGGAACGAGCGCATTTTTTTTATGAGTGTCGTCTGCTACTGGCGACGGGTCAACTGGAAACAAATCTGAATGTCCCAAACTTTAGAGCATAAAAAAAATATCGTTTTCTGGAAAAAATGTGTGTCCCAAATGATAGAGTGTCCCAATACATAGAGTAAATACGGTAATTCGTGCCAGTGTTGATTGATGTTACAGTGTAATGGCAATAGCTGGAATTTTTATTAGCTACACCAGTGGATTTGAAAAAGCTAGTATATCATTACCAAGACAGTATAAACCGTTAGCATGTTATTTATTTATTAGAGCTTAACGACACTTTAGGCAGCCAGGGTCACCTCGTGTCGGACAGTTTTATGGTGGAGGAAGCCAGAGTACCCAGACAGAGCCGGCGAGCAACTGCCTATCTCCCCAATGTGCCAACTCCACACAAGCAGGGTTAGCATTGGTTGAAGACAAGTGCACCACCGACGAGTAGTACGCCTTAGTACACAGTGCCACATTGTCAATCGGGATTAAGTGCCTTGCTGAAGGACACAATGCAGTTAACCCTAGCAGGGCTCAAACCGTGAACCTTTGGGTTTGAGGTTCATTGCCTTAACCACTGAGCCACTGTGCTCCCAGCAAATGTTATATGAAGCTTGAACTGGATGAGTGAAAGCAGCCACTACCATAATGGCTTTATTGAAAAGTTAAAACCCACTTTAGGGTCTTGACACAGCAAAACAGATACAGAAATGTGATTATAAAATTACTTTATTTCAATGTATGAAAGAGTGCCAATAGGCAATGTCCAACAGACTGCAAGAAAGCAACTGTTTATGACCAAAATCTTGCTAAACTAGGACTCCCTTTGCTGATGGAATGGTATCCTTGAAAACAAAAATAATACTTATGCTACAAGTCACCTTTGTGAAATAATTTAGAACTAATTAATTAATTAATTAATTAAGGAAGATAATAACAGTCTTTGTTGGACTTGGGGGGGGGGGGAGGGCAGAGTCCTGCAGAGACTAATAACTATTTCATGTGTTATGACCATGCATTAAAGTTAACAACAAAAGTTCTGCAATTGTGTTATACCAAAATTTAGTCCAAATTTCTGCACTGAAAAACCACAAATGATACCAATATTGTTGTGTTCAATGAAACCCTGGGAAGTGAACCAGTGCTTGTTAACTGCTGTAAACAACTTGTGCTTCATTTGTTAAATAGGACTAGGTAACCATCACCTGTGGTAAAAGTCTTCTACATTTGGCAGTATAAGTATAAATGATTTACTAAACTTCGTACTTGTATTGTGCTGAAGATTTGGGCACAGATGCAGAAAGTGATCTTTCACACCAGTTTATAAATAAACTAATAATGTCTTTGATTAATTGGATCTTTAGATTAGTCTATCAGCCCAGGCCTGGTAATTAGCCTCAAAACATTTCTCACAAGGCTGATCAGGCAGCCTGGTCGCCAATCTATCAAGCTGGCAAATGCATCTGCCGAAGTTTATGTAATCTGCGAAATCGGCCCTGAACAGTACAAATCAGGCCTGGTGGCCCTTTTTACCTGGCCTATTCATCAGCTTGACCACGGTTCTAAAATGCAAGCCCTGGTCTTCACCATAATCACCGGTTCCCTCTCACCATCCTCTGACGTAAGTTTACTGAACCTACTCGAGAAGGCTTCTTAGTTTCCCAGTGTTGTGCCAAAAGTCTATTTGAATGTAAATTACGCAGGGTGTTGACTGAAAAATGCTACAATCATGAATATAATAGATTTCAAGCTTTAAGTGCATGATCATATAGAATTCGCCACAGAAAAACAATCGCCGTCGACAGTGTCATATACGACACTGTCAACGCCGATTGCTTTTCTATGGTGAACTCTGTGGGTTTTTAAAAAAAATTATTTATCTCTGGCATTGTTTAATTCCAGGGTAAGCTCTATATTGCCAAAACACTGCAAAACGTTGGAAAAAGTTTCAAACTCTGCATAATTTGGGTGCAGTTACCTTATTTGGGCACAGCGTTTACTGTTGTTAGTTGGGAAGAATGTAAAGGCCTGATTTCCAAACTGTACAAAAATTGAACACAAGTTTGAACATGAACAACAATATTTTGAGATCAGGAGCCAGTACTATAAAACTTTTACAATTGCATTTTCTAGAAATGTATTTTGTATTTGGCAAATTGCCAAATCTTTGAAAATGATAATGGTTCATTTCAACCCATTCAAAGTCATAACTAGAAAATACAATTCTACAAAATACTATTGTAAAAGTTTTATAGTATTAGCCCATGCAGCATGTTGCTTACACTAGAGTTGGCTCCTTGCTGGACACCAAGAAAATTTTAACTGGTTGAGGGCTAGATTATTTTTGGTGGTCAGACTTTGTTATTCAAAATTTGTTTTATTACAAAGTATTGGTGTTGTGCCCACGGGCACTCTTCAATAATTTGTAATAAAACAAATTTATATAAACTAAAACTTATTTGTGTTTGACTGAATATGAGACAAGAGGAAGGTTAATATTGGCTTTTGCTGTGGTATGGACATTTTTATTGACAGATCTTCCCCACTCTCACTCCCACCTGCCCCCACACTCCCAAACATGATAAAACCATTATCTGCTATGTGATACTTGCAATGTCATGTTTTTATGCCCCTGCGACGAATAGTCGGGGGGGGGGGGGGGGGGGGCATATTGTTTTCCCCTGTGTGTCCCTCTATCTGCTGTCCATTCATCTGCTGTCTGTCTGTCCATCTGTTTGCATCTAGGAAACATTGTTTGTCCGGCTAACTCCTCTTACAGTTTTTAAGCTAGGATGTTTTCATTTCACAGGATGTTTGTACATATACCAGAGGTGTGCATATTGTCAAGAGTTTGGTTTGCTTCAATATTTCACAAAATTACAGGTTGAACTTCGTCAATTTTTTGTAGAATTTCACCAGTACGGTATTTGGTTTGTGTGTGGTAGACTTTGCGGGGGGCATCATATGTGTCTCATGTACAAGTAACAATCACAATTTTCTCTTCAACCTCCTGTGCCCATGTGCTGTGCTACCATGTGCTGTGTGGGGGGCATGCTTCAGTCTAGTTATTTTAGGCTATCTTGCTTGGTATGGATTTGTATAGATTTTATTACAATATACAAAATCTTTTTTTTATATACTGTTTTTATCAAGACCAGGGGTGAGCATTAATAAGCCAGGTTGCCCATTTTAGAGAGGGTTTGCACCTCCCAAGCATTGGTGACTGGGTCCTATTTTACTAGTAAAACAGAGCCAGTTTACCAGTGAACAGGCACTGCTTCACTTCCCAGGGTTCCCGCGGGGCATTTGATTAGCTCATGATGAATATGTTTATCAAGTTAAATTTTGAATTTTTACGATTCACACATTTTTTTTAAAATCAAATCTCTATTTGAATCGTGTCTCTGATATCGTTATCAAATCAAATACCCCGCGGGAACACCGGGAAGTGAAGCAGTGCATGTTCACTGGTAAACTGGCTCTGTTTTACTGGTAAAATAGGACCCAGTCACCAATGCTTGGGAGGTGCGAACCCTCTCTAAAATTGGTAACATGGCTTATTAATGCTCACCCTTGGTCTTGAGTTGATACTCATGTTGTGGTCATGATTAGCCATTGTGCAAAAATATGTGACATTAAACACCAATAAATAAATCAAATCAAATCTTAATAGACAAGTTATTTCATATTGCACCAAATGGAAGTTACGGAACACTGTGATAACCTTTACAAGACTGACTGATACCTTAAACAGCAATAAATAAATATTACCTTAAACACCAATTAGTACTCAAATGATTAGTCGACTAGTCGATGTCGACTCGGGGCAAACCAGTAGTCGACTCTCAATTGTGCAGTTGGCTAGTCGGAGGAGATCAAGCTTTTAGGTAAATAGTATCCCTTCTGTGCCACTGTCAGACAGTTTGAACAGCAATATTGGGCAATCAATGTATACATCTATTGCCATCTAATAGTAGTGACAGTAGTTTGTTTTAACTGGTACTAGTAGAGTGCTGAATTATTTTGGGCTATCAGGATATGTTATTAATTTGCCTTGTTGCAATTTATGGGAGAGTGCCTATAGGCACTCTCCCATAAATCACAACAAGGCAAATTAAATAAGACTATATAATTTCACTCTTAGCATAATTAGAAGCACATTAACAGAATAACGTTCCAGTAAGTTGCTGTATATGAATGCCCAAGTGAAGCCGAATTTGGACCTTCAGCACTCTACTGGAACACCAACACTGTTATAAGGAGACAAGTTATCACCAATGACTAGTCGAAGTTGACTTGACTTTTGGGTATTGACTAGTCGACTTTGGAATTCACTAGTTGTTTGAGCACTAACACCAATAAATAAATATTCTCTGTAGCACTGTCGCTGAAACAGCTAGGCCTATTATCCATAGTTTTAGTTTTTAAAGGCTTAATTTGTTACTATTCACGTTCATAAGATTTAGTTTTTGAAGGCTTAATTTGTTACTATTCACGATCATAAGATTTAGTTTTTGAAGGCTTAATTTGTTACTATTCATGTTCTTATGAATGAAAATAGTAACAAGTTAAGCCTTCAAAAACTAAAACTATGGATAATGTTCTGGGCAAAATTCACTACTTAACTAACAATTAACCATTGTCAATTACTCAATTAAATATGAATTGAGCCTACATGAATGAATTGTCTAAAGTCAATTTTATCCAATTTTTGTTGGAAATGTAACAAATTGAAGTTAGTACAAGAGATTCGAAAAAATCGAATCTTGAGACTGATTCAGCATAGATCTCGAAGCAGATGCATGGTATCGATATTGAATCGAAACTCGAATATTCGCAGAACCGTACTTTGACTTTGTTCTATTATGAGTGAAAAGTTGTGATAATTCAGTGTTTCTTGTTTGTCTAATTACAGAAGCTCGATAGAGGCTACTACCAATGGCAGGAATCCATTTGGTGGTAGTGGTGATGATGATGAGTTTGAAGATGACACTTCCACTGGTATAAATGAAAGTGATGGTGTAATGGTTAGGGCTATCTATGATTATGAAAAAGCAGAGGATGATGAACTTGATCTGAAGACAGGTAATTTTATTATCTCCCGACCCTTCGGGGGACTATTGTAATCAGCAGTGTCCGTCTGTGCGTCCGTCTGTCCGTGCGTGTGTCCGTCCATCCATCCGTCCATCCGTCTGTCACACCCTTGTCCGGATGATAACTTTAGTTTGGATGATTTTACTGAAACTAAATTTGGTATGTGTCTTACTTGGGTGAAAATGCAGGTCAAGTTCGAAAATGGGCACGCTCCACTGATTTCTACTGGATTTATTCCCCTTTTTCGACTTAAAAAATACAGTTTTTGTGTTGTCCGGATGATAACTTTAGTTAGGATCATTTGATTGAAACGAAATTTAGTATGCCGCTTATTTGGGTGGAAATGCAGGTCAAGTTCGAAAATGGGCACGCTCCACTGATTTTTACTGGATTTATTCCCCTTTTTCGACTTAGAAAATATGTTTTTTGTGTTGTCCGGATGATAACTTTACTTTGGATCATTTGATTGAAACGAAACTAAGTATGTGGTTTAATTGGTTGGAAATACAGGTCAAGTTAAAAAGTGGCCATGCTCTGCGAACAAATTGCATCCTAACAGCTCCCTTGAATTTGCTATCTTGGTCGGGGGACCGGGGGCGTTGCCCTTGTTTCTCTTTTTATCTTTGTTTAACCTTTCACTTAATCTAACAGTCATATCTGGCCAGGATTTTCCATAGCAGGCATTCAAATTTTATTTTTAAATTTTTAGCTCAACTTGACATAGTCAAGCTGAGCTAATGCCGTCACTTGCCATCCGTTGGCATCAGACCTGTTAACTCTCCCGGTTTCACCATGAGTCTCCTGGTTTCACCATGAGTCTCACGGTTTGAGGCACCAACTCACGCTCTCACGGTCACGTCCTATTTTCTCCCGATTTGACACTTTTCAAAATAGTTGTCCTGTTCTATTTTGAAAATGAAACAAGTTGGTAGCAATATATAACTTTATAAAGCAGAATGCTTGTTGGAAACGATAATTTATCAAAGATACACATTGAGTTTTACCAATTCTGAGTTCCGAGAATTCCCATGTTGTTGATGGAAAAGTCATGGAAATCGAAAGTAGCATTTCGAAAACGAGTGTATTATAGTCTGTTTTTAAAGACGTTATTTTCGTAAAGCCCAGGGTTTTTGGAGCAAGGAAGAAGACCCAATTATTATTATTACCTGATGTGATCCCTGTAAAAATAGCTGCTCAAAAATAAATATGAATTAAAACCCCAGAGTTGTAATATCCAGTTTGATCCATGCTACATGAAAGACTGTTTTGAAAACAAAACAAGGGAGAGCAATATTGTTTACAACAATGGGGACACATTATGTGCTCCAGGGCGGTCAAATTAAATATAGTTTGTGTTTTTATCAAATGCATTGTATGCCAAATATATTCTCATATATATATGGTTACGTGAAATTAAAATTATATAAACTCGAAATATAAATTAAATAAAAACATAATCTCTCAAGTATAATTATCTTCAGCTGACCTATTTTATATACTATTGTTATTGTTCATATCAAATTCATCTGTTTTGAGTAAAAAATATAATTGAAAGTTTGGTGAAAACTGAAAAAAATCTGTTGCGAGATATCCCAAGAATTAAGTTACCTCCCCTTACTTGTGTACAAACAAATTCAGAACATGTCAAGCGGAGTATTTTGTCTTCATTTTGAACCAACAGGATTATTTTGTTTTGTTTTTTTTTCACAATGGGTGTTATGAACACTGAGGGCACCTTCTCTAACGTGAGTAATACAAAACACAGTTCAAATATTTTTTTTAATAAAAAACAAAAAACGAAATTACCACAATTACACACAACTTCATTGTACCGGCAACAACAGGTGTTTTTTTTTTTAAACAAAACGATATATATTGTTAGCATTGAGTAAATTTTATTGTACAATAAAACCTGTCAAAAGATAATAAGAATGAATATTTTCTCACTAAAAATGTACAGATTGAACAAAGAATTTACATGAATAAATGGCATGAGTGAAGATGAAATGCTTGTTGGTTCTTGAACGTTTTGGTCCTGGGACGTTTCGGCCCAAGATGTTTCAGCCTCCATGTATCGAAGCACTGGGATTGGCTTGCATGAGCAAGGAAAAATGGCCGGACTGAGGGTGGGTGGGTGGGGGTGGGGTGGGGTTGGTACAGGCAAAGGCTAGATAGGCATCCACTCACATTTGTGTGTGTGTCGGGATGGGGGTGGGGGGGTCTTGGACCTGTGATATCCATACTTGTATGCTTTTACTGACAAATACCATCAAAAGTGTTAAAATAAATTATTAAAATGAAATATAATGCATTTGGGTTGGGGGGAGGGGGGGGGTGCTCGGGTGGGACCGTGGGAGGCATAACAAGGAAAATATTGATGTATTGGCCGCGTGCAAAAATCTCATTAACAAGCATCCAAATCTCACTGAGAGCTCATCAAAATCTCACTGACAGTCACCTTCAGAGGTTAAAAGGTCTGGTGGGCATACGTACATACGTACGTACAGGTTGCATTTATGATCGGATTGCTTGTTTGGGGTGACCTCTAGATGGTAGCTATCTATTTTCTTCCTTTTCTGCTGAAAAATGTTGCCATTGGTAACGACCTTTGAATTTAATTTAGTTATGCATCAATATTTCTCTTTAGCACACCCTGCAGGGCACATTTATGATCAGATCGCTTTGAAGCTTCGTATGATTGTTTATGATGACCTCTATATGGGAGCTATTGATTTTCTTCAATTTTTGTCAGAAAAAGTTGCCATTAGCAACGACTCGTAAGATAAAGATAAAGGGCTTTGATATTTTACTTTTGCAGGAGATGTGTTCATGCGGCTTTCAGAAGAGGATGACATGGGCTGGGCTAAAGGGAAGAAAAATGGCAAAATTGGTTTGTACCCTGCTCACTATGTTGAAGACATATGAAGATCTTAACCACCTCACCTATAAACTGTACAGTGGTTACAAAATAACAGGACTTTACATTATCCCAATGTTCATAATGATCATTTTGTATGTAGAATGTCACATATTAATACTGGAAGTTAAGTGGTGAGAAATAACAGTTTATAATTTATTATTCCCTTCACCTTTTACAAAATCAGTCCACAGATCTCAATACAACTTGATCACTTGAACCTCAGAAAGAATATTACAACTTTCTGCTACCTCCCCAAGGTGGCCTTAGATCTGTCAGCTGTATTCATGGAAGGGCTAGCATGAAAACTTGTAAATCAGTATCCACTTTCCAGTGTTATCCCTTGCTTTTGTCAACAATAATTAAAATTACAGTAAGGCCTAAAAAAATGAAAAATCTGTTTCTCAGGCCCTCCCGCATGGTCCTTTTGGCTGCCGTATGCTCTCCTTTTATAACCTAAATTAATTTAAACTTAAAAAAATAAAAATTAAATGGTTTATGTCTGATATTTTACCCAAGTTAAAAAAATTGATTAATTTGTCCCTTGAGTGCAAGAAGGCCTTCTTGCACTCAAGGGATGTAATACCCCCACCACCCATGCTATTCTGTAGATTATGAGGCCTAACACTTGAACCAGGAACATGAACTTTTGATGGCAAAGAAGTAATTACTGGAATAAAAAATAAAATAAAAAAACGCTTGCCCGCATGTAATTTTACAAATAATGGCCTGAGAAACAGAAGGTCTACTTTGTGTGGCCTAACTATTCAATTTACCTGACTGTAAAAAATGTATTCATCAGAATATACATTTTGCTTACAGTAAACCATAATTTTTTAAAAGTAGTTGGCAATCAAAAGGCACTTGTAAGGATTAAAAAAGTTAAAAATCTGTTTCTCACGCAGAAATTACACTGCCATCCATGCTATTCTGCAGATTAACAGGCGTAAAACATAAAACAAACCAAGAACAAGAACTTTTGATTGCAACAAAATAATTACAAAAATAAAAATTAAAACAAAAAACTGTCCACCCACATGCAATTTTACAAAAAATGGCCTGAGAAACAGATTTACTTTGTGGGGTTTAAACAGCACATTTTTCAATAAAAAATGTTTTTTTGAGCATTACCTATTTATACGAACAAACGAACCCACCCCTTCCCATCTCTCTCCCCAGATTGTGGAAGCTTGGACATCAGGTTACATAGAGATCATTGGTAAGTCATGCCTCTTGATATTCATAAAAACGGCCACTATTGTTTTTCCCTTCCAGTACAGAGCTTTTGGAGAAAGCTTAAATTTTTTTCAGTGAATCTACTTTTGAGAAAGAAAAAAAAATATTTGGGATATTTCTCTGATAACATTGGCACTGGTTTGTGGAACTTGGGTTAATATGCGGGTTAACCTTTCACCAAACTATGCAGGAATATGGTTGCACAAACATTTATTGAATGACTATTTCCATTTTTGTCTTCAGAACATAGCCTTTGACACCCCATGGGAATGGGCTCAATGAGATTCAATGAGTGGTATTAATCTGTGTTTTGAATGCAGAAATAGACAAAAATAGACAGTTGGAATGACGATTTTCTTGAATAACATGTGCTGGATATTTGTGTTACCATATATGTCCGTGTATAAGTCGCACCACCAACTCACACTTGGAACCTCTCCCTTTTGCCTAAAGCCTGTGTATAAGTCGCACCCCCATTTTTAAATATATGCAGTCAAAAATAATTAGTTGCAAGTTACGTTTTGCCAATTTGAGCCAGTTTGGGATGCAACGGAAATAGGTAAGTTTTCACAAGTTACCATGTGGTGAATAAGATAAAAGAATAAAGGAAAATTATTATTAAAGATTTAAAAAATACTTGCATTTATTTGTTTTTCGTTGTTTGTTTATCAACCCAATGTCTTCATCCCTGTCAAGAAAATCCAACACTCATTTGTGACTGAAACTTCATAGTTTCAGAATCAGAGCACCATTTGCGCCGTAACCTGTGCAGTTGTTGTGATTAAGTTGGTTTTTCCGGAATGCGAGAACGTTCCGGAAAAAACAATAAAAATACAACAAATGCACAGGTTACAGCGCAAATTGTTTTCAAATTGTTGTCCCAC
This sequence comes from Pictodentalium vernedei, assembly GCA_031216915.1. Lineage (NCBI taxonomy): Eukaryota > Metazoa > Mollusca > Scaphopoda > Dentaliida > Dentaliidae > Pictodentalium > Pictodentalium vernedei. The sequence continues at coordinate 400,162,025 of CM062289.1, forward strand.
TGAAGCATTATTGGTGCTATTGAAACTAACTTTACCTGGTGCACGTGTGCGTAATTTATAACCGGACATTACACATCAGTGAATTGGAGTTCATGGAACAAATAAATACTTCTCTCCAGGTATTGCTGGCATACATTTAATGTGTTATTATTTATTTTTTCGTTGTTATTTTGATGATTTTGTATTTTTTATGGTTTCATCCATATTGGCCCCACAAACCTGTTGATTTTCGGTACACACACTGATGTAAACACATGGGCTGATTGAACAACAACGACTAAATAGAATACTTCTTTTTTATTATTTATGGATAAAAGTAACAGAAAACACACATAATATTTTATTGACAATTTATTTTCTGAAGAATTTAAACTGAAATAAAATGAAAAGAAAATAATTTTGGTGAATCTGCACTCAGTCAAAACCACACGATTGTACTGTCTGTTATACAATTGACAAACGGTAGGAACAACGTTTGTCCGGAGAAGTCAGTGTCCTGAAAATTCTCTAAAACAAGTCGTACCCATGTATAAGACGCACCCCCGATTTTGACATAACATTTCAGGTAAAAAAGTGTGACTTATACATGGACATATACGGTATGTAAGTCAAAGGGTTAAAATTAACATGGGATACGATTTTTAGGCTGTTTTTGAACAGTTGCTGCTGTTCTATTCTGATTTTTCAGGATCATAATGATGATGAAATTATATGTTTTTTTGTTTAATCCTATATACACTCATGTCAAAATACTGAAAATTCAAGTAGCCTTATTTCCCATAATGCAACTAGGAGTTTTACCTTGTTGATAGAGCTCAATGAGCTGTGTAAAACAAGATGAGTTGGTTAAATTCCTAGTTGTATTATGAAACAATTTGCTTCTTGAAGTGTTACTATTTTGACATCAATATGCTGAGGCTTAGACTAACTTTTCAAAACCAAAAACAAAATTGTTTAGGAAACAGTATTGTCAGTCATAACCAGTTGTGTTAGGTAAAGGGTGAATTTGCGAATGGGGAGAACATTTTTTTATGACATTCAACTCCTTTCAGGTTATTCATTTATAAAATAATGAAACTTCATTTCAAGAATTTCCTTTTGACGGTGGCCTTTCAGACCATGGTCATATTAAGATATTGAAATCATTTCTGGTGAAGGATTAATTGCAATATATATATAATGTCTGTAAATAACTGTACAGGAAAGGTTAGCTGTAACATAGAGAATATTCAGAGATGACTTCATTTATTTCAGAAATCAATGCAGATTATTTTATTAAAAAAATAAATATCGCATATCAATGAGGCCTATAAAAAAAATTCTTGTTTCTCAGGCAATTTTTCCTCAATTTTGTGATGAGGGAGGGAGGCTTTTTTTTGTTGTTTATTCACAAAACCGGGGTGAAAATAGTTGGAATCAGAAATTTGACTGCACTATTACAGGGTTTCTGCTAGGGGAAAGGAAATGAGGCCGTTCGCGTGGTGACCGATGATCGTCGGTACCATGGGCCGAGCATGGTTCGACCCTTAGTAGGAAAATTTTGAATTCCGGAATCCCAAAACCCCCAATTTCTTGCATCTGAGAGGATATTTTGCATCTTTTCACAGAGATATATCTGTCCGATTTTACACATTGACAGCCAGTAATTTCCGATGGATAAGACGTAAATAAGAAAAAATGGTTGTTCAACTGAAAAATAATTCGTGACTTTCTATTCGGCCAAGGTGTTTCGTCCGAATAAAACTTGTCAAGCCTTGGCATTTTCATTGGGACTAAATGTCCAGGGCGAATAGAATGTGTGAGTAGGAAGGGAAGATTCGCCCATAATTTAAAAATTCAATTTTAAATTTGGGGCGAAACGATGCTTGTGAGATCTGTTAGCAGACACAAGCACTGCGCAAAAATCTCATTGCATGTGCATGGTACAAATTTTGACGTTTGTGGCCACTGTGAAAACGAATACTAAAGTAGACTTGGGTTCGGTAAATCTCTACTTTAGAAAAACATTGCGGGTAAAATAGCTAGGATCATACCAATTTTTCCTGACAAACACACCAAATTTAAATCTGTGCAGAATTTCTGAACTCCTGATTCTCGCGGTCAAGTCGAAAAAAGACAGAGGCTGGTCTTCTTCTATGTTCTCTGATTCCAATTGGTTAATCCCTGTCACATGAGGCCTCAGAGTGGTGGAATTCGTCTTCGCAGCTGGAACAAGTTCCGGAGAGTTCTGGAAGTCTTTCCTGGTTCAGACTCTCTGATGATGTCACACGAGTGGGATTATATAGCAATTCTCGATATTACTATTGTTTGATGTCTTCGATCTTGAAAAACCACTTTGAAATCAATTACTCTCCAAGTGCTGCGACAGAACGGTGAAACAGACATGCATTTTGTTTTCAATGAAATATGTGTACGGAAATCGGCAAAAGAAGTTTAGAAATGGCAATTCTACAAGCTGGGAACTAAAAGTACTCTCGGGGGACGGGCAGACCAATGCGAATTTCAAAGATTCTGTTATGTCGGGAAGATGACCTGGCGGGGGAATGGGGCCATTTGACGGACGCTGTATTATGTCGCAAACCAATGTTTTCAGCAGTGAAAATTTCCCGTAATGTGGTTGGAAAATTTTAACCTACTATATCTATATCTCGTCTGACAGAGCTCTGTGAGGTCTAGTTGGTTTGTGAGATCTGTCAAACAAGGTATAGTTGGTTAAATATTTGTCCAACAAGTTCAAAACAGTGTCATAGAAGAGGTTTCCAGGTGAAAAAAACGATGATGAGTCAGATTTTCTATGATGAGGAGATGCCTGAAAAAGAAGACTTCTTTTTAAATAGCCTTAATAGGACAATAACATGATTTTCACAGGCCAGTTATGATGTTAGGGGTGCTAATCGCTGATGTACAACTGATATTGAAGTGCTATGCTCTAAAAGATAATTTTACATTGGAGCTCACTTTACAGAATATTTCTTACTTGAATAACTTTAATTGCATATAACTTCCACTCACCAAGGCAATTTTCATACCATCTGAGTAAATTTGACCTGTTATTTGTATATAAGTAATCGAGTAAACTCTTGCTAATTAAATAAAAAAAATTTGTTGTATGTTGAAGAAATATTGTGACTCCCATAAATTTCTGATGTTTATTATAGATTTATTTGGTCTCAGTAATACATAAGTATTTAGTCTATTATATCTTGTTTGACAATGCTCCATGAGCCCCCATTAACCCTTTACCCAACGAATCAGCCACATCTGCCAGCATAATATTCAAATTCAGCATCTGAAAAAAACCCACTATTTGGAAAAAAATTTCTGCAAAACCATATCATGTGACCCCTCTTTGGAACAAGCTCGTCAAGCTCGTTCCAATGAGGAGGTCACGTGATATGGTTTTGTTGAAAATTTTTTGAAAAATTTTAAAAAATCATATTTAAAATAATTTTGATATCGTCTGCGTGTTGGGTAAAGGGTTAACCGATAAAGTGCTAAATTATTTTTGGTTGTCAGAATTTGATGACATGTCTTTACCTTGTTACCATTTATGGAGAGTTCCCATAAGCACTCCTCCATAAATTGTAACAAAGCAAATCCACACAGACTGAATAATTTCTTTATGAAGCGCATCCACAGAATATGAAGCCTTACAGTTCTGGTACCTGCACTTGTGAATACAGCCCAACTATGGGCTTCCCACCATCTACCAGTTAAATAAAATAGAATAGAATAGGCCTAAAAAAATTAAAAATCTGTTTCTCAGGCCCTCCCGCATGGTCCTTTTGGCTGCCGCATGCTCTCTTTTTATAACCAATGGAAACTTTAAAAAAAAAAAAAAAATTAAATGGTTTATGTCTGATATTTTACCAAAGTTAAAAAAATTGATAAATTTGTCCCTTGAGTGCAAGATGGCTTTGCAGTGCTTTAGCATTGCAAAGCCTTCTTGCTCTCAAGGGACAAAATACACCCCCTCCCATGCTATTCTGTAGATTATGAGGCCCAAAACATAAAACAAACCATATACTATCCATATATAAATAATCAGGATTGTTACAGGTTTTAGTGAATTTCTATTTTCCAAGACAATAGAAAGAAAATATAGAAAAACTAAAATCAATGAAAAATGGTTTATTTTTAGTACGAACGACTGGCACGGAAGTGTATTAGTGACGTGTAGAATGTCTATTCTGTAGATTATGAGGCCTAAAACATAAACCCAGATATGAACTTTTGATGGCAAAGAAATAATTACAGAAATAAAAAATAAAATAAAAAAACGCTCGCCCACATGCAATTTTACAAATAATGGCCTGAGAAACAGAAGATCTACTTTGTGAGGCCATAAATACTCAGTTTATTGCTAGAATACAAGAAAATCAACTATTCCTATTAAATGAATGTTCCTGTTAATTGAATATTTTTCATTTGCCAAATAACTATTCAGTTAAAAGGGTTCTACTGTATTATCCTTCTATAGGTCTAGGTTTTAGTTGTGCTTGCTGCTTTGCTTCATGTTTTCCAATTCGTCATCATTCTTACTGAAGACTAACATTTTCTGGATACAGAGGAAGTTTTTCTGATGTCATGATCTCACGCACTGGGTGGCAGCACATTAGTAGCCATTAGCATCCTACGGGTATTTTGAGTATCTCTATTAACCCTTTACCTAACCTAAAAAGCAGACGACACTTGCAAAAATAATTCTTGAATAACTAATTTTTTTCATTTTTTGTCTCAAAACATAGGTTATGACCCCTCGTTGGAACGAGCTCGTTCCAACGAGGGGTCATAACCTAAGCTCGTTCCAACGAGGGGTCATAACCTATGTTTTTGAGACAAAAAATGAAAAAAATAATGAAAATTAATTGGCGATTTTTGAGAATAGCGCTGGCCGGTTTTGGCCGTTACGTTAGGTAAAGGGTTAATGTATTACACCTCTTTATCATCAGCATAAATTTCTCTTAATGTGTAGATTACATCATGTAATTTTATAGTAATGGCTGTTGTTGATTATAAACCTATGAGCTGATTTCTGTGAAGGGTCATAAGCTATGGTTTCTAAGATTTTTAAAGTATTTGAGTTTTAGTTTTTTTTTTTAAACAAGCAAAGCATATTGTTAAACTAATGGCATGAGTGAATAGCAAGATTAACTCGACACATTTGGAATGCATTTTAGAATATTGATGGAAGTCTTATTGATAGATTTTAGGCCTAAAAAAAATAAAAATCTGTTTCTCAGGCCCTCCCGCATGGTCATTTTGGCCGCCGCATGCTCTCTTTTTATAACCAATTTAAACTTTAAAAAAATAAAAATTAAATGGTTTATGTCTGATATTTTACCCAAGTTAAAAAAATTGATGAATTTGTCCCTTGCGTGCAAGAAGGCTTTGCAATGCTTTAGCATTGCAAAGCCTTCTTGCACTCAAGGGATGAAATACACCACCACCCATGCTATTCTGTAGATTATGAGGCCTAAAACTTGAACCAAGAACATGAACTTTTGATGGCAAAGAAGTAATTACTGAAATAAAAAATAAAATAAAAAACCGCTCGCACACATGCAATTTCACAAATAATGGCCTGAGAAACAGAAGATCTACTTTGTGTGGCCTTATTATTTACTTTAAAAAGAGTCGAATGATAGGCTGGAAGAAGTGGCACTTTTTATATGTACTGAGTCAAAAAAGAAAGTATAATAGAAACAAATGTCAAAAAATAGCATAAAGGTTGAAATATAATAGTTCTAATCTTGCATGTTTGTGGACAAGAAGCCGTGCAAAGAGTTTAACCCTTTACCCAACGCAGACGATATCAAAATTTATTATTTTAAATATCATTTTTGGAAATTTTTCAAAAAATTTCAACAAAACCATATCATGTGACCCCTCATTGGAACGAGCTCGGCGTGCTCTTTCCAACAAGGGGTCACGTGATATGGTTTTGTTGAAATTTTTTGAAAAATAATATTTTTTCAACAGCTAAATTTGCATATTACGCTGGCGGATGCGGGCGATTCGTTGGGTAAAGGGTTAATAACGTGTTATTGTTGTCCACCCACCCGTATTCAATTTTGCTACAGAATTCAAAATAGCATGTGCTACCTGCGAATGTCAAATTGAATGGGTGACCAACAATTTTCTTTGTTTTATGTTGTGCTAGAGAGTCTGGGTTATTGAGAAAACAAGCTCGTTTTTGTCTTCCGACATTTTAAAAAATGCCAAGGTTAACCGAAAATCAGAGGTTGAGTGCCATTGGTATGCATGAGGCTGGGATACCTCCAGATGAGCTCGCTGCTGAGTTGGGAGTCACTATGGCCGCTATTTACCTTATCAATGGTAGGTACAGAACCACTGGATCTACTGCCGGCTGACCGTGTTCAGGTTGGCCAAGAGTTATGATCCCTGCACAAGACCGACACATCAGGACGTCTCACTTACGGGATCGCTTCCTTCTGGCAACGAGGACAGCAGCAATTACTCCTCATAGAACTAATAATATAATCAGTGCCCAAACTGTCCTCAACAGACTCGCTGAACACTGCATCTGCAGTGAGTGTCCATACCATGGACAGTCCTTACCCAACATCATTATACCGTCAGAATGGAATGGGTTTGTCAGCATGTTTGCTGGGCTCAGCAGTGTTGGAAGACAGTTCTTTTTAGTGATGAATCACGATTTTGTCTTACAACACACTGATAGTATGGCATGAGTGTATCACCGACGAGGAGCATGGTTTTCTGATGCTTGCGTGCAGGAATGGGTCCGTTTTGACGGGGCTAGTGTAATGGTTTGGGCAGGAATTTCCTTGCACTATCGAATGCAGTTGATCTTCATGATGGTAACCTGAATGGACTGCAATATAGGGACAAAATTCTTAACGCTGTTGTCTCATTGTTCAACGCTAACGTTGGATTGCAGTTATTCCAGCAAGACAGTGCCCGATGTCACGTATCTGCTGTGACTTTTTTGAGGAGTAGAGCATCAAACTTCTTCCCTGGTCCCCACTTTCGCCAGATTTGTCACCAATCTAGCATCTTTGGGATCAATTGGACTGTCGGGTACGACTTCATGATCCTCAGACGTTAGGCGATTTATGTAGTGGTTTAAGACAGGAGTGGAATGCAATATTTTTGGGTAACATCCAGAGACTTATCAGGTCCATGCGCCGTCGATGTCTTGCCATCCAAGAGGCAAATGGTGACATACAGGCTATTGACTGCATGTGTGCTCACTACTCAGCACGACTTCATATTTGAGATGATTTATTATTAATAAATTATTGGTTGAATATTGATACTTTGAGCATCTGCTTGCGTGTACATTCATGTAATTGACACAATGACTAATGAAGGCAGATAGGGCCTACTCACAGACTACAAAACCACAAGAAATTGTCATTTTGTGCTGTCTTAAAACCTCAAGTTATGTACATAGATATTCAGCTGCAGTCATTTAAACTACATGGAAATATTCTCAATGCCCTAAAACCTACTGGTACAGTCATTTGGAGTCAGCATTTTGAACAATTTTGTACGGGAGTAAATTTCCAGTACTAGTAGCAGGGGGGGGGGGGGGGGGGAGGGGAGAGGGGCTTGGGGTTGGGGAGAAGAGGTTACAGTAGGGGACACCCCTCTCTAAGTATCCATCCGTAGTTGAAATTTTTATAGATCTGAACTCATGAAATTTCTCCAAAATCCATGTATGTTATGAATTTCTCATCTCAGCTTTGACCCAAACAATGATGAACATATCATTTTTCAATTTAGGCCTAAAAAAGTTAAAAATCAGTTTCTCGGGCCCTCCCGCATGGTCTTCTTGGCTGCTGCATGCCCTCTTTTTATTACCAATACAAATTTTAAAAAATCAATGGTTTATATCTGATATTTTACCCAAGTTGATAAAATTGATAAAATTGTCCCTTGAGTGCTACAAGGTAGCATTGCAAAGCCTTCTTACACTCAGAGATGAAATACACCACCATCCATTCTATTCTGTACATTATAAGGCCTAAAACATAAAACAAACCAAGAACATGAACTTTTGATGGCAAAGAAATAATTACAAAAATAAAATAAAAAACCACACGCCCACATGCAATTTTATGAAAAACAGCCTGAGAAACAGATGATCTACTTTGTGGAGCCTTACCTTTCTCTTGCTTCAAAAATCTGATAATGGGACGCCTGAACAAGTTAGGGCAACCTCTTTTTAGGTTTCCTCAGTTTCTAATCTGTACAGGCCTGTGAAATGATTATTTTTTTTCTGTAAACTTGTTGGTTAAAGGATTATCATATTATGTGGGCTGGACTTGACATTTTTATATCATTGACAAAGAATTTCTTATATTGCGTGAAGAATTTGTTGGCATATATTAACCCTTTGAACACCAGAGGCCACTTTTCCGGCCCAGGAACATTATACTTCGTAATTTAATTAAGTGGATTGTCTGTTATGTTAATGTGTGGGGTAGACCAATCAATATTTTCAACGTGCAGCCTCCTGGCTGCATGTTGAAAATATTAATTGGTCTATCCCCAATTACTGAATATGGACTCTTCCAATTGCTGCCATTGAACCGACTTGGAAGATACCACCAGGGTTCAAAGGGTTAAAATGTTTAGTTTATGTTGCATTATTTGTTGTTGATATTTCAGATCATTTATTTTTCATACATCATTGTAAAAATTTTTAAGTGTACATTCAGAATATTATTCTCTTGTTTAATATATGAGTTTTGATAACAGAATTGTGAAGACATTTCGAAGACATTCGAAGTGGTGGCTGTTCTTGACATGTGATTCCTTTGTAGACATGGAATTAACCATTTAAACCTGGTATGCATAAGTAATGCAAGATCGGAGATTTTACATTTGATAAGCGGATGATGCATTGAATGACAAATCCATTGGAAAATTAAGAAATAATTTAATCCCACAACTTTACTGTTGGATTAACCCTTGAAGGCCTAATACTGTCTTTGATCACTTTTTACTGCAACATAACAGGTGCCCTAACAGGCAGTCTTAGGGTAACCATGCAAGTTAACTGGTAGAGTGCTAGCTCTACTCAAAAGTGCTGAAAGCCACTATAGTGGCTTTACACTGTATTCATTACTTCGTTTGCTCAGCAGTTGAAACAAAAAGTGTTTAAGCAAATTGTTTTATTACAATTTATTGGAGAGTGCCAACAGGCACTCTCCAATAAATTATAACAAAACAATTATTTATGAACAAAATCTTACTACACTGGTGCTCCTTTGGCTCATAGTATGGCATCCTTGAAAACAAATACTCAACGTTACAAATCACCTTTGAAAAATAGTTTAGCACTCTACCAGTTGAGTACCTTTGCAGTTTCTAGGAAAGTCTTGGGTGCCTATTTAGGCAATGGCCAAGACTTGCCTCAAAAGAACTGCAAAACCACTGGATGTTGGCTGCCAGTATTGTAGAAATATCTACAAAGCCACTAAGACTAAGCTAAGCATCTTTATAACATTTGATGACACAAGTATGCGTGCTAGGTGTTCATGATAATGATATAATCCTCTGCTTTGTCTTAGGAATGCTTTTGTGAATTAGATGGGAAGAAATGGTATTTCAGCAGTAACTGACAAGAAAGTTACAGAGTAAAAGTTCATGAATCGTGCATGGATGGCCTGGTCTTTGCTTAATCATTAACTGGTTGATTGCTGGATTATTTTCGCTTGTCAAAATTTGTCCACATATTCTTGCCTTGTTACAATTTACTGAAGAGTAGGCTCTTTCCCATAAATTGTAACAAGTCATATCCTGACTAAATAATTTCACTTCAACGGTAATATGAAGCACAACCGCAGAATATGAAGCCTTTTAGGTGTGGTACCGGCATTTCAGAATAAAGCCCAGACATGGGCTTCCAGCACTCTACCAGTTAATGGTCCATTTCTCACTACATATTCATTATCAATTGTATCACTACATTAACTGTTATCATGATATATTCTTGTGCTACACCTCTGAAATGATCAGCAAATAAGACATCAGTGGCTTGACATTTTCATAAAAGTTCGTAACTTTGGAATTATTTTTAACTCTTCTGTCTTTGAAAAGTTCAAGAGTAAAAGAAATTGTCGTCCATTATGCAGAAAATGTCCCAGAAGACAATGTACATGTCATGATGGTCAGAGTTTAACCCTTTACCTAACGTGAAAAGCAGACGACACTTGCAAAAAAAATTCTTTAATAACTAATTTTTTTCATTTTTTGTCTCAAAAACATAGGTTATGACCCCTCGTTGGAACGAGCTCGACGAGCTCGTTCCAACAAGGGGTCATAACCTATGTTTTTGAGACAAAAAATGAAAAAAATAGTGAAAATTAATTGGCGATTTTTGAGAATAGCGCTGGCCGGTTTTGGCCGTTACGTTGGGTAAAGGGTTAATGTGATTTTTAGCATCTTTTAAATATCTGGTGAGGAGTCTTGGTTTTCGGTTTTTATTTTGTTGTAAACTTTGGATGTACATTACTATGATCGCAAATACACTGTCATTCATTATCAGATCGTGATCTGGTTCTGATATACTTTTGCCTGTTTGTCGAGATTTTTTAAAAAAATTACAAAATCAATAAGAAACAAACGAGGTTGAATGTTCTTGCAATTTTTTTAACGAATGATTTGTAGTGTGGTGGAGAAGAACGTGGGCAGGGAATTTTTTCTAGATCGTGACCATCCAGTTGAAATTTTCTGTTTTGTAATCCGGGCACGTTATGCATGAAACAGGTAATTTGTACTAGATCGTAACCGAGTCACAGTCTAGTTGAAATTTTATGTTTTTTAATCACGGCACTGTATGCGTGAAATGGGTAATTTGTACTAGATCATGACCTATTCACAATCCGGTTGAAATTTTCTGTTTTGAAATCAGGGCACTATATGCGTGAAACAGGGAATTTATACTAGACCCAGTCACAATCTGGTTTAAATTTTCTGTTTTGTAATCAGGGCACTGTATGCATGAAACAGGTAATTTGTTCTAGAAACAGGTAATTTGTACTAGATCGCGACCCAGTCACAATCCGGTTGAAATTTTCTGTTTAGTAATCGGGGAACTATATGAGTGAAACAGCCTTATCCCTATATTTTCATATATTCCAAAAGGGAGATTTTTCTAATATTTCCTCTAAGTTTTAAAAGTAAGCTGATCTTCTAAATATGGCTGATGACATATTTGATGATAAGAAATTAAAAGATTTGCCGCATACGGGATATCATTCACATGAATATTTTCTGACCACCTTTGGAAGATTACAGTCACAGTACTCTTTCCCCAAATTACTCGCAACTTGATTTTTTGTCTTCCAAAGAAAGGTGTTAAACTCTTCACCTGAACAAGCTTATTCCAGTGAAGTGTAAGCTTGAAAGAAAGAAATAGAAAAAAATATCATCAACATTTTAATGGCAATTTCTTCTTCTAGGAGCATTTTGGCTATATAGTGTGAAAATGCCGAAATATTACAAATCTGGAAATTAATTTACCCTATTTTTCCATGGTTTCTTTTCAGAACTAATTGCCTGTAACAAGCTTTCTTCCAATAAACAATTAGGTACAGTGGAGCCCACTTAATTGCATATCTCTTAACTGAATAACCCTGTTAATTGAATATAATTTCCCAACACAAAACCATTCACCATACCTCCAGTACAAATTTGACCTGTTAATTGAGTATAGGTTAAAGAGTAAACTCCTGTTAATTGAATAAACAATTGTGTAATCTGCCAAGAAATTATCCTGACTCTCCCCAGTTTTCCTTTGTTTATAGACCTATTTAGCCTCAGTACATCCATTAAAGGCATTTAATCTATTATATCTTGTTTGACAGAGCTCATGGAGCTCTGTCAAACAAGATATAATAGAATAAATGCTAAGTTTATCTCTAGAATACAGGAAAGTGACTCAATTCCTGTTACTTGAATACTCCTGTTAATTGAATAATTTTCATTGGCAAAGTGGCTATTCAATTAACAGGATTCCACTGTACTTGAATTCAGGCCTGATAGAGTCGAATAGCTTGTATCTTACTGTATAAAGTACTTTTCATAGTTGTGCTTGTGTCGTATACACCGCTCAAAAATTCATGCATGTTCCAAAAAACATTTGCTCAAACTGATAATGTTATTTGTCATTGACTGGTAAAATGCTGGAAGCCCATATTTGGGCTTTATTCCAAAGTGCAGGTACTGCAACTTAAAGGCTTCAAATTCAATGGCAGTGCTTCATATTATCGTTGAAGTGATATTATTTACTCTGTTAGTTTTGCCTGGTTACAATTTATAGGAGAGTGCCCACAGGCACTCTCCTATAAATTGTAACAAGGCAAAGACACGTGAACAAATTTTGATGGCCAAAAATAATTTGGCACTCTTCCAGTTTAAAATCATTTATTAGATTGAATGTTGGAATCCTTCTATAATGAGTGAGTGATTGAGAATATTTTTCAGTCAGACATAACATATGAAATATGTTTTATGGTAGTTGATAGACCTTTTGTATTAATTGTTTGTTTAAAGCTTGGACTGGCACCTCTGCTACCCAAACTATCCCTTTTACTCAAATGTCTTAAGATGTTGAAAATGACTTTAAACACTAATTAATAAATAAATAATTAAATCTTGGCTGAACTTGACTTTTTATTTGTGTTGCAATTGTAATATAGCCATAGATGCTGAAAGTGACCTGAACCCTTTGCAACAGCTTGAACTTTTTCATTTGCAGACTGCAGAGGAAAAAAATTCAAACTGGAACAAAATCGTGCAGGCCTTAATATGACCTGCTGTTAGAAAGAACATTCAAGAGAGCCCTACAATATTAATCACAATTTTCTTTGTTCATGTACATTGGAGAGCTTCTTTATCACATGTATTTTGAGAGCATGGTGTAATGCTACTCATAATGTTTTGTTTCGAGTTAACAGATATATCAGTTATGTGAATGTTGTCAAGAAGGCTTTCAGCTTATATGTTTTCACTATTGTTGAACAATGCATGAACGTTCCTTCATTTTTGTTGAAGATATTTTTGTGAAGTTTATTTTTTCAATAAATATTAGTTCATATGAAGAAGTAGAGCGAACATACACCACTGTGATCACATTTGATCGGGTCGCAACTGGTTTGTGATCCAGTTGAAATTATCTTTCTACTTGTTTCTCTCAGCAATATAGAAGTAGTTTGTCCATGGGAAAAAAAATGTGAGAGCAATGAATCTATGACCGCATGAAGTCAAAGCAATGAATCTATCCCCCCCCCTCCCCCCATGATTTTTCCCCCATGGGAACCATAGGAAGCAAGAGCAATGAATCCTACCCCCCTCCCTCGTGGTATTCTCCCCCTCATGGGAACCCCACGAATGTAAACCCATGATATTCTCCCCCATGAAACCCTTGTGAAGTAATATAACCCCATGCTATTCTCTCCCTCATGGTAACCCTAAGAAGTGAAGCAATGAATCTAACACATGCTAGTCATCCTCAGGAGAACCCTGGGAAGTGAGAGCAATGTATCTAACCCCATGCTATTCTTCCTGTGGGACCACCACACCGTGAAGAGAGGTAGTGCTTTTCTACAATGTGAGAGCAATGAATCTAACCCTATGCTATTTTCCAGGTAGGAACCCTTTGATGTGAGAGCAGTGAATCTAGCTTCATGCTATTCTTCCTGTGGGAACCCTGTGAAGTGAAACAGTGCTTGTCTAGAATGGGAGAGCAATGAATCTAACCCCATGCTATTCTCCCTGTGGGAACCCCATGAAGTGAAAACAATCTAATCCCATGCTATTTTCACTGTAGGAACCCAGTGAAGTGAGAACACTGAATCTAACTCCATGTTATTTTCCCTGTGTGAACCATGTGAACTGAAGCAGTGCTTGTTTACAATGCGAGAGCAATGAATCTAACCCTATGCTATTCTCTGTAGGAACCCTTTGATGTGAGAGCAGTGAATCTAACCCCATGCTATTCTCCCTGTGGGAACCCCATGAACTGAAAACAATCTAACCCCATGCTATTTTCCCTGTAGGAACCCTGTGAATTGAGAACAATGAATCTAACTCTATGTTATTCTCCCTGTGTGAACCATGTGAACTGAAGCAGTGCTTGTTTACAATGCGAGAGCAATGAATCTAACCCTATGCTATTCACTCTGTGTGAACCCCGTGAACTGAAGCAATGCTTGCGTACAATATGAGAGCAATTAATCTAACCCCATATTATTCTCCCTGAAGGAACCCTGTGAAGTGAAGCAATACTTGTTTACAATGCCAGAGCAGTGAATCCAACCCCATGCTATTTTCCCTGTAGCAAACAAGCTCTATTTTAGAAATAGGACCCAGTCACCAATGCTTGGGATGGAAGTCCTATAAAATGGGCAACATGGAAATAAAAGATTGACTAAACTTTACTTTATCTCCATGTTGCAGTCTTAACCCTTTACCCAACGAATCGGCCGCATCCGCCCGTGTAATATGCAAATTCAGTCGTTGAAAAAATATTATTTTTCAAAAAATTTCAACAAAACCATATCATGTGACCCCTCATTGGAACGAGCTCGGCGAGCTCGTTTCAACGAGGGGTCACATGATATGGTTTTGTTGAAATTTTTTGAAAAATTTGAAAAAATTATATTTAAAATAATAAATTTTGATATCGTCTGCGTTGGGTAAAGGGTTAATTATCAACTGTGCAGAAATATGTGACATTAACTGGTAGAGTGCTAAATTATTTGTCAAAGGTGATGAGATATTTTTTTTCAAAGATACATTGCTACCAAGTGGAGCCTCAGTTGAGCAAGATTCTGTTCATAAATAATCGTTCTGCTTTTCTTTATTGGAGAGTAGCTCCAGGCACTCTCTAATAAATTGTAACAAAATTTTATATGAAACAATTTTTCATATATTGCTGTACTAACAAGAAGCTAAACACAGTTTAAAGCCACTAAAGTGGCTTTTGGCACTTTTTGCTTATTTATTGCTGTTTAACGGGTTGAGTTCTAGTAGCCACTATAATGGCTTCTGTTATCATTGTTTCTAGTTAAACAGCAATAAATAGATAGTACTGTACCAGCATATTAATGGAACGGACACAAACTTATGTTTGCCCTGTGTATTGTACGTTTGCATATGAATCGTAACTTTTATATCCAAGACTTTTATGGGCATTTTATGACCTCAAATGATAACAACTTAACCCAACACAAGTAGTAGACAAGGTTGGAAATTTTTTTTTAATACCGAAAAACTTTTTTTTGTTTTTAACTTTGCCTCTAAAACGCAGCGTATGTTTTTCTGTTGGAACAAAATCAGTTAACTTGTTCCAATGAGGTGTCATAAGATGTTTTGGAGGAAAAAAATAATTGATTTAGAATTACGATTCTCGTGTTCAGAGATCAGGCTGGATAGAGCTAGAAATCCTCTGCACACTGATGTCGAATATAAAAATTTAAAGCCGCAAGTATTCCCTATATGTTTACTCTTCTGATGGACTGAATGATAGCAGTACAGGTGGACATCCACTCAGTGGATAGTTGAGTACCAGTCTCTCAGGACTGAATGATAGCGGTACAGGTGGACATCCACTCAGTGGATAGTTAAGTACCAGTCTCTCAGGACTGAATGATAGCGGTACAGGTGGACATCCACTCAGTGGATAGTTGAGTACCAGTCTCTCAGGACTGAATGATAGCGGTACAGGTGGACATCCACTCAGTGGATAGTTGAGTACCAGTCTCTCAGGACTGAATGATAGCGGTACAGGTGGACATCCACTCAGTGGATAGTTGAGTTCCTGTCTCATTTGTATTGAATGTTGTTTACACAAGAAGTGAAAATCAGTGCATTTGCCCTTAACCCTAAGGTCCATTTCTGACTCTTATGACCTCAGAACAGGTGCCCTGAACAAGCCAGCATGAGGAGGTCCTGCTGACAAAAGACAAATTACCTGTGCAGTGGTTTCTTGTCAAGTATTGGTTGCCTATTGACTTGTTTAGAAATCACCACTAATCCACTGAATATACAGAGGCTGTGGGCCAGTGAGAATTCAGAATACTTGTCCAGTTTCTTAACTGGTTGAGAGCTTGAAGCCCATGTTTGAGTTTTATTCTGAAGTGCAGGTGCTATTACATAAATAGAGGATATTCACGAAAATTTGATGAATACCGAAAATATCTCGTGAGTGGCTACAAAGAAATATGAGGATCTTCACGAGCGACGCAGTCGCGAGTGAAGATCCTCATATTTCTTGTAGCCACGAACGAGATATTTTCGGTATTCATCAAATTTTCGTGAATTTTCTTTTTATTTAATGCTCTACGACTACAAACTCTCCAATTTGTGGCCTTTATTTGCCATTAAGGCGCAAAATTTATGTGCCGAACCGGCGTCCATACAAAAATTACAACAACCAAACTCCAACCATTGGAATGTGTGAATATCCGCACAAAAAGTAGTCCCGTCTTATTTCTCCCCTAACTTTACGATTTACCAAGGCTGGCGAATTGAAATAATCGCAATGTGTTTCGAAGAAATAGAACAATAACAAAAAACACTACTTTCTTATTTTCAATAACAAGACACGTCATTTTATTTTTTTTGAACTCAATGCACTGAAGACGTGTGAAGTTGAACTGAAGAAATTTGAAAGTGATTTCGGCTTTTCGCTGGAAGGTGAATGAGAAAGTCAAACTTTGAAACCGCTGATTTAATGAATTGATTTAGTCACTGTCACTATCAATTATTCGAATTTGTTTGTATTTGGGACTCTGGAATTCATTACTGATGTGCTGACTCGTTTAAAGTACATGTGATTCGTCATCCGAACCTACGATGAAATATCGATTTCTAAATATCATTTTGATATTTCGTTTTGCCGACCAACAGGGGAATATGACTTAATTTTTCAGCGTGAATTGATGCCTGAGCATTAAATAAAGACGTCATATTCTGTGGATGTACTTCATATTACCTTTGAAGATTAATAATTTTGTCTGTTAGCATATGCCTTGTTACAGTTTATGGGAAAGTGCCTATAGGCACTCTCCCATAAATTTTAACAAGGCAAACACATGAACGTATTTTGATGAACAAAAATAATTTAGTGCTCTACCATCAAGGGTTAATGTTTTAACTCACATTAGCCATTCACTTAACACAGGCAACATACAGTAGTTCAGATATTTTTTCCCCAGACATCTCTAAATTATAAATTGTGATCCTTCCTTGACACAAGCCAGACAGATTCATTCCAGTAATCCATGGTTTGGAAAAAATATTGAACTTTTTTCTGTATTGACTACTTATTGTATTGTTCTGAGTATTTTCTGCATTGTTTTGAGTATTTACTGTACTGAGTATTTGGCAGATATTGCTGATTGGTTGTTTCCTTTTTTGTTTTAAAAAGAAAGAAACTTCGTGTTTTGTCTTTTTCTGATGAATTATGGAAATTACTATTTTATGACATCTTATTGGTATTATTGGCTGGATATATTGATATGTATTTCACACACACTAATATTGTTATCAATTCTACATCTTAAATTATTATATCATCGTTTCATCAGATCATTGATACCTTTCTTCCCATTCCACCTTTTGTAATACTTTTTTTAAATGACATGTTGTGAATGATGTTTTGAACAGCTAAACATAGAAAAGCAACTATTATTTGGGTTTTTATGTTGCAGTGTGCATATGATACATCTGTAACCTTGGAAATGATTATCGGTAGTCTGGGAGGTGCTTGTACTACCTGAACACTAAAAGTCTGCAGCATGCATGCAGGCCTGTTGATTTGAGGCAAACAGCCATCTGGGTTGCATGGAGGTTACCTGAAATGAAAAACATGTGAACGAAAAATGGTATACGCCAAATTGTTGCCAGGTCACACAAATATTTTTGAGTTGAAGTTGAATAAGATAGTACGAATGAATGGTGGAATGATGTTGAGCATCAGCCAATCAACAGCTGCACAGGTGTTTGCCTCTGCCTGAAGTAGAGCTGCTCTGCTGGCCAATTATTGGCCAGCAGAGCAGCACTACTTCAGGCAGATGCAAACACCTATGCTGATGATTTGTTGATGCTGAACAACATTTTAAATTGTTGGCCATTTTAAAATGTAGCATAGATACAAAATCAGGAAATGGCAATAATTCATGTCTCGGGCACAAATAGTGATTATGGATGCCATACTCTTCTGCAGCATGCCCGCCCATGCCAAGATTAGGCTAAAGTTGCAACTAATTTGTATCAGAATTGCTGCAACACAGCCTCATTATTTTTCCTAAGGATTCATCTTTATTCACCAGGATATTGCCCATAGGAGCAAAAACTTGGTTATGATAGAGCAGTTCATATATCGGTATAGTTGTGATACATATATATTTAGGTTACCTAATAGGTTACCTGAATCCAGTTCAGGGGAATGAACAGTAAGTTACAAAAGCTTAAACCAGGTGAATGATAAATGGGTTATGCAAAATTGTGAAAACTTAAGTCCTGCTGAACATGTACTGTCAAAGTTACAAAAGAAAAAATCATAAGGTTGATTCAGATTGAATCATCTAGATGTGTTTTTACTTCTACAATTTTGTCTTGCCATCATTAATTTTTTTTTTTGCTTGTGTCAGGGCATCTTCAGTTATTTCCAAGAATGTATTCAGTTCCACAGGAGGCAGACCAAACTGATGCTGTTGTTTTTTAGAGGGGAATGTGGATATTCTTGTTTAGAGAAAATATTTACTGTCAATCTCTTAACTGGTAAAGTGCTGGAAGCCCATATTTGGGCTTTATTCTGAAGTGCAGGCACTGCAACTTAAAGGCTTCAGATTCAGTGGCTGAGCTTCATATTGTCTTTGAAGTGATATTATTAAGATTTGCCTTGTTACAATTTATAGGAGAGTGCCCACACTCTCCTATAAATTATAACAAGGCAAAGACATATGAACAAATTTTGTTGGCCAAATAAAATTTAGCACTCTACCAGTTAATCATATACTTTTTTCAAGTGTTTTGATGTTTTTACATTTTTCTAAACAAACAGAATTAATTAACAAAAAAAAATCACCAACACAATTATACACAAAGCAATTTAATGCAGTTATACATACACATTTTTGTACAGATTCATGGAAATAATGAAAAAAGTGTTCTGTATTATTATTGGATACCCCACATTATTTTGACTTTTCACAATACATGGTGCATCATCACTACTACTCTTAAAGTATCCAATCCTACTTGAGCCCTTTCCAACAAATTATTGTATATAGAATAATTCTACTGTTTTTCATCGGCAATGTACAAACATGGCAGTAAAGTTGCTAAGCTTTTGTTGGTATTTTGTTATGCAGTGTATATGCTTCTAGCTATTGAAGTAAAATCGGTTGGAAAGTTGCTTTGCTGACCTTTTGGTGTAAAAAGTGGATGTGAGACTGGCTTCTATTGGCATTGATAAGTGGACACATAAAAATAACATTGGTCAATTTAGGGGTTTCTGTATTTTGACATATGTGTTCAGAGGATTAAAAAAGAAAGATGGAAAACCCACCCATTTCTGCAATCGCAAGTACTTGGTGGAAGTCAAAAAGTAAAAGAAAAATTTGATCAGATATCATTTTTGACTTTTTGTCTTGTGTTAAGCATCTGTAATTACAGATTTGAGTGAGGATTTTTTTGCTCAAATGACTGAAAGTCAGGATGAGCTGTATTGTGGTCTCTCTTTGTACATCGTTTGTTGTCTGCGTCCATGGTGTTCACGATGTCTCCAAAACTGTTGGACTGATTTCAGTTAAATTTGAGATGATTGTTTACATCGCATTTGGTTTTGTTTGAATCCACTTGCTCCACCCTATAGAGAGGGGGAGGGGAAATGCTCATGAATTGATGGGTACAATGTCTTGATATTTAGTATTTACACTTCCTTTTGAGGTGTAGAATAAAGGTTGTTCAAACAAAGTTTGTAGGACAATATTTGTCCTTGTTATGGGAGGAACAAGTTTTTTGGCTTTGCCCAAAATTTCTATTTTCTAAACTGATGAGTCGATTTAACTGGTAGAGTGCTGGAAGCCCATATTTGGGCTGAAGTGCAGGTACTGCAACTTAAAGGCTTCAAATTCAGTGGCTGTGCTTCATATTATCATTGAAGTGATATTATTTACTCTGTTAGTTTTGCCTTGTTACAATTTATAGGAGAGTGCCCACAGGCACTCTCCTATAAATTGTAACAAGGCAAAGACATGTGAACAAATTTTGGTGGCCAAAAATAATTTAGCACTCTACCAGTTAAACCACATTTTGTGTGTGGTATTATTGAGTCATAAGCATTTGATTCAAGCAAAGAAAAAAAAATTCAGTGCAGTATGAAGAGTAATCCTTAAAAATCTTCTTCAGAACCCCCAGTCAGAATTTTGTGATAAAATGGTATACACTATCCTTAGAGGAGTCAAATTCTAGTGTGTTGAAATCAAGACCCTGGGTTAATATTTGGGTACCCTGTTGGAGCAAAAATTTTAATAGGAATAATTTTTATCTTCAGATACACTAGTATTAATATTTAGATATTTTGTATACAGCATCCTAAGAGAGGTCAGATTCAGTTTGTTCAAATCAAACCCCTGAGTTCATATTTGCATTCCCCATGGGAGTCAGAATTTCAGTTTAATGCTATATTGGGAATATTCTCTAAAAATCTTCTTTTCCAGACCCACCAGTCAGAATCTTTAGATATTTGGTATACAGCATCATCAGAAGGGAGGGGGGAATTCAAGTTTATTCAAATAGAGTCTCAGTGTTTAAAAAAGTCCTTCCTCATGTTCACCATTCAGAATTATTTGATATTTGGTCTACTGTATCCTTGGGGTTGGGTCATATTCAAGTTTGTTCAAGTTGAAGTCCATAGGTTGATATCTGAGCTTCCTGGTTTCCCATTACTGGAAGTTTGTGCATTTTCTCTGTGGTAGCATCTCAGTACCAAAGAAAATCATCTGACATCGACAACAGAGTTAACAATAATTACATGACTTCATTCCTCTCCAGTCATTACTAGCCATAGATGCTAATTAAATCCTTTTTTAAACAACTTTGTTCAGGCGAGTGCCTCAGGCCTTGGCCACTTGCTTTAACCCTTTATCCAATGCAGACGATATCAAAATTTATTATTTTAAATATAATTTTTGTAATTTTTTCAAAAAATTTCAACAAAACCATATCATGTGACCCCTCATTGGAACGAGCTCAATGAGCTCGTTCCAATGAGGGGTCACATGATATGGTTTTGTTGAAATATTTTGCAAATTTTTATTTTTTCAACTGCTCAATTTGCATATTACGTGGGCTGATACTGGCGATTCATTAGGTAAGGGGTTAAAACATTATTTTCATTCACCTGTTAGATTAACAGATGTGTATTGACCAGTTATTTAAAGCATATTCTGTGAGCCTCAAAATTATTTGAAATATGTTTTGCTAACACTCTCTTGTTTTATGCGTGTTAACATGTAATTTGGATCTCTGCTAATCTCTTGTTAGTTACACATTAGTTAATGAACGTTGGGATTAATTACTGTCTTCATTTTACAGCAGGGTTGAGTTAGGCAGTTTGTAACCTAATTGATGATGGAAAAAATGACTATCTACATACTGTTCCCATTCCTTCCACCACATGCAGTAAGCAACAACATCACAATATGTGGTGCCTTTTGGCATCATTGGTGGAAAAATGTGGAGACCTGAATGCTGAATTCTTTTATGTAAACTGTTCAGATACTCTCTGTATTTTCACTCTAGACTTGCTGAGTATTTCAGAATATTTGTCCTCAAATTTAGTCATGGCTACTGTGAAACAGCCATGACTAGATTTGATGAAAAATTCATCCAAATTTAACTCAAGAAATCATTGGCCAAGAAGTCCATTCAACTTACCGGGAGGAAATTTGGTTAAATGTGCCAGAATGATGGTAAGAGATTTTGTGTCCTTGGCAGGAATATACGTATGGAGTTAATACATACTAAACACATGTAAACAGTTGGTAAGATTTCTGTATTATATAAATCTTGTAAACAGTTGGTAAGATTTCTGTATTATAAAAAACTTGAGTGCAAAGTATTCCACTTGTATTCCATATACATGTATACATGAACATTTTTGAAAACAATATTCAGTTGTTCATATATTTATTAT
Organism: Pictodentalium vernedei; assembly: GCA_031216915.1. Lineage (NCBI taxonomy): Eukaryota > Metazoa > Mollusca > Scaphopoda > Dentaliida > Dentaliidae > Pictodentalium > Pictodentalium vernedei. The sequence goes on from CM062289.1 coordinate 400,184,229, forward strand.
TATAATGTTGAATTTAGCCAAATAATAAATTACTAACAGAATACTGTTTACTTTTATTTTACTTCTGTCCACTATCTGGCCAATACAAATTAGGTGAATGATCATTTTGTGTGCCTATTTTTTGCCTGAAAATAAAAGGGCTACTGACATTATTGACCATTGACAATTTGCGAACAAGTCTACCTTATTAGCTCTTAGTTTCATTTGTTGACTTCCCATGAACTATGATCTTCTTTAACTCTTTGGACTTGAAAAACGATTTTTTGGTCCAAGGCATAATTTCATCCCATTTTTGTCATATAGCAGGTCGGGGCATTGATGATAAAATAATAACTGCAGTATGATGGCCGCAGACTGCAGTTATTATTTTATCCTCCCTGTATATTGATATTGGACTGACCCATCTCACTGTAAGTGTACACAAAGGCGATACCATTCCAGGAAACTAGGGTTACAATGATGCTAAAACTTTGTATTCTTTGACTTTGATGTTCCCCCGTTGGGAAACCCGGGAAGTGGAAAAGTGCTTGTTGACTGTGAAAAACTCCAGTATCCAATGCTGGGGTGGAGGGTAGCACAATAAATGATTAGCTAAACTTGAATTCCAAACTATATTATGGTCATGATGTAGCCATAAATGTTTAAAGTGACCTTAAGCACCAATATATTTAACTTTGTGGAAGCCTGGGCCCAGAAAGTTGAACTGTGTTCCATTACTGTGGTAAACAAGTTCTGTTGTAATATAACAGAACCCCTAAACCAACCAAAACCTGGGAGTTGAAGTAACCCATTGGGACCCCCTGGAAGTGTGGTGGCGCCTACTTGTTTACTGCAGTAGATGAGGCCTGTTTTACTGGTAAAAATGGTCAGTTCTGCCCCCCCCCCCCCCCCCAGTGGGAACCCCGGGAAGTGAAGCAGTGCTTGTTTACTGTGATAAACAACATTCTTTTTACTGTTAAAATAAGACCCAGTCACCAATGTTTGGGGTGGACGTCCTCTAAAATGGGAAACATGAATATGTATAAATGATTGACTAAACAACTTTTATCTCCATGTTCTTTGGCGTGTAGCCATTGTGCAGAAATCTGCATCATTAAAGATCAATGAATAAATAAGGCCAGGTAAGGAATGTCCTTGGTGGAAGTCCTCTAAAGTGGACAATATTGGTATAAGTTGTTGGCGAACCTTCACTTCATACTCATTTTGTGACATATGGCCAAAAATATTAAAATTTGATATCACTGGTGCAGTGAAATCTTGGTAATTCAATAACCATTTTTTATGCCCCCAGCCTTTTGAGGAGGGGGCATTATGTTATCACCATGTCCGGTGTCCCTCGTCCGGTGTCCCTCGTCAGTCCGTTAACTCTGCTTTGTTCAAGAGAAGTTCATGTGGCTATATTTGCCATTGTTATGGGAGGGACAAGAATTTTTGCCCCGCCCAAAATTTCCATGTTCCCAAAGGAGAGGCTGATTTGCCCCGAATTTGATATGAGGGCTTATTGGGTCATAAGTTCTTAATCTATGCAAAAAAAAATGTTCTCGTCGCCCCATGGGAATTGCAGGAGCTAAAAATAGAAAAAAATTAAAATGCCCATATCTCCAAAACTACATGGCACTGAGAAATCTTCTTTCGTGTGAAGCTTCCTTAGGACCAACAGAATGGAATGATCCAAAAAATTGGTATCGGTTTTATCATGGGGTACTTTTGGGGGACTTTGAAAAAATGCTGAGTCAGCATTTTTTGACACTGTTGTTAATGGGGAAAACATTCAAGACTCTTCTTCTCCCAAACCACTACTCCGAAGGCTTTCAAATATCACATAACATCTTTGGAAGATTGTTTCACATGTTTATTGAAATCAAATCCCTTGGCCTGTATTTGGGCTCTATGGGAGCCCAAATGTTTAAATTAGTGCAGTATGAGGAATATTCTTTAAAAATCTTCTTCAGATCCACCAATCAGAATCTTTTGATATTTCATATGCAGCATCACTAGAGATTCAAGTTTGTTCAAGCCACGTCCCTGAGTTCATATTTGGGCTCCCAGAAGCTTCATTCAATATGAGGAATATTCTTTAAAAATATGTTTCTCCAGTAGTCAGAATCTTTTGATATTTGGTATACAGCATCCTTAGGGACTTCAGATTCAAGTATGTTCAAGCCAAGTCCCTGGGTTCATATATGGGCCTAAATTATAACTTTGTTCAATATGAGGAATATTCTTTATTTTCGGATCCACCGGTCAGAATCTTTGGATACTTGGTTTAAGCTTTTCTTAGGAGGGGCAGATGCAACTTGTTCAAATCAGTTCCCTGGGTTGATATTTAGGCTACCATGTTAGGTGAGCGCCCTCGGTCCTCATGGGGCCTCTTATGATTTTTAGCTCAATTTGACAAAGTCAAGCTGAGCTGTTGCCATCACTTCTCATCCATCGGCGTTCGAACGTACGTACATATGTACGTAATGTACATAAGTATGTCCATAATTTCCTTTGGCACACTGCAAGGTCGTATTAATGATCATATCGCTTGTTTGAGGTGACCTTTAGATGGGAGCTATCGATTTTCTTCCATTTCCGTCAAAAAATGTTGCTGCTGTCAACGTTCTTTGAACTCGGTTGAGTCAGACCTCAATATTTCCCTTTGGCACACCCTACAGGGCACATTTATCATCAGATTGCTTTGAAACCTGGTATGCTTGTTTGGGTGACCTCTGGATGGGAGCTATCGATTTTCTTCCATTTCCGTTAAAACATTTTGCCGCTGGCAACAACCATTGAACTTGGTTTAGTCAGGCATCAATATATTCCTTTGGCACGCCCAGCAGGTCATATTTATGATCAGATCAGTTTGAAACTTGGTATGGTATACTTGTTTGGGGTTACCTCTAGATGGTAGCTATCGATTGTCTTCAATTTCTGTCAAAAAATGTCGCCGCTGGCAATGACCTTTGAGGAACTTAGTGCAGTTATGCATCAATATTTTCCTTTGGCACACCCTGCAGTGCACACTTTGAAACTTGGCATGGTTGTTTAGAGTGACGTCTAGATGGGAGCTATCGATTTTCTTCCATTTCCGTCAAAAAATGTTGCCGCTGGCAACGTTCTTAGAACTTAGTTGAGTCCGACCTCAATATTTCCCTTTGACACATCCTACAGGGCACATTTATAATCTGATTGCTTTGAAACCAAAAAATCTCGCCGCTGTCAACGACCTTTGAACTTAGTTTTGTCAGGCATCAATATATTCCTTTGGCACGCCCTGCAGGGCACATTTATGATCAGATCAGTTTGAAACTTGGTATGCTTGTTTGGGGGTTACCTCTAAATGGAAGCTATCGATTTTCTTCAATTTCTGTCAAAAAATGTTGCCGTTGACAATAGCCTTCAATGAACCTAGTGCTGTTATGCATCAATATTTCCCTTTGGCACTCCCTGCAGTGCACATTTATGATTGAATCACTTTGAAACCTGGTGTGCCTGTTTGGTGTGACCTGGAGATGGGAGCTAACCTCTTTCTTCTATTTTCGTCAAAAAATGTTGCAGTTGTCAGCGACCTTTGAACTTAGCACACCCTGCAGCGCACATTTTTGACCAGATCGCTTTGAAACTTGGTGTGCTTGTTTGGGAGGGGGGAGGGGGACCTCTAGATGGGAGCTATCGATTTTCTTCTGTTCCCTTAAAAAAAGATTGCAGCTGGCAACGACCTTTGAACTTAGTTTAGTCAGACCACCTCAATATTTCCCTTTGGCACACCCTACAGGGAACATTTATGATCGGATTGCATTGAAACCTGGTATGCTTGTTTGGGGTGACCCCCAGAGGGGAGCTATCGATTTTCACCAATGACCTTTGAACTTAGTTAAGTCATGCATCAATTTATTTCTTCGGCGTGCTCTACAGGGCACCTTCATGATCAGATAGGTTTGAAACATGCTATGCTTGTTTGGGGTTACCTCTAGATTGGTGCTATTGATCTTCTTCGATTTCCATCAAAACATGTCACTGGCAATAGCCTTTGATGGACCTAGTGCAGTTATGTACCCGCGGGAATCCCGGGAAGTGAAGCAGTGCCTGTTCACTGCGGTAAACCGGATCTGTTTTACTGGTAAAATAGGACCCAGTCACCAATGCTTGGGAGGTGCAAACCCTCTCTAAAATGGAAAACATGGCTTATTAACGCTAACCCCAGGTCTTGAGTTGATACTCATGTTGTAGTTATGATTAGCCATTGTGCAAAAATATGTGACCTTAAACACCAATAAATAAATATAGTGCAGTTTTGCATCAATATTCGATTTCCATCAAATAATGTTGCTGCTGGCAATAGCCTTTGATGAACCTAGTGCAGTTTGGCACTCCCTGCAGTGCACATTTATGATCGGACCGCTTTGAAACCTGGTGTGCTTGTTTGGTGTGACCTATAGATGGGGCTTATCCTCTTTCGTGTATTTTCGTCAAAAAATGTTGCAGCTGGCAATGACTTTTGAGCTCAGTTTAGTTAGACCCCTTAATATTTCCCTTTGGCACACCCTACAGGGAACATTTATGGTCGGATTGCATTGAAATCTCGTATGCTTGTTTGGGGTGACCTTTAGATAGGCGCTATGTATTTTCTTCCTTGTCCGTCAAAATATGTTGCCATTGGCAACGACCTTTGATGAACTATGCATCAATATTTCCCTTTGACACACCCTGAAGGGCACATTTATGTTTGAATCGCTTGGAAACTTGGTTTGCTTATTTGGGGTGATCTCTAGATGGGTGTTTTTTTCCATTTCCGTCAAAAATAGTTGCCGTTGGCAACGACCTTTGATGAACTTAGTAAAAATTTACCTTGGAACTTAGTTTAGTCAGACCTCAATATTTCCCTTTGACACACCCTTCAGGGCACATTTATGATCGGATCACTTTGAAACTTGGTATGCTTGTTTGAGGTGATCTCTAGATAGGAACTATTGAATTTTTCCTTGTCCACCAAAAAATGTTGCCGTTGGCAACGACCTTTGATGAACTTAGTGCAGTTATGCATCAATATTTCCCTTTGGCACACCCTGCAGAGCACATTTATGTTTGAATCGCTTGGAAACTTGGTGTGCTTATTTGGGGTGATCTCAAGATGGGAGTTATCGATTTTCTTCCATTTCCGTCAAAATAGTTGCCTTTGGCAACGACCTTTGATGAACTTACTAAAAACTTACCTTTGAACTTAGTTTACTCAGACCTCAATATTTCTCTTTGACACACCCTTCGGGGCACATTTATGATCGGATCACTTTGAACTTTGAAACTTCGTATGTGTGTTTGGGGTGACCTCTAGATGTGAGCTATCGATTTTTTTCAATTTCTGTCAAAACATGTTGCTGCTGGCAATGACGTTCGATGAACTTTCCATAAATTATTGTCGTTATCACCAGCCTTTGAACTTACTGCATTTGTGCAGCAACTTATCCCTTTTGCACTCTCTGCAGGATATATTTAGGAATTTCCATAAAAAAGAAAGAAAAAAAGCATTGCCACAAGCAATGACCTTCAAACTTAGTGCATTTGTGCATTAACATCTTCCTTTGGCATGCCTCAGAGGGCTCACTCATTATCAAGTTGTTTTGAAACTTTGTATGCTTATGCAGGGTGGCAAAGATAGGAGCTATTGATTTTCTTTTCATTTCCATCAAAAAATGTTGCTGTTTGCAACAATCTTTGAATTCATTGCATTGTGCATCAACATTCTTCTTTGACACGGCCTGCAGGGCACATTTATCTTAGGACTGTTTTTGAACTTGGTGTGCTCATTAGGTGGGACCTCTAGATAAGAGCTATTGATTAGCATTCATTTCTGTGAAAAAAGTTGCCGTTTACAATAACCTCTGAACTTACTGCATTTGTCTATCAACATTCTTCCTTTAGCCAGCCTTACAGTTTGCATTTAAAAATGCATGGATTACTCTGACGTTGTGCACACACAATGCTGTTATGTTTAAATTTCACCAAATAACGTTGGTACCAATGATCTTCAATTTTGCCATTACACTTATAACTTCCAAGTTTAAGTTTGTCAAGTTGAGCTACAGTGTCATTGACACTTTCATTTAGCTGAACGTAGCAAAGTCAAGATAATCTATTGCAATCACGCGTGCTGAAGTCTGTTAGGTTGTTGGTCTGTTAGTCTGTGAAGTGTGTGAGTCTGTTAGTCTGTTCACATTTTCTTTAGCATAGGCTTCTCCCCATAGTTCTTGTTCGATCATCACGAAATTTCATCTGCAGGTACGAGGTCATGTCTGGATGAGAACGTCCCCTTTTGGTCGTGATCATTCAACTGTAATGGCTGCGCAGACACAAAGCCGAAAACCTTTAGCACAGTCTACAGGTCGTATTCATGATGGGATTTCATTGTAACTTGGTAGGATGACTCTGTATAAAGTCTAGTTGAGAACGTCCTATTTTAGTCAGGTTCAGTCAACCGTGATGGCTGCAGGGGTACGTTATCCAGATTTCTTTAGCACAGTCTGCAGGTTGCATTTATGGCGGGATTTCATTGTAAATTGGTAGGATGACTCGGTATAATGTCTAGATGAGGACATCCTATTTTGACCGTGATGTCAACCGTAATGGCTGCATACGCAGATTTGTTTAGCACAGTATACAGTTCATATTTATGAAGTGATTTTCCTTGTAACTGGGAAGGATATCTTATGTTATCTGGATGAGACTGTCCTATTTTCGGCATGGTCATTCAACCGTGGCCACCAGACTGGCATGTGACGTAGATTCCTTTAGCAAAGTCTACTAGTAATATTTATGAAAGGATTTCATTGTAACTTGATAGGATGACTCGTTTTGGAATGTCAACCGTAATGGCTGCATACGCAGATTTGTTTAGCACAGTATACAGTTCATATTTATGAAGTGATTTTCCTTGTAACTGGGAAGGATATCTTATGTTATCTGGATGAGACTGTCCTATTTTCGGCATGGTCATTCAAACGTGGCCACCAGACTGGCATATGTTATCTGAATGAGACTGTCCTATTTTCGGCATGGTCATTCAACCGTGGCCACCAGACTGGCATGTGACGTAGATTCCTTTAGCAAAGTCTACTAGTAATATTTATGAAAGGATTTCATTGTAACTTGATAGGATGACTCGTTTTGGAATGATTTTACCTTGATCTGGTAACTTAGGTTGACATGCTGTAACTGTGAGGGCCACATCCACTCAGGCCTCAATTCTTTCGTACAGTCTGCAACTCAAATTAGTTTAATTGAAAACATAGCATGTAGGGAACAAAAATGAACAATTCTTGTCTTATTTCATAATCCCTTCATAAACATTGAACATTATCCTTTTCGTCAAACACTACACACAGTCAAGTTAAGCTACAGTGCCATTGACACTTGCATTCACATTTGTTGCCCAGAACAGATTATAACTCTGCATTGGACTGACCTTACCGAGCCCCTTATGTGAGGAGTCAAAAGCCATGTTCTGAGGCAAAAAGTTCAAGTTTTACTTATTTTAGAATTCATGTTTTTAGAGTTTCATCCTTAGGTCATGTTAGGTAATGTGTTAAAGCATCTATTGAGAATATATGCTGCGTTCTATAATTCTCCTACATTCTATTATTCTGCTCTATTCTTTTATTCTATTGCATTTCATTAGTCTGTAGTCTGTAACATTCATTTATTCTGCTGAATTCCATTAATCTGCTGCATTCCATTAATCCGCTGCATTCCATTTCTCTGCTGCATTCCATTAATCTGCTGCATTCTATTATTCTGTAGCATCCCATTTTTCTGCTGCATTTCATTAATCTGTTGCATTCCATTAATCTGCTGCATTCCATTAATCAGCTGCATTCTATGCTGTAGCATTCCATTAATCTGCACCATTCCATTAATCCGCTGTATTCTATTATTCTGCTCCGTTCTATTATTCTACATCCAATTATTCTGCATTCCATTATTCTGCTGTATTCCATTAATCTGCTGCATTCCATTATTCTGCTGTATTCCATTAATCCACAGCATTCCATTAATCCGCAGCATTCCATTATTCTGCTGCATTCCATTAATCTGCTGCATCCTATTAGTCTGTAGCTTTCCATTAATCTGCTGCATTCTATTAGTCTGTAGCATTCCATTAATCTACTGCATTCCATTAATCTGATGCATTCTACTAGTCTGTACATTCTATTAATCTGCTACATTCCCTTATTCTACTGCATTCCATTAATCTGCTGCTTATCTATTAGTCTGTAACATTCCATTAATCCGCTGCCTTCCATTATTCTGCTGTATTCCATTAATCTGCTGCATTATATTAGTCTGTAGCATTCCGTTAATCTGCTGCATTCCATTAATTCACTGCATTCCATTATTTTGCTGCATTCCATTAATCTGCTACATTCCATTAATTCGCTGCATTCCATCAATCCGCTGCATTCTATTAATCTGCTGCATTCCATCAATCCGCTGTATTCCATTAATCTGCTGCTTTCTATTAGTATGTAGCTTCCATTAATCCGCTGCATTCCATTATTCTACTGCATTCCATTAATCTGCTGCTTATCTATTTTCTGTAGCATTCCACTAATCCGCTGCATTCCATTATTCTGCTGTATTCCATTAATCTGCTGCATTCTATTAGTCTGTAGCATTCCATTAGTCTGTTGCATTCCATTATTCCGCTGCATTCCATTATTCTGCTGTATCCCATTAATCTGCTGCATTCTATTAGTCTGTAGCATTAATATGCTGCATTCCATTAATTCATTGCATTCCATTATTCTGCTGCATTCCATTAATCTGCTGCATTCTGTAAGTCTGTAGCATTCCATTAATCTGCTGCATTCCATTAATCCGCTGCATTCCATTATTCTGCTGCATTTCATTATTCCGCTGCTTTCTATTAGTAAGTAGCATTCCATTAATCCGCTGCATTCCATTATTCTACTGCATTCCATTAATCTGCTGTTTTCTATTAGTCTGTAGCATTCCATTAATCCGCTGCATTCCATTATTCTGCTGTACTCCATTAACCTGCTGCATTCTATTAGTCTGTAGCATTCCATTAGTCTGCTGCATTCCATTAATCCGCTACATTCCATTACTCTGCTGCTTTCTATTAGTATGTAGCATTCCATTAATCCGCTGCATTCCATTATTCTACTGCATTCCATTAATCTGCTGCTTATCTATTAGTCTGTAGCATTCCATTAATCCACTGCATTCCATTAATCTGCCGCGTTCTATTAGTCTGTAACATTCCATTAATCCGCAGCATTCCAATAATCTGCTGCATTCCGTTATTCTGTTGCATTCCATTAATCTGCCGCATTCTATTAGTCTGTAGCATTCCATTAATCCGCTACATTCCGTTATTATGCTACATTCCTTTTATCTGCTGCATTCTATTAGTCTGTGACATTCCATTAATTCTCTGCATTCCATTAATCCGCTGCATTCTATTAGTCTGCAGCATTTCATTAATCGGCTGCATTCCATTTTTCTGTTACATTCCATTAATTCGCCGCATTCCATTATTTTGCTGCATTCCATTAATCTGCTGCATTCCATTATTGTGCTGCATTCCATTATTCTGCTACATTCCATTAATCGGCTACTTTCTACTAGTCTGTAGCATTCCATTACTCCACTACATTCCGTTATTCTGCTGCATTCTGTTAATCTGCTGCATTCTATTAGTCTGCGGCATTCCATTAATCCACTGCATTCTATTAATCGGCTGCATTCCATTATTCTGCTGCATTCCATTAATCCGCTGCATTCCATTATTCCGCTGCATTCCATTAATCCGCTGCATTCCATTAATCTGCTGCATTCTTTTAGTCTGTAGCATTCCATTATTCTGCTGTATTTCCATTAATCTGCTGCATTCCGTTAACCTGCTGCATTCCATTATTCTGCTGTGTTTCTTTAACCTGCTGCATTCTATTAGTCTGAAGCATTCCATTAATCTGCTGCATTCCATTAATCCGCGGCATTCCATTATTCTGCTGTATTCAATTAATCTGCTGCTTTCTATTATTCTTTAGCATTCCATTAATCTGATGCATTGTATTCTTGTGACACATTCTATTATTCTGCTGCTTTCCATTATTCTGCATCACATTATTTTGCTGCATTCCATCATTTTGCTGCATTCTACTCCTCTGTGGAATTCCATTATTCTGCATTCCATCATTCTGCTGCATCCTCTTATTCTTTAGCATTCCATTAATCCGGTGCATTCCATTATCCTGCTGTATTCCATTAATCTGCTGCATTCTATTAGTCTGTAGCATTCCATTAATCTGCTGCATTCCATTAATCTGCTGCATTCCATTAATCTACTGCATTCTATTAGTCTGTAGCATTCCATTAATCCGCTGTATTCAGTTAATCCGCTGCATTCCATTAATCTGCTGCATTCTAATAGTCTGTGAGATTCCATTAGTCTGCTGCATTCCATTATTCCGCTGCATTCCATTATTCTGCTATATTCCATTAATCTGCTGCATTCAATTAATAAGTAGCACTCCATTAATCCGCTGCATTCCATTATTTTGCTGCATTCTATTAGTCTGTAGCATCCCATTAATCTGCTGCATTCCATTAATTTGCTGCATTCTATTAGTCTGTAGCATTCCATTAATCCGCTGCATTCAATTAATCCGCTGCATTTCATTATTCTGCTGCATTCTATTAGTCTGTAGCATTCCATTAATCCGCTGCATTCCATTAATACACTGCATTCCATTAATCCGCTGCATTCCATTAATCCGCTGCATTCCATTATTCTGCTACATTTTATTAGTCTGTAGCATTCCATTAATCTGCTGCATTCCATTAATCTGCTGCATTCTATCAGTTTATCGCATTCCATTAATCTGCTGCATTCCATTAATCTGCTGAATTCCATTAGTCTGTAGCATTCCATTAATCCGCTGCATTCCATTATTCTGTAATGAACTGACCTTATTAACGGCAGTTATGTACATTTATGAACAGTTTTTTTCACTTAAGCAGTACAGCAATGTATAACCGATATGAATGATATTATCGCCGTTCAGAACACGATGCTCTTTCGATACAAAACATCAATTTACAGTGGATTTTTTCATATTGCACTGACAATCTATGCTATTCGCATTGTATCCCGCTCAATTTCAATCATTTCCGGTCATACTAAACACCGAGGGATAGCGAGGTATACCGAAGTGAAGGAAAATTGTGGTGGGAACGTGTTTGAAAATTCTGAAAAGGGTATGGGTTTTCTATTATGAGTATATAAATAGATTTAAACAATATATGCATGGTTTTAATGCCATATTTGAGAATTAAGGGCGCTAAAGTAATAGAGTTCGCTGAAAAATTTTCCCCTATACCTATTTAGTAGGTAGCTTGGTAATTAGTATTTACAGCGGCTTCATCTCGGTAAGCGACAGTGTGAACTGTTAATCACATTGTGACTTGTTAATTAGTTCTCTTTGTGACTGTCGACATTTGCAATCAATGCCTGCTTCCCAAACTCAACACACATATTATGTACCAGGCGTTTGAAGGAGAATGTGTTCCACAATCTTCATAAGAAACATAACAAAGAAACCGCAAATAACATGATAAGCATTATCTTCAATTCAGATACAGTGCTTTTACTACTGAGGACCCCGGTGCATACGAAGAAATTTCAACTGACATATTGACAATTTACGGAGACTGCAAATATTTGGCATCGACATTTTTACCTAAACTAAAATCCAAAATATTCGAACCAAGACAGACACATACTGACAAAACAAATACTGATTAAGACGCGGTGAGTGCTTACTTTATTCTTAAGCTTTTAAACTTGTGACATGACCATTTTTTATATTGTATGTATAGCACTATCGCAAGTAAACATTCATCCCAGAGCAAAATACCGACACACTCATGTAAACCACAGTTGCTCGACACAAGCTGTGAAATCGAAAAAAAAAAAAAAAAATATTTGATAGCATTTTTGAATCGATACTGACGTGCTCCCATAATGGTATATAAATATTAACAAGGTACCCAACTCGCTTTTCGAAAACGATAGCACTCATCTTCATTATACCCCCCCCCCCCCCCTCAAATTTGATTCACCCAGCGTATTAAACAGTACCCGGTGTCAGGGGAAAGGGGAATGAATAAGCTTTACAGTGGTGTATTACACGACCGTTGGATGTTCTTGGGTACCGGCACACTCATGTAAACGTCCAGAGTAAGCTACCTGCTGCATAAACTCTGTTCACCACGCCCACGCCCATCCCCCCCCCCCCCCTACCGCGAAAAGATGTCAGCATTGTCGTTGCTGAGTGCAGTTGATAGTTTGACCCTCTCCCGACCGACTCATCAAAACTACCATATCACAGCAACTCGCGTACATAACGACAACGCAACGACATCGCAGCAACGGGAACACTAATGCAATCACCCAGAGTGGATACTGGCAGACGAAATGTCAGCGACCGAATAACTATCTGCATCGCTGTCAGGGCAGATTCCAACATCGTGACATCGTCGTTGCTTCGGCACGCTTAAACTTTCGGTTTTTGCTTGCTTGAAGAATTCAGTTACAGTTTGGTTTTTCAAACGTTACTCTGCTTCATTTTAATGGAAAATCCCACGAGCTATTTCTATAATATTGTTCGGATATCCAACAAGTCCAATTGTTAAATGTTTGTTGTTGTTAGCCATTTGGAACACCAGACTCGCTATTAAATTGTTATTACCGTTATTTAATTTGTCTCAGTCACCAGTTGAGCACTAGAATTACACAGCAGATACCGATGGTTATTCCTCCTGGTTGTAATATCTAATGAGTCGAGATTTCATGTCAAACTTCTGTACCGAGTTCACTGCAATTGATCTGAGTTGAGATTTTCCAAGTGTTGGATCAATTTGGGTGAATGAGGTTCACTGAATTTCTAGTACTGAACCGGATTTAATCGGTTTGAAACCAGTTAGCTACCTAACCGATTAGAAAAACCGTCAACCGGTTATCCGAAATATCGATAGTGATCGTCATTCCACGTTTAAAACGTAGTAAATCTGCCGCTTCTCCTTTGTCATAGATTACACATCGAAGCCGCGTCGTATATATTGAGAAATAATTCGACTTTGGCGTTCAAGACTTTGTTAATGATCTGCAGTTTCCGTGAGTAACGAGTAATCGCAGAAACTATTCCGTAGTGTGTATACAAACGAACGTTGTCGAGTACTCGACAACGTTCGTTTGTATACACACCACGGAATAGTTTGGGAATGCTGCTTTCCAGTTCCTGTAGTTTTCATCCCATATTCGATGAGATAATGGCCATGGATAACCGGATATTATCCGGTTATAGCTCTTGGTTAGTCGGTTACGAAATGAGCCAACCGTTTCAGCCCTAGGAATTTCATGACTCTAGGTCTCTTCGTCGTGTAGTACCCGTTGGCTTGATAACGTGGCCATCTTCATAAGGGACCACCTACGGTGCAGGTGTTTAATTGAATCGACCTGAGCATCTAGTCTCTTAATACTCAAATGGGGTAAACTTAAGTGCCTTGCCCAAGGACACAACGCGGGAGTCCGAATCGATCGCTCAGACGGTCACCCATACGAGGATTAACCGGGCTCGACGTTGCTGAATTTCGGTGAGCTGACGAGAACCGGTTACCACAATTCCACCGCGCCCCCTATATTTTAACTAGTGTAGTCTGTAAATTCTTTTGCACCAACTAACCTTCTGGATCTTGTTGGGGTTATAAATTTGTCAGTCTGAGGTACTCAGCTTTTACCAACCCTTCATCCATATTATATATGCTGATTAAGCGAGCGCTGTTGTCTTGGTCTTATAATGAAAAGTTGCTCCTACCTCTGTGCACCATGCCGCATTGTCACAAAGTAATGGGACAATACCACGATACACCACCGAAAGCTGTAGCTTCTTTTTTTTTTTAGGTTCTGTCTTTTAGCATTTTACTGAGTTACCGTTACCAAATGATGTTTATATTATACTGTAGGCGTACTAGATTTGTAAAATTTGTAGCAAGTATTTTTACTACTACTATTCTATTAATTGAACATAACTTCCAAACACAAAACCGTTTACCAAACCTTCAGTACAACCTTGGCCTGTTAAATTTTGCATATAGGTTATAGAGTAAACTCCTGTTAATTGAATAACAAATGTTATAATATGTCATGAAATTGCCCCGACAAATACTCAATTCCCCTTGTTTATAAGCGTATTTGGCCTTAGTACATCCGGTACAGGCATTTGCTCTAATATCTCTTGTTTGACAGAGCTTCTTGAGCTCTGTCAAACATGGTATAATAGATAAATGCCCAGTATATATCTACAATTCAGCCCCGGAAGGTTCCAAACCCCTGTTAATTGAATACTCATGTTAACTGAATAATGTTCACTGGCAAAATTGCAAGCTTTCAGTGTTGAGGTGGGCTGTAATGTTGCTCTTGCACGCCATTGTGCCCGCATTTTTATCCCCACATTTTTGAAAAAAGCGGGGGTATTGTGGTGATCTCAGTCCATCCCATCCGTGCGGTCCATACGTCAAAACTTCATATCACCAAGAGTATGTAATTCAAAACATTTAAACTATGCTGAGGTGTTCGTTTAGCAACTGTAGCGCCACTTTTGTTGTTATTGTTAGAAAATCAGTTTACAGTGGAAGGCTCCTAGCGTTTTAATTTGAAACATCGAAAGTGTTTTAATATGTTCCTGTAGGGCCTCTTGATGTGCATAAAGATTTGGGATTTTTGATTCGGCCTCGTGGGGGCACCAGTAGCGCCACTTTTGTCGTTAGAGAATCGGTTTGTGGCGAAAGGTTCCTAGGGGTTTTAATTCTAAACGTTGAAGGTGTGTTAATATGTTCCAGTATATGGTCTCAAGATGTGCATAAAGATTTTGAATTTTTGATTCGCTCCCGTGGGGCACCCATAACGCCACTTTTGTCATTAGAGAATCGGTTTGTGGCGAAAGGCTCCTAGGGGTTTTAATTCGAAACGTTGAAAATGTGTTGATATGTTCCAGTAGGGTCTCTAGATGTGCATAAAGGTTTTGAATTTTTGATTCGGTCCAGCGTGGCACCCGTAGCGCCACATTTATCGTTATATAAATGGTTTGTGGCGAAAGGCTCCCAGGGGGTTTTAATTCGAAACGTTGAAAGTGTGTTAATATGTTCCAGCACGGTCTCTAGATGTGCATAAAGGTTTCGGATTTTTGATTCGGCCCGTGGGGTACCCGTGGCGCTACTTTTGTCAGTAAAAATCAGTTTGTGACGAAAGGCTCCTAGGGGGTTTTCAAAGCGTTGAAAGTGTGTCAATATGTTCCAGTAGGGTCTCTAGATGTGTATAAAGGTTTTGGATTTTTGATTCGGCCCCTTGAAGCCCCCGTAGGGACACTTTTGTCATTTTAGAATCGGCTTGTGGCGAATGGCTCCGAGGAGTTTTAATTCGAAACGCTGAAAGTGAGTTCATATGTTCCAGTAGGGTCTCCAGATGTGCATAAAGGTTTCGGGTTTTTGATTCGGTCCCGTGTGGCACCCGTAGCGCCACTTTTGTTAGAGAATCAGTTTCCGGTGGAAGGGTTTTAATTTGAAACGTTGAAAGTTTGTTCATACGTTCCAGTGGGATGTTCTAGATATGTATAAAGGTTTTGGATTTTTAATCCGGCTCCATGTCACGGTGGCTCCCTTCATGCCACTTTTATCGCTAGACAATCGGCTTGCGGCAAAAGGCTCCCTGGGTTCCCCGCGGGAAAAACGGGAACTGAAGTAGTGGCCGTTCACTGCGGTAAACAGGCTCTGTTTTACTGGTAAAATGGGACCCAGTCATCAGTGCTTTGGAGGTGTAAACCCTCTCTAAAATGGGCAACATGGCTTATTAACGCTCACCCCTGGTCTTGAGTTGATACTCATGTTGTCACGATAGTCATGATTAGCCATTGTGCAAAAATATGTGACATTAAACACCAATAAATACAGGGCTTATTAACGCTGATCCCTGGTTTCGAGTTGATACTCATGTTGTGGCCATGATTAGCCATTGTGCAAAAATATGTTACCTTAAACACCAATAAATAAAGAAAGAAATAATGCTCCTTAGGGATTTAATTCCAAACATTGAAAGTGTGTTCAAGTTTTCAGGTAGGGTCTCTGGATGTGCATAAAGGTTTCAGTTTTTAGATAATACCTTTTCATTTCTGTCTGTATCAAGCATTAACAAACAATCAAGAATGCAAATGCGGGGATATACTCTAGTGTGATTTGCACACAAATGACACCATCTAGTTTATTTTGTTGCGAGTAGACACCGGCGCGCATCTGCTCCACCCAGCGAATGATTAACATTTTACCTAACAAATCTAACAATCCACCCTCGTAACATACAAACTGTGTAGTAGAAATTAAAAAAAAAAATCAACCATACATGTGATCCCTCCCCCCCCCCCCCCTCCATTGGAATGATTTCGTCCCAGTTAAGGGTTAAATGATATGGTTTTGAAATCCTTTGAAAAAAACTGCTATTCAATTAGCAGGGTTCCACCACATACAGCGGTTCAATCTATTCCTAAATGGCTGAAATATCCATGCCAAGCATGTGCAAGGTCGGACTTGAAGGTTGACAAGTACAGGGGTCCTACTATTTAACGAACACAAACGAACATAAACGAACATAAACGAACAGAAGAAAAAATAATAGGAAATACAAGTTAAAAATGATTGAGGGTGCATATGCAGGTATATGTGGGTATATGTTATTCGTTTGTAAAATTTTATTCACTTCTGGTGAGTATTTTGATGATTAATAAGGTTTATAAAATGTACGACGGCGCGAAATTCTTGTGTTCGTTAAGTAGTAGCCTGCTTGAAGCTGTCGACAAGATGCAACAAAGGTGTGAAATCAATTAGCTGTCTATCTGAGGAAGAATGTCGCTGAGGAAAGCAGCGAAATTTAGGTTTAAGAGGATGGCAAGCGCCTATTTTAATCGTGTGTAAAATTGTATCCACGTCTGATGAGTATTTTAGTGATAAATAAAGATTATAGCCATTATTTGGATTGACAAACATGCATCAAACTCTCGCTTTGGATTCCGAGGACGCATCACGGCGAGTCGGGGACAAACCGTGATCTACCCTTAGAAAGCGGAGCAAGACTCGGATACATGTAGCATATTGTACACCCACATAATGATAATAATCTAAAGATCTTAAAATATCTTGGGGATAAGTCATTAAAGTCCAGTTTAAGCTTTCCTGAACACTTTCCCCGAATAAGCTCACCCTCCACCAACGCGGCCTCCCACTAACGAGAGAGGACAACCAGGCGCGTAGCCAGGAAAAAGTTTCCAGGGGGGGGGGGGGGCGATAACAGGGGGTGCGGAGGGTGGGGGTGGGTATAGCCATCAGACGCGCGAAAGGCGGGGGTGCTGGGGGTCCTTCTCCAGGAATTTTTTTTCGGGGGGGGGGGGGGGGGGGGGGGGGGGGGGGGGTCTTCGATCTGATTACTACAATGTCTTCTCTAAAGTATCCTTGTGGTTTATGTGGTGACGAGTGTCATGAGATCAAAAGTATAGGGTGTGACTTATGCAGTCGGTGGTTTCACCCACAATGTGAAAGTCTCAGAGCTCAACAGTTTGGCTTCTTCACAAAGTCCAGTCTAGACTTCTGCAATTCCTGTCTGATTCAAGAAGGCAAGTTTGACTGGGAATTAGCTCACATGCAGTTGATGTCTGCTTTAGGTGAGGGCAAGTTGGAAGAAGCTGTAAAACGTGAAGCAATTTTTTTACGCCTCTTCCCACTTGTTCAGTTATCAGACGTCCATCGATACCACCCCATGAAGTCCCCATGAAGTCCTACAACAGGGATACACAGGCGTCCGGCCTTCTTGGATCACACTGGATCGAGTCTGTTCCCATTGCTGTGAGATCAAATGGCAATTGTCTATTGAATTCAGTGTCAGTGTGCTTAATTGGGGATGAGTTAATGAGCACCGAACTCCGGGTCAGAACATGTATAGAGCTGCTGCTAAATAAGCCATTTTATGATTCGTTTCACAAAAACACCGAAATTCCTTTGGTCAGATGATGACGTCAATGCATGTGCGCGTCAAAAAGGCTGGTCTTCAGCGTGGACCATGCATGCCGTTGCGTGAGTTATTGAAACGGCCGGGGCGCGGTGGCTCAGTAGGTAGAGGTGCAGGCTGCAAGCCGAGAGGTCCTCGGTTCGAATCCCACCTGCGGCAACCGCGTTGTGTCCTTGGGCAAGACACTTCACCCCCCATTGCCCATGTGGGGGCACGATGACGCCGTGTACTAAGGCGTACTGCACGTCGATGGTACGTTGGTTCTCTCCGGGTACTCCGACTTCCTCCACCCGTAAAACTGCCACGGTCATGATTACCCATTGTGCATAAATATGTGACCTTAAACATCAATAAATAAATAAATATTGGACGGCCCGTAAGATCTGTGTACCAAACAGTGAATGGCCCAGCTGATGGAAATATCCGAATACTTAATACAGTTTTCAAACCAAGAGTTGGCACAAAACATAAGTCTATTTCGATATTGTGGGCAGGTGAACATTATAGTAAGGCAGTGAATTGAAAAGAAAATCAGAATATATCTGCCAAAGAAGTAATAGAATAACTTTTTGAAAAAAAAACCCCAAAATCTCTAAATCCGCCTCACTTGACTCTGTTAAGTATGCCGGTCCCAAGCCCGGGCAAAGGATGAGGGGAGTTTAAAATTTATTGCTAATTTTTTTTTTTTGGAAAAGTACAACAAAAACTCTAAATCCGCCTGACTTGATTCTCTTAAGTCTGCCGGTCCCAAGCCCGGACAAAGGATGAGGGGAGTTTAAAATTTATTGCTAAAAAAACATTTTGGAAAAAACAACAACTCTGAATCCGACTAACTTGACTCTGTTAAGTCTGCCGGTGGGTAGGGGGGGGAGGGGTTAAAATTTATTACTAAAAAAAAAAAAAAATTGAAAAAAAACCTCTAAATTCGCCTGACTTGACTCTGTTAAGTCTGCCGGTCCCAAGCCTGGGCAAAGGATGAGGGGAGTTTAACATTTATCTAGTCCAATACTATTAGCCTTCGCCTGTGCTCCGAATTTATTATTTTTTTATTTTTTAATATGTCGCACCGGTGCGACATATTAAAAAAAATAATAATAATAAATTCGGAGCACAGGCGAAGGCTAATATTATTGGGCTAACATTTATCGCGAAGCGGTTAGGCCTACTGTATCACGGAACGCGTTTCCTGGAAAGAACCAGTGGGGGATGGGGCTCGTTGGTGAGATATATATATAAAATAAGTAGATGGTGCCATTTGTGTGCGAAGCACACTATAGTATATCCCCGCATTTGCACTTTCCTTTTTGGTTAGTGCAGGATACAGACTTGGATAAAAAGGCTTCACGCATGTGTGTGATTTAAAATGATAAAACAGTATTTAATTTCCTTCTGAAGACTCACATGTGAAACTACTTCAATATTTCAAACAAGATACTTCACCCAACATGATGTATAAAGGGTAGTGTTCTGATCACATCATTGTCACATGATTGAAAAACCACTTGGACCCAAATCAAAATTCCGAAACCTTTATGCACATCTACAGATGCTATCTGAACATGTTAACATGGTTTAAACATTTCGAATTCAATACCCTAAGAGCCTTTGAGCGGACAAAGATTTTCTGTGGATAAAAGTTGTTCCACTTGAACCACATGGAACCAAATTGAAATTCCGAAACCTTAATGCACATCTACAGATGCTATCTGAACATGATAACATGGTTTAAACGTTTCAAATTCATTACCCTAAGAGCCTTTGAGTGGACAAAGATTTTCTAAGGATAAAAGTGGTTCCACCGGAACCACCTGGAACCAAATAAAAATTCTGAAACCTTCATGCACATCTACAGATGCTATCTGAACATGTTAACATGGTTTAAACGTTTCGAATTCAATACCCTAAGAGCCTTTGAGCGGACAAAGATTTTCTGAGGGTAAAAGTGGTTCCACTGGAACCACTTGGACTCAAATGAAAATTCCAAAACCTTCATGCACATCTACAGATGCTATATGAACATGTTAACATGGTTTAAACGTTTCAAATTCAATACCCTAAGAGCCTTTGAGCGGACAAAGATTTTCTAAGGATAAAAGTGGTTCCACTGGAACCACTTGGACCCAAATCAAAATTCCGAAACCTTCATGCACATCTACAGATGCTATCTGAACATGTTAACATGGTTTAAACGTTTCGAATTCAATACCCTAAGAACCTTTGAGCGGACAAAGATTTTCTAAGGATAAAAGTGGTTCCACTGGAACCACTTGGACCCAAATGAAAATTCCAAAACCTTCATGCACATCTACAGATGCTATCTGAACATGTTAACATGGTTTAAATGTTTCGAATTCAATACCCTAAGAGCCTTTGAGCGGACAAAGATTGTCTAAGGATAAAAGTGGTTCCACTGGAACCACTTGGACCCAAATCAAAATTCCAAAACCTTCATGCACATCTACAGATGCTATCTGAACATGTTAACATGGTTTAAATGTTTCAAATTGAATACCCTACGAGCCTTTTAGCGGACAAAGATTTTCTGAGGGTAAAAGTGTTTCCACTGGAACCACTTGGACCCAAATCAAAATTCCAAAACCTTCATGCACATCTACAGATGCTATCTGAACATGTTAACATGGTTTAAATGTTTCAAATTCAATACCCTACGAGCCTTTGAGTCGACAAAGATTTTCTAAGGATAAAAGTGGTTCCACTGGAACCACCTGGAACCAAATCAAAATTCTGAAACCTTCATGCACATCTACAGATGCTATCTGAACATGTTAACATGGTTTAAACGTTTCGAATTCAATACCCTAAGAGCCTTTGAGCGGACAAAGATTTTCTGAGGGTAAAAGTGGTTCCACTGGAACCACTTGGACCCAAATCAAAATTGTGAAACCCTCATGCACATCTACAGATGCTATCTGAACATGTTAACATGGTTTAAACGTTTCGAATTTAATACCCTAAGAGCCTTTGAGTGGACAAAGATTTTCTAAGGATAAAAGTGGTTCCACTGGAACCACTTGGACCCAAATCAAAATTCTTAAACCTTCATGCACATCTACAGATGCTATCTGAACATGTTAACATGGTTTAAACGTTTCGAATTCAATACCCTAAGAACCTTTGAGCGGACAAAGATTTTCTAAGGATAAAAGTGGTTCCACTGGAACCACCTGGAACCAAATCAAAATACCGAAACCTTCATGCACATCTACAGATGCTCTCTGAACATGTTAACATGGTTCAAACGTTTCGAATTCAATACCCTAAGAACCTTTGAGCGGACAAAGACTTTCTAAGGATAAAAGTGGTTCCACTGGAACCACTTGGACCCAAATCAAAATTCCAAAACCTTCATGCACATCTACAGATGCTATCTGAACATGTTAACATGGTTTAAACGTTTCAAATTCAATACCCTACGAGCCTTTGTGTGGACAAAGATTTTCTAAGGATAAAAGTGGTTCCACTGGAACCACCTGGAACCAAATAAAAATTCCGAAACCTTCATGCACATCTACAGATGCTATCTGAACATGTTAACATGGTTTAAACGTTTCGAATTCAATACCCTAAGAGCCTTTGAGCGGACAAAGATTTTCTGAGGGTAAAAGTGGTTCCACTGGAACCACTTGGACCCAAATGAAAATTCCAAAACCTTCATGCACATCTACAGATGCTATCTGAACATGTTAACATGGTTTAAACATTTCGAATTCAATACCCTAAGAGCCTTTGAGCGGACAAAGATTTTGTAAGGATAAAAGTGGTTCCACTGGAACCACTTGGACCCAAATCAAAATTCCGAAACCTTCATGCACATCTACAGATGCTATCTGAACATGTTAACATGGTTTAAACGTTTCGAATTCAATACCCTAAGAACCTTTGAGCGGACAAAGATTTTCTAAGGATAAAAGTGGTTCCACTGGAACCACCTGGAACAAAATCAAAATTCCGAAACCTTCATGCACATCTACAGATGCTATCTGAACATGTTAACATGGTTTAAATGTTTCGAATTCAATACCCTAAGAGCCTTTGAGCGGACAAAGATTTTCTGAGGGTAAAAGTGGTTCCACTGGAACCACTTGGACCCAAATCAAAATTCCGAAACCTTCATGCACATCTACAGATGCTATCTGAACATGTTAACATGGTTTAAAAGTTTCGAATTCAATACCCTAAGCGCCTTTGAGCGGACAAAGATTTTCTAAGGATAAAAGTGGTTCCACTGGAACCACTTGGACCCAAATCAAAATTCCGAAACCTTCATGCACATCTACAGATGCTATCTGAACATGTTAACATGGTTTAAACGTATCGAATTCAATACCCTAAGATCCTTTGAGCGGACAAAGATTTTCTAAGGATAAAAATGGTTCCACTGGAACCACTTGGAACCAAATCAAAATCCCGAAACCTTCATGCACATGTACTGGTGATACCTGAACACATTAGCATAGTTTAAACATTAATGCAAGTGAATGTAACACCGGACGGACGTACGGACGGACGGACGGACGTACGGACGGAGATAACGACAATATCCCCGACGAAAGCGGGGATAATCATCAGACGTGGATACAATTTTACACTCGATTAAAATAGGCGCTTGCCATCCTCTTAAACCTAAATTTCGCTGTTTTCCTCAGCGACATTCTTCCTCAGATAGACAGCTAATTGATTTCACACCTTTGTAGCAACTTGTCGACAGCTTCAGGCGGGCTACTACTTAACGAACACAAGAATTTCGCGCCGTCGTACATTTTATAAACCTTATTAATCATCAAAATACTCATCAGAAGTGAATAAAATTTTACAAACGAATAATATATACCCACATATACCCGCATATGCACCCTCAACCATTTTTAACTTGTATTTCCTATTATTTTCTCTTCTGTTCGTTTATGTTCGTTTATGTTCGTTTGTGTTCGTTAAATAGTAGGACCGAAGTACAGAGGACGTGATTCCCGGATGCATTTTGAAGGTCAATCAATGCTCGCTCTGAGAAGAGATGATGAAACACGTGCGATGGTTCACTCCCACTTTTGCCAAGAAATTGTGAGCAAATACTCCTAAATGTAGGTACCGAAAGTATGTGTAATAAAAGACAACGGAACTTTACAAAAAATAATCCTATTCAAAACCGCCGCAAAGTAACACGCTTACTAAAAACCGAAATTATTGGGAATTGCACTGAATCACCAATACAAACTGATAAAATTAATTGTTGCAATTCACTTTGAATACATACCGTGTTCATTTTTAACTACTAAAATATTAATATATTGTCACACAAAAGAACTCTTGCTTTTAATTTTATTTGTTTTATCGAGAAACCGGACTTTTCAAGAAGCATGAAACCTAGTCATGAAGGGACATAACTCCACTGTTTTCTAATCACCGTAAAGGACCACAGAGTACTGCACTTCAAAAGTCAGGCAAGCACAAAGCAACGTACAGACGCCTAAAAGCACTGCAGATGAGCCACAAATGAGAAAAAATTGTTTGCCACCAGATATCTAGATGTATAGTCCCTTTTTGTGCTGGGAGAGGGGTATTGGTGTGTGGGGGGGGGGGGGGGGGGGGGGGTTGATGGTGTGATGAGGTCTCGCGACAGGGGTACGGGACAAGTCGCCGTCCGACGGCGAGTTGTCCCGATTTTTACGGCGAGTTGTCCCGATTTTTACGGCGAGTTGTCCCGTTTTTTGTTTTTAAAAAAATGAAATACTGTTAATTTTATCATTTACTTGTATTGGCTTAGAGACATTTGTTTCGCCCAGAAAAAAAAAATCAGATTTCATTTTCATATTGACCCCTTTTAATTGATTGAAAAGTCAAAAGTCGCAGTGACGATGTCACATGTTATATAGCCTAAAGTCGTTTGTTTCTCACAGAAAGAATTTAAATTTCATTTTCAGATTGTTGGAGCACCTTTTCAATCGGGGCGACTTTTAACAATAAATGGTTTCGTCCAGAAAGAGGGAAAGAAGACTTTGTCGATTACATCCAATGCCAATGGGTTGTCCCCACCACATTCAGATTGCATGAATGGAGTATTTTTGATCATACCGTCCGTACCAATAATGACATTGAAGGTGAGTTTCAAGTTTCTTTCCTAACTGTAAACTGTGAATCTCTCTCTTTCTCTCCCGGCCACACCTGTGTGTGTATGATGATTGTCATGGTAAAGTGTATGATGATTGTAATGGTAAATGGTAATAAATTAAGTAATTAACTAAAAGTTTTTTTCTATTGTTTTTTGCAGCTTGGCACCGATGTCTCGACACCCTTGGAACGAGATTGAGCTTTTACAAGCTGGTACCAGCCCAGCAGACAGAAGCTGAGAATGGAATTGAGGGTGCAAGCATCAGATTTGGAAACTGACGTCCGATCAAAATATACAAAGATGGCCCAAAAGATACAGAAATATTGGGATGCCTATATGTCAGATCCACCTTCATTGTCTACTGCAGCCTTTTTAAAGAAATGTTCAGCTGTCTATATAAAGTAGTTCTCCCATAATGGATACCAAACATGCATTTGTACTTCAACCTTTATATATTTTTGTATAAATTATATCTTTTGTGAATTATAGTAATTTTCAAATAATATAGAATTCTATAAATTTATTTTATATCTGTGATTTCACATGAAAATGATCTTTTCGGACCATTTTCATGTGAATTCACAGATATAAAATAATTTCCAATGAACAGGTGCATGCTGGACCCCTTTGTCTAAGCACGATCTGTAAAAGAGTAAATTTGCTTGAAAATGTATTAAATAATTATTGTCGTTGATTTCAACGAATAATCTGTCACTCTGATTAATCTTGTTAACCCTTTACCTAACGAATCGCCCGCATCTGCCCGTGTAATATGCAAATTCAGCAGTTGAAAAAATATTATTTTTCAAATATTATTTTTCAAAAAATTTCAACAAAACCATATCATGTGACCCCTCGTTGGAACGAGCTCGCCGAGCTCGTTCCAACGAGGGGTCACATGATATGGTTTTGTTGAAATTTTTTGAAAAAATATAAAAAATGATATTTAAAAAAATAAATGTTGATATCGTCTGCGTTGGGTAAAGGGTTAAGTAAGTAACTATTATTTTTTATGTTATGTGATTATATGTTATATTGAACCTGTCTTGTTATATAAGTCATGAGTATTAATAAAGATAATTTAATCCTATGCCGCGTGTTACTTATCAATTACTACTCCATGGCAGGGCTTATATTTCATCTAAATTTGGGAGAATCCATTTAGATACTCGCAAAAATGGTTGCGAGAATCCATACCTGCTTTCATTGTCTCAGGATCCCATGAGGCCACCATGGTTTAACCCCTGTCTTGTTAAAAACTGATAACACATGTTAACCCTTTACCCTACACAGCTTTTTAATTTTTAAAACATAAACTGAATTTGATAGGTTTTTTTTTTAAAATAAACAAGTAAAACTTGACAAATATGGATGCCATTGGAACCGGCTCATTGATTCGGTTCCAATGACAGCCATATTTGTACAATATTACTGATAAAGTGTCAAGATATTTCAGGTCATGTTAGTCTTGTATTGGTTAATTTGATTCCATTATGTTAGGTAAAGGGCTAAATTGACACAATTTTTTTCCTGACAATCCTAGCAGTGGTGAAGCGAGAATCCACATGGATTCTCACTGGTTTTGTTGTGCGAATCATTGCGTGAATCGATTCTCGGATTCTCGTCGAAATATAAGCCCTGCACGGCGACTTGTCCTGATGGCGACTCGTCCCACCTCGGGTACGGCGAGTTGTCCCAATGGCGAGTTGTCCCATTCCCGTTGACAGAGCTACACCTGAGTGGCAATGTGCACAGGTGTATTGAAATTTCATAATCAGTATCATTATTATTCAGAAAAAAATCTGTGGTTTAAGTTCGGTATCTGTATTTATTTATTTATTGACTACACTTTCGACAGCCGGGGTCACCACCTCATGCCAGACAGTTTTACGGATGGAGGAAGCTGGAGTACCCAGAGAGAATCGCCGAGCAATGACGATGACGAGCAACTGTCAAGACTCCCCAATGTACTAACTCTACATAAGCAGGGTTAGCATTGGTTGAAGACCAGTGCACCATCGACATTAGGACTGCTTCACTATACAATGCCTATTGCAGTTCATTCCCTGCTATTTACTTCTAAAAGAAAATACTGAAATGTAATTTATCTGTGCTTGATGAAGTGTTACTTACGTTTATTGAACAAATGATAAAAATGTTTTGTTTTTTCTTCTAGTATTTAACCCTTTACCCAACACAGACGATATCAAAATTTATTATTTTAAATATCATTTTTTTAAATTTTTCAAAAAATTTCAATATAACCATATCATGTGACCCATGATATGGTTTTGTTGAATTTTTTTGAAAAATATTTTTTTTTCAACTGCTGAATTTGCATATTACGCGGACGGATGCGGGCGATTCATTGGGTAAAGGGTTAACAACTTACAATAATGATTTCTTGGGTGCATGTGGTTCAGTCTTGGACTTTATTTCAAAGTCTGGCAATTCAGAGGCCAGATGCTTCTCAGATATCATTGATGTGGGGGCATGGTGGCTCAGTTGGTAGAGGTGCAGGCTGCAAGCCGAGAGGTCCTCGGTTCGAATCCCTCCTGTGGCAACCGCGGTGTGTCCTTGGGCAAGACACTTCACCCCCATTGCCCACGGGCGGGGGGGGGGGGGGGGGGGGCACGGTTACGCTGTGTACTAAGGCATACTGCACGTCGATGGTGCACCTGTCTTCAACCAATGCTAACCCTGCTTGTGTGGAGTTGGTATGTTGGGGAGCTGACAGTTGCTCACCGTTGCTCGATGGTTCTCTCCGGGTACTCCGGCTTCCTCCACCTGTAAAACTGTCAAGGTCATGGTTAGCCATTGTGCAGAAATATGTGACCTTAAACACCAATAAATAAATAAATAAATAATAATTGCTGTGATGGCTTTTCAAGTGTGTGCTCATGTTAGTTCTGGTTTTATAGCTCACTCTTGCTGAGCAGATCCCACAAACTGTTGCTGATGTTGCCATTTTCTTGAAAAGACTGGAAGCCGAAATGTTTCCACACTGCTGATTTGAATGTTGCCGGTGGGTGAACAATTTTAATATCTCCACGCTCCAGTTCAGCCATTGTACTATGCTATCATAGTATCGTAAACATGTGTACTAACACGTATTTTGAATAGCGCCAAAGTTGATTGGCTCGAATTATACAGGCGCACCAATGAAAAGACAATGCATATTTACAAAATGGCTTACACAGAAACCGACCATCTGGCAAAACAAACGCGAGTCACAGGCGAGCTATGATGTTCAATAGAATGAGAAGACCCCCCCCCCCCCCCCCCCCCCCCCCCCCCCACACCTTCCCCTCCATAACCTGATAACTAGATATGGGCTGTTTTCAAATTTCTTGTCGGTTTCGGTTTCATTCAAAGAGTCGGATTTTCAGTTTCGGTTTTCATTGTACAAATATAACAATATATTGCATTTGCATATAAGAAGATGTATTTGGCACCAGTCTGTGTCACTGGGACTCCCTTTCTAGTTCAACTCACCTGTGTAATATCCTATATCGGTACTTTGATTTCCTGAGCACAATGTATTTGCATAAATTATCTGAAGAGTTTCAAGTTTGAGAAAAATGATTTCTGCCATGAGCCTGTTGCAAAATTAGCCCCCTTCCCAAATACCTGTGTTTAGGGTAACCAAACACACCCTAAAATATTATGCCGACCATAAAAATTTTATCGAGTGAAAGTCACTCGAAATTTCCATCCATCTTCAACTGTATTTTGACGCTGGCTTTGGAGTTCAGGCTTTCAAAATTACGTGTAAAAATTATAAATGACTATGTGGAACAAGTAACAAGTTCCAGTTCAGCAAAAGAAATTGCATTTGATGAACAGAAGAACGTTTAAAACACGATGCGTAAGAAGTAATTTTGTCACCTATTTTGCGGTAAATGCCATGCTCGAACGCAATGCCAATTACTGCAGCTGTTCTGAAAACAGAGTATCGTGACTCTGAAGTTTGAAAATAGGTTAATTTTAGGTTGTTTATCTCTTTATTCTGAGAATTGAAGACCTGATTAGAGTTTTTCAACATTGAAGTTGAAAACCGAGACAACGGTTTTCTGTAATAGTTTCGGTTTTGATAACAAAACCCAAAACCGAACCGAATTTTTGGTTATCCACCCATCTCTACTGATAACAATAAGTTTTGCACAAATCACAAAACATAAAATCAAAATCAAAAAATTTCCTGAAACAAAGACGATTGAGACAACAAAATTACCCGGCTGAGGTATTTTTGTTCATCTCACCAAATGACATCATCTAAAGCCAATCGCTAGATGGCTTCATGACGTTCATGTGCGGAGGTTGAAATTAGTATTACATGCAGCCAATCACTGTACGAGCCAGTGTGACACTGCAATGTACACAAGTTAATTTTAACTTGATAGTAAACAATCTAGTAAAATTCATTCATAAAAAATTAATGACAGGAGTGATGGTAAACCGGCAAGTTGTTGATTGGACATTAAATATCTCCGTAAAAGGAGATTGCTTCTCTGAGCTTACACTTGTCGTTTGCATGCTATTACAGTTCTGATGAAGACTGGGGAAGCCTTGTTGTATCGTTACCATTTCAATGACAAACTGACAGTTGTTGAGGGGTCAACATTGGAGAATAAAGCAATATGCCGCAAGTAAAATTCTCTTGTCACGGAAATGTGGGCCAATGCTAATGTTCACCCTCTAATCGAATCGCAAGATGAAGTGCATCAACAAAATATTGCGGTGCACCGAAAATCATGGTGGAAACGTTGGAGCCCTAATCGATGTGCAAGGTATTTTTTGCACAGTTTAAGAAGCAAAATGACCCAGGTGCGATCCAGTCACCAAAATTTGGTTTGCATTGTGTGATTCAGTATTTTATGCGCTCACTCCGTTCGGGCGAAAATACAGACTTTACTTGAGATGCCTGTGAATAATCCCATGGTTACTGTAAAAGAAGATTTCTCAGCCGATAATATCATTGCCCATTCTTTTTCAGCAATTTTGCATCAAAAAATCTGTAAAAATTTCTGCGGTCATCATCGTTTTATGTAGAGATGAGACGATTAATTGGTGTAACATCAGCACTCGGTCGATAAGTGCCCATCGGTTCGCCATCGGCACTCGATGGTTCAACATCGGCCCTCGCCGATTGTCTGAAACTCAGTAAAAGTGTTATGGATGATCTGTAATGAACTTTCTACCTCCTTCATGGGACAACCAGTGGCAAGCGATTGGTTTGTCACTCGTCTGTTACTGATATCAGGTAACTGATGGTTCATGAAAGAAAAGGCAAAATATTATAACAAAGATTTTGATTGTGTAACTGTGTACAGAGTTGTTTTTTATCCATCATGTGAATACAGATGCTCTTCACTGCCCAAACTGTACTGCATTCTGCAAAATGTTGCAATATTTCTTTCAACAAGCTCATCGTCTCATTAAATATATAATGGCATTCTTTATTCCCATATTGGACAGATAATTCCTCCATATTAGTAATCCGTGTTAACTGTGAGAGGTTTGGGTATTTTAATATCTGGCCATTCGGGGTGGGATTTATCAACACGAAGCCACTGAATTTTTCTCATGTTGAAATGTGTGGAGCATGTGATAAAAATAGATAATGCAGTGCAACGTCATGACTCGTGTGACGCAATCCCATATATAGGTTTACCGAAAAAAAAATCCCACTTTAAAACGTGTGGTTCCAACGACGGCTTTTGATTTTCACAAAACATTTTCTTCCAAATATTTATATACATTCAAGGGTGAAAAACTGCTATCATGTAAATATTAATGTCGGAAACCGGGCTTTGTCGCTGCTGGAAGATATAGATTCATGCCACGTATTCAGCCAAAACTCCAGGAGTGTCGCCTGAATCCGTGTGTGAACTTATGTCTCATTGTGACAAACCCGCCCATTTCACTTTTGTTGGGGTGGTTCTTATCCTGAAGGGGTTAATAACTTTTCCTCAAAAAGCATAAATCAACAGGGGTTCACTGAAAACAACAATTTTAATACATATACCTAAAAATAAATATGATAATTTGTGACTAACATTGAATCCAAGAGAATAAGAAAACAAAACGTCAATCACCCCCTACCCACGCAGTTTTTGAGTCACTTGCGGGCCCACATTCTCTGTTGTCGCTGGTTTTTCCTCTTTTTCACTGGTATTTGTTCCTTGGTTGCCTCTTCACTTCACCCTTTCACTGCCGTCGCCTGGCCACTAGCTTATTGTCACTTTACTTGACACTTTTCACACAAGCAGTCGCCACCAATGGGGTTAAACTCTCCCTTGCATTTGTCTCAGAATAATGTTCATACAGGCAAAGCCTACTCTGCCTACGTATGGCTTGCCTCCTAAAACAGGTAATGCCGTTTACCTAAATGCAAATAGCTCCCTGAGCTCGTACTTCGTGTTTCTGATCCTATTCTCATATATGGCCACTGACTTGGCCCGCGACTGCTCCTATTCTAAATATGAGCTCTGTGGCTCATCTGCATCACAACATGCCTACACTTTTGCACCGATGTGGCACCTTCTCTAACCTATAGCATGGGACATCCCCATCTTACTAGCAATGACCCACAGCCTTACAGACTGGAATGACTTTTTCAAGAACCCCCCCCCCCCCCCCCTACCCGATTTTTATTTCCATAGCCAGAACATTAATTCTCAGTTTAATTGACTCTCTTGAACTTGGACGCTTCGATCTATCTTAATTTAATACTTGCTTTAAATTTCCTTTGAAAGACCCACATTTCGGCATATCCTGACGTTTTGATGACAAGCTGGATATGTAATATGGGTGTGTATCCAGAACATGTGCGATGTACAATTCTTACAATAATTACGTATTAACTGGCCATAATTACATAGATAACGACTTGCAGGAGAATACTGGTCTCTGTAGCTCTTTCAATCTTTATCAGATAGCCCATGTGGCGTTCGACAAATGCGCAATAATGGACATTAAACTTCATGCTTAATTTAGCAGCGCTTGAATTATTGCTGATCTGTTCAAATAACAAATTGGTTTTTGGGGTCTGTTATACAGTAAAACCTGTTTTGAGAGACCACTGTCTTGAGAGACCACCTGTCTTGAGAGACCACATTTGCCAAGCACCAACTGGTTTTACTCTATATAGGACCTGGTATGGGAGACCACCTGTCTTGAGAGACCACCTGTCTTGAGAGACCACTCTGACCTGGTACCAACTTGTATTTTTATGCCATAATGGACCTGTCTTGAGAGACCGTCCTTTTGAAGACTGAAACCATGACAAAAACTTTTTACCTGTTCTGGAATTGGAAAATCCATTGTGGTTATACTAACATAATTAAAAGTATTAAAAGCTCTTAATTGGGTTTCAATTGCTATTCAGTTACATAACTCATTAAAGATTGAGATGTTTTTATAAGACCCCTGTGAAAAGATTAGAATTATTGCTAAATAAACAATTTCATACATACCTGTAATGTGACAGATAGGAATAAAAATAAATTTGTGTTGAAAATCTTTTAATAACAAATTGAAATGGAGTGTTATAAAAATTATAAAAATAAATTAGTGTTGAAAATCTTCAATGAAGATTTTCAACACTAATTTATTTTTAAAATTTTTATAAACAGTCCATTTCAATTTGTTAGAAAAACATCATAAAAAAGAACAACTACAAAGTAATTACAAAAATCTATTCTTCTCCATTTCTGAATTTTGTGGTTGGTTATTCACCGACTTGAGAAAACCTGAAACCTCTTATGAGAGACCACCTGTCTTGATAGACCACTTTTGTGTGGCCCAAAGGGCGGTCTCTCAAGACAGGTTCTACTGTATACTTATTTTTACGTTTTATGTTTAACCCATTCAGAATGAATATCGATAATATTTACACTTTTAAACAAGCTATCACCTTGACAATCAATTTTCCGTCTGCGGTTAGGGGGCGATTCGGCAAAGACCCGACTTTGAAATGAATTGTTGCCAGTGTTGATGTAAACCACATCAAAAGTTCAGAATACAATATACCGTGACGATGCATGTGATGAGTTCATGACTTAGTTGTTAGCTGTTTATTTTAAATCAAAAATATACTGCACTAATGGTGCTTCATTGACATAAAATTAACCCTTTGATGTCTGTTATTTAACTTATTTAAGTGAGTATTAAAAGTGTGTTATCTTATCTTCCGGGTTGACGGGGATTAATGGCATGTAAATTAAATTCTGATTACTATAAATCAGCCAGCTTCTGCAGTAAGCTTGAATAATAAAGAAACCATCTGGCATCGGCATTCGGTATTGGCCGATTGTTGAAATAAATAATCAGCATTCGTCTGATTGGGCATTTTACTAATCGGCTCCTCTCTAGTTTTATGGTCATATTTCTAGAAAAAAAACCCCAATAAATGTTGGGATTTTCTGAGTTCTGAAATACTATTCTCCATATAATTACAACATAGTAAGTGATATTTTATGCAAATAAATGACTGTTTAGTGTTGCACCCCTAGTCATTTATCACCTATTATCCCCGCATTTTTAAAAATTATTGTCGTGATCTACGCCCGTACGTCCGGTTTTGTAATTCAAAACGCTGTAAGTTTCTACAGTTGTTCAATAGGGTCTGTGCAATCCAAAAATACCACTTTTAAAGTTTTGCGCCACCAGGTGGCTTCTGTGGAGCCACTTGAAAAATGCGCTAATTTTTCACTTTTCTTTCGAATAATCCCAACCTATGTAATTCAGAGTTCTATAACTGCACTAGGGTGTTGCTAAATGATCTGTAGATGTGCACGAAGGTTTCAGATTTTTCAGGTGCCACGTGGCTGTGCCACCGTTCACTTTCGTGTTTTCTTAGACCGTTTCCGGCAAAAAGGCTCCTAGGGTATGTAATTCGAAACGCTAAAACCATGCTCAAATGTTGCAGTAGGGTCTGTAGATGCACACGAAGGTTTCAGATTTTTCAGGTGCCACGTGGCTGTGCAACCGTTGCCACTTTTGTGTTTTCTTAGACCGTTTCCAGTGAAAGGCTCCTAAGGTATGTAATTCGAAACTAAAACCATGCTCAAATGTTGCAGTGGGGTCTGTAGATATGCACAGAGGTTTCAGATTTTTCAGTTGCCACGTGGCTGCGCAACCATTGCCACTTTCATGTTTTCTTAGACCGTTTCCGGCAAAAGGCTCCTAGAGTATGTAATTCGAAATGCTAAAAGCATGCTCAGATGTTGCAGTAGGGTCTGTAGATGCGCACGAAGGTTTTGGATTTTTGTTGTGCCACATGGCTGTGCCACCCTTGCCACTTTCGTGTTTTCTTAGACCGTTTCTGGCGAAAGGCTCGTAGGGTATGTAATTCGAAATGCTAAAACCATTCTCAAATGTTGCAGTGGGATCTGTAGATGCGCACGAAGGTTTCAGATTTTTCAGCTGCCAAGTGGCTGCGCCACCGTTGCCACTTTCGTGTTTTCTTAGACCGTTTTTCGGCGAAAGGCTTTTAGGGTAAGTAATTCGAAATGCTAAAACCATGCTCAAATGTTGCAATGGGATCTGTAGATATGCACGAAGGTTTCGGATTTTTCAGCGGCCATGTGGCTGTGCCACTGTTGCCACTTTCATGTTTTCTTAGACCGTTTCCGGCGAAAGGCTCCTAGAGTATGTAATTCGAAATGCTAAAAGCATGCTCAGATGTTGCAGTAGGGTCTGTAGATGTGCACGAAGGTTTCGAATTTTTGGGGTGCCACGTGGCTGTGCCACCGTTGCCACTTTCATGTTTTCTTAGATCGTTTCCGATGAAAGGCTCCTAGAGTATGTAATTCGAAATGCTAAAAGCATGCTCAGATGTTGCAGTAGGGTCTGTAGATGCGCACGAAGCTTTCAGATTTTTTGGGTGCCACGTGGCTGTGCTACTGTTGCCACTTTTTTGTTTTCTTAAACCGTTTCCAGCGAAAGGCTCCTAGGGTATGTAATTCGAAACGCTAAAACCATGCTCAAATGTTGCAGTGGGATCTGTAGATGTGCACGAAGGTTTCAGATTTTTCAGCTGCCATGTGGCTGTGCCACCGTTGCCACTTTCATGTTTTCTTAGACCCTTTCCGGTGAAAGGCTCCTAGGGTATGTAATTCGAAATGCTAAGACCATGCTCAAATGTTGCAGTGGGGTCTGTAGATGTGCACAACGGTTTTGGATTTTTCAGCTGCCAAGTGGCCACTTGCCACTTTCGCGTTTTCTTAGACTGTTTCCGGCAAAAGGCTCCTAGGGTATGTAATTCGAAACGCTAAAACCATGCTAAAATGTTGCAATGGGGTCTGTAGATGCACTGGAAGGTTTCGGATTTTTCAGGTGCCACGTGGCTATGCCACCATTGCGACTTTCGTGTTTTCTTAGACCGTTTCCGGCGAAAGGCTCCTAGAGTATGTAATTCGAAATGCTAAAACCATGCTGAGATGTTGCAGTAGAGTCTGTAAAAGTGCTGGAAGGTTTCGGATTTTTTGGGTGCTACGTGGCTGTGTCACCGTTGCCACCTTTGTGTTTTCTTAGACTGTTTCTGGCGAAAGGCTCCTAGGTTATGTTATTCGTAATGCTAAACGCATGCTCAAATGTTGCAGTAGGGTGTGTAGATGCGTACAAAGGTTTCAGATTTTTCAGGTGCCACGTGGCGGTGCCACCGTTTTGCTTTCATGTTTTCTTAGACCGTTTCCGGCAAAAAGCTCCTAGAGTATGTAATTTGAAATGCTAAAACTATGCTCAAATGTTGCAGTAGGGTCTGTAGATGTGCACGAAGGTTTCGGATTTTTGTGGTGCCACGTGGCTGTGCCACCGTTGCCACTTTCATGTTTTCTTAGACCGTTTCCGGCGAAAGGCTCCCAGGGTACATGTATGTAATTCGAAATTCTAAAGCCATGCTCAAATGTTGCAGTGGAGTCTGCAGGTGCGCACGAAGCTGTGTCACCTGTGCCACTCAATATGATTTTAGTGTGTCATATAATACATTTCATCTTTGTATCAAGCATTCATACAAAGTCAACGATGCAAATGCTGGGGATACACCGTAGTGTGCTTTGCACACAAGTGACACCATCTAGTTTTCGATTGTCAACAAGAGAAAATCCACATTACCCATGTCCAATCTACAGACCACATGTCACTTCACAGTCTTCAATCATCTTTGAAGATTGAAGAATTGAGCATACACCATGCCTACAAAGGAATCATGACCAATCAGCAGCCGGCCATAGTGTCATGACTCCAGTACAATGCAAATGAGCTACTGCAAAGTGTCTTGCTTCTGTTTTGTTTACTTTAAACCTTTATTACCCAACGCAGACGATATCAAATTTATTATTTTAAATATCATTTTTTTCAAATTTTAAAAAAAAATTCAACAAAACCATATCATGTGACCCCTCGTTGGAACGAGCTCGACAAGCTCGTTCCAACGAGGGGTCACATGATATGGTTTTGTTGAAATTTTTTGAAAAATAATATTTTTTCAACTGCTGAATTTGCATATTATGTGGGCGGATGCGGGCGATTCGTTAGGTAAAGGGTTAAACAAATTTTTTCTTCACTATATTTTGAATCTCTGGTGTAAGTTTTCATCTAGTGAATTGATGTCAGAAGGTTGAGTGATAATCAATATCAAAACAAAGTGATACATATTCAAGCTCATCAAAATAAACAAAACGTTGGTCAGGCATTAATCTTTGTTGTTTATTTTTTTTAAAAAGCACATTGCAATCGCCCAGTTTCCTGGTAACACTTGAACAATTCCTGGAAGTATAATCTGTTTTAAAAAGATGGTTTCGGTTTCCCTTGGTTGTAATGTTATATAATTCCCGGAGTCATTCTGTTTACAATATGACACCAGCATAATATGTATTTTTTAAAAAGTTAATTATTGGGTAATAGTTCTTCCAATATACATGGTTGTATGTATTATTTTCAGTTTTTATACCCGCATTTTCAAAAATGTGGGGATATTGTCGTGATCTCCGTCCATACGTCCGTCTGTCCATCCGTCCGCTGTACGTCACACCCTGAAAGGCTCCTAGGGTATTCAATTCGAAACGTTTAAACTATGCTAATGTGTTCAGGTAACATCTCTAGATGTGTATGAAGGTTTCGGAATTTTGATTTTGCCCCTGCTGGTTCCAGTGGAAACACTTTTATCGTTAGAAAATCAGTTTTCATCGAAAGGCTCCTTGGGTATTTAATTCGAAATGTTTAAACTATGCTAATGTGTTCAGGTAACATCTCTAGATATGTATGAAGGTTTCGGAATTTTGATTTTGCTCCTGGTGGTTCCAGTGGAACCACTTTTATCGTTAGAAAATCAGTTTTCATCGAAAGGCTCCTAGGGTATTTCATTCGAAATGCTTAAACTATGCTAATGTGTTCAGGTAACATCTCTAGATGTGCATGAAGGTTTCGGAATTTTGATTCGGCCCCCGGTGGTTCCAGTGGAACCCCTTTTATCATTAGAAAATCAGTTTTCATTGAAAGGCTCCTAGGGTATTTAATTCGAAATGCTTAAACTATGCTAATGTGTTCAGGTAGCAACTCTAGATGTGCATGAAGGTTTCGAAATTTTGATTTTGCCCCCAGTGGTTCCAGTGGAACCACTTTTATCATTAGAAAATCAGTTTTCATTGAAAGGCTCCTAGGGTATTTAATTCGAAACGCTTAAACTATGCTAATGTGTTCAGGTAGCAACTCGAAAAGTGCATGAAGGTTTCGGAATTTTGATTTGGCCCCCGGTGGTTCCAGTGGAACCACTTTTATCGTACATACGTTAGTATGTTAGTATGTACGTCCACAATTTCATTTGGCACACCTCACAGGTCGCATTTATGATCAGATTACTTTGAAACTTGGTATGCTTGTTTCGGGAGACCTCTAGATGGGAGCTATCGATTTTCTTCAATTTCTGTCAAAAAATGTTGCCGCGGCCAACGTTCTTAAAACCTAGTTTAGTCAGAAGACTCAATATTTCCCTTTGGCACACCCTACAGGGTACATTTATGATCGGATTGCTTTGAAACCTGGCATGCTTGTTTGGGGTGACCTCTAGATGGGAGCTGTCAATTTTCTTCAATTTCCATCAAAAAATGTTGCCGCAGCCAACATTCTTAGAACTTAGTTTAGTCAGACCACAATATTTCCCTTTGGCTCACCCTACAGGGCACATTTATGATTAGATTGCTTTGAAACATGGTATGCTTATTTACGGTGACCCCTAGATGGGAGCTATCGATTTCCTTCCATTTCCGTCAAAAAATGTTGCCACGGCCAACGTTCTTAGAACTTTTTCTAGTCAGACCACAATATTTCCCTTTTGTACACCCTACAGGGCACATTTATGATCGGATTGCTTTGAAACCTGGCATGCTTGTTTGGGGAGGCCTCTAGATGGGAGCTATCGATTTTCTTCGGTTTCTGTCAAAAAATGTTGCCACTGGCAAAAAAATAACATTGGTACCAATGATCTTCAATTTTGCCATTTCATTTATAACTTACCAAGTTCAAGTTTGTCAAGTTGAGCTACAATGTCATTGAAACTTTCATTTATTATTCCGTTTTTGTGAATGTTTTTTTCGCCATCGTGTCAACGCGGTTCGACAATGAATGAAATTTTTCGGTTGATAAATTTAAATTGTTATTGGAGTTAGGTGTCAATTAGGGACTGTCTGGACAGGATTTCTTCACTCTGTTGAGGGCTGAATTTCTGGGGTTTTTTTTGGTCCCTGACGGCTGTCTGGGTTCTGTCGTGTACCCACCGTTTTTTTTTCTGCCACCTTCTCTCGTAGTTGAGGGTGTTCTTCTACTTTCTGTATCTGTTGAGTTCACCATTTTCTTCTACTGCTTTCACCTCTGTTATTTCCAGTTCGGTTCCTTTAGGGCAATTCCTTTTGCCCTCGCCTTGGTGCGTTCTCGTGGCCGTTTCTTCTGCACCCGCGGGTGGTGTGGAACGCTGTCGTTTCAGGGCCTCCCGACTCGACCACGTCTGGTGTGAGTTATACCCCCTCCATGGGGGATGTGCAGCTCCTCCCGCACCCGCAAGGAGGGGGGGGGGGAAACGCTGTCATTTCGGGGCCCCCGACTCGACCACGTCTGGTGTGAGTTATACCCCCTCCGTGGGGGATGTGCAGCTCCTCCTGCTCCCACGGGGGTGGGGAACGCTGTCGTTTCGGGGCCTGCCGACTCAACCACGTCTGGTGAGAATTACTCCTCCGTGGGGGATGTGCAGCTCCTCCCGCACCAGCAGGGGGTGGGGAACGCTGTTGTTTCAGGGCCTCCCGACTCAACCATGTCTGGTGAGAGTTATTCCCCTTCCGTGGGGGATTTGCAGTTTTTTTTACCGTCCTGAATACTGCAGGAGCTGTTGGATTTCTGGTGAAGAGATGCCTGGTTCCGGGACTATGCGCCCTCTCCAGTCGACATCTGAGGCTGTCACTGGGGTTGTGACTCCTCTTTTGGAGGCCGAGCTAGGTGGCTGTCTCCCCTTTTCTGCCAGTTCCAACAGCTCCCGTCGTATCTGCTGCGAGTGCTGTTCCGTCTACAACGTCATCAGGCACCGTTTTTGGCCTGCCTCGGCTTATCCCTGCAAGGGTCTGCAGGGATGTCTGTAGTGTAGTTGTGGGGTATCTGCCTCAGCCTTCCCCGACTTCAACTCAGCGAAGTCGGAAGTGGCTGCCGACTGAACCCCCTGCTGTGTCCTCTCAGCCATTGAGCACAGCAGTTTTATACCTGCAGTGGTCTGCTGCGGTGTCTGGTAGTGTAGACATGGGGGTATCGGCCTCAGCCTTCCCTGACTTCAACTGGCGAAGTTGGAAGTGGCTGCCGGCCGGACCCTCTACTGTGGTCTCTGCGCCGTCGAGTACCACAGTTTTGTCATTGGCATTTTCCGTCCACTCATTCTGGTTACACGGTCAATTTTGCGGGACCAACGCCTTCTGTGCAGCCTGGACCTTCTGCCCCGCAGAGGTCCGCGGCAACTCTCCTGAGTTCCCGCTATGTTGATCCTCGGGGTGTTTCATGCCCCTATACACATCTGCCCTCAGATGTTTCGGTT
Source organism: Pictodentalium vernedei (assembly GCA_031216915.1). NCBI lineage: Eukaryota > Metazoa > Mollusca > Scaphopoda > Dentaliida > Dentaliidae > Pictodentalium > Pictodentalium vernedei. The sequence continues at coordinate 400,223,544 of CM062289.1, forward strand.
GCCGCCCGTGGCCCCGCTTCGGGTGCATTGGAGGATCGTGACCCTTCGCTGGTTAAGAGGGTCAGGTGTGAAGCCACTTTGCTGGTTTGTCCCCATGCCGAACAGGCTGGTACGGGCAGTGAGCTTAGGGAGGCCCTATCCTTACTCACTCAGGTTCTGTCCAAGAGCCTTCCTGTTGCTTCCAGCGAGGCAGCGAGTGGTTTCCAGGTGCCCCCTATAGCGCTGCCTCCCGGGATTGGAAACAGGCCGCTTTCTGATCCCCCTGGTGTTCCTACACCATGGGAGGCGTTGGCTGGTTTGCCCACGATGGGCTATGTGTCTTCCGACTCCGGGGAGGAGTCAGACATCCTTGATGTTGAGAGCCAGCAGTCTTCTGACTTGGGGGCAGCTCTTGACTTTGTGTTTGGGTTCCTTCCGGATTTCAAACCATCAAACCAGCCGACAGTGTCGGCCAGGCCGCGATCATGAGTCGCGTGCCTACAGCCTGTAGAGCAACCTGCTTCTGGGCGTCTTCGACCGTGACAGTCAGTACAGGTGGTTGAAGCATTTTCAGCCTTGTACTCTCAACTGAGTTACAAGGCTATGAAGGATCCGTTCTTCACCAGGGTTGACACCTTTTTGCCTCTGGTGCATTATCGTTACTACGATTTCGCCAATCCATCATTCTCCCAGACTTTGACGGTTTTGGATCAGGACTCCAATTCCCTCAGGCTTTCCAAGCCCAAGTCTGCCGTCATTCCTATGACGACTCTGGAGTCCATGTTGGGCTGATTGGGAGGAATGCTGGGTATGCTTTCTCTCTCCGATCACGTCGTCTCTGCCTTAGCTGCCTATCTGCCTCCATATAGGTTTGACGATGTACAGGCTCCTTTGCGTGTGCTGTCCAAGGCGCTCATGCATCTTACTCACACGCATGCCTGTGACACGGCTATTTTGAAACTAGTTCGAAGGGACTCTGTGCTGGACACAGGCCAATCCCTTCCTGGGGGCAGCGCACTGCTCTTCGATCTGCTTCTTTGGCAGGACCGCTACTGTTCCATGGGTTCCGTGTCGACGGTCCGGGATGACGTCCTACGTCATTCCAAAGATCAGCTGCTGCTTCGTCAGCTTGATCAGCCTTCTAGGGGAGTCAAGGACCGTTCAAAGCCTAACAAGTACCCTTCTGCTTCCTCAGCGAAGCAAAGGGCTGTGATTCTCTCAGCTTTTGCTCTGACTCTGTTCCCAATCCACATCAGCGACAGCACGGGGTATTCTCCGGCTGCTCAGTCTCTGCAGTTCGGTGACGGATCTCATTCCTCTATGTCGGCTACATGTCAGACCTTTCCAACACTTTCTGCTCAGTTGTTGGAGGCCGAATGTCGATTCTCTAGATCTGGTGCTTCAGTTACCAGAATCTCTTATCCTCACCTTCTCCACTGGACGAATGTTCAGTGGATCACACAGGGTGTCCCGTTGGACTTACCCACGTCTGATCACGTTTTGATGGCAGATGTCAGCGATCTCGGATGGGTTGTGACGTTGGATCCTCTAGGTCTTTCCCCTCACGGGATGTGGGACCAGGATCGGGCATCTCTACACATCAACCAGAAGGAGCTTCTTGCTCTTCTTCTGAGTTTCAGGCAGCGGATCCGTCACCTGTCGAATCGTCAGGTCCTTCTGTTGTTCTACAATTCGACTGGTTGCTTACATTCAGAATCAGGGTGGCACGCACTCGGTTCCAATGTACGAATTGGCTCGGGATCTTCTACTGCTCGCTCAGGATGTCAACGCCGGGGTGGTTGTTCGTCACATTTCCAGTCGTCTGTATGTCCTAGCCGACTCCCTGTCCCAATGGGGCAGGTTCTTTTCCACCGAGTGGATGCTCCACAGGGCGGTGTTTCATCGATCTCTTTGCGACTCGTTGGAACCATCCGGTGGACACTTTTGTGTCCCCGTGTCCAGATGCTCTGGCTTTTGCCGTGGACACTCTGGCCCTCCTTTGGGACTGTCTTGTCGGCTACGCATTCCTCCCGGTTCCGATTTTGCCTCCTGTTCTAGCCCAGATATGAACCTGCAGTCGTCGAATCCTTTCGATCACACCCCTGTCGCCTCGGTGGGTGTGGATCAATCTGCTCCGCTCTCTGTTAGCGGCAGTTCCGTCATGTCTCCCTCTATGTCGCGACCTTCTTTGCCAAAGTCGCCTGAGGAGGTTTCAAGTTGACCCACTTTCATTGTGCCTTCGCGCATCTCTTTTATCGGGTCCTGTCTCCTCCGTAGTGGTTTTTAGAGACAAGCAGTGGAGTTGCTTTTCTTCTTCAAGGAGGCACTCACTCCACTGGTTTAGCCTCTGTGGCTAAGTAGAAGGTTCTTCTGTCGATGGTGTGCGATCACTCTGTTGCTTCTGTCACTCCTTCGATCACACCGCTTGCAGAGTTTCTGGTATATGTTTGTTTCTGGGGGTCTCCAGCGTACAAGTCCATGCTTCGGAGACCTTTTTCATATGTGGTACCGCATTGTTTCGACACTCATCCTTGTCTCTCCAAGCTTTTTCAGCTCTTTTCCTTGAAATGGCCTAGGACTTTGCAGTTTACTCCAAGATGGACACTTTCTGGGGCGCTGCTCTGCTTGGGGGGGGGGGGAGGGGCATTCGCGCCTTTATCCTGGATGGATATGCGTTTTCTCACATGCCAGATCTCTCTTGCATCCATTTCTTGATGGATTTGTCTTGCTATTTGTGCAGCTTCCGCTCGTCTAGCTACTGGTGATTGTATTACCAATTGATTTTTTCTGCCACGAGGTGTGTGCATTGTCTTCCTCTCGGGGCTTTTACTAACTCCGTCATGTTGTCGGATGTTATACTGGCAGCCTACTGGAGAAATGCTACCTTCTCATTTATCTGCGACAGTTGCAAGAGCCGACAGAGGACCTTTGTCCTACAGGCCCTCTTTCTTCGGCTCAGGCTGTTGTCTATCCCAGCCATTCAGCTTTTTACAGGGTCAGTTCCAGCTCCGTGCTGTTACTGCCCTTTCTGTCTGTGCGTCGCACTTCACCATATGCCTCATCTTTCATTGTCTTTTACTAATATTTGTGATGCTATGGTTTGATAGGCCTAGGGATCTCTTCCTCTGTCCACGGTTCCAGTGCAATTGAGTTATGTGTGGGTTGGTTATGTGATTCCCTCCATCCTATTGTCTATTCAGCCTGTAGTAAACAATTGTAAGGTAGGTTGATAAGAAATATAAATTTTATAGTAAATTTCCTTTCTTATTATACCTACCGCAATTGTTTACAGGTAGGCCCTCCCGTCTTCTTATTTGGGTAAGAATCCTTCCTCCCCGCTGATCACATACCTCCTATCTTGGCGGACTCAGAAGAATGGTTTTGATTACTGCTTGCGCACTGGTTAAAGGAAGTCATGGAATTGTACTAGGAGAAGAGCATCCCTAACTGGGTGTGCGCCGATGGCGCTTGACCCAGTTTTGGCTTATTTTTTTGTGGTGTTTTTACACCACTTTTCTTTCCCAAATCTCTTGGGAAAGATTAAAATAGAGAGTATTTTATTCGAGTTAGGTTCTTCCACTGTAGTGCAAGCCTGTAGTAAACAATTGCGGTAGGTATAATAAGAAAGGAAATTTACTATAAAATTTATATTTCTTTGTAGTACATTGCCTTTCTTTGTTTTTTTATTTTGTTGAATATTCGGCAGTAATTTTTGTAGTTATTAGCTCAACTTGACAAAGTCAAGCTGAGCTATTGCCATCACTTCTCGTCCGTCGGCGTACGTACGTACGTACGTACGTACGTTAGTACATTAGTACGTACGTCCACAATTTCCTTTGGCACACCTCACAGGTCGCATTTATGCTCAGATTACTTTGAAACTTGGTATGCTTGTTTGGGGTGACCTCTAGATGGGAGCTATCGATTTTCTTCAATTTCCGTCAAAAAATGTTGCCGCGGCCAACGTTCTTAGAACTTAGTTTAGTCAAACCACAATATTTCCCTTTGGCACACCCTACAGGGCACATTTATGATTTGATTGCTTTGAAACCTAGTATGCTTATTTAGGGTGACCTCTAGATGGGAGCTATCCATTTTCTTCAATTTCCGGCAAAAAATGTTGCCACGGCCAACGTTCGTAGAACTTAGTTTAGTCAGACCTCAATATTTCCCTTTGGCACACCCTACACGGCACATTTATGACCAGATTGCTTTGAAACCTGGTATGCTTGTTTGGGGAGACCTCTGAATGGGAGCTATCGATTTTCTGCAATTTCTGTCAAGAAATGTTGCCGCGGCCAACGTTCTTAGAACTTAGTTTAGTCAGAAGACTCAATATTTCCCTTTGGCACACCCTACAGGATACATTTATGATCGGATTGCTTTGAAACCTGGCATGCTTGTTTGGGGTGACCTCTAGATGGGAGCTATCGATTTTCTTCAATTTCCGTCAAAAAATGTTGCCGCGGCCAACGTTTTTAGAACTCAGTTTAGTCAGACCACAATATTTCCCTTTGGCACACCCTACAGGGCACATTTATGATTTGATTGCTTTGAAACCTGGTATGCTTGTTTGGGGAGACCTCTAGATGGGAGCTATCGATTTTCTTCAATTTCCGTAAAAAAATGTTGCCGCGGCCAATGTTCTCAGAACTTTGTTTAGTCAGAAGACTCAATATTTCCCTTTGGCACACCCTACAGGGCACATTTATGATCGGATTGCTTTGAAACCTGGCATGCTTGTTTGGGGTGACCTCTAGATGGGAGCTATCGATTTTCTTCAATTTCCATCAAAAAATGTTGCCACGGCCAACATTCTTAGAAGTTAGTTGAGTCAGACCACCATATTTCCCTTTGGCTCACCCTGCAGGGCACATTTATGATTAGATTGCTTTGAAACCTGGCATGCTTATTTAGGGTGACCTCTAGATGGGAGCTATCGATTTTCTTCCATTTCCGTTGCCACGGCCAACGTTCTTAGAATTTAGTCTAGTCAGACCACAATATTTCCCTTTTGTACACCCTACAGTGCACATTTATGATCAGATTGCTTTGAAACCTGGCATGCTTGTTTGGGGAGGCCTCTAGATGGGAGCTATCGATTTTCTTCGGTTTCTGTCAAAAAATATTGCCACTGGCAAAAAAAATGACATTGGTACCAATGATCTTCAATTTTGCCATTTCATTTATAACTTACCAAGTTCAAGTTTGTCAAGTTGAGCTACAGTGTCATTGACACTTTCATTAATATTCTGTTCTGTTGGCGCTTTTAGTTTTTTATTGTAAAATTCCAATTTATTACGTGATGAAATTAGGAGTCCTTTGGACATCCACGGATTTTGTTTTATGAATCTTTTACCTAATAGTGTGTGTCTCAGTGGAAATGCTTTTTCGAAAGCTGATGAAAATTTGTTTGAAAATTAATCATATGCTAAATTAGGGCAATTAGACTCATATATAGCCATTGTGCAGAAGTATGTGACCTTAAACAACAATAAATAAATATTAGACTGATATACTGATGAAAAGTCAGTCTGGGATAAAAGTATTTTAAAGTTTGCTATACTATCTTTATCTAGTCTGCACCTCAGTGTACTTGTTGGTGTATCTGAAGGTTTTTGGTGAGTCTCTGTATGAAAGGTGGCAAAGTGATCCTACACATCCGTAATAATAATGCCAGAGAGAGATGTACATGTGTTATTTGTGAAAAATATCATCAATTAAAGTAGCCGAATGACCAGTTACTCGCATTGGTTTTGTGATGTGCAGCAGAAAGCCCTGGCTCATCATAGTATCAACATAATTGGTGGTATAACAGTGGGTGACGGCTTTCAGGAGGTCAATATTAAAATCACCCATAATATAAGCCTTTTTATTCTCATTATTTAGTTTATCTGCTAACTCCTCTAATTTGGACAGAAAGAGATCTATATCTGCTTTCAGTTGAGTATTGAGTCTATATATTACCACCACTGTTTTAATACATTTATTAAATTGGATTTTAATAAAAAGGGATTCAAACACGTGTGGGATGAAGACGGAAAGGTCATGTCGCATTTTGAAGGCTATGTCCTCTTTGATATAAATACCGAAACCACCGCGTCCGTCTCCTCCATCAGGCCTTGTGTTTTTAATTAAACTGTGGTAACCTTTTAGCCGGTATGGCATATTTGGCGGAATTTGAAAGATTTCAGTAAGACCTATGATGTCAAACTGGTTTTGAGAATCTTGTATTTCACAGAGCAGCTCTTTAAGGGGATCTCAATGAGCTTTGAGACTCTGACCATTGAGATGAAATAGCGAAAATCCCCCCTGTTTAATATTGAAATTTGACCGAATTTCATTTGGTGAATAGTATTGACAGTCATTTTGAAGTCGTTCTATAGAGTCTTCTTCTGTGTGTGGATCACATTGTCTCTGATTACAAATATATCTAAAGTCATATTCATTCTTACTCTGGATCTCGTCCAGTGTTGTGTTACCGGCCATCGGTCAACATGTGGCCACCCAGGGGTGCTTGTGGAAAGTTATGTGACTTGTATGCTAGGTTAACTGTGATTACATGTAATTGATGGGGGTCAAGGGTAATGCTGCAAAAACATTCAACTCGATTAAAAAGGGCCAGTTGCAGTGTTGAGAGGCTGGAGACTGCAGAACAAACAAAACCAGTGCTTTCATTTTGACAGGGCTGATCGGCCCCAGCCCCGTAAACGGCCCCTGAAAAAAAATACGGGACCGATTAATCCGCCCAGCAAAAAAAGTTAAATCCCAAACACGTTATTGACGAATTGAGCGGGTTGTCTCCATTTCGTTTTTTGTACGTAACATTGGTGCGAAATTCTAACAACTCTGGTGACTGCGCAGCGGATGGAACGCAACCCAAGTACATAAAAATTGATAACTTGAGATTGTCATCAATGTCGAAATGTAATGCAAATAAAACAATTCTTGTCAGTTCATTCAATAAATTTTCATTCGCAAATCAGTATGAAGTTGAAACGCAACAGGATGGTGATGGGAAATCTTAATCATATGTTTCAAAAGTTAACTGTAAACTTTGCAGCAGACATCAACAGGCAGTGATGCGGGTGGCTCCCAAAGGGAAAATACGTACTATTCTTTCAATTAAATTTATTTTCTGAAGTAACTGCAACCACAAAGGACAAATATGATTTTTGGGCCCAGTATTTCTGTGCATTTCCAGTAATGACCCCACCACCCTAGGTTAACAGAATCTTTATACGGAAAATTTAAATTGTGCATGCACTGTTGATCTTGCTAAACAGTTCACTGGTTGTCAAGGAAACCGAGCATAGATCGTATTGCTTGGTGTTCAACTCGCCCCGAAGTCGATTCGTCCCAATTTCTCGCACCTGTTCATTTCGCCCCAACTTCCACAAAGGTGGTAGTTTTGTTATAAACTTTTGATAGTATTATTTGACTCTGTATCTGTTTGTCATTATGGCACCCTCTCCCCCCCCCCCCCCTGCCCCCCCCCCCCCCCCCCCCCCCCCCTCACTCCATTACCTTTTTATTTATCTTGGTCATTTTTTATATGGCATTTATATTACATACAATTTACCATATCATTTCCAACATATATATTGGAAATGATCTGGTAATATATATGTCATATAAATACCGTTCAGATCTCACTCTTGAGTCTATACTATTAATTTGGATTTTCCTAAAGGGAAAATCTATTTGTTATTGCATTGATTATTTTTTTTTTTTTTTTTTTTTTTTTTTTTTATTATTATTCCACACTTTTATTTTCACTATTTCTCGAAAACGCTCAGAATGATATTTTTTAAAGTTTCTCTGCTCATAAAGGGTCATAAGTTCTAACTAAACGTCATATTCCCATTTTTCTGAAACTGTTTTAATTAACCCTTTATGCCAAAAAACACAAAAATATTCGGCAGCTCATATCTTTGGACTGGAAAGGGCGATCTACTTGAAATTTTCGCATACATGTCAGCAATACACCCCTATATCAGCATATGGTACAAAAATGTATGTAGTTAACACCTTTCTGCCAAAACATTTTTTGAAACGAAAAAAAAATTCAAAATTTGACCATTTTTAACTCAATCTCGGGCCAAGGATATGCTGAACCATCTAAAATGGCTTAGAAATGAAGACTGTATCACCGAATTGTAAAAAACCATCGAAAAAATTTCGATTTGAATTTCCGACAATCCAAAATGGCGGCCGAAAAATCGAATTTATATTTCCGGTTATTTATGCGTTTCAGGCCATTTGGAGATGAAAAAAACATTTTTTTTGCACCAGAAAAATTTTTGGTTTGGACTTGGAAATTTTCGACCAAAAGTCGGAAATTTTTGTTATGACCGGGCTACCTTGCCGTCACAGTACTCCACAATGGGGATGATATGAAAACTTCTAAGGTTAGAAATGTTGAATTCACAGTGTACATGAACAGTTATCATCTTTTGGAATTGGAGTTGTTCTTCGTTTGGCTTCTGCTAGTAGTCAAACATGGCTTCGGGACACTGTGACCAAAAATTGAAAAAAATTTTCTTGTATTTTTTTTACTTTGTTATGTCTAGATTCATTAGTTGTCATAAATAAAACTATCTGCATATTGCGGAAAATGTTTTTCCAGCCAAAACCGCCTAAAAACACCCAAATATGCGGGAGCCGATATCTTTGCACTGGTAGGAGCGATTGACTTGAACTTTTCACAGGAATGACTGTAATACACTTCTCTATTAATCAAGGGCACCTTTCTGCCAAAACATTTCACAAAACCGAAAAAAAAATTCTAATTGTTATTTGGTATTGAGCTCCCCTAGGACTTGCTGAGTAGAACAGTGAGTAAAACCACTAAGGAAAATCCTGTGTATTGTTCCAAAGGTACAATCACTTCCTCTAGTAATAAGTTTATTTTTGTAATTTTCTTTTCGTAACACTTCCATTTTCATATTCTGATATTCGTTTTTTAAGAATGATATATTGGACTCTATCGCTTCACATTTCTGAATAAATTTCTCATTCATTTTTCTTAAGTTCTCAGTAATTTCATCCTTGGTTACTAAATTGTCTATTTTCTGACTAATGGATTCGATCATGCTACAAGAGGGTAAATTTTCAATTTTCTTTTCTAACGCTTCCAACCTGCTAAACATAGTAACTTCAATGGGATGAGCCATTTCCTCTTCTTGAATGTTGGTATTACTCTTCCTATCACCAGTTGACTTCTTTTCAGCGCTATCCAGGCCTGAAAATAAGCAGTCTGACATTTGCAAAATGAGGTCCCCAGAGGGTGAATTTGATGATGCTATTCCATACAGTGGGCCAATTTATCTGCTGGGTACCTCTTTCTGTTTAGTTTTGAGACCCTGATTCAGACTGAGGTTCACAGAGGGTAAATTTAGTGATGCTACCCTGCTGTTTCACCCTCTGGGGACCTCATTTTGCAGATGACAGTCTGCTTATTTTCTGGTTTGACACTATCACTGATTTGGGTATTTATTTTCGATTTTTTCTTAGTGTTTTTCTGTGCTGTTTCTTCCACACTACAGTTCAAATTACTAGAAGAGGATTGGGATTGCTGAGACCTTATCTTTTTTGACTTTTGAGGCATATACCAAGTTAATGTAATTTTCTAGCAAGAATATATTGTAAATTTAGTCACAGCTGAAATTTTTTTTTTTTTTTTTTTTTTTTTTTTTTTTAGAATTGTCCAATCAGTTGACTCTGACCAACAACCCCATGTGATTTTATGTGGTCGATATGAAATCGATTGTCAAAAATCTGTGTTTAATAAGGTTGTGAAAGGTGTGAATTCAGTCAGGATAGTTGTTCACACTTAGTGTGCACAGATTTATGTATTGCAAATACACCAGTAGAATACAGTTTTATTCAGAATAACGAGCAAATAACATTAAGAGATAGTTTAAATTTTCACGTTTTAAATGTTTTTGGAATGAAATGTTTTCAAAGAAGTTAAAGGTCTATTTATAATAGTCAAGAGTTTCAAATTGAACAAATTGATCAAGTACACAAGACCAAGTACATAAAAATGTGAAATTTTCGCGAGTTATTAAGTTGAAAAAAAGAAGACACTTGCTCACAGCAAATCCTTACAACGTAATTCCGACACTGTTGAACACACGAAGAACTCCAAATCATTCAACATGCTCAAATTCTCCAATAGTGAAAAAAGAAATCCATTTTTAAACACTACCAAGCTCCCTTCTATTTAATGTTTCTTTATAAGAGCATTACATCCAAAATGAAGAACTGATTCCGACAACTTAACATAATTTCCTTCCTCACTCCCACAAAACAGAACTCACACATCCGCCATGAGATTTGAAAGTCAATGGGAATTATGCAAATTGTGCTAATCTCGGATTAACGCGTGATGTGGTCAAGTTGCTGGCAAGACTGGCATTCGAGTCATTAATCATCTTCTGCAGTTTTACTTGTTTATGATTATTACTTATGCAGGCCTGGCAATCTAGAAAATCAACGAGTGCAAAACAGTTGCCCTCCTCAGACTGCTTGGAGTGCAATTGCACCTGAAATTTTTAATGCAAAACCTTGTATTTTCTCTGTGTTTTGGGACAGCTAAAAATAAATATTTTCACAGATGTCCCACATCTTAGAAAATGGGGAAAAAACTGTTTTGATGCTGAATCAAGTTGTGTGTGGTTCGTTTTCCATCACTATATACGAAAATCGCCATCCAATTTTTTTTTAGATTTTCATTTGTTGCTTCCAAAACATACCTTATGCCCCTCATTGGAACGAGCGCATTGTGCTCATTCTAATGAGGGGTCATAAGCTATTTTTTGGAAGCAAAAAATGAAAATTTTTAGTTACACAAGAATTCTTTTTATGAGTGTTATCTGCCACTAGCATTTAGTAAAGGGTTGAAGACTGTTACAATGTAATATTAAATAGTCTTCCTCATGTCAGTCCGGACTGTAAATATTAAAACTTAGGAACAGATTTAAATAAAAACAACACAAATCAGTATGTATTATCAAATTTTTATTGTTTAAAAAGGAAAATTAAACACAAACTTAGCTTTAATATTGAGCATTTTGCACTGTTTTCAGGTGACTGGGCCAACTGGAAACAAGTCTCCTGAGTGTTCCAAACATTGGAGCATAAAAAAAAAAAAATTTTTCTGGAAAAAATGTGTGTCCCAAATTATAGAGTGGCCCAATATATAGAGTAAATACGGTATGCTATTTTGATTATATTCATATCAAGGTATAAATATTGTGACTGAAAAAATTGTACTACATTCAGCTACATAGTGGAAAAACTGGCACACACATCTCATTATTTTAAATGTTGCATTCAATTCTTATGTGACTGTCTTCTATGCTCAAAGTTTCGAAATGCTACACAGAATGGGTCATGAATTATTGCGAATAAGTGCAACATTGACAAATCGTCCCCTGAGTTCAAATGTGTTCTCTGTGCCAGTAGGCACAGAGAACACATTGGAACTCAAGGGACAAAATGATAATAGATTTTAAAAGCAGTCCCAAACAGATCTGGGATTCCAGAAAATCAAGGGGTGCAAAACATTGCCCGCCTCAATTTTTACCTGCATCACCAGCGGCAGAGCAGGTCTAGTAACTGCTCAACTCCGTCCGTCAGTCCGTCCATCCGAAACACTTCTTCCGTCAAAGTTTGCTTGGCTTCTATGAAAGGGAATGATTTTATATTTGGTCTGCTGCTTCATCATGATAAGTTGTATCGCGTATCTAATTTTCAGATTTGCTGTGCAGCCACTTCCTTTTTGCCGATACTTTGAAGTCTGTTCATCTCTGTAATTAGTTGCATGCAGCGACGCAGGTCCAGACCCGGTATTGATCTTGGCTTGTTTCTAGGTGTGCAGCACTCCTGCACTCCTAAAGAATGCCAGGCCTGCTTGTGAAATTACATAAATTTAACTGCTATGTGTTTCTTTTTCCTTTCTGTATATATTGCCCCATGCAGCTTTTTGTATGCATTAGTAATGCTGGTGCCAATGATTCAGTAGTGCTGTGTTTGAATCTTTTGAAAAAAATACTACCAAATTTTTGTGATAGTTTCAGTTTATTCAATCCTGGCGGCATGTAGCACTAAAATGGTTAACTGAATAACCAGTTTGAAACTAGTTTCCCCACCTAACAGATTAGAAAAAACGTCAACCGGTTATCTGAAATATCGGTAGTAATCATCATTCCACTGTTAAAACGTAGGAACTCTGCCGCTTCTCCTTTGGGATAGATTATACCTCGAAGCTGTGTTGTATATATTGAGAAATAACCGACTTTTGCGTTCAAGACTTCGTTATTTATTTGTTGGTATTCAATAGTCCAGGTCCTGGAGCTCAGAGAATCCTGTGTGGAATCATTTGGTCTATAGTGCCAGTCCTGGGCTATGGGGAATCCTTTGTTAAATCGTTTGGTCTATAGTGCTAGTCCTGGGCTATGGGGAATCCTTTGTTAAATCATTTGGTCTATAGTGCTAGTCCTGGGGTATGGGGAATCCTTTGTTAAATCTTTTGTTCAATAGCGCTAGTCCTGGGGTATGGGGAATCCTGTGTTAAATCTTTTGTTCAATAGGGCTAGTCCTGGGGTATGGGAAATCCTGTGTTAAATCTTTTGTTCAATAGCGCTAGTCCTGGGGTATGGGGAATCCTGTGTTAAATCTTTTGTTCAATAGCGGTAGTCCTGGGGTATGGGGAATCCTGTGTTAAATCTTTTGTTCAATAGCGCTAGTCCTGGGGTATGGGGAATCCTGTGTTAAATCTTTTGTTCAATAGTGCTAGTCCTGGGTTATGGGGAATCCCATGTTAAATCATTTACTCTATAGTGCTAGTCCTTGGTTATGGTGAATCCTGTTTTAAATCTTTTGCTCAGTAGTGCTAGCCCTGGTGTATGGGGAATCCTTTGTTAAATTATTTGGTCTGTAGTGGTAGTAATGAGGTCAGGACAATTCTGTGTTAAATCATTTGGTCAATAGTGCTATTCCTGGGGTGTGGGGTATCCTCTGTTAAATCATTTGGTCTTTAGTGTCAGTGCCCCACAATGTTTGGTCTATAGTGCTAGTCCTGGTGTATGGGGAGTCATGTGTTAAATCCTTTAGTCCATTGTTCATGTCCTGGGGTATGTGGAATCTTGAGTTAAATCCTTTTCGTCTGTAGTGCTATTCCTGGGGTATGAAGCATCCTGTGTTAAATCCTTTGGTCTATAGTGCTGGTCCTGAGGTATGTGGAATCCTGTGTTAAATCCTTTGGTCTGTAGTGCTAGTCCTGGGGTATGTGGAATCCTGTGTTAAATCCTTTGGTCTGTAGTGCTAGTCCTGGGGTATGGAGAATTCTATGTTAAATCATTTGGTCTGTAGAGCTAGGCCTGGGGTATGGAGAATCCTGTGTTAAATCCTTTGGTCTTCAGTGCTCGTCCTGCGGCATGGAAAATGCTGTGTACAAAACCTGAGATTCTTCATGGATGAAACTCTTGCAGTCGGGAGACATGTAAATCATGTCTGTCGATCAGCATTTTTTCATCTGTGGCGGATCGGTAAAATTAGATCCTTTTTAGATGAGTTCACAATAGGAAAATTAGTTCATGCATTCATCACCAGTCGCCTAGACTACTGCAACTCCTTATTAATTGGCTGCTCTAAAACACAGGTTGAAAAAATGCAGCACATGCAAAATTGTGCAGCACGCATGATCACAAAAAGTCACAGATTCTGTCACATCACCCCAATTCTGTTCAAACTTCAATGGCTCCCACTGAATGCAATGGCACCATCCTATCTGTCTGAACTTGTAAGTGCTTACAAACCTGGAAGACCGCTCTGATCTCAAGATATTCTTAATCTTGTCCAACCGAGATCTAAATTGGTTACAGCAGGAGTTAGATCTTTTTCGGTCATTGTCTCAAAATTGTGGAATTCTCTACCACCCCACTTAACCCTTTACCTAACGAATCGCCCACATCTGCCCATGTAATAGGCAAATTGAGCAGTTGAAAAAATTAAATTTTTCAAAATATTTCAACAAAACCATATCAGGTGACCCCTCATTGGAACAAGCTCATTGAGCTCGTTCCAACGAGGGGTCACATGATATGGTTTTGTTGAAATTTTTTGAAAAAATAAAAAAAATGATATTTAAAATAATAAATTTTGATATCGTCTGCATTGGGTAAAGGGTTAAAAACACCACAAACCCTTGACAAATTTAAAAAAGGCTTGAAGACACACATCTACCAACAAAATATCCTCGATCAAAAAGACTAGAAACTTGATGACATGGGCGCTATAACCTTTAGCTCTCTACCTTTCAATTTGTACAGCGATAGAGCACTTCGTGTGGATATCTGGCTTACAAAATTAATGTTAATCTTAATTAATCTCCAATCCTTTGGTCTATAGGACTAGTCCTGGTGTATAGAGAATCCTGTTTTACATCCTTCAGTCTATAGTGCTAGTCCTGGGGTATGGAGAATCCTGTGTTAAATCCTTTGGTCTGTAGTGCTAGTTCTGGGGTTTGTGGAATCCCAAGTTAAATCCTTTCATCTGTAGTGCTAGTCCTGGGGTATGGGGAATCCTGTGTTAAATCCTTTGGTCTGTAGTACTAGTCCTGGGGTATGGGAAATCCCGTGTTAAACCATTTTGTCTATATAGTGCTGATGCTGGGGTACAGAGAATCCTGTGCTAAATCCTTTGGTCTGTAGTACTAGTCCTGGGTTATGTGGAATCCTGTGTTAAATCATTTTGTCTATATAGTGCTGATGTTGTGGTATGTGGAATCATGTGTTAAATCGTTCGGTCTGTAGTACTAGTCCTGGGTTATGTGGAATCCTGTGTTAAATCATTTTGTCTATATAGTGCTGATGTTGTGGTATGGGGAATCCTGTGTTAAATCGTTCGGTCTGTAGTACTAGTCCTGGGTTATGTGGAATCCTGTGTTAAATCATTTTGTCTATATAGTGCTGATGTTGTGGTATGGGGAATCCTGTGTTAAATCGTTGGGTCTGTAGTACTAGTCCTGGGTTATGTGGAATCCTGTGTTAAATCATTTTGTCTATATAGTGCTGATGTTGTGGTATGGGGAATCCTGTGTTAAATCGTTCGGTCTGTAGTACTAGTCCTGGGTTATGTGGAATCCTGTGTTAAATCATTTTGTCTATATAGTGCTGATGTTGTGGTATGGGGAATCCTGTGTTAAATCGTTCGGTCTGTAGTACTAGTCCTGGGTTATGTGGAATCCTGTGTTAAATCATTTTGTCTATATAGTGCTGATGTTGTGGTATGTGGAATCATGTGTTAAATCGTTCGGTCTGTAGTACTAGTCCTGGGTTATGTGGAATCCTGTGTTAAATCATTTTGTCTATATAGTGCTGATGTTGTGGTATGTGGAATCATGTGTTAAATCGTTCGGTCTGTAGTACTAGTCCTGGGGTATGTGGAATCCTGTGTTAAATCATTTTGTCTATATAGTGCTGATGTTGTGGTATGTGGAATCATGTGTTAAATCGTTCGGTCTGTAGTACTAGTCCTGGGTTATGTGGAATCCTGTGTTAAATCATTTTGTCTATATAGTGCTGATGTTGTGGTATGGGGAATCCTGTGTTAAATCGTTCGGTCTGTAGTACTAGTCCTGGGTTATGTGGAATCCTGTGTTAAATCATTTTGTCTATATAGTGCTAATGTTGTGGTATGGGGAATCCTGTGTTAAATCGTTCGGTCTGTAGTACTAGTCCTGGGTTATGTGGAATCCTGTGTTAAATCATTTTGTCTATATAGTGCTGATGTTGTGGTATGGGGAATCCTGTGTTAAATCGTTCGGTCTGTAGTACTAGTCCTGGGTTATGTGGAATCCTGTGTTAAATCATTTTGTCTATATAGTGCTGATGTTGTGGAATGGGGAATCCTGTGTTAAATCGTTGGGTCTGTAGTACTAGTCCTGGGTTATGTGGAATCCTGTGTTAAATCATTTTGTCTATATAGTGCTGATGTTGTGGTATGTGGAATCCTGTGTTAAATCATTTTGTCTATATAGTGCTGATGTTGTGGTATGTGGAATCATGTGTTAAATCGTTCGGTCTGTAGTACTAGTCCTGGGTTATGTGGAATCCTGTGTTAAATCATTTTGTCTATATAGTGCTGATGTTGTGGTATGTGGAATCATGTGTTAAATCGTTCGGTCTGTAGTACTAGTCCTGGGTTATGTGGAATCCTGTGTTAAATCATTTTGTCTATATAGTGCTGATGTTGTGGTATGTGGAATCATGTGTTAAATCGTTCGGTCTGTAGTACTAGTCCTGGGTTATGTGGAATCCTGTGTTAAATCATTTTGTCTATATAGTGCTGATGTTGTGGTATGGGGAATCCTGTGTTAAATCGTTGGGTCTGTAGTACTAGTCCTGGGTTATGTGGAATCCTGTGTTAAATCATTTTGTCTATATAGTGCTGATGTTGTGGTATGTGGAATCCTGTGTTAAATCATTTTGTCTATATAGTGCTGATGTTGTGGTATGTGGAATCATGTGTTAAATCGTTCGGTCTGTAGTACTAGTCCTGGGTTATGTGGAATCCTGTGTTAAATCATTTTGTCTATATAGTGCTGATGTTGTGGTATGTGGAATCATGTGTTAAATCGTCCGGTCTGTAGTACTAGTCCTGGGGTATGTGGAATCCTGTGTTAAATCATTTTGTCTATATAGTGCTGATGTTGTGGTATGTGGAATCATGTGTTAAATCGTTCGGTCTGTAGTACTAGTCCTGGGGTATGTGGAATCCTGTGTTAAATCATTTTGTCTATATAGTGCTGATGTTGTGGTATGTGGAATCATGTGTTAAATCGTTCGGTCTGTAGTACTAGTCCTGGGTTATGTGGAATCCTGTGTTAAATCATTTTGTCTATATAGTGCTGATGTTGTGGTATGGGGAATCCTGTGTTAAATCGTTCGGTCTGTAGTACTAGTCCTGGGTTATGTGGAATCCTGTGTTAAATCATTTTGTCTATATAGTGCTGATGTTGTGGTATGGGGAATCCTGTGTTAAATCGTTCGGTCTGTAGTACTAGTCCTGGGTTATGTGGAATCCTGTGTTAAATCATTTTGTCTATATAGTGCTGATGTTGTGGTATGGGGAATCCTGTGTTAAATCGTTCGGTCTGTAGTACTAGTCCTGGGTTATGTGGAATCCTGTGTTAAATCATTTTGTCTATATAGTGCTGATGTTGTGGTATGGGGAATCCTGTGTTAAATCGTTGGGTCTGTAGTACTAGTCCTGGGTTATGTGGAATCCTGTGTTAAATCATTTTGTCTATATAGTGCTGATGTTGTGGTATGTGGAATCCTGTGTTAAATCATTTTGTCTATATAGTGCTGATGTTGTGGTATGTGGAATCATGTGTTAAATGGTTCGGTCTGTAGTACTAGTCCTGGGTTATGTGGAATCCTGTGTTAAATCATTTTGTCTATATAGTGCTGATGTTGTGGTATGTGGAATCATGTGTTAAATCGTTCGGTCTGTAGTACTAGTCCTGGGTTATGTGGAATCCTGTGTTAAATCATTTTGTCTATATAGTGCTGATGTTGTGGTATGGGGAATCCTGTGTTAAATCGTTGGGTCTGTAGTACTAGTCCTGGGTTATGTGGAATCCTGTGTTAAATCATTTTGTCTATATAGTGCTGATGTTGTGGTATGTGGAATCCTGTGTTAAATCATTTTGTCTATATAGTGCTGATGTTGTGGTATGTGGAATCATGTGTTAAATCGTTCGGTCTGTAGTACTAGTCCTGGGTTATGTGGAATCCTGTGTTAAATCATTTTGTCTATATAGTGCTGATGTTGTGGTATGTGGAATCATGTGTTAAATCGTTCGGTCTGTAGTACTAGTCCTGGGGTATGTGGAATCCTGTGTTAAATCATTTTGTCTATATAGTGCTGATGTTGTGGTATGTGGAATCATGTGTTAAATCGTTCGGTCTGTAGTACTAGTCCTGGGTTATGTGGAATCCTGTGTTAAATCATTTTGTCTATATAGTGCTGATGTTGTGGTATGGGGAATCCTGTGTTAAATCGTTGGGTCTGTAGTACTAGTCCTGGGTTATGTGGAATCCTGTGTTAAATCATTTTGTCTATATAGTGCTGATGTTGTGGTATGGGGAATCCTGTGTTAAATCGTTGGGTCTGTAGTACTAGTCCTGGGTTATGTGGAATCCTGTGTTAAATCATTTTGTCTATATAGTGCTGATGTTGTGGTATGGGGAATCCTGTGTTAAATCGTTCGGTCTGTAGTACTAGTCCTGGGTTATGTGGAATCCTGTGTTAAATCATTTTGTCTATATAGTGCTGATGTTGTGGTATGGGGAATCCTGTGTTAAATCGTTGGGTCTGTAGTACTAGTCCTGGGTTATGTGGAATCCTGTGTTAAATCATTTTGTCTATATAGTGCTGATGTTGTGGTATGTGGAATCCTGTGTTAAATCATTTTGTCTATATAGTGCTGATGTTGTGGTATGGGGAATCCTGTGTTAAATCGTTGGGTCTGTAGTACTAGTCCTGGGTTATGTGGAATCCTGTGTTAAATCATTTTGTCTATATAGTGCTGATGTTGTGGTATGTGGAATCCTGTGTTAAATCATTTTGTCTATATAGTGCTGATGTTGTGGTATGTGGAATCATGTGTTAAATCGTTCGGTCTGTAGTACTAGTCCTGGGTTATGTGGAATCCTGTGTTAAATCATTTTGTCTATATAGTGCTGATGTTGTGGTATGTGGAATCATGTGTTAAATCGTTCGGTCTGTAGTACTAGTCCTGGGTTATGTGGAATCCTGTGTTAAATCATTTTGTCTATATAGTGCTGATGTTGTGGTATGGGGAATCCTGTGTTAAATCGTTCGGTCTGTAGTACTAGTCCTGGGTTATGTGGAATCCTGTGTTAAATCATTTTGTATATATAGTGCTGATGTTGTGGTATGTGGAATCCTGTGTTAAATCATTTTGTCTATATAGTGCTGATGTTGTGGTATGTGGAATCCTGTGTTAAATCATTTTGTCTATATAGTGCTGATGTTGTGGTATGGGGAATCCTGTGTTAAATCGTTCGGTCTGTAGTACTAGTCCTGGGTTATGTGGAATCCTGTGTTAAATCATTTTGTCTGTATAGTGCTGATGCTGGGATATAGAGAATCCTGTGTTAAATCGTTGGGTCTGTAGTGCTAGTCCTGCGGTTTGGGGAATCCTGTGTTGAATCATTTGGTCTATTGTACTCGTCCTGAGGTATGAGGAATTGTGTAAAATCATTTGGTCTATAGTGCTAGTGCTGGGGTAGGAGGAATCCTGTGTTAAATCATTTGGTCTGTTGTTCTGGTCCTGGGGTATGGAGAATACTGTGTCAAATCCTTTGGTCCATAGTGCTGGGGTATGAGGAATCCTGTATTAAATCCTTTGGGCTATTATGCTAGTCCTTATGTATGAGGAATTGTGTTGAATCAATTGGTCTATTGTGCTAGTGCTGTATTATACTCATTTGGTCAAAAGTGCAAGTCCTGGGGTATGGGGAATCTCATGTTAGATCATTTGGTCTGTAGTGCAAGTCCTGGATAAGGGCAATTCTGTATTAAACTATTTGGTCTGTAGAGTTAATCCTGGTGTAAGGCGAGTTCTGTGTTAAATCATTTGGTTTGTAGTGCTAGTCCTGGTTATAGGGAATCTTGTGTTAAAGCCATTGGTCTATAGTGCTAGCCCCTATGTATGGGGAATCCTGTGTTAAATCATTTGGTTAATAGTGCTAGTCCTGGGGTATTTGGAATTCTGTGTTAAATCATTTGGGCTTTAGTGCCAATGCCCTTCAGTGTTTGGTTTATAATGCTTGTCCTTGTGTGTGGGGAATCCTGTGTTAAATCATCTGGTCTATAGTACTAGTGCTGCGGAGTGAGGAATCCTGTGTTAATTCATTTGGTCTGTAGTGCCATTGCTCCTCAATGTTTAGGTCTATAGCTCTAGTCCTGGAGTATGTTTGGTCTATAGCTCTGTAGGGCTGCACGATATTCGGATTTCTGGTAACGGTATTTTAAAAAATATCGCGATATACCGATATATCGTCAAGTTCAAAACATGTAAAATTCTCACCCAAATTGTCTCATTATTTTTTTTGACATTCGAAGTCAAATAATTACGCTTTAAAAGCATTGAATTTGAAACAATAAGCCTAGTAACTTGTCTTAATTCATTCTTGTATAAATATTTGGAATTAAACTTCACGATGGCACAATAAATTTCACTTATTTTGAGTCGATAATTTCAAATAAATATATACTGTTTGATCCATCGCTTTACAAAACAAAAACGCTTAACCTGCGTTTGTCGTGTACATGTGAATAGATCACCACTAGAGGACGTTTGCCATGTACTGGTTAAACAGGACGCCGCTAGAGGGCTAAGAGTTTGTATACTTTCCACAAATGAAAGCAGTCAGTTTTGTCACGTGGTATCACAAACACCTGAAACGCACATGCTCGATAGGCACGTTTTGATGTGCCGGTATACCACCTCGTACAGTGGGTGAATGCTGGCGATGTATAAATACTATTTCAATATTAAATCACTCTTAACAAAGTGAAAATAAACAATATTATTCCCTTTATATTTTATTAGTGTTTTGATGACTATCTGTCTAATTTTTAAGATGTGGCATACAAGTCAGATCAAAACGTTCACCTACTTTTCAAAACATTGACACATGCGAACTGGTGTTGACAAAAATGAATATTCATTACTGCCGCGCTTGGAATTGTGGGTTCATTAATACGTATGCGATTTGTTCATATTGAAAAGCACATTCCAAGTGTGCCGGTATTAAAATAATATTTATTACTGCCACTCTTGGAATTGCAAGAACAAGTGTAATGAAGTGGGGGGAACTATTAGTATTAAACAAGACATTTCCCGGTCCAACAAAAGCCATTTTTAATGGAAATATGGTAATCATTCTTCACGGTTTACGTTCGAAGCTATACTGTTTGGGGAAAATCTGTACTTACCTGTGTCATTGCAAAAACAAAAATAAAACAGCTTATGGGAGAATATTTCACTAGTACCAGGACATGAAGTGTATTGATAAAAACAAACAAATTGCTTTCACTGTTTACTTCTGTTTATATACACATTTTTCAATCAGCTGTGAGATTAAATAGAATTTTTACGGAAAATGTCTGTCACTAAAAAGTCTAAAATTTATATTGCGACTCGAAATGAATATCGTCACAGACGATATACCGGTATTTAAAAAAAATGGATGACATTTAACCGGTTAAGATTTCAATACCGGTATTACCGGTATATCGAAATACCGTGCAGCCCTATAGCTCTAGTCCTGGGGTATGGGGAATCCTGTGCTAAATCATTTGGTCTGTAGCCAGTGCCCCCCAATGTTTGGTCTGTAGCTCTAATCCTGGGGTTTTGCGAATCCTGTGCTAAATCATTTGGTCTGTAGTGCCAGTGCCCCTCAAGGTTTGGTCTATAGCTCTAGTCCTGGGGTATGGGGAATCCTGTGCTAAATCATTTGGTCTGTAGTACTATTCCTGTAGAATGGTGAATTTTATGTTAAATCATTTAGTCAATAGTGCTAGTCCTGGGATATAGTGAATCATTAGGTCTATATATAGTACCAGTGCCCCTCAATGTTTGGTCCATATTACAAGTCCTGGAATGCTGTGTTAAATAATTTGGTCTATAGTGCTAATCCTGAGGTATTGGGAGTTATAGAATGAGCTCGAGAAGCTCGTTCCTATGAGGGCTCACATGATACGGTTTGTTAAAATTGTTTGAAAAATATATTGCTTAATTTGAAAATAATGTGGGCAAATGTGGTCGATTTGTTTGGTAATGGGTTAACTAACCCTTGACTGAACCAATCAACTGCATCTGGTTAAACTTTTTACTCTTTCCCTGCTATTGTATAAACAAACCACTTTCACCCTTTACTGAACCAATCAACTGCATCTACTCACATAATTTATAAATTGCGCTGTTGAAAAGAAATTATTCTTCAAAAAATTTCAGCAAAACTGCTTCATGTGATTCTTATTGGAACAAGCTCATTGAGATTGTTAGCTTACCTGACCAGGGGGCCGCTTGCTCCAATGAGGTTTTAAATAATATGATTTTGTTGAAATTTTAGGGAAATGTTTTGTCTGCAAGGGTTAACCCTTTACCCAACGCAGACGATATCAAAATTTATTATTTTAAATTTCATTTCAAATTTTTCAAAAAATTTCAACAAAACCATATCATGTGACCCCTCGTTGGAACGGGCTCGATGAGCTCGTTCCAATGAGGGGTCACATGATATGATTTTGTTGAAATTTTTTGAAAAAATAATATTTTTTCAACTGCTGAATTTGCATATTACGCGGGCAGATACGGGCGATTTGTTGGGTAAAAGGTTAACAGTCATTGATGTTGAACTGAATTTTAATGACCTCAGTTGCAAACCTGAAATTTAGCAACTTCTCATTTGCAAAATGAGGTCCCCAGAGGATGAATTTGCTGATGCTATCCCATACAGTGGACCAATTTATCCTCTTGGTACATCTCTGTATTTTGGCTTGAGACCTTGAATCAGACTGAGGGTAAATTTTGTGATGCTACCCTGCCAAATTCTCCCTTGGAGGACCTCATTTTGCAGATGACAGTCGGCTTATTTTCAGGTTTGCTCAGTTGAATTTCTAATCACCTTAGTTCACTGTAAACAAGCTATAAATTGAAAATAGAATATGTTTTCATTTTTGGAATTCACTAAAAAAAAACATTGAGTGGCTTAAGCTGATTTAATTAGTACTGGCTGGTGTTTGAAATTATGTTGGGTAAAGGGTTGATTTAGATGAGATTTACACTAAGGCTGTACAGTGCACTGGGTTAGTTATTCAGTTAGAAATGAAAATTCTTTGTACCAAGAAAGTGTGACTAACCCTGTGCATTTATAAAAAATTCGTAACTACCATTCCACATGCTACATGAAAATACACTCTGACAAAAGCAGTAAAAATGCATAGAGTTAGTTGGTTACATGTTGTTACATAGGATAAAGGATTCAAGGAAGTACTGGTTATACTGGATTGTGGAAATTTTGTTAACCCTTTACCCAACGAATCGGCCACATCCTCCTGCGTAATATGCAAATTCAGCAGCTGAAAAAATATTATTTTTCAAACAATTTCAACAAAACCATATCATGTGACCCCTCTTTGGAACGAGCTCGTTGAGCTCATTCCATTGATGGGTCACATGATATGGTTTTGTTGAAAATGTTTGAAAAATTTTTAAAAATGATATTTAAAATAATCAAATTGTGATATCGGCTGTGTTGGGTAAAGGCAGGGTTTCCGCTAGGGGAAAATTTGTGGGTCTGGTAGTTTGAAGAAAGTGAAACACAGACGCCGAAGGCACTTGCGTATAGAGGGGGGTCTTGGGGGGGGGGGGGGGGGGGTTGATTTTTAGGTGCTCTCTGGTGGCATTCTGGTCGTAAAATGCTGAATAATTGAAGTGGAAAATATGTATTTTTTCCTCCTACAATTCTCTAAAATTCCCACGGGACACACAATACTACATCTGGTCGGAGGTTTCATAAAAATACAAACCCAAAACAACACAAAATCCACGAATCCTGACAGTGACTGCGACGCTTGACCTCAATTTTTTTTATACAACCTGATACGTGCCAACGTAAATAATTGAAAATGCAGAGAGAACGAAATATTCGAAAAGAACCATGATGCGGACGTGTGATGTCATGCATGTGCAATTACATCATTTATCGCTCGAAATAAAAGCCAGTGATTTCGAACCAAACACGACAATTTGAGTCAGAATAGGTGATGTTTAGGATTTCAACTTTGTTTCCCCCTCTCGTCTGGGGGTTATAAAATATCAGGTTGTCGGCCGTAATAGTAGGCATAGTATACAACATAATGCCTATATTACGTGGAAACAAAGGATCCTGAGTGTCGTTACGATACAGCATTGTACTCGACATTTTAACCACCAGCTTTTCTGACTGATCATAGGGGGGGGGGGGGGGGGGGGGGGGGATGGCTCCGGTCGACGGACCTGCAGCCGGTCTGGCAGAAACCCTGGTAAAGAGTTAAAGTGAATTCCAAAAATGAAAACATATTCCATTTTCAAGTAATAGTGTGTTTGTATGGAATAATAATGTTGATAAAGTACAGCTGTCATGGACTGGTCACTTTCCACGGGTGGGCAATATTTCCACAGATGCAAATATATTACATTCCAAATACTAATTACAGGAATAATCGTCAAACATTTTAATTAATCAAGTACAACCCGGAGCTTCATTAATTAAAATTTTGCTAATGATGATTTTTGTGTCGCCTGCCCCACGAAGTGGGGAGCGACATATAGGGATTACTTTTGTCATCTTGCGTCGTCTGCGTCATCGTCCGCGTCACACTTTCTCTTATCCGCCACTCCTCTTTAACCTATGAATGGATTTTGATGAAACTTTCAGTGATTCTTTATCACATAATGGCATTGTGCACCTCCTATTTTTTTGATCCGCTGTATTTTTTCTAGAGTTATGCCCCTTTTCCACTTAGAATTCTGTCTGAAATATTAAAATATAGTGAAGGCGACACACGTCTTCCATGGAAGACTCACATCTAAGTTATTACAGTAGAATCCTCTTAATTGAATATACAATTAACAGGGATTTGGTTAGTTTCCGGTGTTCTGGAGGTAAACTGAGCGTTTATTCTATTATATCTTGTTTGACAGAGCTCATAGAGCTCTGTCAAACAAGATATAATAGAATAAATGCCTGTATTGGATTTAGTGAGGCCAAAAAGGTTGATAAATAAGGGGAATTTGGTGCGTGCCACAGCAATTTTTTCGACATATTATAAAAATTTATATACAGTTAACAGGAGTTTATTCTACAACCCATATGCAATTAACAGATCAAATTTGTACTGAAGGTATGGTAAATGGTTTTGTGTTTGAAAATTATTTTCAATTAACAGGGATATACAATTAAGAGAGGGAGCGCAGTGGCTCAGTAGGTAGAGGTGCAGACTGCAAGCCGAGAGGTCCTCGGTTCGAATCCCACCTGCGGCAACCGCGTTGTATCCTTGGGCAAGACACTTCATCTCCATTGCCCGCATGGAGGCACGATGACGCCGTGTACCAAGGCGTACTGCACTTCGATGGTATGCATGTCTTCAACCAATCTAACCCTGCCTGTGCTGCAGTGCGGAGTTACGCTGTTGGGAAGCTGACAGCTGCTCGTCGTTACTCGGTGGTTTTCTCCGGGTTACTCCGGCTTCTTCCACCCGTAAAACTGTCACGGTCATGATTAGCCATTGTGCATAAATATGTGACCTTAAACATCAATAAATAAATAAATAACAATTAAGAGATATCCAATTAAGTGGGCTTCACTGTACCCGTTAAACACATTCATGGACATCACTGCCCATGCAATGATTACGACCAGTCCACGGCGACTGTACTGTATGTGAAATCTGTGTTTGCATTTCAGAGGTTCTGCATAAGGCACATGTAGTGATTGAGGACAACAGAGTTGCAATATCAACATGAAGCTGGAAGATCTGATTGAACAACTGGGGAGCTTTGGTACATTCCAGATTTTGCTTTCCTTGATTGTGCGAATGTCAAATGCACCTACAGCCTGGGGAATGTTATTGATGATGTTTGCTGCTAAGGTGCCAGACTGGTGGTGTGAAGATTTTAGTCAGGAGGTACCCTCTGCTGTTAATACAACCCTAGCTGATAGCTACAGTCCTGACATGGAGAATGTTTCTTTGTTGTCACATATTGGATCATTTTCACAAAAAGATCATAATCATACCGATTTTAAAAAATGCTCAATGAATGGAACATTCTGTAGAGATTATAGATTTTCATCTGACATGGTGACAGTTATGAGTGAGGTGAGTTGTTGTTCAGTATTTCATGGATGTTATCTGTTTCAGGATCTGAAGTGACTGATCAATTCTTCTTGAAAGTTCTTGAAGATCAAACTTCTACAAATTGGGTAAAGGATTGTTCTATTCACCTATCATTGTGATCAGATACAAACCTATTGGGCAACAGGCCTATCATTGTGATCACACCAAAGCTGGTGGGCAGTAGTCCTATCATTGTGATGAGGGCCAAAGTGAGTGGGCAGCAGGCCTATCATTGTGATCAGGCCCAAAATTAGTAGCAACAGGCCTATCATTGTGATCATGCCAATGCTGTGATCACAATGGCAGCAGGCCTATCATTGTGATCAAGCCCAAACCTAGTTGGCAGCAGGCCTATCATTATTAGGTCCAAAGTGAGTGGGCAACAGGCTTATCATTGTGATTAGGCCCAACCCTAGTGGGCAGCAGGCCTATCATTGTGATTAGCCCCAAAGCTAGTGGGGAGCAGGCCTATTTCAGGATCTGAAGTGACTGATCGATTCTTCTTGAAAGTTCTTGAAGATCAAACTTCTACAAATTGGGTAAAGGATTGTTATGTTCACCTATCATTGCGATCAGGCTCAAACCTATTGGGGAACAGGCCTATCATTGTGATCGCACCAAAGCTAGTGGGCAGCATGCCTATCATTGTGATTAGGCCCAAAGTGATTGGGCAGTAGGCCTTTCATTGTGATCAGGCCCAAATTAGCGGGAACAGGCCTATCATTGTGATCACACCAAAGCTAGTGGGCAGCAGGCCTATCATTGTGATCAAGCCCAAACCTAGTTGGCAACAGGCCTATCATTGTGATTAGGTCCAAAGCGATTGAGCAGCAGGCTTATCATTGTGATCAGGCCCAGTCCTAGTGGACAGCAGGCCTATCATTGTGATCAGGCTGAATCTTAGTGGGCAGCTGGCTTATCATTGTGATTAAGCCCAGACCTAGTGGGGGGGGGGGGGGGGTCAGGCCTATCATTGTGATCAGACCAGGGGTCAGCCGAGTGGGCGACTAGGACGAAGAAGTCGCCTTGTCATTCCTTGAGTCGCCTTGGCTTACATTGCAGGCGATATTCAAGTCGCCCACCAGAACTTCCTTGGGAGACATGGCAGTTTTGTGCATTTTCTTGTGTTTTATTTAAAAAAAAAACCTTCCACATTTATTAAGTAAAAATCCGTCATATGGTTCTAAAAATAGTCTAATTTTTTATTTGTGAAAAAAGTTGTGATGGCGTAGTCGTTCGTACAATTCGCCCAACTGGTAGCAACCAGCACAAAGTAGCTGTTTAACCCCTTACCTAACGAATCGGCCGCATCCGCCCGCGTAATATGCAAATTCAGCAGTGGAAAAAATATTATTTTTCAAAAAAATTCCAACAAAACCATATCATGTGACCCCTCATTGGAACGAGCTCGTCGAGCTCGTTCCAATGAGGGATCACATGATATGGTTTTGTTGAAATATTTTGAAAAATTTGAAAAAATTATATTTAAAATAATAAATTTTGATATCATCTGCGTTGGGTAAAGGATTAAAACAACGTGCCAGCAAAAACAAATAATCACTCAAGACATGTATTGTGTCAATTAGAATTTATTAAAATTAACCACCCATTTCAAAAGAATGAAAAATGTGAAGGAGACAGTTCATACATAAAAAGTCTAAATTGCTTACGGTTACAGTACATCCTTTTCCATTGAAAAATTTTTTCCATTGAAATTCGCACTGCAATTTGCAAATTGCATTGAAAGTTTTTCTTTGAAAACTTGTGTTTCAAGGGGGTTAAATGTAATAAGACTATGATATAAATCACACATATAAGAATGGATAAAAATGGCAGGCCTTCATTGCACCAGTCGCACGTGTCAGTGTAAGATGGTCAGCAGAAATTGTTATTTTTCTGCACGGTGACAGAAGGGAAGGGAGACAACTGTAATATTTTGTCATTTGCCTTTGAAATAAATTAACTCAAATTGTTAATAATGCTTAAATAACGAAGGTTATCAAAAACTTTTTAACTACGCTTTTCAATTCAATTTGGGCATTCAGAAACCATGAATGACCCAGCTTCTTATGTGAACTTGAAATTTATTTTAAATACTTTAAACATTTTTTTTAAAAGAATATACCTTCTCTAAAAGAGAAGAATACTCTCACAATGGGTGATCCTAAATTCCAAATCCACTGCATCGAGGCAAATACAAAATCAACTGCATGATAACCATAGTCATCACTGGTAGGGAAAGAGTTAGGGCATCTAGAAACCATGAAAGACACAGTTTTTCTGTTTGGCGGGTGAGGGTTTGGATTTTATCCTCCACAATTTGTATTGTTAGCTATTGTTGTGTCCTCTCTGTACACTTATTTTGACACGATGTCATATATATTTTATGTTTTTTCTGACTTCTCCCTCCTAGCCCCTGACTTCTCCCTAAAGTCTCTGGAGGGAGAAGTCACTTCTCCCTAAAATCAGCTGCCAGGCTGACCCCTGGATCAGACCCAAAGGTAGTGTGGGTCATGCATATCTTGATCAGGCCCAAACTTTGTGGAGATCAGGCCTATCATTGTGATCAGGTCCAAAGCTAATGGGAAGCAGACCTATCATTGTGATCAGGCCCAAACCTACTGGGCAGCAGGCCTATCATTGTGCTCAGGCCCAAAGCTACTGGGCAACAGGCCTATTATTGTGATTTGACCCAAAGCTAGTGGGGAGTAGGCCTATCATTGCGATCATGCCCAAAGCTAGTGGACAGCACCATTGCTATCATGCCCAAAACCAGTGGACAGCAGGCCTATCATTGTGATTAGACCAAAAGCTAGTGGGCAGCAGGCCTATCACCATGATCATGCCCAAAGCAAGTAGGCAGCTAGCCTATCATCATGATCAGACCCAAGCAAGTGGGCAGCAGGCCTATCATTATGAACGGCACAAAGTTAGTGTGCTGGAGGCCTAGCATTGTGATCAGGCACAAAGCTAGGCAGCAGGCTCACATTTTTAGCTCAACTTTGACGAAGTCAAATTTGAGCTATTGTCATGGCCCATCGTCCGTCTGGCCGTCTGTCTGTCTGTCCGTCTGTCCGTACGTCAACAATTGGCTATGGCTTGGGCTAGAGGTCGTATTTATGAACCGATCTTTAGGAAACTTCTTGTGTACCTTTGTTATGACCCTGGGACGGGAACGAGTGTTTTTAGGTGTGGTCCGAAATTCAAGATGGCTGCCAGCGGCCATTTTGTACCGATGATGCAAAAATCAGTTTTTTGTACAGAACTTCTGTATGAAAGTTCTGATTTGAATAAAGTTTTGTATAAATGTTTAGTACCATGGGATACATCACATATAATACAGGTTTTTTTCTCCTGCGTAAATTATGCAAATTAGACTGACTTTGAATTATTTAGTGTTACTTTCAGAGCTGTAAGTGCCAAGCCGCTATGGCTCGGGCTAGAGGCCGTATTGATGAACCAATCTTTACGAAACTTCTTGGGTACCTTTGTTGTTACCGTGGGATGAGAACGAGTGTTTTTGGGTGCAGTCCGAAATTCAAGATGGCTGCCAGCAGCCATTTTGTACCGACGATGCAGAAATCTGTTTTTTGTACAGAACTTCCATATGAAAACTCTGATTTGAATAATTTTTTGTATGAATGTTTAGTACCATGAGATACATTACATATCATACAGGTTTTTTTCTCGTGCTTAAATTATGCAAATTAGACTAACTTTGATTTATTTAGTGTTACTTTCAGAACTGTCAGTGCAAATGCCAATACGGCTCGGGCTAGAGGCCGCATTTATGAACCGATCTTTATGAAACTTCTTGGCTACCTTTGTTACCACCGTGGGACGAGAACGAGTGTTTTTGGGTCCGGTCTGAAATTCAAGATGGCCACTGGCAGCCATTTTGTTCAAAATTAAGTGCAATCAGATTTTTGCGCAGAACTTCCACATGAAAGCTCTGATTTGAATAATTTTTTGTATGAATGTTTAGTACCATGGGATACATCACATATAATATGGGTTTTTTTCTCGTACAGAAATTATGCAAATTAGATGAACTTTGATTTTTTCGGTTCTACTTACACACAGTAAGTACACATGTCAATACGACTCGGGCTAGAGGCTGTATTTATCAACCGATCTTCACGAAACTTCTTGGGTACCTCTGTTATCACCTTGGAACGAGAACGAGTGTTTCTGAGTGCGGTCCAAAATTCAAGATGGCTGCCAGTGGCCATTTTGTACCGAAATTACGTCTAATCAGTTTTTTGTACACAACTTCTATACGGCTCAGGCTAGAGGCCGTATTTATGAACCGATCTTTACGAAACTTCCTGGGTACCTTTGTTATTACCGTGGGATGAGAACGAGTGTTTTTGGGTGTTGTCCAAAATTCAAGATGGCCACCAGCAGCCATTTTGTACCAAAATTAGTGCAATCAGTCTTTTGTACAGAACTTCTGTATGAAAGTTCTGATTTGAATAAATTTTTGTATGAATGTTTAGTAAAATGGAATACATTACATATAGTATGGGTTTTTTTCTTGTGCTGAAATTATGCAAATTAGATGAATTTTGATTTATTTAGTGCTACTTATACACTGTAAGTGCACATGTCAATACGGCTCGGGCTAGAGGCTGTATTTATCAACCGATCTTCACGAAACTTCTTGGGTACCCTTGTTATCACCTTGGGACGAGAATGAATGTTTCTGAGTGCGGTCCAAAATTCAAGATGGCTGCCAGTAGCCATTTTGTACCGAGATTAGGTCCAATCAGTTTTTTGTAACAACTTCTATACAGCTCGTATTTATGAACTGATCTTCACGAAACTTCTTGGGCACCTTTGTTTTCACCTTGGGACAGGAATGTGTGTTTTGGGGTGCCTTTGTTATCACTGTGCTATGAGAACAAATATTTTGGGGTTCAGTCAGACCCACTCTGGGACTCAAAGATTTCTTTTCTAGTTTAGCATCTGACTGTCACCCACCTTTACAATACTTTACCTATACATTTGTTACAGGCTACGGCCAGTATTTATGTACAGACCGTTACAATACTTTATATGTACCTTTGTTATCAGGTCATTACCTAGATGTTTGTCATTGCTGTGTCAAATACTATACATGTACATGTCTTGACAAGTTGAGCTACAGTGTCATTGACACTTTCATTGAAAATCCAGGCTGGCAAAAATCGCTCTCCTGGGAGCTGTTTTTCATTGCTTTGCTTCACAGTAGAATGCATTCAAGCCAATCAATGCCAATAAAGTGTTGTTATGCCCCTGAAAAATTTTTTTCGGGGGTATATAGTTGAGGTTTCCGTCTGTCTGTCCGTACATCCGTACGTCCGTATGTACGAACATTTTGTATTATAACTTGATCATGAGTTGTCGGATTTTAATGTTCTTTGGTATGGTGATGGGGCAGCTTGGGGGAACGGATGCCCTTGTACCTAGCGTTTTGTCCATTCATGTTTGGTAGAGTTATGGCCCCTGTTTGTTTTTGGCCTCTGTTTCTGACTAAGGTAAATTGTACCATAGCCTATAGGGTTGTTTGGATGAACCAATTCTCTTCAAACATTCAGAAGTTATTTATTTATATGCAAGTCCGACTTTGCTACCTTCGGGGGCATCAGCACATGCGTTGGCTTTGCTCTTGTTGAACCTATGTTCGTTTTTTTACGAACCCCTCTACCCCAGTATAGGGTGATTGAGAAAGAAGTTCTGCACGCATTCCAGAACTTCCTGCACAATTGACCTATACTGGGGTCAAAATTAAAACAATTCACCTCATGAGAATAGATACCACTGTTTGTAAAACTGAAATAATATTATTATAGATAATATATCAAGAATAATAATTTTGAAGGGCACTGAGAGGAGTGATTAACTGGTAGAGTGCTGGAAGCCCATATTTGGGCTTTATTCTGAAGTGTCGATACCACAACATAAAGGCTTCATATTCTGTGGATGTTGTTCATATTACCTTTGAAGTGAAATTATTTAGACTGTTAGGATTTGCCTTGTTACAATTTATGGAAGAGTTCCTATTGGCACTCTCCCATAAATTGTAACAAGGCAAATATATGTGAACAAATTTTGAAGCCCAAAAATAATTCAACACTCAAAACCAGTTAACAGTCCGACCTGCCCCCAGACAGATCAGACATAATAAATTCACTCGTTTGAGGTTTCAAGATCAAAAGTAGACTTAATGCCACTTCTGTTTTTCCCCTCACAAAGGGAACTGTCCGAGTGTCCGTGATACTCGCAATGTCGAAAAAGACAAACTACGCCCGCAAAAAACACATGTACGTGGGATTAACTGGTAGAGTGCTGGTAGGCACTTTCCCATAAATTGTAACAAGACAAAAACGTGTGAACAAATCTTAAGGCCGAGAAGAAATTTAACACTCTACCAGTTAGAGTACAGCCTACAATAGAGTGGAAACCTGCTCGTGCTAATAATGCGCTATTTGGGCGATATTTGTGTCCCATTCGTATCTGAATATCATGATATTTTTTATAGAAATAACGCATTACTTTGTCGTGATTGTCCGATCAAAGAACAGGTTACAAAAAGTACAAATGTACATATTTAAAAACAACACATGATAAATTGTTAACAGTAATCATTTCAGTTAAAGAAAGTACTAAGAATTAGTGAAGTCATATCAATGCTAAACAGTAAACAAACAAAAACACTCAAATAATTGTTAACACTGATCATTTCAATACATTTACAAAACAAACAAGTACACAAAGACATGTTTTAATATGCACAAAGCTAAAAAAACAATCCTGAAATTGAACAAAGTATTTTTCAGTCAGTTCACCAGTTTGCAGTGCTGGGTGGATGTATTGCTTATGTGTATATAATTCTGGATTATTTTCGAATATTACGAAGGATTATAAAGGATATTTATACTCCCCGCAAACAAAGTTTGGGGGGGTATATAGGAATCACCCTGTCCACCCCTCCGTCTGTCTGTCTGTCCGTCCGTCCGTCCATCCGTCCGTCCGTCCGTCCGTCCGTCCGTCCATCCGTCCGTCCGTCCGTCCGTCCGTCTGTCCATCTGTCTATCCTTATAAGCGCAACTCCTCCTAAACCGTTTGAAGAATTTTCATGAAACTTTACACAATGGAAGAACTCCATATGAAGATGTGCATGAAGCATTATAATTCCGTTCTGACATTTCCAAGGGGAGATAATCTAACTTATACATTTTAATGTACCAAAAAGGCTACAACTGAGGCGCGGGGGTATCACTTTGTGAGCTTGCTCACAGTACTTCTAGTTCTAAAACTGAAAAGTAGGGGCCACATGGTAACTCCAGGCCTGAAAATAAGCAGTCTGACATTTGCAGAATGAGGTCCCTAGAGGGTGAATTTGATGATGCCATCCCATACAGTGGGCCAATTTATCCTCTGGGTACCTCTTTCTTTTTTAGTTTTGAGACCCCGATTCAGATTGAGGTTCACAGAGGGTAAATTTAGTGATGCTACCCTGCTGTGCAGGGTAGCATCACTAAATTCACCCTCTGGGGACCTCATTTTGCAGATGACAGTCTGCTTATTTTCTGGCTTGGGTAACTCACATTTGTAAAGTTAAGGATAGACCTATGCTAGAGTATGAGCTCAGACACAAGTAACCAGGCAGTGCAGTATGTGATACATTTGGGGAGGGGAGGGGAGGGGGGTCTCCTCCTGAATGTATCTGTGCTTCCCAACTATGAATTCCTGGCTCCACCACTGTCCCTTTGTGATCTTAACTGTAGCTTCAATACCAGGATGAATTTCAAGATACGTACAGTACGTGGAGAGTAGATTGTAACTAAATCACCCACGGAGTGGAGTTATCACCCAAGCTATAACTTTCAAAATTTTTATACTGTACCAATGACCCAGACATAGCTGGTGCTAACTCTTAAAATATAGGGCCAAACACAAATTTTGCCCCCCAATCCCCAAAATTTGCATCTAAAACCAAAGAAAACATGTCCTGAAAGGCCCTCCACACTTCGCCCCTACTGCGCATGCGCAGTGTCAAGGACGTTCCGAAATTGGCACCATTAATCATTCTAAGTTTGACCCTTCATCAGTTAACATCTGACTGATCTTTGTGCTTATAAATCTCAGTTTAAATGATGCCAGACACATAAATATTAGTGAAATGGTGATTCTAAGGAGGATAGAGAAGGAGGAGAGGAAAGAAATGTGTGACAGAATATTATCAGGGCTGTAACTTAAAATTTTTTAATGAAATTATATTAAGTTACCTATTTTCGAGGCAGCAGCCATTTTGTTGTCATTCTGATTATTTAGTTACACTGTTTTTTTTAAGTGTTTTCCTCTCTCCCTGTCCTTTAAGTCCCCCCTTGCTATTCTCCCATGCTTTTGGCATAGTTTTTAGCTCACCTGAGCGAAGCTCAAGGGGAGCTTTACTAATCACTTTCTGTCCGTCGTCCGTCGTCCGGCGTCCGTCGTCCGTCGTCGTCCGTCCGGCGTTAACTTTACATTATCGACTTCTCCTCCTAAACCACTAGCCCAATTTTATTCAAATGTTGGCTAAATGTTTATTACCTAATGCCAATTCAGATTTGTTCAAATGAAGTTGCCCCTCCTCCTGGGTGGTGCCACGCCCCCAAGGGGCACCAAAATCTTTGTAAATCTTCTTCTCATGAACCAGCAGTAGCAGAGACTTGATATTTGGTGTGCAGCTTCCTTTTGAGGTGTAGACTCAGATTTGTTCAAGAGAAGTTTGTGGGGCTATACTTGACGTTGTTATGAGAGGGGCAAAATTTTTTGCCCCGCCCAAAATTTCTATTTTCCAAACCGAGAGGCTGATTTGAACCAAATTTTATGTGAGGGCTTATTGGGTCATGAGTACTTGATTTATGCAAAAAAAATTTTTCCCGCAGCCCCGTGGGAACCGCAGGAGCTAAAAATAGAAAAAATTTAAAACGCCCATATCTCCAAAACTGCACGGCACTGAGAATTTTTATTTGGTGTGCAGCTTCCTTAGGACCAACAGAAAGGATTGGTAAAAAAAAATTGCCATCGGTTTTATCATAGGGTACAGTTTCGGGACTTTGAAAAAGTGCTGAGTCAGCACTTTTTAACACTGTAGGCAATGGGAAAAACATTAAAAAATCTTCTTCTCCAGATCCAGCAGGCAGAATCTTTTGATATTTGGTATGCAACATTGTGGGGTGGATCTGATTCAAGTTTGTTCAAATCGGCCCCCTGGGTTTATATTTGGGCTCAGTATAGGAGCCCAAATTTGAACTTAGTGCATTTCAGGCAAATTTCTTTGAAAATCTTCTTCTCCAGATCCAGCAGGCAGAATCTTTTGATATTTGGTATGCAACATTGTAGGGTGGATCTGATTCAAGTTTGTTCAAATCGGCTCCCTAGATTCATATTTGGGCTCACTATAGGAGCTCGAATTCGAATTTAGTGCATTTCAGGCAAATTTCTTCAAAAATCTTCTTCTCCAGATCCAGCAGGCAGAATCTTTTGATATTTGGTATGCAATGTTGCGGGGTAGATCTGATTCAAGTTTGTTCAAATCGGCCCCCTGGATACATATTTGGGCTTACTATAGAAGCCCGAATTCAAACTTAGTGCATTTCAGGCAAATTTCTTAAAAAATCTTCTTCTCCAGATCCAGCAGGCAGAATCTTTTCATATTTGGTAAGCAACATTGTGGGGTGGATCTGATTCAAGATTGTTCAAATCGGCCCCCTGGGTTAATATTTGGGCTCAGTATAGGAGCCCGATTTCAAACTTAGTGCATTTCAGGCAAATTTCTTAAAAAATCTTCTTCTCCAGATCCAGCAGGCAGAATCTTTTGATATTTGGTATGCAACATTGTAGGGTGGATCTGATTCAAGTTTGTTCAAATAGGCCCCCTGGGTTCATATTTGGGCTCAGTATAGGAGCCCGATTTCGAACTTAGTGCATTTAGGCAAATTTCTTAAAAAATCTTCTTCTCCAGATCCAGAAGGCAGAATCTTTTGATATTTGGTATGCAACATTGTGGGGTGGATCTGATTCAAGTTTGTTCAAATCGGCTTCCTAGATTCATATTTGGGCTCACTATAGAAGCTCGAATTTGAACTTAGTGCATTTCATGCAAATTTCTTAAAAAATCTTCTTCTCCAGATCCAGCAGGCAGAATCTTTTCATATTTGGTAAGCAACATTGTGGGGTGGATCTGATTCAAGTTTGTTCAAATCGGCCCCCTGGGTTTATATTTGGGCTCAGTATAGGAGCCCAAATTTGAACTTAGTGCATTTCAAGCAAATTTATTAAAAAATCTTCTTCTCCAGATCCAGCAGGCAGAATCTTTTGATATTTGGTATGCAACATTGTGGGGTGGATCTGATTCAAGTTTGTTCAAATCGGCTTCCTAGATTCATATTTGGGCTCACTATAGAAGCTCGAATTCGAACTTAGTGCATTTCGGGCAAATTTCTTAAAAAATCATCTTCTCCAGATCCAGCAGGCAGAATCTTTTGATATTTGGTATGCAACATTGCGGGGTGGATCTGATTCAAGTTTGTTCAAATCGGCCCCCTGGATTCATATTTGGGCTCACTATAGAAGCTCGAATTCAAACTTAGTGCATTTCGGGCAAATTTCTTCAAAAATCTTCTTCTCCAGATCCAGCAGGCAGAATCTTTTGATATTTGGTATGCAACATTGCGGGGTGGATCTGATTCAAGTTTGTTCAAATCGGCTCCCTGGATTCATATTTGGGCTTAATATAGAAGCCCGAATTCGCACTTAGTGCATTTCAGGCAAATTTCTTCAAAAATCTTCTTCTCCAGATCCAGCAGGCAGAATCTTTTGATATTTGGTATGCAACATTGCGGGGTGGATCTGATTCAAGTTTGTTCAAATCGGCCCCCTGGATTCATATTTGGGCTTAATATAGAAGCCTGAATTCGCACTTAGTGCATTTCGGGCAAATTTATTAAAAAATCTTCTTCTCCAGATCCAGCAGGCAGAATCTTTTGATATTTGGTATGCAACATTGTGGGGTGGATCTGATTCAAGTTTGTTCAAATCGGCTTCCTAGTTTCATATTTGGGCTCACTATAGAAGCTCGAATTCGAACTTAGTGCATTTCAGGCAAATTTCTTAAAAAATCTTCTTCTCCAGATCCAGCTTCAGAATCTTTTCATATTTGGTAAGCAACATTGTGGGGTGGATCTGATTCAAGTTTGTTCAAATCGGCCCCCTGGGTTTATAATTGGGCTCCGTATAGGAGCCCAAATTTTAACTTAGTGCGTTTCAGGCATATTTCTTAAAAAATCTTCTTCTCCAGATCCAGCAGGCAGAATCTTTTGATATTTGGTATGCAACATTGTAGGGTGGATCTGATTGTGATTCATGAACGTATTTATTTGTAAAGTTGATAGAATCTTAGACAAAATTTGCAGAAAAGATCTACTACAGAAGGGGTGGTATCCAGGGTGAACCGTTTACCCAAATCTAGCAGTACTAATGCATTATTCACACAAATCTTCGTTCAAATTTTATGACCCCTCATTGGAACACACGCATTCAGCTCATTCCAACAAAGGTCATATGCCATGTTTTCGAGACAAAGGAATAAAAATTTTAGTTATTCATGAAATTTTTAGGCAACTGTTGTCTGTTATTCACATTGCTTCATGAAATTTCAGTACTTTTAGAAGTTACCTCAGTAATCAAGGGTTAATTCCCCTTAATTAAATGTCGCCTCTAAAAAACAACCACTTTGCATATCTTACCTTTTTACCAGCATAACTGCCAAAACTTGTCAGCATTCTTCGCAAAAATCGCTATTCAAATTTTAGTTTTTGTCTCTTAAACATACATGTACTTATCGCTTGTAAATACCCCATTGGAATGAGCTTTTTGAGCTCATTCCAATGAGAGGTCGCACACCATGCTTTTTGAGTCAAAAAAGCAATTTTTTTAGTTATTCCTGAATTTCGTACGTAAAACACAGCTTTATGACTTCACATTAAAATGAGCTCTCTAAGCTTGTTCCAATCAACATTCACGCACTATGTCTTTCACACAAAAAATAAAATTTTCCATTTATTCAGGAATTTTGTTTGCAAGAACACTCTTACCCCCCCCCCCCCCCCCCCACACACACACACATACACACACACAAACACACACACACACACACAAACACAGACACACACATCTAAAAGTTCGTCAGCAAAAAAACAGTTACTTCAATTTTTAAATGCATTATAGGAACAACTTGCCCAATCAAATTTAAATACTTTTGCATCATTCTGTATCTAGAACAAACCATTTACCATATCTTTACGCAAAATTCTCCAGCATCATTCACAAAAAGACACCATTATTTATATATTCACATTTCTGTCTCAAAAATATACCTGATCTTCCCATACCCCTATTGGAATAAACTGTTTGAGCTTGTTCCAATGATGATAAAAAAAAATAAAATTTGTGAAAATTTTTGTTTTCTTGCATGCAAATATATACATGTAGCACATGGAAGATATCCACAGTTGGGGAGAGATGTCCAAGGCTATCTCTTCACATTCCTTGTTTGTGCTTCATGCTAAACCAGTTTGTCTGCAGAGATAAATTTGCTTTATTAAAAATCATTGGAGATTGGCCACACACCAATGATTTTAAATAAAACTAATTTTAGGTAACAAATGTTGAACTTCAAACAAAATCTATCACTCAACCAGTTAATGTTGATGAGGCATGACATGGTGAAGGTGACCTAAAATACTTCTTAGAGTCACTTTGTCAGGTGAGCGATTAAGGCCACGTGGGGCCTCTTGTTGTAATTATTATTACTAAATTTTCTTGGGAGTTTTAGCTGAATAACAGAATGAATTCTGTTCTTTTCCCCATGTTTACGTCTTCACCTACGGGTGGTTAGGCGTTGTGTTCTGCATCTACCATCTGATGTTCTGCAGTTTCTTCCCTGGAAGTCTCTGTTTTGCATCAGATAGTGTATTTTTGGTAACTGATTTCGGGCCTGGGTGCCTGGAGTCTTATTTTAGTGTTTTTACACTCATTGTTTACATTTACAACAGCCCTCTGTGTGAGGGGGGGATTTCTGGAAAATAATATCTTGATGTTATTTTAATCATAACTAGATACATTATTATTGTTCGTAAGTGTTGAATAAATTGTTTAAAATATTTTTAAAATTTTTGTCCACACTTAGGCTTGGGATCCATTGGGGCTCAACGTTACTTTTCAGAAACTTGGGCTGTTCTGAAAAAATATTTTTTCAAAATATTTTGATTTCAATTATTTTTTCTATATTAATGGATCATATTATTATTATGTATTTTGATTGCCAGGGGTTAGTGCGAGTACCAGGACTTGTTTTCTTTTCACATTGAAAGGATATTGATCATTTGTATTAAGAGGAAGTCTTCCTCTGACTTTATAATCATTCTATATGTGGTCAGTGTACTCGCATTAACTCCTGTTCTGTATCGTATGATTTCGATGACAATATGGGAAGCGTATGTCACGGTATGTTATTGGGGAATTGGACACTCCGGTCCTTTCCCCGCAGGGTCACTCTACTTTATCAACTTCTATTTCAGTCGATCAAGATTAGGGTGATGTATCTGTGATGTCTTCCAACAGTGTGCCTCCGTCGTCACAATTAATGAAGGGCTAGCGGAAAAGTGCTCATGTAAATACGCCAATTGCCTAAGAGGACCCTAGTAGGTTCGACGGCCTTTGACGTCCGCTAGCTCGCCCGGTGTAGCGTCCATTCACCGAATGGTTCGGCAGCCGGGTTCGTCCGTTGCGGTCTAGAAGGAATTTTGGGGTGATGCGAGCACTATAAATTAACCTAATGCACACTCAGTGACGGCGGATCGGAGGGAGAACGGAGGAAGCCTTTTAGTCCGGTTCATAGCTCGTTCCGGTCCATCCGGACGGCAAGCGAGAGAGGCCCCTCTCTCGTTCAACAACATCTGGCCCCAGATGTTGTGGTACAAAATGTGTCGCAAGCGGAGCATACGTCCGTCGCTCGGGATGCTCCGTTGTATAGGCAGTCCGCGGAGACTGCTAAGGCTTCCTCTTCTCGTCAGCGCACACGACCGCACCTTGGCTGCGTGACCGCTGATATATTACCAGCTTCGCCGATCAAGGATTCTTCGGCGACCAGGTCACACCATCCGGTAGCCAGGGACATGAGGCCTGCAGACTCCGGACGTTCGCATAGGAAGTGTGCGGGAGTCAACGTACACGGAGCTTCCGGCGGCAATGCATCGTAAGACTGCTACTGCACAGGCCTCGGGAACGGACGTGCTTTCCTTAATAGCACAGTTTATCGCAGCATCCCAGCATCAACTGAATCTGTCGCATATATTTTATCCGACGATGCTGGGTCGGGACGCTCTGCGGAAGCGGGTACGGACGTCCGAAAGTTTCATCCGGTCCAGCGGGATA
This sequence comes from Pictodentalium vernedei, assembly GCA_031216915.1. Taxonomy (NCBI): domain Eukaryota; kingdom Metazoa; phylum Mollusca; class Scaphopoda; order Dentaliida; family Dentaliidae; genus Pictodentalium; species Pictodentalium vernedei. Next base: position 400,263,978 of record CM062289.1, read on the forward strand.
CCGAAAGGGATTTGGAGGATTTCGAGCTTTTCCTTTCGGAACAACATATGCTGTTGTGTATGTCATCTGACTTGGTCTTCTACAGCTTCTTTCGTCGGACCAGAATGCTGCGATGCCGGATAAGAAACTGATAGCGTCGGTGGACTTAGAAATTTTTGGTTCGGTTCAGGGACATCGTCCCTCAGTTCCGACATAGTCCAATAATGTCACACAAACTTTCGAATTATTGAACGACGCTATATATATTATTATTTTATGCTTGCTATAACCAAGCATTTCTGGTTTCTTGTTCGCAGAGTTACGGAGATGTCTTTCAAAAGTGTGCCTCTGTCGTCATAGTTAATGAAGAGCTAGCGGCAATAAGTGCTCATGGAATATGTCTATCGCCTACGGAGTGACATTCGCTAGCTCACCCGGTGTAGCGTACATTCATCGAATGGTTCGGCTGCCGGGTTCGTCCGTTGCGGTCTAGGAAGGAGATTTGGGTGATGCGAGCACTTTAATTACTTTAGTACTCACCCAGTGACGGCAGATTGAGGACAGATCGGAGGAAGCCTGTTAGTCCGGTTCCTGGCTTGTCCAGGTCCGTCCAGGCTGTGAGCGAGAGAGGTCCCTCTCTCGTCCAACAACATAGGGGACCGCATGTTGTGGTTCAGATATTTTACATTCAGAGCATATGTCCGTCGGTCGGGGCGCTCCGTTATATTGACAGTCCGAGAGACTGTCCTTAATGCTTTCTCATTCTCACAGCAGGGCACACGACCGCACATTGGCTACGTGACCTCGAGTATCCGATCAGTTTCGTCATTCAGTGATCCAACGGCGAATAGGTCGCGCCATCCGGTAGCCAAGGGACACGAGGCCTATACACTCCGTTCGCTCGCATATTGGTAGTATGCACGGGGTAACGATCACGGAGCTTCCAGCAGCAATGCATCGTAAGACCGCTTCTCCTCAGGCCTCAGTGACGGACGTGCTATCCGAGTTAGCACAGTTGTTTCGCAGCATCCCAGCAATTGACAGTTTCTCGGTCGAATCAGGAATTATCCGACGGCGCTGGGTCGGTGCGGTCTGCGGTTGCATCAGGTACGGACGACTGAACGCTTTATAGGGTCCGACAGGATGGCGAAAGGGATTCGAAAGATTTCGAGTTTTCCCTTTAGTAGTATCGGAAGCTGCCTTTCATCTCTTCTGGCATTATCTTCCAGTGTTTGTTATTTCGGACTTCATTGCTGCGATCTTGGATAAGAGACTTATAGCGTCATTGGACTCGGATTTTTCGATCGGTTCAGGGACATTGTCCCTGACTTACCGACGCAGTCCAATATTGTCATTACAACATGTGTTTTATTTTTCGACGCTATATATATATATATACAAGCCTGCTACCAAGCATGATAGTTTAGTTTCTTGTCCGTGTTGCTCATTTCTGCCATTTTATCATTTATACGAATAGTTTATTTTGGCAGAGCAGGGCATACCGAGAGTTCATATGCGTCTAGACGGTGTGGTTAAAGACTGGATATATTCTTTTTCGCCGTTTATGTCTTTTCCAATTTCAATGTCGGAAACGACATGATGTATAGTAGACTTAACTTAGACGCTTTATCATACTTAATCCACCTTACTGAGGCGTTATCATTACGTCTTCAAGAAAAGATTTATGGGATATTATTCTCAATGTAATTTCTTTTGAGGGCAGTAGTTTGTTCACGTATAACTCCGCCCTTCAGTGGCTGATTGGAGTTGGTTAGACGTGACGCAGCCCTAGCTACATCCACACGCGTGGATAGTAAGGTTAAGAACTCTCTCAGAGTCGCTTCGTTCTCGGAGGAGCTTCTCTTCGACGGCAACTTTTCAGCAATCCATGAATTGCTCGATTTACACGTTCTCTTGTCTATCTAGTGTTACAAGAGATTCACACTGGGGCAAACATTCGGTGGTTGACTCAGAGAGTGCCACCGCAGTTGCCGGACCCGAGTGTGGCTGTTATGACGGTTGGCAGTCAAACAGATTGGGATATAATACTGATCCCTACGGATTCGAAGTGCCAGGGTCTTTGGGTTCCGCAGTCTCTTAGCAATCAGTTTTCTTCCGCGGAATAATGTTTTTTAGGCTTGCTTTATGTCATTGCATGAACATTATTCAGAAACGCATGCCCAAATCCTGTCCTTTAATTCGACAGTAGTGGCGTATCTCCGGAACCAGGGAGGCACTCTTTCGTTTCCGTTATTCAATTTAATGGAAAGAATCCGTCTGTTGGTTATAGTACACCAAGTTCTGTTTTGGTCCGTCATATTCCGGGTCGTCTGATTGTTTTACCGGACTCCCGTTCTCTTACGGATCGCTTGTTGCTGTCAGAATGGACTCTCAACAAACAAGTATTCAATCAGATTTGCTATCTATGGGAGCGCCCAATGATGATTTATTTATGACACAGCTTGCTAATCAATTGCAGACGTATGTGTTGGCTTGTCCAGATCTCTGAGCTAATGTTGTTAACGCTCTATTGATCTATAGGACGGAATGATAGGATACGCGTATCCTCCGGCGCTGTTGTTTCAGCAGGTATTGCTAAGATAAACAACCACAATACATTTCTGTTGATAGCATCTCTATCTTCACAGAGATCATGGGTAATTTACTCTCTTGTCTACTGTGGGTCTTAACGTGAAATCTTCCTCTATGTGAGGATCTTTTTTCACTGCGTAAATCGTGTCATCTTTATCACAACCCGCAAGGTCGCAACCTTCATGTATTCCGTTGTGTGGTCCGTATTGCATTGTAGCACTGTACTGGACGAGCTTTGGACGCGATTTCTTACTATAGGAGATCCTCTTCTTCGCTATTCTATGCGGCTAAAGTGGAGGCTCTTCCGTCGTTGGTGTAGGGATCATTATGTTCATATTGTTGATCCCCCCATACTACTCATTGCAATTTTTTAGTATACTTGTTTCACAAGATCTACTGCAGCCTGTTATTATTAAGGTTATAGGTTTATGTTACCTCATACCTATGCACTCTACGATAGTTTACAATTGAGTCTTTTGTCTCTTTATCTAAGTCAGTTAGTAACTTTTTGATAAATAGACTTAGAATCTTTAGATTAAATTCCTATATGGATTTTAACTTCGGTTCTTATTTAGCTAAGTAATCATTTGAGCCTCTGGAAACAGTAGTTTTCAGATTCTGACCTTTTAGACAGTAATTCTGTTGGTTTCTCTTTTACTGTAGAGTCAGTGAGTTTCATGCACTATCGATGGATGATTTTCACTTTCGTAGTTTCGGAATCACTACTTCCGTTACTATTTAGGTTGGATTTTTGCATAAGAGTTAGGCTCCTATTATCCAGAACCTATTATTTTTAAGGTCCTTCCGTCTTCGTATGGGCATAGGCCTTTACTCTTTCCGGGTACAGTTTATGTATTTATAAACAGATATCTGTTTATTACTATGGGCGTAAGCTTCTTCTGTCTTTGATGCCTAGTAGAAGGACGTTACGCTCCATTTTATTGTTAATGGATTCTATTAACTATCGGTACTGCTTATGGTATATCATTGACTTAGCAGTTGTGCTTAAGATTTCGGCTCATGAAGTAAGAGTTCTTCTACTTCTTGGGCTTACATTAATACTGTCGCTATTATAGATTTTTGAAGGCCGCTCATTGCGCTCAGCCATCCACATTCATGAATTTTATCTCAGAAATATCGAGTCCATTTCTGGAGGCCTCTATTGTTAGGTCTATTATCTACTGCTCAGAATGTCATTCACTTAACAGTTGCTACTATAGCTAGGTAGGCTGTCTGTTTCGGCAGTGTCTCCGTTCTGCTGCCCTCTTCGCTCTGGGCTATTTGACCAAGGGCAAGAAAAAGGGGGGGGGGGGGGGAGGGTGTTCCCTTGGGTCACCTGTTTTACTATGAAAACAAGGGGATACCTCCTCCGGAGTTAGTAATTCTGAGCTGTTATTGGGATGGTTGTTTAGTGAGAAGTTTAGGTTTTTAAAATTCATTCAAGTCTTAGTTTTTAAAGTATAGCTTTTGAATATTGCATATGTCAACGGACATGATTATGCAATCCTCAGACACTTTTAGGAGTATAAGAGTCTCTATTCTCTAGACTTACTTTATTTATTGGCTTACTTTAAAAATTATTAGTATAAGGATTATATTGGATATTAATAGAGTACATGGATGTATGAAACTCAATTTTGGAAGGTGTTGTATCTTTCTAATTTATCATAAATAAGGAAGATACATGTAAGGCCTATTACTTCTTTTTCCCTACAGGGGATGACTCTATTTTATTTTATTGAGCGTATTCCATTTTGCTCTATGTCCTTGGCCCTCCAGCCTTTTTACTATTCAGCTATGTCTGGGTCATTGGTACAGTATAAAAATGTTAAAAAATTTATAGTAATTTCTATATTTTTTATACTTACCAATGACCCAGACGGGGATGGCCCTCCCAGGAGTTGGGAACTCTTGCCTCCCCGCTGAGTACATAGCGCTTACCAGGCACTGGTTATTAGAATGATTAATGGCGCCAATTTTGGAACGTCCTTGACACTGCGCATGCGCAGTAGGGGCGAAGTGTGGAGGGCCTTTCAGGACATGTTTTCTTTGGTTTTAGATGCAAATTTTGGGGATTGGGGGGCAAAATTTGTGTTTGGCCCTATATTTTAAGAGTTAGCACCAGCTATGTCTGGGTCATTGGTAAGTATAAAAATATAGAAATTACTATAAATTTTTTAACTTCTGTACACATCGACGAAAAACACAAGCAATGTTTCAGTCAATGAACCTCTGGGTTTAACCTGGAGGTCCGTTGGCTGAAACTTTGCTTGTGCTGGTTATGCTTTGCAGCAAATTTGCAATTATTGCCCGGGTGGAGTCTCCACTCTGTGGGTGATTTAGTGATAATACACTCTCCACGTACTGTATCTAGTAGGACTGCTACGATTCAGATGTTCAAGATGCGATGTGCATCACGATAATTTGTTCATGATGCTCATCGCATTATGAGCAAATAATCGTGATGCGCATTGCATTGTAAACAATGCGAGTACAACATGGAAAAGCATTGATCTTGTAAGATCTGTATCTTTAGTAGAATGGTACTCTATCAAAATGTTACATTGTATGTTAATAATGTTTTCAACCTTTTCAAGGTTCTTCCATTAGTAATCCCTATGACCTGAGCACCATGATGCATCACTTGCCATGATGCAATGCATCGTAGAGTGAAAGAATCATGATGCATTGAAACCGCGATGCATAGTTGCAGGCCTAGTATCTAGATACGTATCGTATAGTGAATCGTGTACCTAGATATGTAACATACTGTGAATTTGGTGTATCATCCCAAACCTACTGATTCAGTGTCATTTTTTACTATTTTTTCAGTTTGAACTTGTGTGTGATAAAAAACATACAGCTGCCACAATTCTTTCCATTCAGATGGCTGGAGTATTTGTTTTCGCTGTGACTGCAGGACAGATGGCCGACTTCATTGGAAGGAAAAAGACATTCTTCATCATGTTGTTGGTGCACTGTGTTTTTGCAGGCCTATCAGCAGTTTCCACGAGTTGGCAGGTTTTGCTGTGTTTCGCTTTTTGATTGGTGGAGGTGTTGGTGGCATTTTGGCCCTGGGGATAGCCCTTCCATTAGAGTTTACTGGTAGAAGGCACAGAGCTATAGTTGGCGGAATTCCAGGCTGGCCAACTGGATCATGTACTTTTGCACTAATTGCCTGGTTATTACCAAACTGGAACCATATCAGTATTGCCACCGCTATTTTTACAGCACCTTTTCTTTTAACCTGGTGGTAAGTAAATTAGTATTTTTGAGTACAGGGAAAAAATCTATGGAGAAAAAACACCTGTGGAAAAAAACCCAAACAAAAATCACATGGGTAGGATCCCCCCTCCCTTTTTTGGCTCTGCCTGACAAAATGTCAGTGGAGCTAAGTTGTCCGTTGTCCATCCATCCATCTGTCATCAATAGTTTGTTTGCCATAATTTCTTAACCATTGAATATTTTTTAACAAAACTTTGTAACCATATGTATTGTCACTAGACAGTGTGTCATCAGTCATGGTGAAGTTTGTACCATCAAGGTGAAGGTCACTGGCCTCGTAGATCAGATCATTAACAGTCAAGAAAACTGATGTTTTACTATCATTTAGCAAGCAGTCCCAAAAATGTTTTTTAAAAAACTTCGACTCGTGGACTGATGGGTACAATGATTTGATATTTGTTGTTGAACTTCCTTCTGGAGAGACGAGATTTTTGGTCGCATCGGATACAAGTGTGTTAACTTACTACAATATGAGGAAATTTCTTTTAAAAACTTCTTCTTCAGATCTACCTGTCAGAATGCTTTCATATTTGGTATACAACATCTCTAGGGTGTCACATTCAAATGTGTTAAAATTGAATCCCTGGGTTCATATTTGGGCTTCTTATGAGCCCAAATTTTGTCTTTGTGCATTATGAGGGAATTTCTTCAAAAATACTCTTCTTCAGATTCATCAGTTCGAATGCTTTCATATTTTGTATGCAACATCTCTAGGGGGGGGGGGGGGGGGGGGGGGGGGGGGGTCAGATTCAAGTTTGTTCAAATCGGATCCCTCTGTTAATATTTGGGCTACATATGGAACCATCGCTCAAAATGTTTTGATATATGGTATACAACATCTCAGGGTGGGGGGGGGGGGGGAGGGGGGGTGCATTCTCAGATTCAAGTTTGTTAAAATTGTTAAAAGCGAATCCCTGAATTAATATTTGGGCTTTTTATGGGAGCCTGAATTTTAACTTGGTGCAATATAAGGGAATTTCTTTAAAAATCATTTTCTCCAGATCCACCATTCAGAATGCTTGTATCTTTGGTATACAACATCTCTAAGGGGTGAGAGTCAAGTTTGTTCAAATTGGGTCCCTGGGTTAATATTTGGGCACCCTATGGTAGGCCGAATTTCAACTTAGTGCCATATGGGGAAATTTCTTTAGAAATCTTCTCCTTCAGATCCACCAATCAGAATGCTTTCACATTTGGTTTCAGCATCCTGGTGGTGGAAGGGAAGGTGCTGAGACTCAAGTTTGTTCAAGATAAGTTCCCAGGTTGATATTTGGACTCCCTAATTTTGCATTATTGCATTACTGGAAATCTGGGCATTATTTCTGTGGTAGCATTCCAGTACTAGAAAAAAATCATCTGGCATGGACAACAGAGTTATAAATATTTAAATAACTTCATTCCTCTGTAGTGTTAACTAGCTATAGATGCTAATTAAATCCTTGTTTAAACAACTCGTCGCCTCAGTGCTGGAATATTCTATGTCCCATAGGGGACATAGAACATTCTAGCACTCAAGCGACGAACTATTGTCAGATGAGCACCTCAGGCCCCAAGGGGCCTCTTGTTCAAAGCAAGTCCCTCAGTTAATACTATGGCCCCCTCTGGGGTCCAAATTTTAACATCGTGTATTATGGCCAATAATCTTTAAAAACCTTTTCTCTAGGTCCCACCAGTCAGAATTATTTGATATTTGCTATACAGTATCCTTAGGGAAGTTAGATCTCATTTTGTTCAAAATAAGTCCTTGGGTTTTAATATTTGGGCTCCCTTATTGGAGCCAGAATTTTTAGTCGAGTTGTGACGAAGTCAAACTCGACTTATAGTTTGATGAATGGCAGTTGGGCGGGGCGGGCGGACGGATGTAAACTATTGTTTCCGGATGATTAACTTGATAATGGGTCGACCCACATTCATGAAACTTCATAGGTAGGTTGGCCTCGGTGAGAGGAAGAATCCTATTTATTTTGGACTCACTAGGTCAAAGGTCAAGGTCACAGTGACCTTGAACATATTAAATGATAAATAATTGGTTTCCGGATGATAACTTGACTACGGTTGAACCCATATTCATGAAACTTCATATGTAGGTTGGTCTTCATGAGAACACTATTTATTTTGGACTCGCTAGGTCAAAGGTCAGGGTCACAGTGACCCTGAACATGGTAAATCAAACAATTAGTTTCCAGATGATACTTGATAATGGTTCGACCCACATTCATGAAACTTCATATGTTGGTTGGCAGAACCCTATTTATTTTAGACTCGCTACTTGAAAGGTCAAGGTCACAGTGGCCTTCAACATAGTAAATCCGTAAACAATTGGTTTCCGGACAATAACTTGATAATGGTTCAACCCACTTTCATGAAACTTCATAGGTAGGTTGGCATCAGTGAAAGGAAGAACCATATTTATTTTGTACTCACTAGGTGAAAGTTCAAGGTCACAGTGACCTTCAACATAGTAAATTGTAAACAATTGGTTTCCGGATGATAACTTCATAATGGTTTTGGACCCACATTCATGAAACTTCATAGGTAGGTTGGCCTAGGTGAGTGGAAGGGCACTATTTAATTTGACTCGATAGGTCAAAGGTCAAGGTCACAGTGGTTTCAGATTACAGGATTCTATTTGTTCAACTCAAGTCCATTGGTTAATAATTGGGCTCTCTAAGGGAGCCAGAATTTTAACTATGAGGAATAATCTTCAAAAGTTTTCTTCAGATCCACCCGTCGGAATCTTTTGATATTTGGTTCACAGCATCCTTTGGGAGATGGTCAGATCTAAGTTTCTTCAAATCAGGTCTCGGGGTTAATATTTTGGCTCCCGATTGGAACCCGAATTTTAACTTAGTCCAACATGAGGAATAATCTTTAAAAATCTGCTTCTTGAGGTACAATCAGAATCTTTTGATATTTGGTATACGGCATCCTTAGAGTGTTCAGATTCAATTTCTCCAAATAAAATCCCTGGTTGATATTTATGTTCTCTGTTGTGGTGGGATGGGGGAGTGTGGTGGGGGGGGGGGGGGGGGGTGGCACAAGGGGGCAAATTTAACATAGTGTAAAATTGGTAATATTCTCAAAATCCTCTTCTCCAGAATCACCATTCAGAATCTTTTGATTGGGTATACAACATCCTTCAAGTTTCTTCAAGTTAATATTTGGAATCCTAGTTTTGGATTACTGAAAATCTGCGCATTTCTGTGGTAGCATCCCAATACTAGACAAAGATCATCTGGCATGACATGGGGAAGAGAGATATAAATAACTTCATTCCTCTGTAGTGTTAACTAGCCATACATGCTAATTAAAACCTTCTTTAAACAACTTTGGTCAGGTGAGCGCCTCAGGCCCAAGGGGCCTCTTGTTCAAATTTTTTATGTAGCTTGGTGTAATGTCCAAATAGGAGCCATCAAATTTTTCTGAATTTCGTTGAAAAACATGGCTGACAGTGGCCATCTTTGGTTTGGCATATAAATTGTCAACATTTCCGTTATCACATCCTACAGGCTGCACCTCTCACATGATCTTTTTCAAATTATATATGTAGCTTTGGTGTGATGTCTAGATGGGAGTTATCAAATTTTTCTGAATTTCATTGAAAAACATGACGGCAACAGCCATCTTGGGTTTGACATGTACATTTTAAACCCCTGCACACTGATGTCGCAATATCTAAAGTTCATGGTGCAAATATTTCCCATAATGCAACTAGAAATTAAATTTAAACAATCCAATCTTGTTTGACAGAGCTCAATGAGCACTGTCAAACAAGATTGAATTGGTTAAATTCCCAGTTGCATTATGGGAAAAATGGCTACTTCAGATTTGGATATTTTGACATCAGTGTGCAAGGGGTTAAACAATTCCATTATCACACCCTACAGGCTGCTCCTCTGACGTGATCTTTTTCAGCATTTTTTGTAGCTTTGGTGTGATGTCTAGATGGGAGCCATCCAATTTTTCTGAATTTTGGTGAAAAACATGATGGCCAGCAGCCATCTTGGGTTTGGCATATAAATTGTCAACAATTCCATTAGCATACCCTACAGCTACAAACCGCATTCCTCACCCAATTTTTTTCAGATTTCATATCAAGCCAAAAAATAAGCAGACTGACATCTGCAAAATGAGGTCCCCAGAGGATGAATTTGGTGATGCTACCCTGCACAGCAGGGTAGCACCACTAAATTTACCCTCTGTAACCTCAATTGAGTCAGGATCTCAAAACT